>JAPQWN010000002.1:97033613-98426113 GCA_028538565.1 Umbellularia californica
CAGCTATTTCAAGGGCGCCATGTGTCGATGGTTTGAATGAATGATGATAAAGTCAAGCCCTTGTTTTTTGGGGTGCTTTTTTGGCCAATAAGAAGGATTCATGATACCTCATTAACAATTTTAGAAGGCAACGAATTTAGGTCATGTGCTGATTTCTAGGAGGAAAATTTATAGAACGTAAATATACCTTCTTAATTTTTATTTTTATTTATTTATTTTTATAATACAGGTTCCCAATTATTTTGGTCAGAATAATTCCTACGGACTCAAGAGAAAAAGCCGGGTAAAATTCCTCTTCAAACTTTATCTTTCCGTTTCTTTTAACCATACAACTTCAAACGACCTTACTACTTCCCTATTTTTTTATTTTTATAAAACTTAATTGAATATTTGTGATACACTCAATTTAAAATATTTTTAAAAAAAATCATATGATTTATCTAGGATGAGTTTCATGGTGGGGCCATCATCTAATCTAAGACATGTTAGGAGACCCATCTTCTACGGACCCTCATGAAGAATATCAAGTTTTAAGTTAAAGTGATTAATCGAAAGATGAGCCCAATTCAAATTAGTATCAAAGTGGAAATAATGCCAATTCATGGGGATTGATAAATGTCAAAACCTTTGGATTTGTACAAAGGTTGGTGTCAAATAAGAAATAATGCCGATGGGGTAAATGAATGTGAAGTGCTTGGATTTATATATCCAAATGTGTGGCCCATTATATACAAACTAATGGAAAGCACAAACATGGACGTCAAAAGGAACTCTCATTTTTTAAATTCAAACCCGTGTTTATCCTGTTTTCTCTCCTGAAGCTCTCTAGAAAGGTGGATCTCATACGGATTCTCTTAAAATAGTTAATAATCATCGGGTAATAAATAGTTAATAATCATTAGAGATAAGGTAAGTTTTTGAGAATTTACATATATAGAAAAATATTCAATTTCATATATCCCTCACCATATTATGCTAGGCAATCTTTCATTATAGATTATATATTGTTAGGGATGTAAATGGGTCCCCGTCGGATTACACTGAGGTTTCGTCCCTCTAAAAACTAGGTACGTGTCCTTATTTGGGCCCTGATAAATGAATAGTTTTGGGTCCAGTTCCACCTTAGTTCGGACCCGAGACCCAACATATTACCTCAGTTTTTAAAATTTTATCTAAAAACCATATTTTTTAAAATATCATTCTCTACCTAGAACCGGATCCGGACTTGTGTCATGTATGGTTGGTACCTATTCCGGAGCCAAGAAACCGGCTCCGAAATGGTTCTGGGTCCGCATCCGATTCCACCTTCTCCTTAACGGTTCCTGGTCCATCTTGGACCCGGATTGGAATCGACCCATTTACAACCATATATATTGGAAGTCCACACGATTTTCACTTTGATTCATCCTAAAATCTAAAATCTTTTCTTTCTAATATCTTAATCCTAAAATCTGTCTCTAATCCTAATATAACGAGGTTTTTTCGTTTCCAATCTCAATTTGAAGAGAATCTCGTGATTTTTTGGATCTTAAACAATGCCATTTTAGTTTCCAATCTCGGGGAGCTATCATTCTGGGATATGGCTTTTATTTCCAGAAAAGGGATTTATTACTACTTTCCTCTGTTTTTGTACGCAAATTTCCTAATAATCTTTTCACATTCAAATCCTTATCTTGTTTTGAAAAGACCGTCCTATACCTCATACCTCTAAATCCATTACAAGACATTATTTTTCTCTCAAAAAAAATACATGCACCCAGTCGTGAATATCTTTAAAGAACCATCTTCCGGGAAATTCTAAGAAACACCCCATTTTGAAAATCACCACTAAATTTTAGGGCCATAAATCAAATGATTCGGATGATCTTATGAACTCAAAATTTTACATATAGGTAAGCCTCATATACATCTTTCCATCCAATAGACTTTCATAATCATCATGCATCTCATAGGACCCAATTAAGAGGAGTGTTTTCTCCTAAAAAATTCCAAGGCACTATGAGCGCTCCCCACCATCTTCCAGAAGTGATATTTTCTGTCCTCAATCTTCTAAACGGGCTGTTCATGAGTTCCTGAATATTGTTGCTAGTCGTCCCACTCGATTTTTTTTTCTTTGGACGATTTAGATAAGTGTGCAGTCATATATGGACCGACAAGTACCTTGATGACTCCTGAGCCCTAATCCCCTGAGGATTGAAGAGATAAGTAGAGTTGAACTCAGAATCATTTCAGACTAACAACTTGACTCATGATCGGGGGCGCACCCACATGCATCTGAATGGAGGCGATCGCACCCGTCACACATGTGTCCGCAATCAAAACTTGTATGAAATCTTGGGGTCTAACATCAAAACCCACTAGAGAACTTCGGATCCGCCTCTGAAATTCACATGACAACTTAGATTTGTCCATAAAATCTAACCACTTGTCTTGGTCCGCCCACTCATATGAAGATTTTGAGTCCACTGCTCATGATGTAGTGATATGACGAACAGAGACCTGTCTTGTGTGATGTTTCAATAGTGTAGACATGTAAATTTAGGCTGGCGGCCCAAGCCCAGCACGGGCCCGGCATGGGACTTGGTCAACGGGCCGGTAGTCCCCTGCTAGGCCATGCTGGGCCAGCACCCCAAGCTCGTAGGAGGCACAACCCGGCACGAGGCATGACCGGAGCACACCTGCCCAAGCCCAACGGTCTGATTTTAAAGTATAATCTATATTTTAGAATGTATCATAGGGTTTTAAAGTTGTGATTTTTTATTTTTTTTTCATATATCATAAGGTCTGAATTTCATTATATATTAATCCAAGTTCAAACTTGTAATTTTTTTGAACTTTTGTAATTTAAATTTCAATGAAATATAATTTATTTGATGTTTTTTTTCAAAACATCATTAGTGTTATTCTGATTTTTTATTTTTCTAAATTTATTTATTTTTAATGAAATTTATCCAAGAATCTAAGTCTAAATTTGTACCTGTCCAAGTCCAACTTTAAAAAAATTAAAAAAGAAAGGGAAGGGGGAGCTGTCGGACCAGGGTCGTGTTGGGATAACCCCCAAAGGAGTGGGCACGGCACATATAATTTTCATCCATGCCCAGATTTACATGGCTAGACTGTAGGTGTATAATTTCAACAAGTTATGTCCACGGCCAGACTGAGCTGCTTAGTCCAGTTGGAGCTTCAAGCTCTGCTTGCTACCAGAAGAGTGCAAAGCTCATGCTAGGGTGAGCACTGTTCAGCTTTTAAGCTCACTTATTTAGAGGCTTTACTAGGTCCAACTCAAGTTCAGCTCATCCAGAGGCTTCATTTGACTGACTATATAATTTAAGTCTAATTAGTATAGAATATAATTTTGGCTAGTATTATAATTTAACTCTGTTGTGTGTATTTAACTATATATAGTATTTTATGGCCAGGGCCAGCTCAACCCTTAGGCCAACAAGGCAATTGCCTAAGGCCTCAAAAAATTTCAGCCTCAAAATCAGTTTCCTAAAAATTCAATTTTCAAGGCCTTGATTCCTGTAAAAATATCAACAAAAGTACATTTTTTTTCTCTCCAAAAAAGGGCATACCCGTCCCAAGTTGCTACTTGTTCATGTTTTATTAAAGGCACGGAGAGAGTCATTGGTTACAAGATAAGCATGCCCATCCCAAGTTGCCACCTTTTCATGTATCATTAAAGGTGAGAGAGCAGTTGGACATTGGTTACGAGAATGAGTTAATTGGGCAAGGGATTTGAGGGCATCACAAAAAAGCAAGAAAAATAGATTTATGAAAAATATTTATAATAATATTAAAAAATAGAAAAAGCCTCATTTAAAATTTCTGCCTTAGGCCTTATATTGGCTTGAGCCGGCCCTGTTTATGGCCGCATGCAGACTCGCATGTAGATCTTATTTTCGATATTTCATTTGTTCTGGATCCAGGAACAAGCAACATTGATGATCTAAACCGTCCAAACTTGCATTGCTTCTTTTCTTAAGATTTGACAATGAAATCAGTCCCATAGCAGCAAGAACAAACCCGTTGTAAGCCTCTTGATTGTGGGTCCTACGGAGCCCATTTGATTCGGTTATCTAATCGGTCTCAAGCTTGGTACGTGGCAAATCCCTACACCCACCTTGCTGGCCTAGCAACAAAAAGTCTATTTGGACAAACTCTATGGACAGAATTTAGGACAAACTGTCCACGTGTCCCAATCACGTTGCGGCAGTTTGTCCCAAATTCTGTCTATGATTTTGTCCATATAGACAAACTGGCCTAGCAAAGGGTGTGAAATCTTAAGAATGTTCCAGCCAATGGGGGCCACCTAAAAACATAAGAACATGACAACATGGGGCTTTGAAGGACCTCTTTTCAGTGATCAGTGTCACAAAAATAGGCTATTAGATGACCCCAGTGATAGCCTTTAACATCCAGGTTGGTCAAGTGTGGCCTCTACCATTTTCTTGATAAAAATTAGGGAGGATTTTACAAAGGTCCCTAAGTTTTTCACGGTTTTCCAGAAAAAAAAAAATGCTAAGAATCAATAATTTCAAAATTGGGTCCAATTCTTCCAACATCTTATCAGTTGGGTCCTAAAATGGCCTTTCTCTTACTGTCTTTTATATCTTCCACTCATATTTTCTCTTCCTCTCTTCTTCTCCTACATGGATGATTGCTAGCCATCATCTGCAACAATACACGGATTCGATACAAAAGGTAAATGACAAATGATTAGGTTGGTCTGGCTTTGAGGATCATAGACAATTTGATACCCCAAGTATAAATCCATTGAACGAGAACAAAGTGATAGCCCAGTTGGGGGTAGGCCTGTCAATGGGACGTGTTAAAATGGGTAGAAAGCCCGGCCCGGCCCAAGCCCGAAACTATAGGGCTTTTAAAAAAATTTTGGGCCCAGTGGGCTGGTCTTGGACAATACATTTTAAAGCCCGACCAAAATGGGACTGGGACTGGGCAGAAATAACCCAGCCTATTCAGGCCCGGCCCACTGCAAAGTCATTTAATAATAATTATTTATATATTATTGAAACTGCCCCTCACTAACAGCAAAAAAGGGCTAATTAGGTTTTAACCAATCCTACATTACTTTAACTTGACTCATATGGGATACTCATTCTCATTCATTTCTATTGATTTTCTGATCTTCTACTTTAAAAAAAAAAAAAAAAGTTTTAACCGTTCCTATATTACTTGACCCATATAGCCTATAGGATACTCATTCATTTCTATTAATTTTCTACTGTCACCGGCCAAAAAAAAAGTTTTTAACTCCGCCATGTTACATGTTGCATTGCACTGCAAGTCCCAAACCAAAAAAAAAGGAGGGTTTGAAGTCCGGTTCACACTAAGTGTCTGATGACAATAGAAATAATAAGAAAATATTTTGCTTATGTTCAGAATCGGGCTGAGCCCAGGCCCGGCCCTGTCCCAACCCAGGCCCGTACGGGACGGGATTTGATGTAGGCCCGTTCAATTTAGAGCCGAGATTGGACAATACCCGGCAGGCCCGTCCTATTTTCAGGACGGGATTGGATAACCCGGGCCTAGGCCCGGCCCGTCCCATTAACAGGCCTAGTTGAGGGTTGACAGTGCGCATCATTAGTGAAGGAGAAAAAGGAAGTTGAAGGGAAGCAGAAAGGGAAAATTAAAAAAAGGGTAAATTTCAAAACAGGGCTTGAGTATTTTTTAGATTTCAAAACAGGACAAAATTAGAATGAGATTTCAAAATAAGCCTTAAGTTTTTCAAAAGTATTACAATTGAGGACATCCGGCAATTTTGATGATATTCCGGCCGTTTGTTCCCTCATTTTTTCCAAAAACCCCAAAAGGCCCTTAGCTCCATCCTCTCCAACGACCCCGCCGCCGCCCTCGATGCCCTCAGCCCTTCTGTCGTCCGGCCGCCTCTGGCTTAAGCTCCTCTCCAACTACACCTCCTGGTGCTTTTACCTCGGCCGGAAATCCAACGTCTTGATAGCTGGCGGCCACCCCGACCCCTGCCTGGAGCTCATCTACACCTCCCTCTTCCTTCTCATCTGTGGCAAAGTGCCTCTGCTACATCTTCCCCCACATGATCTGTTTTTTTCTTCTTTCCGAACTATTCTGGATTTGGTATATTTTTTCTTGACTTCTCAGTTTCAAATTTCTTCCTCTTCAGATTTTTAATCTGGGTCTATGGTTTTCCTCCATTTAAAGGCATTTTAGTGGGTACTTTATCTTCCTGGGAATTGAATTCTCCTCTTTGAGCTCGATTGGATTGCAGAGAAAATCCGATCGGAGAAGAAGATCGATCAGATCAGAAGCTCCCTGAGAAACGCTGCTGCTGCGCGTTGCCGTCCCGCGCGTCGCCGTCCCGTCCCGTTGCTATCCCGTCCCGTCGACCGTCCCTGTTCAGAACCCACTCAAAGAAGAAAGAGTCGTGCATCGTGTAGACTCTGTAGTGGGCCACTTGTCTTGTGATTTTTTATCTTTCGTCGGTGCAACAGCAAGGGAGAATCTCCCTTCTTGAAACAGCGAAAATAGCAGCGATCAGCGATCAACTCCGGCGACACGCTGCACGGTGACTTCGTTCTCTGATCTGCAACACGCAGCACGTACTTTCTCTTCTTCCTCTCTTCTTCTTCAACGATTGGATTGCCTCCAATTTGATGTAAAAACCACAAATTCCCACAGTAAAACCAAAACTAACTGTTTGTTTTGTTAGTTTCTTCTTTTACAATTTCAGCTTTGCATCTTTGCAATAATGGCTGAATACTTGGGATTCGCCCGATTCCATAACCACCAACCTGATCTGAAGAGGTGGATTCTCCTCTAAGGGCCTTTTGGGGTTTTTGAAAAAAATGAGGGAAGAAACGGCCGGAATATCATCAAAATTGCCGGATGTCCTCAATTGAAATACTTTTGAAAAACTTAAAGCCTATTTTGAAATCCCATTCTAATTTTGTCCTGTTTTGAAATTTGAAAAATACTTAAGCCCTGTTTTGAAGTTTTTCCTTAAAAAAATAAATAAATAGGGCATTTTAGACATTTTGCAACAATTGAATTTTGGTGTCCTTTTTAATACCATTGAAAAGCTTAGGAACCCTTTTGAAATCTCACCAAAAAATTTAGAAACTAACAAATTATGTAAAGCAGAGAAACTCTAAAATCCAAAATGAGGACCGAGGAGCATATATTTTACAGAATGGAACCTCCATCCTCGACTGTTATCATGTCGCCAGTAACGTCTTCTTCAGTCACCTTCCGATGTCTTCTTCAATAACCCTCCGTCAACCGTATATATATATATATATATATATATATATATATATATATATATATATATATATATATATATATATTCCCCCTTCTTGAGTCACCCACCGACATCTTCTTCAATCACCTTCCGTCACCATATGTATATCCCAAACCTCCCTCCCTCCCACCATTATAGTAAGAGAAAGAATCTTATCCAGGTCTCCATAGGAAGGACAGCCACCCTCATAATGCCTTTGGGCTGGGCTGCCGGAGGAGCGTAATTGGCGTTAGCCTTTCCCTTAGACCTTTTCAAAAAGGTTCATCTTCATATTACGTATTGAAAACATCCAAAAATTTAGGGCACTACTGTGTCCAAGCATTTTCCATGGAAAGATGAAATTGTCATATCACCAAATTCCATGGTTTTCATATATTTAGAAAAGGTTTTATGCTGAAGTTAGAAATTCATGTTTGGTTCAAATTCTTTTTCACCGATAAATTGGTGCTAATGTTGTTTGTTGCGGGTGAGGATTCCTTTTTGAAAACTATTATTAATGAGGAAATTTAGTAAATAAAAGAAGGGGGGGGGGGGCATAGGAAGAAAAATGCCTATGTAGCGAAAAAGCAATTCCGTGGATAACTACAGCACTGGACTCATGAAAAAAGGGTTTTTTTAAGGAAAAACACCTCCTCTTCTACGAAAATGTGCTACACAAACGTGTCCTAATTAATAAATTTTTGTTAAAATGTGCTACACAAACGTGTCCTAATTAATAAATTTTTGTTTTCTTCTTCATTCTGGGGTAGGGCAATCTCTTGTATTTATTAAAGTCAACCCCCACCCCAAAAAAAAAAAGAGTTTTTGTTTTCTTCTTCATGTAGGGGAATCTCTTGTATTTTTTAAAGTAAACCCCACCTCTTCTTCATGCAGGGGAATCGCCGCCGCCGCCCGAACCCACCCACCCCCCTATTTTTCAAAGTAAACCACCACCACCCACCCACCTTTTTGTTTTCTTCTTCATGTAGGGGAATCTCTTGTATTTTTTAAAGTAAAACCACTTGTATTTTTTAAAGTCTTTAAAAACCACTTGTATTTTTTAAAGTAAAACCACCCAACCCAACCCCCCACCATCCCCCCCCCCCCCCCCCCCCCCACCCCCCCAAAAAAAAAAAAAAAAAGAGCTTTTATTTTCTTCTTCATGTAGGGGAATCTCTTTAATGAGACGTTACAAAATTTCAAACCAACAAAAGCCTACCGGCAATAGATTGAATTCATGAGTTCAAGTGGACCTCATATAAAAAACTCGATTTTTACTCAGATCCAAGCCTAACTCAAATCTAGGTACTGTAAAATTTTTGAGACTACATTTTTACACATCTCCAAACTTATTCCATTAAGAATAGCAACTGACTATTAATAATATAAGAACCACAAGATAGGAAATCTAATCATATTTATAAAGGAAACCTAATCAAACAATATATGGAAAACTAATCAACTAATGATCCTAGTATAATATAATCCAACTCAAATATAATCTAACAATCCAAGACACACTTAACTTTTATCTAGATCACATAACTCGAAATAAAATGAGCCCAAATATTAAAAATAAACTTAATTTCTCAATTCTCTTAAGCTTGGTTCTTATGTAAAATCCAAACCTAGCTTTTGTTTAGATTACAATACCCAAATTAGAAGTTTGAAATATTTGATGTTAATTTGATTTTCTCAATTGTTCTAATCTCACTTATTTATAAAATAATGAATAATCGGTGTTATATTTAAGCTAATGAAACCCCAACGGGTAGCTCAATTGGCCTAAGATCACGGTTTGGATCCAGATATTGTAGATTCAAAACTGCACTACCACACTAGGGCTACAGGGGAGTTTATCCAGCTTCCCTCTGGGCCCAGAGGGATTAATCCTGCCCAAAAGGTTAGGAACCCTCCGATAACAAAAATAATATTAATAAAAATAAAAATTTAAGCTAATGCATGTAGATCGACAAGTATATGGTTGTAGCTTCATATGGGAATCAGATGAATAATATCATTAAGCAAATCAAAGAACCATACATGGATAAAAAGAATAATTCTTCACTAAATATAAATAAGTGAAATTAGAACAGTCCCTTTCTTCTCCTACGCATTTTTTGCATTATGTGATACCAAGGTTTTTAAGGTCAATTTTATAAGCTGAATTAGTTCCTGTATACGTCAGTACTAACTGCTCCTCTGTCACTCTCTCCCTATAAAATGATTCCTTAATCCTTCACCTGCAGCAGAAACCAACTAATCTGTCTCTCTTCCCGTTAAAGAAGTAAAAAATGTCTAAATCTCCAGAAGAAGAACACCCCCAAAAGGCCTTTGGCTGGGCAGCAAGAGATGCATCTGGCGTTCTCTCTCCTTTTAACTTCTCTAGAAGGTTTGTCTTGTAATGGAAACATCTGGTTCTTTTCCTATGCTTTGAGGTGATTTTTTCTACCGTGAATGATTTTGACCCACTTACTATCTTTTTTTTTTTTTTAATTTTAAACTTGTTGTCTTCATTTGGATTTTTGTACAGAGATCATGAAACAAGAAGTTTTATCCATCGTTTCCATTAAATGATATAAAACTTGTTCTTTTCTTATCATATCTTTGTTGGGAGATTTATCTATAACACTAAAGGGCAGTGGCGGACCCACGAAATTGAATGGGGCCTTTATGTAAAATAAATATTAGGGGAAGGAGTAAATGTAACAATATGTATATAAATTTTCAAAGTCTGTGGGGGATTTCCTAAAAATTTATGTCTTTTTCATGTAAGCCCCAGACCTTTACACCTGGGTCTGCCAGTGATTAAGGGCATGTCTTTGTTTGTGTTACAGGTGATTTCATTTTCTGTAGAAAATGAAGATTTTCCATTATTTAGTACTAATCCTTTTTTTTTTTTTTTTTTGTGTGTCTACAAAATGAAGATTTTCTATTACTTAGCGTAGTGATACATTGTGTGTGTGTCTTTTTTTTTTTTTTTTTTCTCCTTTTTATGAGACAGAAAAGCAGATCATAGGTTTCTATATATATCGGGTGAACCAGTATGTGTGAAGGTCTATACGTTTACCAGTCTTAAGCGGGTGAACCACCACAACCATTTTTTTTTTTTAAACTTTTGTGGGCTCTAAATTCTTGGTCTGATTGTTTATTTTCTTTATTAGGCTAAGAGATTTAAAGATATTTAACTTCATCTTTTAAAATCCTGGCCTCAAAGATTTTGAGTAGTTTGTGAAAGTCAAAAAAATCTCAACCTATAGATCTAAGTTACTACACTATTATGGGCATCCAATTATGATGTTCTTTCTCATATTAATGATCAATATCAAGACATTTAGTTTCAGATCTTATAAAGTAGCAAAAGGATTTTACGGTAAAAAAACCAGTTGATTGTTGCTCCAAAAAGGACCCAGAAGTTCGGGCCACACAACTTTAGTCCTCCCACCATGTTACAGAAAAATCAAGCAGAGTGACACTAATAACTGGATTTCTCCCATAAAAATAAAAATAAAATAAAATAAAAACAACTGAATGGGGTCTGACGGGTCCCATTTGTGTGCTCTAAACTACAGGGCCCTTTTTCGTGCAATGGTCAACATCTAACGAGATTTTCCGTAAAACCCTCAAATAACTATGTTATAAAATAAGAACTAGCAATTAAAAAAAAAAGGTCAATTGGGATATAGATACAAAAGAGCTCTAAAATCTAACAACCTAACAAGCCAAAAAAAAAAAAAAAAAAAAGTCAAGCCTGATAAAGGTTAAAACTATTTTTATTTAAAGCATTGAAATGGCCAAGAGCAATCAAAGTCTCCAGTTTTATCGTCCATATAATGATCCTGGTTTAGTTAACAATATTCAATGGATATGGTCAGATCCTAAAGTCCGCTTGTTTGTGTGCAAATGAAACCCTAGAAAACGTCTGCATGCGTTCACTTTTTTCTTTTTCTTTTTAGTGAGCCTCTTTTGTTTAATATATATTATAATATAATAACAATGTAATACTGCCTTCTTCTTTGTTCACAGAGCTAACGGGGATGATGATGTTACTTTGAAGATTCTATATTGTGGAGTCTGCCACTCAGACCTTCACTTCATCAAGAATGAATGGGGATTCTCCATCTTCCCCATGGTCCCTGGGTATGTAAATTTTTAAAGCAATTACGAGTCTAGATATTTTGTCTTTCACTTTTTGTTTTTTGGGAAGGGTGGGGATAATTCTAATCTACTCTCTACTGCAACACAACTAGACAACCATAACCTGAATTGGAGCTGATAATTTAGGATTTGGATTGATCTTTTATTGTACTTCTTATTTGATTACAGATAGATATTATTAACCAGATTATCATTTCAATTTTTTACATTTTACCACTATAGGTATACCCAGCAGCACAAAAAATAACGAACATTACAATTTTTTATGACCCTCCCCTTGCCCTTTTACAATTTTTTTTTTCTATCGGAGGGTTCCCAACCCTTTGAGCTGGATTAATCTTTCCTGAGTCAAAGGGAAGCCGGGTAAACACCCCTGCGGCCCCAAGGTGGTAACACTAGTAGACTCAACCTTCGATTCTTGAAGAAGGGGGAACGGGGGTCGATACTAACTAGGTCCAGAAGAGGGAGGAACCGTGGTCCTAACCACTCAGCCAACCCCTCTGGGGTTCTGGTGATAAAGCCAACTTTGTAATTCAAGGTTTAAGTTGATCTTTTTATTTTTCCTAATTTAGGGCAGGTTTGTTTGACCTCCCCTAACTCCACTTGTAAATGGATCAAGATGAGGTTGGTCTTATCAATTTAATCGACGTACATCGGTCGACCCAATTGGTGATAAAAACGTTATATATTGCACAACTAAAAATAACTGATTAGAATTCTAACCTAACAGTGGTTTAAGCACTTTTTTCCTATCTAATATTTTGTTGTTGCATAGGCATGAGATCGTTGGCATAGTGACTGAGGTGGGGATGAAGGTAACAAAATTCAAAGTTGGAGATAAGGCGGGTGTGGGATGCCTTGTGGGCTCTTGCCGGGCCTGCCCCAGCTGCGACCAACATGCAGAGATTTACTGCCCCAAGATGATACTCACCTACAGTGCCATCTACCACGACGGCACACCCACCTACGGCGGCTACTCCGATATGATTGTTGTCGACGAGCACTTTGCTGTCCGCTTTCCTGAGAACCTGCCGCTCGACGGCGGTGCACCCCTGTTATGTGCCGGGATAACTGTCTACAGCCCAATGAAGTATTTTGGATTGAGTGAACCGGGCACGCATTTGGGAGTGGTTGGGCTTGGTGGGCTCGGTCATATGGCTGTGAAATTTGCCAAGGCTTTTGGGTTGAAGGTGACAGTGATCAGCACATCGCCGAGCAAGGAGAAGGAAGCAGTTGAGCGACTCGGTGCTGACTCGTTCCTGGTCAGCCGTGATCCAAAGCAAATGGAGGTAATTTTTTGTACTGTGTCAAGCCCAATAGGCCCAAGAGCTAATGCAGATAGCAGGGTTGTTGATGTTTAATGAAAATTGAACTTTTGAATTGGCCCAGTTTGCCATCCAGCATGACAAGTTCAAGATCTTGGCTTAAACCAAATCAAGCCCGGCCCACTTGTAACCCTGGCTGACATAGAAGGGCCCTTTTTTGTAAGGGACTACTAAGCTTGAGTCTACTCAAAAAGCCAAGTCAAGCCAAACAGTAACAAACAAAAGCCAAACAGTAATTAAATGTTTCTTACAGGTCATTCAAATGCGATTACTCTAATTTACATGCAGACCAAGTTACCTGTAATTACTTTGTGAAACTCCATTTCATTCTGCTTGACATTGGTTCTGTTCTTATATTATTTACTTAGGCTGCTAAGGGCACTTTGGATGGTATCATCGATACAGTCTCTGCTGTTCATCCGCTTCTGCCATTGATCGATCTGCTCAAGTCTCATGGGAAGCTGATTATGGTGGGTGCACCTGAGAAGCCACTCGAGCTACCCGTCTTTCCCTTGCTTATGGGTAAGTGACCCCACATATATCTATTATTGGACTATGTGTTATAAGACTAGAATCTCTCATTGATCTTATTTTCAGAGCGCCCCATTGTCTTCATTTTTTCACCGCTCCATTTGAGTTGATCATTTTCACCCAAGAAGTACGGTAAATACAGTTAGAATAAGGCTTTGATGATGATAATGATGATAAACTATTCTTATAATTTCTTTGAGATGTCAAAAGGAATGCCCCTCCAGCACCGACATAGATGCATGTCCAAAAAAATCAGATTCACTCTTTTGGTCAGGTTAGGCTCACAATTGCGAATCGATCTGCCAGTCTGATTCCACCAGACACATTTGTATCTAAACCGGTTGAATAAAATTAACAACCCCGGTAATTGATGATGCACCCAAAACAGTACCATGGAAAATTTACATTGCTTGGACCTTGTTTTTGCAGGGAGGAAGATTGTGGCTGGAAGCGCCTGTGGAGGAATGAAAGAGACTCAAGAGATGATCGATTTTGCGGCAAAGCACAATGTCACGGCAGATATTGAGGTTATTCCCATGGACTACTTAAACACTGCCATGGAACGGCTTGTTAAAGCCGATGTCCGGTACAGATTTGTAATCGACATTGGTAACACTTTGAAAGCTCCTTCTAACGGAAATGTGCAAGTCTAAGTCACAATATGCTTTGAGAAAGGTCACTTACCTGAGAATACTGAATTACCTCATTCTTATGTGGCCGTAGTTCTCACCTGACTATTCAGAGTTTGAACTGTGGGTATGCTATCTCTTTCCACCTATGTGAGCTTTCTTTTATTTTGTGCGCGCTGCTTTTATATTTGTGTAGACTTTTTTCCCGCTTATATGGGCCGTTTTCCCTTGTGTGAGCGGACTCTCTCTTCGAAATGACGATATGCTTAGTCACGAGCGTGCTCCTGTTTTAAGAGTGGGAGATAATATTGGGTTCAATATATGTAATTTGCAAGTTGGTTTTGTGTGTATCAGTACAGGGACTATTTGATGCAATTTTATTTGAAGAAGTTCGTACTTCTATGATTCTATCTATATACATCATTGCCGCTGATTTTGACTTGCTCAAATTTAATAATGACTATTCTAATTTTAACTTCGACCATCTTAGTTTTGACTAAACGTAGAGCCCGGACAAATTTAAACGACATTGGAGCCCACTGTGAATATAATAATGAAATATTGGATTTGATATCGGTTAAGTTAAACCCAAAGTCGCCCTCTATCTTCTAAAGATTTGAAAACTCAGAATCTCTCACTTCCTAAAACTTTTGAAAAGGCCACTCAAGTCACAATAACACACAGGATTTTTATATTAAAATTTGTTTAAAATGTCAAAAGTCATTATTGATGAGGTGTGAACCATAACCGAATGGGAGATAAAAGAACCAATTCTTGTCACAACTACTACGGGAAAATACACATCAAATCATTCGCTTATTTTATTTTGTCAATGGAGGGTTCCTATCCCTTCGGGCTGGACTAATCCCTCCAGGTCTAGAGAGAAGCCAGGTAAAACCCTTTAGCCCCCGTGATAGTACAAGTAGACTCAACATTCAGTTCCTGAAAAGGGAGAAAACCGGGAGTTGATAACAAAACCTCTAATTCCGGAAAAAAAAGGAACAATAATCGTGAGTCGTGACCACTCGGCCAACCCCTTTATGTTCAACATTCGCTTATTTTCTAATATGCATGTATACAAAAATATAGAGTTTCAATCATTGATGACAGTAACAAAAAAATGATCAAGACTTATAATCATTTTATTCGGGAAGCGTTTTTTTATTATCTTTGCGTCGTTGGTATTAGATTTATCCATTATACCTTACTCTATATATATATATATATATATTCATCGTGTTTTACAAGAAGTCAATTAACAGTGGGTACAACAAGAACTGGAATTAAATCTTGGTAATTATAATAGTACCTGAGAAAATCAAGGCCTCATCTACATAATTAGAGTCTTATCACCTCATTCCTTTGCTAATGCATAGGAATTAAATGAACAGGAAGTCATCGTCAAATGATCTGCACCAAAGGAATATAAAAGAATTGAGAGGTGAAGCCGTGAAGGAAAGTGGCTCGGGTTATGTTAGGTGTCGATTGTTGGTAGTATATTCAAGTCCAGCTAAGCTTGGCCCATTTATTGATCAGGTTGAAAATGTCAGCCCCAATCCAATCTAGAAGTTAAAATGGTTAATTCAAACCTTTAACTTACGGGTTTGAATTAATGATAGAAGTGAAGCTGAAGGGGGTAGTCCAGTATAATGGATTGAAGATCCTCCCAGCTTCATTATGGAGCAACTTAATGTGGATGTAACTTCTACCTTTTAATAAAATGCTATCAACTTTTCATAAAATAAGGAAAAAAAAAAAAAACTTTTAACTTAGGGGTTGGATTTGCTTTCAACTATCAAGAAATGGCTCAAAACAAACTCATCCCGTCTATTAACCAGGTTAGAAATGTCAACTAAGACCCAACCTGAAGATAAAACGGCCAGCTAAAATTTAAGTACTGGGTCAGGTTATGGATGGGTTGTCCAGAACCATAAATTGACTGTCTTAAAACCATCTTGACCGTAGATCAAAGCTCTCCATTCAACCAGCATATACATAATGGTCAGTAAATTTACAATCACCTCAACAGAAAATGATAAATAAATAAAATCACATCAAGCAACAAGCAACATTGATCTAAAGTCTAAACTGTCCAAATTGCATTGCTTTTCTAAAGATTAATGACATTGAAATGTAGTCACACTGTGGCAAGATTGAACCCTCTGTAAGCCCCAGAGCTCCTTCTTCATACACTTTGCATGTCAGTGGACCCATTATATTCATTTTGGTAGCTAAACCCATCTAATCCATCTAAATCTGTGTATAGGGCCAATCTCGACACCCTCCCTGACATAGAAAGCTGTCATAGGCCTGGATCCTTATCCAGTCCACTGCGGATTTGGGTCTGTTTAGGAAGGCCTGTTGATACATTTAGGTGACTCAGAACCAAACCTGAGCCAACGGGATGAAGCCCCTTGTGGATTCCAATTAGGCCCATTTGTAATTATATGCTTGGAATATACATTCCGAATTCATTATGAAAGACAGGATGTCACTGTCTAAGGAACATTCTTCCAATAGGTCCCACCCAAAGCACAAAAATACAGGGCCTGGAGGTTTTTTTGTTTTCCTTTTTTGATGCTTTAATCCCGACCAAAGGGGTTGGAACCATGATTTTTTTTTTTTTTTTTGAATGGTGGGTTGGAACCATGATTGAGAGCCCGGCACATGTGGAGAGAGAGCACTCAACACGCGAGAAGAGAGCACTTGGACAAGAATACGAGAGTACCAATACATGCAGAGAGGAAAGACTCTTACATGAAAGGAGAGGAGACTCGCATAAGTGATGGAGAGACCCAAGGATTAATCCCCTATCTGATACGGGTTTCCAACCAACTAAGCAACTCTTAATTTTTGGTTTGAAGCTAACCACTGCTACCAAAATCTAGGCGCTAGTAGAGGCAACACAAATACGTTTCAATACTCCCCTCGGTGGAGCCCACTCCTCAATACTAACTATATCTTTTCTTTTTTTTTTTTAACAGTTGCCAAGGGGAGCACTCATACATGCAAGGGGAGGAGACTCACTTATGTAAGGAGGAAGAGATCCAGGGATTGATGTCTAGCCATCCGGATGAGAAGCAGAGTTACTATCTAATGGGCAATCCCAATGAACTGGCTTGCTTACTTCTGGTGGGTCAAGTGGGCCCTCTGGCATTCCAGATGATTTTGGAAAAGCTCTAGAATCCGGAATTCAAAAGGATTTACAGGAATTCAACCCTTGCACCAGACATGACATGAGAAGGCTGGGCAGTCAAAGAAGCATTGCCGTTCTCTCTCCTTCTTAACTTTTCAATAATGTCGTCTTTAAATTATGTGTTTAAAACATCAAGATCTTTCAGGTTTATGTTCTTTTTCTAATGCATGAGATTCTTATTCGATTTTATTTAAGATAAAGAGAAGATGGTACCAATCCTTGAACTTAGACCTCTTGCATGTACTCCTAATCATGCAACCAGTGAGACACAAGGAAGATTGGTACGTGATTCGATTTTATTTGACACACCATAGATTTATAACAAAGCAGAGAAGGTACCTAGTTGGCTATGCAGCTCCTCCTTTTAGGCATTTCCATTGAAACAAAAATAGATAGATAGGAAGATTAGTTCTTAGGAATGCAGTTCGGCTCATGGAGCAATCTAACCTCATAGAAAGACTTGACTTTTACTTAGATTAGATTCAACTTAATTATATTCAAACGTGAACTTGATTTTCTTTTTAAATCAAAAGTTAAATTAAAATGTTAAATTAAAATAAACCCAAATGAAGGAACAAATCTAATTTCTCAAATTTTCCAAGTCTTTTTTTCTTTTCAAATCTACATTTGATTTTAGTTCAACGATAACCATATTAAGATGGATCGAAATATTATTGGAAATAAATCTAATTATTTTATTTTCTTAAGCTTACATATTTATAATTAATGACTGCTTATTCTTCTATCTAAGCAAATGCATGTATGTAGAATGATAAGCGCATATGCTTGTATCTAGCAGATTATATAATCGTAAAAGGTTAAAAGAATGGTCACTCATTAATTATAAATAAATGAGATATCAAAAAATTGAGAAAATCAAACTTATGTCTAATACTTTGACCCATATAAATTTGATTTATATGATTTGAACAAAAATCAAGTTTGGATTTTGCTAAAAATCAAAATTGTCCCAGAGTTAAAAAAAACATGTTTTATGTATAAGGTTGGGTATGGGCTACGTAGCATTGAGCTAAGTAAAAAATGTCAAAAAAAAGTGCTTCAATTAGAAAGTGAAAACTATTGTTTAATGGTAATGATGAACGATGGCCCAAAAAATTCTAAAGACTTAAATTGAGAAATTAGATTTGTATCTAATATGTGGACCCATTTTAATTCAAGTTAAGTAATCTAATTAATGAAAATCATATGTGCACTTGAATTCAATTAGGCTTGAATTTGAGTAAAAATTGCATTTTAATATGAGAATCGGTTGAATAACGAGCAAACTCTCTCTCTCTCTTTTTAATGTAAAAGTGTAGCCTATCCACCTGTAAAATAGTGGTGAGGTACCTCCCCTTTGCAGAAATAATCAGGGATTAATCCTTTAGTTGATGGTGAGGGACTTGTGTAGAGTGTATTTTGGGTGTATAAGTATTTTACCAAAGGGTAAAAATGAAAAAGTTAAAAGGAGTTTCTTTTTGTGGATTTCTTACACTTTTATCTTGACTTTCTAAAAAACATTGGATTCACCATTTTAATGATGCTTATTGAATTAGATTATACTGCATTTATATGTTATAAAAAATAGGCCCAGATGTATGAAAACAAGATTTTCTTATATTTTACTTTAGTGTATAATACAATTTCAATCTCACAAGACCAGCTCATATTAGAGAAATTTTTTTGCCAGTCTCATTCAAGAGGAGGATATGCATTTGTAGAGGGCAATTTCAAATAAAGCCGCTTTTTAGTCCTATGGGAAAATTACACACCAATAAAAATAAGGAACTGAACATTTATTCCTTCCTCCGGGTGAACCTACATGTATTCTTTTGGGGTACTTGAGACCCCTTACAAAATCCAAATGAAAATCTTGGGTCCACCCAAAAAATTTACATGAAAATCCTGTATTCACTCCCAAAACCCACGCGAAAATCTTGGATTAACCCTCTAAAACCAACCGCTTCTTTGGGTCCAGCCTCCTCAAGAAGAAAATCCTTGGCCCTCCATGCTGACTTCCTCTAATCATGTGGAACATCGGTGCCGAATCACTATGTATTAATGAGGTGGCAATGGGTGTTTTTTCTTTCTTTTTTGGCTTTGCTGGATTGAGACAGTGACAGTAAATGTGGGATAATCCACAAATGTGGGCTAATCTATCTGCCCAGGGCTACATGAGAAAAGGCGGCGACATGCCCTCTCCACTCCGGCGCCTCTTGATTCTTCATGTGCAACTGATTTTATTCAACAATTTCAGGCGAGTCTTCCAAGCTGAATCATTTTCTCTGACCTCATCACTGACATTCCTCAGCCATCTCCCCTATAAAATGACCCATTGATATGCCACAAAAAAGCCTCGGATTCTTTCTCTTTCTCTCTCTATATCTCTATCCCTCCTGTTAAAGAAAGAAGAAAAATGTCTAAATCTCCAGAAGTACATCCTCGGAAGGCCTTTGGCTGGGCAGCAACAGATAAATCTGGCGTTCTCTCTCCTTTCAACTTCTCAAGAAGGTTTGTCTTGTGTGTGTTGGAATGGAAACATCAAAATAGTTCATGGTTTTTACTGTTTCATGAGCAAAAGCAATGTGGTTTCTTTTTGGGGGCTTCCGTTGTCACCATAAATATTTCTCTTCCCACTACACTAGAAGACGAAAAAATAATTTTTTCCTAAATTACCCCCCCCCCGCGACTGGCCGGTCTCCCTCCCCCCCCTCCCTCTTTCTTCCTCTCTCCCCTCTTCTCCCTTCCTCTTCTTCCCTCTCCTTCCCTCCCTACTCTCCCTCTCCCTCCCCCTCCCAATCGCCGGTGGGGCCCTCCCCCTCCCAGTCGCCGGTGGGGAGCGACCTGCAGCCCGATCTCCCTCCCCACCAGCGACTGGGAGGGGGAGGGAGAGGGAGAGGAAGAAGAAGAGTAGGGGAGGGAAGGAGAGGGAAGGAGAGAGGGAGAAGAGGGAAAGCAAAAGGAGGGGAAGGGAGGAAGAAAGAGGGGGGAGGGAGTCCGCCGCGGGCTGCTAGGAGGGTGGGAGAGGGAGGAACGGAAGAGGAGGGAGAGGGAGGCGGAGGGGGAGGAGAGAGAGGAGGGGTAATTTTAAAAAAGTCATTATTTTTTTTATTGTGCGGTGGGGAAAATAGTTTTTGAGGTGCCAATAGAACTCTCATTTCTTTTTATAATGAGGTGACTTTTTCTGCTCCCAATGATTTTGATCCATCTACCATCTTGTTCCCCCCTAACCTTGTTGTCTTTATTGGAGTTTTCAATAGAGATGATAAAATAAGAAAATTTTATCCATCTACCATCTTAGCATCTGAATATGAAATATTTTTATTTATTGCACTGAGGGTTGTTTTTTTTTTTGGAGGGCTAATTAAAGCAGGGCATATTTGTGTTGCTATATTACATTGATTTTATATTATTTAGTGTAGTGAAACTTGGATTTCAATATATTGGATTTTATATTCGGTTCCCCCCTCTTCAGGAACCGAAGGTTGAGTCCACTTGTGCTACCACCTAGGGGCCACAGGGGTTTTACCCCGCTTCTCTCTGGGCCCGGAGGGAATAGTCCAGCTCAAAGGGTTGGGAACCCTCCGTTAGTAAAAAAAACAAAAAGTCTATTTGGACAAACTCTATGGACAGAATTTGAGACAAACTGTCCACGTGACGCAACGTGATTGGACTCTCTCAAAAATTGAAATGCATTGTCCCAATCATGTTGCGCCATGTGGACAATTTGTCTCAAATTCTGTCAATGAGTTTGTCCATATAGACAGACTGAAGAAAAAAAAAAAAAAAAAAAAAACAGATTGATCTACCTATTAGCCTATATGTGAAGGCTCTGTAACTTTATAAAGCCTATGGTCATTGGTTAGCTATCAACAGTCAATGGATATGGCTAGATCCTAGAGAACTCATGTTTGGTGCAAATGAGCCCATAGATATTTTTATTCCTATCGTTTATTTTTCTTTTTGTAAACATCTGTTTCACAATGTGTAATATTTGATAACAATTTTTTTTTCGCCACTAATCTCTATACAGGGCTAATGGGGATGATGATGTTACTTTGAAGATTCTATATTGTGGAATCTGTCACTCAGATCTTCACTCTGTCAAGGATGATTTCGGATTCTCCATGTTTCCACTGGTCCCTGGGTATGCACATATTGAAGCAGTTATCACATCTTTTTCTTTTTCCTTCTTTTTTTTTTTTTCTTCAATCGCAGGTGTAATTCAAATTTTGTCATTTCCTAATTGGTCTAGATTAGTGAGGTCTCATAAATTTAATCTCCATTGATCAACCTTAATTACTGACATAAATGTTATCAAATGGACAACTCGACCCCAAACACAAACTGACAAATTACCATCCTAGAGATTCAAGGGCTGGTCCAGCCAGGGCCCCGACCTAGACCTGGTGCGGTCTGGGCCCGGTTCGGGCCTTGAGTTTTGGAACAAGGACTGGGCCTGGATCGGAAGTTTGGGTACGATTAACATTTGGATCAGGCTTAAATTAAGTGATATTAAGCCTGAACCCATGCCCAGCCTGCCTTGGCCTGAATAAAAAATGTATGTAAAAAGTTTGGAAAGCCTGGCCCGGACCGGCCCGGACCAGTTGACTAAATAGGCAGGCTCTGGCTTTACATGTTTGAGGCAGGCAAGGCCAAGGCCAGTTACTTGAGGCCCATGTTAGGCTTGGGCCAGATATGGGCCGAGCAACTATAAGCATCAGCCTGTCTCGGCCCGCCCCATGAACACTCCTGCATATCACATTATCACTGAATAGTCTTATAGGCATCCTCAAACCATTACACAGCTGAGCCGACCCCATTTGTCAAAGGTAAGGGAATACTCAGATACAACTATTCCTGTCCACTTCAGTCATTCTTTCTACAATGGGAAATCAACACAACTGCCATCACTAGGGATGGCAATGGGTTGGTTAAATGGGTGACTCACCCGTAAGTACCCATTTATGGGAAGGCCGGTTTGGTATCATATATGAATGACCAATCATGAAATGGGTAAATCTTTTTTTTCCTTTTTTCCTCGCTATAAAGGAGAAGTTTCATTAAGAAAGCAAGAAACACCAAACAGAAGTCAGATTCATGGACAATCCTACAAAACAAATCCCTCGAGAACAGATACGTGCCCCTAAGAACGACAGCCAATCCATTGTTTATATCGTGATTACTAGAGAGACACAGTTTAGCCAATGAATAAGCTCTTGAGTTAAAAGATATAGGAATACAAACTCATCAAGAGGCAGGTTGGCTATGGTACAAAGGAAGTAGGGGCGCTAATGGGCAGGACCGGCATTGGCCCAATCCAATCTCAACCTACTTTGGGCTGGACCTGGATATATAATTTGGGCCCATCTAATATTTTGGTTGGGCTTTGATTGCACAATAGAAAGCCCAAACTCTGGCCCAGCCTGGCCTGAATGACGAGTGCTTCCAAATGATTGTTACTTGTTAGCAAGTCCATACATTGGCCCGGCCCAAGTCAGGCTCAAGTGATTAAATGGGCTGACTTCAGACAGAAATTTACAGCCCACGTCAGGCTTGGGCCTGACACAGGCCTGTGTTCTAAAGTCAGGTCAGGCCAGCATATGTCTCCGTCCAGCTTACCCAACCAGAACACCCCTAACAGAAAGTGCCATTCTGGTTGGGTTCAGTTAGGCCTAAACCCGAATCCGACCCGAACCATTGCCATCTTGACTCTCCCTCTTGTCATTTATAACTACACTTAGCAAAGGACACACACTATATTTGTTTTGCTTTTGATGAAGCAATTCCAACTAAAATACCAATATTGCCTAAAATACAACTCTTAGTTTTTTTTTTTTTCCTTATAAGGGTTCCAACTCCTTGGGCTGGATTAATCCCTTCGGACCCAGAGGGAAGCTAAGTAAACTCCCCTGTAGCCCCAATGTGGTAGTGCAGTTTCGAACCTACAACTTCCGAGTACAAACCGTGGTCCTAGGCCAACCGAGCTACCCTTTAGGGTTTAAATATAACTCTTAGTTAAGAACCGCTAAAAAAAACCCTAATTACAATGCTAATCCAAGAGTGGTTTAAACTGTAAGGAAATTATCTTTAAGTCCATTACTTGGACTAGAAGTCCATTCCTTTCCCGAATTGTGGTCATTATAGGAAATCTGTTTTCTTAGGATACATGCTATTCCTTACACAAAAAGGTTTCTTAATGAGATGTATTCCATAACAAACTCTACCTTGATGGATGGTTGAGATTAAGTCTATGGAAACCCTGATTGGAAATTCGGTCCTCTTTTCACCTATAAAACAAAGCCTTTCGTCCATCACAAAGGCATTCACGAAAATCAATACATTAAGGTTTTATAGGCAAGGAAAGAGAAACCGAAACCATACACATAGTCTCTTTCTCGACGGATCACAGCATCAATCAGCAACAGCACCAGACTGCAGGATCAGAAAGCTCTCTGCATCAGGATGTCTGGAGGTACTCTTTAATTTATTTAAGATTAAATCCTACACGTGATTATCATGCTGTTCACGATCTTAGGGTTCATGTTACTAATAGTATAACATAAACTTTAAACATTTGTTTCCTATCTTCTCTTTTTTTTTAGGCATGAGATCGTTGGCATAGTGACTGAGGTGGGGAAAAAGGTAACAAAATTCAAAGTTGGTGATAAGGCGGGTGTAGGGTGCCTTGTGGACTCATGCAGAGCATGCCCCAGCTGCACCCAAGATGTAGAGGTTTACTGCCCCAAGAAGATAGCCACCTACAATGATATCTACCACGACGGCACTCCCACCTACGGCGGCTTCTCCGACATGATCGTCGTCGACAAGCACTTTGTGGTCCTCTTCCCTGACAACATGCCCCTTGACGGCGGTGCACCACTGTTATGTGCTGGGATAACCGTCTACAGCCCAATGAAGTATTTTGGATTAAGCGAGCCAGGCATGCATTTAGGTGTAGTTGGGCTTGGTGGTCTTGGTCATACGGCTGTGAAGTTTGCCAAGGCTTTTGGGTTGAAGGTGACAGTAATCAGCACATCCCCAAGCAAGGAGAAGGAAGCGATTGAGCGACTCGGTGCTGACTCGTTCCTGGTCAGCCGTGATCCAACGCAAATGGAGGTAAGTTTTCTTATGGTGTCAGGTCCAAGTGCTAATGCAAGCAGCAGTGCTGTGAATGTTTTAAGAAAATTCAACTTTTGAATAGGCCCGGTTAGCCAGGGTTGTGAACGGGTCGGTTTCGGTACGGGTCTATGGTGGACTCGGAACCGGAACCATTAAGGAGAAAGTGGAACCGGATCCGGACCTGGATCCATTTCGGAACTGGTTTCTTAGCTCCGGAACCAGAACCAGAACCATAAATAGGATGGGTCTGTATCTGAATCCGGGTTTAGACAGAGATTGATATTTAAAAAATATGGCTTTTAGGAGACATTTTCGAAAATTGAGGTAATAAGTCGGGTCTCGGGTCCACGGGTCCGAACCAAGGTGGAACCGGAATCGGACCTATTTACTTGTCAGGTCCTACATAAAGACCCAGACCCGGTTTTTAACAAGTCAAAACCTTCGGATAATCAAAAAATCGGGTACCCATTTTCATCCTACATCTGGCTTGACCAGTTCATTATCAAGATTTAAACCAATCCGAGTCCTTTTTGTAGGAGTGGCTACTACTGTCTGAAAACTCGAAAACCTAACTCTACTGAAAACTTAAATTAAGTTAAAATCCATTTCACTCTACATGATATTGATTCTTATCTCATATATTTTGTCTAGGCTGCCAAGAGCACATTGGATGGAATCATCGATACGGTCTCTGCAGCTCATGCGCTTCTTCCATTGATCGATTTGCTCAAGTGTAATGGAAAGCTGGTTATAGTGGGTGTTCCTGAGAAGCCACTCGAGCTACCGGTCTTTCCCTTGCTTATGGGTAAATGACCCTACCTCAGTTAATGGACTATGTGATATGAGACTTAGAAATCTCTCATTAGTCTTATTTTTGTAAAATCTGATATGGTTTGTGATACAAATCAAACCTATGGATCTTGATTTATGCATAAACAATGAATAATCTCAAATAATAAAAGCATACCTTGCGCCATGATCGAGATAATGAGCGGAACTCTCTTATCAAGTTTGATTTTCTCCTATCTCTTATCAGAGCTCTGTATTAATTGTATCTTGTTTTCAGACCACTATGTTAATTGATGTTACACCCAAAATGGTAGCATAGAAAATTTACATTTGTTTTTTGCCATGATTTTGTAGGAAGGAAGCTTGTGGCTGGAAGCGCCATAGGAGGACTTAAGGAGACTCAAGAGATGATTGATTTTGCAGCAAAGCACAATGTCACAGCAGATATTGAGGTTGTTCCCATGGATTATATCAACACTGCTATGGAACGACTTGCAAAAGCCGATGTCCGGTACAGATTTGTCATCGACATTGGTAATACATTGAAAGCTAAATGTAACTGAAATGATCGAGCATCTGAGTTAGATTATGGTGGCAGTGAGCGTGCTTTGGCTTTTATAGTGGGAAATAAAACTATGTTCAATGAATGTAATTTACAATTGGTTTTGAGTGTTTCAAGTTGGCTTTGGATGCTCTCATAAGTTCCAGTCCCCAGTGGTTTGGGTACCAAAAAAAATATATGTATCAGCGCTGTTTGTTTTATGTAATTGAATATCAAGAAACTCTAGGAGTTTGTATTTCTATTTATCTATATTGAAGATGTTGATTTTGACCAACTTGATAAAATTGGACTCTTCAGTTTTAATTCTGAAAAACCCAATTAATTTTGACTATATGTGGAGCCCGTACAAATTTGGCTGATATTAGATCCCACTGTGAGGATAATAAGGAATCAGATTTTGATATAATACAGGCTAAATTCGAGCCATGAGATGGACAAGTAGCAGATAAAGGGCTATGTTTTAATTTCAAAGGCAGTATAACAGTCAGAAATGTTTAATTGGTCTTTTTCAACTGACCAATTTCAAATATATCCAAAAGAAAACTAGATTAGCCAATTGGGCCATATGCCTGGCTTTTTTTTATTATTTGTTCAGGTTTTTTAGCAGTTTTTTAGACAAATTAATCACTAGATTACAAGCATTCATTATTCTGTCACAGCTTTGGGCTTTCTATCACTTAATCTAGTCCCAGTCCAAATATTAAACGGTCAAAATCTTATATCTTGGACCAGCCCAGAGCAGGCTGGGCCCAAATCGGGCCTGGTCGGCCCAGACCACGAGCACAATTTTAATGTTTTTTTTTTCACAAATGCACAACATATCCCAAAACTACACCAAGTGAACATAGTGTTTCTAAATTAAAAAATAAAAAATAAAAAAAAAAGGTGAACAATGTTAATTATGCAATTCGTGGATTTCTCTAATCAATAATCAAATGTTAATTAAGGGTGCTCAATGAATGGGAGATGTTAACAGCGCTGGACTGCACTTGCAGTCTGTTGGTAGGTGATCATCTCCCAATAACTACAACTCTCTTTTCATGAAAATTCAACTAGACCATTGATTATAGACTGCACTTGCCTTGGTTGTCAACCTACTGATGCAACCCTTCTCTTTTATCGTTGATACTTCACAATTTTATATATCTAGTTGGAAAAGAATAAAACGCAAGTAATGCCAATTTTTGCTGCTAGTTTCTTTAGTGATAAAATTTTAAGGACATGTTTTTTTGAACATTTTAAACAGAAAGTAAAAACGATGAGCTAGCTGCATGGAAATCAAAATAATTTTACTCTGTCTTGGAATCCTCTTCTAGTGGCACAAATGCACAATGAGCTAGTTGTGTTTTTTTTCTCATAATTAAGCGTTGCATAAAAAAATCCTTAAACATCATCTTGATTCTTTATTTAGTGATAATGGCACCTAAAAGATTCGAGATGATTACCCTTTCTTGACATTAGGACAAAAATTTTGGGCTATTTTAAAACATTTTCCATTTTCCATTTTCCAAAACCAGAGTGCAACTCTCTGTGTTAAATAGACAAGAAGCTGGAACTAGAACCGGTTTTTCAAGACCCGAAACCATAACTGAACCGTATATAGGATGGGTTCAGGTCCGAATCTAGGTAGAAAATAATATTAAAAAATATAGTTTTTAGAAGGGATTCTCGAAGATTAAGGTAATATGTGGGGTAATGGGTCCACGGGCGGAACCAAGTTGGAATAGGGCCCGGACCTGTTTATGTCACGGGTCAAAATAAGGACCGGACCTAAACGCGTTTACATAGTGGGGCCTAAACAGGGATGGACCCAAGTGTTGTCCCCTTATATAGTACCTTTAAATTTTTAATTATATTATTTAATATCTCCATTTGACCATATACCGCACCACCCAAACGAAAGTCCTGGGTTCGCCATTGTGCTTAAATAAGGACCCAAACTTGGTATTTAACAAGTTGGAATCTCTAGGTTATTGGAGAAGTGGAGACCCATTTACATCTCTAATGCTAGGCTAGAGCCTCGTGATCAAGATCTACATTTTCGGTGAATAGTGCATTTAGAGAAGAAATAAAAAGGTCAAGCGGTGTAGGTAGAATTGACAAAAATGAATATTTCCCTTGGTGGGCTCCACATGAGTTAGGACCTTTTTCCTTTTTAAATAAATTTCCAATCTTCTACGGTCATAGTTGCCCATTGTAGGCGTGTGCATAGGCCGGGCCAAGGAATACCCGTACTTCAAAACTCTAGCTCCAAGGCCGTCCCAAGCCCAACTCAAGCTAGAAATAGTTGGCGCTAGCTCGACTTTCCTGAAGATGAGTATGCCCGAGCCAGGCCAGACTTTAAAAAAGCATTTTTAATGTTTTCAAAGTGAAAGCTTAGGTGGTTTGATAGTGGCTTCCCCTTTGAGGTTTGATTCTGATATGATGTTTTTATTTGTAAATTTATTTCCGGCCTGGCTGAGCTTGGACTTTCTTCCATTGGATCCAAGCCCATGCCATCTATTAAGCGGGTTAAAATAAATAGTCCGAGCCCGACCCGAGTACACTGAAATTCAAAGCCCAAACCCCTGCCAAATAGGGCTGGGTGGGACTCGGGCTTGTGTTGGCCCGAACACCTAATGCATTGGTCCATAAAATTGCACTTTTTACTGCCATTCCGAGCTCATGCGCTAAAACGTTAGGATTTGGCTTAGGATTAATCAAAATAATAAAAATATAATAGTTGGGACAAAACTTTGATGAAGATGATGAATAATCTCACTAGGTCATGTTGATCATATTCCACCCAGGCATGAAAACTAGGCCATGCCTGGGCTGCTGGGACTTAGCCCAGCATGGCCCATTTCATGGATTTTTCCATGCCGTGCTGGGCCATGCCGCCCATGGGCCGGCCCACATGCTTCCTCTATTTTTTTTTTAAATTTTTTTATAAAAAAAACTCGTATGTAAATCGAAAGAAATATTATGGACTTTTTGGCGTTTTTAACTTGAAATAAAGTTGAAACTACTAAAATAAATGCACAAACATTGATTCTAATTTACAGACAAGTAATAAATCTTTAATTATATTAAAATTATATTTTATTTATACTAAAAAATAAATTTATATATATGGGTCGTGCTGTGCCGTGCCTGGGCCCATGTACCCCTTCCCCAGCCACATTTTCATCTCTAATTCCACATAAGGAAATCTTTTTATACTATTAGTTTTTTTTTCTTCCTTTTTTTTTCAAGAGGAGTTTACAGGAAAAGCAGGACCTAGTATTACGTCGGACACAGGAGGGGTTCTCATGTAGCTTTTTTTTTTTTTGGCAATATGGTCGACCTTGCAGTTTGTCAATAACGACCATTTTCAGTTAAGATAGAAGCTACTGCATTCCGAGTTAAATTGTTCTGCACTGGCATTAATGGTCGATAGTGACCAGTTTCACCGAATATAGAAGCTACTTCCTTTCACTTAATTTGTTTTGTACAATGGTTGATATCGACCATTTTCACCGAAACTGCACCCTAGAAACACGCGAAATTGAACAAATCTCTAGCGAATAAATAGGTTGGCACAATGGCCAGTAGTAAAAGATTAAAGATGATCATTTTGGATGAATGGTAAAGGATCGGTTAGAGCTTAAGATTCATGATTGCGAAAAGGGTTGAATCTAATAAATGAGTTTTGTTTGGAACCCGATTTAGGGTTAGAAAGTTCTTGCTTTTGGGGAAAAACGGGGGAATGAAATGCAGAGGGGGTTTGAAGGGGATTAGGGTTTGTATTCGACGGAGCTAAGCTTGGAGGCGTTTTCTCCTTCTTACATGAATTCGAATTTGGAGTTGGTGTATGAGTAGGAATTAGTTTCACTTATGAAAGAAATGAAAACTCAATAAAAGGAGATGATAACTTTTGTGGTTTTGGTTGGTTCTTGTTTAGAGATGTAAATGGGTCCTCGTTTCTCCGATTATCCGGAGGTTCCGACCCGTTAAAAACCGGATATGGGTCCTTAGTTAGCCCCGATAAGTAAATGGGTCCGGGTCCAGTTCCACTTTGGTTCGGACCTGTGGACCCGAGACCCTACATATTACCTTAAATTTAAAAAATCTCTCTTAAAAATCATGTTTTTTAACATCATTTTCTACCTAGATCTGGAATTGGATCCAGACCCGTCCCACATATGATTTTTGTTCCGATTCCTTAGCTAAGAAATCGAATTCGAAATGGTTCCGGATTCGGATCTGGTTCCATTTCCTCTTTAACGGTTTTAGTTCTGGGTCCACCATGAACTCGGACCGGAACGAACTCTTTCACAACCCTATTTATGTTACTTGTAATTCTCGTAAAGAGCTGATAATTCTCACATAGGAAAGAAAAGCCCTATGAAGTAGAGATGGTGAGAGCCGCAGAAACTAGAATAGAATAGAAGAGAAGAAGTTAGAAAAAAAAGATAGGAAGAAGAGGAAGACCAATAGTCACACTGGTTTGAATTCTTTCAAACAAAGTTTAACTAAAAAAAACAAATCCAAATTGGATCCAGAGGATCCTCCAACGTAGTATAATAGCAGGCCCTGGTAGGCCATATTTGGGTCCCACAGGGATTTCTCCCGCCGTTTCCTCTACTTTTTCAAATTAATTGAAAACCCGCGAGCTGTCACTTTACGCGCAAACCGCCATTTGGCGCTTTCCTGCGTACAACAGCAGCAAGCTTCCGCGTCCCAAGACCACTATTAATACTTAAAAAGTCGGTTGCTTCTTCTGTAAGTCTTTGTGCTTCTCACTTCTCACTTCTCACTTCTCACTTCTCACTTCTCAGGAGAGTCTCTCCCTTCTCTCTCTCTAGCTATTTCTTCTCCTACACGCCAAGAAGAAATGTTAAGATCTTATGATCGAAAGCACAGATGCATCGGCGCTCGTCAGGTATTTTGATCATTCTCTCCCTCTTTTTCTCTTGAATTCTGTTCTCTGATCTTACAAGATGCATTTGAATGGTTTCTTGTTGGTTGATTAGGGTTTAGTGTTCGTTTTTGTGTGCGTCTGTGATTTCCTTTTATGAGATTGGGATTATAATATGTTGAGATATTCATGTGATCAATCTCTCCCTCTGTCTCTCTTGAATTCTGTTCTCTGATTTGTTTTTGTCGGTGCATTACAAGATGCATTTTGTAGATTGTTGTTTGCATTGATTGGGGTTTAAGGGTTAGTTTTTGTGTGATGTTCATGTAATGTAATGTAATGAGTTCTGTGAAATCGATGCTTCTCTGAGTTATTGTATAAGTTGGCTTCTCAAATTAACCTATTCTTGTGCAGATTCTCATTTCCACTGGAGATAAAGAGAATCTCTCTATAGTTTGTTTAGCTGTGAATATCTCGTTTCTGTGGATTCCCCAATTCCTAAATTGGGTGTAAATCAATACCCTATTTTCCTTTTCTTCTCGAAATGGGTCTTTCTTTGTCTTTTTCATCTTTTTCATAAGGGCCGATTCTTTCTTTCTTTTTTTTTCCTTTTTGATAACCAAAAGTGCTGATTTTTAGTATGTCTCTCTTTTTTTTTTTGGATTTTTCTTGATTATGCCAATGCATTTGGTTAATTGAGATGTACTAATGTTGGGTTCTTCTTCCTCCTTTTCTGGACAGCAATATTCATCATCTTCAAAGCATTGGCCATCAAATTGGGTTCTTGAAAGGCAGTTTTGGAGCGTTGAAATTTGGAGCAAGTCTATGGTATAAGCTATGTGCGAATGGATTATCAGATCATTGGTGGCATCATGATCGGGTCAGAGAATTGCTTTACTCATTCAATTTTTGTTGTTTCTCCTTCTTTGTTCTTTTTTTTTTCTTGTCTTTGGACCATTTTAATTTTTTGTGACTGTTCATCTGATAGGTAGGTTAATTCTTTTTTCTCTCTTTTAACTGTTCATCTGATAGGTAGTTTGTATTAGAAAATCCAAGGAGCTGAATTTTCTCCTGTGGGAGTCCTGCCATGTATGAAATCTCATCTCTGCTCTTAATGCAGAAGGGGCCCCTCTGCATTGAAGGCGAACTTGAGTTTTCATGCACGGCTCAGCTTGCGATGCCCACAGAAGAAAGCAGGATGTTTGATTGTCTTTTTTTATTGCTTTCTTATATGTAGATGAGATCAATCATGTATAATTCTTTTCAAGTGATGGTTGATATTGTTGTTGGTGTTTAGCTATAACGTTTTCTTTGTTATATTTTTATGTTTAAATGAGAATTCCGTTTAATTCGTTGCAAGTGATGGTTGATAGTTGATATTGATGTTTAACTGTACTTTTTTATATTTAGATGAGAACTTTGTATAATTCTTTGCGAGTGATGGTTGATCTCGATGGAAGGCGGGATGGATCAGTTCCCTCCTTAATTGCTCCTTATTCAACATTTATTGCAATATATCTTACACTTCTCCAGCCTTTAGGACCATGAATTACCAAGGATAATCGAAATAACTCATGACTACTTACATAAAAAATGATAAACAACAACAGTGATCACCTATTCCTAAATCTACAATCTCAACCAACAACCATTGATCAAATACTTCCATAATTAAGCAAATACAACAACCAATGACCATTTCTCAGAAATCATAAATAACCTTAATTTTACTATGAACAAATTATTCATATACTTGTCAGTTGTCACAACAATATCAGTGAAAAAAGTGTACTTCTTTGCCACTCTAGGGACATTAATCTAACTAAGGATGGCCTATACGTTTCTCAATCCACAACAGCCTTAGTTTCAATCTATAATGACTTAACTTGATTCGTACTGGCTTTGTGATATTCTAGTGTTATAAAGTACTGGCCTAGTAGAACCAGAGTTCATGTCTGGATGATAGATGACCTTGATAGATGGAAAAATAAAAATAAGCTTTAGTTTCAACCAATACTCAAACAATCCAATTCCAAACATCAACAATACCAACATGCTTGTGACTTTGGACATCAACGATATAATAAAACATTCGCCAATTATAAACATCTTACGATCACTATGAATTCCATAGTCAACCACAATAACTCACGGTCATTTACGTTATTGATACAAAACAGTACATCCTCACGAATCCAAGGGAATTCTAACCTACAAAGGATGGCGTTCATAGTTTTCAATCTGTAACAATCTTACTCTTGACTAATACCACGACAACCGAATTCTGCGCTAAAAAATCTACTCATGACTTTCAACAACAACTTTCTCCCACACTTGTTTATTCTTATAATTCCTTAAATAACAACTCTCGATAAGCATGAATTCTTGAGTACAATAACTTATGATTGCATACATTGAACATACAAAAAAACAACAATAGTCTAACCCATGATGACAGACATATTTTTCAATTCTAAACAACATTAGTTACGATCAATATTAAGAAGTCTGACCAACAAGCTTCTAATATCAACCGTTAACCCTCACGACTATCGATAATAACAACATTAATTTATCGCAATTTTTCTTTGACTTCTCCAATTAACAACCCTCAATGACCATGAATTCCTTGAGATAGTCGAAATAACTTGCGACATCTTACACCCATTATCTGAAACAATAGTGGTAACTTATTCCTATAATCTACAATCTTAACCAACAATCATTGGTTAAATCCTTTCATGATTAAGACAATACAACCACCATTGATCTCTTCTCGCAAATCATAAACAACATTTCCTGAATATGATCAATTAGTCAGACTTGTCACCACATCGGAGACAAAACTATTTTTATTTCTTTGCTTTTCCTGTCTTTCTTTTTTATCTATCTTTCTTTCTCTTTTTTTCTGTCTTTCTTTCTTTTTTTTATTTTTACTTTCTTTTTTATCTGTCTTTCTTTCTTTCTTTTATTTGTCTTTCTATTTATTCTGTAATCAATTATTCAAATTTGTCACCACAATTATTGGCGACAAAACTTTTTTCTTATAACATCAGTGAAAAAACAATACTTCTTTGCCAATCAAGGGGCATCAAACCAACTAAGGATGACATGTATTTTTCAATTCATAACAACCTTTGTTCAATCCATGATGATTTAATTTGACTTGTATTGGCTTTGTCATATTCCAGTGCTATAAATAAAAAAAACCTTTGTACTTGCGACATCTTACACCCATTATCTAAAACAATAGTGGTAACTTATTCCTATAATCTACAATCTTAACCAACAATCATTGGTTAAATCCTTTCATGATTAAGAAAATACAACCACCATTGATCTCTTCTCGCAAATCATAAACAACATTTCCTGAATATGATCAATTAGTCAGACTTGTCACCACATCGGAGACAAAACTATTTTTATTTCTTTGCTTTTCCGTGTCTTTCTTTTTTATCTATCTTTCTTTCTCTTCTTTTCTTTCTTTTTTTTATTTGTCTTTTTTTTTCTTTCTTTCTTTCTTTTTTTTTTTTTTACTTTCTTTTTTATCTGTCTTTCTTTCTTTTTTTTTATTTGTCTTTCTATTTATTCTGTAATCAATTATTCAAATTTGTCACCACAATTATTGGCGACAAAACTTTTTTCTTATAACATCAGTGAAAAAAACAATACTTCTTTGCCAATCAAGGGGCATCAAACCAACTAAGGATGACATGTATTTTTCAATTCATAACAACCTTTGTTCAATCCATGATGATTTAATTTGACTTGTATTGGCTTTGTCATATTCCAGTGCTATAAATAAAAACAACCTTTGTAGACTATGGTCAATTATTCATAGTTGTCATAATAATTATCAGCAACAAAACTATACATCTTTGCCAATCAAGGGGCATCAAACCAATTAAGGATGACATGCGCATTTTTCGATCCATAACAGCCTTAGTTCAATCAATGACGACTTAACCAGACTCATATTGGCTTTGCGATATTCTAGTTCTATGAAGATAAACAACCTCTGCATGCTACAACCATTTCCGACTATGATCAATTATTCAGACTTGTTACCACAATTATCAGTGACAAAACTATACATCTTTGACCCACTAAGGAAGACATTCATATTTTTCAATTCGTAACAACCTTAGTTCAATCCATGACGACTTAGATTGACTCATATTGGCCTTGTGATATTACAATGCTATAAAAAGAAACAACCTTTCCAGACTTTGATCAAATTATTTAGACTTGTCACCGCAATTATCAGCGACAAGACTATACATCTTTGCTAATCATGAGCATCATACGAACAAAGGATGACATACGTATATTTCAATCCATAACATCCTATTTCATACCATGATGACTTACCCAGACTTGACTTGGCTTTATGATATTCCAATGCTATAGTTCTAGGTGTGTGGAACTCCAGTTTGTTTTTAGATGATAGATTACAACAAACTTCACGTGTCAACAATTCCAAACAACATTTTATGCAAGTGACTTCGAACATCAATATCAAAAAAATCTTCATTTTATAAACATCCCACGATCACTATGAATTCTGGAATCAACCACAATAACTCGCGATCATTTACATTATCAGTGCAAAACAATACATCCTTACAAATCCAAAGGAATTCTAGCCTACAAAGGATGGTGTTCATTGTTTTCAATCCACAACAAACTTACTCTTGACCCATAACTCAACAAGCAAATTCTGTGCTTAACATTACGTCCACCAATTAGTGCTCATGACTTTCAACAACAACTTTCTCCCACCCTTGTTTATTCTTATAATTCCTTAAATAACAACTCTCGATAACCATGAATTCCTGAGTTGATGATAATAACTCATGATTACATACATCAAACATATGAGAAACAACAATTGTCTAACCCATGATGACATACATAATTTTGAATTCTAAACGACCTTAGTTATAAGTCAATATTATGAAGTCTGTCCAACAACCTTCTAATATCAGCATTTAGTGCTCATGACTATCAATAACAGCAACAACAATACATTGCAATTTTTTTAGACTTCTCCATTAAACTACCCTTGATTTCCATGGACTCCTAGAGTTTACATCCAAAATTTGAAACAACAACAATGATCACTTTCTCCTGGGATCTACAATCTCAACAAACAACAATTGGTCAAATACTTTAATAACCAAGCACATACAACCACCATTGATCACTTCTTGCATATCATAAACAACCTTCACAGACTCTGAACAATTATTCAGACTTGTCACCACAATTATCACCAACAAAACTATCCATCTTTTCCAACCACAATTATCATCAAACCAACTAAGGATGACATACATATTTTTCAATCCATAACAACCTTAGTTCAATCGCTAGTGACTTGACTTGTTTTGGCTTTGCGATATTCCATTGCTATAATGATAAGCAACCTTTCCAGACAATAATCCATTATTCACAATCAATTATTCAAACTTGTCACCACAATTTTCAGCGACAACTTTTCGTTTATTGAATAACATCAAGGACAAAATTATACAGCTTGCCAATCAAGTGCCATCAACCCAACTGAGGATGACATACATATATTTCAATCCATAAGCTTAGTTCAATCCATGGTGACTCAAGCTGACTCGTATTGGCTTTGTGATATTAGAATGCTATAAACAGAAAAAACCTTATCAAACTATGATCGTTTTTCATCCTTGTCACCACAATTATTAGTGACAACTGTATGTCTTTGCCAATCCAGGGGCATCCAACCAACTAAGGATAACATGCCTGTTTTTCAATCCATAACAACCTTAGTTCAATCAATGACAACCTGACCTAACTCCTATTGGTTTTGTGATGTTCCAATGCTATAAAGATAAACAACTTTTCAAACTATGATCAGTTATTCAGACTTGTCACCACAATTATCAATGACAAAGCTATGTATCTTTGCCAATTAAGGGGCATGAAACCAACTAAGGTTGACATGCGTATTTTTCAATCTGTAACAACCTTAGACTTAACCTGGCTTGTATTGGATTTGTGATATTCCCGTGCTATAAAGATAAAAAAATCTTTGCAGACTATGATCAATTATTCAGACTTGTCATCACAATTATTGGCTTTGCAGACCATGACAACTTAATCCAACTCGTATTGGCTTTATGATATTCCGGTGTTTTAAAGTTCTAGGTGAGTGTAACTCCTATTTTTGTCTAGGCTATAGATGGCCTCGAAAGATTAAAAAAAAAAAAAAAGGCGTTAACATAGAACCAAACAACGTTTTGTGCTCGAAACTTCAGACAACAACAATCTATTAAAAAACTCGCTAGTTATAAACAACCGTGATGACTACGAATTCCGGAGTCAACCACCTTAACTCAAGATCGTTTATATTATATCAATACTAAGCAATACATCTTTACGAATCCAAGGGAATTCTAGCATAAAAGGATTTTTGAGATATGTTCTTTAGACCATGTCTAGATTGTCCATTCAATGTTCAGCCGTGGAGGAAATTTCTTAGATGTGCCTCTTAGACCATGTCTAAATTCTCTATTCAGTTAGTGCTTTCTTATGATGGGAGAGATGACATTTCTTTTCAGCCAATCACCTTTCTGTTCTTCTTTCAGTTAGCACTTGCTTTTTGCGAGATAAAGCTTCATCAATTAGAACCCTCTCCTCGCTAAATGAAGCTCTTGCTTTTTGCGAGATAAAGCTTCATCAATTAGAACCCTCTCCTCGCTAAATGAAGCTCAATATCACTAAAGGAGATGCATAAAATCAGATAGAGCAAATAATTTGAATGACATTAGGTAACTTGTAATAGGTATTCTTCCTGGTGGAAGAGAGAGTTATGAATTATACGGATGAAGCTCTGTCAGTTAACACCCTTTCCTCGCTAAATGATGCTCCATATCACTCATGGAGTTCCGTAAAATCATACGGAGCAAGTAATTTGAATGACTCGTTTCGTGATAGGTTTTGCTTGATTATGATGGTGGGTTAATGTGCCAATCAAGCCCAGGTGGAAAACGCCATATTTTAGAGATAGTATTTGATTAGAGATCCTATTTCTCATAAACAATAAATATGAACGCAACATCTCGAGTAACATTTTTGAAATGAACTCACTAGTTTTCTTCGTTGCTCTTTTAACTAAACAGATTGCAAGCAACAGATGGAAACCGGAAGAGGGCAATGATTTGAAGTCTCTTATACCGGGAATTTGTTTAGGAAAGACTCAAAATTGTTGCATTTTACACTGAAAAGCATGGGGAGAGAGTTTGAGTTCTACCACTAATAGATGCCTAATATAAATTTAAATCTATTTTGTCAAAGGGCACTGAAAAGATTGGTGATCCGTGGACTCATTCATCTCTCTGAAAACCATGCACTAGTCACCACATTGAATATTTGTTTTATTGAAGCCTCTGTTAGTGTGCGATTCATGGAAATGCATGTGAGGCCAGCGATTGTAGGCTCTTTTTGTAGAAATGGTTTGGGGAGTACTGTAAATTTCTTTGCTTGTAGATAAGCTCTGGGAAAGAGGCTAAGTTACTAACAATAAATGCCGTGTGAAATCCTAAATCTAATTTTTAAAGGGCATTGAGAAGATTGTTGATTAGCGGAGTCATTCCTCCCTCCACAAAGTTTGCATTTTTACATCACACCAGCTAAGTATTCCAAAGTGATTGGTTTTGCTAATTTTTTGCAATCAATGTCAGGCTGTGGAGGAAACTGCTTAGGTATGCCCTTTAGACCATGCCTAAATTCTCCATTCGGTTGGTGTTTTCTTATAATGAGAGAGATGGCATTTGTTTTCGGCCAAAAATGAGAATAACCTAATATGTTCTCGCTTCAGTTAGCACTCGCTTCCCGAGAGCTAAAGCTCCATTAATTAGCACTCTCTCCTCGCTAAATGAAGCTCCATATCACTAAAGGAGATGGATAATATCATAAGGAGCAAATAATCTGAATGACAATAGGTCCCTTGCAATAGGTCTTCTCCTCGGTGCAAGAGAGAGTTAGTACTCGTTTCAGGATAGGTTTTGCTTGATTTTGATGGTGGGTTAATGTGCCAATCAGGCCGGGAGGAAAACGCCAAATTTTAGAGATATTGTTTGATTAGAGAAACTATTTTTCATTAACAAGAAATATCAATGCAACATCTTGAATAACATTTTTGAAATGAATTCTCTAGGTTTCTTTGTTGCGCTTTTAACTAAATACATTGCAAGTAGCGGATATAAACCGGAGGAGGGCAATGATTTGAAGTCTCTTATTATGGGAATTTGTTTGGGAAAGACCTAAAATTGCTGCATTTTACACTGAAAAGCATGGGGAGAGAGGTTGAGCTCTACCACTAATAGATGCCTAATGTAATCCTAAATGCATTTCGTCAGTAGGCACTGAAAGATTGGAGATCTGTGGACTCATTCATCTCTCCTTAAACCGTGCATAGTTATCACATTGAAAATTTCTTCAAACGAAAGACTCTATTTGTGTGCGTTATATGGAAAAGCAACTGAGACCAATGACCACAGGTTCTTAACTTTGGAAATGGTTTGGGGAGTTTCGAAAATTGTGCTGCATGTAGAAAAGCATGGGGATAGACGCTGAGTTACTAGCAATAAATGCCATGTGAAATCCTAAATCTAATTTTTAAAGGGCATTGAGAAGATTGTTTATCAGCGAAGCCATTCCTCACTCCACAAAGTTTGCAATTTTACATCACATCGACTAAGCATTCCAAAGTGATTGGTTTTGCTAATTTTTTGCAATCAATGTCCGTCCATGAAGGAAACTGCTTAGCTATGCTCTTTAGACCGTGCCTAAATTCTCCATTCGGTCCGTGTTTTGTTATAAATGGAGAGATGGCATTTGTTTTCTGCCAAAAATGAAACTCACCTAATCTGTCCTTGCTTCTGCTAGCACTCGATTCCCGCGAGCTGAAGCTCCATCAATTAGCACCCTCTCCTCACTAAATGAAGCTCCACAGCACTACAAAGGAGATGGAGAATTCCATAAGGAGAAAATAATTTGAATGACAATACTAATGAAGCTTCGTCGGTTAGCACCCTTTCCTTGCTAAATGATGCTCCATATCACTAGTGGAGAGGGATAGGATCTTACTGTGCAAATAATTTGAATGAAATTAGGTACCTTGCATTAGGTTTTCTCGTCGGCGCAAGAGAGAGTTAGTTGGTACCCGTTCGTGATAGGTTTTTCTTGATTTCGATGGTGGGTTATTTTGCCAATCAGGACGAGGAGGAAAACACCAAACATTTTAGATAGTGTTTGATTAGAGATCCCATTTGTCATTAACAATAAATATCAATGCAACATCTCGAATAACGTTTTGGAAATGACCTCTCTAGGTTTCTTCGTTGCTCTTTTAACTAAATACATTACAAGCAGCGGATGGAAACCGGACGGGGGGCAATGATTTGAAGTCTCTTATCATGGGAATTTGTTTGGGAAAGACTCAAAATCATTGCATTTTACATTGAAAAGTATGGGGAGAGCGGTTGGGTTCCATCACTAATATATGCCTAATATAATGCTGAATCTATTTTGTCAAAGGGCACTGCAAATACTGGTGATCCGTGGACTCATTCATCTATCCGCAAACCATGCACTAGTCGGCCCATGGAATATTTCTTCGATAGAAACCTCTGTTCGTGTGCGTTTCTTGGAAATGAAGGAGAGGCCAACGATTGGAGCTTCTTTTCGTTGAAATGGCCTTTGGAGTACCATGAATTGCACTGTTTGCAAAAAAGCTTTGGGAAAGAGGCCGAGGTACTTACAATAAATGGCGTGTGAGATCCTAAATGTAATTTTTAAAAGGGCATTGAGAAGATTGTTTATCAGCGAAGTCATTCCTCACTCCACAAAATTTTCAATTTTACATCACATCGACTAAGCATTCCAAAGTCATTGGTTTTGCTAACTTTTTGCAAGCAATGTCCGTTCGTGAAGGAACTGGCTTAGATATGCCCGTTGGACCGTGTCAGTATTCTCCATTCGGTCAGTGATTTCTTTTAATGGGAGAGACAACATTTCTTTTCAGCCAAAAATGAGAATCACCTATATGTTCTTGCTTCAGTTAGAACCCACTTCTCGCTAGATGAGGCTCCATCAATTAGCACCCTATACTCGCTAAATGAAGCTCCATCTTACTAAAGGAGGTGGATAAAATCATACGGAGCAAATAATGTGAATGACAATAGGTCCCTTGCAATAGGTCGTTTCCTCGGTGCGGGAGAGAGTTAGTTCGATGCAGGATAGGTTTTTCTTGATTTTGATGGTGGTTGAATGTGCCACTGAGACAGAGCAGGAAAATGCCGAATTTTAGAGATATTGTTTGATTAGAGGACCTACTTCTCGTAAACAATAAATATCAATGCAACGTCTCGAATAACAATTTTGAAATGAATTCTCAAGGTTTCTTCGTTGCTCTTTTAACTAATTACATTACAAGCAACGGCTTGAAACCGGATAGATGCGTGGGTTCATTCGTCTGTCTGCAAACCCTGCACTACTCATCACATTGAAAATTTCTTCGAACGAAAGACTATTTGTGTGCGTTTTATGATAAAGCAACCGAGACCAACGACCACAGGTTCCTACCTTTGGAAATGGCCTGGGGAGTTTCGAAAATTGCACTGCATGTAGAAAAGCGTGGGTATAGACGCTGAGTTACTAGCAATAAATGCCATGTGAAATCCTAAATCTAATTTTTAAAGGGCACTGAGAAGATTGCTTATCAGCAAAGCCATTCCTCACTCCACAAAGTTTGCAATTTTACATCACATCGACTAAGCATTCCAAAGTGATTGGTTTTGCTAATTTTTTGCAATCAATGTCCGTCCATGAAGGAAACTGCTTAGCTATACTCTTTAGACCGTGCCTAAATTCTCCGTTCGGTCCGTGTTTTGTTATAAATGGAGAGATGGCATTTGTTTTCGGCCAAAAATGAAAATCACCTAATTTGTCCTTGCTTCTGCTAGCACTCGATTCCCGCGAGCTGAAGCTCCATCAATTAGCACCCTCTCCTCACTAAATGAAGCTCCACAGCACTACAAAGGAGATGGATAATTCCATAAGGAGAAAATAATTTGAATGACAATACTAATGAAGCTCCGTCGGTTAGCATCCTTTCCTTGCTAAATGATGCTCCATATCACTAGTGGAGACGGATAGGATCTTATGGTGCAAATAATTTGAATGAAATTAGGTACCTTGCATTAGGTTTTCTCGTCGGCGCAAGAGAGAGTTAGTTGGTACCCGTTCGTGATAGGTTTTTCTTGATTTCGATGGTGGGTTATTTTGCCAATCAAGACGAGGAGGAAAACACCAAACATTTTAGATAGTGTTTGATTAGAGATCCCATTTGTCATTAACAATAAATATCAATGCAACATCTCGAATAACGTTTTGGAAATGACCTCTCTAGGTTTCTTCGTTGCTCTTTTAACTAAATACATTACAAGCAGCGGATGGAAACCGGACGGGGGGCAATGATTTGAAGTCTCTTATCATGGGAATTTGTTTGGGAAAGACTCAAAATCATTGCATTTTACATTGAAAAGTATGGGGAGAGCGGTTGGGTTCCATCACTAATATATGCCTAATATAATGCTGAATCTATTTTGTCAAAGGGCACTGCAAATACTGGTGATCCGTGGACTCATTCATCTATCTGCAAACCATGCACTAGTCGGCCCATGGAATATTTCTTCGATAGAAACCTCTGTTCGTGTGCGTTTCTTGGAAATGAAGGAGAGGCCAACGATTGGAGCTTCTTTTCGTTGAAATGGCCTTTGGAGTACCATGAATTGCACTGTTTGCAAAAAAGCTTTGGGAAAGAGGCCGAGGTACTTACAATAAATGGCGTGTGAAATCCTAAATCTAATTTTTAAATGGGCATTGAGAAGATTGTTTATCAGCGAAGTCATTCCTCACTCGTCAAAATTTGCAATTTTACATCACATCGACTAAGCATTCCATAGTCATTGGTTTTGCTAACTTTTTGCAAGCAATGTCCGTTCGTGAAGGAACTGGCTTAGATATGCCCGTTGGACCGTGTCAGTATTCTCCATTCGGTCAGTGATTTCCTTTAATGGGAGAGACAACATTTCTTTTCAGCCAAAAATGAGAATCACCTATATGTTCTTGCTTCAGTTAGAACCCACTTGTCGCTAGATGACGCTCGATCAATTAGCACCCTCTACTCGCTAAATGAAGCTCCATATTACTAAAAGAGGTGGATAAAGTCATACGGAGCAAATAATGTGAATGACAATAGGTCCCTTGCAATAGGTCTTTTCCTCGGTGCGGGAGAGAGTTAGTACTCGTTGCAGGATAGGTTTTGCTTGATTTTGATGGTGGGTGAATATGCCACTGAGACGGAGAAGGAAAATGTTGAATTTTAGAGATATTGTTTGATTAGAGGACCTACTTCTCATAAACAATAAATATCAATGCAACGTCTCGAATAACAATTTTGAAATGAATTCTCATGGTTTCTTCGTTGCTCTTTTAACTAATTACATTACACGCAACAGCTTGAAACCGGATAGATGCGTGGGTTCATTCATCTGTCTGCAAACCCTGCACTACTCATCACATTGAAAATTTCTTCGAACGAAAGACTATTTGTGTGCGTTTTATGATAAAGCAACCGAGGCCAACGACCACAGGTTCTTACCTTTGGAAATGGCCTGGGGAGTTTCGAAAATTGCACTGCATGTAGAAAAGCATGGGGATAGACGCTGAGTTACTAGCAATAAATGCCATGTGAAATCCTAAATCTAATTTTTAAAGGGCACTGAGAAGATTGTTTATCAGCGAAGCCATTCCTCATTCCACGAAGTTTGCAATTTTACATCACATCGACTAAGCATTCCAAAGTGATTGGTTTTGCTAATTTTTTGCAATCAATGTCCGTCCATGAAGGAAACTGCTTAGCTATGCTCTTTAGACCGTGCCTAAATTCTCCGTTCGGTCCGTGTTTTGTTATAAATGGAGAGATGGCATTTGTTTTCGGCCAAAAATGAAAATCACCTAATCTGTCCTTGCTTCTGTTAGCACTCGATTCCCGCGAGCTGAAGCTCCATCAATTAGCACCCTCTCCTCACTAAATGAAGCTCCACATCACTATAAAGGAGATGGATAATTCCATAAGGAGCAAATAATTTGAATGACAGTACTAATGAAGCTCCGTCGGTTAGTACCCTTTCCTTGCTAAATGATGCTCCATATCACTAGTGGAGACGGATAGGATCTTACGGTGCAAATAATTTGAATAAAATTAGGTACCTTGCATTAGGTTTTCTCGTCGGCGCAAGAGAGAGTTAGTTGTTACCCGTTCGTGATAGGTTTTTCTTGATTTCGATGGTGGGTTATTGTGCCAATCAGGACGAGGAGGAAAACGCCAATCATTTTAGATAGTGTTTGATTAGAGATCCCATTTGTCATTAACAATAAATATCAATGCAGCATCTCGAATAACGTTTTGGAAATGACCTCTCTAGGTTTCTTCGTTGCTCTTTTAACTAAATACATTGCAAGCAGCGGATGCAAACCGGACGGGGGGCAATGATTTGAAGTCTCTTATCATGGGAATTTGTTTGGGAAAGACTCAAAATCATTGCATTGTACATTGAAAAGTATGGGGAGAGAGGTTGGGTTCCATCACTAATAGATACCTAATATAATCCTAAATCTATTTGTTCAAAGGGCACTGCAAATACTGGTGATCCGTGGACTCATTCATCTATCCGCAAACCATGCATTAGTCGGCCCATGGAATATTTCTTCGATGGAAACCTTTGTTCGTGTGCGTTTCATGGAAATGAAGGAGTGGCCAACGATTGCAGGTTCTTTTCGTTGAAATGGCCTTTGGAGTACCATGAATTGCACTGTTTGCAAAAAAGCTTTGGGAAAGAGGCCTAGGTACTTAGAATAAATGGCGTGTGAAATCCTAAATCTAATTTTTAAATGGGCGTTGAGAAGATTGTTTATCAGCGAAGTCATTCCTCACTCCACAAAATTTGCAATTTTACATCACATCGACTAAGCATTCCATAGTCATTGGTTTTGCTAACTTTTTGCAAGCAATGTCCGTTCGTGAAGGAACTGGCTTAGATATGCCTGTTGGACCGTGTCAGTATTCTCCATTCGGTCAGTGATTTCTTTTAATGGGAGAGACAACATTTCTTTTCAGCCAAAAATGAGAATCACCTATATGTTCTTGCTTCAGTTAGAACCCACTTCTCGCTAGATGAAGCTCCATCAATTACCACCCTCTACTCGCTAAATGAAGCTCCATATTACTAAAGGAGGTGGATAAAATCATACGGAGCAAATAATGTGAATGGCAATAGGTCCCTTGCAATAGGTCGTTTCCTCGGTGCGGGAGAGAGTTAGTACTCGTTGCAGGATAGGTTTTGCTTGATTTTGATGGTGGGTGAATGTGCCACTGAGACGGAGCAGGAAAATGCCGAATTTTAGAGTTATTGTTTGATTAGAGGACCTACTTCTCATAAAAATTAAATATCAATGCAACGTCTCGAGTAACAATTTTTTAAATGAATTCTCAAGATTTCTTCGTTGCTCTTTTAACTAATTACATTACAAGCAACGTCTTTAAACCGGATAGATCCGTGGATTGATTCGTCTGTCTGCAAACCCTGCACTACTCATCACATTGAAAATTTCTTCGAACGAAAGACTATTGGTGTGCGTTTTATGATAAAGCAACCGAGACCAACGACCACAGGTTCCTACCTTTGGAAATGGCCTGGGGAGTTTCGAAAATTGCACTGCATGTAGAAAAGCATGGGGATAGACGCTGAGTTACTAGCAATAAATGCCATGTGAAATCCTAAATCTAATTTTTAAAGGGCACTGAGAAGATTGTTTATCAGCGAAGCCATTCCTCACTCCACAAAGTTTGCAATTTTTCATCATCTCGCCTAAGCATTCCAAAGTGATTGGTTTTGCTAATTTTTTGCAATCAATGTCCGTCCATGAAGGAAACTGCTTAGCTATGCTCTTTAGACCGTGCCTAAATTGTCCGTTCGGTCCGTGTTTTGTTATAAATGGAGAGATGGCATTTGTTTTCGGCCAAAAATGAAAATCACCTAATCTGTCCTTGCTTCTGTTAGCACTCAATTCCGGCGAGCTGAAGCTCCATCAATTAGCACCCTCTCCTCACCAAATGAAGCTCGACAACACTATAAAGGAGATGGATAATTCCATAAGGAGCAAAGAATTTGAATGACAACACTAATGAAGCTCCGTCGGTTAGCATCCTTTCCTTGCTAAATGATGCTCCATATCACTAGTGGAGACGGATAGGATCTTATGGTGCAAATAATTTGAATGAAATTAGGTACCTTGCATTAGGTTTTCTCGTCGGCGCAAGAGAGAGTTAGTTGGTACCCGTTCGTGATAGGTTTTTCTTGATTTCGATGGTGGGTTATTGTGCCAATCAGGACGAGGAGGAAAACGCCAAACATTTTAGATAGTGTTTGGTTAGAGAATCCATTTGTCATTAACAATAAATATCAATGCAGCATCTCGAATAACGTTTTGGAAATGACCTCTCTAGGTTTCTTCGTTGCTCTTTTAACAAAATACATTGCAAGCAGCGGATGGAAACCGGACGGGGGGCAATGATTTGAAGTCTCTTATCATGGGAATTTGTTTGGGAAAGACTCAAAATCATTGCATTTTACATTGAAAAGTATGGGGAGAGAGGTTGGGTTCCATCACTAATATATGCCTAATATAATCCTAAATCTATTTTGTGAAAGGGCACTGCAAATACTGGTGATCCGTGGACTCATTCATCTATCCGCAAACCATGCACTAGTCGGCCCATGGAATATTTCTTCGATGGAAACCTCTGTTCGTGTGCGTTTCATGGAAATGAAGGAGAGGCCAATGATTGCTGGTTCTTTTCGTTGAAATGGCCTTTGGAGTACCATGAATTGCAGCGTTTGCAAAAAAGCTTTGGGAAAGAGGCCATGGTACTTACAATAAATGGCGTGTGAGATCCTAAATGTAATTTTTAAAAGGGCATTGAGAAGATTGTTTATCAGCGAAGTCATTCCTCACTCCACAAAATTTGCAATTTTACATCACATCGACTAAGCATTCCAAAGACATTGGTTTTGCTAACTTTTTGCAAGCAATGTCCGTTCGTGAAGGAACTGGCTTAGATATGCCCGTTGGACCGTGTCAGTATTCTCCATTCGGTCAGTGATTTCTTTTAATGGGAGAGACAACATTTCTTTTCAGCCAAAAATGAGAATCACCTATATGTTCTTGCTTCAGTTAGAACCCACTTCTCGCTAGATGAGGCTCCATCACTTAGCACCCTATACTCGCTAAATGAAGCTCCATCTTACTAAAGGAGGTGGATAAAATCATACGGAGCAAATAATGTGAATGACAATAGGTCCCTTGCAATAGGTCGTTTCCTCGGTGCGGGAGAGAGTTAGTTCGATGCAGGATAGGTTTTTCTTGATTTTGATGGTGGTTGAATGTGCCACTGAGACAGAGCAGGAAAATGCCGAATTTTAGAGATATTGTTTGATTAGAGGACCTACTTCTCATAAACAATAAATATCAATACAACGTCTCAAATAACAATTTTGAAATAAATTCTCAAGGTTTCTTCGTTGCTCTTTTAACTAATTACATTACACGCAACGGCTTGAAACCGGATAGATGCGTGGGTTCATTCGTCTGTCTGCAAACCCTGCACTACTCATCACATTGAAAATTTCTTCGAACGAAAGACTATTTGTGTGCGTTTTATGATAAAGCAACCGAGACCAACGACCACAGGTTCCTACCTTTGGAAATGGCCTGGGGAGTTTCGAAAATTGCACTGCATGTAGAAAAGCATGGGGATAGACGCTGAGTTACTAGCAATAAATGCCATGTGAAATCCTAAATCTAATTTTTAAAGGGCACTGAGAAGATTGTTTATCAGCGAAGCCATTCCTCACTCCAGAAAGTTTGCAATTTTACATCACTTCGACTAAGCATTCCAAAGTGATTGGTTTTGCTAATTTTTGCAATCAATGTCCGTCCATGAAGGAAACTGCTTAGCTATGCTCTTTAGACCGTGCCTAAATTGTCCGTTCGGTCCGTGTTTTGTTATAAATGGAGAGATGGCATTTGTTTTCGGCCAAAAATGAAAATCACCTAATCTGTCCTTGCTTCTGCTAGCACTCGATTCCCGCGAGCTGAAGCTCCATCAATTAGCACCCTCTCCTCACCAAATGAAGCTCCACAGCACTATAAAGGAGATGGATAATTCCATAAGGAGCAAATAATTTGAATGACAATACTAATGAAGCTCTGTCGGTTAGCATCCTTTCCTTGCTAAATGATGCTCCATATCACTAGTGGAGACGGATAGGATCTTACGGTGCAAATAATTTGAATGAAATTAGGTACCTTGCATTAGGTTTTCTCGTCGGCGCAAGAGAGAGTTAGTTGGTACCCGTTCGTGATAGGTTTTTCTTGATTTCGATGGTGGGTTATTGTGCCAATCAGGACGAGGAGGAAAACGCCAAACATTTTAGATAGTGTTTGATTAGAGAATCCATTTGTCATTAACAATAAATATCAATGCAGCATCTCGAATAACGTTTTGGAAATGACCTCTCTAGGTTTCTTCGTTGCTCTTTTAACTAAATACATTGCAAGCAGCGGATGGAAACCGGACGGGGGGCAATGATTTGAAGTCTCTTATCATGGGAATTTGTTTGGGAAAGACTCAAAATCATTGCATTTTACATTGAAAAGTATGGTGAGAGAGGTTGGGTTCTATCACTAATCGATGCCTAATATAATCCTAAATGTATTTTGTGAAAGGGCACTGCAAATACTGGTGATCCGTGGACTCATTCATCTATCCGCATACCATGCACTAGTCGGCACATGGAATATTTCTTCGCTGGAAACCTCTGTTCGTGTGCGTTTCATGGAAATGAAGGAGAGGCCAACGATTGCAGGTTCTTTTTGTTGAAATGGCCTTTGGAGTACCATGAATTGCACTGTTTGCAAAAAAGCTTTGGGAAAGAGGCCGAGGTACTTACAATAAATGGCGTGTGAAATCCTAAATCTAATTTTTAATTGGGCATTGAGAAGATTGTTTATCAGCGAAGTCATTCCTCACTCGACAAAATTTGCAATTTTACATCACATCGACTAAGCATTCCATAGTCATTGGTTTTGCTAACTTTTTGCAAGCAATGTCCGTTCGTGAAGGAACTGGCTTAGATATGCCCGTTGGACCGTGTCAGTATTCTCCATTCGGTCAGTGATTTCTTTTAATGGGAGAGACAACATTTCTTTTCAGCCAAAAATGAGAATCACCTATATGTTCTTGCTTCAGTTAGAACGCACTTCTCGCTAGATGAGGCTCCATAAATTAGCACCCTATACTCGCTAAATGAAGCTCCATCTTACTAAAGGAGGTGGATAAAATCATACGGAGCAAAGAATGTGAATGACAATAGGTCCCTTGCAATCGGTCGTTTCCTCGGTGCGGGAGAGAGTTAGTACTCGTTGCAGGATAGGTTTTTCTTGATTTTGATGGTGGGTGAATGTGCCACTGAGACGGAGCAGGAAAATGCCGAATTTTAGAGATATTGTTTGATTAGAGCACCTACTTCTCATAAACAATAAATATCAATGGAACGTCTCGAATAACAATTTTGAAATGAATTCTCAAGGTTTGTTCGTTGCTCTTTTAACTAATTACATTACACGCAACGGCTTGAAACCGGATAGATCCGTGGGTTCATTCGTCTGTCTGCAAACCCTGCACTACTCATGTCCTGGAAATGTAAAAAAACAAGAACGTGTCGGAAAATCTTCAGCCAAAGCTGAATATTGCTCAATGTCCTCCGCATGCTTTGAAATTCTATGGCTTCAAGGTGTTCTTTCTAATCTTGGATTTGCGAATGTAGAAGATAGTATGGGTTTGGTTTTTGGCCCACTTAGGCCCAGCCCACTGTACATAAAATCCCACGTGTGGGATCATTGTTTAAGAGATTAGATTTAGTGGCTAAATTCCCTGTTGCTATTTCCATGTACTATTTCCTTTTATAGATTAGGAGATTATTTCATTCCTTGATTGATTCCAAGATTGTATCTTAACATAATTAGTACCTTGATTAAGGTAACTTTTGATTATATATTGGAACAGTCGATGATCAATTGATCATTGAGTTTTCTCCCATATTGCTGTCTTCTTCTTCATCTCATCTCATCACAGACTCTCACAGAGTCTTACATGGTATCAGAGCACTGTGGGATATCTCCATCTCTCAGTTGCAATTTTTTCTCACGGATTTTGAAGTCGTCATTCTTCACTGTCGACATTCGTCAATGTGCAGCGAGGAGACCAAGGTGGGCCACCATCAGATCATCACGATAGCACCTACAACCACTACCACAGTGGTCGACCCTCCTCTCTGAGATTTATGGGCATTTTTTCAGGATTTTTAGCACATCAGAGGTAGGCCATCTACTGCCACTTGTGCTTTCCCAGGTTTACATGATAGTTTTCATCAGATCCGTTCAATTTTGCGGATTTTCATCCGTTTGCCTTGCAACCTGATCTGGAAGTTAGTAAAAAGACTCCTCCATTAGACTGTACTCTCTGATCAGAGGTCTGATCCTTTTGTGTGGCCCACGTGACCAATCCAGGACCAAATCAGTGGTCGTCTGGCCCTTTCTCTGCTGTTTTGGGTTGGTTTTCTGCACTGTTCTGTTTTCTGCTCTGTTCTGCTGGGTTTGTTTCCTGTTTGGAGGTCATCTTCTTACTCCAGTTGGCCATCTGCACCATACATTCAGCCTTTCTTGCTGATTATTGCTGTTTCGTTCTCTTCATCCCTCTCTGTCAAAGATCATGGACAAGTATGATGTAATTCCCGTTAAGTTTAATGGGCAAAATTATATGTCTTGGTCCTTCCACTTACGGAACTTTGTCGAAGGACAGGGCCTTTTTGGTTATCTTGATGGATCGATAACCAAGCCTCAGACTACAAGTACTGCAGACTCCAAAGGTCTAGCCACTTGGTCCAAAGAGAATGCGAAAGTCATCACTTGGATCCTTAACTCTATTGATCCTTCTCTGGCTGTGGCTCTTCAAGCTTACACCACAGCAGTTGATATGTGGGCTCATCTGAAGAAAGTCTACCATCAAACCAATAAAGCTCGGAAATTTCATCTAGATAGTGAAATTGCCAGATACAGTCAAGGGGATAAAACTGTGCAGGAATACTATAATGGTTTCCTCACCTTATGGACTGAAAGGGATTCTATGCTGATCCAAACGGTCTCTTCTGGATTTCTGTCTGAGGCTCTCCAGTTACAAGAGGAAACTCATATTAGCCAATTTCTTATGAACCTATGACCAGAATTTGAATCTGTTCGCTCTGCGCTAATGAATAGGGAGAATAATGCTAATCTTGATACATGCTTCCAAGAAGTTCTTCGCGAAGAACTCCGTCTCACTTCCCAGCGCACTATTCTAGAAGCACCCAAAGCACCCAAAGCCTTCCTTGCACCTCTTCCTGATTCCTCTGCTCTTCTGGTAACTCCAAAGCAGCCTCAATGTTATGAATGCAAAGGCTTCGGACATATTGCCAAAAATTGTCGCAAGAAATTGGTTTGCAGATATTGCAAACGAACCGGTCATGTGATTGATGACTGTCAAAGCCTGCAGCGACGGAATGAACCACAGCCTAAGAAGCTTCCCTCCCATATGCCAAAACAGAATATTCCATCAGCATTTCAGGCTCAAGCCCCAATCTCAGATACAGGTAGCACTTCCTCCGGGGCTATCTCCATGACTCCTGCTCAAATTCAAGACCTGATTCAGAGCACAGTCACCTCTGCATATGCGTCTATGGGCTTCTCTGGTGGTCGGTATCAACCTCATTCTCATATAGCATCTCCTGCCTTTCATTCTTCTGCATCTCTTTCCTCTTCTATCACCTCTTCCACTTGGTTTTTAGATTCAGGAGCCTCCAATCATATGACCTCTGTAGAACATAGCTTTACAGATTCCAACCCCTACCTTGGAAAAAAAAAAATTACCACTGCCAATGGTGATCAACTACCCATCTCTGGAGTTGGTACCATTACTTTATCTAGTGTCACTGGCCAGTCCATCACCCTTTCTAATAAATTATCAGCCAATTTACTTTCTGTAGGACAACTTATTGATGATGGCTATCTTGTTCACTTTTCTTCCTCCGGTTGTGTCATACAGGGGCGACAAACTGGGAAGGTGATCGCGACGGGGAGTAAACATGGGCGCCTGTTTTTGCTGGACATTGGACATCATACCTTCTTTGCTTCTTCTTCTAATAATTTCAAAAACTTGTGGACGGTTTGGCATAAACGTCTTGGTCATGTGAACAATGCCTATTTAATTTCTTTGTTTAAACTCGGTTGTTTGGACTCTCAAATTGATAATAAAATGATGTCTTCTTTATCTCAATCAAAATGTGAAGCTTGTTGTTTAAGTAAGAGTCATATTTTGCCATTTTCTGTTCATAATTCTCGTGCATTAGAATCTTTTGACATCATTCACACTGATGTTTGGGGCATTGCTCCTACCTTGAGTAGGGCAGGTTTCAAGTACTATGTGACATTCATTGATGATCATTCTCGATATACTTGGATTTACTTCATGCGTTTAAAATCTGAAGTGTTCTCTGTTTTTAAAAGATTCTATAACATGGTCCACACCCAATTTAAGAAAGCTATCAAGATCCTTAGATCCGATTCTGGCGGAGAATACATGTCTCATGAATTCTCTGCTTTCCTCTCTGCTAAAGGAATTCTTCATCAAAAATCTTGTCCGTACACTCCGCAATAGAATGGAGTTGCGGAAAGAAAGAACAGACATATTCTTGAAACAGTTCGCACCCTTTTATTGGCATCCTTAGTTCCTCCTGAATTTTGGTGTGATGCTGCCCAGACTGTAGTATATCTGCTCAATCGTCTTCCTAGTACTGTTCTAGGCAAGACTACTCCTTACGGAGTTCTCTTTGCCCATCCTCCTTCATACTCTCACTTACGTGTGTTTGGTTGTCTATGTTTTGTTCATCTTCCACCAAATGAACGCACTAAGCTATCTCCACAGGCTGCCAAATGCATCTTTCTTGGCTACAGTTCTGAACATAAAGGGTTCTTATGTTATGACCGATTTGAAAAACGCATGCGAATTTCTCGAAACGTGATCTTCCTGGAACAAATTCCTTTCTTTTCCTTGCATTTAGATCATCATCCTACTGCTGTGTCCTTTTTGCCACAATTCCAGGAATCTGCTCCTGCCTCACCTGCTGTTCAGGTCTATGTCCGGCGTAACAAGGGTCCTCCTATGGTGCCTCCCTCTCCTGATCATCTCTCAGTGCAGCCTCCTGCTCCTACAGGTAACCATGTTTCTTCTGACAATATCCTATCTCTGCGACGATCTAATCGTCCTTCCATTGCCCCTAACCGCTATGGCTTTTCTGCTCTCTTTTCATCCTTAGATAGTGCTCCTATCCCCACTTCATATTCACAGGCCTCGAAGATTGCATACTGGCAGGATGCTATGAATGAGGAATTACTCGCTCTCGAAGCAAATCAGACATGGGACTTGGTCCCCGCTCCTGAAGGAGCCTCGGTGATTGGCAGTAAATGGATCTACTCCATCAAAGTTCACTCCGATGGGAGTCTTGATCGCTACAAAGCCCGATTGGTTGCGCAGGGATATAAACAAGAGTATGGAATTGACTATGAGGAGACATTTGCACCAGTGGCTAAAATGACCACAATCCGTACTCTCCTCTGTGTCGCTGCAGCCCGCCACTGGCCTCTGTGGCAAATGGATGTCAAAAATGCCTTTCTCCATGGGGATTTGCGAGAAACTGTTTACTTAAAGCCTCCTCCAGGATATGCCTGTCCTCCTAAGCATGTTTGTAAGTTGCGGAAATCCTTGTATGGCCTTAAGCAGGCTCCCAGGGCTTGGTTCGATAAGTTTCGGGCGGCAATTCTTCAAGCAGGATTTCGCCAGAGTCATTCGGATAGCTCACTCTTTCTTCGATGGACATCGAAGGGCTACACTTTTCTGTTAGTATATGTTTTGATGATATGATTATCAGTGGCAATGATAGTGCTAGCATTACGGAACTCAAACATCATCTCACTCGCCACTTCAGAATGAAGGATCTTGGTCCTCTCACCTACTTTCTGGGGCTGGAGTTCGTGCGTAGCAAATCTGGCATTCGGGTTCATCAGCGGAAATATGCTACAGATTTAATCACTTCAGCAAGACTCGATGATGCTCACACTTTTGATACACCTATGGAGTTGAACAATAAGATCAGTGCGGATGATGGCCCTCCCTTGGATGATCCCTCTGTTTTCCGGCGGATAGTTGGTAGTTTGCTCTACTTAACTATGACTAGGCCGGATATTTCTCATGCCGTTCATACGGTTAGCCAGTTTGTGAGCAATCCTCACAAACCTCACCTTGCTGCTGCTCTGCGCATCCTCTGCTATGTCAAAGGCACCCTTAATCATGGTCTTTTCTACTCTTCTAGCGCTTCTCTGCACTTATCTGCTTATGCGGATGCTGACTGGGCTGGTTGCTCCGATTCTCGGCGCTCTACCACTGGTTGGTGTATGTTTCTTGGCGAATCTTTGGTTTCTTGGAAGTGCAAGAAGCAAACCACAGTTTCAAAATTGTCTGTTGAGGCAGAATATCGAGCCATGTCATCTGCGAGTGCTAAAATCATCTGGCTGCGCCGCCTTCTCTGTGAGTTCGGTGTCACTATTGGTAGCTCTACACCTCTTCATGGGGATAACACCAGTGCTACCCGCATTGCAAACAATCCGGTCTTTCATGAACGGACAAAGCATATTGAGATTGATTGCCACTTCATCCGTCAGCATGTTGTTACTGAGAAGATCACTCTGCCACATGTCTCGTCTCATGACCAGTTGGCAGATATCTTCACCAAAGCTCTTCCCAAACCGCGCCATCATGATCTCACTCACAAATTGATGTTTTCTACGTTACCACATCAATTTGAGGGGGAGTGTAGAAGATAGTATGGGTTTGGTCTTTGGCCCACTTAGGCCCAGCCCACTGTACATAAAATCCCACGTGTGGGATCATTGTTTAAGAGATTAGATTTAGTGGCTAAATTCCCTGTTGCTATTTCCTTGATTGATTCCAAGATTGTATCTTAACATAATTAGTGCCTTGATTAAGGTAACTTTTGATTATATATTGGAACAGTCGATGATCAATTGATCATTGAGTTTTCTCCCATATTGCTGTCTTCTTCTTCATCTCATCTCATCACAGACTCTCACAGAGTCTTACAGCGAAGACTTCTCCAACTCCCTTTTATGCAGATAACATTGGTGCCAACAAAATCACAGAAAACCCAGTACTTCATGAACGCACCAAACATATGGAAGTTGATTATCACTTTATTTGTGACGAATTTGAGCGAGATGTTATCAGTCTTCCTCATGTCTCCACAAAGCTCTAGCTTGCTGACATATTCACTAAGAGACTACCCCGACCTCATCATCTATTTCTTGTTTCCAAATTGATGCTACATGATTCACCGGCGTCAATTTGAGAGGGGGCAGGGGGAGTCAATGGAGGCCCAATGATGAAAGTCCTTGCCCAATAATGGAATACACTCACATGGGATTTGATCAGGCACAAAAAGATCTCCATAGAAGGAGAGGAACATGGCCATGATCGAGATGAAGAGAAAAACCAAACCAATTATCAACTTTTTTGCCAAGTGATTACCAATATCAGAGTCTTGGTAAGGAGAAGTGAGAATATTGAGGAACATGATGAGGGAGATAGATCAAAAGTAGAGCACAAAGAGTGAAAAGACGTAGAAGACATTGAAGGCCAGCTTGCCTTCGTAAACTGGGAGCCCACGGTCTTGCTGCTCTTGGATTAGACCACCAGGCACGGTCACCATGGTGGCAAACACCACGGAGATTATGATAGTTGCCACAATCGAGCATGACTGCGATGCCTTGCTCAGCCACTTTGCCGTTTGCATGGCCAGTTCTAGGTGTGTTTCAGTGAAGACCTCCATTGCAGTTTGGTCCTTGTGGTTTTGGAGCGTAGAGAAATAAGGGACAATTGCTTCTTGACAAACTGTTATTAGTATAAGCACAAGATGTAAACTCAAACATTCTTTGTCTATGAAATTATAAACCAAATAAATCTATTCAACACGTAAGTCAGGACAGGTTTTTCTGAAGTGGCTTGCTTTTTTGATCTTCACAAACTTTGTGCAGATGTAAATTGGAGTTCATGCGCTTGGATAAAACTGAGTTACCTTTAAGTGATAGATGTTTAGATCTTCACCACAACCACTGACAGGTATGTAAATGTGTGAACTTAGTACGGGTAACTGAATGTGATAGGGCCTTGGAGCGAAACTTTTCCTTGCTTTCATTTTTCTCCACCTCCACATGAATCATGAATGACCTTTCAGTATGAGAGACTTCTTTGAAAAATTACTAAGCGATCAATCTAAAGTCTAGATCACCTGATGCCCAGAATTAGGAGAACCCTGCAGCCTCCAGTAACAGTATTGACACATCAACAAGAGCACTCACAGTAAGTTCACAAAATATCTGTCACCTTAGAAAGAGAATGGTTTGGTTTGCAGTTGGAGACCACTGGCTTCCTAATGCCCAGCGTGTAAAAACAGTTGTGCGTACATGCGCGACACTGGAAGCGCCCCACACACACGTGCCGGAATATATATACATAGAGAGAGAGAGAGAGAGAGATTGAACCACGCGATCTCTCGCTGCATCTGCAAAGCTGCACCCGGGATCACACCAGAGATAAGCAGCCCTTGATTGTCTGCATATTTGGGAGCCAAGTGCAATAAGCTGTTTCCTTCGGCATCCACTTCTCCAAACCAACTCTGGGAGGTATAGTTTAGAAACTTAGGATAAATTTCATGTTGCGTATGCTCTGCTGCCAACAACATTATATTCTTGTGCTCTAAATCTTTGTCATGTTTACTTTCTTTGGTACTTTCTTAGTGGGCTGAAAATAAGAGCCCGTTATTTTAATTCAATTCCTAAAAATTTATACCCATTGGTGGGGTTGTTGAAGGATTAAAGGTGAAGATGTTACTTAACGTGGAAAATAAAAATCACATATGCTTGAAATGTTACTTATTAGTATGCTTAAATATTACCTCTTTTGGGTTCTTTTGTTCGATAAAAACTAATGCAGTGGCTAGATGAAGAGTGGTAGATGAAGAGTTTCCTGTAGGTATGCTAGAGGATGATGGATCAGATGGATGAGATACTGTACTAGGGTTTTGTTGGCTCTCTTGTATGAAATTTGCTTCAAATGCAGAGGAAACCTCTTTTCTTTGCAGTACGGTAGTAAGAGTTTGGTCTCCTTTCAGCTGTTCTATGCCAGGTTTGGTGCCTCTTGTCCGTTCCAGTTGGTACCTGTAGGGGTCCATCCCACTGTTTTCACTAAAATCCTGCCATTGTTTAATGTTATCAAGAATCTTTTTCGTCACTTCATTTTGCCCATCTGTGCTTCTTTTTCTACTTCCGAATTGTGCCTCGGCGGTTTGAAAATTCTAGTTACTAACACAGTTAAAATACACTTCCAAGAAATCACGATCATTGACAAAATGCAATAGGTTTCAATTCAGTTTACTCGTCAAAATTACGGAGACTGTTGTCAGACATACATTCTTTACATGGGCTACTTGAATAAAGGGCATGCATTTATAACCATTTGTGCAATACATTAATGTGGGGTATGAGTATGAGCTATTTTGGTTTTTGACTATTTAGTGATCCCAGTACCGAATGATTGGTTTTTTTTTTTTCCCCCATTTTAATTGATGAGATGGAATTGCCTTCTTCAATCCAAATTGCTCACAAAATACTGGTCCCTCACTGTTCGGTGCCGAGATAATTCGGTGGGAGCATGTCACCAAAATCCCCCTAGATGTCTATATTAGATTAGATATATTTTTGGTCTCCCGATATTGGAGGAGATTTATGTACATCAGGTAGGTCAGTTGGCCCTCCCAAAGCCCATGTCTGATCATTTGTCCAATTCTTCTTGACTCACAAATGAAAGGGTCTGGAGGAGACGCCCCTTTTCGGTTTGAAATAACATGGCTTGAAAAAGATAAAATTTCCAACTTTGATTTGAGAATGTTGGAATAGAACTAGCATGGATGAATGGATTGGTTTCCACTTGGCAATTTTAAGGAAGATGTTATGGCAATTATGCGAGAATCTCACTTTGTAAGATGCCTCTATAATGCACTAAGGTAGCGTTTGGTTCGCTGGAATGGTTGTAGGCAGGAATGGAATGAAGACCGGAATGACAATGGAATGGAATGAGGCAGGAATAGTCAATTCCATTCCAGCGTTTGGTACGCTGAGGAATAAACCCGGTAATGGAATTCTGATTCCTATTCCTGCATTTGGTACGCTGGAATGCTACCTGGAATGGAATCAAATTTACATAAGATTGACCAAAATACCCTTCTTAGATTCTACTGTCACATTTGCATTGTTTGTGGTGGATGATTTGGGGGTGGGCCCCATAAAGGTGTAGTGAAAAAGTTTGAAATTTTTCATAATAATATATTATTATATTATATTATACTATTTGAAGGTGGGCCCCACAATGTGTAGTGAAAAAGTTTGCATTATAATATTTTGGGGTGGGCCCCACAAAGGTGTAGTGAAAAATTTTGCAATTTCTCAAAATAATATATTCTTATATTATATTATAATATTTGGGGGTGGGCGAAACAATGGTTGGTTGAAAAAACCATGCAACATAGCGTCTTTTATAATAATAGATAGATAAATAGATATAATATTTTGGGTGGGCCCCACAATGGTTGGGTGAAAAAGATATTATATTATTATTATTATGATATAATAATATATTATTATATTTTATTATAATATTTTGGGTGGGCCCCATAATGGTTGGGTGAAAAATATATTATATTATTATTATTATGATATAATAATATATTATTATATTTTATTATAATACTTTGGGCGGGCCCCACAATGGGTGAAAAAGATATTAATTATTATTATTATGATATAATAATATATTATTATATTTAATTATAATATTTTGGGTGGGCCCCACAATGGTTGGGTGAAAAAGATATTATATTATTATTATTATTATTATATAATATATTATTATATTTTATTTTAATAGTTTGAGTGGGCCCCACAATGGTTGGGTGAAAAAGATATTATATTATTATTATTATTATTATATAATATATTATTATATTTTATTTTAATAGTTTGAGTGGGCCCCACAATGGTTGGGTGAAAAAGATATTATATTATTATTATTATGATATAATAATAATATTACAAGCGATGGTATTTTGGTCTCAGCAAAAAGTTAGAAAGGAATGGAATGGGGATTCCCTCACATAAAGGAATGGGATTCCAGAGGTAATGGCCATTCCGCCCCTTTTTGGCGAACCAAATGCTAGAATGGTCATTCCGTTGGAATGGCCATTCCATTCCGACCTCCATTCACGCGAACCAAACGCTTTGTGCTTCTGCTCATCCCATAAAAGTGTGGTGTAAAGAATATAAAAGATTTCAGCTCCATTGCCTTAAGTGGGTATAATATAGTGACGAATTGACCGCCGCTATAAGTGTATTATAGCGACGAATTTTACCGGCCGCCACTATAAGTTCAACGCTAAAAGTGTATTTTCTTATAGTAATATATCCACAAAATTCTAGCAAAGGCCTTGGGCGGTAGACTTCACGAGTCTTGCCTTACGTCTTATGCACAAGGTGCTTCTCTCCATTGGAGACATACTTTAGATGAGTTTCTCATTGCCAATTGATGCATTCAGCAAGGGTTAAAAATAGAGGGTCACATTGCTATATAAATTGGGGGTTTTGCAAAGGCTTATGAGAGGGTAGATTGGGGATTCTTATTCTACGTGACGTGAAGGATGTGCCTTGGCATCGAATGGAGAAAATGGATCTATAATGTTGTGTGGATTGATGATCAGGCCACTGTGTCGGTGGGTAAGGCTCCTTTCCTAGGCCCGTGGCAAAAGAAAACTCACCTTAACTAAGGATATGGATTTCTACAATAGAGTTTTGCTTGTTTCTCATGAGAGTTTCCTTGTCTCTTGATGCTTCTGTGTTTTCTTGATTTTATTATTCCCATTTAACAATAAAAGTACATAAAGATTTCAAGTCATGAAAAGAGTACGAAAGTTTTTCATATTTCCTTCAATCATGTTCCTCGAGTATTAAAAAAAATGAAAAATGACAACAATACCCTTGTAGCCGTTTTCAAAGCTTTACTTCAATCATGTTCCTCGAGTATAAAAAAAATTGAAAAATGACAACAATACCCTTGTAGCCGTTTTCAAAGCTTTACTTTAATAAATCTTTTGAGAGAAATGATCAAGTCCAATCCAAACAATCTAGTGGGGCCCACTTCATCCAGCTTTATGCATAGATGGCTTTTATAAAAAAAGGTTTATATGGATTCTGATTGATTGAAAAATTATTAGCTTCACTAAATGGGTTATGACCATCAAAATCAAGTTGAAATTAGTGCCAAATGAGAATCCAGATAAATGAGCCGTACGATCAATTCTAGCATTTTTCCTAGGCGATTTAACAACTATTAAAAGAAGGTTTACACGTTAACATTTGATCAGTGAGGATCATAAAATGATTATTTTTTTATTAAGAGGTCTTGATTGATAGAAACGTGGAAGATTTTTATATTTTTTTAAATATTTAAATTCTAATATACTTTTTTGAAATGGGACAAAAGTTTATATATATATATATTTAATTTCTCCAAGTTTTAATAATAAAGTAGTGAGAGAGGGGTGTGAAGGAAAAAGGAGTTGAATTGGTTGATTACTTGAATATAAGAGACGATTCAATAAACCAAGTTGACATCTGCTCTTGAATCCAGAAGGATTGTTGGACAAAATATGGAGAGGTGTGAGTCTCCTGCCGTTCCGATAAGGCTATACCTTTCTATTATGTGCTTGCTAAATCTGTGGTAGACATGCACAATCAAAATGTAAAGTCCCCATAGGTTATATGCCAATATCAGTTGAATATAATCGCCCTCGGATTAATGACCATGATTATTCAATCAAGCTGAGGTTTACTCACACCCAAGGCATATAATTTGGAGTTCACATGGGCCAAATCCATTTTGATCCATCCCTTGTCCATATCCACTATAGGTTTATATGACTATATGTAGATATGGATATTGGATACGAATCCAAGAATGATTTGAATCCGTATAGTGGGTTGTTTAGCATCACGAGTATAACTATATATGTTTGAGTAGGTTTCCTTTTACTAAGAGGTTCCTAAGAAGAGAAGCAACTGATTTAACTCTGCTTGGGACAACCTATCACGTTAATCTAATCCCCCTAGCTTGGTAACACAAATTTACATTACATTCACTGTTGTAGACGCTTAGGGCATGTTTGTATAATATTTTTACATAAAAAAGTTAACGGTTTCCCGCGGAAAATCCATTTTTCCGGCGTTTGGTGCAAAATAATTCTGCGGAAACGCGTTCATGCCTCGTCAGTATTTTCTTTGATAATGGTGGAAATGGGTTTCCTATGAGGGGTATGGGAAATGAATTTTTTCAGAAAACTTCTTCGTCTTTTCCTCACTCTTGTACATTTCAACTCAAAACCCTACAACTCTTTTATTTTTTATTTCTTTAAATAAATTCTTATTTGATGTTGAATAAATAATATATATGTTATGTTATTTTTCTTCAAAAAATTATTTCACCAAATAAGAAAATTTGATTTTCTATAATAAATCTACAACCGCACCAAACATTAGCACCAATTCAATGAATTTTTTTTTTCACCAAATATGAATTTCTAGATTCTACGGAAATCCGTTTCCGATATTTTCATTTCTATGGAATTTGGCAATTTCCGCTTTCCGCGGAAAGGGCATATACACAGATGTGCCCTTAAGTAAATCAGAAGCTACAGACATTTTGAGTTCAAATCAATCAGAGAGAGAGAGAGAGAGAGTCATAACATGGCAATCATACCAAGAGGGGTGTTTTCTTGTACATAATTTTAGCAGGAATTCTCTTTCTTGATAATTTCTGACAGCATTATTGGTTGATGATATCTAAAAAATTATATAAAACTCCATTTTTTAGTGATATTTCAAAAATCCCGATGATCGCTGCTCAACTTGAGGACGGTGTGTGTTTCTTGGTAACAATCTAATTTCATAGAGTGCAAAGAAACAACACACACTTGTTTAAGTCTAGCACTGAGTCAGAGTATAGCTCTCTAGCATATTCTGCGGCTAGTTGTGCTACATATTGTACATACTCAGGGATCTAGACATTTTTACGTCTCAAACTCCAATCATATGGTGTGACAATATTGGTGTCATTTTCTTAGCTTCTAATCTCATTCTTCATATAAGACAAAGCACATCGAATTTGATATTCACTATATTTAAGAAAAATTGCTGCAAAGACTTATTGTTCGCTTTATTTCTACCCTTGACCAGTTGGCGGACATCTTCACAAAAAGACCAACATCGTATCAGTTTTCCTTACTTTGACACTAGCTCCAACCACATCTTCACAAAAGGACTAACATCGTATCGTTTTTCCTTACTATGACACTAACTCTAACCTAGCACGGGATAGAGATTCAATCAATTAGAAAGATAGAACAGAGGCAGAAAATAAATGTTTGAATGCTTGATTTTCTCCTGATATTTAGCTGCATAGTATCACTATCAGTCCTCATCCTTGTAAAATTATTTGGATGCTTGATATCCTGATGTTTGTATGCTTGGGTAAATAAATGAGAGGATTTTTGGAAATGTAAACAATGTTCTGGTGCTCAGCATTTGGAGAATATATAATTCTTCACTTTTCTCGTGATCTTAATCTTATAGTTAGCATTGCAGGATCAGTCAATATTTTACAGAATACCAAAACTAGAGGAGAATTTAGGAATTAGCTGTGTCTGCTCACTAAACTGGAGAACATCAGATATTCAAGATAGTGGCTTGATGATCTTTTAGGCAACAATCAAGGTGAAGTAATATATAGTTCTTCACTTTTCTCATGATCTTAAATCTGATAGTTAGCATTGCAGGATCAGTCAATATTCACAGAAGGCAGTAGCCGTGTGTGCTCACTCAACTGGAGAAAATCAGATATTCAAGCTAATGGCTTGATGAATCTTTTAGGCAACAATCAAGGTTAACAAATTTTTCAGAAATTACTGTCAAATCTTATTAGAAAACTTGAAACTAGAAAATTTTCCATGCAACTTATTCCCATTAGAAAACTTCAAACTGAACTTGACAAGACTTGGAATCCAAGTTGTATCAAGTGTGACCTACAAGTGCAAGTGGGATACCCAAAATAGACATAGTTGTCACAACAATGTTAAGAGGAATGGTCACCCAAAGACCAACCCCCAATCCATGACTCGACAACCACAACTTGGAACAACAACAGACCAATATCACCAAATCCATATCTCAATGTGCCCTCCATGCCGAACACAAGATTAGTACAATTCCATTTCATGGAGCTTTCAAGGTGTTCCCAATGTCAATGACAAATCGGTACCGTACATCTGCTTTAGCGAGCCGCTCCATGGCCGTGTTAACATAATCCATGGGAATAACCTCAATATCTGCGGTGATATTATGCTTCGCTGCGAAATCAATCATCTCTTGGGTCTCTTTTATTCCTCCAATGTTGCTTCCAGCCACAATCTTCCTCCCTGCAAAAAGATTAACAAAACAATGTAAACTTCTAAGCTACCAAATGGACTGGCTCAAAAGTCGAGTTGAGTCCAATCATTAGGTAGGGGACACATGCTAATTTTAATCTGGACTCTTGGAAGAGTTTTTTCCTTTTCCTTCATCTAAACATCCATCTATTCCACATTTAAGGCCCAATTGATTCATGGACTGACCTTATTTTTCGGCCACCCTAGGGAATCTCTCTCTCTCTCTCTCTCTCTCTCTCTCTCTCAACATGCCACTACATAATGGAGGTCAGGGGAGGCAATGGCTAGGGTTGGCTTTTTTTCCTAATGGGTATTGTGACTCGAACCCACAGCCTCAAGGCTAGAATTGGCTTTTCCATCAATCGAATTGGTAAATTTCAAAGCCAAGGGCTTAGTATACAATGAGTTGGTTTGGGTTAGCCGGCAGTTCATGCAATATGTATGAATTCAAACCAAATTGTTGAATTGGAAATGTCAACCAAAGCCGAGTCGCCCGAGGCAGGTTGGATCAGGAATTGGCACTTAAACTGTCGCAGCTGATGGCTGAGACTAGACACATCTTGAGATACCAGCATATTCTTAGGGCTGCCAATGGGCAAGGCTTACTGCTAAGGACTGGAAACCATTTGAAAAAAAAAAAAAAAAAAAAAACCTTGGCCTAAAGGGACTCAAGAGTCTCAGGCTATGCCCCGTTGATAACATGGAATCAAAAAAATCAATGGAGCGATTTCTTGGTGCCAACATGATCACCAAAATGTACTACAACACAACCTAGTATCACATTAAGAGGAACATGCATGAAAATTCACTTTTGTACTTGAAAATTCTCATTTATGGAAGTGTCCCTCACCCTATGGTGAGGGATGGATGCACATGAATATTCTCCCACAATTAATATGTATCACAGTACAGTAACAGGGATATAGGTCACTTACCCGAAATTAGAGGAAAGACTGGTAGCTCAAGTGGCCGATCAGGCACACCAACCATAACAAGCTTCCCATCATATTTCAGCAGATCAATCAATGGCAAGAGTGTATGAATAGCTGAGACCGTGTCGATGATGCCATCCATGGTCCCCATGGCAGCCTATTCACATAAATAAAGATGAAAAGAAGGAATTTCATGAAAAGTAAAATGCATTTTACAGAAAGATTGCCATAAATGGTGGGGCTAACCAAGTTGCATGGGTCTAACCAAATCTGATTGAGCACTCAACCAAGTTACTCTACTTTGATGACTTTCCTTTTTAATGCTTCAGAGTTAAGCTCTTAAAAACACTCTTATCATTCCATTAAAATGGCCCCTTCTATGCCCTTTTGTGCCAGCCAAGGCTAGTCAGTGCTTGGATTCGTTTAAGCCCAGAATTTGAACAGGTCAGGCCTTGTTGCAATCTGGCCCTATTCAAAAGTTGAATTTTCTTATGACCATTCAACAGCCCTGCTGTTGTCCATGGGGTCCAAGATGTGTTCACACAAAGTTAGCATAAGCTCTGAGGCCCCTTTGGCTTGACGCAGTATGAAAATTTACCTCCATTTGCTTTGGGTCGCGGCTGACCAGGAATGAGTCAGCGCCAAGTCGCTCAATCGCCTCCTCCTTCTTGCTCGGTGAGGTGCTGATCACTGTTACCTTGACCCCAAAAGCCTTGGCAAACTTGACCGCCACATGACCAAGCCCGCCGAGCCCAACCACTCCCAAATGCATGCCTGGTTCGCTTAATCCAAAATACTTCATTGGGCTGTAAACTGTTATCCCCGCGCATAAGAGCGGTGCACCACCATCTAGCGGTATGTTGTCAGGGAAGCGGACCAAAAAGTGCTCGTCAACAACGATCATATCAGAGTAGCCACCATATGTAATTGTGCCGTCATGGTAGACACCACTGTAGGTATATATCAACGTGGGACAGTAATTCTCTCCATCCTGCTTGCAGCGAGGGCAGGAGCCGCATGAGCCCACCAAACACCCAACACCCGCCTTATCTCCAACTTTGAACTTTTTTACCTTCTTCCCCACCTCAGTCACTACGCCAGCAATCTCATGCCTGAAAGTAAGAAGAAATAAAGAAAAGCTCTAGGAAGAAAGTAGCATGATCAAACTGGAAAGGACTTTGGATGATCTGCCGGTCCTCCTTGGCTAGAGCAATAGGCCCACCAAGTTGCATCATGGTTTGAGATCAGTTAACAATGAATAATCCAAAGGTCCCATTATTGGGTTGCAATGGGTCAGTTGGCATCAGGTTGACCAGTGTATGTGACATGAATCAGCCCAACTAAGCCCGAGCCATTTATAAATAAGTAATGTCAAGCACAATGACACCAACAAAGAAGTTCAAAGGGTCAGCCTGAATAAGTTCAGCCGTTTATAAATAAGTAATGTCAAGCAAGATGACGCCAACAAAGAAGTTCAAAGGGTCCGCTGAATAAGTTCAACACTGTTGGATTGGGTTTAGATCGATTCGGCATGTTGAAAAGCATGCACAAAGCCCAAATCCACCAAAAATGTCAACCCAAATCCAACCCAGAAGTAAAATGGCACAACCCAAAACCAGTATTATTAGCTTAAAACGGGTTGAGTTGGAAAGATTGCCAGCCCTAATTATTTGGCGCAGCCCGGACATGTCTGACCCAAATAATAGGGATGTGCCAAAATATCACTGAGCAAATAGAAACACTTCAAATGGAAATGATAATTGAGGTAATCACGCCATTTGATCTGTTCAATCTATTGGTGGGTATTGCTCGATTTATCAAACTGAAATGCATTCCTTCATCAGGGAAACTACAAACAGTTTGTTCAGGAAATGGGGGGCCGCATTCAAGTTAAAAATCGGTTGTTACATACCATATTGGCCTTGGCCAATGAATATTATTGGTTTTCAAGAAATATATATAGAATAAGTATAGTATATGTGCTTCATGCCCGTACTACTGATACCCTAATACCCATAGTTACCTAGTTCGAAATTCAATTAATGCGTAGGTTCATTTAATTCGTATGATTCGAAGTTCAACTTCAACAAGTTCGATGAACTAATTCATCTGATTCCATGCTTTTAAGTCCATCACTAAGGCCCATGTCTAAAATCCAAACCACTAAGAATACATTTTGTTCTTTACATTTACACTAGGTGAGATTTTACTTCAATAGAGTTGAGAGTTGGGACCACAACCAGTAGATTACGTGTGAAACATGGTTAAAATTAAAAACCAAAGTTAAATTCCTTTATTTACTGATGATCAAGATGGAGCTAACTTCTTGAAGTTAGGCATGGATCGGCGCAATACATAGAGCAGAGTCCTTTGAGTGGCTTGTATTTTTGGCCTATCACCACTAAAAGAACTACGAGTACTACATTAATAATTTGTGAATTGAAATGTTAATAGTCCGAAAAGCACTATTAAAAGTTTGAAGCTATTTTGAACAAACTAGATAACTATGCTAATACCCATCACCAATATGAGCTGATAAAATCCAAAATCAAATTGAAATTGTGCCAGTATAGCTAATGCATCAATATGTATCAGCCAAGTCAGCAATATGCATCAAATTTGTGCCCTACGGATATGGCACCAATGACAAAACTTGGACCCATTCAGACAGAGCATACTTCATTGTGCATCCATACTAAACGGCTTTTCTTTTAAATGAATTCAAAAATTTATAAATGTTAAACAAGCCTGATTAGAAAGTAAATGAGGCATGTTTTTTTTGTGGAGAATCTTTTCCCTCGTTTGGTGCGAATGTCCCCACATAGGAGTTTGGACTTGAATATGGGCTTCAAAAATAGACACATAAGCTGTAAACAGGCCTAATTTTGGCCCAATAGTTAAAAGAAGAGCTGAATCTAACCCTATGCTTATTCAAAGGCCCTGACCCACCCAACATATTTAGTACATACAAGATAGCAGCAGCAGTGATAACGGCATTAAAAAAAAAAAAAAAAAAATTTCATTACCCAGGGACAATGGGATAGAGGGACATTCCCCATTCGTTCTTGAGCATGTGAAGGTCGGAATGACAGATCCCACAATATAATATCTTCAGTGTAACATCGTCATCACCGTTAGCCCTGTTAACATTAAAAAATAAAATAATAATCAAACAAACAGGTTAAGATATCATCCTACTCTCTTATTCACAAAGGTAAAGTCTCAATCAAATGGACCCCACTTCTCATTGATCTATCCATTCAGATCTCAACCCTTTATGAGTTTATTAATTTTTTTTATTTGATAACGCAGGATTCCCAGCCCTTTAGATCAGAATAATTCCTTCATGAATTGAAAATTGAAAAATCAACAACACTGATTATATATATATATATATATATATATATATATATGAAAAACCAACAACTTATTTAAGTTCGTTTTCATGAATTGATTCTCAAACAGTTTATATTGCTCCAAACATGATGAAATCATTTGGGTAGGACCATTTAAGATAGAAGCTGATGTGATATGAGTGGTTAGTATAAAGTTAATGAGGCCAACTTCATTAAAAAAAATATATTATGATAGACTATTAAAATACTATTCAAGGTACAACTTCGATTCATGGTTTTCACAGCTGGAACCCATCGAATGAACGGCCCGGATCAAAACATTACGGGGGTGATAGAACCAATGGCAGATCACAAGTGGCACTTTTTTTTATAAAAAGGAAACGGCATCTAATAATAACATAACATACAAAGAGACAGATTCCAAATCCCATCAAAGGGGATAACAACAAGGAAAGGGTGCATATGGCCATGAGACTGCATGTGATTTTTAATAATTATCAATTGCATGTTCATCAATCGAAATCCTGTAATTAACCAAAATGAATAGAATTTAAAAGAATCACTTGATGCAATAAATAAAAACCCAATCACAAAAGCAGAAAATTTAGAGAAATCTGCATGTCATAAGAGAGAGTAGGCAGAGCTTTCCTCATCTTAACATGAAAATCAATAGAATGAAATACAACAAGGTCAAGAACAATAAAAGCAAAGATGGTACATGGCATACTCTGATTGAAAAGAGAAATCTTAGGGGTGAAAAAACTACCTCAAAAGATTGGATAAAATGATCCTGATTGCTATAGAAGACCAAATTGAAAAACCCAGAAATATTTTGGGTGTTTCCAAAAGAAGAAAATCCTTTTGAGAACTTCAAATTACAGGGGATCCCAGGAAAAGTAGCTTCAAGACATGGGAAAACAAAATTCTTGATTGTTATAGAACAAGAATATAAGAACAATCCAAAACTAGAACAAGAATACAAAATTCTTTGTATTGGTGTCACTAATACAAAGACAAACATTCCTGAGAAGGAATACCACAAAAATAAGCTCAAAAAATAAAAATAAAAGATATAAATAAACAAAAATTAAAACTGATTGCGATAGAACAAGAAGAAAAAAAAAGTTTCAAGAAGAAGATTAAACCTTCTAGAGAACTTTAAAGGAGAAAGAATTCCAGATGTATCTCTTGCAGCCCAGCCAAAGGCTTTCTGAGGGTGTTCTTCTTCTGGAGATTTCGACATTTTCCTCTTTCCTTCTTAGTGGAAACTGTAGAAGAAAGAGTGTGTGTATGGTTGTGATATTGTGGGGGTCATGATGAGGCACGACATCAAATATTCCCACTCATATAAGAGTGGGGAAGTGAGGAACGTCACTACTGACGTTATAACAGTAGAGATTCGTCTAGACGACTTTCAGGAAATTTTCCCACAAAAGAAACGGAATTACCGACGTTTTTGACGCCTCCGCCGGACCTGATTGAAATTCGGGGGTGATCAAGAATTCCAAAAGTCTTAAGATATATAAAGAGTTTTAAAAGTCAATTTGTTTTCATAAATTTCATCATATATCTTATTCTGGAAAAGATATATATATATATATATATATATATATGAATTCTCCAAAACTCCCCCATTTCAAAAAACGCTCCACTTTAAAAACGCCGTACTTTTTACGCCCCTCTTTTTTTCTTGTCATAGGGCCTATATTGTATCAATCAAGTCCTTTCACACACACTACCCCTAATGATATATATATATATATATATATATATATATATATATATATATCCTTTAATGGTTTAGAGGCATCATTTTATTATGATGTCAATCTAACGGTGAGGAAAAGAGAATTCTAAAAAATGCCCTATTTTAAAAATGCCCCTTATATATATATATATATATAGGGGCTAGCTCCCCTAAGCTGCAGCTTAACTTATCCTAAGCTGAAATATGGCTGGTCCCACAAAATCAAAGTCGATTATGCCGTTTTTTGCATGATGATCGTCTCCAAAATCAAAATAAATCCAATCAGAACTGGATTTTTCAGTTCCATCATGCAAAAAACATATTTAATCATGTTTGATTTGTGGGACCAGCTTAGAATAAGCTAAGCTGCAGCTTAGGAGAGCCCTGCTCATATATATATATATATATATATATATATATATATATATATATAGGGGAACATTCATGTGCATCTATCTCTCACCATAGGGTGAGGGCACTTTCCCTTTTTGCACATGAAGATAAGGAAGTGTGTATCATCCTATGTACTTGAAAATTCACTTTTGTACTTGAAAATTCTCATTTATGGAAGTGTCCCTCACCCTATGGTGAGGGATGATAGGGTGAGGGATGGATGCACATGAATATTCTCCATATATATATATATAATATAATTTAAAGTAAATATGAACTAGCTTTATCGTAATCTACTTTAATAATAACTCATGACACCCTTAAGAAATACTTTGATACATTGTTGGTTTATGGGGATGATCGTCTTGCACGGTTTTTTACTTAATTTAATATTAGATTATATCTTATTCATTTTAGAAAATGAAAAATTAGATCTAGTTTCTGCTATATCAATTTTTATTCATTGGTACGGTGGGTTTGTTTAACAAGCGTACTACTCATATTCAAGATGTACCTTGTGCATGTTATTTTCAGATGGTATTATTGTATTGGTAGATGAATCAAGTGATGGTATGAATGTCAAACTCGAGAGATGGCGGGAAGCTTTAGAATCCAAAGGCTTTAAAACAAATCGTACAAAGATGGAATATATGGATTGTGACTTCAATGAGCATACATAAAGAGCTGAAACTACCATGAGAATTGAAGACCATGGGACACAACAAAATGATTCTTTCCGCTACCTTCGTTCTATAATTAGTAAGGATGGAGAGATTAATAAAGATGTCGAACATACGATAAAAATGGGGTTGGTTGAAGTGGATGCTTGCTTCTGGAGTGCTCTATGATCGACGTATGCCTACAAGATTGAAGGAAAAAATCTTACAGGCAGCAATTAGAACAACTATGATATATGGAGCAAAATATTATCCAATCAAGAAATAATATATATACAAAATAGATGTAGTAGAGATGAAAATATTGAGGTGGATATGTTGTAAAATCAGGAAGGATAAAATTAGAAATTGTTGCTTTCAAGAGCATTTGCGAGTAGCAATAATATGGGACAAAATTAGAGAAACCCATTTGAAATGGTTTGGGCATGTCCAACGTAAGCCGGTAAGGAAAAGTTTATCTATGAAGGTTGATGGTCCACCAAAAGGAAGGAGTATGCCAAAAAGAACGTGAATGGAAGAGGTAAAAATGGATATGAGGAAGTGTAACTTATTTGAGAATCTAGCTCAAGATAAATCAAAATGGAGAAACAGAATTCGTGTAGCCCACTCCGACATAGTTGGAACAAGACTTTGATAACGACCATAATGATGATATAAAACAAGGTGTAATAAAACAAGGTGCAATGGAGATCAATGAATGTTTACGGTGGAAGCCAACATCCCAGGGCAAACCATGATCGAATGTGATTGGACAAGTTGACTAAACCATGTGTGACTAGAACCATTAACTTCAAGATCTGGATCGGTGGCACCCCCTGATTGGTCTAAACAGGATTTCCCTATTTGTTCCAAACAAGAGATCTGTTTCCTTAACTTTTTGTTAGATAAAAGCTGAGCCCCTTGTCATAAACATTTTTATTTATTTATTTATTGCTCAAGGATCAAAAAACCAATTGCTACCTAATGCCATGGGCAAATCAATGGTTAATCACCTAGACCATTACAGTGTCATGGGTAAATCAATGGTTAATCCCCTCTGATTTTAATGGTGTTCGTGATATTCAAGATATGTAGTTCACAATCCAAGTCATTAAATGGGTTGTAAGTTGTAATCTAGGGGAGATGCTTTGATAATTTAAAAGTTGCATGTCACCTAAAACCATTTAAAGGCCCACCTAGACATTGAGAAAAGGTGGAAAGTAGTAGGGTGAAAAAAGTTTACATCATTCAAATTCTTACTATTGACAACTTTCCCTTCATGTAGTGTACTCCGCATCCGAGTGTGAACTAATAAGATTCGTTTTGATCATCCTTCCCATCCATTCATTCCTCAAGTTTCTAATCTTAAGAATCCAAATCATCAATTTTCTGGACTTAGTCAAAGATAAGATGGAAAATAAATACATCCAAATCACCAATATTCTGTGCTCTACATCCAAATCATTCATAGATATTATCTAGAGCGTTTTGATAGTATATGCACATGCACAAACTAAAACATTAAAAAAGATGTACCAACCCTCCATATAAAACAAAAGGAAAATCTTTTTCGGCCTAGATGACTCAACTAAGAATCTTGTTGTGGCTGTCTTGTTCGGCCTAGATGACTAAACTAGGGATCTTCAATTCAGCTGTCTTCTTGTGGCTGTCCTGTTGTTGAGTGGATAATACCTGTTTGAGAAGCCAAAATTCGTGTCTAGACTTCATGGACCACTTCAAGGGCGGCTGCTGTTTGTTTTTACGTAACTCAGGATTTCTTTCGAGGGACTCTAAGTGCCTGGATATAATAGAATTCCCGGAAGCCCTGGTACTCAACCATCCAGAAACTCCACCATAATGTTAAGGAGCTTAAATTCAGAAATTTCCAGTCATTTGAGTCCTTTCATAGCCTTCTGGAATTAAGAAATTCACGGAATAAAATATGGCATTTTGAAATACCAAGATAAGCCGTCACATCATGTCTAAAAAAATCCTAATATGCAAATAACCCGTCAGAAATTATTGTAAAGAAACGGGCCCTAAGAATATGTTTGTTCAGGAGGATATTCCATGGAAACGGAAGGGAATGTTACATGGTTTCTACGCTACAGTTAATGTTGGCATTTGGTGTAGTCCATTTCAGAGAAGAGAAAAAGGGAGTGGAGTAGGCTGATTTTCAGTGCCAGCGAGAATTTTGGAATGTTGGGTGGGTGTTTTCGGCTCTTGCACAAACAACTTCTTAAAAAATGCTACAAAGTTGAGAGTTGGGTATCTCTTAAAGTGCTTCCCGTGAGTAAGAGATGTGGAAGTGGAACTCTATATTGAGACCTACCTATTGAGAATTCGAATAGCTTAATAATACAATTAACACAATCTTATCCAAACTATCAAAAAAACACAATCTTATGCCGTTTTAATAACATGCATTACTCACAGTATCAATCGTGTGCTTAGTTTTAGTAGGTAACAATTCCAACTGAGTGAATTTAGACATAACCCCATGGGTGGAGTTTCACATCTCCAAGTCAGAAGAAGAGAATGAACAAGACACTTCGGAAGATATGCACGAAGAAGTAAAGTCTTTCAAACAAAAGTAAACTAAGGTAACATTTGATAAAAGATGAGGAATCCATTGATTTGAGGATTCCTCTTTACAACAAATTTGATGGTGTGATAAACTTACCTGGACCTACCTTAGGTCATGACAATCATGGTGGATGTGGGAGATAGAAGGCATGGGCGGCTCCACATATATCATAGTGGGGTCAACTGACCCCACGGAGATCCGAAAAAGCATTTAAAAATAAAAGATTTTATTTCATGAATTGAATTTGTAGGGAGCTTTGGACACTACTCAATTTAAGAGTTTCACTTCACATTAGCTAACTTTGCACTTTTTCTTTTTTACTGTGGTAGTGAACAAAAGTCATTATAAAATACCCACTGCCTAAGTTAATGTGCCAACTGTGTACCAAAAATTTAATAAAATTAATGGGCCCACATTACTGATATGCGCTCTAACAACAAGTTTTTAGAACTTAAAGGAATTTGTGACATTGCTAGAAAATTAGCGGAGACAAAAAATAATATCGTATACCAATTGGTCTATTTGCTTTTAAAATTGGCGTTAATTTTACATATATTGAAAAATATGTGGTTGTTAGTATTGATAATGAATCTATTATGCAATAATTTCAACACATGAAAACTGTTGAGGGAAGCTGTAGGAGTTTATATATTTGGATTTTACTTTTGGATTAATAACTATTAATAACACTGTATTAAAATTTCTTCTTCTTTTTTTTTTTAGAATTCAATATTATCTTTGTCGGATTATCGGAAATAGATTATTTGAGAATTTTATACTATACTTGTCGAATTATCGAAAGTAGATGGCAAATTTTGATAAAGAGAAAAATAAATTTATTCGATTTGCAGAAGATAAGTCTTTTGTTGACCCCACTGGTTCGAATTCCTGGTGCCGTCACTAATAAAAGGTCCCAAAGAGAGTTCTGCCCATGCAAAATAATCAATGTCATTAGATCAACATAGCCCTTCTTTTTTAGGTAGAGGTGCAAAATAATCATTCTCCTTAGATCAACATAGCCCTTCTTTTTTATGTAGAGATTCAAACTTGCACAACTTATACACCTATGTCCCTAGCCAACTGAACGACAATCATTCTAATCCTTTGATTTATAGCCTTCAAGGTGAAACGGGCTTAGGGTGTGAAGGAGGTGCATGAACTCACTTAGGCCCACCTCTAATCAAGTTAAGGCTCATGATCTAGAGAGATGGGCTTAGTGTTCGTGAAGGTCAGAAGAACTCACTGGAGTTCATCTAACCATTGGAGTGATCCAAATATATATATTTGTAGTCTCCCAAAATTGTTGACTTGAGGGTAGTAGATTAAGGAGCCACGATGATCTAATGAAATTGATACTAAATTGCCTTCCTTCATGAGCTCAGGTAATCTTTTTTTTTTTTGAAGAGTAAAAAATTTTTGAAGAGTAAAAATCGGGTAATCTTTTTTTTTTTGAAGAGTAAAAATTTTTTTTTGAAGAGTAAAAATTTTTCAAGAGTAAAAAATTTTTCAAGAGTAAAAAAAAAATTTTTTTGAAGAGTAAAAATTTTTTGAAGAGTAAAAATTTTTGAAGAGTAAAAGATTTTTGAAGAGTAAAAATTTTTTTTTGAAGAGTAAAAGATTTTAGGAGCTGATCCACACCAATTAGGAGTCGGTGCGGGTTTTTAGATTTTGATTAGGTTCTGTCTGGTGTGGATGCAAATTTGTTTTTTGGGTGCATACATCTCATCTTGTTCCGTCTTACTAAGCCCGTGTTCCCAACCCTAAGTGGGACCCACATTTGGGCCCCACTAAAAGTTCTCATTTAATAGGTGAGAACTAATTTTCAACTGCAAAAATCCATTTCTATATTATTTAGAGTGAGATATTGTACCCAAGATTTTTTTTAGCGGAAATGGTAGTGGATATTTATAATGTAAGAGTGGTGAGCTGTTGTCCAAGCCCTACCCTCAACACTTGCGGGCGGAGTTTGGAGTGGGTCAGAGTCCTTAAAGGGCCTTTACTACCTAGGGCAGGGGCCATGGCCAGAAGAGAAAAAATCAATTTTTAATTTTTTATACATCGTCGCTGGCCATCCAATGCAAACCAAATGTTAAAACCTTCTTATTCCCAAGCTTAGGACCGTCAATGCAATAAAAAAAGCAACATAGTAGCATATGCCAATCTCACTTTACTACTATGAACACCAAAATTGGGTTTTCCATTACAGATTTGAGGGTGAATTGTTGTTTGTTATGCAAAGACAAAATAGATCGGCATAAGTTTTCGATAAAGCAAATATCTGATCATACTTAGAGTTAAGAGTTCCGTGATTAGAACGGGAGATTGTGGGTCAGCAATAAATGGATCGGACTCATTCAGTTTTATCAATCACTGATTTCTCTTTATAAAGAACTGGGGATGAATGGAAATGGAAAGATCTTGGATCCAAGGGAGCTCAAAGGCTTCTTTGATGCCTCCATCTCATATCTTGCAACCATGAACCAACCTCTTTACGAGAGGAGTTGATATTTATCGAGCCCTATCTGTGGACAGTGGATCTGCTGAAAATCTTCCTGATGGGATAACCCTTGTCCTTCACTTGGTAGCAGCATCAGCCAAATTCAAAAGAAAAGGCTCCCAAACAGTTAAATGTAATGCTGTTGTGATCTGGGTCTAGGCTTGTCAATGGGGCGGGTCGCCATGCCCCATCCCCGCCCCGGTAATAAATTCCCCATCCCCATACCCGCCCCATAACCCGGGCGGGTATGGGGATCCAGTCGGGTCACGGGGAAACCCGACCCGACCCGCCCCGCCCCTCTTCAACCCCCCTTCTTTTTCCTCACTCTTTTCCCCCTGCCTTTTCCTTTCCCTTACGTTCTGCAACGAAGGCCGAAGCCCTAGAAAACATCAACAGCAGTAATAATGTTGGTGGAAAAGGAAGATCCAGGACTAAGCTTGAGCCTCAGACCGAGCTCGTCCGAAAATCGCCATCCTCTGCAGTTGAATCTCATGCCGTGGAACAACCTATTGGCATCGACAGGTACTTTGATGTGGAATTTATGGAGTTTCTTCTCTCCTTTCTCCATCTTCTCTCTAGAAATTGAATAATATATATGAAGTAGGGTGTATAGAGTGGCCCAACATCTTCAAGCAAAGGAGGGTTTTGTAGAACAGCAACAGACCCTCCTTCCACCTTCCATCTAGGGAGGCGAAAGGAGAGAACAAGAGTCCTTCCCTACTTTCCTTTTTCTTCACCGAATCCTTCGATTTTCTCTCACAACAAACGAAAACCCCAACACCCATCTAATCAAAATTGCAGCTTTTTCAACACCCACTATGCAAAAATCGCAGCCTTTTGAACTGCCATCTGTGCAAAAATCGCAGCTTTTTCAAAACCATCTGCCCCAAATCTCATTTCCATTCATACCCATCTGATAAAAATCTCAAATCTCCACTCTTCGATCTTCAAATCTTCCAATCCTTAGAAAAAAAAAATGGATTGGGTATCTTAGAACAGTAGAGAAAAAGACCCATTTCAGGCTCAGAATACAATGGTGAGAAGAAGATTCCAGCCTATTAAGGATAAAAACCATGGGTTTTTCTCCAATCCTGAAATGGGTTTTCAATGGAATCTCCAGCAGAGTTGTTTCTCGCCTGGTGGCCTCTTTGCAAGCATTAGTCCCCATATGTGTGTGTGTGTCTATATATATATATATCCGGGGGCCGGGGGGGATGGGGGGGGGTCAGCCCGCCGTCCCCATACCCGCCCTTGACCCAGTCAACTTTTTGACCGGGTCCGGGTCAACCCGCCCCGTTGACCCGAACGGGGCGGGTAATTTATGACCCGACCGGGTCGGGTCAACCGGGTCGGCGGGTTTTCCCCGCCCGGTTAACAAGCCTATCTGGGTCAATGTTTGTGCACCAAGCAACGATAGTCCTTCCCACATATATGAATATACTTGGAACATTGGATTGTGGACCCGCATGTATGCTGTATTGCTGTACAGAAAGAGACCCTAAAAGGGAAATATAATTTCATATTTCAACAGTTCTGTTGTAATGAGTCTTATAGGTCCAGCATTAATGGGCCATAGTCCTAAAGCTTAAGGACTAATTTTAAAAGTCTTGAAACTTATATTCTTTTTTTAAATTAGTAAGAAAATGAAGGCTTTTTTTAAAATTTTCCCTTATTTAAAAAAGGGTGAAGAAAAACTCGGCCCTCGTGGAGGTTGGTCAACCATGTAACCTGACTCATTGCCATGCCTAGACCCAACCAACATGTGGATGACCCCTAAGTTCTTCAAACATTTTGTTAGAGTGAAGACTCCTTTTTTTTTTCTTAAAGTCGTTTAGAGCCCAGTTTGAATGGAAATGCATTGCTTGGATTCTCATAAATGTATTAATAAAAGTTGTTAAAATTGAATAAGCAAATTAGATGAAGATTAAATAATCTCCCTCTTAATGGAAACTTAATAGATTAAATTCGAAAAATGAATAGTCAACCGTCTCCCTAATAAATCAAATTTAGGTTCCCCACACGTCTCCATATATATACTTCACCTCTACTAATTTAATAATCCTTCGTTGGAGCTTGTTTTCACATGAATCTTTAAGAATTTGATTCAATTCAAAGAAGTTGCCCACAAAATTCTTAAATTTAACCAATCTCAAAAGCCATTATTGGACTCTCTGTCATTACAGATTTTGGAACTTAACATCAAAAAAATTGTCAACCCACAAAATCTAACAGAAATTTAGAAATTGCAAAACTGAATTACCTTGACAGTCTCGGCACCTTAACCTCCGGAAAGTATGCATATGAATGCAAGTCCGGATCCCTTGTTTTGTAAAAATGTGGAGATATTGCTTGATCCAATTCATATTCATTGTATATTCAAGAATTTCTCCCTTTCTTATTTTTTATTCCAATGAAGCAATTAAAAGAGTGTATTAACTAGAGATATAGACTCAATCAACGCCCCCACTAGGGATGTCAAATGGGCCGGGCCGGCACACCCCAGCCCGCCAGTCAACGGCACGGCCCGTCACACTGGCCGGGCTGGGCCGAGGTGGCTGGGCTCGTTGGCCCGTTTGGCCCGGGCCTGCCAGGCACGTGGGCTGGGGGCTCCAGCCCGCCAGGCCGGCCTGGCACAGCCCACTGGCCCGCCCAAAAATGACTTTTTTTTTTTTTTTTACAAAATTCTTCATTTTAACCTCCCAACAGCCATAAAACGGTCATATGAGGGGTATGTTGTATCCTTTTTCAATTTTACAAAGTCTATAAATATTCTAATCCTTCTATTCTTTTTCTTTTAATCAAAGTTTATTTACCAAAAAATATATATATACAAAGGATGTCAATCATTATATAACACTGTGGGCCCATTGTGACAAAAATCATTATGGAAATTGGGCCTAACTTTTAATACAAGTTTTGAGATGTTGGCAAGAACTTCCATTACTTATAATTCAAGGAACTTACTAATGTATCATTCACTTTGCATTACAGATTAAAAGAATCCAATAATGAGAAAAATTAAAACGCTAAATATAATAAAATCTAAAAAGGATCAAGCGAAAAAGAAAATGTGGCTGTAATTATAAAAGATAAAGGGTACTATATTAGTTATAAGATCACATTTTAGAAAGAATTATAATTTAAAAATAAAAAAGCCTTATTCATGAATAAAAAAACTTCACTAAAAATAATAATTATTGATTATTTTCTTTTTTAACTATCTTTATCAAACACATTTGATTTAATATGCATGATAATCAAAGAAGAATTTGTTAGAAATCTCAAATGATATGAATTGTCCAATGTAATTATAAGACCCTGCCGATTAAGACATGCATCATTGTTCTTGAATTTAGTTTTGGTTAAATAGACTTTAAAAATAGAAAACTTTTACTTTTCACTAAAATTTATAATTTGTTTTCTTATTCTTAACTTTCTAAAGAAGAAAAATTTGCTCGAAATTTCAAATGATAAGAATTATTCCATGTAGGTCCCTCATCCCTGCCAGTTAAGACATGCATTATTCTTCTTAAATTCAATGTTATGTTAAATAGACTTTAAAAATAAAAAACTTTCATGTTTCACTAAAAATTAGATTTCTAAAGTGTTTATCCTTATTTTTAACTTTCTTTATCAAAGAGATTTTATTTCATTAATAAAATGAATTATTAGAAATCTCAGATGATAAGAATGTCCCAATCTAAGTTCCTACCAAATGATAAGAATTGTCCTATGTAAGCCCATGCCCATTGATTAAAGAGAGATATTGTAGGATTTATTAATGAGAGTTGTGATAAGTGAGAGGAGAAACTTACCTTCTCTCATATAATTTCATTTGAAAAGCTTCATCAAACCATGTGACTCAAAGGCCAAGGCCGTTTTGAGGCTGATTTCAATTGAAATCAATGTGATCAGCATTGGATGAAATGGTCAAAATCAATTGAGGCTGATTTCAATTGAAATCAGTCTCTTTCATATATAATAATAGTAATCCAAAAAATATAAATAATGTTACTTTTACTTTTATTATGAATATATTATCCCATTAAAACATAACCAGCTCTAAGTATAGTTTGGTCTCTTCATTTGTGCCTCAGACCATGGATTTAGTCTTGAACTCACATGTATCTCTTTGGAATGTGTCCAATCAGATATTAGGTCACAACCAACCCATATATATACAAATAGAGCTCTCGTAATGGGACATGGGAGTATGATCTCAACTTGGAATGATATATTATTGGACCATTAGATTTAAAATAACGAAAAAAAAAAAAGGCACGCCTGGCCCGCTGGCCCAGCAAGACAAGGCCTGCTAGCACGGCGGGCCGAGGCTGGAGCCGGCCCGGCCCGTTTGACATCCCTAGCCCCCACCACCCCTACTCATTGCCATCCATTTCGGGGAAAGGTGTTTTCCTTTCTATTTGGATCAAATAGGAAAGCATGTTTGGACCATGTTTGGACCAATCATCGGGTGCCACTCGGGGAGAGATGTCAAATCAATGACATCCCATCTCTTCCAATAAAAATTAAAGAAAATTTTCCTTTCCCCACACGGCAACCTGTTTGGATCCATTTCCTTTCTTTTGGGTTTTCTCTTTTTTTGGTGAAGCTACAGAAAGGTGGGAAAAGCATGTGCTTTGAATGCAGCTGTGACAATTCCATCAACCCACCGTACCCAGGCTCATTTACTGGGGGTGCGTACATGATGAATGACGTCCCATGCCTTGCCACTATCACCACTGACAGTTGGCACAGCTGTTTTAAAATCCAACCCACTATCCTGTGGCTTTTTGTCAGAAAATCCACCGCCCGAGTAGTTGAGTTTGGATTCCATAATTGAAAAAGAGAATGTCTATTTATCCCGGATGAGGTCCCCGAACAAATCCTGACCCACAAATGGCCTTTTTATCCTCTCCCATGTGGAACGGGATTTGTCCGAGGACCTCATCCAGGACAAATAGGCTTTCTCATTGGAAAAATAATTAGAATAACTGCTAAAACTTAATTGTAAGATCATCGAAATTAGCCATTCAGACTAGCTTAAAGATTTGGTTTTCTCAATTCAAATGGTTTTACCAGATGAACAGTTCATTGTATAAAATTAATAAATTGTCCACGCAATCGTCCACACTAAACAAAATGGAGTGGATGAATCTGACCCATGATGGTAAGACTTGTAGAATTACCTTGAGATTTCTTCCATAGTACACTCCGCAAGTAGATGTCTTGATGCAACCATCAAAAGGAGAGCAATAGGAAACTAAGACTATCCTAAATTAAAAGCGTTCACTGCTATAAATTCACTAATGAAATAGCCGTAGTACATCGAATTAACTCAAGTTCACTATCTCAACATATTCCTATTCTGACCAAAAGTTTCACTTCAATCAAAGTTATGTCCATCATCAGGTTGTATAAGCTAACTGGAGTCAAAATTTAGTTAAGAGATGGCAGGCTATTGACCAAGCAATTTACATTTTAGAAGTGAGCCCCAATTATAGAATTATAGCTATTGTTCTCAAAGATTTCTCTAATTCCTGACCTGAGAGATTTCAAACATCAGTGCATGGGCAGTTTAGCCTTACAAATGCTATTGTTATTTACATGCTTATCCATAGGCCGACCTACATATAAATTATTTGAAAATGCTAAAGAGTTGAATGGGTATAGATGTATCCCACATATGTCTAATAAACAATCGCCCCATGTCTAAGCCTTATTATCACCCCATGTCAAAAAATCTTATTGAAAACACTCATCTACTCTTTCGACATCTTCTTACAAAGAATACTAGATTCTTTTCACGCCGTTCTCTTTCAACATCTTCTTTATAATGAGAGTCTGATATTCTTTTTGCACTGGTTGAGCTTCTCGTCAGCGATCCTCTCGTGGTTAGTATCTTTCTCTCACCAAATAATGATAAATAAAGCAATCTGCATCCCTCCTTAGATCTAGTATAATCTTAATCACTCTATACCTAAATTTGAATCCTTAATCTCCAAATCATGATTTCAAAACTTAAAATCAACAAATCATAAACCAAACCCTAAGCCCTAAATCACTAAATTTGGTCCGAAGATGACCACACCATCATTAGGCACACTTTAATCTTCAACTCATATATAAATCAGGCCTTAAGGTTCATATGTTTAGATAACTTGAGTTATATTTAATTAACAGTTTTTCTTCTTTGCTATGAACCCGCAACCAACTATAGGGAATTATTTCACATCTAAGGTAAGTGCATCCAATCAGGTTCTTTAGATCCAAATATAACCCCTTCGGAAATTCAAATTGGGTAATTAGGTATTAACCTAAATCACCGTTTCTGGGCATCCAAACACCTAGAATTAAAGGAAATGTTATCTTAAACTGTTTTGATGATAACAAATTGATAATCACTGGGGAGAGGTTGTAGGAAGACAGAGGACCCTTCAATTGGGTTGGAGATCTAAGCATGGAAAAAAGTTTGTCTCTATTTAAATGAAATATATGTTCTCTTCTGGTATTGTTAATGTGAAAAAAGTCTAACAAAGTCGAGCAAAAATTTAGCCCACCCAAACAAAAATCTTGGATCCGCCACTATGCTTATCCTTGTCTTTGTGGTACTCCAATTGAACGTGTTGGATTATTTATAATTTTGAATCCTCTCAACACCACCAGTAGGAAAGAAGTGGAAATTAAAACAACTATAGGACACAAGAACTTAATACCGCGACTAAATTTAAAGGGAGAGGAGAATTGTTAATAATCTATTTACAATAAAATCCACTTTGTTGGATAGCTAGAAATGGAAGATCCTCTCCTTTATCTAATGATCATCCATTTGATGGCATTGGAATATTAGATGGCTAATAAAGTTAAATTGAACATAGATGTCCAATATCCATTGTTCTTAACATTCTCTGTTGTTAGAAAATTGAGCACCACGTGTTGCATATACCATGACAAATCCAATATGCTAGCAAGGGCAAATCTACTAACTTCAGTGCCTCGCTAGATGCAAGAGGCTTTTTTTTTTCATGAGCCATACACAAAAAAAATGGATATTGACCATTCGGATCTAATTAATAAGTGAAAGTAGTTTACACAGCCAGACTTACCTTTCATAGCAAGTCATGAGCCTTGTGACAGTCTATATTTTTTAGATTTTACATAGGATGAGATGTAGGGTGGTGTGATGGGCTCCATTAGCCTTAGCAGATGCATAAGTGATCTGATCTATGAAATTCTTTAGCCTAACTAACATTTTTAACCAACAAATCTAAGGAAATCAAATACAGTTAAAAAGAAACACAACATATATTTTGATTATCCTGCATCAGCTTCCCTTAAATAGCTAGCTAGATGTCCAACGAAGTTAATATCTGATATAACTCTCATCATCAACTCGTTTTTTGCAATTGGAACATCTAAACATTCAATTATATGTATATCATTAGGATGTTCGACAGAAGCACACTATGAATATAGCAGGGAGATAAAGTTTACGCATGAAAGGTTAAAGTATCTGATATCCATAGAAGACAACATGTAAACATCATTTGACATTTGAAAAAAGAGCCACCAATTCTATAAATATCATTTCTTATACATGGAACCACTTCTTGCCATGTTTCATTCATTCATAGTTTGTTGTTTTGGGTCCCTCGGTCCCTCCATCAGGCTCACAACTAGCCGAACCTATCCACTTACAGGAACATGCTGTTGGGTTTTTGAGTACTTCAAAAACACACCAAGTCTTGTACATTTTTTAAAAAGGTGTTTTGTCATTTTCTTTACTTGCGTTGTGTCATAAGAGGGTTTCGAAGGATTTATGAAATACACGGGATTCCACGTCGGTTAAGATCATTTCTTGAGGAGGGTTTCTATCCATTTCCATTTTTATTAACTTTGAGAATGTCAGTCCCGACTTAGATTTAGTATGATTTATGTTGTTTTAGTCGATGATTAGTCTCTAAGTGGAATTAGAGGACGATTAACTTGGATTGTAGCTAGATTTGAGTTTCGAATAGCTTTGGGAAATTTTGAGAGCCATTGAACTTGGTTTGATACGGCCCGGGGTGGCCATGTGACCCGAGTCCATTTGGGAGATTTATTCTTTATTTCAAGAAATTCGAATTTCGACTTATTTTGAATTGTCGTATCCGACTCTACAACTTTTATGTTTGCTCCGTATATGTTCAAACCCCAAAAATTCCCTCTTTTTTTTTTTTTTTAAAGGCAAAACAAACTTTTCACTCCAAATTTGTGCATGAATTTTGATAAATGCAAATCATGGGGAAAATATACTTTTTGGAAACTAAATATTTCGACGATCAATTTACTCTTCTTCGTCGATCTCATTCGGGACCCACAAATGATGGTTTCAGCCATTTAAAGCTTTGGGGCCAGTGAGGCCCACAACCCACCCAAACCCAACTAAAACCCACGTCTATTATCTTCTTCCCCATTTCATGTAGTTGTTCCAGACATGAGAGAAAAAACATGTTTTCTCTTTCATCCTTCTCTCCTTTGCATGCTTAGGTTTTCTTGGTCCGAAGAGGGATATGTTTTCACCATTCTCTTCCCCAATCTTCAAGCTTTCCAAGGATTGGAACAATCTTCTTCTTCAAGCCTCCCTTCTTGTTCAGAATTCCTTGGGATAAGCAATGGCTGTCCTCTTCTAATCTTAGCTTTGTTGAATTGTTTAGAGCCTCTTTATCATGCATGCAAGGTCTTCTATGGAGAAGCCTTCTCTTTTCTTTCAAAATGTGGAGTTTGAAGTGGTTTCCATGGGGGTTTTTGTAGATTGGAGGTTCTTGCTGTAGAGAGGAATTTTTGGAGCACTTTTAAAACCCTTTTGATTTTGAGGCGAGTGAATAATGGATAATGTGATGCATGTTATGTATAAGTTTAGTTTCTTTCTAAATTGCTTAGTTATTAAGTAAAGTGCTTTCAAATGTAGTTTTTTCGGTTTATGAAGGGTTTGATTTGGAAATGTTTCAACTTGACTTATGTTTATATTGCTATTAGTTGTCTTCTATAACAATATAGACTTTTCCCTTGAAGCCATTGTCTGTAAGTGTTGGAAATGCATCTTAAAATTTTATATGTCTATAATCAAGTTATGTTTTCTTAATTTGAATGGTATTTGGAATGATTTGTGATGGTTGTGGTTGGATGCTAAGGAAAGTTTAGAATGTGTGAGAATGGAAGGTAGAATTGATTGATGGAGAAAAGGAGCACTGAAACCATAAGAAAGCGGGAATTTCTGCAGGAAAACGAGCCCAGACAACAACTTAGTCCGCTCGAGTGGGGCCTCTGGCCACTTTAGCAAACCAGGCTCTGTCTGGCAAAGGAGCAAACGGAAGCTCATCCGCTCAAGCGAGCTTAGGCTCCGCTCAAGAAAACAAGCCTCTGGGAGCAGTCCGCTCGAGCGGATGTCCACTCGCTCCAGCGGAATTGGGTTCTGCCCAGGGTGGTTTCCTGCACCTTGTTTGCTCCTATTTGGGTGTGTAGGTCCTCAATGGATTCATGGAAACTAGGAATATGAATTTCGAATCCAAAACCCTTGTTTTATGGGAATCCAACGGGAAATAGAAAGAAGGTTCAATGATTGAATTACCGAGGATTTACTACAAGCCTCGATGTACACTTTATGTTCTCAAATGTCGGAGATCTTTAGAGATACCAAATCCTTCGTTCATAGACCGACATTGAGGAACTAAGTGTATAACAAGACGACCCTAGGTAAGCCAAACAACCACTACGCACTACCTCGTTCCAAGTTAGTAGATTTATACGTTTTCTTTTAAATCAATTTGAAATAGTTTTGAGTGGTTCGCCACGTTTGAGAAATATCGATAAGGCTACTCGTTTGATTCGCTTCATATTTGTCCGTTTGTACTTTGTTTCAAAGTAGTCCTTTTATTGATTTGAAATATACTTTGATGATTTGCTTTGTACCGATTCGGATTTGGTCGACACCACTAAGCTTGGGTCGCCTAGTCGGGCTGTTTACCCTGCTTGGGCTCCTCAAATATTTCGCCAACTGCTTGGACACTTTGTTTGATTGCTATCCGTTCTACGGCAGACTTTGATTGTTACCCCATCAATATTGGGCTATTATTGTATCATCTGTTTGTTCCTGCCATTTTATATGATAACGGTTATTGATTGCTCTTGCTACTTCAGTAATAAGAGAATATAGCTCAATGTGGGTTGCCATCGTTTTGTCTGATTCGTATCACTCTTTTAAATGTTCTCTTTGTATATATTTGAATTTGGTAATTGTCTTCTTTATTTCATCGTTACTTATGCTTAAACTTTCAAATATATCATTATAATTTTAAATATCTTTGTAACACTTGTCATTCTATTATCTGCTTTATTTGCTTACCAGAACGTCGTGCTAGTCAATTGTTTGGTGCCAGATGTCAATCCCGCTGCCCTTGAGGTGGAGCGAAAGAAGGAGGCGGTTGAGCCATCGGTTACTCGAGAGTGGCAGCCCAACGATGTCATCTAGACATTAGGTTGGGTGATGAGACACGTATCACATTTTGGGGTTGATGATTCAACTTGTTTCACTAGCCTTTGTTGGCTTCTTATTTGGGAATTGTAAACTTTAAACTTTCTTTTGGGATGTGTTAAACCTGAACTAACTTTGGGGTTTGCTTATGTATATATTTCTCATTTTGATGCAAGGCTTGATTATATTTATATGCCTTTGATTTGATCGTGTATTTACTACAATGCTTCCGCGCATATATGTTCATCATGAATTTGATTATCAAATTGTGATGGATCGCATTGGAATCCTCACCGCGGAAACCTGTGGGAAAACAACAAGCACATGGGCCAAATTTTTCGGCCCGCCGCGTCTTGGCTCTGGATTAGGGCCTTGGCTGTCTTGGTCTGGATCCAGGGTCGCGACAAAGAACTTTTGAAGCTTTTTACCACGAGTTTTATATGCGCACGCGAGTCCATCTTGACTTGGGGTTCTGAGTCCGTAAACGTTTAACTAAACGCGTATACACGACGCATGGTGCAAATCCCACTTAACGGTCCTAGGAGAGACCCATATTCATTTTTTATTTTTAAATAAATCTATTTTTCATTTTAAATAGTTGTGATTTAATGCGGAATTAATTTTGATAAATTGGGATCAATGGTTTACTTAGGGCCCAACGGACACTAATCTCTCTGTATAAGAGTCGTCCTTTTCTTTGAAAAACCGCATGATCTCCCTCTGTTCCTCTTCTATGTTCTATGTTATTTCTGCTTTTCATATGAGCCTCGAGTATTCTAGATTGGAGTCTGAAGTTCAGGCTGAGTGTGCGACCGAGCCTGAGTGAGGAGAAGGCTATTGTATCCTTGATGGAACGCGCTCCGAGGCGCCGTGGGGCGGCTACCGGGATCGGCGGAACGTGGGAGTCCGTCGGGTCCGGCCCTTTCGCGCCCTGGCGGGCCTGAAGCGTGCATCAACATTTCTTTTATGTGGGTGTGCCAGATTTTCTATTTTACTTGGAATTGCAAGTGGTAATCCGGAGATCAACCTTCGCAAGTAAAAAGGAAATCAACTTCTTTCAAGTTTTCCATTGCACAAATATTTAAGAAAAGAGACATTTTCTTAATTTGCCGTGAAAGGCGATTTTGTTTGGCATTTATAGCCGATTTTGGCGTTTATAGCCGATTTACAATTCTTATCAATAATGAAAGACAAGAGTTGTGATTTTTGTCTCTTTAGAAAAATACAAACTACAATGAAAAGCAAGAAAAGGAAGATCTAACTTTTCAGGAGGTTGTGGGGGACTCGTTCAGATTGACGGTCGCAAGCCATGTGTGGGCTTCGCCGTCATCCATGCAGATGAGAACAGAGGATGCTCTTGATTCGCTTGGCTTGGCTATAACCTCAGATTTTTAGAGGACAAAGACCAAGAGAAGGTCCTATGTCCAATAAAAAGCTAAGTAGACGGGCTGAAAAGCCACGTCTAAGCCATTGGAGGCAGCAGGAGAAGGCAAGGACCTTGGGGGGGGTGCCCCCCAAGGGACTTTTGTCACCTTGTAGTGGTGGCCGGTGCAGAACTTCAGCAGAGTTTTTTTCTCTCTTTTTTCTTTCTCTGGATACGAGCTCTGGATTCTTTCCGATCGATCGATCTCGATTTTCTGATCTCGATTTTCTCCTTTTTTTTCTGATCCTCATTTCAATGGAATGCTCTCCTATTTATAGGCCTTTGGTAGCCATTTAGGAGGGTTTATGAGCCTTAATGGCTTTAATGGGAGGAGTTACAAGATTTATTTCTTGATTTTGTAACTCCTTTTTCCTTGAATCTGATTGGCTGATGAAGATTAAGGGCTTTTAATCACCTTAATTACCATAATGGGAGGAGTTTCATGGTTTAAATGCCATGAATCAATTGACTTGTAACTCCCAAATGCTTGCTTCTGATTGGGCCGTCCAAAGAAATGAATTAATGACTATAATAAAGCTAGTCAATTAACCACATTAATTGGTCGCCGAGCAGTCGAAGAGTCGCGGGCCGTGCCGTGTCTTCTGGAATTCTTCTGGCGATGATCATCGATGGATCTTCATGCTGATCGACATCGGATGAACATGTAACTTCAGACATTGATAGCTAAGAGCGGGCCGGTGACATCTGTCTTGTCGATTTCTCGATCGGTCGGACAGAAAGTGCACTTTCTTGGTCGACCGGTTGGCGATCTTGGAGCGATCAATGATGATTTTATGCTTTTGGAGGTTGACCCGTGATTTTGACGGATGTCGGAGGATATGAGTCAATTTCAAGCACTAAAAATCACATTTTCAGGAAACCACAGGGGCCAAAGTGCGCGAAACGCGAAAAAAGACGGAAAAACGGGTCACCGGCGGAAAATCCGGTGACCCGGACTTCCATGGTCGCCGGCGACCATGGGCCATGGTCGCAGGGGCCTGCGACCCTGGGGGAATTTTCCCCTTCGGAGCCCGTTTTGCGGTCGTTTTGAGGTCTTTTTCGTCGCCGTTTTCTTCTGTATTTTTCCTGACATTTCTTCTCATTTATTGGCTTGATTTCCCTGTTGAAAACCTGATGAGAATCCTTGCATTTTTAGAGTGCAAAGTTTCCAATTTTCCGGGAAAGCCGAAGACTTTGTCGCGTAAAGCTGCTGATTTTCCGCCAGAAGCTGAAACTTGGTCAAACGATGTCGGAATGACCTGAAATTTGAGGTGAAGCCTCCTGAGCAATAAATAAGACCAACCATAGGCTTTTGTTTGAGTTTTGAAGCCGTTTGGGGTCCCGTCGATGCTTCACTTGATTTTGCTGCGGGGAAAATGCCGAGCTTTGATATGTGGTCAAACGATGTCCGATTGACCTGAAATTTGACGGGGAGCCTATTGGAGTCATTTTGAGACGTTCCATGGGCTCCGTTTTGGATGTCATGGTCCCGGGTTGCTCCGTCGCCGGTAGGCTTGATTTTCTCTCGGAGCATCGAAACCTGGTCAAACGTTGTCAGAATGACCTGAAATTTGACGTGCAGCCTTTTGGAAGCATGTTGAAGCCACTCATGCACTTGGTTTGATGAGCGAAGGCTTCGGTGGTTCCCGCCGCCGAGAGGCTTGATTTTGCTGCTCGAGCATTGATGGAGGGTCAAATGTTGTCGGTTTGACTTGAAATTTGGCGTGGACCCCTTTTGAGACATGCTGGAGTCATCTGTAGGCTCTGATCGAAGTTTTGACGTCTCCGATGATGTCACCGCCGGGAGCACCATTTTAGCTGTCGGAGAAGCGAAGTTGGCCAAATGATTCTGAAATGGCCCGAAACTTCATGTGTACTCTTCTCTTGGCTATCTTGAAGGATCTTGCAGTTTTTGTTTGATTCTGACAAGATTTGATTTTTTGGAGAAATTGCATTGCCTATTTATGGCAGGTTGCGACTTCATGCAGCTTTCTTGATGTTGAAGAGGCAAAGTGACATTTTTGGTGTCAACAAATGCCCCCTCGAGGTACAACGACGAATTCCTTGACTTTTGTAGTCGATGTGCCTCGAAGAGATTTTTGAAGGAGAGCTTGTGTCTTGACCAAGAGTCTTTGAGCAATCTTTCCTTTGGTATAGTAGCCTTTGAGCTTCCAGGGGAATTTTATGGTAGGGAAAGGAATCACACACCATCTCGAGGCAAAGTTTTGAAGATGACATCAGGGATGTGGATTTGGGTTTCTGTTTTTGATCTTGTGACCTAAGCAGCTATATATGGCAGGTTAGGGGATCGGGTTTTGGTTTTGACCTTGTGACCCAACAAGCTGTATGTGGCAAGTTGGGGGATCATGATTTGGTTTTTGGTTTTGGTCTTGTGACCTAACAAGCTGTATGTGGCAAGTTAGGGGACCAGGCTTTGGTTTTTGGTCACTCTTTGGGACTGTGTGGGTCCATTGGAGTGGTTTGGATTTTTTTTTTGTGGAATGTCAATTTCAAGATTTTGGCTCAATTTGGTTTATGAGGCTGGATGGTTTGATTTTTGGAAGCTCATGGGGCTTGGAATTTTTTTTTTGTATGGTTCAATCAACTCAAAAGAGGCATGGAACCATTTTTGTATGCTCTTGGTAAGAGGGATTTTTTCCTGACTAAAAGCCCATTTTTTTTTTTTTATAGTGCCTAGGTGGTCAAACCTGGCTCATATGGGCTAGCCCATGGGACCTTAAGCTTTTTAGGATGGCTTAGAACTCATGTGGGGCCATTTTTGTAAAGAATATCTAAAGATATCTCATTTGGATAGAGAATATCTAAAAATAGCTTTATGGGAGAGAATCTCTCATATTCCCTTAATTTGGGAGAGAATATCTCAAGGTATCTTTCTTTTTGGGAAAGAATCTCCAATCTCTTATTTTGTTGGAGAGAATCTTTCATTGATTGATTTTGGGAGGAAATCTCTCAAAGACATCTTTCTTTTTGGGAAAGAATCTTTCTAATTCCTTCTCTTTTGGTAAGGTTACTAATTAGTAACACTTACCTTTCTTCTTTGTTTCCTTCTTTGATTTGCTCTCTCCTATAAAAGCAAAGGAAGGTAGGATCTCTTGCTCTTATTGTTTTCTTTTGCAACAATCTCAAGAGAGCTCCAAGGCCAAGAGTTTTTCTTCTTCAAGGATCTTCAAGCTTTTTCCTTCTTCTTCTCCATCAATGGCTTCAAGTAAGTTTTCTCTCGTTTTCTTTCAAGAAAACTCTATGTAGAGAATAGGATGGTAAAAAAAGAAAGTTTCTCTTCTTTTTTTTTTTTTTTCTTTCTTTTCTTTCTATTCTTCTTCTCTTTTTTTTTTCTTTTCTTTTCCACGTGATTTCTGTTTTTTTTTTTTTTTTCACGTGTGTCTCTTTTCTCTTTTTTTTTTTTTTTTTGCCTGCGACTTGATTTGCTAACATTTCTCTTGTCAGCTGACTTGCCACAGGATTCCGATGACTTTGAACCATCAATGGACGCAAATGTTGATGATGCTTCCGATGAGTTCGTGGAGGAAGAGAGTGTTCCGCCAGTCGTCGAAGAAGGTACTTTGTAGTGATGACCCTGATGATTTTTTTTTAAACAGGATCATATTCATACCTTTTTGTGTTTCATTTGCAGGTTTTGAAGTGACAGAAGAGAGTCCATCGCTTTCTTCAGAACCAAAGCAAGGGATGTCAGAGGTCGATCCGGAGGTAGAGACTCCTACAACCAGTTCTGACGCGATAGAGGAGATACCTCATGCTGAGATTCCTTCTCCAGTGGCTCCAAGTGGAAAGAGTTCCTTTGTTACTCTTCCAATGGGACATGACATGAGCAGCCGATCAGCGGAGAAGGGTGAATCTTCATCCAGTTCGTCTCTTCAATTTGCGAAGAAGGTGCTGGCTCGGGTTTTGAGTTCTTGGATCAAGACTCTCTTTTCTGGACACTTGGAGGCAGGATTTGGCATGATCCCACATGTACAGGAGATTCTCACTGATACCGAAGAGGTTGGTCTGGATGTCACAGGTGCCAGGGCGATCGTTGATAGGATCATTGCACTGGGTGACAAGTGGTTTGAGACCATGGATTTCCCTGACGACCAATTCTTCAAGGAGATGTTCTTGGACCCTGCTGATAAGGCTAAGTCTGACCTGAATGAGGCTATACAAAGCAAGAAGCAGCTGGTTCGGGAGAAGAACTTGGAAGAGCTAGCCATCATCGGATTGAGGCATGACCTTAACGTCCTTGATAGGGAAGTTGAGGAGGCCAGGAAGCGTCTTGAGCACCTGAAGGCACAAGTTGATGCTAAGTGGACTGCTATAACAGAGGCTCGTGACAGGGAGAGTACTCTGATTCGCAGGGTTGCAGATGCCGGTCAAGTTCTCGAGAGGAGGACTCTAGAAAACGAACGATGGCAAACTGCTGGGGAAGAGCTTCCCGGTGTAAAAGAAGGGTTACGGCATTCGCCAGCATCTCATGGCAAGTTCCTGAAGAAGCGTGCCTTGGAAACTCTGACGGCTGAGGCCAAAAGTTTGCTTGAGGAGCTGAAGCTTTGGCTGGAGACCATTTTTGGCTGAACTCCTGATTTTTTATAGCAGAAACCATTCTTCTTTTTTTTTTGGTACCACATGTATTTTTTGGTACTCTTTTTTTTGTAGTGCTTGTGAACACTTTCTTTTTTTTTGGTACCACATGTATTTTTTTTGGTACTTTTCTTTTTTTTTGTAGTGCTTGTGAACACTTTCTATTTTTTTTTTTTTTTGCTTTGGTACCACATGTATTTTTTGGTACCCTTTTTTTTTGTTCCCTACGCTCACTCAAATCTTTTTGTGATGAAAGCAATTGCTAAATGGGATTTGATCAAAAGCTTTGTCATTTTGTGAAAATCTTTTGTCAAATGGTTGTTTTGGTAGGGGAAACGAATTTGGCATGAAAGCCGGATTTTCATGGCATTTACAGCCAGTTTGGTGGCATTGATAGCCAATTGGTGGCATTTATAGCCGGTTTGGTGGCATTGATATCCAATTTGTGGCATTTATAGCCGGTTTTGACATGAGAGTCAGGTTTTTTTTTTTGTGGCATTTGTAGCCGAGTTTTTTGAAAACCAAGTTTTGTTTTATTGGCATGAAAGCCGATTTTGGCGTTTATAGCCGGAAATTTTTGTTTTGGCATTCATAGCCGGATTTTGGCATTTATAGCCGAGTTTTGGTTTTCAAAATGCAGGTATCGACTAAATGTCGCCTCCCCGCTGAATGGTCTTGCAAGTATCGATGGAATGTCGCTTCCTTGCTCATTCGGTTTTGCGAGTATTGATGGAATGTCACTTCCTCGCGGGTTAGGTTTTGCAAGTATCGATGGAATGTCGCTTCCTCGCGAATTGGGGTGCAAATATCGACTAAGCGTCGCTTCCCTGCTTTTCCCAAGACTTTTGGTTTTGCGGGTACTGACTTGATGTCGTTTCTCCGCGATTTTTGAAATTTGAGGTTTTCTCGAACCATTTGTAATTTTGGTTGTGGATAGCAACTGGTATGTTGCATCTCCACGATTTTTGAAATTGGGTTGTGGATATCAACTGGTTTGTTGCTTCTCCACGATTTTTGAAATTGGGTTGTGGATATCAACTGGTTTGTTGCTTCTCCACGATTTTAGGTTTTCTCGAACCTTTGAAATTTGGGTTGTGGATATCAACTGGTTTGTTGCTTCTCCACGATTTTTGAAATTGGGTTGTGGATATCAACTGGTTTGTTGCTTCTCCACGGTTTTAGGTTTTCTCGAACCTTTGAAATTTGGGTTGTGGATATCAACTGGTTTGTTGCTTCTCCACGATTTTTGAAATTGGGTTGTGGATATCAATTGGTTTGTTGCTTCTCCACGGTTTTTGGATTTTGCAAGTATCGACGAAATGTCGCTTCCCTGCGATTTTGGGTGCAAGTATCGATGGAATGTCGCATCCTTGCTTTTTTTCAAAATTTTTGTTTTGCGGGTACTGACTTTGATGTCGTTTCCCCACGATTTTTGAAAAACCATTTTTTTTGTTTAAAGACACGAGGGTCGTAAATTTTGACCTAGAACCATTTGGCGGTAAAAGGTAAGGTGGACTAGGGTAGAAATCCCTGACCCGGATTTTTGTTTCAAACCATGAATTTTGGTTCAAGGATCGAAAGTTTTGGTCAAGTCAGGGAGAGGCTCCTAAACTTGGATTTTTTTTTGTTTTTGAACAATGAAACAATGAAAGTAAGCATTGTTTTTCAATCTCTAGAAATTTTGACATTTGATATGAAAATTCTAAAGAGAGTGGGTTTGACGAGCGAGTACCTGAGAACAGGTTTTGGCCATACAGGCATTGCTCTTACCCAGTTGGGTAAGTCTTCAAGGGTAGTACCGCTTCAAGAACTTGCCGTTGATAGGCAGCATACATCTGTCGCCTTCCATGTTTAGGAGGGCATATGCGCCGTTGGAGAAGACTTTGTCGATGACGTAGGGTCCCTCCCATTTTGGTTCAAATTTGCCTTTGGATTTGTGTGCGAAGACCATTGGTCTTTTTACCGCAAGAACCAAGTCACCCTTTTTGTAGGCGCGTTGCCGGACCCTTTTGTCAAAAGATCCTGCCATGCGTGCTTGGTAAAGTTCAATGCTTTGTCGAGCTTCGAGCCGTCTCTCATCGAGATTGTCCAGCTCATGGAGTCGCAATTTCGCATTGCTTTCTTGAGTCATGTCATTTTGTAGAGATACCCTCAGAGAAGGAATTTGTACCTCTAGGGGCACGATAGCTTCGCATCCATAGACCAAGGAGAATGGTGTGCTATGGGTTGGTCCTCGAACGGTGGTTCGATAGGCCCACAAAGCTTCAGACAGTTTGTCGCTCCAGTCTCTTTTGTGACTAGAGACCATTTTCTTGAGGATTTTGCAGAGTGTCTTGTTGAAGGCTTCTGCTAATCCGTTTGCTGCCGGATTGTATGGAGTCGAAGGACAGCTTTGAATTTTGTATTTGTCGCAAAACCTGTAGAATCGATGATCCCGGAATTGTGGTCCGTTATCATGGACGAATCTTTTGGGTATGCCGAAACGACAAATGATGTTGGTGCGCAGGAACTGAAGAACTGATGAGGTCTTCATTTCGTTGAACGCAAATGCTTCTGACCACTTGGAGAAATAATCCGTAGCGGCGAAGATGAAGCGATGACCTTTGCTTGAAGGGGGAGAGATAGGACCTATGATGTCCATGCCCCATGCTTCAAAAGGCCATGAGATTGCTGTAGGATGCAGCCATTCCGGAGGCATGTGAATGTAATCTCCGTGAACTTGGCATAGCTGGCAGCGTTTGGCAAATTGCATTGCATCAGCAACCATGGTAGGCCAATAGTAACCTAACCTTTTTATCTGATCATAGAGCTTAGGACCTGCCTGATGGGCTCCACAAAGACCAGCATGAACTTCTTTAATTGTTTCTTCGGCCTCTTGTTGTGACAAGCAGCGTAGAAGTACTCCGTTGAAGGATTTCCTGTAAAGGATCTTTGAAGGGATATCCAAATGAAAGTTTGGGGTTCGCCTTTGAATGCTTACCCGTTCTTTTGGATCTTCAGGTAGGATTCCGAACATAGTGTAATCAATGAACGGATCCCTCCAGTCGCCGATTGAAGGTTGAAGGATAGAGATCCGACTTCCAACCACTCGGTGGCATTCAGCAACTGCTTGGTGTGTGTTAAAAGAAGGGAGGATCCTTCTCTCATTCACTGTAATTTGCATGTTTTTTCCTTCCTGGATCGCCATTGATGCTGCAAGTCCAGCCAGGGCATCTGCACGGATGTTTTCACCTCTACAAATGTGGGTGATGTGACAGATGTCAAACTTTTGCAGAAGCGATTGTGCCTTGTTGTAATAAGGCAGCAGATCAGGCTTCCTGACTTCATATTTCTGATTCATCTGGTTGACGATCAGTTGAGAGTCTCCAAAGACTTCCAGCATGGTGATACCAGATTCGATGGCGAGTTCCAATCCTAGGATCAGAGCTTGGTATTCAGCTGCATTGTTTGTGCATGGTTCTAGCATGGAATTTGATGAAGAAGCGTCCGATCTATGGAAGAAGATCGGCCTTTGCTTTGGTGATGTTGCCGGAACAACAAAGGTAGCAGACGTAGGATCTTCTACATCAGCAGGTGTCTCCATCGGAGTGAGAGCAGGCTGAACTTGCTGAGTGTCAGCTTGGCTTGACGATGCATCGTCTTCTGGCTCTGAGTCCGAGTCTGTGTCTTGCATGATAGACACGAGAGAGACAACAAATTTGCCCCCAGACTTTTGTTTCGCCTTCTTCACTTTAGTCGTGATAACCAAAGGTTTTGAATTCTTGAGGGAGATAACGAAGGGAGATTGACTACTCTCTTCTAATTTGCCGGAGGGTCTGTTTTCTTCCGGTGATTTTTGAGGAGCCTTGCCTTTATCTTTCTGGAGATTTTCAGCAGGGGGTGCTATTTCCTCTTCTTCTTCTTTTTCGCCTTCATACATTTGGGAGTCTGCGAAGTGGACTTCTTTACCTTTGAAGGGTTTCGTGTCCGCAAAGACTCGATGTACCATGCCGTCATCGCCGACAAACTTGATGCATTGATGTAGAGTTGAAGGAACAACACCATTCTCGTGTATCCAAGGACGTCCGAGAAGGATGTTGTAGCATGAGGGGGTTTTTATTGCATACACAGTGACCTCAGAGATAAGATCACCGATTTGCAATTTGAACCTGATTTTGCCGATAGGCCTTTGAGTGCTCCCATCGTATCCAAAGATAGATACAGATGTGTGGCTTAGCTTGCTGGGTGGGATGCCCAACTCTTCAAGAGCCGAAGTGGAGATAAGGTTGAGTGCAGAACCTGGGTAGATCTGAACTCTATGTATCGGCATTTCTTTGATGTACCCTGTGAAGTACAGGGGTCGGTTGTGCCTTGCTTCGCCAAGTAGGAGGTCTTCCTTAGTGAAGGCGATGGTTGCACTGGCTGCCTTTTGAACCGAGAGGCATTGAATGCATGATCCCTCAGTTTTCTTTTCTCCCTTTGAGGAAGTTTCAGAGTTTTTGACCCGGTAGTCCATTTCAATTTGGAGGACTTGCGGGGCATGTTTGTCGACATCCTCATTCAGTTTTTGTAATTCTGAGATGAGATTATCACGAGTGCGTGGAGACATTCGTAATAAATCCAGGATGTGAAGACGTGCAGGTATGTGTTTGAAGTGCTCAACCAAGTCATACTTGAAAACCTCCTTAGGGCCTGCATGTTCATCATTGTTGCCACTGGGGGCGCTTACAACATCTTTTCCCGAAGGATTTACATAAGTAAAGGAAGATTGGTTGTAATTTTTGTGGTAGTCCCGGCCCGAACGGGTGCCTCTACCAACTTCGAGAGCTTCTTGAGAAGGATCTTTGTTTGGAAGATTGTCTTCAGGATCAAGAGGCTGTCGTTTTTCATCTACTGGGGATGTATCTGCAGCAGAGTTGCCATCCTCAGTGATTGTGTTGCACGGAGCATTTTCCGGGAGCAAGTCCTGAACAGCATCCAGCAGCTTTTCTTCTTCGTTGACCCATCCATCACCCCAAGTTGGGTTTTCTTCATGATGATGAGTCGGGAAGAATGTGTATCCTGAAGTCACAGTCTCAGGAGAAGAAACCTGAGAGGGTGTCATCTCTGTGAAAGTCACGTGAGACGAGGTAGCTCCAGAGGATACATTGCTAGGCGTCGTCGGAGTGTAGGTAATCTCATCAGACGACGCTTCAGAAGAGCTATAGTCCTGATATATTACATTACAGAAAGCTCTGATAGAAGATGTTGCCTGCTCGGAGTCAGACTCATCCTCGGATGTAAGAGGATCGTCAATCCAGCAATGTTCTCCATTTTCAGGAGTTGAGGGAGGAGGTACCTGATGGGCTTCAGGGACTTCCGGCTCTGGATTGTGAGGAATCTCGTTGACGCGGTCTTGCTCTTGTTCTAGAGCGAGACGCTGCAAGATCCTTGCATATTCTTCAAGATCAGGCATGGGAGCCAGATCCTCTTCTTCGTCTTCTCCGTGTGGCTCAACATAGTTGATTTCCACTGGAGCAATGACAGGTGCTGGGTTAACAGCATCTTCTTGTGCAGCCTCTTGGTCTTCTTCATCATCAGACCAGGATCCTTGTGGTTGCAAGGGGTTATACCAGATTACTGGCATAAGGTGAGTTTCAGGAACCCATTCTTCATCGGAGAGATATTCTCCTGTTTCAAGAGATTCCTCCCACTCATCGGTGTAGTTGGGCTCGAATCCATCGTCGGTGTCGCTGGACTCGTATCCATTAATGGAGAATCCAACTACCGAGTTGCAAGAGTATGATACCCCCTGCATGGCTTCTTTTTTGAATTGAGGTAGCATGAAATCACTGAGAGTGAAGTTTCTTACCGCCTTTGAAGTCTCTGGAAGGGACGTTTTTGTTGCCCCGAGTGAAGTGGTAGAGGAGGCCTCTGCCTTTTCATGGACTTCTTGTTTTGGCTGGGTCTTCTCTTGCCGTTTGAGCCTGAAGAGATGTTTCCTAGCCTGCCTTCGCTGTTGAGCTGTCGGCTTTGTTTTTACGATCTCCCAGTTTTCATCTTCCAAGAGATCGGGATGTACCCATATGGGTTGTCCGTCTGGTGTCGGGTAAGGAACCAACACTTCGGACGTTTGAATTCTTTTTATCACCTTGAAGGAAGTAGTGATCTTCTTCTTCGGTGATTTTGGTGTTTGTCCACGTGACACCATGTTGACGGAGGCGGGGCCATAATTTTTGTCAAAGGTGATGACTCCGTTTTTCCACATCTCGTTTATCTTCTCTCTCACAACAAAGCATTGATTGAGAGGATGCGAGACCATCTGGTGGTGTGGACAGTACCGAGGATCATTGGTTTTGCCAACGTCTCCAGGTCTTTTGGGCTCTGGCAAAATGAGTTTGCCATTTGCTAGGAGAGCCTCAAAGATTTCTTCGACGTCTTCATCGAACGGATATTTCTTTTCTACTCGCTCTTTGAAGGCATCAGAGAGTTCAGGTCTCTTACCTGCAGCTCTATTTTCAGCTTTCTTTGGTTGCTGAGGAGCTGACTTGGTTTGCACATTAAGGACCTCTTTCTTCTTTGGTTTAGAGGTTGCAATGGCGGTTGGCTCTTTTCTTGATGACTTCTGACTGTTGAGGTCTTTAATCACCGTTTCAGCTTCCATAGAAGCTTCCAGGAGTTCTCCCAGGTTTTTTGATTTGTTGCCGATGATCATGGAGCGTATTTTTGCTCTCATATTGTTACGGCAGATGTCGACTAGCGACGCTTGTGGCAGTACATCTGAGCATTTGTACGCCATTGCTTTCCACTTGTGAATGAAGTCATAAGTTGACTCATTCTCTCCCTGTTTTAGGCTGCAGAGCTGAGCCATAGTAACAGGATAATCCTCACCTTGGAAGTGGGTCAGGAAGCGTGTCTCCAGCATAGCCCAGTTCTGAATGGAGTTCTCCAGCAGAGTGGAGTACCAATCGAAGGCCGTACCTTTTAGGGTACTTGCAAAGAGGCGAATCTTGAGTGCATCTTGATCCGCGATAGCTCCCGTCAAGATCTTGAAGTGGATGACGTGCTGTCTGGCCGATCCTTTCCCCGTATATGTTTGGAGAGTAGGATGTTTGAATTTTGTGGGGAACGGGACCGAGTCCATCCATAAAGGATATGGTGGCTTGATCCCATGCTCTTTGAGTATATCCTCTTCTTTTGCTTTGGCGAGGATACTATCTACGTCCTTTTTGGTAAGGGCGCGTGACTCATTTTCTTCTCCATTTCCCTCGTTATTGCTATGATTCGGAGGAGGCTCATTGTTCACCTGATTTTGGACGACAAGGAGAAGGTTTTCCATCAGAGTTTCAATCCTCTGCTGGCCTTGTTCCAACTGCTGGATGCGTGTGAGCGCATCATCTCGAGGTGGATTCTGAGGTGGCGGCTCAGAACTTGTAGCCAAGACGTTCATCCCTCGGGATTCGAACGAAGAAATCGTCCTGGTGACCGAGCTGGGGCTCATTCTTTTTGATGAAGAGCTTGATGAAGGATTACTCTCCCGTCCTTGGCTGGAAGGGGCAGGAGATTCTTCGGGATGTCTTTGTGTCCTGGTGACGCTACGGGTCACCGGACGTCGGACATGGATTTTTGATGCTGACCTTTGGCGTCTTCTGATTTTTCCAACCATATGGACGGCAGCAACTTAGTCGGGTCTTTCTTTTTCGACCCATTTGCGGGAGACTTGAAGTGTAGGAGGCTGGGTCCTTTGCTTCTCTAGTCTCTTTTGTCGATATGACGCACGGCGGCATGCTCGACGAGCGATTTGAGCTTTGGTCAGCTCTGGCTGGGCTCTGACGATGAAGGATGTGCTCCCTCGGGCGCAGCAGCCGAGCCTGTCTTCTTTGTAGCTAGGCAAGGACAGGATCCGGACCCGGTCCTTTGCCTGTTGCAGCGAAGCTTTGAATTTTTCAAGTTCGGCCCCTGTAGAGATAAAGGGTCGAACCGAAGGAGTGTAGGCCTTAGCAGGTGCTTGTAGAGGCCTGGTGATGCGTGATCTGATTCTGGGCTTGTGGGAGCAAGCCGGTTCATGCTGGGTCGACTTGGGAGTCAGGTTGGAGATGGGTCTCTCCTCTTTCATGTAGGCAAGAGGGTAGAACTGGTTCTCCTTGAGTGGGGCCAGGTATGCTGGCTTGGTGGAGGTTTGAGACCTCCTTTGTTTTGGGGAAGGTCTTGGAGACCAAGTCTTGGGATAGACCTGGTTGTTTGTGGGTCGAGGCTTCGCGGGGGTGCCGCGGGCTTCGGGCTTTTGGGCGCTCGCCTTTGGTGTCACGGGAGTGACACGTTGAGAGGCGATCTTCTGTTTTTTAGCAGGCGCAGCTTGTTCTTCGGGAAGTGGGAATGGTCCCAGTGTCCCGAAGACGATGGTCCGGGGAGTCGAGGTCGACCCTGAGTTCAGAGAGTTGCCGAGGGAGTTGACGCTTCGGCAGCTGGCAGGGCGCTTGTAAGTGCGCTCGGTTTGCTTCTGTTGAAGCATGAGTTGGTGCTTGTTCTCATCGAAGATAATGGTTAAGGCTGCCATTGTTAGTTTCGAAAAAGTTCTGAGACAAGACCACATCCATTAGTAATCACAAGAATATAATGATCATAAATGGGAATTTCTATGGTTGTCTTTTCAAATCGCTCAAAGGATATGACCCAAGCGACATGAAGAAGGCAAAAAGCCATAGATGGTACAATTGTTCTGACAGCAAGTATGGTGAGCCCAGAATGAGCGTTCCAGTGACTGCTAGAAGCAATTGTAAACCTAAATTCGACTTATCGAGAAGCAGGGCTTGCTCGAGATAAGAAGAATATAAGGTACGAGTTACAAATGTGCCGGTCACAGATACAGTAGACCCTGAAAGGGCGTACCAGTATTGCTTGGCACAAATGTTGGAGATCGCATCCATGAGATGGGATTCTTTGTTTTGAAATGTCAGAAATGGATTCGTCAAAGAGAGCAGGTGGCATTCCGATTCAAATACGGGCTCAACGATTTCCGCGAGCGCCAGTACTCAGAAGGGAAGAGACCACAATTTCTCGAATCTGAATCCAAAAGTGACGAGTTTTTGGAGATTTTTTTTTTTGAAATGATTTTTTATTTATTTTTTTTTTAAATATATTTTTATTTATTTTATTTTATTTTTTTTTTTTTGAAAATTTTTGTTTTTTTTTTAAGATTTTTTTTTTGAAAATCTTTTTTTTATTTTTTTTTTATTTTTATTTTTTTTTTTTGATTTTTTTTTTAGATTTTTTTTTTGAAAATCTTTTTTTTTTATTTTTTTTATTTTGATTTTAATTTTTTAAGATTTAAAGACGAGAGAGTACACATAGGCCTCCTAACCCGGTCTTATGAAACCTCAATTGATAGAATTGCCCCCAGGTAAGGGTAGGATTACTTAATGAACCCGTTTGGAGGACCCTTGCCTAGAACAGTCAAGCTGTCTCCACACTCTGGACAAGGCTTTTCTTGAATCAATCGTGATCAAAGAACGCAATTGGTTTAACCTTAGTGGTCTATGTCTTTTTATTTTTTTAAATCCCAAATAGACTCATCGAAGAGAAACGATGGCCCAAAACCTTAGTCGAACGGGCTCAACATTTCTGCAAGCACCAAAGAACGATAGGATAGGATCAAAGTTTCTCAATTTTGAATCCAAACTAAGAAAACTGATTTTTTATTTATTTATTTATTTATTTTTTTTGAAATCTCTAATGAACTCATCGAAGAGAAACGATGGTCCAAAACCTTAGTCGAACGGGCTCAACATTTCTGCAAGCACCAAAGAACGATAGGATAGGATCAAGGTTTCTCAATTTTGAATCCAAACTAAGAAAACTGATTTTTTTTTATTTATTTTTTTTTTTGAAATCTCTAATGAACTCATCGAATAGAAACGATGGTCCAAAACCTTAGTCGAACGGGCTCAACATTTCTGCAAGCACCAAAGAACGATAGGATAGGATCAAAGTTTCTCAATTTTGAATTCAAACTAAGAAAACTGATTTTTTTTTTTTTTTTGAAAAGAGAAAGAATGGAAACAAACTCAAAGAAATAGAAATTTCCAAAAAATCCCATCTCATTTTTTTTTAGGATGCAAAATCCAACATAGGCTACCAGCTAGAAAGTAGCCAAGGAATCCGGAAAAGAAGTATAAGCATAGAGCAAAAAGTATGATATGCAAATACTTCATTTCCAAGCACCGTGTTCTCAAATGAACGAGTCCCACCGGGCATGCCAGCTTGATGGAACGCGCTCCGAGGCGCCGTGGGGCGGCTACCGGGATCGGCGGAACGTGGGAGTCCGTCGGGTCCGGCCCTTTCGCGCCCTGGCGGGCCTGAAGCGTGCATCAACATTTCTTTTATGTGGGTGTGCCAGATTTTCTATTTTACTTGGAATTGCAAGTGGTAATCCGGAGATCAACCTTCGCAAGTAAAAAGGAAATCAACTTCTTTCAAGTTTTCCATTGCACAAATATTTAAGAAAAGAGACATTTTCTTAATTTGCCGTGAAAGGCGATTTTGTTTGGCATTTATAGCCGATTTTGGCGTTTATAGCCGATTTACAATTCTTATCAATAATGAAAGACAAGAGTTGTGATTTTTGTCTCTTTAGAAAAATACAAACTACAATGAAAAGCAAGAAAAGGAAGATCTAACTTTTCAGGAGGTTGTGGGGGACTCGTTCAGATTGACGGTCGCAAGCCATGTGTGGGCTTCGCCGTCATCCATGCAGATGAGAACAGAGGATGCTCTTGATTCGCTTGGCTTGGCTATAACCTCAGATTTTTAGAGGACAAAGACCAAGAGAAGGTCCTATGTCCAATAAAAAGCTAAGTAGACGGGCTGAAAAGCCACGTCTAAGCCATTGGAGGCAGCAGGAGAAGGCAAGGACCTTGGGGGGGGGGGGGTGTCCCCCAAGGGACTTTTGTCACCTTGTAGTGGTGGCCGGTGCAGAACTTCAGCAGAGTTTTTTTCTCTCTTTTTTCTTTCTCTGGATACGAGCTTTGGATTCTTTCCGATCGATCGATCTCGATTTTCTGATCTCGATTTTCTCCTTTTTTTTCTGATCCTCATTTCAATGGAATGCTCTCCTGTTTATAGGCCTTTGGTAGCCATTTAGGAGGGTTTATGAGCCTTAATGGCTTTAATGGGAGGAGTTACAAGATTTATTTCTTGATTTTGTAACTCATTTTTCCTTGAATCTGATTGGCCGATGGAGATTAAGGGCTTTTAATCACCTTAATTACCATAATGGGAGGAGTTTCATGGTTTAAATGCCATGAATCAATTGACTTGTAACTCCCAAATGCTTGCTTCTGATTGGGCCGTCCAAAGAAATGAATTAATGACTATAATAAAGCTAGTCAATTAACCACATTAATTGGTCGCCGAGCAGTCGAAGAGTCGCGGGCCGTGCTGTGTCTTCTGGAATTCTTCTGGCGATGATCATCGATGGATCTTCATGCTGATCGACATCGGATGAACATGTAACTTCAGACATTGATAGCTAAGAGCGGGCCGGTGACATCTGTCTTGTCGATTTCTCGATCGGTCGGACAAAAAGTGCACTTTCTTGGTCGACCGGTTGGCGATCTTGGAGCGATCAATGATGATTTTATGCTTTTGGAGGTTGACCCGTGATTTTGACGGATGTCGGAGGATATGAGTCAATTTCAAGCACTAAAAATCACATTTTCAGGAAACCACAGGGGCCAAAGTGCGCGAAACGCGAAAAAAGACGGAAAAACGGGTCACCGGCGGAAAATCCGGTGACCCGGACTTCCATGGTCGCAGGGGCCTGCGACCCTGGGGGAATTTTCCCCTTCGGAGCCCGTTTTGCGGTCGTTTTGAGGTCTTTTTCGTCGCCGTTTTCTTCTGTATTTTTCCTGACATTTCTTCTCATTTATTGGCTTGATTTCCCTGTAGAAAATCTAATGAGAATCCTTGCATTTTTAGAGTGCAAAGTTTACAATTTTCCGGGAAAGCCGAAGACTTTGTCGCGTAAAGCTGCTGATTTTCCGCCAGAAGCTGAAACTTGGTCAAACGATGTCGGAATGACCTGAAATTTGAGGTGAAGCCTCCTGAGCAATAAATAAGACCAACCATAGGCTTTTGTTTGAGTTTTGAAGCCGTTTGGGGTCCCGTCGATGCTTCACTTGATTTTGCTGCGGGGAAAATGCCGAGCTTTGATATATGGTCAAACGATGTCCGATTGACCTGAAATTTGACGGGGAGCCTATTGGAGTCATTTTGAGACGTTCCATGGGCTCCGTTTTGGATGTCATGGTCCCGGGTTGCTCCGCCGCCGGTAGGCTTGATTTTCTCTCGGAGCATCGAAACCTGGTCAAACGTTGTTAGAATGACCTGAAATTTGACGTGCAGCCTTTTGGAAGCATGTTGAAGCCACTCATGCACTTGGTTTGATGAGCGAAGGCTTCGGTGGTTCCCGCCGCCGAGAGGCTTGATTTTGCTGCTCGAGCATTGATGGAGGGTCAAACGTTGTCGGTTTGACTTGAAATTTGGCGCGGAGCCCTTTTGGGACATGCTGGAGTCATCTGTAGGCTCTGATCAAAGTTTTGACGTCTCCGATGATGTCGCCGCCGGGAGCACCATTTTAGCTGTCGGAGAAGCGAAGTTAGGCCAAATGATTCTGAAATGGCCCGAAACTTCATGTGTACTCTTCTCTTGGCTATCTTGAAGGATCTTGCAGTTTTTGTTTGATTCTGACAAGATTTGATTTTTTGGAGAAATTGCATTGCCTATTTATGGCAGGTTGCGACTTCATGCAGCTTTCTTGATGTTGAAGAGGCAAAGTGACATTTTTGGTGTCAACAATCCTAGGGGTGGAACTCATCCTAAAATGAGCATCATCAGACGTGCCTTGACCATATAGCTGTTGTCACCGTTGTTCTTTGACTTCTGCCAAGAGACCACAGGTGAAAAATCCACCAATCAGGTATTATTGTTGGAGTTATCCAATTTAAAGTCATGAAATAAGATTCCCACTCAAAAAATACACCAAGTTAAAAATGAGATAATCAATATCATGCATTAAAATTTAAATTAGATGGCTAAAAGTTTCCAATACAATTCTAATATTAACACCCTTCCATTGCGTGCTGGACACTGTTGCCTGCTGGTCCAAAAACATCAATTTCTCAAGTAAAGAATGAAAAAGAAAAGGCAATGCAAAGAAACTACCTGAGGCTTCACTGATGTAAGGTCCCGTCCCCAGTTAATTAAGGTTAACTCTAATTAATTGAAATTAATACTAGTTGAACATGTTTAATTAGGCTAATGATAGTTAGTGACCAAGCTCAATGACATTAGTCTCAAATGAACTTAGTGAAGTGGTAATAAAGAAGATTGAATGAATTGAATGAGAGTTGGACCCAGACTAGGAAGACAAGGGCTTTTTCATAAATACGAATTTATGCGTATTTTATCGAATACGAAGACTCTTGATACCAACACGCATATCTCGAAGAGTACGTTAACTTTCATAATAAACTCGAAGTCGTTTGATAAGAATTCGGTCAATTGATCCTTCGTTTGACTTGCATTGAGAATAAGAGAAAAGTAGAGAGTTTAAATGCAAAAAGGTGACTTATGTAAATGAGATGAACTTCTTTGAGTTCATTCTACTCCATTCCATTGAAGAGTAAACCCTAGTCACTCCTTGGTCTTCATTCTTCATCCATTCTACTTCATCAAGAGTGACTTTTGGAGAGATTCAAGTAACTTTTGAAGAGGTTTCATCTTCTTCCTCAACTTGTTTTCTTCTTTTGGAGTATTAAGGCTTGAGAAAGAATCAAGAATTCCTTTTCTTGGAGCTACAAGTGAGTACTTAGATCCTTTTAAGAACTTTGATGTTCTATTAAGTGGTTTGGAGTAGTAGCTAGCACAAATAACTTATAGAGATATGTTTTGCATGTTTTCATGGAATTAGGGTTTGAATTTGGGATTTTAATATCAAGGCAAGCTAAGTAAATAAGAGTTCTTTTTAGTTGTCCTCTACAAGGCAAGTATAAATGTCCATTTATGATTAAAATGCTAGTTTACATGTTTTCTTTGAGTTATGAAATTAGGCTCTTAAATTCTGCTTGTATAGAAATGGGGATTTTATGATTCTTTGATATAGAAATGGGGATCTTGTGGATTGAGGTGTGGTTGTGATGTGTGTGAAGTGATGATAGAGGTGGGAACAGGAGGTTCCATATTTTTCATTCAGGTTGTAAGTGAATGGGATTGAAGAAGAAGAAGAGCTGCTCAGAATTCTGAATTTGGAATTCTAGACAGTTCGCTCGAGCGAACTGGGAGTCCGCTCGAGTGCACTGTCTTCTGTGAACACCCGTTCGTGCGAATATATGTCCGCTCGAGTGAGCGAGGTTCTGTCTGTCATCGATTGAGAAAGTGAACATTCTGTGAGACGTTCGCTTGAGCGAACTTGGGTCCGCTCGAGCGAACTTGGGTCCGCTCGAGCGAACCTGATATTGGTCAAGACATTAATTGTGAGTGAGAATCTGGCCAATCAATCGGACCAGTGAATTTTGATCTTTTCGGGTGATAACTCGTTTGGAACTATAATGCACACATTATATATATAACTGTGATGTCCATCGAGAATAACATGTGCATTTGGTATCTAATGGTTATACCTAAATAGTTGTCTAGATGTGAGGTAGAATTGAGTAGAACCAGAAATGAGTGATAATTTCTCTAACTCGTCTGGAACTATAATGAACAGATACAACGAACTAATGAACAGTTACTAAAGATAACAGTATAATGATTAATCCTACTGCAGTAGATGGATGGGGTGTTCCGGACCTCCGTGGTGATGCCAATTATCTCTGATCAAGACGCTGGTAGATCCCACATATTAGACTGAAAAGTCAATGAATTGATAAGCCACCAATAACATTGGACTGAAGAGTCCCACTGATAAGCGATCTAATAAATACTTAATGTTGATCAATGAATGATATGAAACGAATTGACTAAATACTTCCCCGTGAGGGAATTGAACTAAATAAGGCTAATGCTAAGGTAGTTGTAATTTAGTCATTGATTATTAGTTGGGTATATTGTACATGATATTGTTCTAGATTTGATTGTCTAAAGTTATTACATTGAGAAATGGACAAATTTAGCAATTATTGTCAAATATCTGTTTATACATTGTTGAACTGCCGTGTTCATAATATTATTGATGACATCACAGGCCCAGTTGCCCATCCCGGTCCCGCAGAGACCGTACCGCCAGCGGAAGAGGCCCATCCGATACCTCCATGAGGTTTGATCGAATGGACATCATCGGAGTGTGAAAGAATTAGAACATTTTGGAAACATTTTTTAATATACTTCTGTTGTAAATTATTTGAGATGTAATTAGTCGTCACCTGTATTATACTTGAATATGCACTGTTTGACAAATCACCAAATGTATGTATTGGACTTGACTTTTAATGTAAAGAACCTGTAGCGTTTTAAATTGTTCGTCAATATATGCATTTCACATTGTATATGGACAGTTATGTGTGATAGATTTTTTGTGAGTCTCGTCTTAACTTTGATTAATTTAAAATTTACAGAAATAAGTATAATTGACTTCGCCACCCGAAATTAGCCTCGGGAACCTGATCTTGAGCTCGGGTCGTGACAGCCGATGGGTGGCCCGCTACCGCTATGGAATGCCTTTCGTTCGACGGATTAAGATTCTAGATCCCTCCACGAGGTTTCTGCTCTTCCATCTAAGTGGAAAAGGACTTGAACCATTAATAATTCTTACGTCACTAGTGACGTCCCCCGTCTCACCCGTCCCTTCATAAGGAGAGGTACGTTGCGTTGCTTCTCCATAACCACAACTTTTTGATATCTAATAATCTCTCTGTCTCTCCCTCTCTCTCCGTTCTGATCATTTTGCATTGAAGTGTGAAGAGAAGGAAAATGTCGAAGTCCCCAGAGGAAGTACACCCTCAGAAGGCCTTTGGATGGGCTGCAAGAGATTCATCTGGGGTCCTCTCCCCTTTCAAGTTCTCAAGAAGGTCATTCTTCTTATTGGGTTCTTGTTATATAGCATCAGTGGTTTTGTTTTTTTTTTTTAAATGTTTTGAGGTTATTTTTGTGGTATTCTATCTCCTTCCAAGTTCTCTGGAAAGCTTCATCTTTGCATTTGGATCACCAAAATTATTTTGGGGCTTTCTTGTTTCTTCTTATGCAGCAATGAGGGTTTTTTCTCCCTGTATATAAAAGTAATTTTTATGGCAGTGTCTCAAATCTCAGGTTCTCAAGAAGGAAACACCACAATATTTCTGTGTTTTACTTATTTTTCTATATGGCAATCAGGATCTTTATTCATATTTGGGACAAGCCTTTGAGTATTGATGATGATGATGACACTCAGGATCTCTCTTTTTTCCTTTGTTTTGAGGAAGTTTTTTTACAATGGATTTTTTTTTTAGTTTTCCTAGTAAAAGTCCCATCTGCCATATTTTCTTTCACATTACTTTCTTGTATTTCTTTCTACCCGTTTGGTAATTTACTTTTAAAATAAAGTGGAATGAGGTGAAAAATGAATATTGAATAAAATATAAGTAGATTATGATTGATATTTTATTTTTAGTTGTTTAGGATGGAATAATTTTTATTTTTTGTATCGGAAAATGGAAATATTTTTTTTTTTATCTTTTAGTGAGCATAGAGTTGGTTTTTTTTTTTTTTTAAATTGGGGGAGAGTTTTGATAAAAAGTGCTTTTGATTTATTGTTTAACTTCACTTAATTTAATAAGTAAAATTACCAAACGGGCATATGGAAAGATATGAATTAGAACAGTTCTTTCTATTGTCTATTGTTCCGTTAGACAAAAAAAAAAAGAAAAAAAAAAAGAAGTGTTAACACTGCATCTATTAAATTGTGGTTTGAATTGTGGTGTGAGTTCCAACCTCCAACCATTTCATTCAATAAAAAGTATATTTTTAACATCTACCTTTATTAGAGCTTTACTCCTATCATATCTTGATCGAGACTGTCCAGCAAAAAGTGGGCCCTGTTGATTGTGACTTCTCTTATCTCTTATGAAGAGGTGAGACCCCATGTTGCATCTGAATAACAGGTGCAAAGCAAAACAGGGAGGATAATAAAATAATGTATGGTTGTACTTGTATTTTCAGGGCCAATGGCGATGAAGACGTTACATTAAAGATTCTCTATTGCGGAATCTGTCACTCTGACCTTCACACCGTCAAGAACGAATGGGGTTTCTCCTTCTATCCCGCCCTCCCTGGGTAAGCATCTCTCCACGCCGTTATAACGTTGGTGCTAGATGTGTTGGGTCATTCATGGGCATTCAGCATGTTGGGTCACTCAGGGCCTTTAAGCATGCATGGGCACATAGATATAGGCTTCTGAGCAAAAGAAATAGAGGCAGCATGCATAGGCTAGCCTTTTTTATCTTCTTTTTAAAACATAGGCCAGCTTATTATGTCCTTTTAACAATTGGGCCAGAAAAAGAGGCATGCTTACAACATGGCCCAACTATCACAGACCATGTCCACCACAATGTGGGTAAGACTTGGACTGCCCAGGCCCCGAGGAACCCTTGGCCTTTAAGAGAATTCTTTGATAGGATTATTAAAAAAAATTATTTATTTATTTATTTAATAGTACAACAAGAATGAAAATCTTCTTATGTGTCCACATGGGAACCATAGATCATGGGAAAGGGAGGGGGGATTGAGAGATCCGAGTGGGACCTCCCCAGATATGAAGTTTTAAGTCAATCAGATGCCTCTAATCCCTTGATCTACGGCCCACAAGTTTAACAGCTTTTTATCGAAAGAAAGTTTACTCCCAATCCATCCATGGCCCACAAGTTTAAGGACTTTTATATAAATTGAAAAAAAAAAAAAGTAAAAACTTTACTTTTGATCCAACAATCCAATCCATTCTGACGGGTGACCGAGTAGTGTGGTCCATTCAAATGGGTCATAAGGTGTGCCCCGATACTTTCTTTGATCCATAAAATAGTGCACATCGGATCATAGTTATAAATTTTGTATCGTTCTAGACGCAAATTTCTTTACGGTCAAGTTGCTAAAACTAAGTTTCTCGTAAAAAACCCTTTTGTTTTAATATTTTGGCTGAAATCCCAAAATTTTAGGTTTTGGCTAATTTCTCACATTTCGGCCGAAATGATATTTTACATAATTATTTATTTTTTAATTTATATATATAAATATTTTTTATTTCTTATATTTTTCCAAAATGTAATTTCACAAAGTTTTACTAAAATGATTAAATTTATATTTTTTTTGTTTTATTTTTCTACATAAACATGATATTTTATATTTCTTTGAAATATAATTTCAAAAAATTTCACCAAAATTCTAAACCCTCTGGAACTTTTTTCATTTTGGAGTCCAGACCGAAATCGGCTCCAAACCATTTTGACAACTGTGCACTGGATGCACAGATAAATTTGCCTAGGAAGACTAAACGTTCAGATGTTCTAAATAAATTATTTATTTGAAACATTAGTAGTCATCAAATGAAAGTGATATTTTGGCATACCCCATTGACTGGCAGCCAGGGCTGGACTCTTCCCAATCAACACATGAGGAAACTCTTGGCTTGAGTTGGCCCATTCTACCTGTAAGTCCAATTGAGGTTGACATTTTTGGCCCACTACCAACCCAAACCCAATCTGGTACACACTGCACCGACCTGTTAGGTTTGAACCTTTTGACTTCTTGGTTGAGCTAGTGCTGACAAAAGAACTAATTTATGAATGGCCGGGGAGTCGTTGGGCAGATGCAAGTCACCCACATTGGTCAATCAATCTTCCATAAGCACCTGACTCAAAACTCAAAACTGATACCAAACCAGTACACAACTTGTTGGGCCCTATTTCTTTAGCCATTGAAAACCATATAGTCCTACAGTTCCAATTCCAGTGTAATCATATTAAACTCTTCCAAATTTATTGAAATGCGTCTTTCCACAGACATGAGATTGTTGGTGTAGTGACTGAGGTGGGGAAGAAGGTAACAAAATTCAAAGCCGGAGATAAGGCGGGTGTGGGATGTATGGTGGGCTCATGCCGGGCCTGCCCCAGCTGCAAACAAGACTCAGAGAACTACTGCCCTAAGATGATACTCACCTACAATGCCATCTACCATGATGGCACGCCAACATATGGTGGCTACTCTGATATGATCGTTGTTGAAGAGCACTTTGTTGTCCGCTTCCCTGATAACCTGCCGCTTGATGCTGGCGCGCCACTATTGTGTGCTGGGATCACAGTCTATAGTCCATTGAAGTACTTTGGGTTAAGCGAACCAGGCATGCATTTGGGAGTGGTTGGGCTTGGTGGGCTTGGTCATGTGGCTGTGAAGTTTGCCAAGGCTTTTGGGGTGAAGGTAACAGTGATCAGCACCTCTCCAAGTAAGGAGAAGGAAGCTATTGAGCGGCTTGGTGCTGACTCGTTCCTGGTGAGCCGTGACCCAAAGCAGATGGGGGTAAGTTCTTTTACTGTGGCAGGCCCAAGTGGGCGAAGAGCTAAATGTGAACCACTGAAAATTGAAATTTTGAGTAGGACTGTGGATGGCCAATTGTCCTAACTAGCTCGAAATCTGGGCTTAAACCAGTCTAAACTTGGACTGTGAATAGCACTTGTAGTGTTTATAACTCTGAAACATCACAAGGGAAGTCATCGAACCGAGTAAACTAGAACGCGTCTTGTTCTACTAGTGCTAGATCAGATTTGTTCAGACCTAATCAATTGGCTCAACTCGGTCATTTATATAAAGTACATTTCATTTTACATGAGGTTCATTATTTCCGTGTGTATTTTTTTTCTGGATAGGCTGCAATGGGGTCCATGGATGGCATCATTGATACGGTCTCTGCCGTTCATCCGCTCATGCCATTGATCGGTCTGCTAAAATATCATGGTAAACTCATTATGGTGGGTGCACCTGATCGTCCACTTGAGCTCCCAGTCTTTCCTCTAATTATGGGTAAGCAAGCTGCAATGCTGCATCCCGGTTACTTACTGTTCTAGTTGATAAATAATGTTGTGGTACAAAGTTATGCTAGGGAATCCTAAAATGCCTCATGGTTGATTAGGATAAGAAGATCCCTCCAATCACTCCAAAATATTGGTCGTTTCCATGGTGTGGCCAAATGGCCAATTCTGAAACTCTTGAGTTCTCTTCAGGCCAGGCTTCTCCTATGGTTCTCGTAACCACAGTCCTGAGCAATCAGCCTTGGTCATTGGTAGCCCAAGGACAAACGGGTCTGGCCTTACCCATTAGCTCCAACCGTGGGTGCACGTACACTATGCTTCTTGTGATAGGTAGGCTTAGAAATTGACATTGGCTTTGTGGATTATTTTGCAGGGAGGAAGATTGTGGCTGGAAGCTGCATTGGAGGAATGAAAGAGACCCAAGAGATGATTGATTTTGCAGCGAAGCATAATATAACCGCAGATGTTGAAGTGATTCCCATGGATTATGTTAACACTGCCATGGAGCGGCTTGTCAAAGCTGATGTCCGATACCGATTTGTCATTGACATTGCAAACACCTTGAAAGCTCCATGAAGTGCAATTCTGTTAGTATGAGGCGGCAAAGCACATCTCATGTGTCCTTCAGATGCCCCTTCAGAGTGATGTGAGTTATAGATAGAGTGTTTGTCTTAGGGTGACTTTCTGTTGCAATTTCTATATTTTCGAGTTGCAAGGGGTATGTCTATTTTAGGCGGTCTCACATGACCACATATAAGGTCACATATGTTCCACTTGATTTCCACCATTGACTTTATGATATTTTGGGCTGTTATCTAATAAATGTTCAATTTTAAGCCTTATTAATAACCTATTACATGTTTTCTCATTAGGCTAAGATTCATGACCAAAAACAAAATTTCTGCGGATTTGTTAATCTTGATGCTATAATTCTTGGTTGTGAACTCAAGCTGAACAATAATATTAACTCTTGCAGATTTTGTTATCCTTAGGATTAAGAAAGTTCAGGGAATTATTATATAAATGGTCCATCAGGCCCTTCTATCATTCTCAACTTGGAAATTTATAGGAAGTCATTGCCTTTATAAGTGTACCATCATTTAAGCCCCTGTACGGGTCAAGGCTCATGTAAATCTACAATTATTAGATTTTAGGTAGGATGAGATGTAGAGTGCTGTGATAGGCTCCTATTAGCTTTCGCAGATCATAAGTGAGCTCTTGGTTAGTGGTCTACTCATTTTTGCAATTGGAACGTCAAAAGACAAGATTACTTTTGTCTTATTACAGTCATCAACATTGTATTAGACTGGACAGCCCACAGGTTTTTATCATTCAAAATGTGTGTACAGTTAATCTAAACAGTCTAGTCCATTTAGATGGGCGCCAAACTCCGAGACTAGTGACTATCAAAGATGGGATTCACACCTCAATCTCCCTGAGTAATCTCTTGAGGCAAGATTAGATTAAGTGTTCGAGCTAAAAAAGGAAAATCCAAAGGGGCAAAAGTGGAGTGTTTCGGTTAGCAGTACTGTGAAGCCGCATTGAAAAAATTCAAGTCTTGTCCCTGGATTTATAATGTCCGACCTAACTTTAACCCCATATAAGGCCTTTTAAAAACGTACTCCAAGATTGGATCGGCGGGGCTCACCTTAGCGTGACCATATAGGTACTCAGCTGCAGGATTCCAATTAAAATTACCACTTTCATAAATGGACCCACTTCTTGTCATGTTTCATTCCTAGTTTCCCGTTTTGGATCCCTACATCAGGCTGCAGTGTGGGCACACGTACAAAAGCTCATGCATCTCACCTATATATGCTCAATCAAATCCATTCACCTGGACGTAATCCAGTAAGCCCCTTTGAGTTGCGCAGTATTGTTAGTTTCTACACTGATTACTCATAATAACTTGCACTTATGAAAAACCCATGAATCCCCACATATGCTCAATCGAATCCATTCACCTATTCTTAACCCATTAACTCCATTGAATCAAATCACTCATCGTTACATTTTATCCTAATGAATTTGCACAGCTATTAAACTTTTAAGAAGCGTGAAGGGGAGGAATCGAGGAATCTATAGATCTGATAATTCTTCACTACCATTGGAACAAAGATTTCTCAGTAAGAATTTGTATAGTTGATGATGTCACATTAATATTGGTATGTATCGATGCATATGGCTGAGAAAAATAGGATTCGGTGTGCAAATCCACTTAAGTAAGGATTTTCTTAACAAATGAATTTGCACAGCTATTAAACATTAATATTGGTATGTATCGATGCATATGGCTGAGAAAAATAGGGTTTGGTGCGCAAATCCACTTAAGTAAGGATTTTCTTAACAAATGCACATAACAAATGTGCATTTCTTAACCTATTAACTCCTTTGAATCAAATCACTCATCGTTGCATTTTATCCTAATGAATTTGCACAGCTATTAAACTTTTGAGAAGCGTGAAGGGAGGAATCGAGGAATCTATAGATCTGATAATTCTTCACTATCATTGGAACAAGGATTTCTCACTGGGGATTTGTATAGTTGATGATGTCACATTAAGATTGGTATATATCGATGCATATGGCTGAGAAAAATAGGGTTCGATGCACAAATCCACTTAATATGCCTCTACTTCTATCCCAGATAAGAGAAAATTAGAGTAAATTTGTTATGTATCCCATATCTAGTCAATCCAACAAAGTGGCCGCCATTTTGTTTTGAGTTGAAATTTATATTTTGTTCACCACATATGGTGCTAGTGTATACAATCAGCTTGGATCTTTCCAAGGTGGACCCGCCATGCATTTAATGATGGGTGCTCCACCATGCTACAATACAGCATCGTTGCACTGTAGTTCTACCCTTAAGCCTGAGATGCCCAGGTTCTTGAATCCTAATCCCATGAAGGGGCCCATCTATACAATGCAGTGCATTGTAGTATGGTGCAGCGCACATCATTAAATACATGCTGGGTGTGCCTTTTACCTTACCATCCATTGTATGCACTGTGTCTCAATTATATAGGGAAGTGCTCTTATGAGAGACACTCTCACCAACTTTATGAGAGATCAGTGGAGGTCCTCACTTCCATATCCACTCTCACCAACTTAAATGCAAGGACCCCCAACTTAAATGTGAGGGCCCCCACTCATCTCTCACCAAGTTGATGAGAGTGTTTCTCATATGAGCACTTCCCTTATATATATATTAAAGTAAGGGGGAGGTGGGCTGTGAGGAGTGCCACATTAGCAGTGAAGGAGTTCTCCTTGTAAATAAATAAACATAAAAAAACTTAGAGTGAAAGGACATAGTTGTTAATATCGTTTCGGACCTCATTTCGCTTTGGCCTACAAAATGAAAAGTTTCGGCCGATTTGGGATTTCAGTAAAACTTTTTGGAATTACATTTCAGGGAAAATATAACAAAATATATATACATATATAAGTAAAAAAATAGAAAAAGTAATAAATATAGATTTAATCCATTATAGTAATTTTTTTTGGAATTATATTTTGTGAAAATATTAGAAATACAAAATCTATGTGTAAAAAAAGTAAAAAAAAATTAATTTTGCAAAATTCCATTTCGACCGAAAAGTTACATTTCGGCCGAAATCCCGAATTTCGGCCGAAATTGGCCGAAATCTTGAATTTCGGCCGATATTGACCGAAATTCAAACCGACTTGACCGAAACGAAAAATTTCGGCCATTTCGGCCAAAGCAAAATGAAATTAATAACTATGCTTAAGGACCCATGTCATCACATTCCACTATTTTTCTCCAAAGTATCTATCAATATCTTCTATCTCTTAAAGTTTAAGTGACTTAAGGAGCCACGTTAGCGTTGAAGGAGTTCTCCTTTTAAATAAATAAACATAAAAAACTTAGAGTGACTTAGGGCCTGTTTCTTTACTGGAATTCCAGGAATTTATGTCTAGAGAATTCCTAAATTCTTAGACATAGTGGAATTGTTGAATTCCCCTTGGGCTTGAGCATCCAGGAATTCCATAAAAATATAATGAATTCCTGGATTCTCAATGGTCAAAAGAGAACTTTCAAGTGCTAGAATCCAGAAATGCTATTGAAGAAACATGGGATTCAAAAATTTCAGGGGACAACATGTCACATCATGTCCAGGAATTCCTGGACATAGTGAATTCTTGGCAGAAATTCTACAAAAGAAACAGGGCCTTAAGGAGCCAAATCATCACATTCCACTATTTTTCTCCAAAGTATCTATCCATATCTTCTATCTCCTAAAGTTTCTCAATCAATATCTCCTAAAATTAAGGTTAATCTTGCAAATAACATAAAAGACCATTCTAAGGGCACCCACTATGTAGATCTTATGATCCAAAAATATCAATCTCTTTCACTTATCTGTTACCCCACAAAAGTTTTAGGGAATTTAATAAATCTAACCCATGCACAATCTTAGTGGGACCACCTCATACAACTTTTCAACCTGACTCAAATGTTAAATGGACTTGAGCCTTTGTTGAACTGAGGCCTTAAAAAGGTTGTCATATATTTCCAGTAATCTATTATCGTGTGGTTTGAGTTGGGATGATCCCATGTGCACCCGGACTCAAACCTTAGTCTAGCCCCGGCCTTTTAGGGGCAGTCTCAACCCACCCATATTTTTTGAGCAGGTAGGCTCGAACTTAGTATCTAGGACCTGATATACACCTGAACTTAGGCCGTTTAATTCTATTGATAATAGAAATGGGGCCAGTCCGAAAACCGGCCCATTGAAATTCCTACAATAGGCCGTAAATTTAATGGACTCATCTTAGCCACACTCACACTTCACACGATGTACCTAACAGACTGAGCCCCGGCAGGGTATTGATAGGAAAAAGTACGCATTTGTTTTTTCTTTTCTCCTTTTTTTTTCTTTCTTTGAATGGTATCATTTTTTTCTTTTTTGCTTCCATCAAGAGTTTTCTCTTTTTTAGTGGGGACTTTCAACCCATGCATTTTTTCAATTTACAAAGATTCTATAGGTGCGATATTACAAGATTCTCATTATTATTTTTCATGAAATTTCTTCCTTTTACCATAAAATCTTAAGATCTTTTTCCACGGGGGGTCTTCATATGCATCCATCCCTCACCAATTTTGGTGAGGGACACCCCAAAAGGGAAAGTTTCAAGTACAAAAGTGAGGAAGTACAAAAGTGTACTTTCTCACTTTTGTACTTGAAACACCCCAAAAAGGGGTGTCCCTCACCAAAAATGGTGAGGGATAGATGCATATGAACATTTCCCCTTTTTCCACTTTACTTTCTTCTAAAAATTCTTAAAAATAATAATAGTGGATTCTTCTTTTATAGTTTTAATTACTATAATAATTTACTATATCTTTATTTTGGGCACAGGAGTTTATTTTTATATAAATATGCATGAATATATGCTTATATGTTTATAATTAATTTTGATACCTTAGAAATTTAAAATGTAGCATCTTACTTTTTGTCTCGGGCTAAGCACGGGGCATTATTGTTAGTTTTCATTAGATTGTTCGCACTCAAGGGACTCCCTCTAATTATAGGGCAAGGCTGTTGCTGTAGGTTAATAACCTGCATCCACTCCCTCGCCGTATTAACTCATGCTACCTAGCAAATCAACACGGATTTCCAACCTATTTAAGACTTCTTTCCAAAACGAGGCTTCTTTCCAAAATGACTTTTTCCGATATTACCCTTCACATTTTTATGGCTTGTCCGGAAGAAGGGAGTTGAGTTGAAGATGGCAAATGGAAATGGGACCCATTTTTCTCATGAATTAGCTTTGTAAATATCTATAAGTTTGGGCTGTTCTATTTCAATTGAGGCCCACTGAACTAAAGTCTATGATGTGGATGAATGGATATATAGCTTGGGATACCGGCGTAAATATTTTTTTATGCTTTTAGAAAACATTGGCCCCCTAGTTCATTTTTTTAATAGTCTCATATAGTAGTGGGTCTCATTTTTGTGGTTCTAATCAGTGGCCACTAATCGAAACATAAATCATTTTAGTGATCATATCGGTTTAATGTGATGAGGGATCTCCAAATTAAATTATGGGTAGATCATTTGATTAAGCTTTTCATTTTGCTACTCTTGATCAATGATTATATCATCAGTTTCATTTGCTACTCTTGTTCAATGATAGTGATCATCAATTCCATATGCAAACAAAATTAGATCATCAACTTCTAGCTCCTCTGTGATGCACTAGAAAAGAAAGTTGTTTGTCTCCCTTTGACCGAAACAATTGTCCAGATTTGAACATAATTGAAGATTTTCTTGACCTTCTAATTTTCATGGCCACAATTTTGTCTGGTTATTATTTAATTTTTTAGGGAGACAAGAGCACTGAAAATATTCAAAATCACAAACTTAAGTGTTTTGTTATTTTATTTACCATAGTCCTTTGGACCGAACTAATCCCTTCAAGCTCATGGGAAGCCGGGTAAATCTCATATGGCTCCAGTGTGGCAGCACAATTCCTAACCCTCAACCTTCATAAGCAGACCACGGTCTTATACCAACCGCGGTTGTTGCATACTTTACAAATCTTTAATAAAAAAAGAGATAAAAGAAAAAAAAAAAAAAACAACCAATCGTTTTGTTTGCCATTGTTAGTGTTACACCATACTAATATATTCCGTGGCCAACAAAAGAAGCTAAAGGAGTCTCAGCATTATTTCTGGACTTCTTGTTAGATTCATTCAAATTATAAGAAATTGGGGAAATTCTTGCAATTTTGAATAAGCTAGTTCATGAGAAAAATGGGTCCCATTTCCATTTACAAATGTGAAGGGTAATTTTGGAAAAAGTCATTTTGGAAAGAAGCCTTAAATAGGCTGGAAATCTGGGTGAATTTGCAACATCCATATTGGTAAGTGGCATGACTTAATACGGTGAGGGAGAAGATGCATGTTATTAACTTACAATGCGGCTGCACCGGAGCCTTGCCCCAGGCTTAAACCTTATAATTATCACGACGTCACTAGTGACATCTCTCCCCTCTCCCTCTCCCTCTCCCTCTCCTCCTCTTTATAAAGAGAGACACCCCCAGGCCAACAACTTCAATCTCTCTTTTTCTCTATTCTCAAAGTTTCCATCGGACAGAAGAAAAATGTTGAAGTCTCCAGAGGAAGAACACCCTCAGAAGGCCCTTGGATGGGCTGCAAGAGATACATCTGGGGTCCTCTCTCCTTTCAAGTTCTCAAGAAGGTTATTCCTCTTATTGGGTTCTTGTGTGAGAGAGAGACGCAAAATGTTATGGTGTTTTTTTTTTTTTTTTTTTTGTTATTATCATGGAATATAGCAATCAGGGACAAGGGTTGTCACCAAAAATGTTTTGGGGTTTTCTTATATTCTTCTTTAGCAGTCAGGGTTTTTTATCCCTGTATTTTTATGCTACTTTTTTGGCATTCTCTCTACTTTCAAGTTCTCAAGGAGGAATCACCAAAATACTTGTGTATTTCTTATTTTTCTTTTATGGCAATCAGGATCTTTGTTCATGTTTGTGAAGGCTTTGATGAATGATGATGATGATGATGGCAATTATGATCTTTCCTTTTCTATAATTTGAGCAACTATTTATATTATACTACAAAAAATTGTGACTAATAGCTGCAGGAATAATACCATTTAGTAACAGTTTTTTTTTTTCCACCTTGCCTCAAAACACATTGTCTAAGCTTTTGGTTGCTTTTAAGCGTGTGTGTGAAAATATTCATGCACATACATCCCTCACTACATTATGGTGAGGGTAGGGTTGCAAATGGAATAGTTCTAGATTAGAACCGTAGTGAGCCTAGACTCGTTTCTAAATAATAGTTCCGAAACCGATTTTGATTCCAAACCTGTTTTGTTGGTTCTAGACCCGGTTCCGATAGGAAAATCATGTTCAGTACTGGGTACTCCTAAAGGACTAGAATCTAGTTCCAACATTGATTCTAATTGCTATTTATTTTTTATTTTTTCTTAAAATAAACATATCATTCAACTTATAACGGTGCATCAAGTCCGCTATCTCTAGTGCACCAGGATCCATTTATCAATCGAAACCTAAAATAGGTTCCAAACCCAATTTTTTTGCGAGTCAAAACTTACGGAGAATCGGATACCTGTTTACAACCCTAGGCGAAGGGCAACATAGTGGAGCCAACTTTACGATACATCCGAACCATCTACACACATGGGACCCCCTTAAACATGCTAAATACAACGAGTTTTCACCCATATGAATGGATTGGATCATTGGATCGAAGATCAAACTTTCTTTCCTTTCATATAAAGTCATTAAATATATGGGCTATAGATGAAGGGATTAAAGGTATGGGATTGACCCAAAACTTAAGATATATAAACCCATCCAATATATATGTGAGTTAGTTCCTTTGTTGGTCTCTAGATTCTAGACTCTATGACAGTCTGTGTGTTTTAGTTCCTTCGTTAGTCTCTAGAATCTAGACTCTATGACAATTTTAATACTTTATATTGAAATGATCTCATAGCACATTTACATATTCGAAAAAAGTATGTCGTGATGTATGAAACACATGACCTGTATTGTCAAAAACCTTCATTCGGGGCTTTATACAAGCTCAATCTCATTGGGGGAAGCTAGAGGCAGAACCAGATCAACTTTCCCTTGGTGGGGCTGCCATATGAAAAACCTTAGTTCCTACTTCGTTTCACCTTAGCCTTAGTCTCCCTAGCATCACTAGATTTATAACCCACTTTTTTGACATACCCCCATTTCCTTTATATTAATTTATCTACTTCCTTTCCTCTAGTGGGGTTTAGGAGATTTTTTTTTTTTTCCTTTCTTTGAAAGGGGTTTTGGAGATTTGTTAGATAGACTATGAATTGTAATGAAAAGTGCCATCTATTAAATTGTATTTTAACATGTTCTGGGTTAGAAAGTTTAGGCGATTCATGATTTTCCTAATTTGTTGGTTGGTGGCACTGGCAGGGCTAATGGCGATGAAGACGTTGCATTGAAGATTCTCTACTGTGGAATCTGTCACACTGACCTTCACACCCTCAAGAACGAGTGGGGTTTCTCCTTCTATCCCGTCGTCCCTGGGTATGCATCTCTTAACATCGTTATCATGTTTGCATTGAGTATGTTATTGTTGGGTCAGTCAAAGGACCTTTAATCGGTAATACACATTGTTGGGCCCTATTGCTCGAGCCAGTTTAGTTTAATCATGTTAATCTCTTCTTCCAAATTTATTGATTGAAATCCTTTTCTCTTCCACAGACATGAGATTGTTGGCGTAGTTACTGAGGTGGGGAAGAAGGTAACAAAATTCAAAGTGGGAGATAAGGCGGGAATCGGATGTATGGTGGGCTCATGCCGGGCCTGCCCCAGCTGCAAACAAGACTCAGAGAACTACTGCCCCAAGATGATATCCACCTACAATGCCATCTACCATGATGGCACGCCAACATATGGTGGCTACTCTGATATGATGGTCGTCGAAGAGCACTTTGCTGTTCAGTTCCCGGATAACCTGCCACTCAATGCTGGGGCACCACTATTGTGTGCCGGTATCACAGTCTACAGCCCATTGAAGTACTTTGGGTTAATCGAACCGGGTATGCATTTGGGAGTGGTCGGGCTTGGTGGGCTCGGTCATGTGGCTGTGAAGTTTGCCAAGGCTTTTGGGTTGAAGGTGACAGTGATCAGCACTTCGCCAAGTAAGGAGAAGGAAGCAGTTGAGCAACTCGGTGCAGACTCGTTCCTGGTCAGCCGCGACCCAAAGCAGATGGAGGTTAGTTATTATGCTGTGGCAGGCCCAAGAGGCCCAAGACCTAATGTGAACCATTGAAAAATAAAAACTTGAATAGGACCGGATGACCAATTGGCCTGACCAGTTTGAAATCTGGGCTTAAACCAATCTAATTAAACTTGGACTGCAAAAATCCATCAGTGTTTAAAATTCTGAAGCAGTATGAGGGAAGTCGTCAAATCGAGTTAATTCTACCATTGATTCAGTGATCGATCAGATCTGGTCAGACCCATGCCTAACTCGGTCACTGATAGCCATCTTTGTATGAAATGCATTTTTTTTTTTTTTTTACATGATTTCCATTCTTTTCACATGTTAATTTTTTGTGGATAGGCTGCCATGGGCACCATGGATGGCATCATCGACACGGTCTCAGCCACACATGCTCTTATGCCACTGCTCGGTCTCCTGAAATGTCATGGGAAGCTGGTTATGGTTGGTATACCTGAGCAACCACTTGAGCTCCCAGCCATTCCTCTAGTTATGGGTAAGCAAGCTGCATCCCAGTTACTTACCATATATACTAATCGATATACAAAGTTGCAGTACTCAGTTATGCCACTGTCAATTTGGGTGATCTCGATTGGTGGTTAGGATGGGATGGGACCCAGTACCAATCCCTCCAATATGTTTGTGGGCGCCACCATCATTGCAAATGAGCCATGTCCTGATACTCTTGAGTCCTTTCAGCTTACCTTTCGTCCAATCCATTTTATAGTACGTACTTCCAAACCTTTTTAGCCCTCGGATATTAGCTTAGAATTTTGTTGATCATTTTGCAGGGAGGAAGATTGTGGCTGGAAGCTGCATTGGAGGAATGAAGGAGACCCAAGAGATGATTGATTTTGCAGCAAAGCATAATATAACCGCAGATATTGAAGTTATTCCCATGGATTATGTTAACACTGCCCTGGAACGGCTCGTCAAAGCTGATGTCCGATACCGATTTGTCATCGACATTGCCAACACCTTGAAAGCTCCATGAAATGCAAGTCTGTTAGTCTGAGTCAGGGCCCCTATACATGGCACATGACATATGCTTTGCCTTTTTGATCTGGTCTTGTCCATGTTTTCTTTGTTGGAGTCATAGGTATATAGGGTCTTGGTCTTAGGGTGACTTCTGTTGCAATTCACTTGAATGGCACAGTTGACATTATGATCTTTTCGGCTATTTTTATTTAATAAATATCTTATTACAAGTTCTCTCATTCAAATATGAAGAACTCAAGATGAATAACACATGGCTTCTTATTCAAATATATGGCTCTCAGCAGTTGTTACATTGCTCGTAGGCTAATATGGGCAGATTTTGGTAAGCCTTGATAGATTAAGAAAGTTTAAGGAATCATTAAGATCAGAATGATGGAGCCTTTGCCTCCCGGCCCTAAACCCCATTCCTGAATGTCATGGGCTTTGTTGGGTGTATAATCATAGTAGAATACCTGGCCTTATTTCATTTTTTTTTTTCAAGTAATACTGTCCATTGCCTCAGATTTTTTGAGGCAACTGGTGAAAGTAAGTCGCATATATTGGCTCGATTAAAGTTCACTCAAACATGAGTCGGGCCCAATCAGATCGAGTTAAATATTGAGTGTTAATTTATGGGGGAGATTTTCTTTTGGCTAATACAAGGGAGAAGTTTTTTTTTTTTAGTGTTCTGAAAAAGAAAAGAAAATGAAGAACTCAATTATTCTTCGAAAGAAAAAAAGAAAAGATTTTGAAAGGTTCACACTTATTTCTTGTTTTGTAACACACAATGGAAGTGCAAATTTGATGGGGAGAGGTCAAACTCGGGTTTCTTATCTTGTGCAGAAAAATATCCCATAAGAATATAGATTTTGCGTGGAGAGTCTATTTGCACCTAACAACAAAAAGAACGGCAGGGAATATATCTGTTGGGAAGTTTCTTGAGATGAGTGTGTAAGTTGAATATAAATAGGCAATTAAATAAATTATCTAAAGTCTACATGCAAGAGATAGAAATATGAATGTACTAAAAACGAAATAAAAACATAAGAATTATTTTTTCTTGGAACAAATATATGATAGGGAGATGTATATCAGAATTAGCATATATGCGCCTTTTTTCAAATCCTTGATAATAGACTTTATATAGAGTTTGGGGAGAAAAAGAGCTATTGGAGAGAATTATGAGAGAGAGAGAGAGAGAGAGAGAGAGAGAGAGAGAGGCTGGAGAGAGAATTATACAACATTAATTCGCTCATTATTTTTTTCATTATTTATCTCACCTATCACCTTTCTCTCACAGTATTTTTTTTGTCCTGTATTTATTCTCCTTCATCATTTTCTTTTATTATTTTTTTAAGAAAATATAAAATTTGGTGTTTTCGTCCACACCTAATCATTCTTTGTACATACATATTATTATGCATAATGAGACCTCAATTCAATGTGGATGTAGAATTCAATGAACCTTTCGCAGGGGAGTCCGCATGAGCAGAGTTGGAAGATTTTCTGTCTCGAACATCCACAAAAGCTTCATCCTTCCATATGGTAGCTTTGGCCCTGAGGAATTTACTGGAGGGGAGTGGACCTTGATGAATATCAAGTTTGTTGGAGTGATCCTTGATAGATGTGCTTGATTGGTCCTTGATTTTAGTGCCTTGATTGCTAATAGTCTTTGACACTGAGCTTGCCGAGGTCAGGCTCTTTATTTCTTGGATCCTTTCTTCTTTAAAACCAACCACACAAACCCCAACATGAACATGCTCTCTCCCCATTAGTCATTCTCATGGAAATCTGCTACCCCATACATCTAGCCACACCCTGGAAGTTAAATTTTGATGGTGCGTTCAGTGGGAGTACTGGCTCAGCTGGCATCGAAGAAAATATATTCCTCTCTATTCATACGTTTTTATTTTTTATTTTTTTCTTGATAGGCAACGAAGAAAATATATTAAGAATGGAAAGGGTGTTACAAAGAGGCCCGACCAAATGGCATTATGATATAAAAGCATTATACCACAAAATAAGTTACATAGTGAAAGCTAAAAAGTTAGAAGACCTATTAACCCCTTACTTAGCTAAAGAGTCCGTAAAGCCATTCGCTGTCCTCCCAACATGAACAAAGCTCACTTGAATAGAAGATAATAGAGCTCTAATCTCATTCAAAAAGAACTGAAATTTACAAGAAAACATAGCCAAAGAGGACACCCAAGATATACCATGAAGAGAATCACCCAAGAGGCATTCTGAGACGTTTTTGTTACTACTTTTGTTTCTGTATGTTCCATGGTTGCTTTTAATTTTCTCACTCTTTTCAGCTTCCTAGCTAGTTTAAGGCGGTTACGCCTGTAATGCAATGTAGAAGAAATCTATGGATCCTAAATCCTTTTTAAATAAAATCATCTTTCAAAGCAACAAAAAGAGAAAAAAAATCTAGCCACCCCCATCTCTTCAAATTTGTGGTGCGACTCCTGACTACTGGAATCTTAAAATCTCTAATCATTTTGCTGTCTTCCACTTCTTTGTTGATATCATCCCCAAAGATGGCCCAATCTTAAATCAGTGCTATCAAATCGTGCTGTGTGTAATGAATGGTACCGGATCCTACGCTCCAGATAGCAGCACCTTGCCCTTTTGCCATTGTCATTTTCACAATTAGCTGCATGGATTTATTATCAGGTTAACCAGTTTTGTGTGGTTCATACTGATTTCCTTTCCAGCTCAAAAGCTATTTATTATTCGATTATCTTCCCTCTTTATTTCTTCCTTTTCTTCCATGTGTTGCATCCATCTCAACTTTTCCTTTTCTTCCATGTGTTGCATCCATCTCAACTTTTCCTTCTTTTGCTTTCCAAGAACAGGATTTCTATTTCTTTACCTTCCACCATCTCATCCCTCATCTTGATCACTCCTACGTACTTCTAATGGTCTTTTTGGTCCCTCCCACTTGCAAGCAATATGCAGCATGATCACAGTGATGCAGTTGTGGGGGATGTGGAGGTAGTGAGCCAAGAGAGCAGTGCAAGCGGGGATTCCATGGGGGAAATTAGTCTCCGTTGCCTTGAACTGGAAACAGAAAGGCAAGGCCCCGCAGACTCGGAGAGACCATCAGGTGATGTACATCCATTAACCGTAGTGGATATTCAGGCAAGTCTACCAACAACCACAAGCTTCGAGAAAAAATAGGCGCAGCGGTTTAAACTTTGTGTATGAAGAGAAAGGGTACTTTATTGATTGTGTAGCTGAAGCTTCCAAACCTGTTTCTGATAAACATTGGCGTTTCAAGCGCTTCTGTTAGGACTTTAGTTGTTAGCTAATTCATAGAGTCTGGACAAAACAGGGTTTCTAATCTTGTATTTCGATTAGAGTCCGGACTGTCAAAGATCTTCGTCCAAGAAAGAATAAGGTCTCCAAGTTTCCTGCAGCTTTCTATTTCTTAAAGGATTCTATGGGTCGCTCGAGCGAACCCATATTCGCTCGAGCGAACCCATCACAGAGGTTAGTTCGCACGACCGAACTTTGTGTGCGCTCGACCGTTCAAGGTTCTGTCTCGGAACGTTTGTGACAGAAAGATGTCCGCTCGAGCGAGCCCCTTCCATCGCTCGAGCGAACAGAGAAGTTTCTATTCCTGAAGTATTGAGGATTCCTATTTCTATCAAGATGCTAATTGCTATTCCTAGAGCCTTTCAAGCACGAATTGAAGACTATATATAGGCCCTTTCTCTCAACCTTTGAAAAGACTGATTAAGAGATATATTCCTGAGATTGAGAGGTTGAGAGATCCATCTTCTTCCCCCCAAGACTTCAAGCTGTTGCTGTGCTGAAGATCTGAGTTTTGGATCTAGTTTCCATCCCCTTCCCGAAGGTGGTTATGTGCAAGCACGGTGAAGATTCGTCAACAAGATCAGAGGCAGTCCTTAGGTTGAGTCAACAACTGGGAAAAGGGTTGTAAGTGTCTTGTAATCTTCTGCGTTTACATAGTGCTTGGTTGTCTGTTGGCCTAGACGATAAGGCCCGTGGTTTTTCTCCCTTTTTGGGTTTTCCACGTATAACTCTTGTGTCTTTCTCTACTTGTGGTTTGATTGGTTAATTATATTGGAATTAGGATTAAATACTAGTTTAAGCACAGTAGTGTGATATCCAATCGAGATCTGGTAATCGGGAATTCTACCTGTGTTAAGGTAGAGATCTTTTTCAATTGGTATCAGAGCGGGTTACACTAATCTGTTGTGTGATCTTATTACTGATCTCCAATGGATATCAACAGAGAAGGCACATCTACCAGTAAGCCTCCTCTTCTTGATGGAGCTAACTACTCATACTGGAAGTCTAGGATGATTGCATATATGAAGGCTATTGATGATCAAGTTTGGGATGTTGTTAAGGAAGGTTACATTGAACCTACCGTGGTTGTTGAAGGGGAAACAATTCCTAAACTCAAAGCCCAATGGACTCCTGATGAGAAGACTAGATCAAATTGCAATAACAAGGCCATTAATGCAATTTACAATGGAATCACTGCTTTTGAGTTTCATAGAGTGTCTGCTTGTCTTACTGCAAAGGCTGCATGGGATCTCCTTCAAACCTTATATGAAGGAACTGATATTGTCAAGCAAACAAAACTCCAGAATTTGACAACCGCTTTTGAGACAATACGCATGAAAGAGTCTGAATCCTTTGACGAATTTTACACAAAATTGTGCAAGATTGTCAACTCATGCTATAATCTGGGAGAATCTGTACCTCAAAACAAAGTGGTTAAGAAAATCATGAGATCTCTCCCAGAACGATTTCGTCCAAAAGTAGTTGCCATTGAGGAGCACCAGAATTTAAATTCTCTAACAGTTGAAGAACTGGTTGGTAATTTGCAAACCTTTGAGTCCAATCACTGTCAACAGAAAAAGGGAAAGGACATGGCTCTTGTATCCTCTAATTCACTGGATGTCCCTGCATTTAGTGACCATGGCAGTGATACTGATGATGAAAAGTTTGAGGCATATCTTGCTAGAAGACTTAACAAGATTTGGAAAAACAGAAAGTCTTTTAGAAAAGATTCATCAGACCCAAAAGCTCCTCCTAAAGGGAAAGGTAGGTTTGTACCAAAGACTGAGCAAAAACCTTTTCAAAATCAATCTAAGGGTACCACAAGACCTGTAAAATGCTTTGAGTGTCAAGGGTATGGACACATTGCTTCCAGGTGTGCAAATCGCAGAGATAAGAATAACGGCAAAACTGCCTTAAATGTTGCCTGGGATGAGGAATCTGAAGAAGAAATTTCTGAACCTGATTCACCCTCCAGTGAGTCTGGGAAATATGTTGCTTTCATGGCTCTCTCCAATATCTCTTCTGTGCAGGAAACCAAGTCTGAAGATGATTTAGACCTTCATGAATTTTCTGATGAAGAACAGGAATTAGATGAAGATTATCAAAAATTACTTCATGAGTCTATTCGAATGTCCAAAATAAGTGAGAAAAGAGCTTTAAAATTGAAAGCTGTGGAGGAAAAGAATTCAACTCTGCAAGCATCATTGCTAAATTCTAAATCAAAGCTTCAGAAGTCTGAATCTCAACTATTGACCTCGCAAAAAGAGCTGAACACGTGCAAATCTGAGAAAGATAATCTTGCTGGAAAATTAAAGATGGCTCTTGTAGAATTGGATTCAGCAAAAGCTTCTATCAACCGAATGAACACTGGATCAATGAAGCTGAATGAAATTCTGGGAAGTCAATTGCCTCCTTCTTCAAAATTTGGGCTGGGATTTGAAGGTTCGTCTTCATCAAAAGACAAAGGTAAAACTGTGTTTGTTAAAAGTTCTACAATGAAATCCATACCTACTGTCTATCCAAATGCAAAATATCCTCAGAGTTATTATCCTTCATATGTGTCTAAACCAAAATTCATTCCTATCTGTCACTTTTGTGGAATCTCTGGACACATAAGACCATACTGTAATAAATTGAGAAATTACAACAGAAATCAGCGTAGAAGGCCCAAAAATTCTTCACATCAGATTAAGACCAAACCAGTCTGGGTCCGAAAATCTGATCTACGTTGTAATGTGGTCCTTACAGCACTTAGTGCTACTAACTCTGATGATTGGTATTTGGATAGTGGCTGCTCACGTCACATGACAGGGAACAAAGCCTTGTTTACATCTCTAGAAGATTATAATGGTGGGAGTGTTCGATTCGGAGATAGAGGTAAGGCTAAAGTGGTTGGAAAAGGAGTTGTGGCAATCCCAGGTATGTCTAACATAAAAAATGTTTATTTGGTTGATGGTCTCAAAACAAATCTCTTAAGTATCAGTCAGTTATGTGATAACAAACATGAGGTACACTTTTCTTCCCAAGAGTGCATAATTGTGGATAAAAAGGGAAAAACTGTTCTACATGAGATAAGGAATTCTAACAATTGCTATGTGGTTGCTTCTGAGAAAGAAATGTCCTGTAATTCTGCGTTAGTCAGTGACTTTGATTTGTGGCATCAACGGTTGGGCCATGTTAATTACAAAGTTTTGGAAAAATTGTCAAATCTAGAGCTTGTTCGTGGGCTTCCAAAACTCAAAAGAGCCCCGAATTCTGTGTGTGGTCCCTGTCAAGTAGGAAAACAGATAAAAGCTCCTCACAAAAAGGTTGATTCACTTGTCACTAAGCGACCTTTGGAGTTATTGCATATGGATCTCATGGGACCAACAAAAATTGAAAGCATTGGTAGTAAAAAGTATATCTTTCTGACTGTTGATGATTTTTCCAGATTAACATGGGTAAGATTTTTGCAAAATAAATCTGAAACTTTTGTTGTCTTTAATGATTTGTGGACCTTACTTCTTGCAGATAAAGGACAGCAATTTGGCGGCGTTTCAAGGATTCGTTCCGATCATGGAACCAAATTTGAAAATTCCGAATTCTCCACCTTTTGCACAACACATGGGATTAAGCATGAGTTCTCAGCCCCTAAAACACCTCAACAGAATGGGGTAGTGGAAAGAAAAAATAGAGTCGTTCAAGATATGGCTCGGGTGATGTTGCACAGTAAACATTTGCCTCAAAGGTTTTGGGCTGAAGCTGTTAACACAGCTGTTTATGTCATCAACCGTGTCTATCTCCGACCAGGAACGAAAACCACTCCTTATGAAATTTGGACTGGAGTCAAGCCCAACATTAAATACTTTCGAACTTTTGGGAGCAAGTGCTATATCCTTCGTGATAGAGAACACTTGTCAAAATTTGACTCTAGGAGCGATGAGGGAATTTTTCTTGGTTACTCTATGAACAGCAAAGCTTACCGTGTTTTTCACTTAAAAAATTCTATTGTGATGGAATCCATTAATGTTGTCGTGGATGATACAGGTACCTCGGATTACTTCTCTGATGATGATGATGAGGGACTGATTTTTCCTCCGTCTTCTGCACAGGTTACGCCTCCAACAGAAAGCCATGCAAAACCTGATTTGGAATCACCCAAGGATTCAAACGCAGATGCCGATACATTCGAATCAATGGAACCTTTCTCTGAGTCTACAGTTCCCGATAGAATTCGACAGTTTGAAGAGCAAAGCGCTACTCCAAAATCTGTTCATCCTCGATCTCAAAAAGGCCAAGTCATCAAAGATCATCCTTTGGACAAAGTCATCGGTGAAATTTCAGCACCTATGAAAACTAGGAAACAGGTACGCAATGAGGTAAGTCATGTATGTTATGTTTCCTCATTAGAACCTAAAAATATAAAAGATGCTCTTATAGATGATTCTTGGATAAATGCAATGCATGATGAACTAGGTCAGTTTGAAAGGAACTGTGTATGGGAGCTTGTTCCTCGACCGTCGAATACAAATGTCATCGGAACCAAATGGATTTTTAAAAATAAAACCGATGAGACTGGTCAAGTCATTAGGAATAAAGCTCGATTAGTAGCTCAGGGGTATACCCAAGTTGAGGGTATTGACTTTGATGAAACTTTTGCCCCTGTAGCTAGACTTGAATCTGTGCGCTTATTACTTTCCATTGCTTGTTACTTAAACATTAAATTGTTTCAAATGGATGTTAAAAGTGCATTTTTGAATGGGTTTTTAAATGAGGAAGTGTTTGTAGAACAACCAAAAGGTTTTCAGGATCCTCATCATCCTGATCATGTCTATAAATTGCAAAAAGCCCTGTACGGCTTAAAGCAAGCTCCGAGAGCATGGTATGAAAGATTGACTGAATTTTTGCTAGAGCATGGGTTTACAAGAGGAACTGTGGATAAAACTCTGTTCATCAAACAAGACAAGAACAGTATTGTCATTGCCCAAGTCTATGTTGATGACATCATTTTTGGATCTACATCTGAGGTCCTGTCCGATAAATTTGCAGCAAAAATGTCAAGTGAATTTGAGATGAGTATGGTTGGTGAGTTGTCGTTCTTCCTAGGGTTACAGATCAAACAAACCCCCTCTGGCATTTTTATTTCTCAACCAAAATATGCTAGGGAGTTGCTGAAAAAGTTTGGAATGCAATCTTCAAAACATGCTCGAACACCTATGAGCACCACTATGAAAATCAGTTTTGATGCTGATGGACTGGATACTGATGAGAGAAGTTATAGAAGTATGATTGGCAGTCTACTCTACCTAACTGCTAGTCGTCCTGACATTTCCTATAGTGTCGGTGTTTGTGCGAGATACCAGTCAAAGCCTAAGGAGTCTCATGTTCAGGCTGTGAAACGGATCTTAAAGTATGTTTGTGGTACTATTGAATATGGGATTTGGATGTCCAAAGATACCAACACGATCATTGTTGGGTATTCTGATGCTGATTGGGCTGGATGTGTGGATGATCGGAAAAGTACATCTGGTGGCTGTTTCTTTGTTGGAAATAATCTTGTTGCTTGGCATAGTAAAAAGCAGACTTCGACTTCTCTGTCGACTGTTGAGGCTGAATATATTGCTGCAGGAAGTTGTTGTACACAACTTCTTTGGATGAAACAGATGCTTCAGGATTATGGGATTGAGCAAGACACCATGACTGTCTTTTGCGATAACCAGAGTGCCATTGATATTTCAAAAAATCCTGTCCAACACTCCCGCACAAAACATATAGACATTAGGCATCATTTCATTCGTGACCTTGTGGAAGAGGGAACAATTTCTTTGCACCATATTCCCACCGAAACTCAACTTGCGGATATATTTACTAAACCATTGGATGCAACGCGCTTTGAATCCCTGCGAAAATCATTAGGGATTTCTCTTATTCCCTACACTCCATAAGTTTCTATTTATTTAGGTACACACTCACTTGTACACATGACCATTGTTTTTCTTTTTCTCACCGCACGGGTCGTTTTTCGATTCTCTCACAGCTATCTCCTGCTTTATCCTTTAGAGATGTGTTGGTAATAAGGTTAACCCTGAGGAAGATGGCTACCTACGGTTGTGCGTGAAAGCTTCCATTTGATTGGTAATTTTCTCTTGGAGAAGGCTACCACGACCTTTAGTGTGAAAGTCACCAATGATGGCTTAACCCGTCCTCTTTTTATATTCAAAAAAAAAAAAAAAAAAGGGTTGAGGACTCCGGTGAGATTCAAAAGAAAAATATGGATACGAAATAAATAAATAAATAAAAAAGGGAGGAAACTATTTTACCCAACTTTGTGTTGACGGGTGTGCTCCCCATGTGACATTTTGTTCATCTCAAAGAGGTTTAGGGGGAGTAGATCACACTGATCGTTATTTTTTTTAATATTTTAAATGGTCATTTTATTCACCTTTTGCACTGTGTGCTTAAATTTATGCAAATTAGAATCCGTGTCTCTGTTTACACTGTTCTATGGAGGGATTTGACCAAACGTAACCGTTAGGAATTTTTCGCGCGCTGCACCCTAGGGTTTAAAACCCTGGACACATCGCTCGAGCGATCATTCACATTCGCTCGAGCGAATATGGCGGTTCAAATTCCCGAGACACCTATTCTTCTTCATTCCTTTTCTCTCTTTTCTCTTCTCCTGCGCAGAAGGCGATTCCGCCCCTTTCTTTTCTTCCTCTTGCGTCTCGTTTCCCTTTGTCTCTTCCAAAGGTATTTTTTTTTATTCTCTATTATTCTTGTTGCATATTAATCGTGTTCTTTTTTATTTTTTATTTATTTTTTTTCTCAATCGGTTTCCATTTTGTTTTCTCTTTTTCGATTAGGGTTCATTCATTTTCACATTTTTTTTTTTTGTGCTTTTCATTTTCCATACCCATCTGCATACCACATGCACATTTTATTTAACACATTGGACGATTTCGAATGTTTGGATGGCCAGTGCTCCCATTTTCATGTTCTGTTTTCTGTAATTTGGTGTTCTGCTCTTTCTCCTTCCCCGGCACTGTGATTTTGATTTTCCTTAGTGTCAATTTCGGAAGTGTTCACTCTCCTGTGTATTTGTGATGGTTGTGTAGTGATGGAGTATGGAGAGCAGTTTCTCTTGTTGGCTAGTTTGGCATTTTTTTTTTTTTACAGGGATGGGGTGTCTATGAAGATTTGATATTGGTGATAAGATTATGTATATCTTGTTGGCCTGCAGAAGCACATTTTTTGCAGGAAGGTTGTCAAAAGGGGGAGATTGTTAGGGAGAAATTGGTGGTTTGTGAACCTCACTGTGAAATGTGTGTTTGTTGTGTGGCTGTTGGAATTTTTTTTTGCAGGACAGTTTTGTTGATGGGATTCATTGTTTTTGTCAGTAATGGCACCTAAGAAGAGACCTCATGCTGAATCTTCGTCTTCCTCTTCTTTTGATCAATCACGTTTTCCTTCCATCGGAAAATCGAAGCAATTCGCTACATTATTTGCCAATCGAAATGTTGAATCCGAAAGAGAGATTGCAGAAGAATTACATGGCAAACGTGTCTTCCGGAGTCTTGCCACCCGGAACTGGTTTTCATTAGTAAAATTCAACTCCTCGTCCATCAATGTTGATTTAGTTCGTGAATTTTATTGCAATTTGGAGGTATTGGACAATGGGTCAGTTAAGTCCTTTCTCCGCGGGCAGTGGATCCAAATCTCAGCTCAAGATATTGCAGATTTTATCGATATCCCCGTTGTTGAGAATCCTGATTACCCCATTCCAGATGAACTTCCAGCACCGATCAATTACGATGTCGTAGCTTCCACTCTTTGTGGTGGTGATACTCGCTGGCCAGGGGGTCTTCTTTCCCATGGAAATTTAACAGATGAATACCGCTTTCTCAATAGGTTCGTCTGTCATAATTTGGAGCCCCGGGGACATACTTCTGATGTTGCACAGCGAAACGGTTATCTTTTGTATTGCATTGGGACTGGGCGACGGGTTAATATCCCGCAGGTGATTTTGAATGTCTTCATCAAGACTCTCTCCGCGAAGAAAAACTCCCTTCTTCCATTTGGTGTTCTTCTCACGGATTTTCTGGCCTATAAAGCAATCAACCCAAGGCAAAATGATTTGCTGATGAAGATTAAAAATCCAATCAATGCCAGAACATTGTCTTTATCTACTTCGCACATTCCTATTGGGCAGCAAGCTGTCGAGGCTGATGAAGAGCCGGCCGGTGATCCTGTTCAGGGGGAGCAGCAGCCGCAAGTCGGTCAGTTGGCTGCACAGATACAGCATCTCACAGCCCGGGTCGACACAGTTAGTGGCCAAGTCACAGCCGGTTTCACACAAATGCACAATCACATGACTGAGGGCTTTGCTCGAATTGATACAGTGTTGGCTGATCTTCTCTCTCGCCTGGCTCCACGCGATCCTTGATCTTCTGTTTACATTTGCTACTTTTCTTTTGCTATACAGTTGCTTGTGACGTGGTTGATTTTAATTTACTTTGTTGCTAACCTTTCCCCCTATGGATGTCAATTCTGCACAAAAAGGGGGAGAACTTTTAGAACTGCTTAACTTCTGAACTTTAAACTTGCTTATCTTATTAAAACTTCAGCATTTTATTAGAATCTTGGAATTTGTGCTTACTCAGTTTTATTATCTTTGACCTTTCATTTATGCTGCACTTGATCTATTTTTTTGGAAGTTATCGCAGGAAATTCGATCCTTCTTCATCGGTTTATCTTGGTTAGGATAGAAGGGTAGAACATCTTTTCTTGTATTTAGGGTTTTGTCCATGAATTGCCAAAGGGGGAGATTGTTAGGACTTTAGTTGTTGGCTAATTCATAGAGTCTGGACAAAACAGGGTTTCTAATCTTGTATTTTGATTAGAGTCCGGACTGTCAAAGATCTTTGTCCAAGAAAGAATAAGGTCTCCAAGTTTCCTGCAGCTTTCTATTTCTTAAAGGATTCTATGGGTCGCTCGAGCGAACCCATCACAGAGGTTAGTTCGCACGACCGAACTTTGTGTGCGCTCGACCGTTCAAGGTTCTGTCTCGGAACGTTTGTGACAGAAAGATGTCCGCTCGAGCGAACCCCTTCCATCGCTCGAGCGAGCAGAGAAGTTTCTATTCCTGAAGTATTGAGGATTCCTATTTCTATCAAGATGCTAATTGCTATTCCTAGAGCCTTTCAAGCACGAATTGAAGACTATATATAGGCCCTTTCTCTCAACCTTTGAAAAGACTGATTAAGAGATATATTCCTGAGATTGAGAGGTTGAGAGATCCATCTTCTTCCCCCCAAGACTTCAAGCTGTTGCTGTGCTGAAGATCTGAGTTTTGGATCTAGTTTCCATCCCCTTCCCGAAGGTGGTTATGTGCAAGCACGGTGAAGATTCGTCAACAAGATCAGAGGCAGTCCTTAGGTTGAGTCAACAACTGGGAAAAGGGTTGTAAGTGTCTTGTAATCTTCTGCGTTTACATAGTGCTTGGTTGTCTGTTGGCCTAGACGATAAGGCCCGTGGTTTTTCTCCCTTTTTGGGTTTTCCATGTATAACTCTTGTGTCTTTCTCTACTTGTGGTTTGATTGGTTAATTATATTGGAATTAGGATTAAATACTAGTTTAAGCACAGTAGTGTGATATCCAATCGAGATCTGGTAATCGGGAATTCTACCTGTGTTAAGGTAGAGATCTTTTTCAGCTTCTCTCATGCGGAATTGGTTTTAGCTACCACCAACTTCTCAGATGATAAGAAGACGGGGGATGGGGAATTTGGCAGTGTGTTCAGAGGCTACTTGAGCGATTCAGTGGTGGCCGTGAAGAAAATCTCGAGGGGAGCAATAAAAGAGTTAGAACGGGAATTGCATGACATTAACGAGTTATTATGGCACGAGAATCTGCTTGAATTGATTGGTTGGTCCCGCAATCCTGGTGAATTACTGCTCGTCTCTGAGTTCATGCCCAATGGAAGCTTACATGCGCATCTGTTTGCCAAGAAAAGCACTCTCGAGTGGACAATTCGCTACAAAATAGCTCTTGAGTTGGCCTCTGTTCTGCTCTATTTGCATGAAGAATGGGAGCGGCCTCTAGTCCATGGAGATGTCAAATCCAGCAATGTTATGTTGGATTCTGGTTTCAATGCCAAGCTCGGGGACTTTGGAATGAATCGGCTTATGGACAATGATGAGGTTGGTTCCCAGACCACCATGATACCTATGACCAATGGCTATTTAGCACCAGAATACATCAGCTCAAGAAGGGCTAGTGAAGAATCAGATGTCTATAGTTTTGGAGTAGTAGCATTGGAAATTGCCTCCGGGCGAAAAGCCTTCAAAACCGGTGAAAATCCAAGAATGGGGTTGGTGGAGAAGATTTGGAATCTTTATGAAAATGGAAGGCTTCTCGAGGCCGCCGATGAGAGATTGCGCATGGATTTCGACATAAAGGAGATGGAGTGTTTGATAATTGTTGGGTTGTGGTGTGCTCACCCAGATTACAAACTAAGACCTTCTATGAGGCAAGTGATTGCAGTTCTTCAATTCGAAGCTGAGATGCCGAGTCTTCCAAATAGGATGCTTGTTGCCATGTATATGGCATCATCATCATCTGCTCATTCTAGCCAACATTCAGTAACAACTTCAAGCATTCCTTAATTTGGATGGTTAACATGTTCTATGAATGGGTACATCTGAAAGACCTAATTATTCTACCTACAAATGGAGTGTCTCGTGTGTTTGTATTTGTCTTTTATTTTCTAGATTATCCTGCTGAGGAGTGTTTCTGTATGTTCCAGACAAATGTATTCTGTTGCTTATTTGTCTACAATGTTTGTGTGCTTGGTATCATGCATCTTCTGCTCTGGGGAGACTGACTCTATGTTGATTACCTTTCAATCTTCATCTATAATTAGTGAAATCATTTAACAACCTTTGTAGACATGGTAGTCTTTTCTTTCAGCTGGTTTCAAAGCTAGGCCTATGTATGGTTCATAGCTAGGCCTATGTATGGTTCAAAGCTAGTGCTGTAAACTTTTTCGATGGCCTAATACTACCACTTAAATATCAGGGCCACGAACATACACCAGTAAACAGCCAAAGGAAATAATTGATTAAGGTTCTTCCACTTGGTTAATTTTGTCTGGAAAGCAGAATTTAGCCCAGTTTCAGATGGGTCGGACCCACTTACCATAGTCAGTAAGATTGTATCCAAACCCATGTTTAAAATCCAAACAGATTGACGGGCAGGACCCAGTTCCTGGATCTACCCCACTGTGGGATCTTACACCAAAATCAATTGGTGATAAGAAACGGCTCAACAATAGTTTTATGATGAGAGTGAGGGCTCGACCACAATTATGACCACTCAAGAGCGAAAGTAGACGTTGACCTCAACACCACATTGCTAGACACTTGTTGAGCTTTGGGTTCGTTTTAAATGAGCAATCCACCCACTAGTGCTGCCCAAAAATGAGTCCAGTTCACAATGGTGGAATAGGCAAATGGTTAGATAAACATAGAAAAAGAAAGAATAAACTCTTTTAACAGTCCGCATTAAACTTAGCCTGTGTGGCCAACCTAATGACTGGACTCAACTAACTTTTGGGGCCGATCAATTTTATAGTGGTCCCAAACAATTTTTAACCCAATTGCTAGCTAAGAAATTTACATCAATCGTTCACTTTCTAGGGAGGAAGACTTTGGCTTGCAGTGTTATCCAAGGAATGAAAGAGACCCGAGAGATGATAGATTTAGCTGTGAAACACAATGCCACTGCAGATATTGAGGTTACTCAAATTATTCCCTGAAAGCTCTGTGAGCTGGAGATATGGTAGTCACGGCCTTCAGGGCACATGAGATATGGATTTGCTGTTTTGGGTCTTTTTAGTAGTGTCCAAGTTATGGATGTTGGGAGTTATTGATAGGGTATTGTTGGTCTTAGGGTTACTTCTGTTTCATATCTTCTCTCACTTAGAAAAATGTGGGTTTGAATAGTTACACGTGGGGCTTGGGCACTGGGCGAAACAACATTCCTCATCGTTGATTGAATGCCCCGATTGTTGGTAATCTTTGAAAGGGCAAAGCTACTATACAGGCATATAGCACATGGGTGGGGGTCACGTTTAAGAAATCCAATCCATTCATCATCTTTTGATACTTATTTTATTCTTTGCATCTATAACTGCAAAGTGTATTTCATGAGGCCTACCGTTAGATTGACCCGTTGATTTCAAATATGTGTTCAACTTCTCTTTCAATCAGGAAAGAGGAGAAAGTAGATAAAGTTGAGTCATGTGTTCAGGATTTAGTTAATCCAACAGTGTGCATATTGTTGATTTAAATAATATTTTATATGTTATATACCACGGTGGGGCCTACCATTAAATTGACCTATTAATTTCAAACATCTGTCCAACTTCTTTTTCTATCAGGAAAGAGAGAAAGTAGATAAAGTTGAATCATATATTCAGGATTTAGTTAATCCATCAGTGTACATATTGTTGATTTAAATAATATATTATATACGTAATATACCACAGTGAGGCTTACTGTTAGATTAACCTGTTAATTTCAAATATGTGTCTAACTTGTGCATATTATTGATTTAAATAATATTTTATATGTAATATACCACACTGGATGTTAGAATCAACGAAGGGATTGAATGTTTTTTTAAAGGAAGCCCTACCCATGTGCATATTGCCAGACGCTGCATTATAGTGTAGTATGATGATGCCTCGATGTAGGGATGTCAAATGGGCCGGGCCGTGGCAAAGGCCCAGCCTAGGTGGCTGGGCACGCTGGCCTGTTTGGCCCGGGCCTGCCAGGGACGTGGGCTGGGGGCTGCAGCGCGCCAGGCCCGCTGGGATCGGCCCGCCAGCCCGCCCCGCCTGGCCCGCTACGCTCGGCCCACTGTCCCGCCCAAAAATGAATTTTTTTTTTTACAAAATTCTTCATTTTAACCTCCCAACAGCCATAAAATGGTTATATAAGGGGTATTTTGTATCCTTTTTCAATTTTACAAAGTCTATAAATACCCTAACCCTTCTATTCTTTTTCTTTTAATCAAAATTTTATTTACCAAAAAAAAAAATATCTCTTCTACCAACAAATATGGAAGCTTTGCTAAATTCACTTGGATCCACATGTATGTTCCATACATTGATAATTCCTGCACCTCCTTTATTCTGATTGTCTTTACTTATTTTACCGCTCTGACAGAGAACAACAAATAATCATACATGATCTATAGCTTTGGTAACTCAAGAAATACGAGTACACATTCATTATTAGAAAACTTGTTACTATCTTCACACTCGATAATAATTCAAGGAAGCAACCATCATTGTCTCATAAATGGTGAATCAATTGAAATATAACTAATATTATAACAACTCACTTCTAATTGGGATACATCCAAGAAGATGGCTCCAAGTAAGTGTCTCTTTTGAGTCCTTTGAATAGGAATTGTTAATCGTGGACAACTTCCACTCTTATGCCACACCTGTTCTAATGGTTTCGAAGATGACATGCTTTCCCCATTATAAATGCTTGGACTCAGCTGTAATACATTAAAAAAAAAAAAAAAAGTACAATTCAAGCAACGATCCTAGATCTTGACGTACCAAAAGGCCAAGGCATGATATTTCAAGGCAATGTTAAGTGAAAATCATTCTAATCATTCAGCTGCACCGTAACAGAACATGGAAGCGTGTTCTATTCTTCTTTTTTTTTTAATACTGAAAAAAAAAAAAAAAGTGCAGGCCCGCCTGGTCCGTTGGCCCGGCACGGCCCGGCCCGCTCCAGCCCGGCCCGTTTGACATCCCTACCTCGATGTGACACAGCTTTGTTCCCAGAAAGAATTCACAAGAGGGGAGTGGGCCTTAATGAATATGCCGAGTTTGTTGGAGTGATCCTTGATAGATGTGCTTGATGGGTCCTTGATTTTAGTGCCTTGATTGCTATTGACTGAGCTTGCCGAGCTCAGTCTCTTTTATTTCTTGGATCCTTTGTTCACGAACCACCAACATGCTTTCTCCCTGGAACAGGATCCCTGTTCCGCCCAAACAGGGTTTTCCTGCCCGACCCCACGTGTCACCTCCTGATTCGTTTAAACAGATTTTCCTATTTGGACGAAACAGGAATTTGGTTCTGCTTCGTCCAAACAAAGGAACCCTGGTTCCTGAATGACCCAATCTTAAGTCAGTGCTATCGGATCCTACACTCCAGACAGCAGCAACTTGCCCTTTTGCCATTGTCATTTTCACAATTAGCAGGATGGATTTATTATCAGGTTAAACAGTTTTGTGTGGTACATACTGATTTCCTTTCCATCTCAAAAGCTATTTATCATTCGATTCTCTTCTGTCTTTATTTCTTCCTTTTCTTCCATGTGTTGCATCCATCTCAACTTTTTCTTCTTTTGCTTTCCAAGAACAGTACTTCTATTTCTATTTCTATACCTTCCCCCATCTCATCCCTCGCCTTGATCACTCACTCCTACTTGCAATGGTTTTTTTTCCCCTCCCACTTGCAGGCAAGGGGTCCCGTCTTGTAGTAATAACGTACGATGCATCAAACCAACTTTATGGTTTCAAAGACTGTATATAATTTTTTAAGTCTTGACTGTTTTACAATGTCAATCCCATCATGCAAAGTCTACATAATATACCAAGCTTCTTTTTCGTAGAAATTTTACGAAACTCAGACATTGTAATTCCATTATAAATAGCATTAAAAGCCCTAGAGTTGCAAGTAGCAGCCACCTCTTCTTCCTTAGTCCACTGTTCTTCAGGTTTGGGCACAGTTACCCCATTTGCAACAATAGTGAGCAAGGTATAGTCATTAACAACATATTTTCAAACTTTAATATCTATGGCTTTAAGAAAGACAACCATTCTTGCTTTCCAATATGCATAATTTGTGTCATCTAATAAAAGGGATTTATTAGTCGAAGTGCCTTTGCGATAAATATCCATTATAACAATATGTGGATCTACACAATAATAAAATGCAACCCGCTCTGACACCAATTGAAAGTTGCTTATCTATTAGAATGGATGCTAGTCCAATAACCAATGCAGCGGAATAAAATCAAAGGAAACTAGCAAATAAATCTACCAATCACACACTACAAGAAGACAGTCATAATATTTTATGTGGAAGCCCTATCCATGGAGAAAAACACGATCTGAAATTAAACACTATTGAGCGATTACAATATATAATCACAACTCCTTTTCCCAGTCATTCTATCGGCCTAAGGACTGTAGTTGTTCTTGCACAATTTCTCATGTTGCTACGACTTCCCCGCCGCACACCGCTCTCTATTTTTGACCCAGCAACACCTTGAGAATCAAGATGCTCAGATCTCTTATGAGAATGCAAAAGCAACAAACCTTCTATAGCAAATTTGGTAGAAGCAACAAACCTTTTATAGCAAATTTTCAGCACAAACTCTCAATAATGGCTCTAAAGAACAATAAATCTCTTTTAAGATTTTCTCACCTTAGACCAAAGAGGGAGTAAACTTCTTGTCTCTCTTAGGATTGAGAGAAACGCCCTTTAAATAGCCCTTAATTCATGCAAGAGGTTTCCAGTTTGAATCGAATCAAAATAGCAAGTGAAGCCAAACTCGAAATAGAAATCAGGATCGCACTAGGCTTTTTTTTCCAAGCTCGCTACAGCAAGGCCCTGTTCCATCCCAGACTCTATACATGCTAGCTCTAGCTAGCAAAAGCCTCGCTATAGCTATAGCGAGACTATGTTCTATCTCCAACTCGTCATGTGCCCTGAAAAGTTGTCTTTCTTTGCTCCAAAACATTTCAATTTTCGCTCCAAGTCTTCCGGTGATACAACCACAATCCATTCTAAAAGAAATAGAAAATTACAACTCAATGGACCCAAAGTTTTGTCCAACCCATGAATTAACCAACACATGAAAAATCCTAACCACTAATATCGTCCCCACATCGTTCTGTTTGAGCAATTTGGCCCACCTGAACCAATTCACACTCACTAAGGTAACGTTTGGTTCGCTGGAATGGTTTTAGGCAGGAATGGAAGGAAAGTGGAATGATTCTGGAATGGAATGAGGCAGGAATGGTAAATTACATTCCAGCGTTTGGTACGTTGAAGAATCAACCTAGTAATAGAATTCTAAATTCCTGTTATTGCGTTTGGTACGCTGGAATGATGCCCGAAATGGAATAAAATTTACATAAAACTTACCAAAATACCCTTGTATGAATTTTTGTGAAAAAGTTGAGATTCGGATTGCTCAATTTCCATCTCAATTGACGAATTGAATCTCAGAGTTAAGATTGATCTTCGTTTCAAGAGGGAAACAGAGAAGAAGGTTGATCACAATTGATCTTGGTAGGCCACTTGCATTGCAGCAGAGAGGATATCAGTTTGCTGCAACACTGATCGGACTGCGGGTCATGACCAGATCATCGAGGATCTGGTTCAGGCTTCAATTAGGCTATAGCACAAAGAAGAAGGCTTGAGAATGGCGTCGGTTTCATCGGTGTTGATCAAAGGGGAGAAATCAGATTTTCGGTGGGCCGCACTCAAATCTGAGCGCAGAAGGTTGGGTCTACATTATATTGTGAAAAAGAAGGATCCTGATCTATCGCCGACCCCGGAGAAGGAGGTCGGCTGTCGCTACATCAAGTTCTGCTGATTTCTAGATCGTCTGGATAGAACCCAAACCTCGGCGACACCCCCTCCTGATCAAAATTCAACGGCCTCGGCGTCGGCTCGATGGAATACACCTCCCCTTACCCGAAATTCCACACCCTCCCGCCGCCAGCGCTGGAGAAGAAGTCAGAGTAGTTGAAGTTCGATCCCTGCGACATCAGGTTCCTCGACGAGCTGAGGCTGTAGATCTCAGCTCCGGTGAGGTTCGATGGCCGGGGTGTCATGACAAAAATCGACCGATGGGAGGAGGTGGACTTCTGGACGGTGACGTGGAGCTTTCCGTCGTCCCCGACCTCGGCTTCCATCTGGAGAAAGGTTTTTAGGGCTAATGTGAAAGGGTATTTTCGTCTCAACCAAAAGTTAGGCAGGAATGGAATAGTCATTCATCTGCCTCACCAGTGGAATGATCATTACTCTATATAAAGGAATGATGATTCCAGAGGTAATGGTCATTCCGGCACCTTTTTTCGAACCAAATGGGGTAATGATCATTCCATTGGAATGACCATTCCATTCCGACCTTCGTTACGGTGAACCAAACGCTGTCTAAATCTACATGAAGTTACACTTATGAGGTTAACCTGCAGCTTTGCCCGGCCCCCACTGAGTTCCTCTCTCCACCCACTCACGGGAAAGGCAGTAGATATTAAGATACGGACACTGGGGGAAACACTGTTCTGAAAGCTTTAAATCGATCCTCTTTCGTTGTTCTTTCTTCCTCTTCTTCTACTTATTCACCTTCTTCTTCCATGTGTTTGCATCCCATCTTTTCTTTTTCCTCTGCTTTCCTAGAACCTCCAGGTATTTCTATTTCCTCTGCTTAGTTTTGTTAAATCATCTTTTGTACAACGATCCAAGATACCACCTCTTGTTTTACGGTGGAATAAAGCCCATTATTGGATACTGCTTTTGCAATTTTGAGTAAACTCTGTAATCTATTTTCAAATAATGCAGGTGGTACTGGCTGTTTATTAGAGAAAGCTTTGAACAGAATCTTCCCATTCCCATTTGAACAAAATATTAGATACTATGAGTAGTAGTCGTCAACCAGCAACAAGATGGCAACGAGGAGTTACCTATTTTCCAGTCAAGACAACCAGCAACTTTAGGGACTTGTTCGTGCACTGGGATAGCTCAACCCAACAATTTTTGCATTCCAATTCACAAGGTGTATTTTCTCAAGGTCACTGTGCTTCCGGAGAAGCCTCTAAAGAAGTTCTCTCGTGGGGAGTTAAATTTAGCTACTAACAACTTCTCAGATGATAAGAAGATAGGAGAAGGGGAATTTGGCAGCGTCTACAAAGGGTACCCTTTGAGCGATTTGAATTTGACGGTGGCTGAAGAAAATCCCAAGGGTGTCAAAAGAACGCATAAAGGCGTACGTACAGGAAATGACTAACATTAGGACAATCCTGCACGACAATCTGGTGCATTTGATTGGTTGGTCCTACTCATGCAATCCTGATGAACTCATGCACGCATGCATGAACTCATGCTCGTCTATGAGTTCATGCCCCATTGGAAACCTGCATAACCATCTCTTTGGCAAGAAAAGAACTCTCAACTGGCGAAGTCATTACAACACAGCTCTTGGGTTGGCCTATGCACTGCACTTTTTCACGAAGAATGGGAGCTGCCTGTGGCCCACAGAGATATTAATTCTAGCAATGTTATGTTGGATTCTGATTTCAGTGCAAAGCTAGGTGAATATGGACTGAATCGGCTTACTAAGCAGGACCGTCAGCTTGGTCTCCAGACCACCATGCTACCCTCAAACTTGGGTTACTTAGCACCAGAATACCTCAGCTCAAGAAGGGAGAGTAAGGAATCAGATGTCTATAGTTTTGGTGTTGTAGCTTTGGAAATTGCCTCCGGACGAAATTCAGCCAAACCCAGTGAAGATCAAACGATGGGGTTGCTGGAGAGGATTTGGCATCTTTATGAAAATGGAAGGCTTCTCGAGGCCGTCGACAAGAGATTGGAAATTAATTTTGTTGCTAAGGAGATGGGAGTGTTTGATGATTGTTGGGTTGTGGTGTGCTCACCCAGATTACAATCGAAGGCCTTCTGTCTGACAAGTGATTCCGGTTCTTTGTTTCCAAGCTGAGATGCCAAGTCTTCCGAAAAGGATGCCTGTTACCAAGCATATGGGATCATCCTCATCTGCTCATTCTAGCCAACATTGAATAACAACTTCAACTATTCCTTTGGCTGGAATTAACATGGCTTATGAATGCGTACATCTGAAAAACTTAATGGCTCCGCCTACAAATGGTGTGTCTGTGTGACTGTGTTTGTGTTTCTCCCTCCATGCCAATTTCTTTTATTTTCTACCTTGTCTCTGGAATGCTTATGTGTTTGTTATTTTCCCTTTCTTTCTTTTAACTGTGCTGGGTTTGTTATTTTTCTTTTCATCTATGGAATGTTTATGTATGTTCCAAACCAATGTATTTCGTTCCTTATCTTTTATCTGCAGAATGTCTGTGTTCATGGATTTATCCATCTTCTGTTCTGGTGAGAGGGACTCTGTCGATTATCTCTCAATCTTCATCTATAACTAGTAAAATCTATTAGCAACCTCCGTAGTAGATGATAATCTTATATTTCAAGTTCAAAACCAGAGTTGTACATGGTTCAGGCCTGATCCAGTTATTAATAGACCCAGGCCAAAAGCCAGTGTTGTAAATTTTTCCCATACGCCCATTGCTGTCACTAAAAGTATCAGGGCCCCGAATATACATTAGTAAACAACCAAAGGAAATACTTGAAAAGGTAACACTTGGTTAAGATTGAAGGCAGAAATTAGCCCAGTTGCAGATGGGCCTGGCCCACTTACCGTCAAATTCGGCATGCAGCTGAGTCCGCAAGATTGTATGATCCGGATCCATGTTTAAATTCCAAACAGATGTCAGGACCCACGTCCTAGATCCCACCGTGCTAGACCCTGTTTAGGCTTAGGGATCGTTTTAAGCAAGTAAGGCAGAAAGCCACCTACTAGTCTGGCCCAAGAATGAGCCTAGCCCATTGCTCAAACAGGGCACAAATGTGGGATAGGTGGATGGTTAGATGGACAAAAGATAACGACAGTAGAAACTCTTTAACAGGTGCGATTGTGCAAGAACAGCTTCTTATCTGAATGGTAAGGAGCGTTAGTTTTTACCTGGCGGCCTCGAATTCAAACCCCAGGTACGTCACCACCTCTTCCCGCTTGTGCGGATTCTTACCTTCCCTTCCCTTATGTATGCGGGCTACCAAAAAAAAATACGTGCGATTGTGCGGCACTTCTAATCAGCGGACTCAAGTTACTTTTGGGAACAATCAATTTGTTGATAGGTTTAGCGGTGAAACATTATATCACTGCCGATATTGCTGTTCATCCCATGGATTATTCGCCGAAAGCTCCATGAGCTGAAGATGTGGTCTTAGTAAGGGACTTCAGGATACATGAGACATGGATTTGCTGTTTTAAGTCCTGTCTGTAGTTCTATTCTAAGTTATGGATGATGCAGTAGTCTGGGTACGGTGTTGGTCCATGTCAATCATTCCAAGTTAGGGTGACTTCTGCATATTTTCCGTCATTGAGAAATATGTGGGCTCTCTCTTTTTTTTTTTTTTTTTTTTTTTTTTTTCTTTCTGCTAAGTTGGACTACTGGGTAGGAGTGGCACTTTAATGCAGTTGTCCTGTCCACGTGTTTTCTACTAAAACAAAAACTCTGAACACTCAGAATTAGAACACCTAACCAAAACAAATCCCAATAGTGATATGACTCTTAATTGAAAGAAAACTTAATTAAATCAAAATATAATATGATATTGCCCCCTAAGGGAAAAAATTTGAAGATTTTCCGAGCCCGACCAAATCAGCAATGACTTATATGTAAGTTGTAACATATGCATGGGACGCGCATTTACAATTTCCAATTTGTGAGTGAAAAGATAAACACACGAATCATTAGCGAAAGTGAAGTGGTAAGAATAGGAAGACAGGTAGTACCAGGCTTGTATGTAAAATTTTACCCCATACCAAACAGGCATCTCTGGTATCTGTCTTGAACCACCCAAGGGCACGGTTGACAAATTCCTACATGATTCCTACGAATTCCAAGGAAATAGTCTTTCATCCAAATATATCAGAGTGAGTTACAAAGGGTTAAAATCTGCAAGGGACCTTCGGAACTTTTCATGTGGTAGAACATGTTTACGGTCACAGTTTCACCCTATCGTCACATTAAGCGACCAAATCCTTGCGGAAAAGATATTCAATACCATAAAGTCATAGAAAACCCATGTTTGGCAATGGTAAAATGCCCTGGGATTAGGACAATCTGAAATTCTCTCATTTTTCAAGTCATAAAGCTACGTCTGCATATTCTTGAGCATGATGGAACTGTCCCCTGAACTCAAATCAAAGTGGAAAAAAGAAGCGAGGCACAGAACCAGAGAAAATGCTAGGTTGGAGATCTTAAAAATCTGTCACCCCCAAGATTCCAAGCAACCAAAGATCACAGACGTTCTACAGAAAAAGCCACACCAATCACCCAGACAGCAACGAGGCCAGGCCGGGCCAAATGATGGCTCATCCAAACCCAGCGATTGAATGGGCAGGATCCGTGCTGGGCCTTTGGCTTAGTCATCTAGATCATACCTAAAGGCGTAAAGCCAGAGTAGATGACCATGTAAATGCCTGCGATGCTGGCCTCCCCAGCTCTACTTAGTCAAGTCCATCCCAACCTAACAGTGCTTGGACATCAATGTCACGCCCACAGGCTGAGCCTCAACGATTATTGGCTAGATCCAACTCAGCAAATCATTGCTTCCATATATGTAAGTACCGATAACAAATGTATATGCATGAACTACCTCAATTGGTTTGTGTTTGGCTGATTGCAATGCTACCATTATTAACTTCAGCCTGACTAGAATTCACTTCAATATAGTAATCGCATAGTATAATGCAGAGATTTTAGTCAAAATTCAGCTGCCAACTAAGGAGAATGATGAAGTTAATCTTATACATATTTTCCTACTGAGATTGTATAGTATAGATGCAACTACATGTTTCTCTGAACATTTCATGCTTTCATCCGGTCTAGTTTTTGGCCTCTGGCTTGGCAAGGAACCACAAAAGGCCAAAGAGATCCCAAAACCTTTCTCATATTTTTACCCAAAAACATGACAACAAGCTTGGATATTTACAGAACAAATGGCAGGCACTATGTGCAACTGTGAGTTGCAGTTTGCATCTTCATATCAACCAAGATGCAGGATTCATGTATGCGGGAAAATACAAGGATGTCAAAAATTATCGATGCGGATTTTATTACCAATAAAGGCTAGTGTACAATCGACATACATACTCTCTATGAATTACCATGAAAAGGGGCTTGCTCCCAACAAGAAAATTTCATTTTCCACATCTCTCACCCACTGGCACACTCGGTTGCAAGTCTTTATTGCCAAAGCCTGCATTTTCATAACAAAGTCAGAAGGATCACAATACATCTCAAATGCTTAAGTACATCAATGAAAACAGAAAACGCACACATCATCCGATGCAGTAATCAGCAGAACAGTTTCTCTTCAAGGACAACTAAAGAAATACAGTTAACTATAGTATGGTCCACATCAATCCATCTGAAGGAAATCAAATACCTCAGGATGTACTGGTTTGAATCATTTCCAACCAGGCATTTTTTTTTTATAACACTCCTACCAGGTATATTAAGCTCTAAGATTAGAAAACAGGGAAAACACCTTAAGTTTGGAGTTCACAAACAAAATAAGGATTGAAAGAGGGGAGGTGTGGTTAATGAATTCCTTGAAACCAACTAGGACTACCTATTTTAGAAAGAGTAGAATATAAAAAATAACACTCGACTGTTCCTTTTACGGCCGTAATTCCAAATACAACAATTAATTATTGTCTGTATCATATGATGGGCCCATAATCAGGGGGGCAATTTTGATCTAAGCCCTCTACAGTAGAGCCTTCTTAGCCATTCAAAGTTGCACCAATATCAGTTAATTAGTTTATTCTTGTGTGAACACAACTAAACTCCAGTGTTGCATGTGTATTGTCCAAGACATCGACATTAGTAACAGTTGGCAACTTGGCAATTTGGAGTTGACACTTGGTATTGTCAAACATCAGGAAAACCAATGCCAAAAAAATATAAAATAATTTACATATGTAGATGGTCAAACCTTGTCGGCGAGTGGATCAAATGCTGCATAAAGTTCAAAATCTTGAGTTATCCAGCACAAAATAACTGAAACATAAAAAAAATGAAAATGAATAAAATTGCAGAAAAGAGAACATTAACAATAATAATAATAATAATAGAGGAGCCAGCAGCAGCAGAAGAAGCAGGAGGAGCAGGAGGAGAGTTCCATATGTTACACCTTCCTAGTTTTTATAGCTTCTATGTTTCAGCTGTTGAATATGTGGCGAGAAGTTAAATGTCATTAAGTGAGGAAATTAAGAGGATGGTGTCGAATAGGGTCAAGCGGAAGAATAAACTCACAGAGGCAACCCCAGTAGATGGGTTCAGAAAGCGAGGATGAAAATTTTTAGATATTATCCTAAAAATTAAGGATAGAAACATAGAATACTGGAGGCTGTTGATCTACATAACCAATTGATCTGTGTTGTGACTCTTTACCAGCCATTAGCAAGTTAGCAAAGAATTTAACTGGATGAAGCATTTAAGACTCTCAAGGACGGGGTTTTTTTAATAACAGAAAAGTTTTATTAAAAGAAAAGTACGGATTTTTTTCTTTTTCTTTTCATTTCCATCAATAGTTTATATCAAAATATTGCCTGCGTACCATAATTTTCATCTCTTCTGAACTGAGTCTTATGAGGCCCATTCCCCCTATCATGCATAGAAGCATATAGCTTTTGATAAGCCCTATATAATCTGCAAATAAGAGTGTTTTGTCATCTACCAATGGCAGCAACAGCAAAAAGTAACTTCAGGACACAAGAATCAAGATGATCAAGCACCAATTCCAAAAAAATTACAATGGAATAAAGCCACATTACCTCTTTTGTTGATTAGAACTATTTAAAGGCGCTGAGAATTCTGAAGATACATACTGATCCAGGAATATACTTCGATATATGAAATGCCAAAGCCCTGAAGGGCCACCTATGCCCACATTTACTTCTCTGAACCTATTTGGTGACCCAGGTGCAATTCTGTCCTGCCCCAAATGAGGACATGCAGATCCCAATCGAAGAGATGTATCACCAGGCAGATATTCAACATGCAGACCACCATCTAGCATGGATCTTTGAACTTCACTGAGAACATTTGACTTCAGAAGGACCACCTCAATGCGAGTCCTACACAGAAGATACTTCTTAAGGCAAAAACAAAAGGCAGCATATGGATTTTGAATTTGTAATCTACCATTTAAAAATGGTACCACACTTGGAGAAGAGATACAAGGTTAGTTGGTTCAACAGAATGATTTCAGTCTTCTTATCAAAGCCCACTAATAAAAGTTTAAACATATGCAGATGCTGTAGCTCACCTGCAGTCTTTAAGATGAAAGAAAGCATCTGAACTAGTAGTAAGCAACATCAAGTATGTATCAACCTGACAAAGATGATGCAAATTTGGATCACTGGCTGAGTACCTAACTACTACAATAAAAGCAGTCATAATGAATAGCAGCAAGTTTGAAATACAAGCAATGACTAATGGCTACTCATTTTGTTATTGTAACACACTAATATGATAAAAGCAGTTCTAACAATGGCAACAAGTTTGCTGCAGAAGCAACTATAGACCACTGACCACTCATTTATCAAAACAGCCCCGTTAATGTAAAATGTAACGGGGTTCATACAGAACCCTAGTACATATTAAGCTGTGGTTTTAAATTGCACTCACATCAAGGTAATGAACATAAGCATACAGAAACGCCATTGCATTAAATCTTGGCAAGCAAATTGGCGAGAAAGATTCAGATGTCCTGCGAAGAGAAAAAGGTTATTATTAGACACAGCCCCATAACAAATGTTGCAAGCTTCAAGTAAATAATACAGTTATAGCTCGTAACAAATGTTGCAAGCTTCAAGTAAATATTACAGTTCCTTCAAACTAACATATTGCTGACAAAGCTTTGTTCTGTAGCAAGCTATAGACTGCTATCAAATGCTTCATACAAAATGAAAAACAGGCATAAAATTCGTAGTGGTTATCAAACAATGGGTTACAAATTAATTAATAGAAACAACAATATGGCAAAGCTTGCCCGTTTGGTACTTCTCTTGTAGAGTGAATTCAAAGCAAAGTGTCACTTTTTGCATGTTTGGATGGATGGTGAAAAGTGAGGTGAAGCATCAAATCAAGAGAGAATAAAATATAAGGGGGAATCTTTTTTGAATTTTTGTGTAAAAAGAGGATGTTTTTTTGTCATTTAGTGGAGAAAGGAGATTTCTTTTGACATTTTTTTTTTAAAGGAGGGAATTTTGAATTTGTGTACTTTTAATATGATGCCTGGCCTTTTCTTGTCAAGATAATGGAGATTTTACCTCACCTCAATTCATTTCACCACGCATCCAAACACGTAAGAGACAAGGGAAGGGTCCTATCAAAAAGTATAAAATTTCAAAAATCACCATTTCTTTTTTAAAAAATAGTCAAAAGTCAATCTCTCATTCCACTAAAAGACAAAAATGCCTTTACCTTAATCCAAAAAAGTCAAAAAAGTTCCTCACATGCCACAAAATGACAAAAAGTCAAGAAAGTGACTTGAAATATTGTACTTTTTTATAAGACCCCTCTTTTTTTTTTTTTTTTGTCTCTTAAAAGCGGCCCTTCCCTTTGAATTTACTTTACAAGTGAATTACCAAACGGGCCCTAAAACATGTACATTATAGCAGCAGTTAAAAGAAGAGGCAATACTGAGAGAGTCAGCCAATACATTCTTCTTCTTCATTCTTTTAATTCTTTTAATTGGCAATCAGAAACCTTATATTAAACAATGGCTAATTGATGTAGACCACAGTCAATCATTTGGCTATATGATCCTGGCCCATTGTCTTTACTTCTATTGATTTTCATCTACAATTGTGTTATGTAGCCAATTTGTTGAGGGCAGTTTAGACTTTTTTTTTTGTCCATGGCCCATATTAGTCTTAAGCCTTATCTCAATGGCTGAGATGGGTTTTAGGGTTCTCTTGTGGAACCTATTTACGCAATGAAAAGAGGAAGAAGAGGAAGCTTTTGAGAATTTGAAGAAAAAAAGACTCCAAACCTGTGAGTAGGTTGGTTTTTGTTTCTACCGATCGCCTCAGGCATTCTGGTTTGCACCACTCATACAATCAAGTGCCGACAATAGCCCGATATTTTAAATTAAAAGGGGGGAATATGAGCCTTATACCAGAGAAACAAAAATAAAAATGAAAAACAAGAAGCACTGAAGCAAAGGACCAATGAAGGGATTAGCTCCAGCCACATGAATAGAAGAACACATCAAGCTAATCTCATACGTTTTTTCACTACAATCAATATACCACACTACAATCAAACTAACATTAATTAAAATTTATCACATGCTAACATAGATAAGAATTAGAGAAAGTGATTCCCGGCCAATTCAGACCCCCTCAATGTTGTTCATCAGGCCAACATCTTTCAAGGGCACACTTTTGGTATGGGCTTGCCATTTGCTATAGAAATACATCTCAAGCTCAAGGAAGGAAGAGATGTATGTGGACTTAAATGATCAATTCATCCAATTCTTGCAAATAATGGCAATATTATTCCCTTTTTTATCCTTGGCATGGAGTCTAGTATGATGAATTGTGGATTAACTGCTAAACTCTTTTCAGATTTTTCTACTCTTTTATGTCAGTTTGTGTATTACATATTTTTGGTTGATGAAAGGAGCATTGCCTTCTCCACAAAAAAAAAGGCAGTATTATTGTCTTCACACTCGCACAGGATACACACACTGTGTCTAATATTTATATCGCCTAAACACTTGGACTCATTCGTTATCATCATTTGCCAGAATGTATGATGAGAAAACGGCAAAAGTATAGAAGACCATTACAAAGTGTGTGCATTCTGCTCAAACATGTTAAAACAAAACAACTAATGTAATGATCAGTTAGAACTAGTATCAAGTTCAGCGCATATCCATCTGCATCACAAGTACGAATAGAGTAAAAGGTGTTTCAGTATTTTTCTCAATTTACACCTTATAATGTTTATTAACCTAGTTAACCAAGATCTGATGGCAAAACAAATAAGAAAGCTGACATAATATTCAAGAACAAGTTTGCCCTTGCCTAAATGATTCAGAAGACAACACAAAATTGGCAAGCAGAAGCATATCATCAGGATGAAGAGATGCCTTCTGTGCACCAACAAGACTGATAACCTACAGCAAAAAGTTAATGTCATATGATGTTTCAATAATATGCTATGGAAGAATGAAAATTACAACAAGATGATGAATGAAAATCTCCTAAAAAGCCACTACATAAGTTTTATAGAATAAATCTTTATAGTTTAGCATATATTAGATTATTAAAATTAGAAATGAGCACTTTCGAGAGCATTTAGGTGTAAAATCAAGAGGTGATAAAATAAGAGAAACCCGTTTGAGATTATTTGAGCATGTCCAATGCACGCTAGCAACGGCGCCGGTAAGGAAAAGTTTGTCTATGCATGTTGATGGACCCACTAAAGAGAAGGGATAAGCTAAAAAGAATGTGGATGGAGGTAGTAAAAATAGATATGAAGACGTGCAACTTATATAAGGAATTGACTCGGGATAGATTGGAATGGAGAAACAAAATTCATATAGTTGACCCCAACATAGTTGGGACAAGGCTTTGATGATGATGAGATTATTAAAAAGAAGCAAGTTAAGTACATAGGAAGAAATCCTCAGCAAGACATTTCAGAAAATAAAGAAAAAAAAAGAGAGAGATAAAGAATAGTTAGCAAAGACCAATTAACCAGTCAACTATGCAACTATTATAGTCTACTATTATAGTCTATGGGATAGAAAGCACATAGTTGAAAGATGCAGTGTGCAGTCCGCACAATAAGATTCTTAAAATATGGTATGACTTGCAATAATCTAAAGAATGTATATTTATTCGGGGTTAGACGCAGTCTACACCAAGGGCCCACTTTGAGCCTTGATTCATTTTCATGATAAAAAAGGTTGACAAAAAACATCTGGAATGAAGGTCAATCTTGTATGTTTTTTGTCGATGGAGCAATGATTGTGCAGACAACAAATCAAGTATGTGATAAGCTTTTGAGTTATGCTTGGAAAATTAGAACAAAAAAAAGGTAAAAAAAAAAAAACAGAGCAAATGCAAAACAAACAAACAAAAAAGGTCCTAACTTCTGAAAGTGAGGCCTGATCAAAATCGAAGACCACTTCAATGACTCAAAGTGATGGCATCCAGTATCTCAAAGAAAATGTAAAGCAATACAAACGGCTTGCTGAATTCATGTTGGAGCTGTCAACCTACGCCCCGCCCCCCCTTTTCTTTTTAATCCAGGGAGCAGTTTTTCTATGTAGGTTGATGCCCCCCCGCCCCCCCCCCCCCCTCTTCTTTTTAATCCAGGGAGAAGTTTTTCTATGTAGGTTGATGGCCCCTCAAGGAAAATGAGTAAGCCAAATAAGACACAGATGGAAGTAGTAGGGATAGATACAAAGATATGTAAATAGTTGGAACAAGGCTTTGATGATAATGATGATGGTAGCAAATGGCTTGATGGGGTGTTGTGAACAAGACTAATACAAGGTAGGCAAAGGGGAAACAAGCTAATGGAAGTGATATTTGATTGTTGAGTGCCACTTCGGTTAAACGGTCATTTTCATAAGTTGACAGTTAGACATGCATTGCTCTATGCAGTGGAATGGTCAACAAATTAAAGGGTGAACAAGACAAAGTCCAAGTGGCTGAGATGTATAAGCTAACATGAGTGCATGGAATATATGATGCCTGAATATGGCATGGACATTATGCAGACACGCCATGGATATGCTTGGCTGGGCTACAAATTTTTACACAAAAAACTAAGTATCAAATACTATATGATACAAATTTGTTTCCCATTCTGTAGTAGCAGGGTATCATGGTGTGGAACAACAATGATAGAATTAAGAACAAGTACATTAGAGGAAAATCAGAGACAGCTTAAATAGAAGAGAATATCAAGGAATGTTGTATAAGATGACCATGTGCCTAGAGGAGTAAGCAGGCCCTACAAATACCAAAAGGTTGCGAGAACAGAGAACTAGGAAAAGGGAAGGCCCAAAGAATTGGAATGTAGTTAGAACTTAGAAGTAAAATTGATGTTTAGATCATTAAGAAACTAGAGAACACAGCATAGGTATGAATGAGTGGAGAAGCGGAATGCAGGAAGCCAACCTCAAATGCACAAAGTGGATAAGTTAATGCTTCAATGAAGATGATTATTCATTTATCCAACACATCTGCAGAAATGCTAACTGACTGACCAACCCACATATAGATTCATAGATCATTCTGAAGATATAGAGTTTTTCACACTAGAAAACACAAACCTTGTGCTTACACATCAAAATCGCAAAGAGAACCCCCGAGTCAGCAACATCTTGCAATATGGCACCTGCAGCTTGCCTAGTTGAGTAAGCAAGAGGAAGGCATGTATATGCATGAAGAAATGTGGCAGGGTTCCTGAAAATTGAAGTTAACATGAATATGCTTATACTATTAAAAAAAAAAAAAACCATAAATATGCTTATCTAAAAGTCCAACTAAAATATTGAATGCACACTCTGAACAAACCCAACTTCATTGCATGCATAACATTTGGAAAGAAAAAATAAATTTAAAAAAAAATCAAATTGCATGATTCGAATTTCAATTCATGGTTAACATTAGAATAGTGTATCAAGGACATCATTGGTAAACAACTGTAATCTTAATTCTTAACACATCCACCGCCGGTGAATCCATATACCAAATCAATAGAAACAACCAAAAGTAGCACTCTTTTGGAATAGTATCATAAGATAAACAGTGGGTAGTTGGCTAAATTTGTTTTTAAAAAAATGCTTGGTCATTTCACCCAAAATCATCCAGAAAACATTCGGAAAAGTGAGAGTTAGAAATATTAAATTACCGCATTCCAAGATGCTTCACCTTTTAGTTTTGTGCATTTACAGAACTTAGTATCTACCAGACCACAATACTGTTATGTGAGAGAAACTTGATGATGCATCAAAGGCTGAAGTGCAGTTGATGAATTGTGAGTCTAATAAGCTTAATTTAGAACTATTAAAGAAATTATAGGAATGCTCAATTTATAAATAAAGCAAAAGTGTTTCTTCTTGGCCATTCAGCTTCATGTTGAGTCACATGAGTCACAGACAAGGAAGCAAACCAGCATTTTTTTTTTTTTTCTCCAAAAGCAATCCACAATCAATGTTCCTGTTGTATCTCTGTTGAAGGCCAATTTAAATTTTTATGCCTGACGTCAACCAATAGACAGAATGAAATCCCCAATACAACAACCAATCGCATGTGTCTTGGTTTGATAGCAACATGTTGAACCAGATCTGACAATGAGGATATTTACAACATGGATATTTACACAAAAGCAACCACACAGACCCTTATCCAATGAGTAAACATGTCAGGAGGTGCTGAAAACCCAGTACTGCAGCTAGCCTCCTTTCCAAGTTCATATTGTACGTGTCCAATGTCCCGTAACTGTAATAGAAGGCTATGTCACACTGATTCCCAATCTGTCAGCATCCCAAAGTTATAGGGCCTAACACCTTCAAGTGCATAGAGACACTGGTCTGAGCACCTCAGAGGGCTAGCCTTACAAACATAATTGAAAATGGCTTGTGAGGCCACATGCATATCCTTCATGCAGCTTCAGCCCTGAAACTACTCTATTTAGCACACATCAAAATAAACAAACATCCAGGATATGCATAGAGACACTGGATCAGAGCACCTCACAGAGCTAGCCTTACAAACATAATTGAAAATGGCTTGCAAGGCAGAGAGCTGGACCATCTTTCCTTTTGGACAATTGCTGTGGACCTGTGAGACTATTCTAAATCCGCATGTTATCAATATGCCATGAAAATGACAAGATTGTCTCACACCAAGCTTGAGAAATGCACAGAAATGAAAATCCAAAGAGACACCATCAAAGATGGAGGGAACATAGATACCTATGATGCACGGATACTTCAAAATGGGCAACAACATATCATGTCATATCAAAACCGATACTTCACTTTTTATGTGTAAAATCTGTATCCTTGCCATGTCCATGGCGTATCCCTGCCGTATCCATGCAGTGTCTGGGCATCATAGATAGATACCAATCCAAAGATTGACCAATCACTAAGCAACAAAAATTATCTTTTATCTTCAAGACTTCATTGCAGAAAATTCATTCAATTATTTGAAAATGAAAAATAAAAATCATCCATCACCTGATGGAATGTGTTATTGTCAGGAAAACTAAAAATAGAAAATACAAACAGTTGCATATTCTTCTTGGAATTGTCTGACTGATGATAACTGCATGAGTTTTAGGCATGACACCAAATGTCAAAATCGACAAAGGGATGCAATATCCAATTCTAAATGCCAATGGTTTACTTCACAAAATCCCCGTCTTTCTAGAAGAAATGCAAAGCCTTTTTTTTCCCTACAACAACTGCTATAAAGGAATGTGCAGCTTCAGTTAAACTAGGAAGACTGCCAACATCAGTAATGACATGTAGGGATTGACTTGGCACATTATGGTTTTAACTTCAGGAAATAGTAACTACTAACTACAGCAAAATGATTAAAAGAAACAAATTAAGCAGAAAAAAAATGGATCAAAGTAACAAACCAACTGAAGGAGTGAATTAGAGATGAAAAGACAGCATCGGTTCCTCCAAGCAAGGGTGTCATGTCAAACTTTGGGTTTTTCTCAAAGCATCTATTTACCGACTTTGTCAAAATAAGCAACATCTGCATCCAGACTATGAAATATTAGCCTGACATCAACAAGAAGCAAACCGCAACACATTCTATGGCCATATAAAAACGATAAACTGTCCAAGAAAGAAATTATGAAAAGCAACAAATTACCTGACCATAAATAAGTTCCAATTGCCCCCTTAATGCCTCATATGGTTCTTCAGTACAGCTTATGCAGACCAAATAAATTGGGCCCTTCACAAGGAAAATTACCTGAAAATATCACATTTTCAAGTCAACCTATTAGAAGTCTGACCTTCTCATAAATGATAATCTGTGTGAAACACATTCTAAACATGAGTAGTGTTATGTTTCCATTGAAACTTTTTAACAAAAGCTAGTGAGGCTGCACGGGAATGCTTTGGCAATACCCATTTCATGTTAAGCTGACAATGTTTTAAAATGTGTAGAAAAGTTCACCACAAAAGTGACTGAATCTTCCACTTGCTTTTTTTTTTATGGTTCCTGGAGGAAACAGGAGTAGTTTCTTAAGGAGATTGGATTCATGTTCAAGGAAGGAATGGGAGGAGAAGTTGGTGGACTAGCATCAGGAGGAGTTAATCTCAGTCTTTGCAGATAATATTTGAAGAACATTCACGAAGATTGACTTGGATCGGCTTTCTCGTCCTTTGGTTGGGTCTCATAATCTTTCATTCCAGCATTAAGTCAGAGTAAGGGTAGCCATTTATTTTTGTCCATTTCAGGGATATGAAAACATCATGAAAATCTATTGAGGCTCTTAATGGTAGCAGTTTGCCTGGAAGAAAATTGGTAGTTAAGATAGCTACCTGCTGTTGGTCGCAAAGAAGTCACTTTCTAAGAGATGGATACTTGCAGAACTTTCCTAATGTATGGAGATGATTCCATCCTACTTGACCTGTTCCTCCTTGACGCTAATATGACGATCATGATTGATAGTGCAATTTAAATTCACCAACTTCGCTCCCCTTCTGTTGCCACTTTGATGTCTCCAATGGTTGTAATTTTCACAAAAAACAATTGGTGAACCCACAACTTAAAGTTTTCTTTACCACCCAAGAACAACCATAGAATTCAAATGTGTTCAAACATATCTTCCCCCAAACATGATTTTTGTTGCTTCCCCAAATGGATGGTCACTAAATACAATCGTACTATGCACCATAGTACTGGCAAAAGAAGGTGCCCCCATTCACAGCTTCCACGAACACAGTCTGCCCAACTTTGAGATAATGGCTGAAATTGATTAGAGAGACAGAGAAGCATGCCCATTCCTTTGGGTATCAATAGGCCTCACAATCCTTGAACCGGAGCAACCTCCAAAAGTATGCTAAGGAGATGCAGGACGATAGGGTGGGCCCATGATATATCATGGGTCGGGCTCCAAACATCCAAAGCTGATCCAGACCAAATGAGGCCCATCTCTTCCCTAACACACATGTTTCCATGCACAATAAGGTCCACAAAATGTGCATGGGATTTTCGTCTTTTATCCTTTAAAAAGAACCTGTACCTAGGCAGCTAAGACAGCCCCATATGGAACCATCTAAAGGCTCTGCATCATTCCCTTTATCCAGTGTAACTTCCGCAGAGATCTCCTTGTCGATATCATCATTTATCCTTTAAAAATAACACCTGTACCTAGGCAGCTAAAACAACCCTATATAGAACCATTCAAACGCTCTGCATCATTTCCTTTTGCCGGTGTAACTTCCACAGAGATCTCCTTGTTGGTATCCAGGCAAGGACTCTTCATCACTGCAACTAATGATGAGTCATGAGATAGTTGAACCCATGGAAGCCGGAACACATGATAACCACCATCCACAAAGACTGGAATATGTTGATCTAAGAAAAGGAAGATTTTCCAGTGCCGAAAATATGGTAGGAGTATTCTGAGTTACCTTTGATGTCAACCTCCACCGTGAATCGCACACCTCATGTTTACAACCACAGACTAATTGACTTACTAGGATGATTCGCAAAGTAGGTGAACTAAGGCACTACTACCCCAGCTTTGTTTTTACAGCACAGAAAGACTCCTAAGCATCCTCAATTGACCGAAAGGTTTTTCACATCCCAAGCATGAGGAGGAGCACCCCTCACTCAAATCGAACTAGGCTGAGAAGGGTCTGCAATACCTTAGTCCATCAATCTACTAGACATTTGATTGGCCCATAAGAGAAAGAACATCCTCCCTGTTGGGTGGATTGGAGTTCCTCAACAGGAGGAAGAATCCATGTAGATATAGCACTCAGACACCGAATAGTCGCTGCACATTCACACAACCCAATTGCAGACTTCATCAACAGAATTGTCAGCAGAGGAAACCATGCTAACAAAGGCACCTGAAGCTTCATTCTTTCACCATAGAAAAAAGACCTATCCACCTTCACAACTTTCTGGTTTCCCTCATACTGAACCTAGACATCATCCAAGCCCGAAGACCTTCGATGATCACCCTACCCAACCACCCACCACCCTTTTCCAAAAAAAAATCTGGAATTGCACCTAACCCATGTGAAATGCCTTTCTTCATCATTTCCTTCGCATGAAGACCTTTATCATGCCCACACTTGTACCCGTACCCGTAATCTTTATCTCCCACCCACTTTCCACTAATTTTTTCCACAACTTTATTTGCTTTCCATTTTGTACAAAATCTAACAAAGTACAAAAAAAGTATGCTTCTCTAGAACTTTGTCAGACGGGATGAAAATGACAACTGGACTGGTCTCACTAAAAATGGCACAGAGATCTGCCATGGGCACCATTCAAGAAGATTGCTAGCAAAAAAAAGAGAATAAACTTCAGATAAAGAAAATTATCCACTCATTTATGGTACCATCTTCTTCATTCTCTCCTTCCTCCTCTTCTATTTGACTATGCAATTTCTGACTGTTAATTCAATCATATGAAACATTTCTAGATTACCACTAGTTCCGCCAATACAGATCTTCTGCAACTTTTTCACTAGACTTTTGCAAGAGAACTCTCAATCAGTGACAAATAATCATGAGAGGTGCACTTTTCCATTGAATTTCTACCACGTCATCTCTACCTTATTACAAACCCCAACCTTTTGTTGCAATACCCCCAAAATCCATAAGGATCATTGACATCTTGCAAGAACAGAATTGCTGCTTGGTCTCAACACTGAATGTAAATAGAAAATGTTCGAGCGCTAAATCAACAACTACAAGAATCAATATGGTTAGTCACAAGATTTGGACCCTGGCATGTTCCAACTCTGTCCCTCCATTTTGGAAGCCTTGATCAATCTCCACAACCGCCACAAGGTCCAAACACACAAGAAATTTGCTTTGTCAATGTGGAATGCCTATCAGCCAAACAAATAAAGGCTTCAATGCAGGTCCTGTAAGCTCTGCCAATCTATGTAGTTACCATGGATTAAAATCACGGTATCGGCCAAACCCAAAAACCGATACCGTCTCGGTATCAGTCGCGGTTCGTGGTCCGTCGCGGCGTGAATTTTTTTCTACTGCAAAAAATTTTGAAAAAATATCCAAAAAATCCAGAATATTGTAAAATGCTAGAAAACAAGATTTCTTTCCATTAGTAATAGATATAAATCAAAATATTGGTCCCCCTAAGTCATAAGATCCGGTATCACTGTCTGATCATTAATTATTAAGTATGTCGAGTTTTTATGTTTAATCTATGTGTCCATTCTTTTCTTTTCTTTTATAAAAATCTATGTGTCCATTCTTATAATTTATAAATCCATTAATGTAGTCATATTTAAAACCCCACCATTAAAAATAATAATCACCTCTTGTGATAGCTTTGTAAAAAATTTACTCGAATCATAGTTAGGCCACAATTGAATTGGCAATGCTACATGATTTGAACCATTACCCTTGATACACGGGGCCCACCTCCTATTTGAGTAAAACTTGTTAAAGGCCCACATAGGAAGGGACATTTATTTTTGAGTGATTTAGATTTAAGATTAATAGGTAATTTTAGTAAGGTATAATTTTAAAAAAAAAAAATAGTGAGGATAGTTTGGAAATCTTGCATGCTTCATAGTAGGCTCACCTACAAAAACCTAAACCACTCCAAATAGTTGCCCTCCTCTAGAACCTCATCCAAATTTCATCCTAGTAGGAGATGAGATTTTATTAGATTGATTTGTTTTTTAAACTGATTGATTGATTAATCTGATGGTAGGCCAATTACCAATTTGAGTGAAACTTTGTCGGGGAATAATAGAGGGGGGGAATCATTTTTAACGGTTTGGATTTTACGTAGGTGGGGCGAATCGTGGGGCCCACAAAGTGTCAACTGTCAAGTTGTTTAAGTTGCACACATGTATTAACTCAACTATGCATTAAAAAAATGAAAAGAAGCCCTAAAAGGGGATTTGCCCTTTGGCCCTTTCATTCTATCATTCACCCGAAACAGAAAGGGGAAATGGAAGACGGAAAAATAAGAGGGCAACGAAAAGGGGAAGGAGGATAAGTGGGGAGGTGGAGAAGGAAGGAAAGGAAGAGGAGGGAAAACCCGGCAGCGGGAGGCAGCGACAGCATGACAAAGAGGCGAGACTGCTCCGGCGGCGACCGCAACAACGACGGAGAGGTGAGATTGCTCTAGCGACTGCAACGGCGATGAAGGCTGCATCAAATTCAAGTACGCTGATTTCCTCCTTGCTCCCTCTCTCTGATTCTTTTATTTATTTATTTTTCTCAGTATGTGACATGCAAGACAAACAACAAGGAGGAGGAGCTGCTAAGGAGATGAGGGGAAAGGAGGAAGATGAGGGAACGAGGGAGAAAAAGTAAAAAAATTACGGTTTTAGCGTACTCGGCCGATATTTTGAATATATCGATGTATACCGATATTTTGGCAATATTTTGATGGGCGATACCGATACCTGTTCCCCATCAAAATATCATACCGGTATCGGCGGAGATTTTCAACCATGGTAGTTACCGAAGGGAACACTCAAAAGGAACACAGCTTTTTCACTTGGAAATCATGAACAAACCTTTGTTCCAATCAAGCTTTTACCCCTTATCATACCCACCGAGAAGACCGTTCTACGAAAGTGCTCACCATTTCAGCCTTCAAATTATCTGATATAACTTTTCCGTTGTCAGTAGCCTCTACCCGTATTTCATCATCACCAGTAACATGTCACAGTTCATATGAATATAATTAGTTCTACTTCTACATGGGCATTACCTTTCCCATTATCCTGCAATGATCTTTCACTTCATCTCTCTTTGTTCTATAATTTTTCTTTTGGACCATATTTCACCATCTACAGTCTACACTATAATTTCTATTTCCCCTGACCTTCTCCCATTCAGGTTTCCCTCTCAATACTGAAACGGCTAAATGCAAAACCATGATCTATTCCTAAATTCCTACCAACAAGAATGAAAAAAAATCAAAACAGCAGACCTGCCCCAATGAAATACACATGCAACTTAGTTATTGGCACACTGGGAGATAGATAGCTGACTATGCTAGGTCATCACCCGCCATGGATGTGTACAAAAAAGAACCTTAACCTTCACATTCTGAACACACAGAGATCAATTATAGCGAAAAGGAGAAGGGTACAAGTAGTCCCTCCCTAGCACGATGCTATAAACAATTGGTGGAATATGTGAAAATCCAACCTCTATGGGATATAAAGGAAGGTCACTGGTCACCCATCCTAGATCAAGGGCTTTGAAAAATGATGATTTGCAACTGCTGTTATGCAGTCCCCATCAACCCATCCAAGGCAGTTCAACATAGTCAAGAACCCCAGTATGGTTCTTAAGGAATTTCACCAAGAAGGACGAAGATCATCAAAGAGAGGAACCTTACCTAGGGGTGGACAAGAAAAGCAATTGCCTCTTTGAATTTTACTTGGCTCCAAACTCAATATGCTACAGGCCCATTTACTATGCCCTGATGAATCATGAATCATGCAATAAAATGTAAAAATCTAACATATTATGATATTCGTAATTTTTTATGCTTTTTCAATTTCTTTTAGGGGTAACAAAGTCATGCTAGTACAGAACAATACAGCCAATAACTGATGTGTATCGCTCTTCCACACCAACCAATAAGCCAACCAATGCCGCAATTTTGAACCATGAGAAGCAATTCACAATCACGTGCATATAAGCAAAATATAAGCTACCACAATGGGACATCTAATGCCAAAAAAGTAAAGCCAGCAATTAAGAAAGAGGCAATCTAACCTGATGTTTTCCGGCCCTTACAAATTTGACCCGATCTCCACTGAAATGATGGAACAGAGAAAATCAGTGGTACTCTTCACAAGCAAATCATCACATCAATTAATGTAAGCATGATCACAGTTTTTTCCATGTACCCATTCTGCACGAAGGAAATAATGGCTTGCAAGGTTGCTGAAAATCCTGCTAATTTGTGCTCATCTCCATATCTGAAATCCCATTAGAGATGTCATGTCTGGAAGTAATTGCAATATCCAACAACAAGCTATCTTTCTATTTTAACTACAAACTGACACAAACCGAGAGTATATTGGCTTCCCAGAGTGACTCAACACAAAAAAGTGTTTCTTCCTTTTCCTCCATGAAATTGAAGCATCATCCTGAATTTAATTTATGAAGCAGGTCAAGTAATTGAACCAAAAGGTGACATTAGTAAACTAAACCTTAAGCGACGCCCGATGTTTAAAAAGAAAAAAAAATAGTGATGCCAATGAGAAAGGAAACTACATACTACATTATGCCCAGAAAGGAAACATCATTCAACAAAATAACTAAAAGCAACTGATAAGGTGACAAGCAACAACAGAAGTAGCAATTTTTTTGTTCAAGGATGATCAAATAAATGGTTTTTCCATACCATCATCAATTCATCATCATCGAAGCCATATCCATTTTCCATTACATCAATCAAATGAAACTTTTAGTAGGACCACCCAATCATTGCATCTAAAAAAACCCATTCCAAACCTTCTTCATGCAAAACAGCAGTGCAAAGCCACTGTGAATTTACCAGCACCACCCCATCTCAAAAACCAAATTCTTCCAAACATTAAACACGAGATGATCAAGAAAGATGACCTCACACTTCTCACTCCTCCCATTAATCGGTCAACAACATCACCAATAACAAATCACAATAGATAAAAAGTCCTCTAAAACCTCACCTCATCGAGATGCCGTTTCCCGGGCACCCACGGCGCCGACTCCGCCGCAGCATTGGAAAATGAATCAGCTCTGACGATCCCGTCATTCTCAACCTCCTCGATCGGTCCGGCGCTGGTGCCGGTGCTGCTGCCCCTCTCTCCGGCGTAGCCGGAACTGCTAGGGCTAGACGGAGCGAAATCCTCCGCCGCCTCATACTGCGAATTCTCTCTCCAAGCAACACCAGAAGAGGAAGACTCATCGACCTGCGCTTCAGCTGCTCGAATCAATCCAACAGTGTTCTTCTCCTCCTCCTCGCTGGCGATTCCGTTAACTGAGTCGCCATTTGCAGATCGTCCTACTACCTCGTTCGCATCGATGGATTGAGATTCATTCAAGGAGAGGGATTTGAAGGGGTTTTCGAGAGGATTAGGGTTTGAATCGGAGTCGGACATTGGGTTTTGAGGGTTTTTTAGGGTTTGATTTTGATGTGATGATGGTTTGAGATTGAAGGAGAAGAAATGGGAGGAATTAGGGTTAAAAGAGAGATTTTTCTCTTCTTCTTGCCTACCAGTCGTTATTTACAAACTACAAGTGCATATTTAATGACATGTGTGTCTGTTGGTGTTATTAGCTTTATGGCTTTGCTGTTGGTGAAGGCAGCAGAAGGGAGAAGGTAGGGACTGTTACTGACCGGCTCTTTCCATTTGACCGGTTGTTGGGTGTTTGGGAGGAATTTGAGATGGAATTCACAGGGGGAGTGTGTGTGGAACTCCATTGTGGGGCCCATCGCCCATCAATTGAAAATCTTGTCCGTTCAAAATGAATGCTATCCTTTCGTATTATTGATTCTCAAATCTTATCAAAAATAAGAGTTGGTTCCACTATAAGATTGAGTCTTAAGATTAATGTGTAAGAATTTATTTGTTGTATTATTAGTCATATACTTCGAAGAGGATTAACTTTTATTTATGTAAGACTTGATGATATTTGGTGGGGATTGTGGGGGCTCAGAACAATTTTTCAATGTGTGGGGCCCGTAATGGAGTTTCATTCCTCCTATTTAGGAAATTCAAATGAGGTTGAAATCAGTGTTTAATCAATTTGATGGTGGGTTTTGCCTTGAGTGAAGTGGAGTTTATTTTCGGTAATAAGCAACTTATGTGTGGCTAGAGGTGGTAGATGGCGGTTGTATTTCGAGTGATAAACAACCCAGTAGGGGTGTAAATGAGTCTCCGATTATCCGAATGTTTCGACCCGTTAAAAACCGGGTCTGGGTCCTTATTTAGGCCCCAATAAGTAAATGGGTCTGGGTCTAGTTCCACCTTGGTTCGGACCCTTGGACCCTAGATCCGACATATTACCTCAATTTTTGAAAATCTCTATTAAAAACAATGTTTTGTTAATATCATTCTCTACCTAGATCCGGACCCAAATCCAGACCCATCCCATATATAGTTTTGGTTCCGGTTCCGGTTCCGAAGCCAAGAAATCTGTTCCGAAACAGATCCAGGTCCGGATCTAATTCCACATTTTTCTTAACGAATCCGGTTCCAGGTCCACCATGGATCCGAACCGGAACAAACCAGTCCACAATCCTACAACCTAGGTTGGTTAGGGGTTCTTAAGGGCCGAGCTCGCTCTGAGATGGGCTTGGATTAAGATGTTTTGGCCCATTTTATATATGTATTGAGCTTGATTTAAGTGATAAAAGGCCTGATCAGCTGGCCCAGCCCATTTGACTAAATGGGAGGGCCCAAACAAGGCACTTGTGGCCCATGTCGAGCTTGAGCCACAAATATGGGCAGTTTCTAAGGGCAGGGTGGGTTTGGACATGCCTCCGTGCAGCCTATGAACACCCCCAGTGTTGGTGTTTTTTTGAGTTGGGTGAAGGCTTTGTGAGGCTGGTCCCAAATGTTCAGGTTACCTCAGTATAGAATATGCTCTCGGCACGTGCCATCGGAACCATCCACGTTGTTGGCCAGTTTCTAGATATTAATGATCTCATGCCTAGTTCAGCATGGGCACGCTGCAGCTAAAATCCCAACTAATCCTAGATGGGTCCAGGGTCCACCTTAGGCCTTGGCATGATCAAATCTGATCATATAACCTGTTCACAGATCAAGAAAGGATATTTTATTAATGGTATATGTAAGTGCCTAAATTCTCACGGACTTGATTAGGCGAGTATGAAACTCATGATACTGTTGTTAAAACTTCTTTGGAGATGGTGGATGCTTAAAACCTGAAAAGAAAAGAGAAACAAAGGTCAGAGTCCCTAGCCACAGTCAGCCAACTAATTCTAGATGAGTCCAGGGTCCACGGTCCACCTTAGGCCTTGGCATGATCAAATCTGATCACATAACCTGTTCACAGATCAAGAAAGGATATTTTATTAATGGTATGTAATTAAAACTAAGCATACTCTCAATCATGATTATAGCTTGCGCTACATTGGCCCTTAAAATCTGTATATAATTTTCAAAGCGTGAATATAGTCATCTTGATCCAGATCCTCAGTTTGAAACATCTTGATCCAGATCCTCATAACGGCCCGGACCTTGTATGCATGGATCCGAATTTAGATTTGAGTTTCTCTCCGATCCAAAAATAAGTTCCACACCCGCTATATTGAACCAAATCCTTTCATGCAAAATACTTTGTATACCCAATATCGAAATACCCATTTACAACTCAAAACAAATAAAAGATCTAGAGCTAGTTCATGCTCTGGATTTAGGGCTTTTGACATATTAATTCCCTTTATACCCAGTTTTCTCAATTTCATGACCGAAATTTAGATAATGTCAACTCTGGTAAACAATATTTTTAAAGTTTTTTGCATCATATCATATGATATCATGGGATTTATATTGGAAAAATCGAGTTTAAAAAGGATTAATATGTCAAAACCCCATAGTTTTATCAGGTCCAGGTATGAGGCCTAAGAGCCAACCCGTTTACTATGACAAAATTAGACCAAAGTATACTGATAAAATTACTATATGATCATCATCATCCTGTCCAAATACAAACAAATGCATCCAAACAATTGAAAATCCAACCAGTTGGACTTTGATCATTTCACCTCAAATAATTCATCTTCCCACTTTCAATGGTCGGGCTGATACGAGGCACTGAAATAAGTACCCACTTTTCTTTTTCAGGTGGACCCAATGTCATTGGTCTTAGTCTCGTGGATCACATAGATGGAAATAGGAACACCAGCAACAAAAACAAAAGAACATTGGGAGGACCATGCATACAAAAGACCTGACCATCCAATGTTGTACTGGTTGGTCAAAAATTCTAGCCATTCAACTCGGGCTCAAAAGCTAACTGATTAATTTGAGGATTCCAATAGAACATTAATTTGATGATTTGTACTGGCAGTTTTTGGAGTCCAAATCTCTGAGTGGAAGTCTACTGCCCATTGAGAATAAGAGCCGCTCAGAGTGAATGCCTCTCTATCTATTTGAAGTGTGTGAATTTTACCAATTAAGAGTTGATCCCAACGTAAATTTGATCATATAATTAAAAATACGATTAACACAATCTTATGCATTATTAAATGTGTATTAATTGTGTTTTTAATCACATACTCAATTTTACAACGGGACAAACTTCTGTTGAAATAAAATCGGGGGGGGGGGGGGACCCCGTACAAAAAGAGAGCATTCAATTTGCACTGTTCAGATTTTCAACAAGTCAGCCCCATCACTTACTGGAAGCATGAGCGAGGTCACTCTAGTTCTTTCCATGCAATCTTATCTAACTAGCTGTTTAATAATAATAGGGTATAATAATAGGGTACGTCAAGACCATATATGACCTAATAAGATGGCACTTCTTTGATTCCTAAATAGTTATTTCTCAGTGAGAAAGTTCAAAAATCTTATTATGAATAGAAACCCTATATACATGGAAGCATGCTGCAAGAACAAATGATCTTTTTGGGCTTTGTTAGGAAGTCATGGGTGGCGCCACATTGATCACAAAGGGGTCAATTGACCCACTGAGATCTGAAAAAATATTTAAAAATGAAAAGTTCAATGTCATGAATTGGACTCATGTAACCTTTTGACCCCACTTAATTTAAGAATTTCACCCACATTAGCTAACTTTACACATTTTTCTTGTTGCCGTGGTAGTGAACAAAAGTCACCATAAACTACCCACAGCCTAAGTTAATGGGCCCACTGTTTACTAAAATGAACTAAAAAATCAATGGGCCCACATTGCTGATATGCACTCTAGCAACGAGTTTTTAGAACTTAAAAGAATTTGTGACATTGCTAAAAAATTAGTTGAGATAAAGAAGGATCTCATATACCAATTGGTTTATTTGCTTCTAAAATTGACGTTGATTTTACCATAGCGACTGCGACAATAGAAATAGCTTTTTTAACAATGAAGTACATAAAGAGCAAGTTACGTAACCGAATGGAAGATCAATGGATGAATGACTATTTGGTCACATGAATTGTTAATGATGTGTTTGCTAGTGTTGACAATGAAGTTATTATTCAATGATTTCAACACATGAAAACATGTTGAGGGCTGCTGTAGGAGTTTATGTATTTGAATTCTCTTTTTAGATTAAGAACTATTAGTAATAATGTATTAAAATTTCTTCTTCTTTTTTGAGAATTCAATATTATCTTTGTCGGATTATCAGAAATAGATTATTTGAAGATTTTATATTATATTTGTCGAATTATCGAAAGTAAATGACAGATGTTGATAAAGGAAAAAATAAATTTACTCGACTTGCTCAACTTACAAAAGATAAGTCCCCGCCCCCCCCGCCCGAATTTCTATAGGCGCCACTGTGGGAAATATAGCATGTATTTATAGATTGTAAAATGTATTTATAGATTGTAAAACACGCCCCCCCCCCCCCCCCCCCCCCGGGCGAATTTCTATAGGCGCCACTGTGGGAAATATAGCATGTATTTATAGATTGTAACTAACCAAATGTGTTATAACTTATAAGCTCAGGAGTTGATTGAAACGATAAGGTGGATGTGGACGAACCGAAAGATGAGCAAGATCCAATAGCATTAGGGCATGTTTGTGTTACACTTTTCATGGAAAAGTGGACGGTTTTCTGCGGAAAACTCATTTTTTCGGCGTTTGGTGCGGAACAATTCAGCGGAAATGTTTTCCTGCCTCGTCAGCATTTTCCTTGATAATGGTGGAAATGGGTTTCCTATGGGGGGGTATGGGAAATAGATTTCCTCGGAAAACTTCTCCCTCTTTTCCTTACTCTTGTCCATTTCAACCCAAAAACCTACAAGTCTTTCATTTTTTTTCTTTATATAAATTATTATTTAATGTTAAATAAATAATATACATGTTATGTTATTTTTCTTCAAAAAATTATATCACCAAATAAGAAATTTTGATTTTCTATAAGGAATCCATAGCCGCAACAAACAACATTAGCACCAATTTAATGAGGAAACTCTTTTTGCACCAAACATAAATTTATAAATTCTACAAAAATCCTTTTCCGAGGTTTCCATTTCTATGGAATTTGCTGATGTGGCAATTTCCTCTTTCCGCGGAATGGGTGTGTACACAAACATGCCCTTAATGAACGACGAGGTGATTTCAGGCTTTTTCTTTTGGTAGTTTTTTAAATAGATCCTATTTTAACTCTTTTTGAATTCTCAAGAAAGGACATCATAAGTTGCTTATTTTTAACATTGGGACGATTTTCTAACGTGCTCTTCACCCGCTTTGCTGTCTGTTTAGATCGGTGCCATTAGGGGGGTAAAAAAAAATCTAAAAACCGTCTAACCGACCGAATCAACAGTTAATAATTGTGTTTCATGATTTCATTTATGGTTATTAAAATCGAAAAACTGTGCTTCACAGTTCGGTTTGGATTTTCAGTTTCAACTCACAATTATTAACAGAACTGAACCGTAAAATATGATTCGATTAACCTTTTTTCCAGAACACATGGTTAACCGAACTGTTACACCACAATTTAAAAGAAAATAAAATAAAAAAAAGAAGAAAGTGGGTACTATGTAATTTTATAACTTTAATAAATCCCTTTAACTTTTGAACCCTACTAATTGGAATAAAAAATAAAAGAAGGAAAAGTAAAGGATCAAGGATGTGTTTGCTGGAAAAATGTACTTTATTATTTCATTTTCTATGTGAACATTTTAGTGCTACTTTAGTATTTTGGAATTATGTAATTTGTTATTTGAGATATTTAGTTTTGACTTTTGAATATGTATTTTGCATTTTGACATAAAAAAAAAAAAAAACATGTATTTTAAGTGACAATTAACCATAACAGAATCGTCTTATACAATTAACCGTTAGTTTGATTTTTTAATAGTTTTTAAGGGTACGATTACGGCTACAGTTTTTAAAAACTGAAAAACCGTAAAATGCAGTTTCGTTAATAATTTTTCTAAAACACATAATTAATCAAACCGTTACACCCCTAGGTGCCATAGTCACAGCGAGATTCGGTGAAATTCAGGGGCTGTCCCAAGTTTTGTGATGATCCTGCTGTGTGCTTCCACGGGAGCACATCACAATAGAGATTTTCCATTTAATACAGTGCAGAATTACCTTTTCTTACTCCTTTCAAATAAATCCTTTTCACCAATGGACCTGGCCAGCACCAACTCTCTCTCTTTTCTTAAATTGACACAAATGCTCTTGTTAAATTAAGGGACTATATCTACTTTTTTTCTTATTTTATCTCGTTCACTCTCTTCATGTCACTATTGTTGCCTGTTGGTTGTAATTTGTGGCCAATGGAAGGAAATAAAGAAAGTAGATGCTTGATATAGTAAAGGGACGTAGGGGGTAAAAAGGAAAAGGACCGAGAGAAAAAGTAACCCTACCTCTTAATTTAAACAATGATACTTTTAACATTTAAACATATTGGAGAAAAATCACTAGTGAAATGTGAAATGGATCGATTGTTGAAAAGGACTTATTTAAAAGAAATATGAACAACTTATAGAAAACAAATAATCAACATACGAGGTCCTTTAAAAAGCCTTATAAAAAATTTAAGGATCTTGATGGGTCAGGCCCGCCCGAGTGACCCATTTCGTCATGAGCTAAGCCCGAGTTAGTAGAGATCCGTTGAGTCCATTGAGGTCTAGGCCCAGATCCATGAGGCCTGGCCACGTCAAGGCAACCCATGTCGCTTAGGAAGCAGTCAGGCCACGTCCCGCTTTTACCAAGTCCTGCGGAGAATGTTACAACTGCCTCGCCAGTCGAGGACACCTCGAAGGCTCCTCGTAAACGACGCTGTAAAGTCGTTTCCATCTGTTAGGGGAAGACTATAAATCTAAGAGCCTCTCGATACTTGAGGGGCAGGCCATAATCTCTCTTCTACACTCTCTCCAAAGTTTGTAATCACTGACACAATTGAGAAATTAATACATTCCGGCGACCATTGCCCTTGAAGTGGACGTAGGTCACACTGACCGAACCACTATAAATCTCTCTCTCATTTATTACCACATTTATTACTCATACTTGACCGGTGGTGTGCAAATCCATCTTTGTGCATCATCAGTTTGGCGCCGTCTGTGGGAAACGATAAAATTCTCACGTTAGAATCCTCCTTTTCCGAAATTATGGTGATCACCACAAGATCTGCAAGACGCCCAGAGGACAATCCCTCTCGAGAAGGCGAGAATGATCCTCCACCGACTAATCCTGCCCAAGACGCCCCTGCTCCCACTCCACAACAGATGTTAGAGACTATGCAACAGCTGGTGACCCAAAACCAGCAGATCCTACAGTTTATGCTCACAGCAGGACAGGGAGGAGCACACTTTAGAGAAGCCCAGCATGGAGTACCGCGCCCGGGGCACGCAAGGGCTCCACGCCGGGGAGCTCCTCCCCCGGGCGCCCATCCCCAGGGCGCCAATCCCCTGGGCGCCCATGCCTCGGGCGCCAACCCCCTGGGCGCCCATGCCCCTGGCGCCAACCCCCTGGGCGCCCATCCCTTGGGCGCCCGAGGGTTTCCTCTTGCCCCTCCTTTTGGGGTTACACTAGGGGCTGGGAGAATAAATCAGGAAGGACCTCCTCCTCCAGGTGGAGTCCAGTTTGAAGGATTCCCACCTCCAGGAGGAGCAGGACACGGAGGACTTCCACCTCCGGGGGGAGCACATCACGAAGGACCCCCATCTATTCCCTCTGCTTCTAATGGGGATGGTCCTATTTTCCAAGAAGGGGAAAGTGAAAACATGGAGGAGAGCAACTTCCATGATCACTCCCGAGGAGCTCCCAATCGCTGGGATGAGAAAATCAGAGAAATGCAGAACCAACTCGGTGATGTATTCAACGCCATGAAGGCGCAAGCCCCACAAACGGTGGATTACCTAGTCGGGCGGACGGATACACCGTTCAAACCCGACGTGGTAAACTACCCTCTTCCTCCAAGGTTCAAAATGCCATCCATAGAAACCTTCGATGGGACGAAGGATCCATTGGACCACCTGGAGACATATAAAATTGTAATGCAGCTGCATAATATCCCTGACGAGGTTATGTGCAGGGCATTCCCAACTACCCTGAAGGGTTCCGCTCGGCAGTGGTTTGCCAATCTAGCCCCAGCCTCCATCGCCACCTTTGGGGAGTTAAGCAAATCCTTTGTGTCGCACTTCATCGGAGGGCGCCGCCACCAAAAGCCTGCCACACACCTGCTCAGCGTAAAGCAGGATAAAAATGAGAGCCTGAGGAGCTACCTCACTCGTTTTAACGAGGAGGTACTTCAGGTCGAAGATCCCGATGACAAAGTGACAATGACAGCCTTCTTGGGAGGCCTTCGCTCATCGAGTTTCCTTTTCTCAGTAATGAAGCGCCAACCAAAGTGCATGACAGAGCTACTGGCAAAGGCCCAGAAATATATAAATGCTGAAGACATCACCAGGGTTAGGCGAGGTGAGTCCTCCAGATCCGGGGACAAGGGGAAAGAGCGGGACAGAAACGAAAAGAAGGAGACAAGCAACAAACGAAGTAGGACAGAGAGGTTACCTGTCAGAGACTGACTCGGTCCTGCTCCGCAGAGAGACCGACTCGCCCTTGCTCCGCAGAGAGACCGACAAGCATTCACCCCCCTCAATGCCGCTGTTGAGCACATTCTGCTCCAGATACAAGATGACCCAGCCGTGAAATGGCCTGGAAAGATGAAGTCCCCTCCAAACCGCAGAAACCCGGACAAATATTGTCGCTTCCATCGCGACCACGGTCATGACACCGACGATTGCTATGACCTCAAGAGGCAGATTGAGGATCTTATTCAACGTGGTCACCTGCGCCAGTATGTTGCTGGTAGAGGGCAAGCACCACCACCTCACAATCGGGAGGACCAGCAGCCCATTGGAGAAATCCGAACCATCTCGGGCGGACTAGCAGAGTCGCTCTCTGCAGTCAAGGCCCATGCTAGGAGGGCAAGGCATCCTGATGAAGCACCCCCATCCAAGGCGCCCAGGCACGGCTTCAGCGAAACCATATCCTTCTCAGATAAGGATTTGGAAGGGATCCAGCAACCCCATAACGACCCTCTGGTGCTCACTATGACCGTCGCCAATTTCCAGGTGCATAGGATCTTGGTAGATAGTGGCAGCTCTGCGGATATCCTATACGCAGAGGCCTATGATAAGCTAAAGCTGGGCCGGGAAAGACTGCAGCCTATTAAAACCCCCCTCATCGGGTTCTCAGGAGAGAAAGTGTATCCCCTTGGGACAATCACACTGCCAATTACAGCTGGAGCATCACCCCGAAGCTCCACTACGCTGGTTAATTTCTTGGTGATAGAGTGTCCGTCAGCCTACAACATCATATTAGGGCGACCCGCTCTTAACGCATTAAGAGCCGTTCACTCCACATATCATCTCATCCTCCGCTTTCCGACCCCGAACGGAGTCGGGGAGGTCAGAGGGGATCAAGTTGCAGCAAGAGAATGCTATTTTTCCTCAATGAAGGCCAAGAAGACACAGGAGGCATTGCAAGTCGAAATCTTGGACCCGAGAGACGACGCCACCATAGAAAGAGGGGAACCAGTTGAAAAACTCACCCCCGTGGCCTTAGATGAAGAACATCCTGACAGAAGAGTGTACATCGGCTCTTCTCTTTCGGAAGATCTGGTCTACAATTTGACAGATTTTCTGAAAATGAATGAGGACATTTTCGCATGGTCACATGCGGATCTTGAAGGAATCGATCCCAAAGTCGCCACCCACCGCCTCAATGTCGACCCTCGCCACAAACCTGTTCGACAAAAGCTGAGAGGCGCCTCCACTGAAAGGGCCCAAGCAATGGACAAAGAGGTCGGGAAGTTGATAGAAAATGGAGCGGTCAGAGAAGTGGCATATCCCGAATGGCTGTCAAATGTAGTAATGGTGACAAAAGCCAATGGGAAGTGGCGCCTCTGCGTCGACTTCACGGAGCTTAACAAAGCATGCCCAAAGGACAGCTATCCGCTGCCTCGGATTGACCTCCTCATCGACGCCACAACAGGACATGAACTCCTCTCTTTCCTAGATGCCTATTCTGGATATAACCAGATCAGCATGCATCCCCCAGATCAAGAAAGGACGTCGTTCATCACTCCAAAGGGGACCTACTGCTACAGGGTCATGCCCTTCGGGCTGAAAAACGCAGGTGCAACCTACCAGCGCCTGGTGAACAAAATGTTCCAGTCCCAGATTGGGCGAACAATGGAGGTTTATGTCGACGATATGCTGGTGAAGAGCTTGGCCGCAGCAAATCACATCGACCATCTTCAAGAGACTTTCAATATTCTCAGAACCTACCACATGAAGCTGAACCCTGAGAAATGCGCTTTTGGCGTGGGATCTGGAAAATTCTTGGGCTTCATGGTCAACCAGAGGGGAATTGAGGCGAACCCTGACAAAATCAAAGCTATACTCGACATGAAGTCACCCACTTCGACCAAGGAGGTGCAACGCCTCAACGGAAGAATTGCAGCACTCAATAGATTCGTCTCTAAATTTGCAGATAAGTGTCTGCCTTTCTTCAAAATTCTCCGAAAGGCTTTCGAATGGGGACCTGAGGCTGAGGAGGCCTTCCAGAAGCTTAAAGCGTACTTGGCCACACCTCCCCTCCTTTCACATGCTGCACCCGGTGAGGTATTATATTTGTACCTATCTGCCTCCTCCTCAGCAGTCAGCTCTGTTCTGATCAGAAATCATGATGGCGTGCAAAGGCCCATCTATTATGTCAGTAGAGCATACCGGGGCGCCGAGATCAGATACTCTGGATTAGAAAAACTTGCCCTTGCCCTCATCTCTACTGCCAGGCGACTACGGCACTATTTTCAGAGCCACACTATCGTGGTCGTCACCAGTCAGCCCTTGAAAAAAGTCCTGGCAAAGCCGGATGTATCCGGGAGACTCCTCAAGTGGGCAGTAGAACTGGGCGAGTTTGACATCCAGTACCAACCAAGGGTATCCATCAAGGCACAAGCACTGGCAGATTTTGTACCTGAGTTTACATACTGCGAATGTGAACCCACCATGTCGCTGCCGTCTAGTCCAGAGATGCAAGTCGAACTGTCACCCGGCGAGGGCACCCGGGCGGGCGCACAAATACCAGCACCAGGCGCCCATGTCACTCCGGGCGCCCCGACACCAGCAGTGGGCGCCCAGGCCACCCCGGGCGCCCAGACATCAATGGGCGCCCAGGCCACCCTGGGCGCCCAGACATCTATGGGCGCCCAGGCCACCCCGGGCGCCCAGACATCCATGGGCGCCCAGGCCACCCCAGGCGCCCATACATCCAGGGGCGCCCATACCACTCCGGGCGCCCACACCCCTCCTGGCGACCTGACATCCCCAGCGAGCATCCAAATACCTCTGTGTGGCCAGGCACCTCGAGAAGATTTTCCTTCACTGACACTTTGGAACCTGTATGTTGATGGCTCCGCAACCAGCGAGGGAGGTGGAGCGTGACTCATTTTGATCAGTCCTGATGGTACACCCATCAAATATGCAGTGAAGCTACACTTTGTTGCCACAAACAATGAAGCAGAATATGAAGCACTCCTCTCGGGATTGAGATTGGCAGCAGAAATGAACGCCCGGTCCCTCACCGCCTATAGTGATTCACAATTGATAGTCAACCAAGTGAATGGCGAATTTGAAGCAAAAGAAACAAAAATGCAGGAATACCTTGGCATGGCTAAGAAGCTAGTCCAGCAGTTTCAACATTTCCAAATCTGTCACATCCCAAGAGATGATAACATGGCTGCAGATGCTCTCGCCAGGCTCGCCTCATCCCTGGAGGCCTCATTCGCAGAACCGACTCTCATCGGCCACCAGTTCGAGCCAAGTAAGTTGGATGTGGACACCACAAACATCAACTGTACTACGGCAGAATCGAATTGGATGACCCCAATAAGGGAGTACCTCCAAGAAGAAACAGTACCGGATGATCCCCTGGAAGCCAAGAAGCTTAGGATGAGAGCTTCCAAGTTCGCCCTCCTACAAAATGTACTCTACAAAAAGGGTTACTGCTTACCATTGCTGCGTTGCCTTTCGCCAGAAGAAGCTGATTACGCCCTCAGAGAAATTCACGAAGGAATTTGTGGGAATCACTCTGGAGAACGCTCCCTCGCCCACAAAGCACTTAGGCAAGGGTACTTTTGGCCAAGCATGGTGAAAGACGCCAAAGAATTCACCAAGAGGTGTGACAAATGCCAGCGCTTCGCCACTGTGTCCAGGCAGCCACCAGAGGAGCTAACTACCATCCTCAGCCCATGGCCTTTCTCCAAGTGGGGCATTGACATCTTGGGCCCCCTGCCTTTGAGTAGAGGCCAGTGCAAATTCATAGTCGTCGCCATAGACTATTTCACAAAATGGGCGGAGGCAGAACCACTAGCAAAGATAACAGACTCCAAGGTGAAGGATTTCGTCTGGAAAAATCTGGTCTGTCGCTTTGGGATACCTCACGCCATTGTCAGTGACAATGGCAAACAGTTCGACAACAGGCTCTTCAATTCCTTCTGCACCGACCTTCAAATAAAGCAGCCTCACTCTAGCCCGGCACACCCCCAGGCAAATGGGCAGGCAGAGGTGATGGTGAGAACAGTCCTGCGCAACCTTAAAACAAGGCTCGAAAGAGCAAAAGGTCTGTGGGTTGACGAGCTTCCGGGGGTATTATGGGCCTATCGAACCACGCCACGGACTCCTACCGGGGAAACCCCTTTCTCTCTCGCTTTTGGGACAGAGGCGGTCATTCCTGTCGAAATAGGGGTACATTCCTTGAGGGTCCACCACTACGACCCTACCACCAATGAGGAAGGACTCCGCCTCAACCTCGATTTGCTAGAGGAAGCAAGAGAAATGTCTGTGGTCCGTAATGCGGAATACAAACGACGCATGGCCAAGTACTACAATTCGAGGGTGAAGCCTCGTTCCTTCCAACCAGGAGACCTAGTCCTCAAAAAGGTGATCCTCGCCACGAAAGACTCCCGTGAAGGAAAGTTGGGACCAAACTGGGAAGGACCCTATCTCGTCACAGAGGTAGTGAGACCGGGCACCTACAGGATCCAGAATTCTGAGGGAAAGGCCTTACTTCATCCGTGGAACGCGGAACATTTGAAGAAATACTACCAGTAACATCAGAAGAGGATTAGAATAGTGAGGGTGTGGGGCTTGATTTAATTTTTTACTATTATGTCAATATTGTTCAAGCAATGAATAAATAAAACATTCTATGTTTGTATTATGACAAAAAGTTGCATGTTCCAAAAGATAGACTTACGTACAAAAGTCAGGCTACCTGCCTTTACAAAAAGAGAAAACAGAAGCAAGAGTCCCTACACTCTAATCACTCTCATCCCCCTCTTCATCATCCTCCTCTGCATCGTCCTCAGCATCACCAGAGCTGCTGCCGCCATCATCAGGCGCCTCCATTGGCACAAAGCCTGATATGTCAATGTCTGGAAAGGCAGCAGAAATCTTCTCTCGAAGCTCCTCGTAGCCATCAATGAAGGCATCTACAAGGCCAATCTGTAGGTCCCTCTCAGCTTGAGAAGCTCTCTCGTGCGCTGCCTTCATCTCTGCCTCCATAACGACTTCTCTGAGCCTCGCCTTCTCAAGGGTCCGAGCAAGCTCAACCTCACTGAGCGAAGCCCTCTCACGGGCCTTCATAAGCTCAGCCTCACTGAGCAAAGCCCTCTCGCGGGCCTTCGTAAGCTCAGCCTGATTGAGTGAAGCCTTCTCGCAGGTCTTCGAAAGTTCAACTTCTGCCTCGGCCGCCCTCTTGTTGGCTGCTGAAAGTTCGATCTCAAGCTCGCTCACCCTCTCATGGGCCGCAGCAAGATCAATCCCCGAAGCCCTACCAGCGGCTTCCAGAGCAGTGATCTTCTCTTGAGCAGTGCAGAGCTCTAGCCGCACAGCCTCCTTCTCCCGTCTCATCTGACCATAAGATTGGGCTCTCGACAGCAAGCAGATGGATGCACTGGAGACCTGAAGAGATAAGGGACGAGAAATGAGACGGTTAAAAAGAAATAAAGGGGTAACGGTCTGGAAAAAAAGGAATAAAGAATAGCAAACCTTTACCTGAGCCAGACCCTCTACAAATGAGTCAATAACCCCCTCGGTGCCCAAGGCATTAACCCGAGAAACCTCATGCGGCAGCACATATCTCCCTAGCCTTTTCCGCATCTCCCGCGAATGACCCGGCATGGAACCAGTCCTAGCCGATACCCCTGTAGAAATGCCCGGTTGTGAAGGACACAGTTGAGGGGCAGGAAGTGTAGCTGAAAAGGAAGACTGCGGGAAAGCAGTCTTAGAGGAAGAGATCCCTGCCTGAGGAGACACCATGGGTGAAGCCACTCGAGGAGGAGGCACCCGGGACTTGACGCGAGTCGCTGGCGGAGAGATTCTTGGAGAGGCGTCATTCGTCCTCACCACCTTGGGGGAAGGGGTACCTCTATCCGAGAAGCGGGTCGAAAAGCGGGCGCCTATCATCTCTCTGCTTATCTCTATGCCTGTTAGAGGGAAGTATTAGCGAATGGTACATGGGTACAACATATCAGGTAAAAGTTTAATATTATTGTCAAAGCAGGAGTAGCTTACTTTTTCTTTTGGATGACGGTCCAGAGGCGGACCCGCCTGTCCTATCCGAAGAAGAGTCCGTAGGAGGACCACTGGTCTTGCCTCTCTCCTTGGGAAGAAGGACTCCCAAGTCCTTGTCAGGGTGGTCTCTCACCGCTTGCAGCTTGCGCTCCTGCTCCGTGGAAAGAAGGGGAGGATCTGCAAATGAGGACATGACAGTGAGCACATGCATAAAAACAAGGAAGCGATCAGAAAGGAAGCAATCAGAAAATGTACCTAGTCTCTTAGCGTCAATCCATTGGGTGGGTACCAAAGGTCGATCTGACTCAGCAACCCACTCTCCACCAATGAAGAAGAAGCGAGATTTCCAATCGTGGCAGTTTGAACGTAATCCCGTGAGCAGTTTTCCACCACTAGGGGTAAAATAGTACCATCCCCTGTGAGGGGCTGGGGACTCAATCAAACTGTAAGCAGCATGAAACTCGAGAGGAGAAGCGTCCTCTTGATGTACTCTCCTCCACAGCTCGAGGAATCCGAGCATAACTCTCCACCCGTTGGGTGCTAATCGCCCCGGAGTTAAGGAAAAATAGTGAAGAGCACGGCAAATGGGGGAAGGTATTGGAAATCTTAACCCGGCCTCGATCATCTCTTCGTATATCACGATGTCACCAGAAGAATCGTCACAAGCTTGCTCGTCCGCCTCGGCCCGGCGGCACATCACAGTCGGAGGAATACAAACAGTAATCTTCAAAAGGTCACTGTCTGTTTTGAGTACACTAAAAATACTGTTTAATTTGGATCCGGCATCCTCAACAATCACTTTTCCTTGATACTTTTTGCGACGACGCAAAATTCTACTTGATGATCCAGCTTCGCCCGCACCTGCCGCACCGGCGCCCGCCACGCTGCCAAAACTCACCCCACATGGGGCGCCGGGCGCCGTCGCCACCTGGACGCCCAAACAGGGCGCTACCGTGCTGCCGACACCAGGGCCGGGCGCCGCCACGAGGCTGGCGCCCCTGCCGCCACCCGCCACGCTGCCGATGCCAAGGCCGGGCGCCGCCACGAGGCTGGCGCCCCTGCCACCGCCCGTCGTACTGCCGACGCCATGGCCGGGCGCTGCCACTCCGCCAGCGCCCCCACCGTCGCCCGCCCTTGGCACGACGCCCGGGACGGGCGCCGCCTGCGTGTCTCTGCGCCCGGCGCCGACCCGAAGCCCACGCTGCCAACGGCGGTCGCCGCCCGTGGCACGACGCCCGGGACGGGCGCCGCCTGCGTGTCGCTGCCACCCGGCGCCGACCGAGAACCCACAGTGCCAGCAGCGGCCACGGTGCCAGCAATGTCCACGCCGCCCACACCGGCGCCGCCAGCGCCCATGCTGGCCGTGCCTGTGTCATCGGCGCCCACTGCGACGGTCGGACTGGCACCAGCGCCCGCCCGTGCAGCGCCTGCGGTACCCTCGCCCGCTGCCTAGCCGACGGTCCGTGCTGCAGACGCTTTGCCCGCCTGGCCTGAATCTACGCTGGCGCCCACCTGTTTCTTCTCCATAGTTTCTTGTTGAAGTAAGAAAAAACAAACCTAGGGTTGAACAGTTGAAGAAGATGGTTTTCTCCTCTTTGCAAGGGAGAATGAAGAAAAGTTGAAGACTTCAAGGGATTTTATACCCTAGGTTTCCCAAAAGCAAGAAGAGTATTAGGTCAGACAGGACTCTCCAAAAAACCAAAAAATCCTTCTCCTCCGGGCCTGAGAGGACCACAAGGAACTGGCAAGGAGAGAAAGGCGGCAACAATTATTTGAATGGGAAAGAAGCCCGGATATTCAAAATGCCCCCCTTTCAAAGCTTCTTTGGGCACGGGGCATTGAGGGGCAAATGATGGGTCAGGCCCGCCCGAGTGACCCATTTCGTCATTAGCCAAGCCCGAGTTAGTAGAGATCCGTTGAGTCCATTGAGGTCTAGGCCCAGATCCATGAGGCCTGGCCACGTCAAGGCAACCCACGTCGCTTCGGAAGCAGTCAGGCCACGTCCCGCTTTTACCAAGTCCTGCGGAGAATGTTACAACTGCCTCGCCAGTCGAGGACACCTCGAAGGCTCCTCGTAAACGACGCTGTAAAGTCGTTTCCATCTGTTAGGGGAAGACTATAAATCTAAGAGCCTCTTGATACTTGAGGGGCAGGCCATAATCTCTCTTCTACACTCTCTCCAAAGTTTGTAATCACTGACACACTTTAGAAATTAATACATTCCGGCGACCATTGCCCTTGAAGTGGACGTAGGTCACACTGACCGAACCACTATAAATCTCTCTCTCATTTATTACCACATTTATTACTCATACTTGACCGGTGGTGTGCAAATCCATCTTTGTGCATCATCAGATCTATTTGAAATTTGCTATATTATTTTTATATAAAATTTTTTAAAGATATTTAACTTTGATTTATTTATTATTATTTTTATACTTCAACTTAAGCGGCTAAGGCCCAAGAGAGCCCACACTATGAGAAAGAGAGCCCACGCAACTCTGAAAACAGCTAACATTTAGGGTTGCCAACTAACCGAGCAACCCTTTATTGTCCAATGTGATAGTTAATACTAGATTGCGAGCTTTAAAAGTACAATTTTATTTATGAAAGAATGAAGATAAATAAACACATTCATTACCATTTCATGGCTTCTATGGTAGACGAATTTTCCCAATACCATAACATATCCTTTCTTAGTCCCTGTCCCTGTCCCTTACATGTAAGCTCATGATGGCCCATTGAGCCGAGATTGTATCACACTTTTTGAATGGGTTGCTTTTGCATGCATGTGCTATGCTGAACTCAAATGTGTTGGTGCCAAGTACAGTCAGTAATAGTTCAGTGTTTAGAAGACAGATCTGAACACAGTGAATTTAATAACTAATAAATACAATAAGAAGTCACTCACTGTTTGAAGACAGAAACAGGGTGTTGTTGCAGAAATCTTGAAGTCCCGTAAATCACAGAAGCTTGGTGATCAAGGCTAGTGCGCAGCACTATTTCCTTAAGACAAAAATCGCCCCCGCAATGGTGCTTACGAGCTCTATAGCGTCTGTCTCCCAGGATACAGTGTTCAATCCCACACAGTTGCAGCACTACAAACTGAGTGTCCGACGAACCAAATGTGCAGCAGACTCTCTCTTACTATGGACAAACAATGACCCGAATGCAGTGAAAAATTGATGCCCAAAAAGCATGTACAAGATGCACTTAAATAGCCTGAACAGGTCTCTTCAATGGGGGGTTGCATCTGTTCAGAACAGTGACTGTTCAATGAACAGATGCATCTTCTCTGGACACACCCTTTCAAGGGCGAAAGGACACACATCACTTAGGGACACATCCCACACATCCCATTTTGCAAAAAAGAATTTTATTAAATAAAATTTCTCCAAAAAATTAAACGGGTAGTGGGCCGAGCCAAGGCCCAACTCCCAAGCCCAAGCCGATTTAGTGAGGACAAACCTATCTGACTCAAATACAAGTTTGAAACCCTTCTTGCTCAGTAGTGAGCCTGATACCAGATTCTTGCGTATATTAGGTACATGCAGCACATTGTTGAGGGTGAGTTCCTTTCCAGAAGTCATCTTTAATACCACCTGTCCTTGGCCTTCAACCTTAGAGGTGGCAGAATTGCCCATGAAAAGTTGTTCTCCGGTTGTAGCATGATAAGTGGAGAACATCTCTTTAATGGAGCAAACATGTCGAGTGGCCCCAGTGTCCACCCACCATTCTCTGGTGTTACCAACCAGATTGACTTCTGAGACCACAGCAGAAAGATTGATGTCTGAAACATCAGTGGAGAGAGTGTCCAATTCTGTCATGTGGGCTTGTGCTGGTTTCTTACTTGTATTGCCTTGGTCCTTGCGTTTACGACAGTCTTTAGCACGGTGGCCTGGTTTGTCGCACACATAGCACTTCCCTTTGAACTTCTTGTTATCATTGGGACCCTGCTGTTTTGGACCATTGGGATTGTTCTTCCTCTTCTTGGGATTATGCCCATGTTCCACTACATTGGCCTTAGCTTCAGTGAACATTTTCCCTGCTTTCTTTTCAGATGCACGATTGTCTTCCTCTATCCTCAATCTGACAATCAGGTCTTCAAGTTTCATCTCCTTTCGCTTATGCTTAAGGTAGTTCTTAAAATCCTTCCAAAGTGGTGGCAATTTTTCAATGATGGCTGCCACTTGGAAAGACTCACTAAGAGACATTCCTTCTGCATGAATTTCATGGAGAATTACTTGAAGTTCCTGAACTTGATTGATTACTGCTTTGGAATCTATCATCTTGTAGTCTAGGAATCTGCCCACAACGAATTTCTTCATTCCGGCATCTTCAGTCTTATACTTTTTATCAAGAGAATCCCATAATTCCTTAGCAGTCTTCAATGAACAGTACACATTATATAATGTGTTGTTTAGTCCATTGAGGATATAATTGCGACAGAGGAAGTCAGCATGCTTCCAGGCATCAACAGCAGCAACCACTTGCTTATCTGTTTCACCTTCTGTTAAGGCAGGAGCTTCTTCATAGAGGAACCTAGCCAAGTTTAAGGTAGTGAGATAGAACAACATCTTCTGTTGCCATCTCTTAAACTCAGTACCATTAAACTTTTCAGGTTTCTCCCCATTGCTCACCATAACAGGGGCAGGGGTACTGACTGGAGTATTCTTCTCAATACTCATTACTGTGAATGAACAGAAGCAAAAGAAAACAGAGAGTATACTGAGAGTTAACAACTATCAGTACTGTAAATACTAATCAACTGAGAGACCAATAAGTTACAGAACACACTGAAGTTCTGTAACAAATGAAATACAAGATAGAAACAGAATTTTACAATACTGGTTTCAGTAATAGAAGATTTAAAAACCAGTAGTAAAACGGACAGAAATTGAAACCAGAAACACTGAAGTAAAACTGATAATAAAGTGTACTCAGAACATCAAAGAATAATCATTTGTCTTAAGATTGTTGGTGCCGAGTACAGTCAGTAATAGTTCAGTGTTTAGAAGACAGATCTGAACACAGTGAATTTAACAACTAGTAAATACAATAAGAAGTCACTCACTGTTTGAAGACAGAAACAGGGTGTTGTTGCAGAAATCTTGAAGTCCCGTAAATCACAGAAGCTTGTGTTATACTATTATTAACATGAACCCTAAGATCGTGAACAGCATGATAATCACGTGTAGGATTTAATCTTAAATAAATTAAAGAGTACCTCTAGACATCCTGATGCAGAGATCTTTCTGATCCTGCAGTCTGGTGCTGTTGCTGATTGATGCTGTGATCCGTCGAGAAAGAGACTATGTGAATGGTTTCGGTTTCTCTTTCCTTGCCTATAAAACCTTAATGTGTTGATTTTCGTGAATGCCTTTGTGATGGACGAAAGGCTTTGTTTTATAAGTGAAAAGAGGACCGAATTTCCAATCAGGGTTTCCATAGACTTAATCTCAACCATCCATCAAGGTAAAGTTTGTTATGGAATACATCTCATTAAGAAACCTTTTTGTGTAAGGAATAGCATGTATCCTAAGAAAACAGATTTCCTATAATGACCGCAATTCGGGAAAGGAAAGGACTTGTAGTCCAAGTAATGGACTTAAAGATAATTTCCTTACAGTCTCCCACTTGGTCGATAGGAAGATCCTTTAGTGTTTTTCATTTTAGGAATCATAAGGCGCGCATTATATGCTAAACATTTCTTGAGTCGGTTATCATAAGTGTCTGGGCTAATTCAGTGGTCAATGGGAGTCATGGCGTGCACACATTATTTTGCAACATGTTTTCTTCCATGTACTACAGCATTGACAACCTGCATAACTAGACCGTAAAAGGAGATATACGTAATGGTCTCATCATGTCTATGTTGAAAGACTGTTTTGTTTATCATTCATCCACACATAAAATGTACACAATGGAAAAACAGAAATAGCAGATGTAGAGTTGCATTAAGAGCTCAATAAATGTCAAATATAAGTACAGAAATAAAAGGCAGAAAATGATAATTAAGAACTATCTTCAAGACCCATGCTTTCAGTATGTCCTTGAAAGGTCTTTGGAGGTAGTCCTTTCGTGAATATGTCTGCGACCATGAAATCTGTACGTATAGACTCAATGACAAATTTCTGTAATCTAACATCTTGTTTCAGTGATAGATATTTAAGGTCCATGTGTTTGGATCCCTTAGATATCCTGTCGTGCTTGGAGAAGAAGGTTGCAGCTTCATTGTCACAGTAAAGGGTTAATGGCTTAGAGATGAAATTCAAAGCTCCAAATTGAGAGATAAAATTATGCAACCATGTTCCCTGAATTGCAGCCTCGTAACATGCGACATACTCAGCCATCATGGTGGATGAGTAAAGCAACTCGGCTTTCTAGCTTTTCCATGATATTGCACCTCCACATAAGAGATACACATAGCCAAGAGTGCAGAGTCTGGTGTCAGGACATCCAGCAAAATCTGAATCTGAATAACCAGTCACCTGTAGGTGACTTGATTTTCTGTATGTGAGCATGTAATTCCTTGTTCCCTTGAGGTATCTCAGTACTTTCTTTGCAGCTTTCCAATGAGCGATTCCTAGTTTACTCTGAAATCTTCCAAGCATGCCAACAGCATGACTAATGTCAGGTCTTGTACAGACCTGTGCATACATCAAACTCCCGACAAGAGAAGCATAAGGATATTTTGCCATTTCTTTAAGTTCCAATTCGTTCTGTGGACACTGCGAAAGATCAAGCTTGTCTCCTTTATGCAGTGAAACAGGACTAGAGGAACAGGTCATCATGCCAAACCTCTCTAGAACTTTATCAATATATGCTTTCTGAGACAATCCCAAAATACCAAGTGACCTATCACGGAATATTTCTATTTCAAAATGCTTAGAGAGATAGTCCTTTGTTTGATATAATAAACCAAGGTCGCTGCTGGCCAGTAATATGTCATCAACGTACAGAACCAGAAATATGAACTTACTCCCACTGATCTTGAGGTATATGCAAGGGTCAACGATATTTTCTATGAAATCGAAGTTAGTAATGATTTCATGAAACTTTAGGTACCATTGCCTCGAAGCTTGTTTCAGTCCATATATTGATTTCTTAAGTTTGCAGACCATGTCTTCCTGACCTTCAATGATGAAGCCTTCAGGTTGACGCATGTAGACTTCTTCTTCCAAGTCTCCATTAAGAAAGGCAGTTTTCACATCCATTTGATGTATCTCGAGGTCATAGTGAGCTACTAATGCCATGATAATTCTAAGAGAATCCTTCCTTGACACAGGGGAAAAAGTCTCAGTATAGTCAATACCTTCTTTCTGATTGAAACCTTTGGCAACAAGTCTGGCTTTATGGCGTTCAATATTGCCTTTGCATCACGTTTGGTCTTGAAGACCCATTTACAGCCAACTGGTTTGTGTCCTGGAGGCAATTGAACAACTTCTCAGACTTGATTTTCATTCATAGATTTCAATTCATCCTTCATTGCATCAATCCATTTACTAGAATTAACATCCTTAATGGCTTGTGAATAAGAAACCGGGTCATTAATTGTCCCTTCTCCAGATTCTACTTGGTAAAGCATGTAATCATCGGAAATAGCTGATCTCCTTTGTCTTTGAGACCTTCTTGATGCTGGTTCCTCTGGTGCATTATCCATATGTTCATTGGCGAAAATCTCATTATGGAGTTGTTGATCATTTATTGGATTTTCCTCATTGTTAAATGGTTCAACAACAGGAGGATTGCCAACATCTTTCGGAATAGAGGGTAAAGGGATAGGTACCCTGATTTCCTGAATGATCACATCTTGAGGTTTATTACTCCCACTGATTTCGTCATTCTCAAAGAATCTAGCATTACCGGTTTCAACAATTCTTGTACTTTGGTTAGGGCAATAAAACCTAAATCCTTTGGACTTTTCTGGGTAACCTATAAAGTAACCACTGATTGTTTTAAGGTCCAATTTCTTTTCATGTGGATTGTAGACTCTAGCCTCAGCTAGGCAACCCCAAATTTGGAGATGTCGTAAACTAGGTTTCCATCATTTCCACAGTTCAAAAGGTGTCTTTAGAACTGCCTTACTGGGAACTCTGTTCAAGATATAAACAGCTGTGCGTATAGCATCCATCCACAAGGATATAGGTAAGTTAGCATAACTCATCATTGATCTAACCATTTCCATGTATGTACGATTTCGCCTTTCAGCTACACCATTCTGCCATGGAGAACCAGGCGTTGTGTATTGGGCAACAATTCCAAGTTTTTGGAGAAGTTTTGCAAAAGGTCCAGGATGTTGTCCTGTTTCGTCATACCTTCCATAAAACTCACCACCTCTATCTGACCTTATGATTTTCACTTTTCTATCTAATTGCCTTTCGACTTCAGTAATGAACACTTGTACAGCATTCACAGACTGAGATTTGTCATGCAACAAGTATAAATAACAGTAACGTGAGTAATCATCAATAAAGGTAATGAAATACTTTTCTCCTCCAAAGGTTGGAACATCAAAGGGTCCGCAAATGTCTGTATGTATTATTTTAAGAAGCTCAGTACTTCTTGTGGCTCCTTTCTTTGTGTGTTTTGTTGTTTTGCCTTTAATACAATCCACACATACATTAATATTAGTAAAATCTAGATCCGGAAGGACACCATCTTTTACTAATCTTTTGATTCTTTCACTGGATATGTGACCCAGTCTTTTATGCCACAAGAAATAAGAGTCGAGTTTGGATGACTTTCGTTTTGTTTCCTTAGAATGCAGGGTAAGTTGGGTTTCAGCAAGTTGACTATCAAGATGAAACTTGTATAGCCCATCAATCAAAATTCCAGAACCAATACGACTAGAATTTTTAAATAAACTGAAATTACCATTTCTTACTTCAAAAGAGTAACCAACTTTATCAAGTGCGCTTACAGAAACCAAATTACGGGAAAGAGACGGAACATAAAGAGTTTGACATAAGTCTAACTGATAACCGCTATCTAAAACAAGACGAAAAGTTCCAATAGCTTCAACTGGAGCTTTGTCTTTGTTTCCCATGAAAAGGAAGTTCTCACTTGGATTTATGGTTTGGATCGTAAGGAATCCCTGCATTGAATTGGAAACATGAACATTAGCACCAGTGTCAATCCACCAAACATCAGAAGAAACATAAGTAAGATTTGATTCGAAATAACTTACGGAACCCATAGGGTTACCTTTCTTTTCGAACCATTCTTTACGTTTAATGCAGTCTGCCTGAAAATGTCCAGGTTTCTTGCAAAATTTGCATAAGTTTTCCTTCTTTTTCTTCTTGGGGTTCTGACCAGCCTCATTAGATCTGGGTGGTGCCCGTTTCTGGCCTGAATTATGCTTTTTCCCAGCTTTGTGTCCAGCTCCTTGAACGAGATGAGCTACTTTAATCCCTTGTTGGTTCAGCCTGGCCTCCTCTTGAACCAGTTTGTTAGCCAATTCATTCATTGTCCACTTGTCCGTAATAGTGTTGTAATGAATTTGGAAATGCCCGTGCTGAGGAGGTAAACTGTTTAGGATAAATTGGACGAGAAACGCCTCATCCACTGATAATCCCAAATTCTTTAGTTTAGCTGTAAGGTTGGTCATCTCAATGACATGTTCATGCATTGATCTGGTGCCATCAAACTTCATGGTTGTAAGATCTGCCATTAGTTTCCCAGCAAGGGATTTGTCTGCAGTCTTAAACCTAGCTTCAATGGCCTTCATATAGTCCTTAGCATTCTTAGGTGTAGGAAGGGATGTTTTTATGTTGGTGGCAATAGTCATTCGCAAAAACATAGTGCTTAGTCTGTCAGACCTTTCCCAGGCATTAAAGAAGGTTGTTTCATCAGGGGTACTTTTATCCGTGAGTGAAGCTGGCTTATCTTTACGAAGAGCGATATCCAGTTCAAGTACCCCCAATGTAAACTCAACTTGCTCTTTCCATTCTGAGAAGTTGGTTCCATTGAGCTTAGTGACAGAGGTAGCATGCGAAGTGAGATTAGTGGTTGCAAGAACTACAATAGAGATACAATAATAAGGCTTTAATAAAAATAAGACAACACACGCATAATATATGAATATAAACGACAAAATTTTAGGTGCTCCTGTGGGTAGTCACCATAATTTCTATGCATTATACCATCTAAGGTCGTCATATTCAAGGTGATGTAAATGAGTGATGTTAATCTTAATTAGGAACAAACACTCTTTAATTATTGTTCAATCGTATGAGTATAATCCGCCTGTGGGCGACTAAATGCTTCATACCTTCTTGAACAATATGTAATGTAAACATGATGATGATACTTTTAGGGCCAAATTTCAGTATTTAATTGTTAGGGTCACTGTGGTGAGACCTAACCCTAAGCATACAACTTCGGTGATAAAAAAGGCTTAATATGAATATAAATATTATATATATTGCATGCATTCATGATAGATCATTCATTGTATGAAAAGTACTGATAAAAAGGCCAAGCCTCGAGGGCTGGCCCTCCGGGGCGCCTACCAAAAAATTTTTGAGGCATTATATCATCGATTACGAAGAAACATGCTAATGATAATCAACATAATACGGAATAATTATGAAAATATGATCCAACTATATGGCCTATTTTCAGTCATTCTTTTCGATCATCTGTCTTTATCTTCGACTGCTTCAAAATGTCATCTTCAGTCTCGAAACAACATCCTTTTCAATTATGACGTACCAGTTACTGATCTCCTCCATTATTATATTGAATTTTTACTCACGCAGGAGTTTATACATAATTGAAAATTCAAAACTTAAATAAATCACGATCAAACAATCGTGCCCAAATAAAAAAAATTGCTGAATAACATAAATATAAACCATTCATGCAGGCCATAATAGTTGGATCGATAAATTGCTGCAAAACAGAGTCAGAAAGGATCTATATTTGCCGATTATGGTGATGCGTAGTTATCCTAATTAATGGACGATCATGTGTTCTAAAACCATGCTCTGATACCACATGTTATACTATTATTAACATGAACCCTAAGATCGTGAACAGCATGATAATCACGTGTAGGATTTAATCTTAAATAAATTAAAGAGTACCTCCAGACATCCTGATGCAGAGAGCTTTCTGATCCTGCAGTCTGGTGCTGTTGCTGATTGATGCTGTGATCCGTCGAGAAAGAGACTATGTGAATGGTTTCGGTTTCTCTTTCCTTGCCTATAAAACCTTAATGTGTTGATTTTCGTGAATGCCTTTGTGATGGACGAAAGGCTTTGTTTTATAGGTGAAAAGATGACCGAATTTCCAATCAGGGTTTCCATAGACTTAATCTCAACCATCCATCAAGGTAGAGTTTGTTATGGAATACATCTCATTAAGAAACCTTTTTGTGTAAGGAATAGCATGTATCCTAAGAAAACAGATTTCCTATAATGACCACAATTCGGGAAAGGAAAGGACTTGTAGTCCAAGTAATGGACTTAAAGATAATTTCCTTACAGCTTGGTGATCAAGGCTAATGCGCAGCACTATTTCCTTAAGACAAAAATCGCCCCCGCAATGGTGCTTACGAGCTCTGTAGCGTCTGTCTCCCAGGATACAGTGATCAATCCCACATAGTTGCAGCACTACAAACTGAGTGTCCGGCGAACCAAAGGTGCAGCAGACTCTCTCTTACTATGAACAAACAATGACTCGAATGCAGTGAAAAATTGATGCCCAAAAAGCATGTACAAGATGCACTTAAATAGCCTGAACAGGTCTCTTCAATGGGGGGTTGCATCTGTTCAGAACAGTGACTGTTCAATGAACAGATGCATCTTCTCTGGACACACCCTTTCAAGGGCGAAAGGACACACATCACTTAGGGACACATCCCACACATCCCATTTTGCAAAAAAGAATTTTATTAAATAAAATTTCTCCAAAAAATTAAATGGGTAGTGGGTCGAGCCAAGGCCCAACTCCCAAGCCTAAGCCCGGTTCGGTGCGGGGCGGCGCGCGTGTGTGGTGGTGACCCAACCTTGATCTAAGTCCTCCCTCCCCCACAAAAGTGGGGTGCCCCTTAGGGCTTATTTTATACTACCAAAGTAAGTATATTTATACCCAAGGACTGTTTTGCTCCCAAGCAATGTGGGATGCAAGTTCACTACTTCCTTTGTTTCCATGTTTAACATGTTCAAGTAGTGGTGTTTATGAGGCAATTTCTCATTCACTGCTTAATGGATTAGAGCAACCGAATACATGTAATTACTCTACTCATGGAGTAGAGTACATTCCCATGTATTCCCACCAAAAAGGATTAGTGGGTCCCACTTAGTTTTTGGCTCAAACTTTGACAAAACTAATGGTGCTCTAGCCATTTTTCCAACAAAATAAACCACTTCAACTTAGGGAATCTATCAATAAACTAAGAGAGAACCCCAAAAAAGCTTTGAAGTTGAGCCTGCATATCTCTTTGAAAATAAATCTAACTCTTTAAAAGGAAACTTTGAGATCTAATATGTCCTCTATATCCACCTGGATTAGGAAGATCCATTAGCATTCATTTCATGGATAGCACAAAAATGCATCTTCATAAATTACTAGCACTGTAAGATTTCAGAAACAATAACACTAGATCCCATGGGTTTACACCGATGTGAATGGAATGAACCATTGGATTGACCAGCACTTTTTCTTTATATACAATTATTAAACTTATGGACCATGGTTACGATGATCTGACGGGCTTGAAATTTATTGAAGGTAGGGCCAATCAAGATATTTCATCCCCATTCCCACTGATTGGTGGGGACCGGGCCAAATAATAAAAGTTTATAAGTGATTAATTACAAGATTTGAGCCCTTGGGAAGCCCTTGGGAAAAAGGAATTAATTAGTTTAAGATTTGTGTTAAATTACATGGGTAATTGTATTTAGGCACGCTAAAGTCAACTTATTCACTAGCAAATGCACTATTTAATTTAAAATATTTTATGCTATTTAGAATAATTATTTCAAGATTTACTTCTCATTTTCTACATGTACTCATTCTTTTAAAGAAAAAATGTCTCTGAAAAGAGAATCCACTGATGGGTTTGTATCACTGCCAGAAAATTTAAAGTGAACAATTTAATGTGGGCTCACAAACAAATAGTCCATTTTACAAGTTAATCATTTGACTTTAGTGGGCCTAAACACAATTAGCGTGAAAATCTCCACAAAGTTTAAACAATTTTAATTCCTATTCTGAAAGGCTTCATGAGTTTTGTAATCGATCACTTATACTTTTTTTTTCATTAGAGCCCAGATTCAGCACGGGCATGATTTGCTAGTGATCCAATGCGGCTACGCGCCTCTTGGTGGGGCCCCCACAATTACCAATCCAAGTGGACCACACGCACACACCCCCTCTCAATAACAATGGATCCCATGGGTTTGCACCGATATGAATCGAATGAACCATTGGATCAAAACTGATGGCATTTTTGTATAGGATTATTGAACTTATGGGCCATATATGGTTAAGATGATTTGATTGGATTGAAGTTTGTTGGAGGTAGGGCCCAACAAGATATTTTGATCCCCCTGATTCTGACCATGCAAGGTAGTAGTTTGTTAATAAATAATCAGGTGTGAGGGTGCAATTGCATGTACGAGAATTACGTAAGATGACCCAATGAGCCTAAGATACCGTCATTGATATCATGCATTGTCCAGCCATGAGCCATGCCACAGGCCGTGCCGTTCGGGTGGGTGGCAGGGCCTGGCCCAGCACAGCTCATAGGTGACGGGCGCACGGCTACAGGCTGGGCCTGCCGGCCAATGGGTCAAAACTTATGGAACTTTAGCCAGTAGTCCACCAAATAGGGAATCTGTACAAAAAAAGTAACTTTATTCACCATTTTTTTTGTGGTCACATTCGATTTTTATTTTCTGTTTTGAGAGTCGACTGCAACCCTCATTATAACAAGTCAAGGTCGTATTTGACCCTGAGCAGGCATAATCTCTTCATCCTCTTCCTTCTTCCTCGAGTGTTCGACTTTTCGATTAAAGGAAGAGAGGACTGGAAGATCTACTACTTAAAGTTACTTTTTTGGTAAATTTCTTATAGAGGATCATTTCGGGAAAAAGCTCCTGCAATTTCAAACCCAAATTTCTAACATGCTATGTTTTTATGCAACATCACGTGAAATAGATTTTGCTAAAATGGAAGAATGGATTGGAGCAATTCAAAAGCAAAGATCCACACTCATTTGTGCTTTGGGCAAAAAAATCATGCCCATACAAGAAGATACCAATAACCTAAAATAAAAGATGATACCAACAAGAAAACTAGAGATGAGGAAGAGAACAAGGCACCAGCAGTTCACATGATGCACAACCAATCGACAACATTTATTAGGGACCAAACCTTTCTTAAATTAACCAATCCATCAATAACATTTTTAGGGCCAATTGGCAATTTACTGGGTTAGATATTCCAGTCATATCTCCCTTTAATAAAAAATTCGAATACTCGAGGAAAAAGGAAGAAGATGAAGAGGTTATACCTACTCAGAGTCGAATGCGACCCTCACTTGTTACAACGAGGTTTCTTAAAATCTTCTATAATATAACATAAATTCGAAAAACTTGAAAGAAAGTTTAAAAATAATCTTCTTGAAATAAAATTTACAGCTATGATAAAAGAGAAGTTGATGTGTGGCGTTAGAGAGAGAGGGGATGTTTTGCAAATATCAATTTTCTGATATCACTGGCCCCACGATGGATAGGTATAGCCAAATTCTATTCCAAGGAGAATGACAAAGACTGTTGGATCAATCGACGTTTAAAATAGTGATCCAAGTGGCGTAACAATGAAAATGAGCTAGTATTCATAGGACTTTTCACGAAAACTATTCTATAAACAGAAGACAAACAAGTTTTTTTGTTTCCTTTCCCAGAGAACTGATGGGCGTTTTGCTTGTGATGCGTCCCAGTGCACCCCACCCCACTTCATACTCATGGGCCTTACGATTTTGATTCTAATGGGCCTCAACCCATCAAAAAGCATCATGCAAGATAAGGCTGTAAGCTCTACATATAACTCTATTTACTTTTCTCTCTATGGATGATGTGGGACCCCGGAATATCACAAAGATACTCATGACCTACAGGCAGCAGCATTACCAGCACACCCACAACCTTCGAGGAAGCGAAATGTTCACCTAGACAATCAAGGAGAGGTACGGGTATCCCTCTGAATGTAAGGCCACTAGGGAGAAGAAAATCAGCTAATTTAGATGGATGTTGGCTTCTAAAGAAGTTCTCTCATGGAGAGTGAGTTTTAACTACTACCAACTTCTCAGATGACAAGAAGCTAAAGGAAGGGGAATTTGGCAGCGTGTACAAAGCGTATTTGAGCGATTTGAATTTAATGGTGGCCGTGAAGAAAATCCAGAGGATATCAACAGAATGCAAGCAGGTGTATGTGCAGAAAATGACTAACATTAGACATTCCCGCATGAGAATCTGGTGCAGTTGATTAGTTGGTCATACAATCCTGATGAATTCCTACTCGTCTCTGAATTCATGCCCAATGGAAGCCTAGATATGCATCTCTTTGGCAAGATAAGGACTCTTACCTGTCTAATTCAGGATGGGGTTGGTGGAGAGGATTTGGAATCTTCATGAAAATGGGACATGGATTGGGACATGGATTTCGACAAGAAGGAGATGGAGTGTTTGATGATTGTTGGGTTGTGGTGTGCTCACCCAGATTACAATCTAAGACCTTCTATCAGGCAAGCGATTGCAGTTCTTCATTTTGATGCTGAGATCCCAAACCTTCCAAATAGGATGCCTGTTGCCATGTATATGGGATCATCCCCATATGCTCCTTCTAGCCAACATTGAGTGACAACTTCAAGTATTGCTTTGGATGGTTAATAGGTGCATCTAGCTGAAGAACCTAATTGTTCTGCTTTTAAATGGTGTCTCTGTGTGCTTGTATTCATGTTTCACCCCTCATGGCTGCTGCTGTATTTTTGTATTTGTCTTTGGAATATTTATGAATAAAGTACTTCATTGGCTTGTCATTTTCTTTTCTTTTTCTTCTTTCCATTTTTTGCTGGGTTTGTTAGTTTTCTTTTCTTCTATCAAATACTCATGTTGAAGGTAGTAGATATAGCGGAAGCACGAATCTAAATGAGCTCGCTGCTACAAACGTGATAAGGGCTGTGTTGGCTTGAATCAAGCACTAGTTGTGGAGATTTGTGATTGTCTACAAGAGATCAGTCACATTTGATTCACTCTTCAAAATTCAAGGGCAAGGGCAAACACTCTGGATGTAGATGATGATGGAGAATAGAAGATCCAGTGAAAGATGTATTATTGAAAGTTGGTGCCAACTATTATTCTCATGTCTAAGATCTCCGAATTGAGAGGTGATATATAGTCTTTTGGCTAATGGGTGATAAGATCTACATTCAAATTCGAATTGAGAGATGATAAGGATAATAGGTTGGATCAAACTCTCTCAATTTGAATTTAAATGGAGATATAATAAGGATAGAGAGTTAGATAAAACTCAAACTATTATTATCCATATCACCATGATATTCCTTGTGCGGGGTGTTTGTTTGTGAGTGGGGTCCACCCACATGTAAACACAAGTGGGCCCCATCACAAATGCCAACACATGTATGTTCCAAACTCATGTATTCTGTCACTTGTTTTTATCTACAGAATGTTTGTGTTTTTGGATTCATGCACCTTTGCTCCGGTGAGAGGGGCTCTATGTTGATTACATCTCATTCTTCTTCTATAATTAGCGAAATTGTTTAACAACCTTTTTAGACATGGTTCAAAGCTAGAGATGTAAACGGTTCATGCCTGATCCAGAAAGCAACATAGGCCCAAAAGCTAGTGTTGTAAAGTTTTCTAGTAGGCCCAATAATGCCGGCTTCAGCCAAAGGTCAATTGGTAAAGGTCATCAAGAAAGCAGAAGTTAGCCCATATTTAGATGAGCTTGGCCCGCTTGCTGTCAAATTGTGCACAGAACTGAGTTCACAAGATTCTATCAAGTGGGATCCAGGTCCTAGTTATGGAAGCCCACTTGGCTTGACCATTGATAGAAGCATTCAAACTCCGCCAAGACCATTGTTAGAAGCATTCAAACTCCCACTTGGCTTGACCATTGTTAGAAGCATTCAAACTAGATCTTGATGGTTTTAACGTTTATGTCGAAGGAAAATGTCACTCCAGCTCGTGGGCAGGTGCTGAACCATGCCATGCATTGATAAATTAAGAGGGGCTTACAAAATTTCTCCGACCCCAACCTAGTTCCGCCGCTGCTCATGGAGCCCATCTATATGCAAGTTTAATTACCAATGGGAGGATGATAGATTGAAAGGCCTCCTTGACAAGGGGATCTGAAAAACCAACTTCACTAGATTATCTTCGGCCTTAAAATTCAATGACATCTTAACTGTAGATTTTCTTGATACTCAATCTAACGGTTGGTGAGCGTAAAATTGGGTTGACTTTAGATCATGGGATGAAAGACCATCAAAGGAGTTCCATTTATGAAATATGACTCCAAGTGAGCCCCATAGCACTGAATTGCATTTGCAGTTGCTCATAAGAGAACATTCTCCTTTGTATGAAAAAAAATTTGTCATGTAAATGTTTTGCCATGTTTAGCATTTTCTACAGGCATACTAGGAAAGTTACTGAGTAGATCCAACTTAAATATAATTAAGATCCACATTCCAAGATGGCCTTTCCAATTATCACAACTCTTATTTGTTTTACCAAAAAAAAAACTCATATTTGTTAAACAACCCAAAGAAAACTTATAAAATCTCCCTTCAAAATGAAGTTGAACTAAATAAGATCAATTGTAAATCAACCTTATTAAGGATTACAAAAGTTCCAAAAGCTAGGGAAAAAACCGTCTCCATAATTTGCGATAATGAATTATTCCAAAGCCTAAATTTCTTCTCGCCCTGCATCAATATCTATAATGTTTCACTTTTGACTAAACTGGATAGCTCATTATCAAATCAATAATCCTAGCCATACATAAACAAAATAAAATTCTTAATTGGGAATCTTGTTTGGATGGAAATCTCCTGTAATTAGGGAAATAATAAAATAGAGAAAACCTTTTTTTTTTTTTTTTTGTTATCAGAGGGTTCCCAACCATTTGGATTGAACTAATCCTTCCGGGCCCAGAGAGAAGCCAGGTAAACACCCTTGTGGCCCCAATGTGGTAGCACTAGTGTACATAATCTTCGATTCCTGGAAAAAGGAGAACCGGGGGTCGATACCAAGATCTTTAGTTCGAGAAGAGGGGTTATGATAGTCTTTTATTTTTAGTGGCTTGATAGGGAATTTTTTTTTTTTTTACTTTTTGTGTAAAAAGATGAAAAAAAAATTTTTGTCATTTAATGGAGAAGTGAGGTTGCTTTTTTATTATATTTTTTACCAAACAAGGGAATTTTGTAATTATGTACTTTTGATATCACCCATGGTATTTTGTTATTTGGATAATGAAGGGTTTACCTCACTTCAATTCATTTCACCACCCATCCAAACACGGGGTAAAGGAGCAACAGTTCTCACCGAATGGTTGAGTCACGTCATCAGAATGACTTTTTACCAAATGGTAAGGAGCAATAGTTCTCACCTAGACGACCGAAATTTAAATCCTAGGTACGGCACCTCTTCTCATGTGTGGGCTCCCTTTCCAGTTGTATGGATTCTCTTCTCGCATGCAATGGGTTGTCTTCCCTTGTGTGCAAATCTCCCTTCGGTCTTAGCCCACTTCGATGGGGTACCAATCTCTAGCTGACAATGTCCCTCTTTCGTACCATTATCTCTCTTTAAAGCTGAGTTTTGGTTGAAAAAAAGAAAACTCAATTCCAACTTAAGGAGAAGCCACATCAACTTCTTGGGCCCACTGGTGAATGTGTCTCAAATGCACTTAAAGGCTTAAATATGTCTTTTCAAATGTCTTAAGTTTTATATCTTTTCAAAAATATATTTGTGCCTTTTCAATAAGATGTGTTTTTTGGGCCCATTTGTGTGGATGTGACTCAATTCTAAGGGATGCCTTCTAACTCTATAAGTTAAAGTGATTTCCATGTTTTTATATAGTATTCAAAATGAGTAGAAATGCAGCATTTTCAGAAGCACACATCGTCTTTGAGCATTTCTCTCTCTCTCTCTCTCTACTTTGATTTTAAATACAAATCCGTATTTTTGAATTATCTTTAAAGTGTTGTAAATTAATAATCTGGTTGAGCTTTCTCATATGATTTTTGGTTAATTTCGTGTATATGCTTTTCTATTATTATGACATTATGCAGAGGTTAATACTTCTGTTAATTTAACTGGATATGTGCCTTTTGGGTTATTGAATAAAATTAGTATTTGACCTAATCTAAACTAATTTTGCATATGCCTTAATCCTGTTATTAATTATTATTTATTTTAGATATTAATCCTAACTTATAAATCAATCTACGCAAGACTTAACCGTACATCACACAAAACTCCTTTACTTTTATTGAATATTAATCGAATGATTTTTATTTTTTTCTGATTTAATAATTAAATTAATTATTAATATTCATTAATTATTTCATTTGAATGATATTTAACCCTGCAATTCATGGCCTTTCATGCTAGTTAGTAATATTTAACTTCATGCAAGGTAGGATACTAACAGTTTGATTTAGGACAACGGTTTGCACCCAAAAGATGTGGATTCGAGAATTACCACAAAATCATGGGTTATCAAAAAGAAAAAGAAAAAAGTTATATACTTACGTAAAGCATAATCCACTAGCTGCTCTCGGATATTCCCAATACCCCTTTTTTATTTTATGCCAGCAAGGACGGTCCTGATGTGTCGTTTTGCCTTTTCAAGTCGGTTCTTCCTACGATAGTATCGTCTTTTTGTGAGTCGGCATCGGCTGTCCCCAACTTAGCCTCCATGGGGAATGAACTTTTTAGTAGTTGGTGGGACCACGTGAATAGATGAGTCGCAGCTATCCTCCACAGTGCGCACATGCGACGGAATTCACAACTGGATCCAGAGATCCAGGCCGTCCATTTGTGGGCCCTGCAGCTCATCTATGAATTGATTGCATTTCAGCTCTGATGAATTTTCACCTGTTCATCTGTTCTTTACCGGGTCTCCCACTTCTTTCTTTCTTTTTTACTTTTCTAGTCCGAGAATTTCATCGTGTAGGATGCGCTCGTGCAGGGAGAGGATTCAGTTATTTGCAAAATTTCATTTGGGAGAGATGAATTTTGTATTCCCACCCCCATACATGGTAAAACAAAATCTTTCTTATGTAGGGAGCTGGTTCATTTTTTATTCCCCTCTCCTTGACAAAATGTGACATTCCAAATTATCAAAAAGTGGTTGTATGAAAAATTAAAATAATTTTCCTCTTGACAGTGGATTCCTCCCGTAGCACATTAGACGTGTTCAGAGCGTTCTGAAAATAATTATAGATTTTATACTAAAATGTGTAATATGTATTCGGTATATATATATAGTGGTAGAGTCGAGGGATAGAGAGATACACTTGCTTCTCTTCTCATAATTTGCACAGCCTCCTATTTTTTATTTGGAAACTATAAATTACGACATGCTCGTTAAATTTGGCGTTCGCATCAAATTGAAACATCTTATGCAGGAAAATAGAAGTTTTCTTTATTCAGGACTCGCAGAGTTGTCACGGTGGATAGAACACTCATTCCCACACCTTTACCAGTTGGATCAGTCCTTGGGTGGGGTGGGTTACTTCCTGTCCCTTGGCCACTGAATCTAACTTGAAAACCAGAAAGGTTTTCTTTATTATCAATAGAGGAATCGCCACATAAACATGCTCTGGGTGATACGATTAGTTTATAATGCAGAGGGAACTCATATATATATATATATATATATATATTTTTCTATGTTGTTCAATTTTACGTCATTTGATTTAATAATTCTCCATCCTAAAAGTAGCATTTTAATTGATTTATGAAGAAAGAGAGCTGACAAAGAGGGGATGAAGATAGGGGTGGCTATGGATCGGGTTTAAATGGGTATCTCACCCAACTGCTCCTATTGGGGTGGGGTTGGTAGAGGTTTTCATCAATTTGGAGCAGGTTATGGTATGCAGGTTAAAGCCTGTCATAGACATGCACGATGGGTTCAAATGCATCTCGCCAATCCAATGAGTCATTCTCCATGTTAATCTCATAACTCACTGTCTATTGTACTATATTAAGCTAAAGGTTTTTTGATTTAATTTTGACTGGCATATTTAATTTTGACCGACATTTATGCTTTCACGCCCTCTTTCCACTACTCATGCAACTACCCACTTATTCTTTTTCATCAAATTACTCATGTTTCAATTGTTTTTTTATGTAACTACTCTCTTTCTGTTCCAATTTAACTATTTTATGCAACTTGCCTATGGAAAGAGGTAACTGATTTTAATACATGATTATTTATTTTATAGTATTGATACCGTGCTGAACACGGGTTAATGGTAGTTAGTAATTCAGTTGATTGATATGGGACTTGAGATAAATTAAAATCTTTATGTGTTAATTTAGTAAGGGTTTCATGGACAATGTGCTGTATTGTGATTTTTTTAAACTTTTATGTGGATTTGAGTTAAATTGAAAAATCCATGTGATTGATTGGATTGGAATTTGAGTTGAATTGAAAATTTCAAGTGGTTGATTGAGTTAGGATTTAAGTTGAATTGAAAATTTTGCGATTACTAAGTTGGTAGACGATGACTTATAACATTTTGATTTCCCACATTTTCTAGATGGCGTATGATTGTTTTTTTGAGAATTTTGAATATTTATAGAGTTGGACTGTTTTAATGTTTTATTTTTTGATATGGCAAATCATGCTATGAAATATACCACCAAACACCTTACTTGACCCGTCACATGTGGGGCAGACCAGGGAGGGTGGGCATGGAGTTCAATGAAAGGTTGTGACGCGGGTTTTAAATTGGGTGGGTGAGTTTGGGATGACTTTGTGTGTTTGATGGGGCGTGTATGGAATTAGTATGTCTCTGACCCGCCCCATTGCCATCCTTAGCCAAGGAGCAAGATTACACACACCCATGTGAAAATTTTTTTTTGGCAATATTACATGAGTGCATCTTTTCCAACTAGAGGTGATAATCGAATCATTGTAAATTAAGACTATAAGTTTAGAACAAGAAGCAATAGGTCGGCTTGGAAAATGAAAAAAGGTTTGGATTGAAGATAAGCTAGCTAATGTTTTGATCCGTACATCAGTACCTTTGATCATTGATTGAATCTTAATTAGGGCTAGTTTGACACTTTACTAATATAGTATAAGTCAAGTAAAGCCTTCTTTTTTTTTGACAATATGTCACATCAAAAGTACTTTAATTCAAAACTCCCTCTATCTTAAAAAAATAAAGAAGTCAAAAATCAACTACCTGTATCCACTAAAGTAAAAAAAAACCCCACTTTCCCATACAAAAAGTCTAAAAGATTCCATAACAAACAACTAAAAATAAAATACCATTACAACCCACGTATATTTTATTCTTTTTACAAAATCAACTTTACTTCACTTGACTCTATTAATAGAGTTGTGAATGGACCAATAAGAACCTTCTAGTTGATCCATCCACCGACAAAACGGCCCAAGGAAATGGTGTCAAATTGCTTTGATTCAAAGTTTTCTTTCCATGATCCAAGTGCCCTACTTTAAAGAAAGATTTCTATAGACGTGTCATTTTTACATAAATATATCAACATCTCAATAGTCACCAATACAGCATATGCTAGCGAACTTTATCATTGACAAAAATTTTGTTTGGAAGTTCCTAAAAGCTTAATTTTCACCCATTGGATTTCAGATTGCTTACCATTATCATTCTACCCATCCATTTTAATGTGTCATTGGCACACCACTCATTCATCTACTGTCATGATCCCTATTCTATGGTAAAGTATACTATTATCAAACCGTTTGGATTGGCATGCACCCACGGTCCTATGTAGAAGTGGAAAAATCTACCCTGCATTAGATCCACAACTTATTTGGGCTAACCAAGGTATCTTGAATGAATAGAAAGGGTATTGTGATTTTTAGAATAGGTCACAGAGCAGGGTCCCAATCCAAATTGTGGAGTCGAACCCTTCAAATGTGGTGCAAAAGTTCCATCCATTCATGGCACTAGTTGGTGCCTCTTGAGGTAGCGGCAGTGGTTAATCTAAACGTAGGACTTAGGGATCGATCCCTGTCATATGTGTGATCGTAGGGTGACAACACCAATCAACCATGAGCATGTTAGTTGTCATTTTTATGATGTCTATCCTTTCCTTTTATCATCAATGTTTTTATCTTTTTTTTTTCATCTAAGAAAAAGAAAAAAGATCTTGTTTTGGGGTGGAGGCCAAGAACCTACTTATTTTGAGATCAAACCCTTGAAATCCCGGTCTCTTGTCCTTGGCGCCCAATAGCTTCAGTTGTTATTGGCTTCATTTCCTTTAAGGGTAGTTTACCTTTTACACAAATTACCATGTTTGTCAAAATTACTATTTTTGCATGAGTAAATGAGCACATCAACAATTTTAGAAGTATTTGGATATTTTTTAATTTATCATTCACAAATTTCTCAATATCCATGAGGATTTTATAAATAAGATTAAAAGTCTTAGTGCTTATTATTAATACGAAAATATTGAATGGTCCAAATCATAAATTGGAGGCCCACAAAAGTGCAATATATATATATATATATATATATATATATGTTAGGGCCATTTCACACATTACGCAACATCTAGAAAGATCATGTAAGACAATTAGGATCGCCATCCTAATGGAATGAGGCAATCGATGTTCTAAACCTCTCACATGTGGTGGAATGCAAAGGACTGCTCGTCTTGACAAATTCAACATGTTCGATCTTCTTGTGTGATTTTGGAGAAAATCGAGTCTCATGAAATATGATTTATTTTCTAGAGGATTTTATTCAAAAAATCCCTTAAGACTTGTCAATTACCAAAAGCACCATCAACATTTTAAAAATACCACAGTAGTCTCAAAGGCCCTGTTTGGTATTTTTTTTTTGCTTTTAGCGTTGAGCGGGGATATCTCCGTTCATTCTAAGTAAACGAGTGGGGATATCCCTGTTCGTCGTTCATTACAACTTAAAGACTGTCGAATACCCTTTTTCCCTTTGCCTTTTTTGGTATCCGGACGAATTTCTTTGCAACCCTTCTTCCACATTAACTTGCTTTGTGGGAGAATCCTATTCTTGAAAGTGTATGTTATTGCCTCAATTGTTTTTTAATGATTTTTGCCTGAAAACTGTGCATGAGGGAAGATGGTCGGCAATAAGTTTGCATAGTTGGATTGCAGGAATTTGAGGTTTCAGATGTTCAAACTGTTAAAGAATTTATTGAGAAGGGGAATGCTGCGCGAAGTACTGGCTTTACTGGTGCCAATGAGGAATCTTCATGATCCCATGCCATTTTACAGCTTGCCATTAAAAATCACAAGGAGGTAAATGAATCAAGAAAGCACAATGATGGAAATGAAACCAAGAGTGGGAAGGTTATTGGGAATATTTCTTTTATTGATCTTGCTGGCAATAAACGTGGTGCCGATACTACTGATAATGATAGGCAGACTCGGTAGGTGCTTTTTGTTAACCTCTTCCCGTTACTAAGTTTATATGGGTCATTTCTACTTAAAAGATTCAAGAATATGATTCTCCCATAAAGCAAGTTAATGTGAAAGAAGGGTTGCAGAGAAATTCGTCCTGATACCAAAAAAGGCAAAGGGAAAAAGGGTGTTTGATAGTCTTTAAGTTGTAATGAACGACGAACGGGGATATCCCTGCTCATTTACTTAGAATGAACGGGAATATCCCCGCTCAGCGCTAAAAGCAAAAAAAAAAAAACAAACAGGGCCTTTGAAACTACTGTGGTCTTTTCAAGATGTTGATGGTGCTTTTGGCAATTGACAAGTCTTAAGGGATTTTTTGGGTAAAATCGAGTCTCATGATATATGATTTATTTTCTATTCCTTATATTTGTCCTCCTTTGAAATGGATAAGACAACATGATCTTATTTTGCAATCTAGAAAGCTGGGTCTAATGAGCCAATTTGAAGAGACTCCAACCCTCAAAGGCAAGCACTATAATTTCGGGAAATATTTTGTATGCTCTTCCCTTTTATATAATGATTCAATCCAAAATTCAAAAATAAAATGAAAAATAGAATCCAAGCTTAGCCAATACTCTATTTCCTATGCAATCCAATCTCTGATTAAAAGGATCTTTATTTTAAGTAGATCTTATCTAGTCATTATTTAAAGAAAACACCATTGTCAATTAGTCATCTTCCAACTCATCCACTTGACCCATTTGGTCGCTAAGGTAGATATTAAGGTGACCCAATAGATCCACATTTCCAGCAACATGCACCACATAGGTGACAAAGTTTGAAATTACATGCAAACTCGAACCATATGGCCATATCCTACTAGTACTAATATTGGTTAGATATGACGTAGAAAGCTTGGCTCACTCATATTGTGTGAGGTGGGTGCATTTTGAACTACAGCCCACGAAACCGTTTCAACCTCGCCTTCCATCTTTGACCATAGAGTCGGTTCTACACCCCATGGGGTAATTGAGAGGGTTGGATTTTAACATTGTAATTTTTTAGTTTACGCAACTTGAGCATTAGAGCCCATTAGAAAACATTTAAGGTTGTTACAAATAGCTTGCCGTGGGATCCTCAAAACCTAAATTTAAATCTCTGCATGTCATGAACCCTAAAAAAGCCCCTATCAATAGAAGAAACCAACAGGTTCACCCATTTTCTCCCATCGCCACTATTATTACATGTTACAGCGAAAAGTTTTCAATTCCAAATTTCCATATTGACATTAATTTGGTTTATCGTTACAGCCAAAGATTTTCAATTCAATCTTGATAATATGGGCATCAAAACCCATACAATTAGGTTTATAAACGGGTTGGTTCCGGTCTATGTCCATGGTGGATCCGGAACCGTTAAGGAGAAGGTGGAACCGAATCCGGACCCGGAACCGTTTTGGAACCTATTTCTTTGCTCTGGAACCGAAACCAGAACCATATATGAGGTGGGTCTGGATCCAGTTCTGGGTCTAAGTAGAGAATTATATTAAAAAAATAATTTTTATAAGTGATTTTTAAAAATTGGAGTAATATGTCAGGTCTCGGGTTCACGGGTCTGAACCAAGGTAAAATCGGATCTGGACCCATTTACTTATCGGTGCATAAATAAGGACTCAGATATGGTTTTTAACGGATACGAACTTTCGGGTAATCGGAGAATCGTGGACCCATTTACATCCCTACATACAATGCCCCTAAAACCATCATTTAAAGTCATTCATATACTTTCAAACACATGTTGATCTTGAAAGCATCTAACCTTGCTATAAATAGATTAACACGAGATCTTGAAACCTAAAATACGCACAAAAAAAATCATCTAGGATAAAATCTTTGCATATCATACCACCCTAAAAAAGCTCTATCAATTGGAGACTAAACTAGATTAAGAAAAAAAAAATAGAAAATATTTTAAATGTCATTCCAGATTCCACCCTAGGAGGACCTGGTCATGCCAAGTGAGTTGCCCTGCCCACCACAAATTATGAACCCGGCAGTGCGTAGTGCGCACCGCAGCGCATCCTACTAGAACCCTACATTTTCTTTCCACCTCCATCTCTCCCTTTTTAAATACCACACCGTAGCTTTCTCAATCCATATGTTCGCAAACTCCTCTTGCCTTCTCCTCTACTCCAAAACAACAGGCAGAAGAAAATACGCCCACCTACACAACACAACACAACACAACACACACGCAGAGAGAGAGAGAGAGAGAGAGAAACCAGAAGAAGCTTCTTCGATTCTCCGTCTTCCATGTTTTTTCATCCATCTCCTCTTTCTTCTTCTACTTTCCCAAATCAACCCTCCCAAAACAAGGTATTTACGTTTATGCCCCTTCCTTTTTTTTTATCCGTCATCCGTCTTCGTCTTCTTCTTCTTCTCTCTACTTGTACTTCTGATGGATTTTTTGGGATCTGATTTTTGCTGAATCTCTCTCTGTATGCAGTTCTTTGAAGTAGAGATTCTGGTCTGAGATGGCAACGGCGAGATCGAGCTTGCCGTTGCGGCTCCGGCAGTTTCTTTCCAGCGAAGGCGCGATCGGTCCTGCGCTCAAGTTGGCGCCCGAGACGGTACGATCCGAGACACTGTCTCTCTTGATTGCATACTGCTAGGGTTTTGTATCTTTTGTTTTTGCTGTGATTTGTTTTGTTTTGTTTTTAGGTCTTGGCTGTTTGTATCTGTTTAGGGTTTAATTAGGTTTGTGGATTTGGAATTTGAGTTTGCCATGTAATTTAAATCATAGGAATTGCTACTATTGTTATTTGTTTTGATTGATTTGATATATACTACATGGGAGCATTGGTAGGTATGATTGTTTCACTCTGTTCCAAAACTGAATAGGGCTTAATTAGGTATTGGAAATTGGAATATGATTTTGGGATATGATTAAATCATACAGTTCGTTTCTTCGTTGTTCAAAAAAACAATTTTTTGTCAAGGTCTGCGTCTTTTATATACACTGAATGGGAATTCTGGTAGAACAGATGATTATGTATGTTCCCTTTATTTTTACTCTTGTGCTTTGTTAATGTTTTTTTATGGATGTGTTCTGAGCCAATTAGGGCTAATTAGGTTCTTAGTTGGAATTTGAGTCTGCTGAATTTAAATTATTATTATTATTTTTTAAATTTTGTTATGGCACATTGGGATATAACCAAATAAGAATGATGGTAGAGCTGTAGTTTATAATTGTTATGCGGCGTGGTTGCATTAGTACGCAATGTAGGATTAGGTGGGGGCAATTTTTTCAGTGTTCCTCCATCTACTCACTGTTAGTAGTACCATTTGCTGTTGACACTGAGTTGGGTCGGATTGGTTGTAGTGAGATTGATTACCTAATATGATTTCTAGTATCTCAATATGCTAAAGTTCCTGAACTAAATGCTATCTACATACATTCATATATTGATAACTAAATGCTATCTACATACATTCATTTGGACTATCAATTAAGTGTCAATTCTTATCTTCCATATTTTCTATTATATATTTGTTCGGTTTTGTTAGGGCATGTTCCATGCACTTTGAATGAAATATTGGTACTTCGAAGGGTTTACTAATATTGTGCAGTTTATTTGGGCCGGCAGGATCTTGGTACTGGTTGGATTGTGTTTTAATGTTTTTAGAGTTGTGTTTTATATTGATTTGGATTGGATTGGATTAGTGGTAGCAACAGTATCCCACCTAATGCAAAATTAGTTATTCACTATCCGAAAGTGCTCTGTTGGATATTTATATTGGGCCTTATCTATGTGACCAGTGTGAACATCTTTTGGGCACATCGATGTGCTTTTCTTTCTTTCTTTCTTTTTTTTTTCCTCCCTTTCTTTTTTGAACACTAACAATTATGCTTTTTTACTGTGAGCTAAAGATTGAAAAAAATGGTTGCCATGGATAATCTCCACAAGTGCAATATAACTATCATTTTTCAATAACCGTAACAAAATTTTATTGCACCAAAAAAGCACAAAAAACAATAAGCAAAGCTAAGCCAGCCTTAAGAAACACGGCACCTAAAGTAAACTAACAATACAACACAGAACTAAACATCAAAAGAAAGAAAAGAGTGAAAAACTCCCTCCTTAGCATGACTATCTGCCATGACATTTGCTTCTCTTTGAATCTGATGAAATTTAACATCCAGCTTATGAAAAATATCATGCACCTCCTCCGCCCATTTGCAATCCTCCAAAGATGAGAAGATTTCCCTAAACCCCACTGAATCACCGAAAAGGAGTCACCTTCAATAATAGCCTTATAACCATCCAATCTCGACAACTCCCTATAACCAATTAGAAGAGCAAACACTTCAGCTTCCTTCACATCCTTGCCATCAAAAGGCCTAGAAAAGCTCCTGACAACATTGCCATTTGATGAAACTCTAATGGCACCCCCAATACCGCCTCTACAAATAGAGCGTAAGTAACTTCCATCAAAATTATCTTAAGGAGGCCTCGAGGAGTTCTCTTTCAAATAACTCTATGCCTAGCTTTTGAAACACACCCTCCTCCTTTTCTTTCCTCCCTCCTCTCTTCTTAGAGAGGCTATCCACATTCTAATAAGATCATCCGGAGAGACTCCTTCAAACTCCTTTCTCTTGCACACCCATTCTGAAACCATCCAAACAGTGGACTCAACAAGCTCCCCCACATCTATACTTTGAAGGAAAACATCTGCAACTGTTCTGATGTAGGACAAGCCTATGGTCCCCCATGGGTTGACCCACCAACGAGCCCAACCCAGTAATCCTGTCCAAGCCTTTAGGCCCATCCCATTTATTTTATGTTATTTAGGCCTTTAATTATATTGTAGTTATCTTAGGGTTATTTATTTTCCTATATAATGATGTAAAGCCTCTTTGGCTAGGTAATGATTGATGATTAATGAAAATGAGTTTTCTTCGAGTTCTCCTCCAAGAAATCCCTAATGCCTCCTGGATTGGAGTTTGGTGAGAGCCCAATTTTTTAGTCTTTTGAGCCCTACCTTGCTCATCTGACGTAACGCCTCCGGATCAAGTTTGGTGAGAGCCCAAGAAAATGTATCATCTTTCTTATCTTTTTCTATCTTCATCGCCCTCCCGCATCTCTACCTCTGCTCTCCGCACCACATGGCTTCTTTTGATGCCTGAATTCAGCATTGGCTTGCGATATGGCTGTAGAATGTATTAGTTGCTGGCTTGGTACCAATGGATAATAATCTTCGAACATCAATAGCTTATCCCTGAACAGGAAATCAATATGAGGAATCTCAACGACTTGACCATCCTTTTCAACCTTCGAAACAATGGCTTGTTCTTCTGATGATATTAGTGGCTCTTCAGGAAGTGGACTTATGATGAAATCCACTAGTTGATCAGGCTCCTTGTTGACTACATTCATTCTTCAAAGTTCGCTTTTTCTTCCTTCGGTGCTTGCACTTGTTTATCAACATTGTCAGTAGAAAAAGACTCAATTTCTTTGTCTTTTAATGTACACCTAAAGTAGGATCCTGTGGAGGAATTTTTGTAATGCGAGCTGACCCTTTTATCTTCTGTAAGTAAGTCAATTGGCTGGAATTGGATCTCCACCTCGATAAAATATCATAAAAAGTTTTCACAGTAAGCCTGCTATGTGATTGATGATACCATACTTGGCAATTTATTCCTTCTAGAGGAACACACCATATATCATAGAAAAAGGCTTCATCAACTTCTCCTCATCCTAAAGATGTGCTCTTGGGTTGATGTGGATTTCCTTAACTGCATGGTCTCCTCATCCTGAAGACGTGCTCTTGGTTTGATTTGGATTTCCCTATGTATAGGGTATTTTCTCACATGCTATTCTTTCTATTAATAAATAAAACAACCCATCATTAGAGTTGTAATCTGTACAGAACTCACATCCAACTAACTTGGTATTATAGAAGGGCTCCTCCTTTGAAAATGTCATTTTTTGCTCCTCGTTCTTCTCTGTATTCTCTTGTCTTCCTCCCTTCTTCCAATTCCTTCTTCCTCGCCCTTCTTTCCTGCTGCTGCCGTTGGTTGGTCTGCTGCATTGAACCTGTCTGCTACCTAATGGTCACTAAGGTAGATGTACATTTTGAAATTGCCTTTAGTGTTAATTTGTATCCATGCGCTTTGATTTCCAAGTGCTTCTCATGATTCTCCAGATATATAGGTATGAGACGGAGTATAACCCATGCAGTTGGTCATACCATAAATGAAGTGTGGCTCGTTAGAACTTTCCATTACACAACTAGGGACTTCAAGCTTTAGCATTTAGGTTGCCATCCTAGTTAGGTTTATGGAGCACCTTGTGATCGACAACTACCAGTAAGATTGAAGGAGAAATTTTACATGACAGTGATTAAACCGGCTATGCCTTATGGACCGGAATGTTGGCCAATCAAGAAGAAACACATGCACAAAATGAGTGTAATACATATGAGAGTGTTCAGATGGACATATGGTCAAACTAGAATGGATAGAATCAGAGATGGGCACTTTTGAGAGCATTTAGTGGCAGCATCAATGGGTGATAATTGTAGAGAGAGTCGTTTAAGATGGTTTGGACATGTCCAATACAGGCTAGCAGCGACAATGCCGAGAAATTTTTTTTCCATGCAGGTTGAGGGCCCATTGAGGAAGAAGGGGTAGACTGAAGAGGACATGGATGGAAGCAGTTAGGATAGACCTGAAGAAGTGCAACCTATCCAAGGATTTGGCTTAGGCTAAATAATAGGAAGGCATGTAACTAAAATGTTTCATCACATATGGGTTTCGTTCTACTTTATTATTTTTTACATTACTTTAACTTCTTAGGACACATCCTAACGATGTAATTTTGATGTTTGGATTTTAAGCTTAGTTTTTAATTTAAAGGTGAACAATTTGAGCTTTTTTTTTTTTGGTATTTTTTTTTACAAAAGAATTAAAATTCTTATGATTTACAATACAATTCACGATACGATTTGATCAGCCCCTCGAACAATTCATGATATGATCTCAATTTTCAGAAAAATGATGGCAAGTTGGCAACCAATGAACTATTTAGATAACTTTCATCAATATAGTTCACAAGAATGTTATGTAGTCTTAGTAAGAGGAGGAAGGATCAAGGATTTACCCAGTGTGAGATCTCACATTGTTTGAGGCAAGGATGAAAATAGCGGTAGCGGCGGGCGTAGCGGTCTGCCGCCAAAACGCTACGTAGCGTAGCGGCGCTACGTAGCGGTGTAGCGGTGCGATTTGAAAAAACCGTCAAAAAAATATGAAAAAATTCTAGAAAATCTAGAATATTGGAAAATGAGAGAAAATGTATTTTTTTTTTGCAAAAGTAACTAAGGTAGTATTTTTTTTTGCAAAAGTAACTAAGGTAAGGGGGCGTAGCGGTCCCCTCACTATATGAGGTCCTGTATCGCTGTATAAATAGAAAATAATAGTAATGATCATTTTTTTTACATGTGTTCATGTTAGTTAGTTATGCTAATTTAGAAACTAATGAAAGGCTTATAAAAGAAAAAATTATGTCATAAAGTCAAGACTTAAGAGTACCTAGAGAAAAAAATGCATCTACCAAATGGGGTGTCTAATAGGATGTACTTAGAGAAGAATCATTGAGAAGAACTCTTTGTATCGACTACAATTCGGCGAGATCATGTGCTTTTTGGTGTTCTTTTAAACATAAAAGGGTAAAAGAGTTGTGTAGAAATGTTATTTGGAGAGAAGAAGAAAAGAAATAAGTCTTATTATGCATTTTAAAAAAAATTGGAAAGTAGGAATTTTTCTCACCCCGTAGCGGCCCCGTAGCGGCCGCTACATTAATGTAGCGGTCAGAACACTGTTTTTTTTCAATTTAGCGTGGCGGCCTGGGCCGCCACGGCCGATATATCGGCTGCTACGCTTCGTAGCGGCCGCGTAGCACGGCCGCTATTTTCATCTATGGTTTGAGGAACCCAAGATGATGGAGTAATGGATCGTCAACAAGAGCATTGTAGTGCGGTATAGATTCTTATCCGAGATTTGTATCATTGGATGATGCCATGCGAATCGCTAGAAACATGTGAAGTATATGGCCAACCCAATCATGAAAGTTTCGTAAGGGGACTAGAGCAGGCTGCCATGAGACAAAAGATCTTTCTAAAGAGATTTGATTCGGAACTATTATTTGTCTAAACTTCAATATTGAAATCATTTCATAAGTTCTCCTTAATCTGTTTTTGTCAACAAACAATTCGAAATCCCAGCAAAAAAAAGAAAAAAATAAAAAAACCTCGAATTGTTTAGAACAAGTCCGAGTCAATATCAATGATTCAAATTTCAAAGCATTTCCTTTTACTCTATTTTGGAAACCCAAGGACTCGATCATATGGATATGTAAAATACAGGATAAGATTCTTATTAGCCAGGGATTCTAAACATAACAATAAAGCAAAAAAGGTAGACTGAAAATATTGTCCTTGACCTAATTTGTTGTGCAAGGGGCGTGTGGAACTACTGCTCAACTAGTGAATCAACTAGTTGGGCTCGAGCTTTCTGCAATAAATCATCGATGGTCCGTTAGGCCAAGCCCATGGGGCTTTGGTCAACCCATGGACTTTTGGCCCATGCGCTGATGCACAGTATGCATAGGACGCGGGCTTCAAAAAGTGGAGTTGGTTGTGTGCGCGTGTGTGCATGTCAGAGAGCCAAAGTATAGGGTCTACTAGATGAGACTGGTTCAAAATATTTGCTGACATGATGCATAACGCATTGGGTATCGATGTTAAACTATATGAGATTTTAATACTGCAATGTTATTGGCCCGTATCACAAATATCGATACTTTCTTATACCACTGTATAATTTTTTTTTTTTAAAAGTGATAATCATGTGGAGTCTAAAGGTACGCGAGGGAGAGTATAAAGGTTTTTTCTTTTTCTTAAGGATGTAATAGTTTGTAGTTGAAAGGACAAAGGAGAGCCTCCTCTTTTCTTTGTTTTATACTTTGCTGTTCGTAGAAAAAATGGTAAGGGGTCTGTAGCTTCCTCAAGAGATTTTTAGGAGTGGTGAGACTTGAGGAGTCTAAAGGTATAGATCCGGTTCATCTACAATTTTCAATATGATGCTTCTGTTGGCTTTGGTGCCTCACTTGTGTAATTGTGGTTGATAATAGATTGTTGAATTGGGGTTGATGATCATTGTCAAATTGGGGTGCCTCAATTCATCGAAGGGTTGGTGTGTATGTGGGTTTGGACAAAAATAGGTGCGCCCTACTGCGTAGTTATCACATTAGAGATGGTTAAGCTTTTAGGCCCTCAAATGATGAGTTAAGTTAATTTGATGGGGACTGACTTTTTCCCAATCCCAATCCCAATCCATCACAACACATGTCCATCCTCTGGTAAATCAAAGTTGATGCTATTGTTAGTTATCAATTTGTATGACTAGGGCCTATTGATCACTAGAAATCATAGGGCTCTGGTAGTTGATCATTAAATGAGTGTAATAGTCCTCAGACCATTCCCTTTAGTTTGGCACTTTACTAGCATAGTAAAAGTCAAGTAAAGCATCCATTTTTCAGACAAGATGTCACATCAAAGCACTTTAATTCAAAACTCCCTCCATCTTTTCCAAAAAAAAAGTCAAAAAGCAACCACCTTTATCCACTAAAATACAAAAAAACTCTACTTTCTCATACAAAAAGTCAAAAAGATTCCATAACAAACAACTAAAAACAAAATACCATCATAACTCACTTATATTTTATTCTTTCTTCAAAATTAACTTTACTTCACTTGACTCTATTAGTAGAGTTGCCAAACTGGCTCTAATGGTACTACACATTCAAGCATTCCGGGAATCAATATAAACTCTTGACAATTTAGTGACAAAAGCAAAGTGTGGGTTAATCAGATAGGAAAAAATTTTATGGTCTTAGTGAAGTCTTCTAACTCTTCCCATCCTTGGGAAAAGTGACTTTTTTGGGTTATTTAATTCAATGGTGGATATCAATTCGATGAGTGTTGAATTGATTGAGAGCTTACAGCCATGGAGAATAATTGAAGATTTGAAAAAGATTAAAGGGGAAGAGAGGGAAAGGGGGGGAGGGGTGTGTTGGTTATGTGAGTTGGTCAGGGTGTGCATGAGGTTTTTGGTTCATATAGGTACATTAACAGTTCCTTACCACCTTCTGAAAATCGAATTCGTATTACAAATCGTTTAGGGGTCGTTTGTCTTTTACGCGTGGGATATGTAAATACAATTTACACATATAAAAGATGAATATTCAAATTTTAAGTATGTAACGTTTACACGTGTTTCTTTTTACAACGTTTGTCTAACAACACTATTTTGGCATCATTTGCACATGTGATTCATTTTTCTATGTTTGTTTCAATGATATGTGTATATGTATTAAACGATTTTGTAAATGATACTTATTAATAATTAAATTATATTCTACTATAATGATATGAAAAGGAGACAAAAAAATGTCTGATTTATATCTAAGTTTTCATTTGCATTTTTAATCCTTAAAAAAGAACATGTCTTTCAACATGAAATATACTTTTCAAAAATAGATATTTCTATCAATGATCACCTTTAAAAAAATGCATTCCAACATGTTTGGTTAAAGGAAATAAGATTTTATAGTCTGATGGTTAAGAAAAATAGGATTATTATTAATATTTCTATTAATTAATGTTTAGTTCAATATTATCTTAATTCATTATTCAATTTGCATAAAATTTAACCCATGCATCTCACCCTCTTTATGCCAATATTAATCAATTATAGAAAGTTCTTAAAATGAGTATTATATTGCTAAGTCCAATTATATTGAAAGTATCACATATTTATTATGGTTAGATAAAATTGCATTTATACATTATTTTTAATGATACCATAATGCTATATAATATACATTCTTCCTTTTCTCTTACATTCATTTATGCATATTTAAATATTTTGAAAGTAATACATTAATAAATAATTTTAGAAAAATCATTAAAATATTGGAAGAAAATCTAAAAGGAGAAGAGAAGATAGAGAATCAAATTCTGAAAGAATAAACCTACAAAGTAAATAGATTTTATAAAGGATTTTTTTTTTAATAGCAAGGAAATAGAGAGAAATAGAGAGGTTACCTTCATAAAAGGGGATGAGATATAGGGAGAATTTTCATTCAAAGGTTTCATCAGTCTTTATGCATCTTTTATTATTATTTTGTAAATGCGTTGGATGGGGTTTTCGAACCAAAAGCCTCTTTGATGGAAATGCCTCTTTTATTATTATTTTTCTAAATGCGTTAGAGGGGGGGTTTCGAACCCAAAACCTTTTTGACAGAAGCTGCCCTAAAACCAAACCGTCCGCCTCCAACGGGTATTTTTTAAAATCACATGTGCTTTTGTATTCTCTTTTCCCACCTGAACAGGTGTTCAAATCTTGGTGTGAAAATGGGCTCATTTTCACACCATTTACACATCTGATTTACACACAAGATGTGTAAATACTTGCAGACAAACATTACTGATGCGTAAATATTATGCATATTCACCATTTACATGTGTAAATGGGTGTAGAGTGTAGACAAACAACCCTTTAAGCAGATGAATCGAATATCGTGAGTCGTAGGATTTTTTATTTTTCTTAATGACAAATAATTAAAAAAATTAAAAAAAAGGAAAACGTAGTTATTCATGATCTGTCAATTTTCCATCCATAGCACCATAAATACAATGACAAATAAGACTGATACAATCATATGAAGAACAGCAATTAACATATGTTAATATACCATAACCAATGTGTAAATAGTTAGCTATGTTTAAGATATGCTTGTTACTAGGAAAATAAAAAGTTGCAATAGTATTTCTTGTTCTCTTGAAATAAAAAATCTAAAAATACAAACCAAATAATCAATTTTACATGTTAAGATATCTCTTAAAGTTAAAAAGATGTTTATGAAAAAAAAACCGAAAAAATAAAAGAATATAGTACAATCGATTGCTTTAGTTGCATAATTGATCCTTATTCATCTCTAAAATCTCACCAAGTTCACAAAAGTCTTCATAAGATATTTCGTTAGCTACTAAATAACCTTTTAAAAAAATAGAAATGCAAACAAAAAGAAGGAAAATAAAAATTAAAAAAGCAAAAGATTACTAATCTTGGCCGTGGTTGTTCTCACTCAGCTGAATTGCTTGAATCGTAAGATTCAATGAAACAAGTATCGAATTTTAAGATTCACACTTGAATCTTAAGATTCAACGGGAAATGGGATTCATGACATAGATACGAATATTTTTTCTTACGATATGATGTGAATCGTAAGATTCCAGATACGAATCGTAAGATTTTGACTATAATTCCTTAATTTAATGTGAGGAGCCAGTACCATCTTGCAAATTCCTGTGTAATGCATGCATGCATGTTTTGTGTCATTATTGTCATTGTTTACAAATGATAAATTACAATGGATAACAGAAAAGGAGGAAGATATGAACAATCATTTGGTAGGAGTAGACACAAGATGGAAATGACAGATGAGGTAAAAGTGGGAAATAAAATATATAATAAATGGGAACAAAAGTATTAACAGCAGTACCTCCAAAAATATGTCATTTGGAATCTTTAGTGAGAGTTCCACTGTCTGTCTGACTATGCACATTAGATCATGTACAGGGATGCACAAGAATAGTGATTTTTTTGGATTGATCAATCTCAATAGGAATCTTGTGATTGTATATCACACCAGGAAATCAGTTTTAATAAATTATGCATATGTCTAGTTCTGAAATCTGTAATGTTTTCCACACCTTTATCTTGCAGTATTAGAGTTCATCAGTCATCATATCTTTTCTGCGAGGTTATCAGGATTTTATTTGTAATTTCAATGAACATTCCTACAAGAATAGTTCAAAATTGGATATTCGGATCTACAAGGCATACCTAACTGCTTGTTTTTGGATGCCATTCATTTTGGGTGTCTCTGTTAGCCCTCTATACCAAGTTGTATGCAGCACAGATTTTAATATCTCTGAGATTTTTGTAAAATGAATTAATCATTCCAGTCACTTCTATGTATAAGAATTTGAATATCTACATTTTTCCTTTTTCGTAATTCACCTTATGGATGCATGCAGCCTCCAAAAATCAAAGCATTCATTGACAAAGTCATCAAGAGTCCCTTACATGATATAGCAATACCCCTTTCTGGTTTTCGATGGGAGTACAGTAAGGTTTGACACACTACTAAACCTTCAGTATAATCGCATATCTATTTATATCCCTCCTTTTTTACTTTTATGGCGCTTTGTTTCAGGGAAATTTCCATCATTGGAGACCACTTTTTCTACACTTTGATACATACTTCAAGACACATGTGTCATGTCGGGAAGATCTTCTACTATCAGATAATATTTCAGATGACATTGATGTCTTTCCAAAGAATTCAGTCCTTCAAATTTTAAGAGTCATGCAAACAATCTTGGAGAATTGCCCCAACAAGAGTTCATTTGGTTGTCTTGAGGTATGATGCACATTTGAGTAACAGTGACATCCATTTCTCCTATGTATATTGACTTTACTGTTTTTTTTTTGGTTCCATAATTTGTTAAAATATGACTCAAACCTGATTTCATGTTTACTTGTCCCAAAACTAAGATACTAATGACCGTGTCTGTATGTACATGATTTGCCAAGACTTAATTTAAGTCTCGCCTTTTATTACTAAGTAAAACAATAGATTAATAATAAATAATCCTAAAGTCAGGAACTGTTTCCTTAGCATGAAATTAACCCTTTGTCGGGAAGTTCTATCTTATTTTTCATGCTTCGTATTTTTTACCAATTTTATAAGTTTTATACTTATTATATCTTCAAATTTTGAATATAAATTTATTGCTGAACTGAGTCTTATGAAGACTTAACCGAGTCCTAAAGTTGACCTGTTCAGTCGTTGTGTTAGTTCTTTTTAATTTTGTTAGGTGGAAGCTTTAAGTGATTGTGTTTTTATGAGCTTCTGCAATAGTTTCAATCTGACATTTTGGTCTTGTTCTTTTTGCATCAGCATTTCCAGCTACTTTTGGCGTCGACAGATCCAGACATAGTTCTAGCTACTTTAGAGACTTTGTCTGCACTTGTGAAAATAAATCCCTCCAAGTTAAATGTCAGTGGGAAACTAATCGGCTGTGGCTCATTGAACAGCCATCTCCTAGCTCTTGCACAGGGATGGGGAAGCAAAGAAGAAGGTCTGGGTTTATTTTCATGCGTTATGGCTAATGAGAAAAGCCAAGAGGAAGGGTTGTGTTTGTTCCCTTCTGATGTAGATAATGAGTCTGACAAATCACAATACCGATTAGGTTCAACTCTGCATTTCGAATTCCATGTGGCAACTCAGGGTGCCAATACAAGCAGTGATAGGAATCAATCTTCCAATTTGTGTGTCATACACATCCCAGAGTTGAATCTCCAGGGGGAGGATGATTTAAGTATTCTGAAACACTACATCAGTGAACATGCCGTACCTCCAGAGCACAGGTTCTCGTTGCTGACCCGAATTAGATATGCTCGTGCTTTTCGTTCTTCAACCTGCAGGCAATACACCAGAATCTGTCTTCTTGCATTCATCGTGCTGGTTCAATCTAGTGATGCTCATGACGAACTTGCATCATTCTTTGCTAATGAACCTGAATACACGAATGAGCTTATCGGACTGGTTCGGTCTGAAGATGCTATTCCGGGAACTATTAGAACACTTGCGATGCTTGCATTGGCAGCTCAGTTAGCAGCATATTCATCTTCTCATGAGCGGGCCCGTGTATTGAGCGTCTCAAGCATTATTTCTGCTAGTGGGAACCGTATGATTCTTCTAGGCGTGCTTCAGAAAGCAGTTTCATTGCTGAGTAATGCCAGGGACCCAACTTCTCTTTCATTCATTGACGCCCTTCTTCAATTTTATCTGCTACATGTCATCTCATCTTCGAGTTCAGGCAGTTCTATGAGAGTGTCGGGTATGGTTCCCACTCTTTTACCTCTTCTTCAGGACACTGATTCTTCACATACTCATCTCATCTGCTCTGCTGTAAAAACCCTTCAAAAGCTGATGGATTACAGTAATGCGGCTGTGTCTTTATTCAAAGATCATGGGGGAGTAGAGCTATTAGCTCAGAGGTTACAGATTGAAGTTCATAGAGTTATTGATATTGGTTGTGAAGATAGTGATTTGATGGTTGTTGGTGACACATTAGAGTGCGATGATGATATTTTGTGCTGCCAGAAGCGGCTCATCAAGGCTTTGTTGAAGGCACTTGGATCTGCTACTTCTGCACAGGCAAACAATGCAAGGGCCCAAAACTCTCCAGATAGTTCCTTACCTTCATCTTTGTCACTGATTTTTCGCAATGTGAAGGTATTTGGTGGGGACGTCTATTTTTCAGCTGTAACTGTTATGAGTGAAATTATTCACAGGGACCCGACATTCTTCCCTATCTTGCATGATTTGGGGCTTCCAGAAGCCTTCCTGTCTTCTGTGACAGCGGGGATACTCCCTTCCTCGAAAGCACTTACGTGTGTTCCTAACGGTCTTGGTGCCATCTGTCTTAATGCAAAAGGTTTGGAAGCAGTTAAGGAAACGAATGTGTTGCGGTTTCTTGTAGAAACCTTCACATCCAGGAAGTATCTTGTGGCGATGAATGAAGCTGTTTTCCCTCTAGCAAATGCTGTGGAGGAGCTTTTGCGACATGTATCTTCATTGAGAAGTGTTGGTGTTGAAATTATAATTGAAATCATTGACAAGCTGTCTTCCATTGGGGATGATGTATGTGCTGGGCCTTCTAATAAAATCGAGGGGAGTACTGCGATGGAGACTGATTTGGATGATAAAAAAGAGAATGACCAAGAATCTGTGGTGATTGCGAAGGACTCAACTGCAGATGGCACCAGTGATGAGCGGTTTGTTCAATTATGCATCTTTCATGTGATGGTGCTGGTTCATCGTGTAATCGAAAATTCTGAAGCTTGCAGGTTATTTGTGGAGAAAACAGGTATAGAGGCCTTGATGAAACTATTGTTGCGGCCTGGTATTGCCCAGTCATCAGAAGGGATGACGATTGCTTTACGCAGCACAGATGTTTTTAAGGGGTTTACCCAACACCACTCTGCTCCACTGGCACAGGCATTTTGTTCTTCCCTCAGAGTCCATCTGAAGAAAGCTTTGAACACATTTAGTTTGGCTTCTGACTCGGTTCTATTGGTTCCCAGCAGTACACCAGAGAGGGGGGTATTTTCTTCTCTTTTTGTTGTTGAATTCATTCTATTCCTTGCTGCATCGAAAGATAACCGTTGGATGAATGCATTACTCTCTGAATTTGGGAACGGTAGCAAGGATGTCCTCGAAGATATTGGGCGGGTTCATCAAGAAGTTCTCTGGCAGATTTCTCTTATTGATGGGTTGAAGAATGAGATGGAAGATGACTGTTCTGCTAGTGGTTCTACCAGTGAGTCACAGAGGTCAGACGGGGGTATGAATGAAACTGAAGAGCAGAGATTCAACTCATTTAGGCAGTTTCTTGATCCTTTAATGAGACGAAGGGTCTCTGGATGGAGTGTTGAGTCTCAGTTTTTTGACCTTCTAAACCTTTATCGTGAACTTGGACGCGCCACTGGTGTTCAGCAGAGACTGGGAATGGATGGCTCACTAAATCAGCGCCTAGGATCTAATCACCAACCAAACCGGTCCAACCCCACAGATGCTGGTGCTGTTAGCAGAACAGGTGACAAGCAGAGTTCCTATTATGCGTCCTGCTCTGACATGTTGAGATCTCTTTCTTTTCATATTAGTCACCTGTGCGTGGAATTGGGGAAGGCGATGTTGATTCCTTCTCGCCGGCGGGATGATTCTGTAAATGTGTCACCTTCTAGCAAATCGGTTGCATCTACTGTTGCTTTGATTGTGCAGGATCACTTGAATTTCAGGGGGCATGTTGATCCTAATAATATGGAGGCATCCATATCGACAAAGTGCCGCTATCTGGGCAGGGTTGTCAACTTCATTGATAGCATTTTATTGGAACGGCCGGAATCCTGCAACCCTATTCTGATTAATTGCTTTTATGGTCATGGAGTTGTTGATTCCATCTTAACTACGTTCGAAGCCACCAGTCAACTTCTTTTTGCAGTCAATAGGCCGCCTGCTTCTCCTATGGAAATGGATGATTGGAGTTCGAAATCAGTTGAAAAGGAAGAAACTGATCACTCATGGATATATGGGGCTTTGGCTAACTATGGCACACTAATGGATCACCTGGTAACTTCTTCTTTTATCTTCTCACCTCCCACAAAGCATTTGCTCATACAACCTGTTACAAATGGAAATGTACCTCTGCCTCAAGATGCTGAGGCATTCATAAAGAGACTCCAGTCCAAGGTACTCAAGGCAGTGCTTCCTATCTGGACTCATCCTCAGTTTACAGATTGCAGTTACGAGTTCATTACTACAATCATCTCTATTGTGCGGCACATTTACTCTGGAGTGGAAGTAAAGAACGCCAGCAACATAAGAGCTCCAATAACAGGTCCTCCTCCAGATGAATCTACAATTTCAATGATTGTAGAGATGGGTTTTTCCAGGCCTAGAGCTGAAGAAGCGCTGCGACAAGTAGGGGCGAATAGTGTGGAGATGGCAATGGAATGGCTGTTCTCTCATCCAGAGGAAGTCCAAGAAGATGATGAACTTGCCCGTGCACTTGCCATGTCCCTGGGGAGCTCAAGCACAACTGAAAAGGAAGATGTGGCAGTGACAGCCAATAGTCTCAATGAGGAAGATGAAACAGTTCTTCTACCTCCAGTCGAGGAATTGTTATCAACATGTACCCGACTTCTGCAAATGAAGGATTCATTAGCTTTTCCAGTCCGGGATCTGCTTGTACTGATAAGCTCCCAAAATGATGGCCAGTGCAGGCCCAAAGTCATTACCCATATAATTGATCATGTGAAGGTTTGTAGTTCAGTATCTGATGGTAGCAATGACACTATGTTGTCTGCATTTTTCCATGTTCTGGCTTTAATCCTTCATGATGATGCTGTAGCAAGGGAAGTTGCCTCAAAGAGTGGTCTAGTGAAGATTGCTTTGGATTTGCTTTCACAGTGGAATCCCGTCAGTGTCCTGTGTAACAGAGAGAATTCTCAAGTCCCAAAGTGGGTGACAACATCTTTTCTTGCTATTGATCGCATGTTGCAGGTTGACCCAAAATTGAATCCTGAAATTCTTGCTGCAGAGCTGTTGAAAAAGGAAAATCTTAGTAGTCAAGTTGCTGTTGTTGTTGATGAGAATAAAACAAACAATGTGCAGAACTCTTTAGGATTTAGTCCCTATATAGATGTACATGAACAGAAGAGGCTTATTGAGATTGCTTGTAGATGTATCCATAACCAAGTTCCTTCTGAGACAATGCATGTGGTTCTTCAGCTCTGTGCGACACTTACGAAAGTTCATTCCAATGCATTGAGTTTTCTTGATGCAGGGGGTTTGCCTTCACTGCTTTGTTTGCCGACAAGTTGCCTTTTTTCTGGGTTTGAAAATATAGCTGCTATGATAGTGCATCATATTCTCGAAGACCCCCACACCCTTCAGCAAGCTATGGAGAGTGAAATACGGTACAGTGTAGCCACAAATAGGCATTCAAGTGGAAGGCTCAGCCCGCGTAGTTTTCTTCAGAATATGGCATCTGTAATGTCTAGAGATCCTCTAATATTCATGAAAGCAGCACAATCCGTGTGTGAGATTGAGATGGTTGGAGAAAGGCCGCATGTTGTGCTCCTGAAAGACCGTGAAAAAGAGAAGAGCAAGGAGAAAGAGAAAGACAAGCAACAAGCTGGTGATGGGAAGGCTACTTCAGGTGATATGTGCAATGGTAAGCTTCAAGATTCAAATACCAAAAATGCCAAAGGCCATCGGAAGTTCCCTCAGAGCTTTATAAGCACAATCGAGCTTCTCTTGGAACATATTGTGACCTTTGCACCTTCCCTAAGAGATGATGGTCTCATAGATGGAGCCCTTGATACTCCTTCATTAGCTGACATGGAAGTTGATGGGGTCACAAGCAAAGGAAAAGGAAAAGCCATTGCGACTGTATCTCAAGAGAGAAAACCTGATGATGAGGAAGTCTCAGCATCTCTTGGCAAGGCAGTTTTCATTTTAAAGTTGTTGACTGAAAGTCTCTTGATGTATGCTTCGTCCATACATATTCTGCTCCGACGGGATGCTGAAGATAGTAATGCAAGGGTTTTACCACAAAGGGGGCCTCCAGATAACTGTAGCGGTGGAATATTTCATCATGTTCTTCATAAATTTCTTCCCTACTCTGGAAGGTACAAGAAAGATAAGAAAGCAGAGGGTGATTTGAGGCAAAAATTAGTAAGTAGGGCGAGCCAGTTTTTGGTGGCATCTTCTATACGTTCTGCTGAGGGACGAAGGCGGGTTTTTACAGAGATCTCTAATGTCTTCATTGACTTTGTTGACTCTGCTGATGGTTTTAGGGCGCCAAACTACCATATCCATTCTTATGTGGATCTCCTTAATGATATATTTGCCACTCGCTCACCTACGGGTTCATCCATTTTAGCTGACACTTCAGCAACCTTTATAGATGTTGGACTCGTTCGGTCGTTAACTCGAACTCTCAAAGTCTTGGATTTGGATCATGCTGACTCTCCTAAGGTTGTGACTGGGATTGTCAAGGTTTTAGAATTGGTAACTAAGGAGCATGTCCATTCTACCGATCTTAATGCGGCAAAGGCCTCAACAAAACCCTCTTATGATCATGATCAATCTGGAAGAGCAGATAATGATGGTGATAGATTCCAGTCCTTGGAGACCACATCTCAACCTGATCGTAATGAAGTTGGTCCTGAACATATTGAACATTTCAGTGCAACCCAGACCTCTGGAAGTTCAGATTCTGGTACGGATGCTATGGAGCATGATGGGGATTCACCTGGAAGAGAAGATGATTATATGCACGAATTATCCGAGGAAGCTGGTGGTCTTGAAAACAGGGTTGCGACAGTTGAAATTAGATTCGACATCCCACATGATGGCCAAGACAATCTAGTTGATGAAGACAACGATGACGAGGACGATGAAGATGATGAGGATGATGATGAGTTGAGTGGGGATGACGTAGATGAAGATGAAGAGGATGATGAGGAAAATAATGATTTGGAGGAAGATGAAGTTCATGACATGTCACATCCAGACATGGATCAGGAAGAACATGAGATTGATGAGGATGAGTTTGATGAGGATGGATTGGAGGAAGAGGATGATGGTGATGAAGACGATGAAGATGGAGTTATACTTCAGCTAGAGGAGGGTATTAATGGAATAGATGTTCTTGACCAAATTGAGGTTTTTAGCAGAGACTATAATTTTGTCAATGACACATTTCGTGTGATGCCTGTTGATGTTTTTGGTTCTAGACGCCAAGGCCGTACAACTTCTATCTACAATCTTATTGGAAGAAATGGGGACCATGGTGCACCCCCTCAGCATCCACTTCTAGTGGAACCTTCTTCATCACAGCATTCAGTCACTTCTAGACAATCTGGTCAGTTTCTCTTTTATAAAGTTTTCTTCTTTTGGTTCTTTTATTTTCAATTGAGATAAAAAAATACGTCATCTGCTTGAAACTTTGCAGAGTCTAGGAAACCACAAGTGTTTGTGGTGCCTTTGGTGATCCAAGTAATTCCTGTGGTATCCTTATGGTGGATGGGAGTTCTCCAAAACTCGCAGTATCAGACACTTGTGAGTCACCAATTGTGCCACTTTTAAATATGGACCGTTGGTGTTACCTTTTATTTTTATAATTGGATGGCTAGGATCTTCAGGGTGGGTGGTCCTGGGGGCATGATTCATTCTTAAGTGGGTCCTCCCTTTGGTTTACTGAGGGTTAGGCCTCATTATACCATTTTAGGGCTGAAAAAAGAAACCTTTTATGGATTAAAGCCATTACTGGAGACTGCTTTCACAAATTTTAACTGTGTAATCTATTCCAGAGAATGCAGGTGATATGGGCTTCTTTGAGAGGAGCTTAGAGAGTGCTTCATCTCGTTTGGATGGGATTTTCCGGGCTCTGAGGAGTGGAAGGCATGGCCAACGACTCAATATGTGGGCAGATGATGGCCAGCAACGAGGTGGATCTAATGGCTCTGCAATCCCTCCAGGCATCGAGGAGATGCTTATTTCTCAGTTGAGACGACCGGCACCTGACCAACCTTCTGAGCAAAATGTGACTGCTTTGCAACCTCAAGATAAAGGTGAGGCCAGCCAATTACAAGAATCAGGAGCAGCAGGTTCAGGGGAAGAAACTCAAGTGGGAAACAATGCAAGCAATGGAGGTGAGATCATTCCATCACCCAGTCCTGTGGTGATGGATGTCACCTGCAATGCTGATGTTAGACCAGAAGATGATGATCTTCAAGCAAGAGATGGATCAAATGCAGATATCCATGCAATCAACATGCAGTATGATCACAGTGATGCAGTTGTGAGGGATGTGGAGGCAGTGAGCCAAGAGAGCAGTGGAAGTGGGGCGACTTTAGGGGAAAGTCTCCGTAGCCTGGAAGTGGAAATAGGAAGTGTTGATGGACATGATGATGGAGGAGAAAGGCAAGGCCCCACAGAGAGGCCATCTGGTGATCTTCATCCATCTCGAATGAGAAGAGGGAATACCACACTAATGAACAGCAGAGATACATCTCTTCAAAGTGTCAGTGAAGTTTCACCACTCCCTCCTCAAGAAGATCAGAGTGGTCCAACTGAGCAGCAGCAAATCAATCAGGCTGGGGACTCAGGGTCAATCGATCCTGCATTCTTAGATGCTCTTCCTGAGGAGTTACGAGTGGAGGTCCTATCAACTCAACAGAGTCAAGCAACACAGCTGTCAAATGACCAACCTCAATATGCAGAAGACATTGATCCTGAATTTCTTGCTGCCCTTCCACCAGATATTCGGGCAGAAGTACTTGCACAGCAACAAGCTCAGAGGATAAATCAATCCCATGAATTGGAAGGACAACCAGTTGAGATGGACACTGTCTCTATAATTGCAACATTTCCTTCAGATTTACGTGAAGAGGTACTTCATTGTTTGGGCATTCATTTTGTTTGAACAATGCCAATCAATTTCTTTAAACTTAGTCTGTGATCTTCAACAACACTATGCACAATATAATCAGGCAGTGAGGATGTACTGGGGCTTGTGGTTTGGTGATCCAAACCATTTAATATGTGATGGATTCCACCATGGACCCGCCACAAGGGTGCATGATGGGACCATCCTAACCCCTGGTTGAACGACTGGTCATTGCTTCTTAATTTAAAAGGAGAAAATTTCGAAGGCCATGGTTGAATGGCTTTTTACAAATTTTCTTGGCCTTGCTGGAGAATTAGAAATGGGCTTTAGTCCACCCAAGATGAGGCGCATTAGATAAATGGTATGGCTGCTATGGCATGTTGAATCTTGCGTAGGTCCCATATGTATAAACTCATTTTTAATATTAAGCTTGTTTTCATCTTCCTGCTACTTGAATGTTGCATTCAGGTGCTATTGACGTCTTCAGATGCAATCCTGGCAAATCTAACACCTGCACTTGTTGCGGAGGCAAATATGCTCCGGGAAAGATATGCACATCGTTATCATAGTCGTGGACTTCTTGGCATGTATCCTCGAAGCCGTCGGGGTGACTCATCTAGACGGGGTGAAGCTGTTGGTTCAAGCCTCGATAGAATTGCTGGTAATGGTGCTTCGCGCAAATCTGTAGGCGGCAAGCTGGTTGAAGCTGATGGTGCTCCACTAGTTGACAGAGATGCTTTGAAAGCCATGATTAGGTTGTTCCGTGTTGTTCAGGTAAGGTTGCTAGTGCTATCAAAGTTCAAGCTATTATGTGATGCTTGACCAAGAGAGTGTTTTATCTTTCTTGCTTTGCTTTTTCTTAGTTGTCCAAAAATGGTAATCTATGCCCAAGTGCTTCATGGGTTGGACAATTCTCTAATCTCTCCTGTATTGGAGAATCATTGCTATCCATTCAGTGGCCTGAATGAGCAAGTGCAACCAATGGTTCGCATCTGACTTGATTGAGCAGTGGCCTGTGTAAAGAAGGTCAAAATAAGAATGTCATGGTCACCTAAACTAAGCTTTTTGTCAACGGATCACATCAATTGTTTAAATCACTGAAGGTGTGGGTACAGCCCACTTAGTTTATAAATGGTTTGGCAAAACATTATGCATCTCTGAGCCAAGCTTCCATGCAGGTTATGACTAATAACTGTTATGTTTTTGCAGCCCTTATATAAAGGCCAATTCCAGAAACTGCTCCTGAATCTTTGTGCCCATCATGAAACCAGAACTTCTTTGATGCAAATTCTGATGGATATGCTGATGCTTGATGTGCGTGGGCCTGTTAAAGATCTAAATGGTGCAGAACCATCGTATCGGTTATATTCTTGCCAGAGTTATGTGATGTACTCTCGCCCTCAATTTACAGATGGTAAGGTTTTAGCATTCCCTTCTGTCAGTCAAGTCTTAAGGGGCATTCTTGTGCTTGAACTCTTTTCTCCTCTATTGAGGAGGGTGTGCCTGCCCAACATCCTATGCATTGTTTATATCTTTTCATTTGTTTCTGTATGCCACTGTGCCTGACCAACATCCTGGGCATTGTTGTCTATATTTTTTCCTTGTTTCATTTGTTTCTGTATTTGGTTGGGTTTCAGTGGTTGGAAAGTCTTTTGAGTAGTGGTTTCCTTCAATAAGCTATATTCGTTGTTTTTTTTTTTTTTTCAATTCAATCAGACATACTAAAACAGTCTATTTGTGAATTGGGTTCAGTTTGGCATGTCTAATTTGTGGGTCTTACTGTCTTAAAACTTATTCAATCCACCTTTAGAGTGTTTGGTAACTACTTTCCCTGTGTCCATTTGAAATGGTCTTTAGATATAAAGTGTCTTTTTCAAAAACTTAGCAAAAGGGTGAGAATTGAATCAGAGCATTATGTCTAAAGCGGAAAGAGAACACTTGGACAGTGTTTTAGAACGTCCTCCATATCAGTCTGTTAATTTAATTTTTTGTGAACATATGAGACCCTACATTATGATCCAAACCATTAGATGTATTCAGAATATGAAAAACAGCTACGTGTCCAACTTTTATCCATTTGTCTATCTTTGGTCTTGAGATATTTGTAAAACATCATGAGCTGTTCGATCTAATATTTTGGACATTGTGGGCCCCATAATGAAGATCCAGTCCGTTGGTTATCTTTGGAAGGCCATAAAAGGCTACATCTCCATAAATGAGCCTCTAATTCCAAGTGGATCTTGAGAGATTTACAAAAACTTTTGTGACCGTTGATGTCCCTTGCATTATTGATTGGGTTTTAAAAGTGTACACAGGTAGTCTGGGTTTTCATGTTTTTTTTATACTTTAGGGCATCATAAATTGTGATCTAAACTATTGGACATATTCATAAGATCATGCACGACTATAGGTCCAAATTTTAGCCGTTGGATCATTATAAATGTTGAGATATTTACAAAAAAAAATGACAGACATTTATATATACTTTTTTTAAATCCATGGCTCCCAAAAGCAAGATCCAAATCGGTAATTCTTTTTGTAAGCCTAAACACAATTCTGATATCAAGTTTCAATACTTGAATCCTTATGGATCTTAAGATATTTATGAAAAACTTTCAACCTTTACTTTAAAAATGTCTATTTCAATCAATTTTATGTGTTACCAAACAAACTATTTCTACACCATCTATTTCAAACAGGGCCATTTGAAACAGATCTGTTTTATATAGATCTATTCCATATAGATAAGAGTCGCCAAACAAGCCCTTGGTCTAATTGAAACAGCTCTATTTCAAGCATATTTCCGTTTGCATCAGCTCTATTTTAAATAGATTAGATTTGCTAAGCAGGCCCTTAATCAGGTAAAAGTTTTCTCAATGTTTATTAAAAAAGAAAAAAAGTATCATGGATATACACTTGTAGGCAGTGAAAGCATATTGTGATTATTGATGTTGCCATCTACTCGTGGTTTTAAAATATGGTTGGACACCTTATCTGAAGCACAGAACCTTTTGGTATTGGTTGATATACTGGGTCTGAACCGATATATCAGTTTGGTCTGGCCCTTCTTATTTAGAAGAAAATTTAGAAGATTGTTTAAAAATTGCATATCCCCATTTTAATTGCTTTTGTGATGTTTTTGGTATACATAAAATAACAATAATGGTCGTGAGACTGAGGTCCAATACATTTTGGGTTTTGGACTGAACCCTATACATTGGCACCAGCCATAGCCAAGTTCATTATGCATAACACGCTCACAAGTCAGTTTTGGGTGACCTCTACGATCATACATGCCCTGCACTCTTTATCGTCATTATTATTATCTCTTTTTAGACTCTGACAAACGATCATTCCCCAAGATACAAGGGCACATAATACCTTATATAATATCAAGAGAATAAAATAAAGAAGTGTATTATCATTTTTGATATATTCAGTGATGTGACTTAAATAGTGTATGCTGGAGTTAGTTCTCTCTGTAATTTGTATGCATAGACACATACATTTATGTGTATTTGGTTTTATTTTTATTTCATATGCGAGTTAACATACTTATAATATGTATGTATGTATATATGATTTTGTTGAGTGAATTCATCTCATGTAGACCATCTCTCACTGAAAAATTCTTTAGAGGAATTGCTGTCACAATTTCCTAGGTAATTGTTAGTAATCATCTTCTTTATTGTCTTATAGGCATTCCTCCCCTTTTGTCTCGGCGTATTCTAGAGACAATGACATACTTGGCTCGGAATCACCCAAATGTTGCAAAGCTTTTACTTCATCTTGAGCTGCCACGGGTGTCTGTCTGGGAGCCCTCTAGACCTGATCAGTCACGTGGCAAAGCTATAATGGTTATTGATGAGGAAGAAACAGAAACGAAGCAACAACAGAGAGGTGACTATTCAATAGTCTTGCTTTTAAGCCTATTGAATCAACCATTGTATTTCAGGAGCATCTCTCATCTTGAACAGGTATGGCTTGTATCTTAATTGGCTAATTGGTTGTTTAGCAGCACTCTTCTGAAATATTTACGATTTTTCCTTTTTGTGGCATAGTTGCTTCGTTTATTGGACGTCATCATTGATAATGTTGAAAGTGCTTCCAAGCAATCAAACAAGTCCAATGGTGTTCCTTCTGACCAACCATCTGGTTCTGAAAGTGCCATACCTGATGCTAATGCAAACACGGACACAGTTGGTTCATCTGATGGGGATGCTAAACCATTAAAGGCAGATGATGACTCTGGGCCCTCAGTTTCTGGTGTGAGCAGTGAATGTGATACACTGTCTGTTTTGCTGAGCCTACCACAACCAGAACTTCGACTTTTATGCTCTCTGCTTGCACGTGATGGGTATGATATTTAGTCTTAATTTTCTACTACATTTGGAAATTCCTATTTGAAATCAATGCTTTTTGAATCTACGCTGCATTTCAGTGCACTCCAAATTGCAATTCTTTTGAATATCTTTGCTAGGGGGTACAAAAGCGTATTTCATTGACAAGAAATACAAGACAAACAAGGAGCACTGCGCCAACGCACCAATAGCTCAGTGGCGTTGGCACTGTAGGTTAATTTTACCACCTTGGGATCGATCTCTGGGTGGGTAGGTTGTCATCCAGTCCCACTATCCAGTGGCACTGATCTAAAAAACCCGAAAAAGAACAAGAAAAAAGAAGTAAGCAGGGAGCACATGTTGTTGTGTTATGGAAACTATTTAATGGAAAACCAAGAATATTACAAATATTTAAAATAGAAAATATTAGGAAATGCTAGTAGAATTCTAAAATGCATAGTTGTTAAATTCAGTTTGTTCAGCTGTTCATTTCATATATTTTTCTACATTATATATCTATTTATTGATTTGTTTGTTTTTTTTATGAAACAGAACACCAAAATGTTCACAGCTGAAACATTTTAGTTTGGAGCCAAATTGAAACAAGGTCCGAAAGGAAATTGACAACTATGCTAAAATGACACTATAATTCATATTTACCGAATTTAACATAAAGTACATTATGCAAATCGCCACTTATATCTTTCAGTAGCATTTTATAAAAACAAAGGCTATAATAAAATTTCAACTATGTGATTATTGAAGGGGACTCCTTTTGTGCAATTCAATGGGCCTCGGGAGCTGCCAAAGCCCCTTGGAAGGTGGCAGGTGTGGTTGGGGAGATTTTTTATCTTGTTAATAGTATTTAAGTATCCTTTTCCCAAATAGGTCGAAGTGCTAACACAAAAGCTGATCGCCTAGCCAAGGAAGGGGCATCTCGTACTGTCTAGAGGGTTATTATGTATCCTCTGTAGTTTTTTCCTTTCTTGTCTTGTTTTGTAGTCTTCTGTGATGGGGCTAGACCCTTAATTTTGTTTGGGTCTTGGCTTCATGCTTCTTTTGTTACAGTATACATCTCCTAATACCGTATAGCTTTCCTATAGAGTCTCTCTTTTCAAAAAAAAGAAAAGAAAAAAGAAGTGTCATTCCTACCTATTCTTACCGTCTAGTGAGCAAGAGTCCAATGGTTTAGTAATGCTTTTAAATTAGGCAATAGTAATTTTTTAATTATGAAGGACTTTGTTGTAATCTGTCACTTTGGAAGGTTTCGTAAGTGTGGCCAAAACTTAAGCAGCTTCCTTATCTTACTCTTTATCCTTGAAGGTTCTTTGGTTCCTTTTCGTGTAAATTCACCTTAATATTGGTGCAGAGGAAGAGCCCCATAAGGTAGTGCCTTGTTGAGATGGAAACACAAATCTCCTTTGTTCTAGGTGCTTCACAATTGTATTAATTATTATTTGATCGGTAACAAAACAATTTGTTAAGATGATTACAAAGCAAATACAAGAAAGGACAAGAGAGGCATGGTATAGGAGCACTATACCCCAAACCACCTGTTACAAAGTGAAGCCTACCTAAGGAGAAACTCTATCAACCCCTTGGTTTGTTAAAGCATTTGTCATGCTATGAGCTGATCTAGACACATGACAATACATCACTTGCACATAGTTTTCAAAATCAGAGTCGTAACGTAAATCGTTCATACCCATGAATCAAATCGAATCGCGAATCGTAGTATTTTTTTTATTTTTCTAATAACAAAAAAATAATAATTAAAAATTAAAAGAAAAGGAAAATAAGAATTATTCATAACTATCAATTTTCCCATTTATAGCAGTATAAATATAATAACAAGTACGTCTATCATACAATCATATCAATAACATCATGACATATATATATGAAATAAATGATGTGTAATTAGTTAGATAAGTTTAAAGTATCAATATAAATTTTTTATTACCTTTAAATCAAAATATAAAAATAAAAGTAAAATCCAAATGGCCAGTCTTACATAATAGCATCTCTTGAAGTTAGGAAAGCATTTGTGAAAAAAAACCAAATAGATTAAAAAAGAAGATATAGATAAGCACCAGATGCACAGTCGAATGCTTTAGTTAAATACATGTTATTTATCAAAGCCGCAAAATTTTTTAGGAGGTTTCGTTAACTGCTAGATAACCTTTTAAAAATAAAAGCGCTAAAAGAAAGAAAAAGGTAAAAAGATTATTAATTGCTTGAATCGTAAGATTTAATGAAACGAGTATCGAATCGTAGTATTTACACCTGAATCATAAGATTCATTTGTAAATAGGATTCATTGCATAGATAGAAACTGTTTTCATTAAGATTCGGGAAATGAACCGGGATTTAGGATACAAATCTTAGGATTTTGATAACTATGCACTTGCAAACTAGTATGTAACTCTTGTATTGAAACTTCCAATGCGTAATTTCACTCTTCAACATCCAACCAAATGCAGTAAAAGGATCGCTCTCCATTACCTGCAAACCTTACCAAGAAAATAACCTATAAGGGCTTCCAAGATGGCTAATACCTTCGCTTCATTACAGTCTCGAATCCCCACATGTTTAGAGAACATAAGCTAGACTTCACCATTGCTTTTATGAAGGACACCTCCAACACCCTACTGCCTAGGCTTACCTCTGGATAATCTATCAACATTAAATTAAAAAACCCCGGGTGGTGGCATCCAAGAGACCGATATCTTGCTCTTGCTAGTGCCACAACTCATATAAGCTCCAATTGAAAATGAGATCTTTCATCTTAATGTTGCAAAACTCCTTCCTTGTTGAAATCCATTTCACTGCCCTGTACGCTTTAGAAATCAAATATTCAATGGATGAAGAGGATCCTCTAAAGATCTTGTAGTTCCTTTCCCTTCAAACTGTCCTTAGGATAGCAAAAGGAATTGTCCATCAAGGCAAAAGACCACACCCTCACAACAGCCCCCAAGTCCAAGCCTTCATTAAGACTGAAATAGCACTAGGAAGACAATGAGACAGCTCACACCTTTTAATGAAGTGACACTAAATTCGGGACACCACCTCACAATGGACAAACAAATGGTTAATCCTTCTTTCTTGTACAGCACACAAACATCCAAAATGTCACTCGACATCAAGTCTCTCCTACGTTGTCAGCTTTAGAAATCCTGCTAGTAACAACCAGCCAGCAAAAAGCTTCAACACGTGGGGGGACCATACCTAGCCAGACCAACGTGCAGGGGACCGTCAGTTGTCGTGGCCCCTCAAGCGCAAAGCAAAAAGCTTTTGGAAATCATCCAAAATGGATGGTTTTCAAATCCACCTATCCTTACCTTCCATGCAAATGGAAACATTAGAAAGAAGGCTTTACAACTCCCCAGGATCTGTTTTGACACCCAAGGGACCTTCTGAAGGACGCTACCCAAGACAAGGGATTTCCCCTCCCCACATAACATTCACACAAGACTCTTTATTGGACACCATTCTAAATACACGAGGACATAAACCATCTAAAGGACTGATCACCTAGTCGTCAAACCAAAACTTCACATCCCTCCCTTCTTTCACCAAACCTCCACCATCATTTTGCTAGAAGCGTCTAATTCTTCTTTTCCAGATCCCCCGGACCCAATACACCACAACTCTTAGGCTTTATTGCGTTGCACTATTTCATCAAGTGCATCTTCTTCTTATCGCTTTGACCTGCTTTAATCGCATTGCACTATTTTATCAAGTGTTGTTGCTTTGACCTTCCGAAAGAAAGTCCCTCACTGCTTTAGGCATCTTGAAAAGCATCATGTAGTCCAACAAAAATTGTAGTCGTTATAATCCTGCATATTCATAATAGCTAGCTTATGTTGTTTCTTGCCTGGGAGTTTTATTCAAAACTGTAGCCCAACTAAAAACTTTCAGTATAGTAGGTGCCTTATTTTCCACAATTAGGCATAGATTTGTGCAGAACTCATTGAACGTCGATATAAAATGACCACAGAAAAATACACTATTTGTTAGGCCTCCAAAATATCTTAGTTGTCACCCCCAACAGCACGTGCACTTTCTGAACAAGAGATATTGTATTTGTTGCACAACTTGAGTAATACCTACAAAAAAGAAGTGTGTGCACCACTGTTCCCCTGTCCTGATCAAGATAAGTGACATCATTGCCATTGAATTAGCTTGGACTTAGACGAGTGAAGGAAATGCTTTATCAAATGCATGGTTTTAAATGCGGTCTCGGAGCATTGCCTTCAGCTCAGAAAAATTAATGCTGTATAATAACACTCTGAAAAAGTAAAAATAATCTGTCTTAACCATGTGTTAGAGTCCATGTACTATTGATCTATAAATTCTTACACATTCCAATCCTCTCATGAATTGGCATTCATCTTAGTTTGACAATGATCTGACTATTATTAAATGACTACAATAATTATACTTAAAAATATTAAATTTTAAGGATTTAAAACTAAAGGTTAGAATCTTTTGATTGCAGTATATTTGGCCAATCCTTAATCTACATCCTACCTTCCCATGCCCCTTTATCTCTGGCATGCATTTAGGTTGTCCCTACTTAATGGGGTGCATCCAGACATTTTAGGGGTCATTTGCCTCTTATGCATGTGATAGGAAAATGGTTTTTACATATGTAACATTTGGATATTCAAATATTACATATGCAATTGTTACACATATGAAACATGTTACCACGTGTGTCAACATCATCATTTTCATTTTTCACTTGAGTAAATGAGTATATCCAATGAATTTGGATTTTTTTACAAATTTCTGAAAATCCATGAAGAATTAAGATATGAAACAGTAAGTCTTGATGTTTACCATTAATACTAGAATATATTGAATGGTTCAGATCATGAACTGGGGCCTAAGGAAGTTTTCATCGATTACTCAATATTGATGAAGAATTAAGATGATGAGCGTCATGATCTTGGGATTTATTGTTCAATAAACAAATTGAATTGTTTGGATTATAAGTATGGGCCAACAGGAATTAAAAGAAATAAAGGTCGTTGATGGGCCCCTCAAGTGAGAAAACCATCTTGTAACCCAGTGTACTAGCTCCTTTTTGGTTTTTTTTTTTTTTTTTTTTTTGTGGGGGGGTGGGGGTGGGTTTGGGGGTGAACCACTTTCACACCTACACAGGTGTGAATCTTAAGAGTATAAAAAGGCCATATTTACACCCCTTTTCAAACCTCATTTATGCACCACAAGTGTACAACAATGCAAATAAGTGTGACAATGCATAACTATTACACATGGGAATCATTTACATATGTAAATGAGGCAAACAAACCACACTTTCACACCTACATAGGTATGAGAATTTTGGTGTAAGATTTCATATTGGAGTCCTAATCCACATCTGGGTCTAGGCGGATTTATAGTTGTACTGAGTTGGGCTCTTACATGATTTTCAATTTCTTACCTTAAGGAAGAAATGGCCAGATTAAGCTGCTTCTATCCCAGCCTTATTTGACCTGAAGCTTATATAATCGATTTGTCATCTATTGCGTCTGAAAAACTTATTACAACATATATTTAAAAGGACTTACCAGTTTGTGACATTCATCTTTGGCATCATGAATGAAGCCTCTTAGGAGAACATGTGACTCTTTTGTTGTATGCTTCTTCTATTTGAGTTTTAATACCTGTGTTCATGCCTTCAAATGTTCATTTGTCTATTCTTTGGGTTTTGTTATTTTTAATTTTGAAAGAAAGTTGCCTGTTATATGATTCATTTGTACTGTTTTGCAGTTTATCAGATAGTGCATATGTTCTTGTAGCTGAGGTACTGAAAAAGCTAGTGGCTATTGCTCCAGCCCATCGCCATCTATTTATAACCGAGCTAGCTGATTCAGTCCAGAGTCTTACTAAATCTGCATTGAATGAATTGCATAGATACATGGAGGTTGAAAAGGCACTCAGCACAACCTCTACTGATGGGACTGCTATATTGAGAGTTCTACAGGCATTAAGCTCTCTGGTTGCCTCATCACTTGAGAAAGACAAGGATCCACAGGTTCTCCCTGAGAAAGAGTATAATGATGCTCTTTCCCAGGTATGGGACATTAATGCCACTTTAGAGCCCTTGTGGATGGAGTTGAGTGCTTGCATTAGCAAAATAGAAAGCTGTCCAGATTCAACATCTGATTTGTCTTCCATGTCAGGAAGTGTTGCATCTTCCAGTGGTATAATGGCCCCACTTCTGCCAGGTACCCGGAGTGTTGAATCTTCCAGTGGTATAATGGCACCACTTCCGGCAGGTACCCAAAATATCTTACCATACATAGAGGCCTTCTTTGTAACCTGTGAAACGTTGCGTCCTGGGCAGTCGACTTCGGCTCATGAGTTTGGCATGACATCAACTGAAGTTGAAGAGGCTACTACTTCGACTGGTACACAAAAATCATCGGTCGGGAATATGAAAGCTGATGACAAGCACATTGCCTTTGCAAAGTTCTCAGAGAAGCACAGAAAGCTGTTAAATAGTTTCATTAGGCAAAACCCTGGATTGCTTGAAAAATCACTCTCACTTATGCTGGAAGTCCCTCGTTTCATTGATTTTGACAACAAACGTGCTTATTTCCGTTCAAAAATAAAACATCAGCATGACCATCATCACAGTCCTCTGAGGATTTCAGTGAGAAGAGCTTACATTCTTGAAGACTCCTATAACCAACTTCGTTTGCGTTCTACCCAGGATTTGAAAGGGCGTTTAAATGTTCATTTTCAAGGGGAGGAAGGTATTGATGCTGGTGGACTTACTAGGGAATGGTATCAGTTGTTGTCCAGGGTTATTTTTGACAAGGGTGCTCTACTTTTCACTACGGTTGGCAATGAATCAACATTTCAGCCAAATCCCAACTCTGGTTACCAAACGGAGCATCTCTCATACTTGAAGTTTGTTGGGCGAGTGGTGTGTGCTTCTTTCTATTGCTGTTGATTGTCTAAATCATTTTATTATGGTATCTGATCTATATTTTTTCTGGTTACCATACAGGTTGGGAAGGCTTTGTTTGATGGGCAACTTCTCGATGTGCATTTCACTCGATCATTCTACAAGCACATTCTAGGGGTGAAAGTTACATATCATGACATTGAAGCTATTGATCCTGATTACTTCAAAAACTTGAAGTGGGTGCTTGAGGTATGCCTGTCCTATTGCATATGTTTACAAATAGCCTGATTTAGTTGGCCAATCATTGGTTGATAATGATATCATACTTCTGCTGTTTGGGGACATCTGCAATGTCTTCTTCAGGTCTATAAGCCATCCAACATCTGTACCTTTTCCCAACCTTGCATACTGTTGATTGAAGGGATCTGATTGTTTCGTAGAAAGTGTTTTTGGGCACAGTCTTTCCACTCCATCGTCCATCCGATAAATAGCTGATAACCTAATTACAGTCACTTGCCTAGACTCAGTGCCTGAGATGCTATTCATATCCTTAGGTCGAAGGTCCTATGACTCCATCTTTATTTGTGGCGGGATCTTTATACTACAAGTGGTTGATACTTGTTTTTCTTGGCATTGCTGTTTCATCTTACTAACTGATTGCTCCACTTCTGCAGAACGACATAAGTGATGTTTTAGGCCTTACATTCAGCATGGATGCTGATGAGCAGAAGCTGATATTGTATGAAAGGACTCAGGTATGATGTTCCTCTACATTCATATTTTTCAATTGATGAATATTCCATGTTCAAACTTATTTTGTAATGTAATGCAGGTCACTGATCATGAGCTAATTCCTGGAGGTCGAAATATTAAAGTTACTGAGGAGAATAAACGTGAATATGTCGACCTTGTTACTGAGCATCGCCTGACAACTGCTATTCGTCGTCAAATTAATGCATTTATGGAAGGCTTTAATGAGATGATTCCTCGAGATTTAATATCCATTTTTAATGATAAAGAGCTTGAGTTATTGATTAGTGGACTTCCAGAGATTGATTGTGAGTTCTCGTTATTACTTGGACATGTTTCAACCCTTGTACAGGGAATTATGGAATTCTATACTGTTGACTTGTTTTGCTTATGACATCGTGGTTATGTTTCTTTGTTTATGCAATATCTTTTATGCAGTGGATGATTTGAGGGCAAACACGGAGTATTCTGGCTACAGTGCTGCATCTCCTGTTATCCAGTGGTTTTGGGAGGTGGTACAAGGTTTCAGTAAGGAGGATAAAGCTCGTCTCTTACAGTTTGTCACAGGCACCTCAAAGGTAACTTATGATTATAATACCAATTGAGACTTTTGTATGGCATATCCTTAATGTCAAATTAGATGATCTGTAATAGTATCGAGCATGGTTCTAAGAGTAGGCCATATTTGAGTCAAGCTAGACTCTGATATATGGAGTTTTATATTGGATCTGTCCAATTCCTACTCTGAACATTTTTACATATGAGGATAAGGCTAGAAGCTTGTTGGAGATTGATGTTAAGAGCTAGCAATTTGGCTTTGTAAATCAAGCAGCAACCAGCTGAGTAAGAAAGAAGGATGCCCCCCCACCAAAACCACCACCACCAATAAAGAGGAAAAAAAAAAAAAAAATCTGGCAAACCAGGATTCTCAGAAAGCACTGCATCAAAATTAAGCTTGAGAGCATCTGGAGGAGGGGGGGTGGGGGGGCACCATCTAGGGAAAATCCGCTGGTGGTGAGGTTTGGAAAAGGCTACTTCCTTCCTGTTATGAATAATGGAATTCGCTAAGATACCTTTGAAAAGAGGAAGAGGAGAGACCCAAGGAGTTACTAAATACTTTACTTTGTCAACTAATTTTTACCCTCTTCAGAAAATTTTCCTTTGAAGAGCCTCAAAGTTCTCTCTTTCCAAATAGTCCATATAGTCTCCAGGAAAGAGACATTACATCATCCTTCCCCTTGTGGATGCCACACCTAACATCCAAAACTCAAATAGTGATCGAAGGGTTTGGGGAAGGGGAGCGGCCACATGAAACCAACTAAAGATTACCTTTGATGCGCAACAGAACAGTTCAACAATAGATGATCAATGGGTTCCTCCTCTGCCAAGCACATAGGACAAGCATTAACAATGAGGACTAAATGCGTATAGGAATTGCAGACCACCTAAATGCGATCACCTCGGTTGGGGCTTTCATACTCCAAAGGTTGGCCCAATGATGATGATTCACCAGCGCATCTCTAGTCATAGACAGAAATAAGGAAGCCACCGAGAACATGCCATCACAAGAATCCAACCAAATCCTCTAGAACGCCCCACTTTTTTTGGTCATGGGGCTCACATTGAGTCAATCTAACCTTTTCACACGCCACGCCCGCACCCCACATGAATAGTCACGAGCCCAAATTTTGACACACATTTAGCTTTTTTTCACCATTGGATTGAAATCATAAGAAATCAATGCCTTTAAAACCATTAAATTTTAGGTCCATGGATCAAAGTGTTTCGATGATCTTATGGAGTCGAAATATTGAACATAGGTAGGGTGTCCTATAGATCTTTCCATCTAATGGAACCCCATGATCATCATGCATCCCGGTGGGTCCAACTAGGAGAGGCGTTTTATTCTAAAATAACGCCTAGGTGTTTCCTAGCGCTACCCATATATAAGTATATGGGAGCCCCTTTGTTGAGTGCTAGTGCTTGCGGGGACAACCTTGGTCCAAAATATGTGCACACTCAATCCAACAGTCTAGTTCATTCGGATGGGTGCCAAACCCCGGGATGCATGACTACCAGGGGGCTCCTGTTTTATGGTCCGCTTGGATGAATCAAAATGTGGGCCCCACTATGTGTTCCAGATGGTGAGCGTTAGCGCTCAATTGAGGCTGGCCATCTATATATATATCCCATATATGTGGTCCACAAATTTAACGGCTTTATATTAAAGAAAACATTTGACCCTCGATCCAACGGTCCAATCCATTCGGATTAGTGAAAACTCAATTGATCCACTATAATTCAAGGGGTCTAATGTGTGTGGATGGTTCGGATGGATCATAAAGTAAGCCCCACTATGTTACACAGAGAGTTTAGATCAATTTAAGCTATCCAGATGGCCATCAGATTCACCTGATCCACTATAATTCAAGGGGTCTAATGTGTGTGGATGGTTCGGATGGATCATAAAGTAAGCCCCACTATGTTACACAGAGAGTTTAGATCAATTTAAGCTATCCAGATGGCCATCAGATTCACCCTTGACTGACTGGGTTGTGTTATTTGTCTGATTGATCTCAAGATTTGTGCCACCAATAGATTGATCCAAAGATTAACCATTAAGGTGGGATTTGGATTGTGCAAAGTGGACGTTTGCATGAAATTCAAACAGTCAAGATCAACCTCTACTAAGGCACAGATCAATAGTCCAAATTGCTAATTGTTTAAATGATGATAATCTTGAATATTGGGTTTACCCTTTGACCGATGACTTGTGTTATTTCTCTGATTGATCTCAAGATCTGCACCATTAATAAATTGATCCTGAAAAATAACTGAGGTCCTGATATTAGGCAATAAAATGATCTGGATTGTGCATCTAAAGTGACAATTACATCAAAGCCAAATAGTCCAAATCAACCTTAATCAAGGCACAGATCATTTGTATGCAACAGATTTACCCTCTTGGTGTTATGTTTTAGGATGTCATTAATACTTTACATTTAGTGGTTATTCTATCTATCATGTTGATTTGGACCACCTCTAAACATTCTTGGATTGGCCAGCGTTGAATCATTAATTTTTTTAAGAACTACTGTCTATTGATCTGATTTATATTTTGATTACAGGTATTAATCATGACCTACTCAGGTCAACATTTCCCATATGAAAATTTTTAAGATCCTTGATTATATGATGAGAGAACTGTTACAGTTAGTTTGGAGAGAGATTTAGTTAGAGTTATCTTTTTTCAAATTTGAATATTAAATAGGAGAGAGAACAGTGTCTTGAATGGTGTTTTGGTTACTTGGAGTTACAACTTTTCATAGCTGGCTCTGCACGTAACAAATAGAATGCCTCAACGCATATTAAGGGAGCAGCATACCATTGCCGGAGAACGTTTCTATATATATACTGTCCAAACTCCATGATGTATTGATGTGTGAACCCTCCAATTTTGGGCCATTCAGACCCCTTCCTGCTTGGCATTGGCATTAATTTAAAAATCAATTCAATTGTCACCGTTGGGCTGAAAATCCAAGATATCACTGTCTTTAAAACCGATAACTTTCCTGGCCAAACATCAAGGGGCTTTGATGATGCCGGGGGGGGGGGGGGGGGGGGGGGGGGGGGGAGGGGAGAGATGGTGTTCATCCAGGTGGACCCTGCAGCCATTTTCACACCTGAGGTGTGAACAGTCTGCAGTAAATCATTGTGCATGTGTATTTTTTCAGTTGTATTATCTCATCTCTGATTTCTTGTGTGTAGTCATATTATTGTAACAGATGTTAAACATTTTACAGAAGAGAAACTGTTCATGTTGGTCTCTCACAAAAACACCCATTCAAAATCTTCAATTCCTTTATTTACTCGGTGTAATGATCTCAAGATGTAGAGAAATTATTACATAGTGAGGGCGCATTTGTCTAAATGCGAAGGACTTCGTGCTCACTAATTTTTCTTACAAATACAAAACTACGTGCATGCATGCGCGCAGTGTCTATTTTAATAATAAATGATCATTACACCTCATAAAGTCTGCTCCATGTGAAGCGTGGAATACATGTTGGCTTTCATGCGGCCTTTTGACTCTTGAGACTTGTGTTTTTCATAGGAGTGACTTTACTGTATAATCGACGTTTAAAATCGTGGTGGATTGTCTTAATTTGAACTGTCATTTAGTGCTAGAATGTTTGGTAAAAAATTCCCTGTTATTGTGGATTTTTGGAAGATGCTTTTATTTGGTAGGCTAAGTCTCTCCTTCTCAAATTTCCCAGGTCCCTTTGGAAGGATTCAGCGCACTTCAGGGAATTTCAGGATCGCAGAGGTTTCAGATTCACAAGGCCTATGGAAGTCCCAATCACTTGCCTTCAGCACATACTTGGTATGCTTTTTTTTTAATTGCAGTTCATTTTTCCCCTTTATCGTAGATCATAAAGTTTATTGGCTTCGTAGTAGGTACATCTATACTGGGAGGAGAAATGCCTTGATCTTCGTGCTAGTTCCGAGTGTGGCTATTTCATTTATGCTTTATTTTTGTCTTTCTGCTGATATTCCTATCATTAGTATCTGCATGTCTGTTAGATTAAGTTTTTGGCGCCATGCCTTCCTGCCACTACTTTTTTGGCATACCTTATAATGTTTTGAGTTGCTCTCCAAGTTGTGTGTGAGATAAGAAAGAGGTTATTTTTTCCTGATGGCAGTGAGAGAATTTGCATTATGGTGTTTAGTTATCCTATCTGCCTTGTCTACTTTCTGAACATTCTCTATTGGGCTAAACTACTGGCTTTCGGTTATTTACTCGTTCGAACCATTTCCTCCATCGCTTTTTTATCCCTTGCATCAGTACTTAAGTTGGACTGCTGGGGGGGAAATTAGATGGTTAAGAAAGCAGCCAAAATTTTGCAATCAAAGAAGCCTTGGAAGGATATTTTTTCTTGTAGATAAACTTTTGTTGACTTTTTTGTGGCCTAACCTGTAGCTTGAGGCTTGTATATTTCCCATTCAGAGGGGGATAAGGCTTTTTACAGTGCGGCTTTTGTATTCATTATTGTGCTATGTTGGTAGGCCTCATTAGATCAGCGGGTTTGGATCTCGTACTCATGCCACCTCTCCGAGAGTAGTGACTGCGCCACTTCTCATATCATATGCCCTCTAGGATTATTAGTTCAACTTGTAATGCAGTCAGTCATTTGGCAATTCTATCTCATCTGCAATATTACTTGGGTAAAACCTACACTGCATCGATGTGAGAGTACCCTATCCTTTATTTGCTGGTTTGATGCGTCTTTTCATCCGATTGTTAATTCATCAGTCTCCATTATAGCACATGTGATTTCTTGGCAGTAAAAACAGATCTACTATGGCATGCTGCAGTTGATCACCCACTAGAAACGTGGTGAATCACACCTCTTCTTGTTCTATTTTTTAAAGTTAGGATTGGTTTGTTCCATTTATGGATTTGGCATTCTTCAAGTTCTCTGTCATCATAATATTTTTTAAGTCTTTTGGCATCCACGGAGATGATTTTGTTTATACCTATTGATCTTTTCTACTGTGCTGCAGTTTTAACCAGTTAGATCTACCCGAGTATCCTTCGAAGCAACAGCTTCAGGAGAGACTGCTTCTGGCCATCCATGAAGCGAATGAAGGATTTGGTTTTGGTTAAAGACAAGTGTGGAGCGGTTTTGGTTAAAGACAAGTGTGGAGCATTGGTACTATACCTTGTATGTGTAGATAATGATATTCATGTTTTAAAGGGAAAAGGAAAGAAAAGAAATCTGGATTGAAAGGTAGATAATGATATTGTCAACTGTACAGCGTTCTTTTTTGTTTTTTCTTCTTCTTATGGAAATGTTTTTGGGCGGTTTTGTGCCTATGCCATTCCTGTTTGCCTCTTTCAGCCTTTAATCATCATCAGGTGGCTCTCAGTTTTCTTATGCAATGATTTAACAGTGTCATGTGTCCTATTTATGTTCATACGATGGAGGAGAGCTGCTATGATGATAACTTTGGTAGGTAAGTTATGTCGAGAATAAAATAGGATTCTGTTAAAGATGAGACTGGGCAGAGGAGAAATACATGCGTCTCCCAAGAGGGACCATTTGGATCTTCATATCTCTACGCATTCATGCATAATTGTCCAGGATTATGCATTTGGATAACCTCAGTTGTTGTGAGTGGGTTCTGTTCTTTATAAAACTGACTTAAAGAAAAAAAAAAGGTTACAGGGACCCATATTAGAGACCCTTTTCTTTTTTTTTTTTTTATTGTAAGGCAGGTTCCCAGCTCTTTAGATTAGAATAATCCCTACTGGCCCATGAGAGAAAGCCGGATAAAATTTCCCTATGGCTCCACTGTGGTAGTGTAGTTTTGAACCCACAACCTCCGGGTGCAAACCGTAGTCTTAGGCCAACTGAGCTACCACACGGGGTTCCATATTAGAGACCTCATTGCTGGCTCCTGTGGCATATACCGAGGGTTCGAACCCTCACAGTTGGTTCCTAACCAACTGGGGAACTCCTTGTTCTTGAATAACCTGTAAACTAGTTGTTGCAAATCTCTTTGGAGGAACATCACCTATACATTTTTATTCTGTATTTCTTTTTGTCTATTAATACTATAAGCTAGCTCTCTTTATTCTTTTTCTGGAAAAAGAAAAAACTAGGTTGATATGCCCTTACAAGGGGCCAATGAGAACAAAATAGATGAACTGTTTCTTACCGTTTGGTGATTGAATGAATTTGGAAGCAAAAGCGTATCACATGATTGACATGATCACATGTTGTTTGAGAGAAAAAGAAAAAAAAAAAAAGGAGTGGGATCGGTGCATTTGTGGGGTCCACTTTTGAAGTCCTTAGAACAAAATCATTGTCCTATTTTGTTTTATCACAACACAAGACCCAATTCAATCGAATGATGGTGTGCAACTTGTAATTTGATTCTTTTTTCTTGTATTATTTTAATCTTTTATTTTACACGTGATCAATCTCCCAATAAAGGTAATCCTACCATAAGATTGATTATGTGTGACATGTAATGACTTCTTCTTTTGGTTGTCTACCTCTTAGTTAATTCCTTTGGTTTCGCGGTTTAGAAGGACGATCAAAGAGGTGAAAGGTGAAAGACATAATGTGGAGAAGCAGATGAGAACATCACTTCCCCTGGAGTTTGATTTACCATACCCAAGAGGGGCATGTTTGAAACTGATTCTTCTTTCAATTTAAGCCACTCCGACGATGGAGTTCCTAGGAGTTCAATTCAGATCAAACAAAAGGGCCCCAGTTTTAATGGTTATTGAAGTAAATTTCACCTTCCTCAGTGTAAAAAACAGAAAGGTAATTTAGTGATTTGGAGAAATTCCCTTGTCAAAGGATGCATGGCTGCTCAATCAACTTATAAGATTGGCATCAGATAATTCCATTCTCCTGCCGTAGACAGCTCAAATTATCAGAACAACAAAAGAGAACAAACTTGGATTTGGGGCCCACTGATGGTATAAAAAGCTTCTTCTTGGGTAGAAGTGATCACCACTAATTAAAGATGAAACCAGAATTAGGGACAAGGTAATGGTCTCATTCACCAATTCAATTGCCCAAGTCATGATGGAACGGGAGACAAAGGTAGAGGATTGAAAAAGAAGACGACATTGTTTTTCGGTTGTGGAATCTTAGTTTGACTGCTAATCTAACTGACTGGGGAGAATTCTCTCCCATCTGTGAATTGCAGGCTATTATTGCACGCTTCCCGTGTAATAGGTCTCCAAAACTCCGCTGTGGGGCCCACATAATGATAATACTGACCGCCCAAGATGAATATCATATTCCTTGCTCCTGTGATAAATCTTTCAATTCTCGTTAGGTATGAGTGGATCCCACCGTTAGATTGAACACGTGATTAACAGGTGAGTGGGCACCGGTGTATGTCGCACTCATCATGTTACAGGCATGCACAAAATCTACAGTGGGGCCCACTCAAATTGAACTAAAATGTAAGGATGTAACTCTAAAGATAGTGACATCTATGTTGGACGGTCTGGATTATCATTACATGCTCTCCAAGGTTGAGTACTAGAGACATGTCACACCAGGTGCAATGGAGGATGCAGACCCATGAGTTGCATGTACAGTTCAGCTCTACGGGGATCACTTGCAGCCATTTTTTTTTTATTAGTGCAGCTTCTTTCATGCTCTCTCTCTTTCTAATCCTTCTATCATTTCTCACCTTGTTCAATTTTATGCTTGTGGAATCTTTACTCACCGTTGGTGGAATCTTTACTCACCGTTGGATTAAATATATATTAAAAAGGGGAAAAGATGGTTAAAAAATCAAAATTTAAGGCCCTTAACTCAAGGGCTATAGAATAAACTAAAGGGGCTGACTTTTTATATTTCAAGGCTAAATCAAGGGCTATAGAGATCTTTCATCAGTTCTTACTATTGTCAATTACAGGATTGCAATTTGCATCCGAGTAGGGTCTTTTAGCTGGACTGCATCATCACACTAAATTAATCGGTCTGCTTAGGTGAAAGTTTTCCTTAAGTCAGTGCAAGAAGACAAGGAAAAAGAAAAGATTTCCTTCCATTGACAGAGATTGGATTTGGAAGTAAAACATCATGTTATGATGATGGCATGTTCATAAGCCTATCCTCAATATAAGCAAAACTTTCCTTTTCCAATCTACATCACCCCCATAAAATATAGAAAGTCAATAGAAACTTTTCAAAGAAAATCATGGAACCTGAGATAATAAGAAATGATACACCTCTGGCTATTTTATTGAGAAATCATACGCATAGTGCTGCTGCAGTTCCTGTTGGTGCCCCAGTCAACACAAGCTGATGAGGGAAGAAACCTTGTATTCTTCACCCCCCTCACCTCTTGGACCATCATTTTTTTTTTTTTCCGTAGACCATTTGACCATGAATTCCTTTATATTCAATTCATGGCCAAACAAACGGCCCGTAATTACTACTGTTAAAGGGATGGCTTATAGTAACTAGGCCTTTATACACGCTTGAGGTTAATCAAGCTCAATGCTCAATATATACAGGCTGAATCCAGGATGAGCCAAATCTCTTGAAGGGCTTATACTAACTAGGCCTTTATCCAGATCTTGTAGTAGGTCAAGGGAAGGTCATGGCCATGCCCATGGGTTGAAGAGAAGAAAATTATTTTTTCTTATTACACTGCCACTGGGCACTGAATATAAATTCTGATGTTAACCCCTCCCTTTTCAAGCTTGGGAGCATAAATGTAATGCAACACAAATATTTATTGCAATGAGTTCTTATGAATTAAGTACTGAACAATTAACAAATGGATCCATGCTATATAGATTATTAAAAGAAGTTTCTAAATTTCCTTTACAGCATGCCATAATTGAAATTTTGTTACACTTTGTTTCTTAGGATGTGGATTGGACACAATAACCAAAGAGAAGTTATCTTATGCTACAAGAACCCCATAAGAATCTTGATTAAATACATCCACATATGTGCTCACATAAACCCACATATAATACATCAATCAAATGAGAATCAGAAATGGCTTATTTACATAAATAATCACATAAGAATTATATAAAAACACTAATAAAATCACCTATTAACACATATAAGAATCATATAAAAGAACTAGAGGAATCATATAAGAATCAATCAAGCTCAAATGAACTCCCATACATACTAAAATGAATTCATCTATTGTTATATATATATATATATATATATAAAAGGAGGGTTTTTTTTTTTTAATTTATAAAAGTAAAAAGGAGAGTCCGTTTATTGTTTATTGTTTTTTTATTTGTAAATAGAATTTCATTAAGAAACCAAAGCCAAAACAACAAAAAAAAAGGGCGAAACAACAACAACAAACCACTTACCCGTCCCCACTTAGTCCCTACCCCAATCCAAAATAAAGTTTTAATTTAAGCTATAATTTAGTTTAGCAAGCATGTGAACAGAAAGGAGGGTCTGTTATTGTCTCTTTCTAGCCCTCAATTGGCAGTTTTTTTAAGAAAAACAAAAGCCCTCATTTTACGGACTTTTACTTCATGTAGAAGCCAAACAATTAATGTAAAGCAATTCAAGGGTGAGGGTCCCACCTTTAGGGACGGTCTAGATGCGCAGGAGTGCTGAGTATCTGGTCAATTAGTTCAAGAAGATCAAGTCAATTTCAAAAACCTGTTTAATGATAATTGATTATGAATGACGACTAGTGGCTAAACAAACCCTAATGTGGATGGTTGAAATTTGCATTGTTTGCCCCATGTTGAACCCATCATTTTATATGTGATGCTGGATTGAACATGTGAAGAAGACACATGATTAACGCCGTTTGGTAATTGGAGTTAATCACGCGTTCTCTGTGTTCAATGAAACGACTGGTCGATTTAGATCCCAACAGGTGGGCCCCACAGTGATCGTAATAACTTGCCTTTTGTTCTTCTGCCATGACTTTCAACAAATTGAGCACAGCTACTGATGTGATCAGGTGACCTGCATCTCTTGTACCTTGTAAATGTCTACTTGATTTGATATTACATGGAGAAAACCATCATATCTTAATGCAGGATCGTCCTAATCATCTGGTTTAACAACAGATCAGAACCATTTCACATTTGGTACATCCCTACCAATTAATTTCCATTCATGTCGCACTCACGTACGGCACTTTAACCCGTACGTATTACTTACACCATTAGATTGATCAAGTTGATATATATAAATGTGGTCGGAGTGAAATTGGGTGAGTCACTATACAAGTCTGTCCATGTGATGTGAATGGATTGGATCAATTAAGTGAGCCCCAACTTTCATATGGGTGGTTGGGATTGCCCATCCGATACGATCATCTTGCATTTATAATCTAATTTTCTTATGCAACTGAAGATGCAAAGTTATAGACATTGCTAGTACCAGTCATGGGTACCTTGTCTTCCATCTTTTTCAACCTTTCTCCATCCAAGTTCTCACGAAAGTCACGGGTTACAGGGTAACTTGATTTTCTGTTATCTTCATCTTCAAAAACTCAATCAACTAATAACATGTACAGGGCCAGTCATATTCAGTGACATCTGGTATATAGCACTTATACCCTATGCTAGTGGAATAAAATCTGGGGCTAGACCCAGATCCATGGGAGTCATGTCTAGGGACCCAAATGCACCCCCTCCCCAAATTCGGGTGGGTCCAGGCCCTTTGATTCAGATCTATAATTCAATGGGCATGGGCACAGGTTCTCTAACCTAGGGCCTGAGTGAGTCTAAGTCTGAGTCCACTTTAATAATTCAGGTATGAGTCGGGTACACCATGGACCCACCATTTCTTTTATAAAAATGAGTGCTTGTGTCCCTATAAAGAGATGATCCATCAACTGAATTTCAGTGTATGCATTAGATTCTTTCTCTAGACTCTACTCCTATACATAAATTTGAAATATAACTCGAGATAACTGAGCAAATGAGAGCAGGCCTGATACAATATAGGCTTGATTTTAAGCTGGGTTTGTCAATTGCATGATCAAGATCATACTTCTCAGATAGTAGGGAATTCTAGAGAGAGAGAGAGAGAGAGAGAGAGAGTGTGTAGCATAGTAGTAAGTAGTAGTAGTAGTACTAACATCAAAAGAAAGGCTATATATTAGTAACATCCTGTATGTACTTGTGTCCTCTTCAGTCAAAGCAATGCAAGTGAGGGATTGAAGAGAGGAAAGGAGGAATCTACTTGGAACATGATCCTTTTGGAGAGAGAGAGAGAGAGAGAGAGAGAGAGATGTATTGTAATTGCTACGAACAAAGTACTAGTGTTGTAGTTGTTATGAACAAAGTACTAATACTGTAGTTGCTTTGAACGAAGTACTAGAACAAGCAACAGTAGGAAATAAGGTGGATAGGAAACTCAATTGAAGAATAATCTTTAACAGAATGTCTACTGTTGAAAAATAGTTATCTAACATGAAGTCTCCAACAACTCTGTACCACAGTAGCTGCAACAATAACAGAATGATCTCAACTGAAGTCATTTTATCAAAAAAGTTTCCAGAAAGAACAGGGTCATCCAACAAAATCAAATCCTTCTCAAGTTTGTCAACAACTTGAATCACTTCATTAGACCTTTTGATTCATTGATTCATGCACAATGGTCTTCCAAAGTAATAGTACTGACAGTATAGACTCATGGGCCTTATTAAGTTAATCGAAACTCAAATCTTCTTGTTTTTTGTAGACATGCTAATGCTTTTTTATCCCTCGTGAGGATATTATAAACAAGCTAATTTGGCTCACATGCTACTTGTGCTCGAGTTCAGCCTTGCTTAATTGTTTCATGAGCTAATCTCATGCTAGGCCCTACTCAGCTCACCTAGAGCTTGGTATGTTACCTGGCTCATAAGTTTGAGCTGCTGCTGCTGCTTCTTGTTCTTCTCTCTCTCTCTCTCTCTCTCTCTCTCTCTCCATAAAGTTTAGCACTTGATATATTAAATTAAGTATGTTTAGAATATAAAAAAATAACTCAAGCACAGTACAATAACATGAGAAATATATATTTTCCTAACGAAAATATCTTATTAACATAGCAAACCACCTACATTTACATAAGAGGACCTATCCTTCCAAATTTTGAACCATCCATACCACAAACTTGTCTTCGTATAGGGATTGCTTGCTCCTCCTATTCATAGTGTTCCAATATACTTACTAATAATGATTATAGAAGTGATATTAAAAACATTATAGAAGAAAGACCATAAGTTTTTGTCTTATATAAAAGAAGGAGACAAGTTTCAAAAATTTTCAAATTAGTCCCTAAGGTTTGCAGGAAGTTTTCAAGTAAGGACTCTGTCTATTTAAAACTATTTTCCGGCAAACTTTTCCTTTAATTTTCTTAAAATATGCCAACTATACTTCATTGAAATAAAACCCTCATTCACTTCTATATTCTCCTCATTTCCTTCATTGGCATTCTCATGGTAATCACGGACAATCCGCATCCCCATAGTGATTGGTTGCATGTAGTGGCTATGGGAACCATGTAATGATTTTAAATAAAGGGTAATTTGGGTATTTTAAAAAATATGAGAGAAAAAGTCGACAAAAAATACCTTTAAATGGCTCCATGTCCTTAATTGAAAATTTATTTGAAAGCTTAGGTAACATTATATAAAAAATATATGTTTTTTTTTTTTTTAAATATGCGCTTGATTTCAGCTTAAGCTTGTTATGCCTTATAAAAAAAGCTTAAACTTAGCTTAGGTTATTAATTTTTAATTAAGCCTGAGAAGCTGATCTTGAAGTTGGATGCAGCTCCAAGTCTGCCAACTAGGTTTGCCTCAGCTCAATGTTCAAGCCAAGCCCTTATTTGGTCTTAGTTAGTCAATTAGAACCTTTTTGAGCCCAAGGTAAGAAGAAAAAAGCCAGTTTCCAAATACAGAGAAGCAAATCAAATGAAAAATGGTGTGGGGCCAGTGTTTTTGAAATGTGACAACAAAGAAACATGGCATAAGAGAGCACTTTCCCTCACTTCCTCTCTTGTTGTGAAATACTGTTTGAGGGTTGTTACTTCCAAAGTAGAAAGGATGCAAATATCAATTCTCTAAAATGATCAAGGAAAAAGGACTTGTGTGGGATCCTATGAACTTGGGTATTGTCACCATTTCAAGCAGTGTCTTTTGCTGCTTTTGTATGCCAGGACTTATTAAATAAGGATACCTTGTGTCTACCTAGGCATAATTTTTAGGAAGTGTGCCCCTTGTAGTCTCACCTAAATGTATGAAAATCATAGTGGATAAGGGGAATGAGAAGGTCTTGATGTAATTCCGCACTGGGTCAAATATGATTGATCTTAGCCCTAAATTTTAGAATTTAAAAAATTAATGGCTAAATAAAGCACCTGTTTTAGTCCTTCAATTCAACATTGTACTGTAGTTGGATCATTGAAAAATTGTGGCTAGATTTAACCTAGCAACGACGAGTGTGATTGAGTTGGATTAATGACTAGGTGAGCTCTACTGTCGAAAATAGGAGGGCCATTGTAGGTTCTTTTTTCTATTTCTTTTTACATAGAACTCTTTGCCCATTAAAAAAAAGAAGTTAGGGCTTTTCAATTGTGATGTAAACTTAGTGGGTTCTGTATGTGTGAGAGTTGAATCTAATCTGATGCATCAAGTGTGCCACAAATGAAGTAGGTCTACTGAAATTTCCCTTCATCCAGGGGCTTGAGACCAAAGCTCACATTCAAAAATGCAAATATATGTCAGACCCTCAAGCATGAAGACATAGAAGGCAGGCCAATGTTGTTGCTAGTAAATAGTATAGTAATAACATAGAGGGAGGGGAAATGCAATGGTAAAGTAAATATGCTACAGAGTATCAAATACTGAGAATTATGAAGGCCCATTATCCAAGGCACCAGAAAGCCAATGAACCAAAGGTACCTTGTAAGATGCCATCCCCTCTTCTGTTCATTCATTCATTCAAATGTTGGACAGTTCTTCCTTCAATAAACTTTCAAACCACCACTTTTTCAGACACCAACAAATCATACTACCCTGCAACTAATTATTACGAAAAGCCCTAGGCAGAGAGAGAGAGTGTGTAGGGTAGGGTCCTGCAGGACTAGAGCACTGCAATTGTCACTTCACAGCATCTGCTATGTTGCATTCGGTTTTAAGAAAATATGAAACATAAATTTATGAGCATCAGTTCTCAAAAGTGGACATCATGATAGGCTGTGGTCAGATCTAAGTGAGCCAATTGACCCTATATACTCTTATATATGACAGATCAAACCATTCAATATTGGAACGACTTGGATTGTGTATTGTTTAAATAGTTTAACACTGCTGAATGGTGGAAATGCAAATCAATGGTTTGAAGCAGTTTTCTTCTCCATCCCCTTTACTTAATGAATAGATAAGAATCATAAGATGCTATCACCAGCTGTGGAAGATATGACTGTTGAAGAATGAAGAAATCTATTAAACTTTCTTTGCATATGTCAATGAATGGACTGATGTAATCTTCTTGTCTCTCTCTCTCTCTCTCTCTCTCCCCTATAGTTTCCATGATATGCTAAGATGAATAAGATAGTTGAAAATATTAATAAGATGAATGAGATAGTTGAAAATATTAAATTTTATATTGGCATTTCCATGCCCTACCTTGGCATTGTCCAACTTGGGTACCAGGAAGTCAATGAAGGTCCCACATGTGGAAGAGAGGAAGGGAGGGTAGATAAAAAAAACTGAGTATTATAAACAAGAAAACAAATTCAACAGAAAACAAAAAAAAAAAAAAATGAAGAAGAAGAAAACAACAGACAAGAAAGATATCATCAGATGCCAAGGACCCATCACATGAAGCAGGGATGGCAAGCAAGATCCATACACCTATGCACTAGTATATAGCACACCACTGTCTTCAGCCGTAGAACTTCTTTTCCTCTTACTTACTACCAGAAGGAGCAATAGTCCTGAAAGCCTAAATAATGATAAAATAATAATAACAGAATCAACATCACTAACAAAAACAGCAGCAACACATCAATCATCCTCAAGAGAAAAACAAAACTAAAAAGCTTCTATTCTCACTCTACCCAGTTTCTACTGACAGCTGCAAAAGCATAAACCAGAGCATAGGAAAACAAGTAAAACCACAAGAAAGAATAACATATCTGTTGATTTTTTTTTTCTCTCTTTTCACTTCAAAATACCCTTTTTCTTCTTCTTCTTTTCTTCTTCCTTTTTTTTTCCCCTTTTGGGTGTTCTTTTTCTCCCATTTGCTTCTCTTCTACGGCAATGTACTGTACTGATGCAGATCATTCCATGTCTGGATTTCACTCCAGTTGCTGCTTGTATGGTTGTTGCTGCTGCTGTTGTTGTTACTATTCCCATTGTAAGAATTCCCAAAAAACCACTCATTTGTATTATCATTTCCACCCCTCTTACTAGAATCAGCACCTCCCGGACCCAAAGCCTCTAGTTTTGAGCTCTGTACTTGTTGGAATGAGATGGGTGGTTGTTGATTCTCAATCAAAGGGCTCCCCTTCTGGTTTTCACCACCATACATCATAGCCAGCCTTTGCTGCTGCAGCTTCCAGTGCAGATCCTGATTTATAGAGCTTAGAGACTCTATAGAAGAAGCAATGCTACCGTGTAGATTGATATTCCCTATGTCTGGAATTCCCCCAGCAAGAGAAGAACTCTCTCCATGCCTCTGAATTGTAGGAAGAGGGTAATTAAAACCCAATAGAGAACTTGGGTTTGTTGCAGATTCAAGAGGAGAACACTGAGATGTAGATGAAGGAGAAGGAGTGGAAGAGAGATCTCCAAAGGAGAAGAACTGATTAAAAGGACTAGTTGTGTGGCAATGCAATCTGGAGAACGGGAGGCCACTGAGCTGGAATTCCATGGATGGAGAAAGGCCTTGAAGGAAATTGAGACTAGGGACGGCTCCGCCAGACGTGGAGGAGGCGCCACCGTCTTTTGGGTCCGTGGAGAGGCGGGACGATGACGCTGACGACTTGGACTTCTTGCTTTTCCGGCATCCCCCACCGATGGGGACGTTGCGGAGAGCACCGCCCTTGGTCCAGTAGCGGCGGCACGTCTTGCAGAAGTGGCGGGGCTGAGTGAGGCTATAGTTGTTGTAGTAGCAGAATTTGGTGTTGGGGGAGTCGCAGCGAGGGCAATGCACGGCCTGCTCAGGCGGCCGGGTGGCGGCCGGATTCTTGGACCCACTGGGGGTCTGCCCTTCTTCCGACGCCGACTTCGCCGGAAGGTCATCTGGAGACATCATCTTCTGAACCTCGGAGTTGAAGAAGGGAGAGCTGGATATATGAAAGAGAAAGAAGAAGAAGTGTGTTTCTCTCTTTCTTTAGTTTCTTTTGGAAGAAAAGAAGGAAAGGCAGAATTGAATAGTTTCATGCATGAGTTTAGAACTTATTGGAGATGTTGATGGGGGGTGCTTGTGATTGTCATCAAAGAGAGAGATTATGGAAGTTTTTGGAGATTGTTTATATTTGATAAGAGGGAGAGAGAGAGATATGAAAGACATGGCTTTATGCATGAGTTGTGAAGTTGAAAGGGATGTTGATAGGTGTGCTTGTGATTGTCATCAAAGAGTAGAAGAGGAGAGTCCAGGAAAGGGGAGGTGTTTGGAGATGGTTTGGACTTGATGGAACAGGAAACGGATTGAGGGGAAGAGAGATCAAGATGGTTTCATGTTAAAAGAAACGTCTATAGGTGAGCTTGTGATTGTCATCAAAAGCAGGAAATATATGGTGTCTGGAGATTGTTTGGATTTGATGGAATAGATAAAGGGTTGAGAGAGAGAGAGAGAGAGAGAGAGAGAGAGAGAGGACAAATGTACAGGCAAAGGAATAGATGATGGTTAGATATAATAAATAACTAAGACGTATGAGCTTGTATTCATGTGGGACTGTAGGAATTTGAAGATTGGAACTCAACATACAAAACGAATAATAAAGGAGACGATAAAAGAGGCTGCAATATGTGATAATAAACCCAAGGTTGGAGGACTTGTGGTTTGGACTTGCCATTGGAAAAAAAAAAAGACTTGATAGAGTAAATGTAGAGACTCAAGAGTCATATTTTTTAAAAATAATTTCAAAACCATTTAAAAATGAATCAAATTATTATAAAATATAAATCGGCATTTGTATCCATGATAATCAATTCAAATTCATAAATTTATATATGCTAGAAAAAATATTAAAATAAGGAAAGTAAAATAAAAATATTATATGTTACATAATTTTTTAATTTAAATATTGAATGTACAAGATCAAAAAGTTTAAAGTTACTTTGGTCATTATTTTTAAATTGTTGACTCCAGAGCTCGTGCATAATCACTTAAAAACACACATTAATTATTTAAAATAAAATCCAGCTATCAAATGGTTCAAAATGAAAATTTACTAAAATGAGGTAACCTAGCTGAGTCTCCCATTTATTTGACTCGATCCTTCGTTAAAATAAATTATTTGGGAGAGTCAAGAGCAAACTTGGGAAGTTTCCCAACCTTGAATAAACTTGTTCCTTGACCCACTCGTTGATGGATAAAAGTGGGGTAGGTTTTCATATTTGTTATCTTTTAATATTTTTATTTTATGGATATTTAGGAGCACTAAAAGTAATTTTTTTGGGGGCTAAAACTGTTGTTTTAGACTGCTTTTCGACCGTCTAAGAGAGAGGCAATTTATCCACCGTCAGAAATATTTCCGTCATGAAAAAACACTTTTAGAGGTGGAAAAGAACCACCGCTAAAGGCGGTTTGTTTGCAGCTAAAAGTCTCTATTTTGCAGTATCTTCAAACACTTTGAAACCTCAAAACGCCTTAAAACACAATAATCAAACCTACAAAGTGATCACTCTCACTTTAATAGCGTTCAGTACAAACTCTCTTGGTTGGTTTATCCGATTAAATTCTAATTGGAAATGTGTGAATTGGTTTTGGATGTGGTAGTTAGCTTAACAAATATATAAATTGGTGAGGAATATATATGGTTAGTCGGCCCGCCAAAACCCAAATCACACCTAAACCCCAACTGGGGTCAAAATAATTAAAACCATACCCCTCTTGAACCAAACAAAACCACAACCTAAACCTGCTCATAATAGGAGTGGGTTGTGGGTTGTCCATTTAACCCAGCTCATTGCCATTCAAGAGAATTCGTGTGTTTAGCCTTCATTGGATGCAATGCAACACTGGTCAAAATTCTAATTTTGATGGGCTCATCATCATCTTATACCACTGTTACAAATTGTTACTTGTTCAATCAAATGCAATGATTAAATTAATCACTTTTTCTATGCATGCCACCCATTTTGTTCTCACTAATTGGATAGCTAATAGTATCTGATGAGATTGACTTTTTTCTATTAATCCTTGTCCCAACCTATTAATCTCTCATGCATCTCGGTGGGCATTTTAATAGAAATAAAAGAAGTCAAGAAATCATGATATGACTTGTAGGGAATTCATTGGGGGAGGAAGGAAGATTATCAAACTTCCTGTTCGGTAATTACTATTTGATTTGAAGGGAAGACACCAGACACTATATTTTTATTCCTCCAGGGACCCTCAAAACTATTCTTACATGCATGTAGATGAAAAGAACTGGAGAAAACAGTATCAACCCAATAGGCCGTTCTCTTATTTCTTTCCCTATTAAACAAATCCAATCAAGGTTTAATGCATGGATGCATCCAACATGCAATTGTCCATGATTGACACATCATATGCATCCATTAATTGCATGGGCATGCATGGCGATTGATAAGAATAAGATAATGTATATATAATAAGGTGACCGCAATGACAGGGATTGTAGGAGGAGGCTGGTCAGTAAGATGGGTGGCCACCAGCAGCAGCACAGCATAGCAGGAAGTAGCAGCAAAACGGCAGCGCCTGTGGGACTGCAGCAAAACCATTAATTTGTTTGATGGTATCAAGTGTTTGTAACAAATTAATGTTACAGCAAGTCACACCATAGCACTTCTCCTCCAAGAAAATGACCCTATTCAGGCTAGTTTGCAGCTATAGTATAGGCCCTGCCATTCCACAATAGACACGCAATCCGAGAACTGAGACGTGGAAGTGGAGTTTGATTTGATTGTAAGTGAGGAGAGAGAGAGAGAGAGAGAGAGAGAGAGAGAAGTGCGGATTAGATCCTCATGTGGCTATGATAGTATGAGTCAGTGAAGCAGAGAAAGTACGTACAAAACGACCCTTAAACTGCAAAGATCCCCCTGACCTCTTCTATAACTGGGATCTAATGGTTCTGATTTTCAAATACTGATGTTGGGTTTTAACCTTTATATCACATGGAGTAGATTTTGGGAAGATTGGAAGAAAGGAATTCGATCAATGGCTAAGACTGGGGAGTGGGAGGGATGGGCTGGTGAGAGGGTTGAGATTGGTCAATCAAGCGCCACTAAGAGTTGAGATTGGGTGACTAGTGACTCCCACCTGAAGGAAGGACTCCAGTGTTTGGCGATGAGCCAACTCATGACAAGGCCTAAGCATAAGCATGCCCATGTGGGCCTAAGCTCATATATGAGCCAAAAATTTTAAGGGCTAGTTTGTTTGCATTAGAACACATATGATATAGGGATTTATGGTCAAATGAGCTTCACCCAATAATTATTAAAGAGGAGCGGTGCAAATGATATAAGATGAAGGGGTGAAGGATATAATAAAATGGCTCCCTTACTTTCGTAGGATTTGAATAACTAGGGTGACCGTTTGGTATTTCTTTTCCCATCTTTTCTTGATTCTAAATGTTAATTGACGGTTATTTTTGTATATTCATCTTTGACCTTCATTTTCAACCACTTATGATATGAATTCATTTTTATTCTATGCAAACAAACATACCCTAAAAGCGAAGACTTATGTGCTATCAAAGTTAAGTAACAAGGAAGGACTGATCTAAAGTACTAGCTTCATTGATGATCATAATCATATAATTGGGGACCTCCAATATAAGTGGCTAGAACTAATTGGTCTGGCTTCATTTGCATGCTCTTGATTCCAAAGTTATAATCTCTCTTCTTCTTCCTTTTTTTTTAATGATTTGTGTATTTCTTAGGTCTTTGATCCAACAAGACTAATCTTCCGAGTGGTGACCACTAAAATCACACAACTGCACCCCAAAAAAAAAATTTTTTGAGGCAGTTTTCAATACAAGATGTGGAGAGCAATCCCACGCCTCATGCCTTCACACCAACTCCACAAATCAAATTGAAATTTAGGAGCTTTTGTAATCAGAAGTGTATCACTTGTTTTGAACTATTTATTTGACTCTGTGAGTTCCACATGATGTGTTGGACTGCTATTGTAATCAAATTGCTTGATCAGTAGGTCAAAAATTGAGCAGAGTCATGGTAACGTTTGGCCTTGTAACAGGTAAACGAATGAGACATCCGACCTACAACCGATATGATTGTCGTAGCAGTTCTGCTCCTTCGAACTACGAAGTTTTTATAGTGCATTAACAACTAAACCCTTCTAAATATGATAAAATGTATGGTTTAATCAAGGTTTACTTCAAATATTCTCAAGACAAAAACAAGAAATTTCCGACGCCAAACCCAAAACTGTTGCATGAATTTGATGATCGAATATGTTTGATGGTTTGAAGATAGTTCTAGGGGCCATTTGATTACATCAAATTGAGTTCCTTGGTATTCATGGTAAAATTGTTTTTAAAAAAAAGGTGAGAGGTGAAGGGCATAAGGTGGAGATGTAGATGAGATCCTGGCTTTTCTAAAATTTGATTGACTGATTAGATGTTAGGATATTCATTTTCTATCTTTCTTGATTTATTTTTCATTATTTAATATCTATTTATGGATCTTTATGTTTATTTATTTGAAATTAACTATTTTTAAAAATATATATGTTTCTTAGAATTCCTAGAAATTCAGTCTCAAGCAAGCGAATAGGCCCTATATGTACTCTTCAGTTCAAAGTTTTGGGCTATATATCAGCCATAGTGACCTGCAGAATGGCTAGTATTGAATTCATATAAAATAGTCAACCATATACCATCTCAAAAGATGCATAAGCTGCAATTATCAATTCCTCATCCATCATGGGCTCCAATTAGTACAACATCCTGGGCCTCCTAAGACCCCACTTTTACTGTTGAACTTTGATCCCCTTTATGCAAAGGGGTAGTGTTAGTTGATGGGCTGCTTCTTTTGCCCAGCTCTAATTTATGATTGGAAGCCTGAAGGGGTTGGGTGAGCGGTTAGAATCACGGTTCCTCCTTTTTTTGGAGCTAGAGGTCTTAATATCAACCTCTGGTTCCCCCTTATTTACGAATCGAAGGTTGAGTTCATTAATGCTATCACCTTGGGGCCATAAGGGTGTTTACCAGGCTTCCCTCTAGACCGGGAGGGATTAGTCTAGCCCAAAGGGTTGAGAACCCTCCGATAGCAAAAAAAAAAAAAAAAACCCTCTAATCTATGATTAGATTTTCCCTCATCACTTAGCGTCCATTGAGATGGAATTTACCTCACTGGGTGGCTGGCAAATTCAATATTTGAGATCCACTCATATTTGAAAATTCTTTTGATTTGGATTTAAAGAAACTATCTCACAATAAACTGAGCTTTTAATTTCAGAGATCATGTGGGCGATGAATTTTCCCAAAAAAGAAAATGAAGTGGAGCAACTTTCCTTGTGAAGACATTTTTAACAGTTTTTAGGTGGACCCCATCACATCACCTGAGGTCTACTACATTCGCCTGATGGTGCGGTCCCAGCCCCCTAGAGTTAGGTACCAAAAAAATAAATAAATAAATAAAATATCCAATGGCTGCAATCTTCCAACCTGATTGGATAAAAATCATGAATGACTCGCGGTGTGGATGGGAACTTTAACATCTGATTTACTATTAAAGATAAATTAGCCTGAAATTATGCCGTTGATAATGATGATATTGTTGTCTTAACTTTATTTGTCGATTAAATAAGACATGTGGGATAGAGGTGTGCCCAATTGGGCATATAAAGAATTAAGGGGCCGGGGCAAGTTTGTTTTCTATGAGAGGTATCATTATTTTATTATTATTATTTTTTGCTATCAAAAGGTTCCCAATCCTTTGGGCTGGACTAATCCCTTAGGGTCCAGAGAGGAGTCGGGTAAACTTCCATATAGCCTTAGTGTGGTAGTGCAGTTTCAAACCTATAACCTCCAGGTGTTAATCGTGGTCCTAAGCTAACTGAGCTACCCCTTGGGGTTTCCATCAGTTTAATTAAAATAAATGAAAGTAGATACTAAATGTCGACACAATAAACCAATAAGCTGTATCAAATTATTGGCGCACCCACATACATGGCCATGGGGGTGGTCGCCCCACTCGGACTTTGTTACTCTTCCAAATCTCGTATAAAGATCTTGCGTCCACCTCCAAAATTTATATGAAAATTCCGGATCTTCCCCAAAAACCCACATGAAAATCTTAGATTTGTCCACATAATCCAACTACATGGTTGGTTTCACCCCGCTCAAATGAAAATCATGGATCCACCAGTGCATTAGCCAGCAGCTCCCACCAAATAAAAGGGGCTTTTTAGGCCAGCCATTGAAGATTTCAAGTCCATTGGATATTGCAATCATTCTCCAATTAAAGTTCAAACTTTCTATTTTGACCATCTATCTAATGTGCTTACTTTAGATAATTAAACTACATTACATGGATCTAAAATCTCTGGTAGATAGATTCTAAAGCTTCCCCAAGAATGTATAAAACTGGATTTTTTTCATATACATGCAGATAATCCACCGACCATATCGTCAGTTTGTACTTAAAGATGTTGTAACTGGCGTTTACACAATAAGAACATGGCAGTTTGGTCATGTTGAAACAACAAACAATGCTCTCTCTCTCTCTCTCTCTCTCTCTCTCTCTCTCTCATTTGCCAGAAGCTGTTGGGAATGAACGTTACAAGAAGAGAAACAGATATGTGTGTGTAAACTGTAAAGTGAAGCAATGCGTGCGGTAGCGGCGAATATTAACAGAAGAGAAAGAGAATGCGAAGAAGACAGCAGTGCAGAATCCAGAAGAAGAAGAAGAAACAGGTGAAAACGGGTGGAAGGAAAGAGAGGGTTGGAGCTCGTGAGAGGGGAAGGGGAGGATGGATTCTCGTGACATCAAACCGAACTGATCATATTCTCATAACATCTCACATGTCTCCTCATCTTACCCACTAGAAAATAATATATAAAGATGAATTTATTGCAGTGTTGTTGTTAGCAGTAGTAGCCATAATTTCTTTTGAAAATTTATCTGACTATGTTCGTACCATAGGCAGCTAATCTCCTAATTTAACTCATGTGGGGTCTCTATTTAATTTGATTCAACTAGTTTGGAGATCTATCTGTCCATTAATAAATAACCAAAGGGACCCTTTGTTTGGATGGAACTAGATTCTAGGAATTCAAAGAAAAAACGGTTTTCAAAGAAATTATTAAAGAGGCGAGGGATAAAAACATAAGATGGTGTCGTAGATGGGACCCCCAACTTTCGTCAAATTTGACTTATTAAGGTGATAGTAAAGGGAAGATAATTTCCTCATCATTAGTTTATGGATTTTACTTTTATTTCTTCAATTTTAGTTACTTTCAAGAATATATTTCCTTGTTTTTCTAGGAATTTAGGTATTGCAAATGAGTAGACCCTTAATTTTCAACTAATTAAATGCAAAAAAAAAAAAAAAAAATTGTTATAGAAGAGATGATAAGAACCAGTTTTTGTTAGAATGCTTAGGGTATGAATCATAAACATTGGGACTTGACCTCATGTACTTGACTGAAGCTACAACTTGACTACATGAGTTGTTCTCCATACCTAAATGAAAAGAAAATAAGGGCACTGTGTGAGTTTGATAAGACTTCAATCCAAGACGAGGAATATCCTTTTGGTGCAATTTTTGCTTAGGTCCACATGAAGATTTTAAAAAAGATTAATAGCCTAGGCTAGTTCTCACCTCATCGGTAAATGACGATAATTCTCACCTGACTACTCAAGTTTTGAACACCTCTTTCCACTTGTGCGGGGTTCTTTCCCACTTATGGAGGCCTTCTTTCAGCTTGTACATGCTGTCTTTCCGTGTGTTTGCGGGCTCTCTCTTGGATCCTAGGCCCCTTGGTTGGGTTACTAAAATAAAAAAAGCCTAGGGTAGAGTTTAGAAAATGCTTTGATGCATAGAATGGTGCATTAAAAATCAGACATGAGGTTGAACCGGAGGAGCACACAATTCGGTCCAACCTGATTCTACCATTCGGTTTAATTTGATTCAATTAAGAGAAGTTCTCTTTTGTACTTAAAACTTTTCAAAAAGGAAGTGTCATTCACTACAATAGTGAGGGATGTATGCACTTGAATATCCCCCTATATATCTAGCATAGCATCAGGTATTCAGATCCTCCTTTGAAACCTAGGGATCAATCTAGGACTCTTAATCTTTTTTTTTTTTTTTTGCGATATTTTCAATTGGGGCCCTTTGAGTATCATCCGTTTTCATCCACACCACGAATGTCCACAAGCCAAACTAAATCACAAGCCAGTTTGGCTGAGCTCAACTAGGCCTAGCTCAAGCTTAGCTCATTGTTTGCTGAATGAAGCTCATGCTAGGGTCAATTCGGCTTGAGGTTAGCTGTAATAGAAAAATTCCATCATAAGTATAAACTAGCACAAAAACCCGTGCTAATCACGGGTATTATGAGGTTTTGTGTATCTTAGCAGTTGTAGAAACCAAAAATAATTTTCAGTCAAAATTAAAAAAATATTATCAAAATTAGATCAAAAACCTTCTGGCTTAATATACTATAATATGTAATACATGAGCTTAAACTTATTATGCATTGTCATGCTACTCTCAAGTTTTTCTTCATTGGCCGCCTGATATTATAATGCTTTTGTTCTGTTTCGTTTCGTTTCATCTTTCCTTCTGATCATTCTGATGATGTTATATCGCTATCGTGCCCGTCGGGTCGGTTTGACCTGCATCAATGGCAACAGCGGTTTGACCTGCATCAATGGCAGCACGCTTTCCAAGTACCGTAAGCGTGCGTACGGCGCAAGTGCGATGGGGGGCAGTTTGGTCATTCTGCATTTGCGCAGTGTTGGTGCTGGGCGCACATTAGCCTCGTCAGGTCGCTCTCGGAAGGAGCAGTCGCACTTGTTCCGTTTCTCGGCACGCTTCTCCATGCGTTCGCACGCGTACTTTCCCGACTGTAATACCAAAGATGCCCTTCGACTGGTGCGTCCATGGAATCATATCCTCTGCTGCTTCTCTGTTAACATGTGTAGTTGGAAGACACCAATCCATTGATAGTTCAATGACGCAGCGCTTTCGTTACTCTAAAAAAAAGGGAAAAAAACTGGGAGTCCTGATTATAGCGTTGATGGAGAAGGACTTGAGTGTATATAGTGTGGGTGTGTGAGTATTTACCGGAGCAAAACAAAAAACCGTATAAAGGAACTACATAGACAATAATCTAAATTTTTTTCATTAATCTATCTAATCATAAGCCTTGCAATTAAAATAATCTTAAGTAAAAAGAAACAAATTTGAAATCTATGTCTTATAGTGCCTTGTTTGTTTCATTAAAATGCATTGGAATTAAATACATAGGATGTTGCTGGAATTTCAGGAATTCCTGCCTAGGGAATTCTTGAATTTCCAAACATATTGGAAATCCTGGATGCTCCTCAAGAACACCCAGGAATTCCACCAAAATGTAAAAGGAGTAGAATTCATGGATTTCCAAAGGTCAAAAAAGACCTTTCATGTGGTTGGAATCAAGAAATGCTAGTGAAAAGACATAGAATTCAGAAATTTCAGGAGACAGCATATCACATCATGCCTAGGAATTCCTGGACATTGTGAGTTCCTTACATAAATTCCACTAAATAAACAGGCCGTAGATTTCCAAAAATGAACATCAAATAGCATCTTTTTTTTATTCTATTTCCTTAAAAGAAAATATTATTTGATGTTCATTTTTGAAATTCACCTTTAATCTCATTTTTTAACCAATAAATGTAAGTTGATGGTCCCTATTTGGCAAAATTTCAAAGAATTATATTCATCTAAAGCCCAAGTTCTAATGCATTAAAATATTTTTTTGGTTATTTTTAACATTTAGATATCTTTCACCGAATTGATACATCCTAGATTTTTTATTTTGTTTCATTGAAGTACATTTATTTATTAATTTATCATTAGCTTTTAACACTTTTATATTTTATGTTTCAAAGCTTTAACTTAGACTCTCCTAGTTGACTACTTCAAATCGGGAATTGACAGAGATTTTTACTGTCAAAAGAAAGTCAGACAGAGGAAGAAGTATTTGATACTTTACTGGGTCACCAGTTGAATTTGTACTAGGGAGGGCCATGGATCTATGATCCTAACAACTGAATTAGTTTGGGGCCCATTGTGCATGTTCATTTATCAGTTTTTACTTGGAATGAAGATCCTATTTTATTAAGAGAGTGTTTATTATTAAGAGGGTGTTTGGAAATAAGATATTTTGAAAAATTTTATTATACTATCTCCAAGTTTAGAATACGAGGAAGGTGGCATAATGACTATTACAAAAATGAGAAGAGCTAAGAACATTACAGGCTTGATTGTAGTTTGAGAGAGGGCCACAGTTCCATACAATGAATTAAAAAAAGTACTATGGATATTTTTTTTTTTTGCTAAGTTGGGTCAATGGTGCAGTGTATGCGGCGCAACTTACTCACAGATCAATCCCTCGGCGGCTGTGTGAGATGAACCACCTCTTTTCACTAGGGTGTCTCGTCTTTCTCGTTAAATGGCTATATAGATTGTATTTTAATAAATTGATTGAGTTATTTTTTGTTGAGAATAATAGGGCTATATTTTGCTAGTGGAATAATAACGCTACTTATAGAGTACAATGAAGATCACTCACCTAAATAAGGAAATTGAATCCAATCTTAAGATGTACAAGTACAATATATAACCTAATCATACTATAAATTACTCATCTAATCCTAATTAAGATACTATCAAATCATCGTTATAGTAAACATATCCAACCTTCCTAATGTGAAATATTGACTGTTAACTTTCGTTTCAATCACGTTGTAGCCCACAACTTCCAATATATTATCATAAATCTGCATTACATAGACCTCCTCCTTCTTCTTCTCCTCTCTGTGTCTATCCAAGTGTGTGTTTGGAGAGTCTGTTTAGATGTGTTAATCATCTTCTGTTTTTCTTTTTAACCCCAGTCAAGGAGCTGAGACCTAAAAAAGAGCCTGCATACACGCGAAAGCAACTCACCCGCACAAGCGGCCGAAAAGAAAGCCCGCACAAGCGAAAAGAGGTGACGTACTGGGGTTCAAACCCTGAACAGCTGGGTAATAATTAACGCTCCTTACCACTCCGGTAAGGAGCCAATCTTGGAAAATCATTTTCTTGTATTTGGGGTAGATTTCATCATAAACAATGGTTGATCCTTGAAATGAACTACTCAATCCCTGTGGCCCAGGACCGTGCGATGACAAAATCTGTCAAAGGATAGTATTAGTACTGTACATCCTATTCAAAAGATCCAAGCTGCTTGTGATACGTGATGGTAATGGTGGTCCCAATTCCAGTCTTTCTTTCAAGTACAGCAGAACCGTCCATTCGCAGTTATGAGCTGATAATGGATGAGACAAAGACACTAGAACTTGTCCCTTGTGCATGCTATTAGTGTCCCCAACAGGTAGGGGGGTAATGCAGCCAGTAGTTTTGGGGTAAGATATCTTGCACCCATTGTCTGGGAACTGGGATGACTACTCTTACCTGTTTGGTAATGGGTCAGGCACACGTCTTTTTATGCAAGGATTATATGTTCAAAAACATATTCGGGTTTTAGGAGGGTTTGGGTTGGGTCACTTGTATAGGTAGCAGACATCATTTCTTACTTAAGAACACGTTTGTTTCCACTCATTTGACTTCATCTTGTAAAATTTTGAGTGGCCTCTATCGTGATAGATTTCCTCATGGATTTTGAGAGAAGTGTGAAAAGCTAAAACACAATTAAATCTCATATCATTTACTCACATGAAAAGGATATGCTTCCAACCAGTCATGGTAATATGTTTTACGTATGTAAGTCTCAATTTCATATTCCATGTATAAAAGACAAATGACCCTTATATCAGCTGGTAAAGTTTAAGCCGAGCTGAGATTGGCTCAAGCCCACTCTGTTAGGCGCCCTGTGTTGTCTCAATGGCAGCCTGGCAGGCCAAAGCCAGTGTCTTCAAAATGTGCTAAGCATGCCTGAGCAAGGCCTAATGCAGCAATTTTAACTAAGTTTAATCATTCTTTGTTTTATTAAACACAGATTATTAGTTATGCCACACCACTCCTTTTATACGTAGCCCAACCAAACACAGCCTAAATTTGTGGCTAAATTATCAATGGAAGTGATTTTTGGACCTTACCCTATGATACTGTGGTGCATATGAGAAGGCTTAAAGCCTTAAAACCATCAAGCATGTGAATAATAAGAAAATTAATATCGGGAAAAAAAAAAAAAACACCTTGCCATACTTTAATATGATGAACAACGACGATGACCACAGCCACAATATCGATGATAATGATGATGGGAAACAGAGATTATGCTTAGTCTAACTAGAAAATAGCTTATTATGCAGTCCTAGCTTATTCCATCAGGTTGGGTCCTTTTGGTCTCAGGCCCATTAGAGATGTTGGCATAAACCAAGAGTTTTTGGGTCAAGTCCAGTTGCGCATAAGCTCGAGCACAGCCCGTTTATTGCTGTAATTCAATGGGCCTCACTTTTAGATATCGTAACATCACGTTGGGCTCTACCTGATGATTAATAAATGCCTCTCCTTCACAACCTCATATCTACAAATACAGCAAGCATTGTGCATTAAGGGAGGTTTTTCTAAGCCCAATATGATTAACACCAGTTATTTGATTTGTCTCTTACACCTGGCCCATTTGCCTGTATCCCAGGCGTTTTAGCCCACCCCATTAGCTGCAACTATAGACAATGGGACACATACCCCTTGTCATACTGATTTAAGTGGCAATCAGCTGCAGGATCATTATGGGCCCAGAATAAAGCCCAACTTCACTTCCTGGACAGCCCAATTTCACTTCTTATTTAAGCCAACTGTTTTCACACGATAGCATCGAAGGTCCTGATTTAGGCACATAATATCTCGTATGTGTAGTCCAACTTCTCATCAACTATATTCGCTGTTATACCTCAACTATCACTCAGATCAGGATCAAGAGTCAACCATTGGATTAATACAACAGTCAATGGTTTGAAGTAGTGTTTGTGATTGTGGGGCCCCTTCTGAAATTCTCAGAATTGACATGAAGAGTGTTGTACCCTGTTAAGGGAATGCCCCATATTTATATTGATGTATATGATATAAAAATACATGAATACCTTTTATGATGAGCTTGAAGAAAGAACAAGTACAATGGTAGATTGGGAAACTAATTCACAAGTTTTCATTTAGAGGGAGTCAGCCTTTGTATCAGAATTGGTGGTACTCTCTTCACATGACAATCTGAATGAAATAGTGACATTTCATGGAGGAATAGTATTAATCTAACAGTAGTCTACCTTGATAAGTAAGTAGGTCCCATTATCTAGTCTAGTCTACTCATTTGTACAACATAATCACACACACAACAACAAAACACACACAGACACACACACCCCTACAATCAGACAATATAGTATGGGATGAGCTGGCCCCATGTGGATGAGCTGGTCCATTATCTAGTCTAGTCTACTCATTTGTACAACATAATCACACACACAACAACAAAACACACACAGACACACACACACCCCTACAATCAGACAATATAGTATGGGATGAGCTGGTCCCATGTGGATTAAAGGCTTAGATGATCACGACGACACTGATGATGATAAAGAAGAACAAGAAGAAGGATGATGATGTATTAACACACCTGTCTGGAACTTACAGCTCTGACAAGTTACTGTAATAAAGGACTTACAAGCACATCATTAGTGAATTTTGATCTATCATTCAGGGAGTACATCTTAGAACACAATAGACGATTTCCATGTAAAACCTTCACTGGTTCACTTTTAGTCTCAAATCTATCTAAACTCGCACTCATCATACAGGAAGATATGTGATCAGAGAAATTACAATTATATAACAGTAAGAAAAAAATTAAATGGAAAATAAAGAGCCAAGAGAACAACACATTCCATGCTCTATCTTCACACTTCACTATTATCTAGTCCAAGTTGCTCTTGTTTTATCCCTGTCCTTTACTCCAATATGCTCTCTGTTGATTCTGTTGAGAGTAAAGTTCTTTTGAGTTCCTGTCACTGCCTTTGATGTCCTTGTAAGTCTTCCTAATGCTCTCGACTGGTCAAGTTGTCTCAGCCTGGTTGACTCTGTTGGCAGTGACTTCTTCTCTAGCAAAGAAGGAATGACAACCATGTTGTTCTCTGACTCACCAAAACTTGCGCTTCTTTTCTCTCTTTTCCTTCTAATCTCATGAAGCGAATCGGGCCCTCTTAGCAAGACAGATCCATGACTCATTGGGCGGTTGTTTGAGTTCGAGGACCTCAGAATATGGTGATCACTTTCATCCATGCACTCATCATAGAAAGATTTCCCATCATTTGGAGTGGCTGCTCTTAACTTATCGGCGGAGTGCAGTAAGATAGGTTCCGGTTGTTGTTCACATTCTTTTAGCTTGCTCTCAAGCTCCTTAACCTGCATAAACAGTTACAAAAGATATTGGTGCTGATTATGATTCAGGACCTTGACTTCAGTTTTCCAAGTTCTGTTTCTTAAAGTTACAACTCAATGAGTTCTCCTAGTTCTGACTTTAAATTAAATAGATATAGTTATTTAATATGTAAAATTCATTTAACTAGAAAAGTACTGTAATTTATGAAACAGAATTCATGTTGGGACAAGGTTTTGCTGATGAGGATGAATTTAAGCATTACTGACTAGTCATTTACACATGGTTGTAACTACCTTTCGTTGAAGAGTTGGGACAAGGTTTTGCTGATGAGGATGAATTTAAGCATTACTGACTAGTCATTTACACACGGTTGTAACTACCTTTCGTTGAAGAGTTGGGACAAGGTTTTGTTGATGAGGATAAATTTAAGCATTACTGACTAGTCATTTACACATGATTGTAACTACCTTCCGTTGAAGAGTTGCAGCTTCCAAATGCTGTTGTTCTTTAAGCCTGTTTTCGAGGTCCTTAATCTGCATAACATATAGAACACAAGTTAATCACTTTAATCCTCTATTTATTTTCTTCTTTTCTTTTCTACAGAGCATGTAGAGATTAGCATTTTGTAATATAAACCTTCTGTTGTAAGATCAGAGTCTCTGAGTGGTGTTGCTCCTTTAGCTTGTTTTCAAGGTCCTTAACCTGTGTGATAAATATAGAAGTTATTGCTAGCTGTCCTTTTGTTAATGGATGAGATGAAGAGAAGCAAGTAGCAAACCTTAAGCTGCATCATAATAGATTCAGATTGTTGTTGTTCCTTCGTCCTGTTTTCAAGCTCCTTAACCTGTGTAAAACAGCAGTTAGTTCCTCCTTATTTGTCTGAAGAAGAAGAGAAAGATCAAGCATAATATGGACAATGATCCTTGACCCGCATATATGTGTATTAGTTATCATATATGGCATCATAGTTCAATGATCACTCACTGATCAGGAGTACTCATCAAAATAAAATGCTTTTCATTGAAAGCATGGCAATTCCAAGGTTGGCCAATGGACCAGCCACCGATGCATTCTAAACTAACCTTTTGCTGAAGATGCATGCACATTTCTTCCCTTCCCTTTAATTTCTCTGAGAGCTGCAAAAGCTGCTTCTCTGACTGGTTTTGTAACTCCATCTTCAATTCAAGCTGCCCCTCTAATTCTTTTACCTTCAATGGAGAAAATGGAAATTTTTCAGTGACTACATTATTTAGGACAAATTGCTAGAAATTTCAAAAACCAAAGTGACTCCTGTTTGTCCCATGTCGATTCAGTTTCATTCAGGCTCCTAAATGAGTAACACTGGACTCAATTTTGAAAGATATTTGATAGTAGTAAAAGTACCACATTATTTGTGTGACATGTTACCTTTTCCTGTTGGTTTCTACCAATCTGATCTTTGCTTCTGAGTTTATTTTCCAAGTTTTGACAAGTCTCCTCTAATTTCCGTATAGATTCCTCTTTTTGCCTTGATTCCTGCCTTGCCTTGTCAAGCTTCAAAAGACATCAAAGATTAGAAAAGGACATTTACTTGCTTAGACATTTTTTATATAGAAATGGCAATTGCTAGTGCTTATATGTAACCACAAATCGCAGTTGACATGAATATGTTGAAAAATAGTCAAATCATTTCCACTTTGAAACCATGAAAATGGTAAATACTGTTCTACTTAATGACCTGCCCAAATCAATAACAATCTGCAAGATTGATTTGCATTGGAGAATGCAGAAATATCAGTATCCTACACTAAGCAGAACATTGCACGACGCACAGGATCATCCTATTGGCCAAATATTCGACTGCTGACAATTTATGGTCCATCAAAATGCACAACTCAAAAGAAAGAAGACTACTGTTTGCTACCTTTTCAAACTTACCATCTGTTTTGTCTTTTGAAGCTCACTAGTGTCGATCTGCTTCTTGACAGGACCTAACTCTACTCCTCGAACTCGTGTCGCAAAATTCAATGAACTCAGAGTTTCACCCAAATCATTCTCTGAAGGGCTGATTTGAACAAACATCAGAGTCTTGGATTCGCCTCCTACATTGCAAGGAAAGATAATTTAAGTACCAAAATAAAAGGAGAAACACCCAGTTTGATGTAAAATATATACTTGAAGATAGACCGGTTAGTGATAGAGAACTAAGTGAATGGATGCACCAAAACGAAAAGCAGTTTTTGAAGTATGTGTGCAAACTGGATAATTTAAAGGAAGGGCACTACTACGTTTATGCTTTTGGATTCAAACTCATCACACTAGCAATGCTATTTATAATAACCATATTATCAAATTTGAGCTATGTCAGAATGCTTAATAGGATTCCACCTAATGTTGTTTCCTATTTCTGTGTCATGCCCCAAAGTCACTGCAATTAAGTAACCGTCCAAGTCTAACAAAAATAATTCCAAATCATCCAGACACAACTCAATGAACAAAACTAGGTATGTGAAGACATACCCAATGAATCTTGAAGCAAATGTGTCAGCTTGGAATTCCTGAAAATACCCCAATAATTGAATCAGAGATATGATAATTAGATTCAAGTATACAGATTAACAGCATTTGACATCAAACCTGTAGGGGATGTGACTGCTTTTGGTTGCTAGAGCTGATATGACGTCACCGAGAGCAGAAAGGGATCTGTTAATGTTTTGAGCTTCCTTAAGCCGTTCCCCTTGCACATCTGTCTTCGCAAGCCTCTCGCTTCCAGCCAGATCCACAAGCCAAAGTTTGCTCTTTGTGCACTCTCCATTCATCAAATTCTTCGCTTTCACCATTATACTCAGCATGCTGAACAGAGAAAGGAGGAAGAAATAAAATCTCCAAAATGAAAAAAAAAAAAAAATGATATAAAGATTCAGGGGAGAATTTCAATCTACCCATGATCGCATCATTTAAATATTTTAGCATAATGGATGGTTATCCGCCCCACATTAAGGGCTCAATGCAGAAATCAAAATCACATCAAGTGGGCTGCTTTTCCCATTAATCATTACCAACACCAATTGTTGGTGCCTCCAAACACACACCTAAAACAAAAGCAGGAGATTGAATGGGCACTAACCAGTGTGATCGACTACTATGCTCATTGACATTATTCGACCCGACGGCCCTGGCATTGCTTCCAGCCTGCAGTACATCCCACACCTCTTTTATGTTCTCAACTTTTGCCTCAACGATTCCTGGAACATGATGAGATCCTTCTCCTGCCTGTCTTATCTCTAATCTGAACACAACTTAAAGCATAAGTCAACGGATCACAATAAACAATCTATATCAAATGAAAGCAATGGAAGAAAGGAGACAATTGGAATCGAATTGTACTTTTTTGATGAAGGGGATGTTGCAAGCAAGTCCCTGATCTGCTCATTGTATACTTCAAGAACACTGACAGAGATGTTGTACACAAAAGTCTCCTTCCTTTCCTTTGCAACTTTAAAGAGCTCCTCTAGAGTCCTATAATTCACTCCCCTATTCTTCTCTGTGCCCTCCATTGTAAAAGTCTTTCCGGTTCCTGTCTGCCCATATGCAAAAATGCAGACGTTGTAGCCATCTAGGACAGAGACCACCAGTGGAGAAGCATCGGCAAATACATCAACTGTTCATTACAAAAGCAAATTCTAGTTCTTCAGATATCCATATTCAAAATTTTCTTTAAAATTAAAAAAACTACTTAACTGCTTTTTTTCATTTTATATCAACGCATGTTTGGATGCAATCTAAATTATTTAAACTTTGCAGCATAATGTTTGGTTATTCATTCATAAATCAGAAATTGCATTAATTAAGATTACTGTTGGTGACTTTTCCACCTAAAAAAATGCAATTGGCTCATGTGCTGATTTGAGCAAACAAAGGCAGTATAATTTTCAATTTTACACCACCCAGTTGCACGAAATCAGTTCTGCTAAATTATATGATTATGAACCAACCATGATGAAAGATACATCCAAATGTTTCCTGACACTAAATTTTCATCAAAATTTTTGGTTGAGTGACCTTGGTCATCCTTGGGAGTGAAAACTCGGTCAAATTTGAAGGTCTTCTTTGTATTGCCAGTCTGTATCCCAAGATCACCATCCTTGGCCATGTCAAAGTCTACTACCGTCGCAAAGCCTGAAGAGGCCTCTTCCTTACTTAATGGGCGGCACCTACAAAATACCCTTATATTCCCTGTAACAAAGTTCAAAGTTTAGATCGCTTCAATTCCATGGCCATGAACATGTAAGGTCCAAGAAGAGCTATTTGTACCTTTAGTTTCGAGAACTTGGTTGTAAAGCTTCTTTCTCTTTCCTATCTCTTCACTGTATTTTAGTTTAAGATCTTCACACTGCACAACTGCAGAGTGACATATAGCCATGAGAAAACATGAATTATTCAAATTACGTTCAAGGGAAGTGAATACAAACATACCCAATAATTGAACTGCAACTATCATCTTGTTTAATTCAGGAATTGAATCGGCACAATCATGTGCTTCTCTGGAAAGTTGGCTGTGTTCTGATTTCATCACCTTACCAACAAAATCAAAATATGAACTTTTATAAGTATACAGTGTTCTACTGGATTGCCTGAGCTTAACAACTATACATATGTGGGGCCCACCTTCCGGTGACTCATGGGAGTCCTCCTCCATTGAGTTATTCTAACATCAAGCTTAGGCCCCACTAATCTAGCCCAAGTTTGTTAGAAAGGATAATGACTAGGACAGAAATCAATGCATGGCCTATGACATGCTGAGCCGAATGTGGGTCCCACCTGTACCAATCCTTGGTTCAACCGAAAATGCCTTTTTTTGTTTTTTCTTACTGAGAACCATTTTTAAGCATAATCAGATAATGAATTTTTAAGGAACAAGTTTCATAAGACCCATGGATCTTTACCTTTATCTTTCCTTCCAAGTCATTAACTGCAGTGACCCAGAACTTCTTATCGCGTTCGTATCTATCAGAAACATCTTTCAAATGCATCGTTTGTTTTTCCATAGCTCGATCTGAGGTATACACATATAATAGACAGAAACAATACATCAATAAATGGGAAGTCACGCCAATATTAACTTCAATGTCTATATAAACATTTGTGTTGGAAGGAGTACAAGATGAACTCTGCCTTATACACAAACTTTCAATAGCTTCTATTTTAATTCTTGGCTTAAAAAAGATATAAAGAAACATTCAGCAGAAATAACCAACAAATCTTGCAATGTTTCTGACTGATTATTCTCCTAATATCTGGTCCATATGCTTGCTTACCTAGCGAATCAACTTGGATAAACTTATTGTCAAGTTCCATTCTGAGCTTCTCCAGCTGATCATTTGCAGCAGTCAGGGACATCCAAGCCTCATAGCATTCATCTGTTTTCAACTGGCATTGACTACTAAGCTCTTGTATTTTCTTCTCGTACTTCTCCACGTCTTTCACACTTCTAGTTCTATTCTGCAAATATATGACCGAAGAAACGCTAAATCCCATCAAGAAGTTTAAAGTAGTTTCATGTGTTTCAAGAAGTTCAAAATGTTCTAGTCTGCAAACACGAGTATTTTATATTTCAAAAAAGTTAAATGTATTTTTAAATGTACCCCAAATCACAAGCGATTTGAATCATTCGGCACATCATTTCATGCAGCGTCAAGTTGAATAATGTTCATTGATACTGATCCATATAATGTAATTTTTAATAGCCACACCAGCCCATGTACACACAGTGTGGAACATACTACTATCCATTTCGCAAAAATATTTAAATAACAATTCACTTTGATGACGACCAAAAGCACCCTCTAATAGTTCAAATCTGAACTCCAAATTTTCTCACCTGAGTAGAAGATACTTCCATCTTGGTGGAGCAGTTGTTGCACACGAGATACTCAGAATTCGGCAAAAGAGCTGAAGTCAAATTTCAAACCAGCTCAAATCAAGTCCAATTTACAATAGAAGGGTGGTAATGCACAAAAGATATATCAAATAGCAAGTACCTGGTGATTTTTTCGATGCTTTTCTAATGCAAACCCCACAAACAATTGGGCTCCCTACAACCCCATCAAACCTTATGACTATCACCCCATTTTCTGTAACGGGAACCCTTGCATCCACCAGTTGCAGAGGCTTATTGCCGCCAACAACTGAAAAAATATCTATCTCAGAAAGAACCTGAAAATTTCACAAGGGAAGAGACATCTCAGAACTCCTGAAATATTTTTCAAAACAATGCTAAAGAAAGCGGTATTACTCGATGAGATTTCTTGGGATACACCAAAAATCTTCTAGACTAAGGGATATGGGTTATCCATTTTACATTTTTTGCCTGAGTAGGCAGAAAAACTGCACATCTACTATCCATGTGTGGGGGGGGGGGGGGGGGCAGTTTATCACCAGTCTCTACTGTTAGAATCAAGGGTTCTAACTATATGGGATGGGACATCAGGATAATACAATCCAACCAAAAAAATTAAACAAGTGTGATTCTGGTTCTTACCTTATCTTCCTGCATGAATACATTGAAGACCCTCATTCCCTTAGGCCCATTAATGTTTACAATCTCTGCAAAATGCAGATCCACGAAATAATCTCCAGGAGCGAGGCCGTCAAACCTGTAACAGAAATCCCCATAACGGGCAGACTGATAAAGAGTAGGATGATCACCACCATTGATTATACTATCATCAGTTCTTATTACATCCCCTCCTTGAAAACTATAGTCTCCCTTAATTAGGCCCCTGATATCTCCACCTCCAGCATTTACAAACATCAGAACTTCATCTGCCACAATATAAAAACAAAGATTTTGAAAAAAAAAACAAACAAATACCAATTCCTAACTGAGAAAGAAATGAAAAGTAGATCTGGCAACCAGATTTTGGTCAATGCAAAAGAACCACCAAACCCAAGAAGTAAGAACTCAATTTTGGATGGGCAACTATGGAAATAAATGCTTGAGAAACAAAAAGGGGAAAAAATGATATCCTGTAACCTACTTCTAATCAAACCAGAAAAGATGAACGCGCGGCTAAAGGGAAGAATGGAAGCCAAAAACCATGAGACCTGTGCTTGTAATTACAGTTTAGCATATGTGTGGAAGTGGCTCAAATTGCAAATGGGCAGGATGTCTCAGGGTGGTGCAGATAATTCAAGAAATGAACTTAGTGGGGTCTCACTTTGCCTGTTTTCAAGGCCACAAACACAAAACTGGAACATTTCAGATCACATTTTTCAGACCTTAGACATACACCATTGTCTGTTAAGGTGGGAGGGGTTTCCTGTGGCAACGAAATGTCAATACAGCTAAACGCAGCCTTAAACAACAAGACTCTAAATCTGATGATAAGAAGACAAGAAACTGCAAGGTCTGGAAAGAGCCATTTCAGATTTATGCAGTTTACACAACTAAAATCCCCAAATCTTATTTCAGATTGAAGAGGCATACCTTGGCTGCCCAAAAATGTCAGGACAGCCAAACCCAACCTAAAACAATTATAAAATCTGATTGAATACACGAAGTTAAAGGATCTAAACAAACCCATTTCACATTCATCCATTTTAAACAAACAAAACACCTCAAAACAAACAAGTATAAAACCCAAGATCTACAAAAACCCAAATTTTAGATAAGCCCCCCAAAAATCCTTTGATTAGAACCCCAATTCTCAAGATCTGGATAACTCAATTCAATTCATGATATTAGACATTGTACCAACCAAAATCTGACTACAAACGACAGAAAAAAGTCCCAAGATCTGAAAAACCCATCTCCCATTTAACATAAACAAAGAAGAGATAGAAGACAATGAACAAACCTGTGCAATTCATCTGCTTAAACCCGGATGGAACTAGCCTTGAACCCGGAATGCAGAGCATTGAATCAGATGAAACTCCATCGTCCCCATCTCTACCTTCCCATGATCTGGAATGACAAGAATCTGGGATTTGGGTTTCCGGGTTTTGGTGAGAAATGCTAGGAAATCGTCCGTCTTCCATCGGATCAAAATTTTCTGGTCTTTTTGGAGGGATCTTTGAATGCAGCAGCGTAGGAACCTTTCTTTTTCTTCTTGCAAGATTGCTGTGGTTTTAGACGAGATGAAGAACTGAGTTGTTTTGTTCTTCTTTCTTTCTCTCTTCTTTTGCGTGCTTGGAGCGTTCAAAATTTGAATTTTATATGACCGTTTAAAGAAAGTGACCGTTATATGTGTTAAGGCTCTCGCAATGAAGATGACTGACGAAAGAATATACGGCATACGTAGGTGGGGCCCACTGATCGATTGGATAAGATTTTAGAGAATCCAGATCGTGCCGGCACGTTAGTTGGAAGGCCCATCCCTTGCCTGGGCCGGGCCTTGCCGAACCGATATGAAGGAAGAGGAACTGCTGCCTCGAGAGCTACTTAGAAGAGTCCATCAAGCTAGAGCTTCTTCATCAAGCTGTCTTTTTCCCTCCCTATGGTTGGGGAGGGCCTAAAAGGACGGAGGGTGTTTTCACCCATTTGGGTAAAATAGCCAATAAGAAGTTCTTCTAAATAAGATTTGGTGATAGAAGTATTATTTACATTAGTGGCGTTCATATTATTGATTATTGCCTCAAATAAAGTTTCTACACCTACTAATTTTACCATGTGATTTAATATAAAGGCCAAACAAAATGTTAATGGAGCATTCTTACGGTATTGTGAAAACTCCATTTTCATTACTATGCACATATCCTTGAAAAACACTATATTTTCATATTTTACAAAAGCATGACTAATTTCATAAAAGGAGTTCAAAACTTGAGTTAAGATGGGATAATATATCCCATAAAAAATAAGGTTGCATCATAAAAATAAAAATTATTAAAAACCTTTTATTGTTTCAAGAACTTGCCAATTTTCTTCACCTATAGAAATATCTGCATGTCATAAATATAAAATATAGTATTAATTAATTACACATTTCTAATAACAAGTTCCTCTTAATATTTTATAAGTACAATTCCACTTATGCTTTACATATGGCTGCATTTTTTTGGAATTTTTTAAAGACTTCTACATATTTCATTCCAAGTTTGTTTCCTTGAGGGAGATGAAAAAATCTGACATGCATGTCTATCGCGAAAGATAACCTTATTTAAATCAAGTAGGAGCACAAATTTTAGTTTATCAACAACGCTATTGTTGGAGCTTATATTATCTAAAGTTTTAGAAATTATTTTATTTTTAATATTATACTCTACGATTTTTTATACGATAGCGGACCCTATCCTAGTATCAATATGTAGGTACTAAAGTAAAGAAAATTAAGTCATTATTTTTATGCATAATCTAGACATTATCAATATAACACGCGTGCAATCATTGAAATGTACCTAGCATTTTGTTTGAAGGTCCATAAATCCGAAGTTAATCCTATGTTTCTAGGTGTGTTTTGAAAAATAATTGTTAATCCCTCTATTTCTTTTCTAAAATTTTTACAGCATCATTTTCTGGCAGTATTTCTGTAAATCTTTTTAAATAATTAAAGGTGACGACTTGATTCACAAATTCTTCTAACGATATATTCTCTGCAAATAGAAAATGGTAATTAATTAATTATAATAAATTTTACAAGTTGGTACCGAGCACTAATAGGGCTATAATTAAAAAAACTTTTAAACTACCAGATGAAGAACTTCGTGCTAGTTGAGTTTGAGTGCCCCCTGCCGACAGATTGACTGACATTCACTCCAGCATGTGTGAGCATACACGTTCGCATGTGTCTATTAAGGTGGCTAATATCACCTAATGACTTACAACTATAATATTCTTTACCGAATACGCATTGTGTCCTTTTCCATTGTGTTTTGAGTGAGATCCTTAATCTCAACTAACTCAAAGTATTTTCAAACTTATAGAAATCAATTTTCTTTTTCTTTGTTTTTTTTTTTATTAAAGATTGAAGTTGGGCAATAAATTCATGAGTGCTTTCTAACTCCTGATCTAGACCCAAATTTGCAATATTTGAATCATTTAGGCTAAAGTCAAAGTTGAACTATTTTGATGGTTCGGCCATTTTTCAAAAACAAAGGTTGTAAAAAAACTAAATAAATAATTATTTATCTAATGGAATTGGGCGAGATCGAGTGAGAGAATGGAAATGCTATAATTGTCTTGTCTGAAATTAGAGTAAGTTTGGGAGGGAATAGAATGGAATGGAAATGGAGAGGAAGTTCCCAGCAACGAAAGATTATATGCTATGGTTTTGGAGTTTTCTCTTTCGAAACCGAATTATAGGAAATAAGTTATTTCTATTTGTAAGTAATGGATTTCAAAGAACCTTTAATTCCCGTTAATAACAATAACCTCAATGGGGGTATTTTAGGTCCCTTCTTCAAAGGGTACTTGGATTGTGAATTGTGATTCTAAAGCCACTTCTCTACAAAAAACCAAGACAAAAAAGAGAGTGGAGTTAGCTCGATGGTGCCCATCTATGAAATCCAAATTGCTAGAACATAGTGTCCCATCTTATACTTTCTCAGGCACAATTTTTATTCCAATCTGAATTATACTTGTAATAAGATTGATCACAATCAAAACACATTACTATAACAAAATAAATTGAGCCATACAAGCAAGCGCGGACCTAGGAATTCTTTCTTGTGGGGCCACTATGAAGAAAAAAGATTCTTTGGGGTGCCACATATGAAAAACTTATGTTGTTTTCAAAATATGTAATAGCTTTTTTGAAAATTTTGGGGGTCCATATGTAAAAAAATTATAAAATCTTTTAAAGGAACATTGAGTTTTCAACAATTGTGGAGGGGTCATATGTAAAAATCCATAAAACTTTGTAAAGAATAAAATGGTTCTCAGAAATATTGGAGGGACCATAGGTAAAAATTAATTAAATTCACTTAAGAAAGATGAGGTTTTTTAAAAATTATGGGGGGACCATGGCAGGGTTCTGCCAGTGTATAAAGGGGGCAAAATTATTGGTGGAAAGAATGATAATGAATGAAATTTGACTCATATCTAAAAATAAAAATAGGACAATGATTTTTGATCGATTTGTACCTCTATACTTATTCCAACAAAGCTATTAAAAAAAAGCTAAAACTCTTATTTTCACAAACCCAGAAATGGGGCAATTGATTTTAGGAGGATTTGCTCTACTTCTCTAAAGAAAAAGAAAAAGAAAAATATTCGCACGCTAGAGGTAAGGAAATATTATCCAAATTGGAAAACATAACACATTAACGACCTTCGTTTTCTATGATTGGGATTTTTAGACCCACTTATGTGTGATAACACATGAGCCCTATTGCAGATGCCACACCTTGAACAAGAAGTGACACATTTCCATCATCCAAGCTCCACAACAGGTGGATCCTGTCATGCTGATTATTTGGTCCAAAACTGTTCAAATGGGCCATTCATTCACTGGATATAGCTTTTGATTTTGATCCTAACCATGCATTTGGTAGATATTAATCATACACATAATGGTGCTATGCCTCCATCAAAATTTCAGAGTTGACTACCCATGATCAAGTAGGGATAGAATAGAAGAAATTACTAGAACCAGGGTTAGAGAGTGCTTAAATTTCTTGTGTTGATATAACCATAACAATATGACGCTAAAGAACAACTCCACACTATCCTTCTATCCACAATACAAGACAATATAATTAAAACAGAGTTGGTCTTAAAAATGAAAAAAAAAAAAAAAAAGTAGAAGAAGCTCTTTTCTGATAAAAGCTAGAAGTAGTACAGGAAAGCTCTCCTGTCCTGACAGCTGATTCCCTACTTGCAATGGAACGTTCTGCTGTGCAGGAGACCAGAAAACTTGGCCACAAAATTAGCAACATCTCTCAAGTATTCAATGAAATGAATTTCCTCTTCTTAAGGAAACTTGAAATCTCCATCTAATTGCATTCAATGTTTTAGTTTTTCTCTTGAAATGAGATTTTTCAAAAACCCCCTCTAATTGCATTTACATTGTTAATCTGTGCGTCGCAAGTATGAGTACTTTATTCGTGTATTATGAATCATATGATGAAATCATACTTAAGGGTATTTTCATAAAATAAAAAAAAAAAAAATGAGATTGTGCACAGAACACTCTACTGATCAGGATTTAGAGAATTTAAAATTTATTAACTATCTTGTTGATTACAAGTTTAAACTTAATTGTTTTATAAGATTTCATAAGTTATAAGGGGAGTAGAGATAATTATCAATATAATAAGAAGTGATGTGCTCTTGTGAGAGATACTCTCACCTTAATATGAGAGATTAGGTGGGGCCCTCACATCCATATCCAATATTAATACGAGGATCCCATCTTATCTCCCGTGATAATTAAATAATATATTGCATAAAATGGTAAGAACTTCTTCAACAATAAATTTCACAGTTAGATAAGTATGTCCAACTCAGCTCATTGTCTAAACCAGTACGTTTCCTAGGCATTTCTTCCCAGGATAACTCAATCTTCCATCTTTTCATCTTTTGTCACTCCCACTCTGTATAAATGAATCCGGCCTCTGCTCTTTCTTACTCACTAGAAAGTGGTGAGGCTCCACATATAAAAATTCAAAGCGGCTCACACTAGAGGGCTCTGTCCACTAAAAAAAAACCATCTTATGGTGCGGACCACCGAGTACGAATGGTGAGATAGAGAGATCCAATTATGATCCACTATGAATATCAAATTTAAACTCAATCTAACAATCTCTGACTCTTTCATTAATTGTTCACAAATTTAAAAACTTTATATGAAATAATAAAAATTATTCCTTACTCTAACGGTTGAGTCTATTTGGATCAGTGTAAATCCATGAAATCGATGGCTATGAGAGGCTTGTGTATATGTGGTCCACTCAGATAGATCATAAAGTGGGCTCCACTTGATAGTCCACAATGTAATTATGATCGCATTCCTCTGTTGTAAAAGTGATCAAGTGAGATTTTCTTTAGATTGAATTAACAACTTTTTAACTTCGAGGGGTAGTTCAATTGGCTTAGTACCATGATTTGCACCTGACGGTTGTAGGTTCGAGACTACACTACCACGCTGGGCTATAAGGGAGTTTACCAGGCTTCTCTTTAGGCCCAAAGGGATTAGTCCAACCCTATTAGAAAACCTCTGATATTAAAATTTTTTTATATATGTATATGGAAAATTCTGAAAAACTCCCCTATCTCAAAAGAAGAGTTTTTGCCCATATATATTAGCCATTAATTTAAGAGAATTGGAGGGTTTTTTTTTTTTTTTGTTTTGTTTAAAATGTCCGAAGAGTTTTGTAGCGTTATTCTATAGAGCAAGGCTCTCCTAAGCTCAAGCTTAGTAGAAAATTTCGTAAGCTCATGCTTGTAGGGCCCACATTTGGTCCATCCAAATGGACCAAACACATGACCCCCCTAAATTGCGTATGTCCACCAACTTTCAGTCAAATCCGAATTTACTAGACCATTGGATCGGCTATGTATCGATCCGAATGGACTATTGACCTTTAAACTTTTGGGCCCATATGGAGATGATAGAAATCAGGGTTGGGGCTGATTTTTTGTAGAGAGAAGGATCTCAGGGAGTCCTTGAAATCCCCCCATCTTCATCTCAAGTGGACCCCACCACATACTTGAGTTTACCTTATTTTAAACTTGAGCTTAGGAGAGCTGACCCTATTCTCTTTCTATATATATATATATATATATATATATATAAAAGAAAAGGGCCTTTTGTTATCTTTTGAACGGTTTAGACTTTTCACTAGTAGTCCAGACGAAAGGGCCTCACCAGTTTTCTCGCGAGTGCAAGCTTGAGAGAATCTGGAATTGTTATACATCACTGACACGTCACACCATTATAAAATGATAAAATGAAGACCCGGCAATCGTTCTGCTGTTGCACTGTCTCGGACACTGGAAAAGAGGAGGAGGGAAGAGAGAGCGAGAGAGGGAAAGAAAATGCTCCGATTCTCTCTTACGCGAGGTCATAGAAATCTCATCCGAAACCCTTTTTGGCTTCTTCTTCCTTCATTTGATTCTTTCTGTTTCTCGAAGCTGATGTTTGGATCGATTCATTTGCAGCAGGCAGAAGCTTTCAGCCATGGAAATCGTCTGCGATCGGATCCTTTCGCTTCTCGACAGCAGCTGATGCCTCTCCATCTCACCAAATCCCTCCTGTAAGAGATCTAGGGTTTTTAGTGTTCTGAATTCAGTTCTAGAGCTTCAATCTTTGTTTCTCTCTCTGTTTGATTTCTTTTTCGGTTGAATCGTAGCAGAAGGTTCGAAATCTTATCGGAGGGGAGTTTGTGGAGTCTGAATCGAACGCGTTCATCGACGTTATAAACCCTGTAAGAACAGAAGAAATGCTATGACTTTTTCTTCCTCTTAGTTGTATTTTTTTGTTCTTTGATGATTGTGCATGCATGTGGAAGAAAATGCTCAATACTCTGATTCATTAAGTGATTCTTGCTCTATGGTTCACAGTCTTTGAAGATGATCAGTGTGGGTTCGATTCTTGAATTGAATTTCTACTAATTGGTGGCTAGGGTTTTACAATCAATCTGAGTTTAGGGTATGCTTCATCTGATGTTGCTGTGATTTGGATGTTTAATCCACTGGACTCTTTAGGTGTTCAAAACTATATATTGCTGTGGGGGAAGTATATGCATGTATGAGTTGGATCAGTGGTACAGTGCATGTGAGACTAAACTGTGACTTTAACTAGGAGTTGGCCCACACCACAATGGTAGCAAGAGGAGAGGGAGTAAAATTCCCAAAAAGACTAAACCTTGAAATCTGCTTTTGGAACCCAGCTCTAAATTCTCAAGTCTGGATTACCTCTTCAAATGAGAACTTTGTTTAGAGAAGATAATAATGACCCATACTACCCAATCAACTCTGGCTCAGACGTGGACCTTCTGAAGGACAGACCCCACGCTACTCTTTCCCCTTGTAACTCTTGATGTTGTTCAACAAAGAGTCCTTTTAATTAATGAATTTGTGTAACCTTGGAAACCTGACCTGAAAAGATCTTCCCCCTCCCTCATCGCCTCAAAACCTTCTACATCTCCTTCACCCACCAAAAAAGGACTCCCTCACCCAAAAAAAAAAAAAAAAACTTTGCCCATCCTCCACCCGCATTTCCCAAGCATACATATCCCATTCAAAACCTTTGACGGTGGGCCCCTTTCATTTTGTAATTTGTAGACCTACCCTGTTCCCATGTCCCTGTCTTACTCCCCTTACTTTTCGCTTATCACCTTCCTCCACAAGATTTCCCTTCCACTCTGAATCTCCAACACTACTAATAAGGGTCCAATATCTGTTCCAGACCCCACTGCTTTCTTCATTTCTTCTTTTCCTTCCTTTAAGAAACCATGTTGATTGAAGTTTTCCCAACTTATCCACAGTTGATGCCAGAGTTGGACTATTGAACAGTGAGAGGTAAGATGCCAATATGTCCATCAAATTTGACAGTGCATCCTCTATTAGAGTCATACGACCTCAAAGATAGGTGCCTTCTTTTCCATGTTGCCAGTTTGCTCTCCTATCTAACCACCAGAGGATCCCACATGAGTGATGCTCTTGGATTAGCCCGTGAAGGTAATCCCAGATCTTTGATGGGATAGTACACTGCTTTATCCTCTAATGGTAACCACAACCTTTATAGTACACTTCTTTTCTTTTCGAATGGTATATATCATTTTTTTGCTATTATTTCAAATTTCGTAATAGTATGTAATTTTTTAAAAAACAATGGGGTTATATATGTTTGCTTATTCTCTTTCTCTCTCTCTCTCTTCTTGCTTTGTGATAGGCAACGCAAGAGGTTGTCTCTCAACTGCCTTTAACTACTAATGAAGAGTTCAAGGCTGCTGTAAGTGCTGCAAAGCATGCTTTTCCTAAATGGAGAAATACACCTGTCACTACACGCCAGCGAATTATGTTAAAGCTTCAAGAACTCATCCGTAGAGACATGGTAACCATTGAAAAATGTATATCACTTTGTTTAATGTTCACTGAAATTTAGGTTTTTTTTCTTATAAGTGCGCTTAAAATTTTTTTGTTTTCAGGACAAGCTTGCTATGAATATAACTGTTGAACAAGGGAAAACACTGCGTGATGCACAGGGTGATGTTTTCCGTGGTTTAGGTTAGTTTTCCCCCCTCAAATTGGTTGGGTTGTTTGCATCCATTATTTACACTCTCTATGCAGTCTTCTGATTCTCAACTACTAGTGATTAAAATGCTCATATGCAGCTAGGCCTTTAAAGATCCTGTTGTTTCACATTGTAAATTGCCAAAAATGCTATTGAAAAAAATGACTGTGTAATAGTTGTAGGACCTCGTCCTATTTCTGTCCACCACACCTATATGGATACCGGCACAACTCACAGCACATTTGATTAGCATTTCATCAATCAACTTTGAGATCAACCCTCCCTATGCTTGTGTGCTTGTGTGCATGAATATTGAAACTTTTAGGAACCAAGCCATTTTGGAGCAAGAAATGGCTAGGCCTTTGGGTTCCAAGTATCAAACCACTCTCACACATTTGTCCACCCCGCCCTGACCATGGGAATTATAGTGCTGACCCAAATTTGGCACTCATTCAAGTTTTACTTTGATTTAGATTGATCATGCAAAATTTTTTTTTTACAAAATAGGAGCAACCAAAGTATTTCTCCCTATCCACCTTTTTCTTAGCCAATACATTCGCCGTGTCATTAGATTACGGCACCACATGCTGAAAGACCACTTGAAAAGATGAAGAGAGTGATTTGATCTCATTGAAATAAAATGTTTTGGTTTATATGTTTGATTATATGTAGTAAGAATGTAATAAAAAAATATTATTTTTATGTTTGACTACATGTAGTAACAAATAATTAAGTTTGGGATTAACTGGAATCACAGTCACGTCTGATGATGGGTTCCTTTGTGCACTTTTTTTTTTATAGAGGTGGTGGAACATGCTTGTGGAATGGCAAGTCTACAAATGGGGGAATATGTTTCCAATGTGTCAAATGGAATTGACACATACAGCATTAGAGAACCTCTTGGTGTATGTGCTGGGATATGTCCATTCAACTTTCCTGCTATGATTCCCTTATGGGTATGCCTCCATTTTTCTTTTAGATTTGATTTACTGTACTGGCTATCTGCTATTATCCTGGTGTCATGGACTCATTCCTTTATATGCTATTGTACAGGTAAAATGTTAATGACTGCATGTTGTCACTCCAACTAGTTGAAATTCGAAATTTGGATGACTTTCATGCTATCTTAGCAATAGTTTTTCTGAATAATTGTCGTATGATTTCTGTAGATGTTCCCAACGGCAGTGACATGTGGTAATACATATATTTTAAAGCCGTCGGAGAAAGACCCAGGTAATGGTTCCCATGCCTGAGCTTTTGTTGTATAGTACATGTGCTTGATCGTTCACATAGGGGAGCAGAAACTTTGCAAATTATAATTGAATAAATACTTGCCAATAATACAGCTATAATACCATACAACAAAATGCGTGCGATGGATTTTGTGAAAAAACTGGCAGTAAATGATGGATAGACTTTCTTCTAATTTTGTGGTTCTTTATCTTGTTTCAATTTCTCCGTTAACCAAATTGTTAAGAAATACTTAAAAGTAAAGTTATTCAACACTACCTGGCCAGCTGCTGGAGTTTCACTGCCCCAAGCAGACACTGACATCGAATCTGTTTTTAGTTTTTTTTTCCTCCAATCCAGCTTTTCAAATAAATTAGTAAAAATCATTTTCAATCCATGAGTTAAACTCAGTAGAAAAGGACGAGTTAAAAAAATTTGATTATGTTGGCATTCTTTCAGGGGCTGCTATGATGCTTGCTGAGCTTGCAATGGAAGCCGGTTTACCTGATGGTGTTTTAAATATTGTTCATGGAACCAATGTAAGTTTTCATTTGAATAATTTAATAAATTTTGATTCCTTAATCAACACATCTTATTCATATTGTTTCATCTATCATTTTTTATTAGTTTTGGAGCAATCTGTATGTCTGTCTCGGAAAAGTGGAAGTTTGATTCTTCCTTCATAGTAGTCTTACTACTCTTGATTCAGTATGAAAATATGAATCAAATGGAACATATGATGCGATATTCCTGCAAAGTACTATAGATGCCCTGATTGATCATTTAACTTGTGATTGTATGGGACACCAAAAGTTGCAGATTATCTTGTAAAATACCTTGTTATCTTGGAGATATAGTTGTGTACTGATATAATTCTGCAATTGCTTTTCTTAGAGAAATACTTAAGGGCATTTATTTTTGCAAATATGGTTGTTTGGCTGCTAGCTTCTCATATGAGAGTGGAATTCAGTCTCCTATAGTTTCATACAGGAACAGAATCTTTTGAATTGATTCTCCATCTTCTCCCTAAATATCTCTCTTTCGTTAGATATAATCTTCTCCTCTTGTTTTTATCATGACCTGCATTCTATGGGCTAGGGATTTGCCAAAGTACACTTAATATCTTTATGCGCTACTTCTTTTTCTTTTCTTTTTTTAAGGGAGAAATAATCATTCTTTGATTGGGTTATGTTTTAAGCTATGATGCCTAGATATGGCTGGGACTCGCCATGGACATGAAAGGGACACAGATTGTACACATAAAAAGTCAAAAGAGAAAAGGGCTTCTATTTAATACTTATAAGACATTTGAAGAGGATTGTAAGTTTTTGGCATGCTTCTTTACATAATCTCTCTAAGAAAAGTAACACTTTAGTTAAATTAGGAAACCTCTTGAAACCTTCAACTGATTTAACCATAGGAAACTACTTGAGAATAAATCAGATCTGTTTTCTTTTCCTTTTGTTTGTTTCATCATCTCTTCCCTCTGTCTTTTTTATGCTTCCTTACTGGAACCTTTGCTTCAAGAGGTTCTCTTGAGTCTTGAGGTTTCTAGATTTTTTGTACTTTTTTGTTTGTTTGTTGAAATTTTGTATTGTCAGAACTTACTTAATGTTTTAACAAACATTGCTTGGTTTTCCAATTTCTGCAGGACATTGTCAATAATATATGCGATGACAGAGATATTAAGGCCATATCATTTGTTGGTTCAAATACAGTAAGCACGGATAACTATTCTTGATTTAATTGCTAGTTGAGAAAAATATTTGCACACGTTTAGTTTCGGGATGAAACATGTTTATTTTTAGGTTTATACACTACTCATTCTGATCCAATATGGTGTGATTTTCAATTTAGTGACTTTTCACTGATTTACTATATTAAAAAAAAGCAAATATAATCTCCTTTGTGATGTTGCCCATGGTGATCATGGGCGAGTCCTGTGGCTTTACAATGGGGCTGGGACCAGCACCAACGAATGGTTGCAAGTTTAAATGCATGGGTTGGGGGGACTGGGGAGTGGAGTGGTTTGTAGTTTTCTCATCCAAATTATCACGATCGAGATGAGGTAGATAGCAGAGGAAGAAGGGGAGGGTGGTGTGGAATTTTCAAAAAAAAAGAGGAGGGGGTGGAGGTGGGTGAGTTTGTAACTCCTGATCCAAAGGATCCATCACGGTCGGGATATGGGTCATTTAAAATGAATTGTTCAAATCCATTGGTAGGGCAGTCTCTGTACAGGGGCTTAAAATGAGTCATGGCGGCTTTTGGGTTGGGGGGATCACAAGAGGGCTCCACAGAGCTGTTGCTCTCCCAGATAAAATTTTCCAGGAGATCAAATCCGCTATATCAATATATTCTTACTTGTAGGAACTGAAAACTTTTCAACACAATCTTACCAAGGGAGAAATATTCCCTTGTGTCTTATATATAAGTAAGATCTTCATTCTTCACCCAATTACCTTAGGGCCTGTTTGGATGTATGGTGAATTGAAGTATGGTGGGGTGAAGCATCATATCAAGAGAGAATAAAATATAAGGTGTTATGATGGTGTTTTGTTTTTAGTTGTTTGGTATGGAATCTTTTTGACTTTTTGTATAGAAAAATGGAGCTTTTTTGTCTTTTAGTGGAAAAAGGAGGTTGCTTTTCTGACTTTTTTTGAAAAAGATGGAGGAAATTTTGAAATTGTGTACTTTTGATATGACCCATTGTCTTTTATTGTCTGGATAATAGAGGCTTTACCTCACCTCACCTCACTTCACCATACAGCCAAACACGCCCTTATGGATCTCTCCGTATCTCCTGGTTCACATACCTGATATGCAGAAGAAAAATAGGAAAGCGGATAAATAGTTGATTGATTCTGGTGGATGTTCGGGAAACACCTGTTGCTATAAATTCATGTAAAACCTTGGCTCGATGTCTTCTTGCAAAACTTGCTTCATCTTCTGCTTCTTTATTGTTTTTAATCCTTTTTTTTTTTTCCAGTTTGAGTGTACTGTGGTGATCCTTGTAGAATCCCCTGAAGTTCATTTTTTTGAACTCCAAAAATAATTCGTGCTAGAGCGGTGGCTTTCCAACTTTGTAATTTGAATTATTTGTTGCTATTTTGTTCTAGGCTGGAATGCACATATATGCTAGAGCAGCCGCTAAGGGGAAACGTATTCAGGTAAGCCTCTCTTCTGCTGAAGCATTAATAACATATTCTTGCTGCCATACTTTGTTTAGAATCAAAAGATGCAGTGACTGGCTGACTTGTATCTTCAGTCGAACATGGGTGCAAAAAACCATGGCATTGTGATGCCCGATGCAAGTTTGGATGCTACTTTGAATGCTCTGGTTGCTGCTGGTTTTGGTGCTGCAGGGCAGCGGTGCATGGCCCTTAGTACAGTTGTTTTTGTTGGAGGCTCAAAGCCATGGTAAATGGTTTGGCTGGATATTTTTTGTATCTTTTGTGTTATTGTGCATTTATTGAATTCATTTATTTAAAGAAGCATATGAAATTAGTGCATTCTTAAGAGTAGAGGTGGCAAAATATGACCTAACCCACCAAACCGACCCGACCCGCGTATTACCCGCTTAACCTGACCCATTTGATAGGCGGGTCGGTCACAGGTCAAGTATTCACGACCCGCAATTAAGCGGGTCGGGTTAGAGTTGACCCGCTTGACCCGCATTAATTCTTGTATTTAAGTCCGTTTAAGATTACCAATACTTAATTTAAGGATGGTGCATGACATGATTTTTTAATATGACAGTGATTTTATATTTCATATTTGTTATAGTAGTAGGACTAAGTAACATTATGCTTACCATGAGTCACACAATTTAGAATTATTCATCTTACATGGATTTTTTTTTTTAAAAACGATTTGTGAACTACGATGTGCTTGTCTTGTATGAGCCATGCTTGTATTGTTATTATTTTCTTTTTTCTTGTAAAGAAACTTATCACTCAATTCTATAGTGTCTTTATTTTGATATAATATTTTTTATTTTTATGAAAAAACTGTTTTATTTCTAACTTTTTTTCTTGTAAAGAAACTTATCACTCACTTATTCAAGTATACGGGTTGACCTGACTTGTATAACCCGCAATGGTTATGCGGGTTTAATTGGGTCGGGTCGGGTCGGGTTGACCTGTGGTGGGTGTGGGTTAGGGGTTTCCGTCGGGTTGGGTTGTGCTAAACGGGTTGGACCTGTTTATTAAACGAGTTAGACAAGCCTAACCCGCATCCGAACCGTTTATTAAACAGGTCGGAAACCCCTAACCCGCACCCACCACAGGTCAACCTGACCCGACACACTTAAACCCACATAACCATTGCGGGTTATACAGGTCAGGTCGACCCGTATACTTGAATAAGTGAGTGATAAGTTTCTTTACAAGAAAAAAAGTTAGAAATAAAACAGTTTTTTCATAAAAATAAAAAATATTATATCAAAAACAAAAGATACTATAGAATTGAGTGATGAATTTCTTTACAAGAAAATAATAACAATACAAGCATGGCTCATGCAAGACAAGCACATCGTAGTTCACAAATCATTTAAAAATAAAAACCATCCATGTAAGATGAATAATTCTAAATTGTGTGACTCATGGTAAGCATAATGTTACTTAGTCATACTATAACAAATATGAAATATAAAATCACTGCCATATTAAAAAATTATGTCATGCACCATCCTTAAATTAAGTATTGGTAATCTTAAACATACTTAAATACAAGAATTGATGCGGGTTCTGCGGGTCAACCCTAACCCGACCCGCTTAATTGCGGGTCGTGGATACTTGACCTGTGACCAACCCGCCTATCAAATGGGTCGGGTTAAGCGGGTAATACGCGGGTCGGGTCATATTTTGCCACCTCTATTTGTGTGTGATATTTTAAACAAAGATTCCATCTTGTCATCCATTTATCAGGTACTGGCACAAAGGATGGCTTATGATTTAAGTTTTTTTTCTGCCAGGGAGGAGAAACTCAAGGAACGTGCCAAAGAACTAAAAGTAAATGCAGGAATTGAGCCTGGTACGGACCTTGGTCCAGTGATTAGCAAACAGGTGCTTCTCATATTTTGTACTTCAGGGGCTCTAGTTTCCTTTTCGACTCATGATCTCTTTTTTTTTTTTTTCCCCTGAAACGTCACTCATTGATTATGTTAATAAATAAAAAAATATTAAAGTGATAGCCCAACGAAGCTAAAACCAAAATCACAACATATCTACATGACAAATCCTCCACAGCTTTCCTTCCATCAGCTTCATAGATCGGATGTGGAAGCACCAAGAAATTTATTTGAACTTTCATTCAAGCCTTTAAGCAACTCCAGAAAGATTGTCAAACCTGTCATTAGAGATACAGTTGTTCCTCTGTAGCCAAATAGACCAACAAATAGCTTCCTTGGAACCACTCCAAGGATTTACTAATGTCTTTTAATATAACCAACTAGCCAATTTTCAGGTGGTCCCTCCTTGGCCAAACCTTCACAGGTGGAGAAATGCATGATTGGATCTTAATGATGGCCTGAAAGCTGATTATGATGTCAGCTTGCTTTCGAGGACTAATGCCCATTTCCAACAACCTTATTTTTTGATGGAATGGATTGATTGATTGATTGATTTTTTTGCGGGGAAGACAGTGATGGGCACTGACAATGGAATACAACACTAAATGCAACTCCAATTTTAGCATAATCCCAAACACAATGGAACAGATAGAATTCTATATTTTACCTGGGATCTAAGATATTAACCAAGGCCTAAATTTTGTTTTGTGGGGTACCATAATGTGCTTTATTTTTTGCTTTTAGTTGTATTATCAGTAGTGTTTTTCTTAGTCCATTTTCCTGCTTCCACTAAACTCTTCTTCACTAATCTTATGATAGTTAAATCTACAATGTAAGTCCCAACATCCTGGGGCTCCTAATTTTGCCTTTTTTTTTTCTATCACTAATGAGGGAGAATGTTCTATGAGCTGACTGGATATTGCTTGTATGCAGTCCAGTCCGCTCATAGAACATTTTCCCACTAATGAGATACCTAAAGAGCATAGAGTTTAAGGTTGTATATAGAAAAGGTTGTTAATGCTTAACCCTATGAAGCATCTGTAATTTCCTTATTTTGACAAACTTTCTCTACGTACAGGCGAAGGACCGCATTTGCAAATTGATCCAAAGTGGTGTTGAAAGTGGTGCGAGGCTTGTGCTTGATGGGAGAAGTATAGTGGTACCTTTGCTGACCTGCGTTATTTAGTGCTCCATGTTTCCCTCCAGTAGTTTTTTTTTTCCTTTCCTTTTTTTTTGATATATTGTGGGAAAAAGGTCTTAAGTTGGCAAATACAGTGTTTGAGAAAGCCTTACTGATCGGGCCTCACATGTAGCTCCAACCGGAGAAAGGCCTGAAAATAGGCCCAAAGCTGACATGCAGTTTGTCTTCTAGGAAGTCCAGTGGTGGACCTGGCCATTATGAGTCTTAGGTGGACGTTGTGGTGATTAAGCCATTGATCTGTTGGCCACATCCAGTCCATTAGTTGTCGTAGGTGGGCTTAATGCTGATTAGACCATTTTGGCGGCCACTTTGAAAATTTTATCCTAAGATGATCATTGCTGCCTGACAAATATGTAGAATTGTTAGTTTATAATGAATATGCTGAATTATTAATTTATAATTCATTGACCTACAATTAATGGAGGAGCAATTGGATGCTTAGGATCCTACAATGGGGGAGATATCACTCATCTGACATGGTCCCCATTGCATGAATGACTTGATCTCCAGCACATGGCTGCCACTAAAACAGTTTTTTGGGCCAAGCAAATGCTCAATCGAACATCATACCATTTCTTGTTACATACCTGATACCTTATCCTTAAAATAGATTCTGTGGTAATCATGTTGCTTTTAGAAGGGCTCAGGTAGTTACTCCGAGGTTGCATATTCAAACAGGTTGGTGGATATGAGGATGGAAACTTTGTTGGCCCCACCATTTTAGCTGATGTCACAAGCAACATGGAGTGTTATGAGGTATTTCTTCTTATGCCAGAAATCTATTATTTTGTCTATTTTCATTTTTTAGAGAAAGAATGAATATCTAGATCGATAGAAATTCATCACTTGTGCGGGTACTGCTTGCCTTCTGATAATCTAAGATCTTCATCTGATGGGCCCTATCAAGGGGTGGACTGCATCTAATGTTTCAAGCAATCCTAGATATCCAATTTGCGGTTTAGCTCCTGTCCACGGTAGGGCCAATCATATGATAAATTTGAAATATCGGAAAGACAGACCTCCATGTACAGAATGGCTGATCCGTTGGTGTGGTTAAATTTTTTTTTTTTTTTCCTTGTGCCATTATAATTTCTACTTTCTAAGAAGATTAATTGATTTCCGGTCATGTGAGTTAAACAGGAAGAGATTTTCGGTCCAGTTCTCCTTTGCATGCAGGTATACCATTCATCAACTCTTTCATTTCTTTTTCGCTCAAGTATCTCTGGCCAAGATTAGAGGTGAATAACAATTACCTGTTACCCATTTACAGGCAGACAGCCTAGAAGAGGCCATTGACATTGTAAACAGAAACAAGTACTTCTCACTCCTTTTTATACCCAACTGTTGCACCATTTTTCTAAGGTCACTTTTCATTTTAAATTTCCCTTCTCATACTATTTTTGCAGATATGGCAATGGAGCATCCATATTTACTACATCAGGTGTAGCCGCAAGAAAATTTCAGCATGAAATTGAAGCTGGCCAGGTAAACCAAAATCTTAAGTTCATTTATCTATTTTTTATCGAATTCATAGGAACCCATGGGAATAAAAAGGCTTTACCCAAGAGGAGATGGGTGGGGGATGGTTATCAAAGTGATGAATTCTAAGAGACTTTGATGGACTCTTGTATGTTTCCTTTACCCTTGCACTGTGTTAATCCCTAAATAGAAGCAAATTGCCAAGAAAAAAAATCCCAGTAGTTTAAAATACATATCAGGAAACAGGCCCTTAAGAGGAATTTTAGTCCTTATAATATAAAAGGTCAGAACCAAAATTCTGTAGAACTGCCATGTGACCCTCGACCATAAAATTTGCATAGTGTGCGAGGGCTCTAGTCTTATGAGTGTCCATGTTTGTTCGTCCAGATATTGATCTAGGGGCTCAGGCCTTGAGTTATGCATGCAAGTCTCCATGGGTTGGTGGTCCAGATTGATTGATCAAAAGGCTCAGACCCTGCCTTGTACAAGTGTGTGTGCATGGATCCGTGATTCAGACAAATCTTAGGGCCCGAACAGTTGATGATGTGCCAAAAACGTTGTAGGTTGGAAGATCATGAAGGGTTAATATTCAGTCATTGTTTGGGTAATGGTCTATCTATATTGGGCCCACCTGATCAAGAGGAACCCAATGAACCATGGATGTTCTTAGTCCTTGGTTTGATGCCTTATCATCAGGCTGCAATAAGGGCTGTCAGTGGTCCAGGCCTGAGTTTCTTTTAATCCCTGATATTGAACTGGTTGGATCTTGGCTATTCAAATTGTTGGGTCTTGGCCTGCGTCTAGACCCTTGACAGCCCTAGCTGGGATCATATACTTCCTATTATAACTGATGATAAATGAATAAAACATGGTGCATTTGTGCAGGATTCAGAAAATACTTGTTTACCATCGAGAAAAAACATAAGGAAAAAAAATCAAATGTATTATTAATCAGAGAAAAGAGAACAAAGTCAACCAACAAACTTGGAAGACCAAAAAATTGGTAGAAGAGTTATACCAAAGATTACAAATTCAAAAGGACAAAAGGAGAGGAGATCCACCCTCCGTTTGGCCAATGCATCCTCCGTAGCATGAGTGGAATGCAAAATATTAAATAAATAAATGAAGAAATACATAACTGTTTCTAGCTCAATATGATGTTCACTCCAGATGCATACTGACATAATTTTGATGGAAATACACTCCATTGTTGAGTGTTCGTGTAAATACCCCATCCACTCTGGATGCATACTGACATTATTGTGAAGGAAATATACTCCATTGTTGAGTGGTGGTGTAAATACCCCATCGGTCATAGCCGACCCTCTACCAAAAGCACCACTACCACCCCCACCAACACAACCTAACAGTAACAGATTAGAATTCCGGAGATAAGAGCATATTGGTTGTAGAAGCAACCCATCCACCATTCCGAAGCATTATATGCAATTACCTGATCTGACATGAATGGTATTTGCATGTTTGATGATATTTTGTAGGTGGGCATCAATGTACCGATACCTGTTCCTTTACCCTTTTTCTCATTCACTGGATCTAAGGCATCCTTTGCGGGTGATCTCAATTTCTATGGTAAAGACTCCATATCTTAGTCCTTATTTGTCCGGCAAAAGTTTCATACAAGTGGGTTTAATGAACTTCCAATGACAAGCGCAAATGTTCCTGTGAGTGGCAGGTAAAGCTGGTGTACAATTTTACACTCAGATCAAGACGGTGACTCAACAATGGAAGGACTTGCCCAGCCAAGCAGTGTCTTTGGCAATGCCTACATCGCAGAAAGCATAAGAAGTAACAGTAGGTGGGAAATATCTAAAATAAGGTGTCAAACAGATCAAAAGTAATGTAATGTTTGTTCGTCAAGTTCTTCTGCCTCTCTCTCTCGGGCCTTCTTTTCTCTCTGTTTCCTGTCTTCAACCCGGACCTTGACCCAAATCGGCTGACATTTTTTTGGGGCCTGGATTCAAATGGATCTTATTTGGCCCTGTTTCCATCCCTGAAATCAGTTGTGCCCAAGAAGGCAATGACATACAAACCTCGTTACCTGACATTGGTCCTAAGGAAGGTTGTGGCTAACCCCTCTAAGGTTTCTGGGCACAAGCTTGGCCAAGGTTGAGGTCCAAATCCTGTAAAGCCTGTCCAGATTCAAATATCAATCCCTATCACAAATGAATAAAGATCCCAAATATCTACCTTAATCCTTTTGCCCCTCAAAGCCTGCTTCTATTGTTTAGTGTTAAAAGGACAAAACTCATTTACATTGTCAATAATTCATCCAATATTTTCATTAATAAATTTTAATGTTTCCACAAATCCTTTGCAAAACCAATTATTCCTATCCGTATCATCAGTCCTCCCATAAAGATTTATTTGGACAATATTTAGCTTTAAAAACAACACAAAGTTGTCATTGGTCAAAAACCTATGGCAAGTATTAGCCAAATGTTCCAGATTATTAGATTTAGAATCTCTAGTTCTTTCGTTTTGATAAAAACCTTCAGACTTTGAAATGTTGAAACCAACTATAGCCAATTTCACTTGACCTAAATATTCATTGATAGGGACTCTCATCATCCAACATTTAATCAAGACTGGTTTAGAAACTGTTAAAAGGGAGTCTTCTTTTTTTTTTTTTTTTTTTAAATCCGTCATGACCGTTTATAATCTGATCTAGAACATGCACTGATCATGTCTAGGTTGAGAATCTCGAATATATATTTTAGGAACTTACATGTAACCAGTTACAACTGCATTTATTTTTTGTTCTTGTATATTACTTTTAGGAGTATATTCTGTAACTTGGGGCCCACCTACGGGTGATCTCACGTGGGCCCCATGTTACAGATGCTAGCATGCTGCCACTACAGATTGGGTAGATGGAGTCACGTCGCTCTTTCATTCAAGTCAGTGTACTCTTCTATTTCCATAAATTGGTTCGGGCTCAAGTCAATGTGCGACTATCTGAATCGTAACAAATTATTTTGAAAAGGACATCAATCGAGGACTCATGAATGACCTTATGTTCATTGGTTGTAATTTGCAGGCTCCACATTTGAACATATCATTGAATATATCAAGGGTGCAACCTTATGTTCATTGGTTGTAATTTGCGGACTCCACATTTGAACATATCATTGAATATATCAAGGGTGCAATCTTATCAAGAAAGGCCATTTTTGTTTTTTTTTTTGCCCCTCAATACCCCCCCGCCAAGGGGGCTTGGACCGAAGAGAGAGTCTGCATATACACGGGAAGGTAGCCCACTCAACAGGAGAGGAGGCCCACACAAGTGGGAAAGAAGCCCGCACAAGCGGGAAGAGGTGGTATACCCCGGGCAGTTGGGTAAGAACTGACACTCCTTATCACTCAGGTAAGGAGCCATTTTTAGGAAAGCCAATGGTTTATGTTTGCTTCTGTGTATATGGTATATTAGCATGGCTTAGGCCATCTGTTTTCTCTCTTGACTTAAACCTAGGCCGCCGCCACCTGCAAACACCACCTAGATAAACGTTCTTGGTTCAAAAACCCTCTCTCTATCTAAATTTGGAAACGGTCTTGAATTTTGTGATGGGAAATTCCACCCCGATGGGTATAAAAGATTTCAATTGACTGTCAGTTATATTTCAGCCATGGAGGCTTGAAGCATGAGATTTGCTCAGAGAGCAGGGCCCATTTGTAATTGAACCACAAAGCATGATAAGGAACAAGCTTCTTAGCTTTCTCAGGGCCTATTGGCATAAATGATTCATCAAATAGAGCATTAATTCAAGCAATTAACTGTCCCAACTTCTTGGCTGCCAGTGCCAATTCAGCTGGAAAGGGTCACCATAGTCCTCCAGAAAGTGACAAGACAGCTAAGTGGGAGACCCAGCTGGTACAGAAAGGTGTCATTTGGAAATAGGAACATATTCAATTTCTTCATTTCCTTGTACAAAAGAAGTGGTGGTGGCATAGATAAAACTATTGTTCTCTGGATGGCCCTGGATACTATGCTTCAAGGTGAGCACGGATAACAAGAGGCTGAGCTGGTGGGCAAACTTACTACAACACGCTATTATCTTAACCAAAAGTCTACTTGTCCCGGGACTGGCCCGATTCCATAGGAGGAGGGCATTTTGGTCATTTGCCAAAATGCCCTCCTCCTATGGAGTCGGGCCAGTCCCGGGACAAGTAGCATTACTCTTATCTTAAATATCATGGCCTGCACCCACCCCCAATGGGATGTAGTTTCATAGGCAGTGCAATGACTACCCTTTCTTTTATATCACGTTTGCAACCAAATCTTTACGAAACGATTTCTTATTTCCATTAAGCTGTGGTAAATCTATGTTTGGCAATTGTAAATTTCATGAGGATTTAGACGAATAAAAATCTTCATTGGATTTTCAGATACCACGCCCGATAAGATTTGGAAATCCTCTCTTAAGTGGATTTGCACACCGAACTCTATTTTTCTCAGTTATATATATCATTACACATCAATATCAATGTAAAATCTTCAACTATATAAATCTCCAATGAGAAATATTTATTCCAGTGGTAGTGAAGAATCATCAGATCTATGAATTTCTCGCTTGTTACCAAACATGCTCTTAGTTTCACTAGTTTTACTCCATTCAACCGAGTCCTTGTATTTTGCTTGTTAAAAGTCTCGAGATATACTGTTGGGGATTGTAATTGGATCCAATGTGAAAATGGGCTTAGGAAACCCATTTCGGATGTATATTTCAATCTCTAAATTAGATATATTCTAGATATGGGATGAAGAGAAAATCCCAAACTTATTTTAATAATAGCAAATACATCGAGGACATTCTTAAAATCTATATTTCCTGTCAAATTTACGAGGATAAAATAATTTGGATTTTTACAAAGGATGGAAAGGTCGTTAAGAAATCAGCTTATAAAAGTCATCCTGAAGATTAATAGTAATGAAAAAACTCTGATGTCAATTGAAAGTCTCGATGGATCTTAGAAGCTTCTCCTCAAAGAATTCTTTTATCTTGGATGGCAACGCTCAAGGGTTAAGGCAGGTTATGCTGATAAGAGCTTTGGTTCTAAAGTTTCAATGATGCATACCGTACTTGAAAATGTGGGTGGAGTCAATTGAACATGCTCCCTTCCATTATAATTTTGCATGAGCGACTTAGTTTAAATTGCATTCTGGATTATGATCCCCACACATTCTGAAATAAGGCACTGTGGAATGGTCAAATGACTTCTTCATGATATCTTACTAGAGTCCAGGTATTAGAACTATGGTGGGCACTTTCGGCAGCAAGGAATGATTATGTTTTTAATGAAAGAACAGTTAAAAGAGACCTATTTGAGATGGTTTATACATGTACATTGCAGGTCAGTAACGACGCCATTAAAAAAATCTATGCAAGTTGATGGCCTATCAAGAAAAAGGAAAGCACCGAAAAGGGCATGGATGAAAGTAGTAGTAAGGATAGATCTTGATGGAAGCATAACTGACTGGGCATATGCACAAACTTTGAAAAAAAAAAAACGATCAATATAGAAGGTAAAATATTTTCTTTTTAAAGAAAAGATAAACGAGGATTGGTTGGGAAAATGCATTTCAAGGAAAATAGATGTTGGTGCAATGCAGAAAAATGCAAATAGAATAAAAATAGACCATGAAGCGCTGAAATATGAATACCAAACTCAACCTCATGCTTCTTTCAGGAGAACCTTTAACTTAGAATTAAATATCACAGCTACAAAAATGTACTAAAACTGCCAAGTACAGAATACGATCTTCAATCTTAGATTCATGAATATCTTACCGCTCCGCTTCAAAAAAGAAAAAAACAATAGTGATAAGGAACTTAAATACAATGATTACAATACAACACACCACCCCGACCCCCACCCCCCCAACATTAAAAAAAAAAAAACTTAAAAGGCGACTTGAAAACATAATACAAAGATTAACCCGACCAAAAACGATGATAAACTGGATTCTAAGCATGCTCCAGCCAAAAATTGAAAAAATAATATAGCAGAAGAGCAAAGGGAAAGAAAATGGCAAACTGCTACACTAACCCTTAAATAGATGATATCTGGTGACATTTACAACACACTTCTCTACGAGTTTGCAAGAAGCTCTTTCAGTTCTGCAACTGATGGGATGGTCTCATTAGGATAGATCTTCACAACCAGCTGTACAAAGCTTTCATACTTGTCAAGAAACTCTTTCTGGAAAGACAGAACAGCCAAAATTGTTATACTTAGTAGTCATGTATTCAGGAACACGATGGAGATGGCTTTGAAGTCTTTCTCATTGACATCTACCATTTGTGTGGTGCCAATTTCTGACCAATCCACTGAAGAAGAAATGGAAAGACCCTTCCTCCCCATAAGATGCATGAAAAACATTTGACATTTCTGTTGTGACCAGTTGGAAGGCTTTTTTCTGATAATGTATTAGCACTTAAAAAGAGAAAGGGCCCACTCCATCCCTCTATGGAAACAAGCTACAGTTTCCTTTCATTAAATTTGAAATTTTGAGTCAATTGCCCATATAATCAAGATTGTTTGGATCATTCCCTCTTTTCTTGAGACTGAATAATAGGTTGAAAAAGGCCAGCAACAGTTTGATTCCCTCTTTCATATAAAATGCCAACGAGAAGACCTACCTTGCATTTATCCCATAAAGAAGGGAGTAATTCCTCTGAAGTTAAATTCTTCTGTAACTTTCTATACATAACACTGATGGATTTGTCAAGCTGTAACCACAAATTAAAAGGAATTGTTAGAGCACAAGGCAACAGCAGTTTCTGAAGCAGTTTGAATGACTCACCCCAGAGAGACTTGATTTCAACATTTTCCGAAGATCCATTTTTGATAATCCAAGCTGGAATGGTATCTGAAAAACATTAAAATGGAGCAATAGCTCAGAATAAATTGAAAGCATAAAAATGGCATTTGTTTGATGGGTAAATGATAGCTCAGTAAAACCTAAAGGTATGGGTACCAAGTCGGAGAAAGGAAAAGAAAAGGGAGAAAGAGAAGGGGGAAAAAAGCATTCAAGAAAGATCTAACAAGACCACAAAAGGAAGCGCCCGAAAGAGTACCCAGAGAAAAGGAAATGGAGATGGAGAAAGATGAAGTACAAGATGGTTATGCTAGAGGGGAGAAGAAATTTAGCTGGAGTATGAAAAGAAAAGCCATAACTCAGCCATAAGAGATGTAGCATAGTCAAGCCAGAGGTGAGGGTGTTTCTGATTGTGCAAGGCTCAACAAAAGCCAGAGGGGACTGGTGGTAGTGAGGCATAGGAAGAGATGGTAGACTTGTTTATCTATAACTTACTGGTCAGAGTCTTGATACGGTATATTAAGCCTAACTCAGCCATAAGAGATGTAGCATAGTCAAGCCAGATGTTTCTGATTGTGCAAGGCTCAACAAAAGCCAGAGGGGACTGGTGGTAGTGAGGCATAGGAAGAGATGGTAGACTTGTTTATCTATAACTTACTGGTCAGTGTCTTGATACGGTATATTAAGCCTAGGAAGTAGGAAGAGATGGCCTGGTAGAAAGTTAATGCCCCACATAAAACTCTTCCAGGTCCATGAACAAATATATATTCCTAACAAAAATTTCATACATTTACATTTCCTATCGAAAGGGAGGAAAACACCATCCAAAGTAATAGCGCACTCAACAATAAAAAGAAAAGAAAAGTAACCTGAGTTAGTATCATTGTCCCACTTACCTCCTCAGGTGAAATTGTGTACATCAAATCCTCAACTTTTCGGGCAAACTGGAAGAGCTTTTCAAATTGCTGCGGATAAAAGAATTAAAAAATAATTAAAAAAAAATAATTAAAAAAATAAGATACCAGAGTTTCATTAAGGAACTTCCAATTTTTAATATTAAGTATTGGAATACCTACGTTCCAATGAATCGAAAGGAAGCAGATATCTAGAAAACATTAGTGTCAATAACGAAAAAAAGAACAGAAGGTGAAGTAGTTACATAGAATATAATCATATTGATATGACGTGTGCAAGCTTGTTCATAAGCTTCACTCGCTTGATGATAGAACTTCGCAAGTGTTGGCACGACATTGGCTAGGTCATAAAGACTGCATTCAATCACTTCATATCAGCATTGTTCAAATGACATTCAATCAAGCTAAACATATAAAGGTCAACCATTCTAAGCAGTTCCTACACAATTCCAAGAATGAAGAAAAATCATTCCTCTTTTTCTTTATTTGGCACTACCTGTTCTGGAAAGCTGCATAGTTCTCTAAAAGTATAACATCAACATACTTTGGGTCAGTTTGTGCAATCTTCTCCAAAGTCACAAACATGATGGTGACCTGCATCAAAATAAAATGTAACATATATTTAGTCAGTCAAATCTTCAAATTAAAAAAAGAAATCCACATATTATCATCTAATCAACTTGATCATCATCTTCAAAAAATTATGCGGATTTACTTGATCCTGATTTGTCCAGACATGTACAGGTGCACATGGGATCCATGTTTCAGTGACTAAGGTTCAAGACCACTAATTTCCGGGACCCAACCATGGATAAAAGCAACTCAAATATCTTTCCATTCTAGAGACAGCTGATACATCTTTCTCACTCCCCATTTGTAAACAAAACAATGGATGGCTAGGGTCATTAAATCTTAAAACTTGTGGAATGCAACCCATCCATGGAGGGACTGGTTAAATAATATGCACTACATTTTTTTCCGCAGCACCCTACATTTAACTAAAAATAATAATTATTTAGATTAGTTGATCACTTTGCAAGCAGAAGCTAAGAGATCAAGGTACTCCTTCAGCAGATAGCTATAATTCTTGAGAAACAGTTCGATGTTCTGACAAAACTCCCTCTTGCTATTAGTCTTAGAAGAATCCAATTCTTTAGTGACATGAAATTGAACAATGCAGGCACTTAAATGTGCATTTTAGGTCTCTATTTGTATATAATTACATAACAAATCAACTGGAGAATTTGGCATGATAACAAGAGGTGTAATGTTGTCCTGAAGACAAGGGAATAACTTTGTAGTTGGTGTCTGTATCTTATTTGTTGGTAAAGCCTTAGAGTGGTAGCCGGTTAAAAATGGATTTCATCTTCTTTACTCCTTCTATTGAAGAACATTAGTAGAGCTGGTCAGTTTTTGCTTTATGACTTCAACATTTTAAATTTTATTGCACACCATGCAGCGGATTAGATTTTCTTTTTTATAATGGCATGCAACAAATTGGATTGTCGACTACTTTTGCTTATCCATAAGGTGGGTATTAATTTCACGAGTTTCACACTTTAGTTTTGTTTCCTTGTAAAAGACAAGAATGCAAGATAATCATATACCACTGGAATGCATGATAGAAGTACTCACAAATTTTGTGTAAGCCTGATCAACCAAATCTCTAGACTGTCCCTGGATGTACTGCTCCATACGAGTTGCAAGGGTGGCAAACCTTTGGAGGTGAAAAAAAAAAAAAAAAAGGACAAGTCATTACATAACAGATGTAACCAAGAGGGATCAAACCCAATCTAAAGTCGCAGAGAGTTTTCACAATCGAAGGAAAAAATCCAGCAATCAGTTATTTGATTTTAAACAATAGAATGACAGCCAAATGAATAAGAAGCAAACTGTGTGATTCCTACACAATAAACTCCAGTGCTAAGTAAAAGTGTTGACATTTCAATACCAGGACCCAAACAGCAGACAATATTTTGTAGTTTGTGGGTATCCAAAGAGGTTACAGATGTAGTTTCCATCTATATACAACAATCAGACTAACAGCCACTAGAAAGTGAAAGTGATAATAAAACATGCTATTGGCTGCTGCAGAAACATAATGGATCTGTCCAGAATCCATGCATAAGCTGCTCAGAAGATGCATCCAAGTGGTCACAGTTCTGGGACAGCCTTTGATAGAGTGTGTCCTACAATTCCAATCATTAGTGAAAGGTTTTAAATTCCGGTGTCAGTTTTCATGCCAGTCGGGACTGGGATGAGTTGGTGCCACCCATGCTGGTCCATGCTAGACCAGTACAGCCGCGCCGGTCCAAGAAATCTCAAAAAAATAAAGGAAAATAGGAAATAATAGAAAACTAGTAAAATTGAGAAAATTAAGCTATTTAAGTAGTATCCTATCTCAAATATAGTGATGTTTAGTATTGTTGAGTGCTGAGTCGTTGACTAATCATGTGACTAAAATAAAAATCACTGCAGGGATTTCCGTCAACTAATCACATGACTAAAATAAAAACCAAAGGGACCACATCACATGTAAAGACGCATGATCAATATGAAGATGGGCCCACTCATTTATGGAAGCCCCGGGTCATGTCTTCGGTTGACATGTATCTGACAAACCCGTCATTTTTACCAAAAAATGATTAAACAAATCAAATGAAAAAAAAAAAAAAAAAAACCCTATCCATCCTATCACTAATCCAAAAATCTCCATTTCGCACCATATCAGAGCAATCAACAAAGTATTTAAACCAAAGAAGAAAACTTACAGGCAGATTAGGAATAAATTACAACCCAGGACTAAACTGGGCCCAAATCTCCAGCTAAACTGGGTCGGCTAATGGCTCTGTACATACACCCAGGAGCTGAGATTGGGCTATTGGTCTAGCCAACTAATTAAACACTATAGTCTCAGTTCATGAAATTTTGAAGGCCCAAAAACATGTTCTGAATAATTATTTTATATGTAATAAAAATGTCAATGAACTTGATCCAGTCCATAACACTAAGAAATGTAGGAAGACCTGGACATATATCAGGCCCAATAACTAGATAGGCCGGACAGGAGAGGTTTGATGTGTCTACCCAGCCCATGTACTGCCACCATGAAGTAAGGATCTTCACCTGAGATTTACCCAAAAATCCCATCAGACCTGATCTCACAATCTTTCTTCTTAGGTGGAAATGAAATCCTAAGAAAGAAAGAAATCCTGTTATTTCGAAAGAAGAGGAAGTTGATTTCGGATGGTATCGAACCCCACTACAATGCATTAATTGTAAAACCTAATGCTTGCCCTTGCAGCAAAGAGCAGTGACGACAAGCAGCGACAGAGGGGCATCGCAAGCTCAACTCTCTCCATTTTGTTCATAATCCTCTGGAATATTCACCCTTTTATTTTTTTATGAGGTCCCCCTTTCACCCTTATATGAGCTCTTTGCGACTTGCAAGGAGTGTCTTTTGTTTTTTTTTTTTCCTTTATAAGTCCCCCTTTCGTCCTTGTAACAATTCTGACGAGGAGTGGAAGTCACAGAGAGCCACATGACAATAACAACCTAAGACACTTAAATTGAAAAAAAATAATAATAAATGGGCACTAGCTACATTTGGGCCCTAAACTGGTATATATAATAAATGTTCTATTCACATATGGGCCCAAGTCATATTTCACTCTAATAAAAAAAAAAAGATGTTAGCTAAATTTCACTTTAATAGAAAATCTAGACCCCGGCCAAATTTTACTCTAATTCACAGGGCTTTATCTTAATAAAAAAAATTTAATCTTAATAAGAAAGGAAGCCCTAGCCAAATTACACTTTAATCAGAAATGGCCCTGACCAAAATTTCACTTTAATAGGAATTAGGGCCTTAGTGAGATTTCACTCTAATAGAAAATTGGTTTCTATTAGCCCTAGTCAAATTTCATTCTAATAGCAAAATTTTAAATTTTATTTATATTTTTCTATACATATACCTTTATATTTTTTTTATTTTTCAGAAACGTAACTCTGAAACATTTTGCCGAAATTCCAAATTGGCCGAAACATTTCGGTTTGGATGCCAAATCGAAATAGGATCCAAAACAAGATTTCCAAGTAGTATGAAAGACACCATTTGCTTCCCCCAAACCAGGCCCTTTTTGTAACCGCATTCCCATTTCCCAACCTCTTGACAAAGGTTCATTTCCGACAAAGCAACCAAAAACCAGGGTGAAAACCCGGGAACACAAGAAAAATCTCTAAAACCAAAATGAAAATATTTTAATATTCAAACCTGATTGTACTCAAACAAACACTAAAAGGCTCCTCATAAAGCTTGATAAATCAAGCTTTCAAGTCATTTGGGTCTTGAGGTATCCCATTAAGGTTGACATATGGCTGCTCATGTTAGTTGTAGAGTCAGCTACAACACTATTAAATGCAATCTAATGTTACCAGGCAAGGTAGATCAAGCTAGCTCATAAGTTGATTTCTTGTGCATTTGAGTTATTAGGGCTTTAAAGATGAGAGAGGAGAGAGAGAGAATAACTTAAGAGAAGAATAGAGATGATATAGAGGAGAACTGTGTCAGTTGTATGACCATTTACTTTATTGACAGCTTCAAAGGAGGAGATTAATAATTGAACAAACATGAAATCAAAAGTATACCATAATTTACCTTGGAATATAAGATTGGACACCAATTTGCTTAACATTTCGCTCATTCCTCTCAATTTGATGGCAAGCTTCATCAACAAACTGCAACACAAAGTCATTTACATGAGAACCGAACACTTGAATAAAGCAAAAGGATGTAAAATGCACTAAGACAAAAACCTAACTCTGCTGAACTGCATTGAAATTCTTGATTCCAGATCATCAAGCAAGAGGCGCACAAATCCTGCTGCATCAGCTTTCTGACCTGAAATATAGCGCTCTGTGATCCCATGCATTGATATGCAGCGCAAAGGATCAATTTTGTAAGCCCAATCCACCACTGCATAGAAGTCTTCCTAAAAGATGATGAAGAATAACATAATGCACAAGTTAAATCTTGTTTTTTCACTCAATCAGTAGCAGTAATAGTGGAAGTAACAGCAGCAACAACAACAATAACATGATAAAGAAGACCATTCAAAAAATCAAATATAAATAATCTTTTTAATGGTCAAAGCGTAAAGCATCTAAATCTTCACTGATGGAAATCTTCAAAATAATGCATAAATGCAGCAGTTGAAATCAATATAAAGAAAATAATGAAAATACAAATGGAACATGAAGTCTGACAGTAGAGAAGTGGCGCGCATCTCGGCCAACAATTCTTCATTGCCTAAAATTCAGCTTTGTACAGTAGAGCAGACTAGCATCATATACAAATGGCTCTTCAATTGAAGTGACACTGAATGATTGTATGGAAATCCAATGCAAACCCTCCATTTTATGAACTGACCCTAGAATCTAGATACCGAACTTTATTAAGCTGTGGTACTAAATTATCTTCAATTTTAACCAATTCATTTTCTCTAGTCTGAGACCCACAAAACTAGCACTTCATATATTCTGCCTTTGCTCCACTAATTCTCAATCTGTTTGGCCTGAATGCTTTTCTCCAAGGTTCTAGCTTATCATCTACTTGTTTTCTTGTCTAAATAATGGGCGACAATGTTGGACAACAAAGAAACAAGAAGAAAACTGCATGTGGATAAGAGACATATATTAAGATGCATATAGGACTGACAAGAGAGGAATAAGGATGTAAGAGGAAACCTATAAGTGGTTTCAATATATATATATATATATGTATATATATATATATATGGGAGGTGCTCTTGTGAGAGATACTCTCACCTTATTATGAGAAATAAAAGTGGGGGCCCTCACATTTAAGTTGTTGACATTGGATATGGATGTGAGGGCCCCCACCTTATCTCTCACAGTAAGGTGAGAGGTGCTCTCATAGGAGCATCTCCATATATATATATGGGAAATATTCAAGTGAGAACTAGTTCTCACATATTATGTGAGAACTTTTTTGTGGGGCCCAATTGTGGGCCCCATTTGGGGATGGGACCAAGGGGGATGGAAAGATTTATGTGAGACCACCCCATGTATCAAGTTTGACCCTAAACCCATGCCCCTAACCCCTTCATCCGTGGCCCACAAGTTTAATGGCTTTATATTCAAAAAAATATTCAACCCTCGATCCAACGGTTCAGTCCATTTGGATGTGTGCCAATCTTTGGGATTAGTGACTATCAAGGGGTTTCCTATTGGTTGCTAGGTTTGAATGGGTTGCTGGTTGGGCCCCGCAAAAAAGTTCTCACATAATATGTAAGAACTAGTTCTCACTTGAATATTTCCCTATATATATATATATATATATATAAAGAAAAATCAAGGAATGCCTTTTGAAATTAGTTCGGAAAGTGCATATAATATCATAAACAGTCTAGTGGAGATTGAAGAAACAACATAGGACAAGTTGGAGTGGCAAAGGACATGACTTTATAAATGGATGAGTGGAAAACTAAAACTCAAAGCCAACACCAAATAGATGGAATAAGCTTCAACGATAATGATGATGACAATGGTGATGGTAAGAAGTTGTACAAGGTACCCATCCATGGCCATATGAGATTATCGTAACCATCAATTAGAAGCATGTAAAAACTAGGTCAGGATTGTCAAACAATGGTATCAGAATTATGGTTAATGGTAGAATTTCATTAACCAAAAGTAACAAGACTCGAGACCACAGACTTGTGGTTGCAACTTGCAACAAAAGGCACCTTTCAACTGTGCTACAGGCTCTCATCCAAAAGGATATTATAATGCATACATGGAGGAAATTAGACAAGCTAAAAGAACTTCACACGAGCCTACAATATAGGGTTTTTTTTTATGACAAAAAGAATTTATGACAGAATTGTCCAGCCTCCACTAACAAATATTCCGAACACAAATAGGTCATAAGAAAATTTAAGATTTAGAGAAATCCATTGGTTCTATGGTAAATAACAAATATCAAAAGAAATGTTTTGCAATATTATTCCATTTACCATTCATAAAAATATAAATCCAGTTATGTAACAGTATGATATAAAAATCATTTGCAAGATTGTGTAGTTTGTAATTTCCACTTCAAAACCTAAAACAATGAGAGGGTGTGTGGCATTTATGCAATTATCATAATTTATAATCATAGAAAACTTAATGGGAGAAAATTACTTGGATCCCATCAAGCAAGTCTTGCAGGGATTCGTTAAGTGGTCCCAGCTCCGCAGAATCTTGACCTGTGGAATGCAGCATCCAATAAGCTGATGATGTTGATGATGAATGAATCATATAGTAACCTGAGTATCTAAAGAAATATCTCTTAAGAAAACATTGGAGAATAATATTAATATTTTAACAATAGAAGATGATTACTCGGCTTAATGTCATTTCCATCAAGATCCATAGGACTTAAATCGTCATCATTAGTGTCATCACCCGTCGATCCATTTTTACTAGCGCTGGAAGGAGCCCCAGGGGGTACGAGTGCAGGGACTTCAAAGCACATGAAGTGAGCAAAAAAAGAACTCTGCATTTGGATAATGCAGTTAAGGACTCTATGAAGCAAGAAGCACCAATGTAAGACACAAGAAATTGAGAATTAAACAAAATAACCTCATCTACAAGAAGAGGGATAAAAATGGTAAGCATCTTCGAGTAAGCTTCAGAAACTGTTGAAGTGTCTGTATTGTTCACTGATTGATTGGAACTTGCAGAAGCTTCAAGCCAGACGGTGGGGTTCCTTGATGCTTTTGTACTAGCACGAAGTTCATTTGCAAACTCTCGAGCCTGTAAATGATGAGAAAACCATCAACCACCATCTATTCACATCCAGACTTCCCTATCCAATAGATTCACCACTATTTACCGCCCATGTTTAAAAGACAAGAGAGCAGTCAGGCTTGTGATTATTTGTCCTCAAAGAAACAAATTAGATGAACCAAATAAACTAAAGGTGAACACATGGCATCACATCAATGATCAAACTGCCCAAAATTGTTAGTCAAAGTCTTGCAATGTCAGTCTAAACAAAATGTGGCTAAGAAATAAATTCCGGTGACGAAAAAATACCCATGCACATATTTCATGTCATTGAATAAGAGCTCAGGATTATTTGTCCAAAAATGAAACCAATTAAATGAACCATATAAAGGTAAAGAGATGGCATCACACCAAACAGCCAAAACTTGTAAATCAAAAGCCTTGCAAGTTGCAATCTCAGTGTAAACACAACATGGCTACGGAGAAATAAATTGTGCTGACTGATAAACATCCATGCACATATTTCATATAGTTGGAAAAAAGGAAATTAGTTAACAGACATGAAAAAGAGAACACTGTCCTCACCTCTCTACGGAGAAGCAAGTTAAGGGACTGACAATAAGCTTTCCTCAAGGAGCCCAGACAATTCCTATCAAGACTCTGAAGAGAGCACAAATTAGAAACAGAGAAGGGAACAAAAAAGAAAAAGTTCTGATAGAATTCTTATATTCCAATGCGCTAACACCTTCAAGTGCTGCAGAAGGCGTGCATATGTCCTACATTTGTACCGTAGATCAGCATGGTCAGGCCTCTTCAACTGTCCTCGCTGCAAAGAACCAAGCAGACAATTATTTTATCACCTACAACTTTGATAATATCACAATTACAGCAAAAGATGAAATGAGAGTATACCTGAGAAAAGTAGCTCTTGTCGCTTATCATAAAATCGACTAAACTAGCAAAATAGTTTCTCAAGAACTCTGATGCTCGGCGAACAAATGTAGATTTTAGTTTCTCGAGTTCAGCACGCCGCTCCCTGACCTGTATGATTTGATTTTTTCAAACCCCCAAGACCAAACTATTTAAACGATAAAATGAGAATGTAGATGTGACACAAAAGAACAACATAACCATCTAAATGTTTAGTGGGCATTGATATCCTTAGCATCATCTTCAACAGACGAAGCTATATGTGGAGCCAGATGTTCAGGGTCCTTTGTTCAGAAAATTGAAAGGAGCAAGTATACAGCTGGTGGATCATAGAAGGTGACCCAATCAAATAGGCCAGCTAAGCAGTTCTGTCATGCTGTGGTGGATAAGGTTTTGTCTAAGCGTTTTCTCAGTGTGCTGACTTTTTTGCCAAGTAGGGAGCAAGAACAGAGTTTCATCCTTTTGTTAGTGGCTTTTTGGGTCTTTCAAGATCTAGCCCTGGAAAGGCCCGAAGAGCACCAGGTCCCTCGTGTTGGTGCTGAATTAGACACAGCAAGAAATGGATCTGTTTCATTCCGAAAAGCCAATAAAGGTGTTCCTTCTGTCCTCAACTCCTCATGTCACAACTTCAGAGAGGGATCTTATTGTTGTTAAGTCCTGGGTTATTCTCTACAGTCCTAATGTCCATGCATTTTAAATTCACAACAATATATATCTACCAAGATGATAATTAACTCAAGAAAAATTGATAGGAAAAAGTGTAAAAGTGTGTGTGTGTGTGGTGGGGAGACAATTTCTTTTCCATTACTGACAGCCAAATTATCAAAGGTGCTCACTATTGCAACCTTGAGGTTGTGGGTCAAGTCATGTTACCAATTGAAAAATAAAAAAAATAAAACAAAAAAAAAAAAAAAGATTATCAGAGGTATGGAATTTTAGATTCAATAAAAGGGGGCCATGCCCAATTCATAAGGAAAGCAATAGTTGAGGCTCCGAAATTTTCAGCTTCTCAAGGGCCAGGATCAGGATCAGGGTCAGGCAAGCAGTCTAGTATTATGATTTGCAGAAAAGGGGTGCAGAAGCAGAAAGGGAACTGGATCACTCTTTGGCTCAGGAACTAATTCCTGAGAGGAATTGGGTCACCTTGGGACAGGTAGCTGTTCCTGGTGAGAACAGGGAGGTTGTAGAGGCTTCCTCACAGAATAATATTGATGGAATTGGGAGTTTCGATCTTGATTTAAAGAGAGGAATTGATCAATGAAAAGGCAGACATTCATATCTCAAACTTTGGTGCTTGCACTTGGAGGGTGAGTCTTCTCAAAAGAAGCTCGGTTATCAAGTTATTTTAGTGGTCCAGCCGGATTGGAGGAAGGATACATCCAAACTTAGACACCTTTAGGTAACACAATCACTCAAGGGTTCTACCAAAAGACATGAAGAAATTTTATTTATTTCGATAAGATTGCTCCAAGTGGAGCGTGAGGTACATATATGTAGAATGGGGTTGGGTAGTCCCCTTCTTCCCTTTCCTAGTTTGATTTAAATTTCAGAACTTTTCCAACAAGAAAAGAAACTAAATCTCCTAAGGCACTCCTTAATCTTTAAATTGACTTACTAGGACTCCTACACTAGTCAAACAATAAAAATTATAAACTTGCCAAAACAACCCAAATCAAATTAAACTCTTAATTAAAGACTCTAATTAAACTCAAATTCCCACAGTAAATTGGTTGGCCGATACGGTTAAGTGGGCTTGTGAGGCTGGTCCAATTGGGCCTGCAGGATGGGTCTGCTGGGCCTGGTCGATCCATCGGTCATGCATCTTGAGCTGCATCATCTATACCAAATAATACCCATAAAGTCCTTTTATGCAGTGGAGAGAAAGGCGTGATTGATCGTGTCGGTACCAAGAAGATGGCTTTAATAGAGATGAAAGAGAAGTGGAACTCATAAGGCAATACAACATAAATGGAATAATGCTTCAATGATGATGATGATGATGATGATGATGATATTTTCCTCTTTTTTCGTTCTTTTCATACATAAATTCACAATGCTGCATGTGATTTTTCAGGGTCATTTGTTATTTTCCTCAAATATATTTGGTCCTTAGTCCAACCACCGCACAGCAAAGGAAATAAGGAATGTTTAAGGTATAGTACAGTTTATTTCGGTATATAGGAAGATAGCTGGGTATGCTCCTTGTAGAAATACTTTTTCTAGAGCAAGTTGATGTCCTGTCCATAGTCAGATCAGTAAATAGTAGGCACCTGATCTTGATCTCATTCTAATGCATCAGAATTCAGTACTGATAATCATCAAAGCCAACAAAAGTAAAATTATCCAGTTTCTAGCTATATAAAAAGATATAAATGCATCTCTTGATGCATATTCATGGCTAGGTGCATGAGCACATTTGTATATCTTATTCAACAATGATATGCATACTATTGTATAACTAGACAATATAAATGTGGATCAACATTAAAAAATGATAACATGATTGTGTTCAACAGCACAAAATGATATCTTAAGAATCTTAAAGGGGGAAGTGGACATACAGCTCGCATGTTTGCATAGCAAGGATCCAAATGTGGTGCCTCTAGAGCACGTAAAGCACCAGTTAACCATTCACATGCTTCAACGTTCTGAAGTATACGTGCCTCGTCAAATGAACCTCCAGTTAAACATGCTGCAAACTGCAGCAACGTGTTGATAGACAGTAAAATTAAAAGCAGTAAATACTAAAAGTTACTTCATGAAGCGCTCTGTCTACTACAACTAAATCTAGAAGAATACTATTAGAGTGCAACAAAACATACATCAGGAGGGACGCGCAGCCGTTCAAGAAGCTTCTCAAGCTCCTCGATGAGAACTTTGTTATTAACAGACTGCATCTCCAGCTTATTGTTACGTGATTCTATCTGGATACCAGATAAAGAAAACATTTCATCTAAGCCCGAAACAAACTTCAAAGAGTAGTGTGTTTTAAGCATCATTTAATAATAGAAATGGAAATTTTTTGACAAAGAAGAATGTTACTAGCTACACAGACAAAGGATGCACGCATGTACTAGCACAAACAGAAGTCCAGAAATATACAGAAGGATCAAGATTTCATTGATTGCAATAATGCTGCAAGCTTATACTAGACATAAAGAGCTTTGGTCGCATAACATATTTGCTCTCTTTTAGACATATTCAACCACTCCTACGCAAGTAATTTCTATAAACAATGAAAGACTCTCCTAATGCAAATATGATGAGGATCAGCCCACATCAGTTGATGAAAATCAAGATCATCAGGTGGTGGATCAAGCCTTAAAGTTTTTCGACACCTATGATCAAGCTTGCGGACAAGGGTACACATCTGGGAGGTTCTAGGATCAAAGGCACCCCAAATCAGCCCCCAGATAATTATTAAAGTTTTACCATTGATGACTTGTCTAATAGACTCTCAGAAACAAAGCAGTTTTCTGCAATTAGCCAATTACAGAAATTGCAGAATAAAAATCCAGCAAACATGCAGTTTATTAGGTCAGATCCAAATGGGCCCTATTGGACCCAAACCCCAAGGAATTCCCGCACCAGTACAGTTGCCCAAGGATCCCCTAATTTATGATGGGTTTCATCTCTAAAGATGGTGGGCCAAATGAGCCCCACAAAAGGTTTTATCTCAGATGTTCTGGACATCCAGCCATGAAAATATTTCTTGTTTTCGTTATTTTTTAGGGTTTTAAGCAATGGTTAATATTAGTTATCATTCGTCAATCTAAGCATTGAGATTCGATGGTATTTAATCTTAAGTTTGATAACTTAAGAGATAAGATGGATAGATGGTATCTAATCTTATGTTTTTTGGGTTTTTAAGCGCGCGCGCGCACACACACACATATATATATGATGTTTATGTTGGTTGACCAGAACAGTTCACATTGAGATTTGAATTAAATCTAATTTCATGCTTTATATGTATTCCTTATTCTCTCCATCAGATTGAGGTATTCTCCATCGATTTAAGCTTTATACAGATTATTCAGCGATTAAACCTTAAAAGTGACTAATTTCCCTTCTGCTTAGTTTATTTGCACTGTTTCCAGTTGATTTGGGTTAGGGTTTGATATCTATAGGTATCAAGTCAATTAGCTCCCATTTGACTGCATCAAAATAGGACACTTGACTCTTAACAACTAAGTGGAAGAAGATTTTCACCTATGAGCAAACTGCATACTGTGTATGTACTATGTGGTCCAGCTCGTGAGACCCACTTGCATGCATGGCTATGATAAGAGCCCAGCCCAATTGCACGATAAGGGTTAAGTTGTTGGAAGAGCTAACGAGCCTGCTATTATGATGGGCTAATCCAGAGTAGGATGCAGTGGCAGACCCAGGATTTTCATCAGGGTGGGGCAGGCAAATAATGGTCAATTAAAAAAACCAAAATCAACGCCAATTGCCAATAATCTCCACTTATTGCATGATTTAAAAATATATCTATTTTTTTTTTGGAAAATCAAGTATAAAAATTTCACATCAACATCATACTAAAAGAAAAATAGAACCACATCTAAAACCCTCTTGTTTCCTAAAATCAATAAAAAGAATGTTAAAGGTCTCGTGACTTTATATCGATTGAAACATGCAGTAAAAGGAGAGGAAAAAACACATCTTCGTTCAATGCATACAGCATAATCTAAGCAGAGCAAAGCAAGAAAGCAAAAGGAAATAGAATTTTCTTATTGTAATACTTTTCTTCCCAAGAGCAGAAAACTATTTTATCCAAGATGTGATTCATCTACACCAAATCCACCAGCAATAGTGCACTAGAAGCGGATCACATACCAAGTCACCTACAAAACCTCCACTAATCCCATAATAATTGGCAGAACAAGAGAGCATGAGACTTATTGCTACCTAAACAAAGGGTTGTAGAACAGACCAAAAATAATTTCAGTAGATCCCCATGGCATCTATCTCCATTATTCATATGAAACCGTGAAACCTCATGAAATCCGCGATAGAGGTGTTCTCAAGAAATTGCTTGGTGCTGCCAAGCTTGTGGAATTATAAAAGAGGACTTCATAGATCTAGGGTTTCAAAGGAGAGTGTGAAGTATCTGCCATTGAGAGGAGGGGGAGATGCGATTGATGGGGATTTTGTATTGGAAACAAGGTTTTTTGAGACCTAGCGTAGGGGCGTGGGGCGATGTATTACTGAAAATCATTGTGCTTTTTTCAATCCGACCTGGGGCAACCGCCCCAGGTGCATATATCGTGGGTCCGCCCCTGGTAGGATGCTTTACAATAATTGGCAAGAGTAGTCTCAATCTTATCTATTAGGTGGGAGGATCAAGTAGAGTTATCAGCATATTTTCTTTCCTAGTTGGTCATAATTATCTCATAATTTCCTTCCTAGTTAGTGATAATTATCCTTGATTGTAGAGATCAAATCCAACTAGTTTCTATCCATGTAATTGTTAAGTTGACCCATATGTTAATTGACCCATGAAGGGGCCCAAGGCCCATCAATCCAGTCCGGCAAGCCATATCTCCCGTGGGTTTGATTTGGTCAATATTTAGATAGCTGTACATATTCTAATTTGATTGCTTTCCTATTTTAAATTAGTGATTAATGTAATTACCTAGTTTCCTATGTAAGAGCCTTGATTAAGGCATGTATATTCCTATATATTGGTGATCATTCTCCAAGAGAGATACACACATGAATGCAATCAGTTATTTCAGAAGTCTCATTCGATCTTTGTGTCTTGCAATTGTGAGATTGACATGGTATCAGAGCCTTGTCCAAGAAAATCTTGTTTTGTGATCTTATATAGCATCAAGGCATTAAGGATAGAGAGAAATTAATCTCTCTTGTGAAGATCAACAGATCAAAGCTCTGTTTCAAGGTGTCCAGACGCTACAACAGTACCATCTTCATGGTGGCCCACCCCTGATCATCAAACCGTCATCAAAGATCAACCCAGTCATAGTCGCCTGGTGTTTCTAGGAATATTGGGGGTTTTTTCAAATTTTTTCAGCACTTCCAGGTTGGTGTTTTACACATTCTAGTGATTTTCCAGATTTTTAATATTGTCTTCATCTAGACCGTCCAGAATCTTGGATCTGTGGTAGAATTTGTTCATTCTTCTTCCATTAGGAGCCAGATTTTTGTGTTTCCTCAGATCAGTGATCTGATCTCTGTTCAGATCCATTAGTGGGGCCCACGTAGAGGATCAGCAGCCAATTTTTGGGTCGTCTGGGGTAAATCTGGGCTGTTTTTACTGGTCTGTGTTGGTTCTCTTCACTGGATTGGTCGGATCTTGCTTACTGCACATTCCTAGGTTGTTATTAAACAGTGTGACTTCATTTGTTCTCTGCTGCTGGATTTTCTACTACTTTTTTACTGTTCACTCAGTTTTCTTTTGGGCAATCTTTAATTAAAGAAGGAAAAATTTGAGGTTACCTTGATCCGATTCACGGGAAAAAACTACCCCGCATGGTCATTTCAGTTCCAAATATACCTTGAAGCTAAGAAATTGTGGGGCTATATTTCTAGATCTGATCCTAAACCCACGGAAGATGAGAAGAAGATATCCACTTGGCTTACTAAAGATGCAAAAATAAAACATGGATATTGGGTTCAGTGGAGCCGCATCTGATCATGAACCTTAAACCTTACCCCACTTCTAAAGACATGTGGGGGTATCTGAAACAAGTGTACCATCAAGATAACTCAGCCCGCCAATTTCATCTTGAATGTGCGATTGCTGAATATGCACAAGGGAACTTGTCAATCCAAGACTACTATTCAGGATTCCGAACACTTTGGTCGAAATATGATAGTATTAAGTATGCAGATGTGGATGCCGACGTTCTGATCGTAATAAGCGATCTTCAAGCCTCTAGTCAGCGGGATCAATTTTTGATGAAATTACGGAATGAATATGAAAGTATTCGATCTGCCCTAATGAATCGGACGCCTTTACCATCCTTGGATGTCTGCCTAAATGAACTCTTACGAGAGGAACAGCGCATGTCGACCTCAGCCCATCTACCTTAACAAAAGATTGAGACCTATTCAGTCGCGTTTTCAGCCAATAAGGCTTCTCAGCCTTCATCTCGAGACTTGAACAAAACACAATGCTACAGTTGTCAAAAATTTGGGCATCTTGCATCTCAATGCAAACAGAAAGTATGTAGTTACTGTAAAAAACCGGGACATATCATCTCTGAATGTCGCCGCCGCCCACAACGTCAGGCACCACAGTATCAGGCTCCGCTATATCAGACTCAGTCTCCGACTCCACATGTTTATGTTGCTTCTTCAGATATGCCTGCTCCTGCCTCTGCATCCTCACAGCCTGGGCTCTCATCTTCTCTGACTCCAAAATTGGTTCAGCAAATGATTGTCAATGCCCTCTCCGCATTAGGTGTCTTAGGTACCTCGCCTCCATCTTCTACTTGGTTTCTTGATTCCGGGGCATCTAATCATATGACTTATTCCCGGAACCCTCTCTCCAATGTGAAAAAATACAATGGTAATCTTCAAATACAAACTGCCAATGGAAGTACTGTTCCCATTACTGCCCTTGGAGACATTCTTGGTCCCATTCCCTTGAAAAATGTCTTCCTTTGTCCCAATTTAACTTCTAATCTATTGTCAATTGGGCAACTTGTTGAAAATAATTGTGACATATCCTTTTCTTCTTCTGGTTGTATTGTGCAGGACCAGATGTCCGGGAAGGAGATCGCGAGGGGACCTAAGTGTGGACGCCTGTTTCCGCTGGATTTTTCTCATATTCCTAGGACTAGAGTTGCCAATAATGTGTTTTGTTTTTCTATTAGAGATAACTGCCAATTGTGGCATAAAAGACTCGGACACCCTAATTCCAAGGCTTTGTCCCTTATGTTAAATTCTGGTTTATTAAATAAATCTATTGGCTTATCTTCTTGTGTACCTTTTGATTGTGCTACTTGTAAAATAGGAAAAAGCAAAACTCTTCCTTTTCCTATTTCCACTTCACACAGCACTAGGTGTTTTGATTTAGTTCATAGCGATGTATGGGGAATTGCTCCAGCTCTTTCTCATGCTCACGACAAATATTTTGTGACTTTTATTGATGATTTCAGTCGTTTCACATGGATTTACTTTCTGCATTCCAAATCTGATGTTTTCACTGTTTTTAAAATCTTTTTAGCTTATGTTGAGAATCAATTTTCCACCTGCATCAAAATCTTGCGATCTGATTCGGGCGGAGAATATGTGTCCTTTGATTTCCAAAAATTTTTGCAACAGAAAGGCATTATTTCTCAGAGAACTTGTCCCTATACTCCCCAGCAGAATGGAGTTGCTGAACGGAAAAATAGACATCTGCTTGATGTCACTCGCTCCCTCCTTCTTGAATCATCCGTTCCTACCCGTTTTTGGGTTGAGGCACTGGCTACGGCAGCTCATCTCATAAATCCTCTGCCTTCTGCCTCTCTTCAAAATCAAAGCCCATATTACCAATTGTTCCAGACCTCTCCATCTTATGATCTTCATGTTTTCGGCTCCGTTTGCTTTGTGCACTTGCCTCCTTCTGAGCGAACCAAACTAACTGCCCAATCAGCTAAGTGTGTGTTTTTAGGTTAGCCCCCTTCCAGAAAGGGTACCTTTGCTATGACCCTCACATTCGTCGCTTACGGACCTTTCGGAATGTCGTTTTTTTTTAACAGTATTTTTTTCAACATCATCTTGAACCTCCATACTCCCCTTTAGTGTCTTTACCTGGTTTCTCTGACAACACTTCCGTTGTTCGTTTTAATCCTAATTTTGTGTACCACAGACGGAATACAGACGCACCTCCCAAGGTTTCCCCTCCTGATCTCCCTCCAGCATCTGGTCCACCTCCGACAGTTGCTCCTTCTGGACTTCCTACATTGCGTCGCTCCACACACATTTCGGTACCCCCTGACCGCTATGGATTTTCCCATACTTCCTTAATGGCCACTTTGTCCTCTTCTTCCATTCCCCAATACTATTCTCAGGCTGTGCAGGACAAATGTTGGAACCAAGCTATGAACGATGAGTTAGACGCCTTAGAGAAAAATCATACATGGGATATTGTCCCTTCTCCTTTGGGTGTCAAACCTATTGGCTGCAAGTGGATTATTTCTCTCAAGTTAAAACTAGATGGCACTCTCGATCGATATAAGGCGCGCCTCGTTGCTCTCGGCAATCGGCAGGAATATGGCATTGATTATGCTGAAACATTTGCTCCCGTCGCTAAGATGACCACTGTACGCATCATCCTTGCTGTTGTTGCATCTCAGTCCTGGCCTTTTTATCAAATGGATATCAAAAATGCGTTTCTTCATGGTGATCTCAAAGAAGACGTTTATATGCGTTTGCCTCCAGGGTCTTCCTCTGGGACGGGCATGGTTGCTAAGCTCCGTCGCTCTCTTTATGGTCTGAAGCAAGCTCCTCGCGCATGGTTTGAGAAATTTCAAGATGCTCTTCTCTGCTTGGGTTTTCATCCGAGCCAGTATGATCCTTCTATGTTCTTACATCATGCTCCATCTGGAATTACTGTTCTACTGGTCTACGTAGATGACATTATCATTACTGGTCCCAATGCACAAATGATTCATGAACTTCAAGCTTCTCTTAATCAGACATTTCAAATGAAGGATCTCGGCCCCTTGCACTATTTTCTCGGTCTTGAAGTTCATCAATCCCCTACTGGTATCGTTCTCAATCAGCACAAATACACGGTTGACCTCATTGACTTGGCTGGCCTTGCTGATTCTGCTCCGGTCGATACGCCAATCGAACTGAATGTCAAACTCAGTAAAGAGGAGGGTGACCTTCTTCCGGATCCTACCGCATATCGCCAGTTAGTAGGTAACTTGATCTATCTCACCATCACCCGTCCTGATATCTCCTTTGCGGTCAACCTCATGAGCCAGTTCATGACTGCTCCTCGTCATCTTCATATGGCTGCTGTTCGCCGCATCATTCAATACCTTATTCGCACTCCGACTCACGGGTTGTTTTTTCCATCCAACAGTCCTCTATCTCCCAAAGCTTATTCAGATGCTAATTAGGCTGGTTGTCCAGATACTCGCCGATAGACGACAGGATGGTGCATGTTTTTGGGTAATAGTCTGATTTCCTAGAAATGCAAGAAACATGAAAAAGTTTCAAAATCTTCTACCGAGGCTGAGTACCGAGCTATGTCTACTGCATGCTCCAAAATTCTTTGGCTCCGAGGTCTGCTCTCTGACATTGGCTTCCCCGCAGAAGGAGCTACCCCCCTCTATGCTGATAATACCAGTGCAATTCGGATTACTGAAAATCCGATTTTTCATGAACGCACTAAACACATCGAGGTTGATTGTCACTTTATACGAGATGAGCTTAAACGTGATGTCATTAGCCTTCCACATGTCTCCACTGAGCTTCAAATTGCTGATGTTCTTACTAAAAGCTTCCTCGACCACGGCATCAGTTCTTGGTTGGCAAATTGATGCTCGTTGATTCTCCCGCATCAATTTGAGGGGGGGTGTTAAGTTGACCCATATGTTAATTGACCCATGAAGGGGCCCAAGGCCTATCAATCCAGTCCAGCAAGCCATATCTCACGTGGGTTTGATTTGGTCAATATTTAGATAGCTGTATATATTCTAATTTGATTGCTTTCCTATTTTAGATTAGTGATTAATATAATTACCTAGTTTCCTATGTAAGAGCCTTGATTAAGGCATGTATATTCCTATATATTGGTGATCATTTTCCAAAAGAGATACACACATGAATACAATCAGTTATTACAGAAGTCTCATTCGATCTTTGTGTCTTGCAATTGTGTGATTGACAGTAATTAGCAATTGCTATTTATTGGATTTGATCTCTGATACATGGATAGCAATTGCTAATTCATAAGTTGGGATCATCTGATCAGTCTAGTCCATATGATTGCAATAATCTTCTAAAGGCTTGGGTGTTCATGCTTCCTTCAATTACTGGATCTATTGGCCTTGGTTGTGAGTCTTCATCACGGGCTGTTTGTTCTTCCAGACCTACCTTTTACATCTACTCTGGAGAACCTTCCCTATCACAAGCCATGGTTGGTTGGTTGTCCATCAGTGCTGTAACCAGATCTGTCAATGGTTCCTTTGAAATCAGCTCTTTTTATATGACAATTTCTTAACCTCCAAGTGTTCACTCAAAGCTCTTCGGTTCGCGGTTTTGATTGTGACTGTTTTTTGCTGGAGGGTCTCTAAAGCATTCTGAGACCATAATTATATGAGCTTGCCCTTCAATTTGAATTTGTAGGTGTTGACTATCTCATTATGTCAATTTATCTCCCATTAATTCATAGTCTTCTGAAAAGAATGTGTGCCAACCTTCAGAATTCTTATGAACTCCATTCTTGAAATAAACAAGGCATTGCCCTGCCATATTAATGATCAAGTCAAGCATTACTCGTTGAGAGACCACGTTTTAGATTTCTCCATCAATGATCATTGCACATGATCCTTGAAACGTACTTGTGTACATAATGTAGTTTTGTGCAACCATTTTTCTAGCACAAACGTAACTGGAACATAATTCACTATAGTCAACTCTGGAGCAATCTGACAATTAATTGGATCTCTCTCTTGAAAAAGTTTGCCGCTCTTAGGTGGGCTTTAAGATGGGCCTTGTCGCTTACACAGTTACACACTCCCAACATGACTGTCAACTTTGGATAGACATGATGAAGACTGGAACTTGGGAAATAGTAGCTGGAAATGAAATTTTGAATGGGCTCACATCAAGCTGAAAAGGTGAGTTTTTTGGATCAGATTATTTGGACAGGATTTAGGTGTTTTATGGAGGCTGCTACAAGGTTTCAATTGGCCAAAGCTAGAGCTCACTAAAAGCAGTTATAAGAAAGATTTAGGGCATGTTTGTGTAACACTTTTCTGCAGAAAAGTGGACAGTTTTCCGCGAAAAACCTATTTTTCTTGCATTTGGTGCTAAACAATTCCACGGAAATGCTTTCTTGCCTTGTCAGCATTTGCCTTGCTAATGCTAGAAATGGATTTCCTATTGTGGGGGTATGGGAATTCCATTTCCTCGGAAAACTTCTCCCTGCTATATAATCTCATTTCCTCACTCCTTTCCAATTCAACCCAAAACACTTTCTTCGTGGACCATTGCATTATGATTTTGTTTTCTTTGATTAGTTGGGTGTATGTATGATGATTATTTTTGTGAAGGGTATTATTTCTATAATGGCTCATCTAATTTTCAATAAGGAATCCACAACCGCACCAAACAACATTATCACCAATTCAGCGAGGAAAAAAACTCACACCAAACATGAATTTCTAAATTTGCTGACGTGGCAATTCTCCCTTTCCGCAGAAAGGGTATGTACACAAACATGCCCTTAGTGTCTGGTTTAAGGCTGTAACAGGAATGGTTCAATCAGTTTGGAGGTTTAAACTCTAAATGGTGCATGTACTTGATTTGCTAATTGTGCAAGGTTCTGAACAGTAAATTACTGCTTCAGTTGCAATCAAGAAAGGATTTAAGGTGGTTGTCGCCGTCGGTCAAATTTGAGGTAAAATAATGGCTGATGCAGGTAGGTTTAAGGGCCACTTTTAAGTGGCTGTTATAAGCATTATTCTAAAAAACAAAACTGTATCACAAAAATAGAAATAGTATCCTAATTAATCTAAGACTCCTGCCACTCTAACAGAATACAGCATAAAAATGGAAACACGTACAACAACGTAAGATGTAACACGAAACTCAATAATCTTTGTGGTTTGATGCAAGTCAGTGTGAAGCCCATCTGTTGGATTGTAAGCCTGGGCCCGGTTGCGAGCACAACCATTATTCATGGTCGTGGGACTAGCGCTGGGCTAGGTGTTGACTGTTGACCCCCCCTGTTGGGTTGGGTTGAACGGCTTGAACTGCGTCTTCACTACGGAGGAAAGGAGTAGGTAGCTTTCTTTACCGAACATTCAGGGGATACACCAACTGCTCGGCTTGTGTAACTTCCGCATTTTTCTTGGATCAGAGTAAACTTCAAATGGGCTCGGAGAGGAAAATGGAGATATTTTTCTATTTGAAATTTATATTAAAGATAATACAATAAAAAATGAAATAGCCCAACAAGACTAAACCCCAATATCAAAATACAACTAAATGTACACTCATTTAATGTTGATTCAATTCCATCATTCAATAGGGCAACATGGTGATTGTGATACCTAATAAAGTTTACTTTCAAGGATTGGCGACCTATGATCTCTCAGTCACTGAAAAGTGAAAACTCCTGGGTGGGGGAAGAAAGATCCTCGCCATGGCCAAGCCCAACCAGGCTCACTCCAAGTCGCCCAGTGAGAGCGCTACAGGACCAGGCAAAGGCAGCAATGGCTCTAGGGGCCAACCAAGCCATAAAGAACCACAACAGGTGGCACAAGTGGCACTAACTAGTCAATTTGGCTCAAGAATAAACTTAAATTATTTTAAAAATTAGTGTTCTCATTTATTTTTTTAGTTTCACTTAATTAGAAGTCTAGAAGAGAATTATTAGGAGACTTGATTGAGTTAAAATATGTTGAATCAAGGGTAATTTAGCTAAACTAGGAGTTTTAGAAGGATTTCTATAAAAAGACATCGCTCAGCTGTATGTAATTAATTTCCATTCAGTTATCTCCAATGAACTAAAGGATTTTGCTGTGAACGTCTGTCTACCACTGTTGAGTTCTTCAATCTATGTATTCATCTGTATCGACAATATTTTCCTCCGGAGATTTTTATCACCAGTGAAGATAATTCCAAGATCAATTAAGACTACTTGCAGTACTGCTCTGCTTGGGGACCTAACCAGGACGGCTTTGGACGAGAGAGAGAGAGAGAGAGATGTCACAATACTTATAGCACTAAATTGTCATTTTCTGAGTTGTAACTTTATTTTTTTGTCTTGGCCATCAAAAATTGTGAGCATTTGGTCTCAAACTCTAAACCGCCAACCCCAAGTCAAACTTTTAGGCTGACCATACCAACATCTCTGTCAAGTATTAAATGCAATACAGATTTGGTTTACTAGGAGGTTTCTCTGGACCAGTTTCAGTTGTTTAATGCCCAAGGCAGCTATTGCTTTCTAGTTATGTTTTTTTCTTTTTTCTTTTTTGAGGAATAGTTAGCATACTGTCCCCTGCCCCTTCTATTTTTGGAGTTGGATGTGTGATCAGAAAATAATTCGTAATCAAATTAAGCTTGTAATGACCTATCTTTTTGGTATAACAACTCTTCCTAAATTTTTTGAAGAAGAATGTTCGAGTTTTAATCACAAGAATGGTCATACCGATTCAATGTCTTCCCTCATGTGTCTGAGCTTTATGTTGAATATGCCTAGCCACTCATCCATATCTTCAACACAAATTGTAGCTGATTCTAGCCCCTGCATTACCTGCATGACACACAAAAATGCCAATTATTATAAACTTTCCCATAGCTTTTACTTAAGCAACCTAAATATGAACAAATCCAGACAGATAGATTTCTAATTACAGTAATACAAGAGGCATGTAAAGCATAATATTTCATAATGTTTCAAAACTACTAAAAGTTTCATGTATAAGGACTAACTGCAAGAGATACTAAATAAGGATCTGAACTACAGAGGTACCTCTTCTATCAAAGGTTCATTTTCCAAAATGGCATGCACATTTGCCGCTTCCAAAGCCTGAAGTTCTCTTTTCAACCTTTCAGAAAATGCCTCTGCTTCACCAATACCCATAACATACCTGTGTAAACATTACACTCTTAATATAATACTAGAACTGAATGACATTCAATGTAAATTTTATTGTTAAAGTTAGGGAAGTGCGTGTTGAAATTAAGAAACAAACAAGAAAAATCCTAATCCATGTTAAATATTTGCAGCTTTTATTGGCAGGAGAGAGAGAGAGAGAGAAGAAAAATACTAATAGTGTTACAAAATTAAGCATGGGAAGAAATGAAAACATGACGTACGTGCCAAGAAGAGCTTCCATGTCCTCTTCTTCAGCTTGTGAAACAAGTTCCTTTTCAACAGTAACTTTCAAGTCATCTTGGGTCACAACAGATGTAGCAGGACCATCTTGAGTATGCACTTGATTGGGAACTGTAGGTGTATTTTCCTAAAGCATTTTCAAGTGAACAATGGTTAACTGAATAAGATTACAAGTTACTGACTTTAGTCACTTCAATGTGCTTGAATACAGACTCAGAAGAGAGGTGAAAATAGAACTTCCTCCCTTTTTTTTTTTTTTTGTTCCTTTTTTTCCCTTTTAACTTTGATTTTGGCTTTACCCCAGTTCAATACTTCAAATTAGCCAGAAGAGAAATGAACTAGTTTCTAGCATCAGCAGAGGAACTCGGTAATGATATGATTTAACTGAAAAATAATGTATTGTGAACAAGCAAGTTGCTTAGTATATCAAAAGAAAACAAAATAATTCACTATACAGATTTCCAGATGACACCACCAACCACATGCCAAACACTCCCACACAAACCTGACCATGCAAGAAAGTACATGAGAAAGATTTTTTTTTTTTTTATTGAATGGTGCATGAGAAGGACATCAGTGACTACCAAATGAAAAAAGGACCTCAGCAAATAGGTGCGAGTTTGAACCATAAGTTAATGTACATCTCATTTACACATGAGCCATAGGGCCATTTCTTGAGGATCAACAAAAGCAGCAGACTCCCACAAGGTAGTTCACAGAACAGACTCAAAGAGGATTTGACCATTTATCATTGCCCCATTAAAATTTGATTGATCTCTAAAACACCTGACATATGAGTAGTATCGCCAAAGGAGATTCTGGCAGGCGTAGAGCCATAGGAGATTCTACCAGTCTTTTCCTAGAAGGGAACAATCATTAAATTAATTCTTTGTGCTTTTCGTTTGCGCTTGCAAATTGCAATCCTTATGATACTTATATTTCTTCTTTTGCCTCCAGTGTTCCATTATTTGCAAGCACTCAGAGATAGTAAAGGATTATGAAATTTGCATTTTGGAAAAGTTTTAATCAACAGAATATGCTTTTGTAGTTTTGTAATTGGCAACGCTATCCATAACCCTATTGTTCAATTTTTCTTCAATTTGTGGAAGTTTTTCTCCTAAAATTACTTGAAAATTATGTAAACCTGGATATGTATTAGAATATGGAATTTATCTAGATTTTTCTTCAAGAATCGTTTATGGATTTTTCACAATTTTTTATTTTTGTTATTATAAATGTATATATCTAAAAATAAAATTTTAATTTTCTAACCCACCTGATGGACCTACCAGTCTCCTGGTCAACATAACTCAGCAACTGCCCACGTTTGGTCGACCAACTGTGTAGAAAAACTACGGTGTAAATATCAAACATCAACTCATACGTAATATAATTTTGGGTGAGATTTTTCGAGAGGTTCCTTCTGTTATGCGACATGACACGACCCAAAACCGCAACCATGTGGTTGCGAGAATGAACACCTTCCAACAATGCTATGTTCTCTTGTCATTTTTCAAAAGGTTCGTTGATAAAACTTATTAAGGCCCATCTGCAACAAATCCAAACCTTCACATACGCCCCCAACATGCTGGCATTTACCCCTGTTTCGACACTTATTTGTAATTTTGGATTTAATAGTTTAATTTATAATTATAGAATAAATTTGGCTTAGATTAGGATTAGATTAAATTTGGCTTATATTAGGCTAACGCTATTATGTGACTAAAGTTTCCTATTATTATGGGATTAGATTTCTAAATGATTCTGAATAGGTTGCCTATTACCATTCGGAAAAAAAAATAACAAAAATAAATGAAAATAAGAGAGAGAGAGAGAGAGAGAGAGAGAGAGAGAGAGAGAGAGAGTAGGTTTCCTAGTTTGAGTTGGTATCTTTGGTTGTACTTTATAAGTAACCAATGGCTATTCTCAAGAATACAAATCAAAGAATTTAGTCAAGATGTAGTACCTAAATTTCAACTTGGTATCAGAGCTAAGATATAGAGTTAAGACTTTTAGATTTCTTTTTTCACCTTTCACTTTTTTATTTTCAAGTGTCAGTCCCCTTTTATATAAAAATATTGTTACAAGGATCTTCTGCCTTATGTGATTCAGAAGATTTCATCTCATCCAAAACCCTAATCAAGAGAAACCGAGAGACCCGTCGATTCATCCAAGAGAGAACATGTTTGCAGTGGGGCAGCTATTCAAGGGTTCCTCTGCTGTAATTGAAGGCAAGAGAGAAAGCACAACCACCTCATCTAGTGTAGACGAGTGTCACAATCAGGTCACAAGCCCTGTCTAGCCCTAATCCACATGTAGCCATACACATGGCACATCCTCCATGATCAACATGCATCTAACCCGAATTCACCAAAAAAAAAAGTTCAAAAAACACACCTAACTCAGGTCCACATCTAACCCAAATTCAAACTTGAAACTCAAATCAAACCAAGATTCAATAAAATGTCCTTGGTTAAGAGTGTCAAGGGAGAGTCCCCTGTATAGCATATGCTAGGTTTTCCAGGGCTGCATCTAATATAATGTCGAAGTGTCAGTTGAGAGAGGTCCATGTAAGTTTGAGGAGTCCGAGTATGAGCCTTTGTTAGTTTGTCTTTCTACTGTGTTTCTATGCAAGGGAAAAGGACGAAATAGCATTTGCAGGGAAGGTGTCTATCATTAATAGTGAAAGAAGGCGAAGTCTTCGCTGAAATCACAGACGTTTGTGTAAGTCTTGGAGAAACGGTCTTTTGTGTGGGTGTAGTTTGGTGCTGTTGAGACTCATTCCCTACGCTATTCTTTGGTCCGTATGGATAGAGAGGAACCATAGGATTTTTAAGAGGATTGCGGCATCTATGGATGTGTTTTTAAATGAAGTATGTCTTAGAATTGGTAGATTGACTTTGACAAGTAAAGAATGTCAAAATCTAAATTTAGACAGTGTTCTTCATAATCGGGAGGCTTGCTTGGATTGTGGTCCTATAAAAGAGAGAGCACATCAAATTATTTTCCCTCCTATGTGCTCTTTGAAATTCAATGTCAATGGGGCAACTAAAGGTAAGCTGGGTCTGTTGGGCATACGTGGAGTTTGACACAATTCTAAGAGCCAAATTTTGTAGCCTTTCTCTATATACATCAGTGTTAAAGATTCCAAAAAAGCTAAGACAGTGACCATTCTAGAAGCTTTGAGGATGTATGTCGTTTGTTTCCTAGAGCACTTGATTGTTGAAAGCGATTTGCACAACGCAATTTCTTGGTGTTTGGGAGAGATTGATGGTCCAAGGAAGTTTCACGACTATCTCAATTAAATCATCTCTCTTCTATTCAGGTAGTTTTTCATCATGTGTTGCAGACGGCGAATGATCTGGTGTATAGTTTGGTTAAGCAAGGAGCAACTTCAGTGGAATTTAGTGATTCTCTTCCATCATAGTTTTCTGTTTCATTTGCATTTGCATTTTTTACGTAGGGTATAATGCTGTTATGCCTTCCCACAAGTTATTTTGTACTTTTCGTTGTATGTTTGTAAGGAACTTTACACCAATAAAAAAAAAGGTATAGACCAGTGCCGGCCAATATATCAGTTTTTGGGTTTGCCAATACAATTGTCAACTTGTCAGGTCAAATATTGGAACACATTGGTTAGGGTGGAATTTACCAAATCCCAATTGATGGATCTAATAATTGCAAACATCCAATCTATACTAGCTCAGAATAGGGTACTAAGATCCAGGATCACATGATTCAGAAGTGTTGTGAACCTTTGCTCATGCTTCTTCTCACACCATCATCCCACTTCTGACCCTTTTTTCCATCTCTGACCTTTCTTTCACTATTTATGTAATGCCAGCCGTTAACTGTTTTAAGGAATGCCGATATACAGTTTCCATCCTAAGGGGTCGTTTGTTTGCATGTGAAAAATGATTCACATGCGTAAATGGTACACATTTGAATCTGTTACATACACAAATGAATTACATGCAAAACTCATTCAAAAGCTTGTCCAAATTTCCATTTCCACATGTGAATCTGAGTGCATCCAATGGTTGTGTATTTGGATTTTTTGGACTTTTTCACAAATTTCTCAAAATCCTTGAAGAATTAAGACAAGATATTCTACCTCTTAGCCGTTTGTAGCCCTATAAAGAAGATGAAAAGTTTGGATCATGAATTGGCAGACCACAAAAGCCCAGAAAATTAGATCTACCAGTTTGCACTTTTTTCACAAATTTTTCAAAACTCATGAAGAATTAAGGAAAGAAATTTGACCTCTTAGCCATTTTTAGCCATATAAGGAAGATGAATAGTTCGAATCGTGAATTAGGGGCCACGGGAATGAAAAAAAAAAATCAAGCTATTTGATGGGCCCCATGGGAGAAAACACTACCATGTTTTTCATTGTAGCATCAATGTACTGGCGCCTCTTGCCTCAAGAGGTGTAAAATGGTCTACCAAGGACATTTATACATGCAAATAAAAATGATGATATGTAAATATTACACATGTGAATCATTTTCACATGCAAACATATGACCCCTAAATCTCAGAAGCTAATCGGTGTGCAGTAGCTCATATTTCAGCTGGTAGCAGTACCAAGTGACCTTTAACGAACATCACTTTTACAGTTAAATCAAGAATGTTTTGGATTTTTAGAGGTAGCTTCAGAGTAACAAAAATCGAAACTAGACAGACAATAACCACAAAGAGGAGACTAAAGGATGCTACAGTTACTTCATAGTTTGGGTATTTCAGAAGAACTTGGATTTTTTATTATTATTATTAAATGAAAACTAGGAGTAAAGAACAACAAAAATTCAAAATGACCTAGCCAATCAATTGAGGAAATCACATCATCCTTTTTTTCATTGAATAGTGGAAATTATATCATCCTCAAATAAAATAAAGCACCAACTAAAAATGATGGAAAATGGAAAATAATAAATATATTACTGGACGCACCTTTGCCCAAAGAGCCATCTCAACAATATCCATACCAACAACTTTGGGAAGACGGCCTAATATCTCTTTAGACATGTTTAAGATGCAAAGAAGAATACGGTTCCTGCAAGAGACAGAAAAGGAGGAATATTAGATAACACAATGACACCATGAAGTAACCTCACAAGTTTAATGGATCTAGCTGAGAGCTTCCAGAATTTTTTGTTGTAATTAAAATGCATATCATAATCCCAGTTAGAAAACAAGAGACACATCAAGTAGCAACACGCAGTCACACAAAAAAAAATGTATATGAAAAAAAAATCATGTCTCCAAAGTAATCACCTGTCATCGACGTTGCGCATGGTCCACTGAGGAGGGGAGACACTCTGGCTTCTAAGATTATCGAATCCCTGATTATTACGTTGAAAGGCAAACAATGACAGATCAAGACTACAAAATTTTCAAATGATAAACCTTAAATACTTCTCCACGAAAATGATTTAGGTGTTTTGGTTCCACACTAGATCCGGACATAGGAAACTGTATGAAGTCAGCATTGGATATAGAAAGTTCCAAGCACCTTTCCAAAAGAAAAGGAAAGATATAGAAAGTTACCAACATAAATGTGCAGCCACTCGGATCATTTTGAATAACCTCCACTTTTGAAAGATGCTTAAGCTTGTATAGTTTTGCAGGCTACACTCGCGAAAAAGGTATAAAATAGAAGAAACAGTCAGTATCTACTCCTATAAAAGAAATTTTACAACTGTAATATAAATGTCAATTCTCAGTATCCAAATTGAAAAAATACATACAGAATAAATAATCCAATTAACCTTTAAAAAAATAATCCAATTAAATGTCCCAGCATTTAAAACTCCAAATTCCATGTTTTCCATTTTTCAGGAATTGCTTTTCCCACAGTTTTTTGCTTAAGAACTGAGGCTTTCTTGGTCTGCTAAAATGTCCTTCATACTCCATATTTAAATTCCCTCTTCTATTTTATAGTACATTTCATTTTTATAGAACTTATGATTTTAATTGTTGGTCAATTTTCTACTACATTCATGATATTTGGGTGCTACCCATTAGGATCTTGCTGTCCCCCCTGGTCCCATCATATTTGGGCCCCCGGTGGGCCCATCCAGCTACCTTGCACGGAAGCTCCGCGCGAGCTAAATGTACTGGAACAAGGCCCTTAAATGTTTCTACATATAAGTTTAAGTTATCAATGAAGGATTCATGTGGACAAAGAATTCTTAAAAGATGTTAATTTCGTAAGATCAATTGTACACAGGGATTTAGGATCCCAAAAGGAATAGAGTTAGAAAGTGGCAGTGGTTTTATAAAGACAATGTATGCAAACCTAAGAGAATAGAACTGGATTGTACTAGTTGATTTAGCTCACTTCTACCCTTGTACTTCCACTCTCTTCCCAATTACCTTCTTTCTTCCTTTTTTCCCAAATCTTCTTGTCGTTACCTTCTCTCTTTTCTATGCTTTATCTTCTTTCTCCCTCCTCTTCAATCAACTCTATTACACTGCTACAGGCTCAACTAAGAGGAAGAAGATAAGAGGGTGATTGAGGACCAGAAAGAGAACAAACGGGTAGAAAAAAGCGGTCAAAACCAACACAAACTGTGATAACCTGGGCTAGATTAGGCCCAGATTAGCCTGGCCCATAGGGTACTAGGTTGGGTTGGGTTGGGTTGGGTTGGGTTGTATTAATTGGTTTTCTTAACCTGCTCCCAACCCATTAAAGCCCTTTGTTATGGTTAGACTGTTTGAACGATATCTCCTGGAGAGGAGGTTTCTGTTCTGATACCCAGGGAGCAGTAAAGATCAAATCTTATCCCCAAAAACAATTTAAGAACTCTCGTTACCTTTTTGCATTGTTTTCCATTCCATTTTGGGTTAAAGAGGAGAGGAGAAGAAAAAGTACAGAAGGAGCAGAGAAGGATATCATGGAGGAAGAAGCCTGAGGACCCAGTGGATGCAGTACTCGAGATCCCACATCAACCGCGCCACGATTTGCTACACCAGGAGGTGAGTGATATTTCAAGTATACAGAGAATTATAATTATGATGTTTGGATTCTGCGTTTCCATTGATCATAACCCAAAAAGGGGATCAATGAAGATCTGGTTATCGACAAATCTTGAAAATAGTATCAGATCTTGAAAATTGTCGACAGATCTGGTTATCTGTGATCCCCTCATCAAATTAGTATTAGATTACAATCATTTTTATCTGTTGGGTATTATAATTAGATCTCTTTTCTTCATATATATATATATATATATATATATATATATATATCTTAACTGTGGAATAAGAATCAGATGAAGCCAGTTCCAAACCAAATCGACAGATACAAGATCTGTCGATTTGAGTTGTATGATCACATGGCCCATCTGATGAGGGATCACTCCCAGGGATCAGAGAGCCGACCCTTGGGCGACCAAGGTGTAGTTGGCCTTTTTTTGAAACTGGGCCCCATTAAGCCCCAGTTGAATCCAAACTGCTACTGCATCGTTAGTTTGGAGGATTTTGGATTTTTAGTAGATCTGGATGTGGAACCAGGTGGGCCGCTTGATCCAACATCTGACCCAGGGATCTGGTAGCAAACCCCTGGGCGATCCTAGTGTAGGGGGACCCATTTGGAAGTGGGTCCCATCTGGCCCCCATCTATTTAATTATTTGTAACAGGGACGTCATCATACTGTTTGGTCGACATTCACCTTGGGGCCCACTAACTAAGCCAATCACAGATTGAGACCCCACATTTCGAAGAGGGCCCAGGGACAATCTGGATGGTGGTGGTCTCATGAGACTTGGGCCACATTTGCCTAGTTATCCAGAAGCTTCAATTTTGTTAACCATAAAGGTTATACATGAATTTTATTGAGACTGTGGGACCCAATAAGAATGTTTGACGGCGAATCCAAACCACTAGTATGACAACTTAGCCCTAGGCGACCTTGTGTGTTAGGGCTGATCTTAGATCAGATTAGTGGGACCCACTGGATTTTATATCATTATGTTTAAGCATAAACAATACATGTACTGCATAAATTATAACTGTAACCTGTTGATCTGATCAAGGATCAGTACCAGCCATCATCTTGGTCCCAGTTGGGAGACCAAGATGGTCTGGACCCATGACGTTTAAACCACTAGGGACCCACAATCTCCTGTCATCCAAAATATGGGGCGTGAGACCCATTTTATAGAGATGACTGGACTGTTCTCTGTATTATAAACTACACTGTTGAGCACTATTGATATGAAACAGTTTCTTCTTGGATCTTCCAGAGGCTTCCTTTAAATTGATTATGTACAGAAATGTTTGCCTGAATCATATATTATACTAGAAGATATAAACTAATTAGTGTCTTGACTGATTTTATTATGGACTTAAATCTTAGTGTGAGGCCTAGTTGTATTACATAACTCAGATATATATATGATGGGACCTATAGTGAGAGCATGGGACCCAATGTTGTAAGAGTAGTATCACAGAGATGGGTACCAAATGTTGAATTTAAGTGGGGCGTATGTAAACCCGATTATGTGGAACTAGTCTTATAACAATGTAATTAGTGTGTATAATTCTATAATAGTGCTACTAAATGCATAATGGATATAAAGGACAAACAACTTTGTAATGAGAGTACTTTGATATGAACATCATATGAAATGTCAGTAAGGATCCCTACTTTTGGATATTGGATTGATTAGTGAACCCCTTGTGGACCAGGAGGAATAAGGTTGGACAGGGACTGAAAGACTCTTTTGAAATAAATCTCCTTCGGGGAGTTTTGAATGAATTATGGAAAGGACTTCCTTTTGGAAGGGATTGAAACTCTGAAAACTCTTACGGTAGAGTTCCATTGTATGATAAGAACCCGTAATTGGGATTACTGAACTTACCAAAATTAATGACTGAATATGAAACCTCATTAAATAATAAGAAACTCTATATGAAATCTGTCACCTCGTGAATTCTTCTGCACTTCTGTTAATGCATTATACTAGTAATGACCTATGTATTTGGAATATTATTCACCAGTTATCTGATGAATGGTTTGCCCCACTTCAGGTGCGCAATGTTTGGGGGAGCTTGGCAATGATGGGAATCAGCCATTGGACTTCAATATGCGTGGCTGATGAGAGAGCGTATAGTTGTGATAGAAGAATAATACTTAGAATTTTAGTGATTGTTTACTTCTTTAATGATGTTGAAGTTGTTATTACTTCATTTCTGTTTAATTGATCTTTTAAATAAAACGAAATTAAATGCATTGCTCAGTTCCTTGGCATTACTTGATTTATGTGGCGATTATAATTTCCTTATAGTAGGGCCCCGGGTCCTGATGAGTTCCGGGATTTGGGGTGTTACACAAACCAGCGCTCTGACTCTGAGCAGTATGACCAACGCCTTGGGCAGTTTAAAGTGTTGCACATTTCTCTCTTTCCCCTTTTTTGGTTAAATTATGTCATGGCAGGACCTGATCAAACCGGTATCTACTGGTTCAGCCTCCAGTTCGGTTTTCATAACATTGTTCCTAAAGCATATTAGTCCCTACTCCCTACAACAAATTTACACAATTTAAGCTCTAGGGTGTGCACTTTCGGAAGTTTCCCAAATTGCTATATTTTAGCAACTGCTCAGTCTCTGTGAAAAGTGGAATAAAAATTGGAATGATAATGAGTGACAAGAATGAAAATGGATATAACTGAGGAAACAAAATGAAATAGCATATAACTGAGGAAAAGGATCACAAAATATCCAACAATATGAAGGGAAAAAAATAGGGGAATTGGAAGGTTAAAAGAAAAGGATAAATATGGTAAATATGAAAATGGAAGCAGATAAGACATCTATAGAGTAAAAAGCATTTTATCATGTCTTTAATTCTCCACTTCACTTTTTCAACTAAACAGGTTGAAGTAAAAAAAAGTAACATCATGTGCTACTTTTAAAATACAACCATGGTAATAAAAAACAAATCTATATGTAGCAAATGACTTCACAAAAGAATAATGTATCAATTAAAATAATTCACGGGAGAAGGGTTAAGTATATCCTCTCACCAGGCAATCTTCCCTCTCCTTTACATGCACTTTTGTTTTTATATATCGATAAAATCAATAAAAATCGTAAAGTAGTTTTTCCTAAAAAAATGCGTGAGACTTGACTTGAATATAATATGTTTAAATTGAATGACAAAACTTCAATAGATGACATGAATTCAAAAAGACTTAGCAAACTCTAATGAGAAGGTTCCACAGCTGTATCACTAAATGTAAAAATCCACACAAACTATAGATCTGTATTTATCTTCGATTTTTTTGCATAAAATCACAGAGAACAAGACCTTACCTCGAGAACCCCTCCAGAAGAATATTTTAGAACACGGAGAAGAGCTTTAGTCCTTTGACCCTTTGAAGAAGTCATGGCTGCATTCATAACAAAAGGTTGCAACTGGTGCAAATTAAAGGTAAGTCAAAACAAACCATATACAATTTTGAGTTAACCCGATATGAAAGGATAGTGATCAATTAGTTCATGATCATCATCAAAGCCTTGTCCCAACTATGTTGGGGTCGGCAACATGTATTCTGCTTCTCCATTCCAATCTATCCCCAGTCAAAACCTCAGATAGTGACCAGTTAATTTATAACCAAAAAAAAAAAAGGTTTCATCTCTTTTGAATAGATTTTTCTCTTCTTTTTTTTTTATTTCTTTTTCTTTTGCCCCGAATAAGCCAAAGAAAATTTCTCATAATAATACCAATCAAAGAAGTCGTGATTAATAAAACAAAACGAGACCATATAGTCCATCAATCAACACAAGACATCGAGCGGAAATCGCATGAGATGATTAATGTGCTCAAACTAAAATGAAGAATTCTCTCAAATGAGGATCTCTTGCATATATACCACAATAAGGGCTCTTTGGATCTTTAAAAACAGAGTGCAGGTAACTCAGCTCAAGGCTGAGGCAGTGCATTTGGATTACATTAGTGATTAGATTCATATGGGTGGCGACCATTATATCCTTTGTCATCACAAATTGCAGATAAGCAGAGTTGTGCGTAAATAAATTACAGGAAAACTGAGTGCATCAAGAACAAGTTCCATGGATCCCAACTGTGCTAACAATTTAGTTGCACTGTTTACTTGGTATTGAATTCCAAGGATTCCAAACCAAGACCTTATCATAGGAGCTAAAGTTAAGGATTAAAGATGACTATTCAAAAGGGCCTATTTCTTAAAATAAATAAAAAAATATTTTCCACCCAGCAATTAAATAAGGAAAAAAAAAATCTATAAGAAAAGATTACCCACCCATCACCAATCATATTAATTTAATCCTAGGAAAGTGATGATCTGATCTACATCTCCATCAAACTTGCACTCTTTCACTCCCCAGCTCTTAAAAACTCCATCTTTAGAACCTTCATTTCTGGAGGGGGTGGGCTTCAATTGCTGGAATTTCTTAAGGAAACCCTATGGGTGGCATTTATAAGAGCAAAATCAGTGTCTGTCAATGGAATCGCTGGAAACCCTTGCTAGATTACTTGAATTCCGGAAACCCCAACCATCAAAATGAAATCTTTGGCCTTTCAAATTCTCCAGATTCCAGAATCCTGGATGCTGTGCTGTAAGGGATAATTCGGGGACAGCATTCGAAGAATCCTAAATTCTCCTCCCCAACAGGAAGTCTCTGAATTCCAGCAATCAAACGTGAAACGCCCCCACTGAGACTTCCCATGAATTCGACACGAACTAGGCAAAAACGCACAAAACGACGCATGGATAGATGGATAGATAGAGAGAGAGAAAGAGAAGAACGAGAAGAAGAAATGTGAATTGTGAAAAAAAGGGGATGAGATGGATCGCGTACTGGAGATAGCAAGAACCCTAGGTTTGGCCATGTTGCGACCCATTTTTCCGGATTTTCCCCAATTCCCACGGCTCTTGGCGACGCGGATCGACAAGACCACCTTCTGCTTCGTTCCACCTGCATCGATCGCAGCTTCGCACGCTCGACGCAGCTCCTCGTCATCCGCGCTCGATTTCGCCATTTGCTACTCGATCTCTCTATATCTCTCTGTCGAATAAGAAGAAGAAGAAGAAGAATTTGAAGAAGAAGAGAAGCTCCTGAGATTGGCGGGGATGAAGCGAACAGAGAGAAAGATGCAACAACGGGAAGGTTTGATTGTTGTATTTATAGTGGAAGAGATGCAAAGGAGGGATTTTTATTTATTGTGAGATGAGATGGAGAAAGTAGAAACGGAGCGAAAGTAAGGGCCGATCTGGAGACGAAGCGGGCGAAGATCAAGCGGCTGTGACATCTAAGTGGGACCCACTCTAGCTATTAATCTATGTCTATATCTGGAAAGCTGGATCTCACCAGGGTGTTGCTGTTTTTTTTTACACCCACATCGAATCATTGCCCTCGGCGGTTTCATTTGTTGAATTGTGAGTACTAACAGGAGGTTGTGGGTTCGATACACTAATGAGGCGATTGAAGAATTTTATCCAGCCTTTTTTTTTTTGTTCTGATCACGTAGATTATTCTGACCCAAAAAATTAGAAATCCTGTGTTATCAATAAAAAAAACATACAAAAGTGGGTTAGGGAGAGATTATTAAATTGGTGATGGCGCTGCTGATGAATCTTCACCATTGCTTCTTTAATTTGAACAAACATTATATGTTCTAAAATCACTAGGAATTCACACTGTCGCAGGAGGGTTGCAAATGAGACTGTTCCAGATTAAAAGACCATAACCAATTTGGATCCAAATTGAAACCTTCGGTTCCCATTTAGTTCTAATAGGAGAACCCGGATGTAGTTTCTAACACCAAGTCTAATTTACTTTTTACTTTTTCTTGAAAATAAGAATATCATTCAACTAATAATAGTGCATCAAGTCTATTATCTCTATGATTAAATATAAAAATATCTAACGAAAGTTAATTTTGAGCTACATTTTGCAACATTAAATATTCGTATGTCCAGTCCCGTGTCGGCAGGTTTTGACTTGTATAAATCACAACCGGATTCATTTATCAATCAGAACTAAAATTGGATTTCAGACCTAAATTCATTTATGAATCGAAACCTAAAATAAGTTCCAAAATCGATTTTTTATGGGTTGGAACCTACGAATAATCAAAAAATCAGATACCTGTTTGCATTCCTAAATCGTGCCTTCTATATGCTTTTTCTTTTGAACACAAAATGCATTTCTTATACTTTTTAGGGATTCAATTTCACATGGTGGCTACCTTTCTATTGGCTAACAGGGGTTATGTCATCTTATATTTATGAAATCTTTTATTTATGAATCACTTGTATGGGTTAGTCCTTTGTATATGTGTTTTCTTTTCTCTCTCTCTCTCTCTCTTCTTTTTTTTTTTTTTTAAGTTTGGAAGTGATGCTAGGCTTTTCTATGGCCAAAATTTCTGCCCTGCCTAATTTGATTTTTTAATGTTCGACTATGGACAATGAGTTTAAAGAATTGAGATTCCAATACATCGGTGAATTAATTGATAGATTGGAATGATGTTAGAGAATGTTAGAGCCTGCCAAATGATAGTGATCTTGGTGACCCTAATATGGACTTTTGGGATGGCATGTATACAATATCCAGTCCTTGTAAACAATTTATCTCATTAGTTCGATCTCTGGTCCAGTCCTAAGTGGGGCTATTGCCAAAGCCTAGGGCCCTTGACCCAAAATTGTGATTGAATCAGGCGAGAGGCACTTGCAGTTCATTATGGGCCCATTTGTTTGCTTGAATACAAAGAAATTCATGTCTTTCTGTGCAAAGATCCAAAGTGAAAATATTAAAATATATATCATTAAATAATTTGTTCTTTGGATGAAAAGTGAATCAACAATTTGGGAAATGCATACCCTATAAATTAAAATCTTATGAAAGTCAATGGCTCATCTACCTTGATGCATTATATTCTTCATCCTTCACCTTGCCTTATTCACACCTCACATCTTTAACCGTATTTTGGTAAAGCTCATTTGAACCTAAAGTTATATGTATTTAATTTTTACATACTTTAATGTAAACAAACATGCCTTGTATGATTGTGTATGGATAAGGTAATGGTTTTGTTTTCGATTATGATCCATGCATTTGGAAGTGATGGAATTGTACCTAAGACCAAATATTTTTATATTCAACACAATGACCAAATCCAAGCTCATAAATGAAATGGGTCAAAATCAGATACACATATCCTAGAGCTGAGTCAAATATTGCCACCTCTCATTTTTCTATCAGAAAATTCTCAAACAGGGCCTTAGGGTTCGGTCATACTCCAAAAAAAGATACAAATTTCAAAAGTTTTCAATTTAGACTCTAAATTTTCTACAAAGTTTTCAATTAATGAAAACATGCCATTTTACGAACTAACAAACTGGCTGCAGATGGAATCATTGCAGTATGATGAAAAAGACAATGAAGAATAACGAGGATACAAAAGGACATTTTTGTCATGTATATAAAATAGGGGGAAAAGGCCATTGGAAAATCGCTAAAAATCAACTAGTTGTCCATGATTAAAAACTTTGAGGAAAACTTAAACCACAATTTGAAATATTTTGAAACTTATGTCCTTTTTTTAAATAAGTTTAAAACTAAAGGTTTTATTTAAAAATTTTCTTTCTATAATCAATTGCCAAGTTCTCTACAAAAAATTTTCATAGTAACTAAAATGCTTTCTTTAAAATTATCAAATCAAATTTTCCACTCTCTCCTCTCTTCGAGCCCACGCCATTCCCTTCATAGGCCACCGACAATCACCATAACCCAAATACATTCATTGGCACCAAAATAGAATTTTGTCATTTAGGCGGCCGCTGACGGCATATGAAGTGGAAGAACGGGGTGGGTGTTGATGGCAAGCGGAGGAACATACAATCGAAAATAGATAAAAATAATAATTAAAACATTTGAAAGAATTTGGTTACTGATGAGGGCTGAACACCAAAGATGATTTATTTGCGATTCACGAGCCCTTTCCTAAAAAAAGCAGAAGTTTTTATTGCCACATCCTTCATTGCCCCTCACACATTCAATTTTTTGAAGTCAAGTATACCCATTTGTGAATTTATGAAAATGGACATGAGGAATACTTTCGGGGCTGATCTAATTTCTCTGTACAAATCTTCCCTCACATTCCTGCAACAAGAGCTTATTCTTCAACCCACCTTCACATCTTCGTCTCCTTTCATTTTGGCTTTTGATACATAATATTAATAGAGATGAAGGTTGGCCCCAAAATGTCTAAAGGGGCTAGGGAGATCACCAATTGCTTCTTCCTTCGTCAATCGCTCGGTGGTGTTTTTTTTTTTCGCTGTTCGGTTGGATACAATCGAACAATATCATTGTTGTTCATACTTGAAAGTCCAAACAAACACGAAAAAAAAGAAGCACCACCGAGCGATTGACCAAGGAAGAAGCGATTAGTGATCTCCATGGCCCTTTTTGACATTTTGGGGCCAACCCTCTTTCTATTATGCGTCAAAAGCCAAAAATGAAAAGAGATGGAGGTGTAAAAAGGGAGAGAAAACGTACCTTACACGTGAGAAGAGAGGAGGAATAAAATGGAAGAAGACAATCGATGGAACTTCTTGTTTGAAAGTTCCTCTAGCTGCACCATCAACTAAGAACAAAAGTCAGATGTGGAGGGAAAGAGATGGAACACAATAGTTCCAAGCCTTGGACATTCAAATTGGGTGTGGAGGGAAGAGATGGGTACACAAAGAGAAAGGAGATGTGTGGCGTTTGAGCAGCTTTGGAAAAGATGGCTCTGCAATGAGCATTTTCTATAGAATTCTGGATGTGTACAAAGAAGGGACGTGCAAGGAGCAACTATAGATGTGGCAAAATAGCATCTCCCCAAAAACTAGCAAAAAGAATTTAGTTTTTTTTAATTTCCCAAAAGGCCACAACCAAAACATAGGGTATTTTGAAATTATAAGAAAAGGACAGGGTCCACATATAAAATGCCTCAATGAAATTTACGGGAGATAGCGAGGAAAGACGTTTCTGTGGAAAAGAAAGAAAGGGAGAATGATTTTGCAATCTCCTCTATCGACTCCCCAAAGCAAACTTCATTTCTCCCCGCATTCAAATTTCAACATCAGTGGCAGCATCAAAGAAAGAATCAGTCTCAAATCTCCGAGAGCTTGTTCTCGCTCGATCTCTCCTTCTACTGCTGCTATTACTACTACTACTATTTCAAGTCCTTCGAACCAGTTTATAAAGCACTGCCTCAAGCTCCGACAAAGCTCTTCTTATCGCCATTTACATGGGTCTGTCGTCGTAGTTGGACTCACCCCAATAAGGTAACAATCCCATCTCATCTGATTCCCTTTTGTTTGATTGGGATTTTTTGTGGGGTTCTGGGGGACTTGCATTTTTTGCAAGTGTTTGCGTTTCGGCTTGTGGGTGCGTGAGTTCTGTTGTTCTTTGATTGTAGAGAAAAAGAAGACTGAATTGGAAATGGGTTTTGATGGGTTTTTGTTTTTATCAATTGATGTTCTTGTTTCTGGACATGATTTGGATGGGTGTGATCTGTTCTTCTGTCTTCTTTGTGTATTGTTCATTGCATTGTTCATTGCACCTTTAATTGTCCCGAATACGTATATGACTTAATGTTGTTTTTTCAAGCAATCACCTTTCCACAATACTTCCGAATCTCTATCACCGTTTACTTGGCAATCCCAGTTCCTATTCTCCAATCTATGAATGCCCAAATCCCCTTGTTTATTAGGTTTAACCTCTTTACTCCATTTCAGGAAGTGAAGTCTTCTCTCCACCTGCTTCCCTTTCCAAAGAAAATTGGGTTGAATAATTTATAGCTTCTCTCATCAGAATTTCGAAAGAAAGACATAAGATACTGGAAGTTTGGCTAGTCTTTTTGCTTTGATAAGAGTCATGATCTGGGGCTTATTGGATAAGATTATGCCACATAATCCTTTTAAAGGTGTTCTGAAAAATATTGTTGATCCGTTACTGTTGCTTCCTCGACCAAGAGTGGCTATGCTCGTCCTCAGCCATCCTTATTTTTTTATTGGTAACAAAGAAGAAAAGGTTACAAAGTACTGACAGGGAGAAAAGGAAAGGGTACAAGAGCATTAAACCCTCCCCCAACATAACAAGACCCACCCAAGGAGACAATCTCTCAACCCCCTGCTTAGCTAAAACATCTGTCATAGAATTGTCATGATGGAAAACAACAATAGGTGATAAAACTCTAATTTCATTAAAATGAAACTGAAACCTCTAAGGGGACACTCTCCGATAGTCCGATTAGACACCCAAGCGATAGCATTTGAAGAATCGCTTTCCACAATAAGTACCTCCCTGAAATATCTTGAGAACAGTCGAAGGGCTTCCAAAAGAGCTAACACCTTCACTTCATTAGAATCACGAACTCCAACATGCCTAGAGAACATAAGAAGAACCCCACTTTGTAAAACACTCCACCGATATCTGCTGGCCTAGGTTTACCCCTAGAAGCTCCATCCACGTTGAATTTCAAAATCCCAAAAGGATGGAGAGACCATGACATAATTTTCCTCACCTTGGAAGGGCCACATCCCATACAAGCTCCCCAATTAAAGAGAATATAAAAAATGTTGAAATTGAAGAATTCCTTTCTCACCAAAGCCCATTTTGCAACCCTCAAAGCGACCTTCAAAATCAAGTCCAGTAACGATGATTTAGATCCCCTTGAGATCCTATCATTCCTTTCCTTCCGGATAGACCATAAGATAGCAAATGTGGCAATCCTTCATAAGATGTGACCACACCCAACAAAGCTCTTACCCATCCAAGACTTTACTGCATCTGCAATATCCTTCAGGCAACACCAAGCAAGACCACACCTCCTGATAAAAGTACTCCACCACTTAACAATGAAGGAAGAGATGATTAACCGTCTTCTCCTTCTTACCACACATGACATAGATGTCAAAAATGCTGTCAGAATTCAACTCCCTCCTCCTTAGCTTGTCCACTGTGGATATCTTAGCCCCAACAACAAGCCAACATAAAGCCTCGACCCTAGGAGGAATCATCCCCGACCAAGCAAGGTAAGAAGAAGCTCTAGAAGAAGGATTCCCCACCAATGCTTACTAGAAAGCTTTCGCTGAGAATGCCCCAGAAGTGGAATGTTTCTAAATGTAGGAGTCTTTAGAATCCCTGTAGAGAAATACGTTAGAAAGAAGACTGAACAATTCCGCATAACGAACCCCTCCAATGGACGAAGACTCCTAAAGTGAACAACCTAGATATATAAGCATTAGCAGGAGAGATTGAGAGCATGCTTTTAACCATGTATGATTAATTTGTTGATCAATTTGTTGGTCAATGTGTATCACTTCTTATCGTTTATCCTCTGGATTTGTATGTAGGACACACTACCAAAGGTTGATGATGACATTCCTTTTCCCTTATCATATCTTACTAACCCTGGATCTTTTCAAAAAATTTAAGTTTATGCTTAATAGATTTGTTACTAAAGGACATGTTTGTGTAAATGCTAGGACTCTGCATTCCACAGATTTTCCCTCCCTCCCTCCCTCTCTCCCTCTTTGAGCACACGTGTGAAAAATAGTTAAATTTTTTTCATTTTTCTGCACGGAAAAGTGGTGAACTTGGAAAACTGCTGACTTCTTGCTACCAATGAATACTTGGCATCTCACAAAAGTACCCAAAAAAAAAAAAAAAGAAGAAGTAATTCCATGCAATAATGTTGGCTTTTTTGGAAAAAAAATTCATATTCTTATGTGCATGCAGGGAAATATTGAGGTTTGGAGAATTGCAGGAAGAGAGAATAAGCATACTAAATTGCTTGCTTTTACTCGATGGTGTTGAAGTTCCTGAAGAATTTAATAATTCCTCTGTTCGTATATTGCGTGTTAGCTCTATTGTGATGAAAAAGCTCTCTGGGCTGCAGTCAATAGATTCTATTGAAGCAGTTGCACTTATGAGTATTCCTAGTAGCTTTTGCAGCATAGATGACAATCAGGAGGAAGCAAATTGTCAGAGTTGGTTCCCTTCTCCACATCGAATACTAGTCCTTGATGGAATCCAGGTAATGTCTATGATCATCCCTGTGCTACATATTTTAGAGGAAACTAGTCCCATTGAGGCTGGTATTATATTGGTTTTGTAGAGCTAACTTGAAGTAAGCAATTTTTGTAACAAGCTTCAGTGTGTTTGGATCCATGCTAGTCACCAAGTGAGTTGGTGGTCTCTCTCAAAATGCCTTTTGAATAGCACATACAACAGAAACCACATTGTGAGTTAGATCTGCAGTTTTGGATTGGAAAACAGTACAGTCCAGCAAACTTCCCAATACGCCCAACACACATTATGTCTGCAAATAAGCATTACTAGTTACTAGAGTACTTTGTAGAGTGGCTGAAAATATAGGAAATAAATTAATTCCCCTTAACAATGTTTTTTGTGAATATCCGGTACCTCAGTCCTGTCCTCCTGCATTCTTATTGAAGATTTTGTGTTGTCTGTACTGCCTTCCATGCATCTTTTAATTAAAATGAACGATAATTTAAAGTGCTCAAGTTGTGTATGCTTAGTAATAAAAAGTGGAAATCTTTTCTCTTCATTAATTATATCAATGAGATATGCTCAATAGAAACTTGCATTTCCACAATGTTCGTTACTTTTTGCCTATCTGTTCTGAAAGTTTCTAAAAATTAGTACCAGTATTTCATGTTTCATCCTCATAGCAAGCAAAGCACATGGTGTTGCAATAGGACCATTCTTGAAGGGAGGGGGTTCTTCACTTCATTATTGGAAATGATTTAATCATAATGGGTCTTGAAGGCTAAAGGATTCCAAGGAGTATCTGCATTTGATCTTCTTAAAGATTTGTTAGCTTTGATCCATGGACCAAACCAGGACTTTCACTGCTCATTCAAATGTACTCCCCATCATTTGGAAGCTTTAAATTAAATGTGGATGGTTCCTCCAAAGGGATCCTGTGCAGGAGGTGGAGATGGGGACCACTGCCTCCCAATTTTTTTTTTAAATTTCCCACTATACGTAGCAGCCATAAGATACAATGCCTCCATACTCCAATGCAGTCCAACTTGTCATTGATAAAGGGGAAGTTTTAGAAGATTGTTGTTCTCTTTTCTCTTTTATTGGGTAAATTGCAAATAGAGGGCAAAAAGGAAAACGAAATAAACTCTATTCTTCAAAAAGATTTAAAAAAAAAAAAGACTAAAGGAAATTTCAATAAAGGGAATTTTGAATAGAGTGAATCTCAATTTTGTTGGCAAAGGTAATTTCACCCTTCAATGAAGGTGAAAAAAAGGAAGGAAATATGAGAGCGTACGGAGAGGTTTAACCAAGTTATTAGCAGTACGAGGTTTAAGAACCTCTTGTTTCCTAGGTTCTACATTAAGATTTTGAACCTTTTCTAACCAAAATGGCTCTGGTATTGAGCAGCTTTACATTGTAACATTTGTTCTTGTTTTTATATAAAATGTCTTTCAATACTTGGCGAATTCTTGATACTAGGTTTAACAAAGTTATTTTGTACAAAGAGGTTTGATTTTTAGATCTTTCAAACCTGAAAAGTTTTGTCATGATATTAAAAAATGACTATATTGGTGACACTGCCTTTAACCTCACATGCAACATATTTTTGTGATGAGTTTTACAGTGTTTTCAAAGTAGTCCGACGTCCTTTGCAGATGGGTTCAATAAAACATCTTTAACTAGGATTTTTTCTTTTCTAAATGGAGATATATTTCTGTCCTTAGATGCCACCTAGTGTCTTCACAGTTCTACCTTAAGCCCAACTCTATACGCTTTTGTTGCAGTCTTTTAATGAAATTCAATAACTAGAAGTCATATTTTCAAGAAGTCGTCTATCTTGACCTTGCTTGCATGTTCCTTTTCTTTTTATTGTTCATTTAGGAAATTTGAATTTTGCTTGATTCACTGCTAATTCATTAATTTTGTTCTCTGCAGGACCCTGGTAACCTTGGTACATTACTAAGATCTGCTATGGCATTCAGATGGGTATGTTGCCAGTTCTTGACCCTGAATCTGATATTTTAGTTGTCACTTTCCAATCATATACAAGTGTTTCCTTTCTGGTAACCTTCCTAATGCAGACAAGTTATGTTCTGGTTTTATCATCCCGTTTTGTGTTGATGTTAAACTAGTTTTCAAATGGTTTAGTTTTGCGTCTGCACATTGATTATCAAGCAAGTTTGCCTTGCCTGGTTCACAAGCTGCCATGGAAAGCGTATATGGATTATTTAATTGCACATTCCAAACTTGGGTGAAGAAAGAACTTCTTGACCATCTCCCCTGCGAATTATTTTTAATAAAAAACTATTTTTCTAGGATTTTGCAACTGTTCTTTTGAGGTATTAAAATCCCACGTATTCATTCAATATTCGAGTCCTGTATGGGCTTGCAATGACTGACTCGCGTGAATCATCGACAGGACGGTGTCTTTCTGCTTCCGGGTTGCTGTGATCCTTTCAATGAGAAAGCACTTCGAGCAGCTAGAGGAGCTTCATTTCAGCTCCCAATCATTTCTGGTAATTGGGTTCATCTAGATTCCCTAAGGAAAATTTTCCAAATAAAGATGTTGGCTGGGCATCCAGAGACTACTGAGGGAGAGAAACGCACATCCGTGTTCTCGCATAAGCTTGTTTATTCATTAGCAGATGAGCATATTTGCTTGGTATTGGGCAGTGAAGGTCATGGGCTTTCTGAGAAATCACAGTCTGTGTGTGAGCTTGTAAGCATTCAAATGGCAGGGATGTTTGAGTCCCTTAATGTTTCGGTCGCTGGTGGAATTTTCTTGTTTATGCTACAACCCGAGCATCAAAGAGTTATTTGATACTTTGATTATCTCTTCATTGTTTCCATGGATTTTTACTTGTTATTATCATTTTTTTCCATTTTGATTAGCAATTTAGTGCTCACCTAATTAAATTGCTGCCTATAAAAACCCATGGGAATGGGCAAACTCCTATCAAAATTTGAATGGAGATCTTATCACCTATTAGCCAAAGGGCTATATATGGATATGAGAGATATCAGTTGTAACAACATTTACAATTCATCTTACTTCCAATAGATCTACAATTCTCCATCATCATTTTCTACATCTAGGGTGTCAATTCTTGCCCTTGGATCTTGAATAGTGAATCATACGTGACTGATCTATCGTAGATAATCACAGATCTCCACACTAGTGCCTGATTCAAGCTGACGCTGTCCTTATTGCGTTTGTAGTAGCCAGCTCTTATAGATCCGTGCTTCCGCTGCATCTACAACCTTCATTGGCCCCTAAATGCGACTAAAACGGTTATATTTTGATAAGCTAGTGGATTGTTCATCACCTGGCCCAGATTGATGAAATAGGAGAAAGATGATGACAATTATCACATTGTTCAATTAGTAGACAATGCTTGGATGAAATTTTACAGTGAAGCATGATTGTAACCATGAACCATACAAAAACATAACGTCTTTTAATCCTATTGACGGAAAGTGCAATTGCATGAAATAAATTAATTTTATGAAAGGCTTTCTGTCTATTACTTTTTTTTTTTTTTTTTTTTTGCTATCGGAGGGTTCCCCTTTGGGCTGGACTAATCCCTCCGGGTCCAGAGAGAAGCCGGGTAAACTCTCATGTAGCCTCAGTGTGGTGGTGCAGTTTCAAACCTACAATCCCCGGGTGTAAACCATGGTCACGAACTGAGCTACCCGTTGGGTTGCTTTCTGTCTATTATCATATCAAAGATCCTGGATCGGGTCCATATGTTTTGATTTTAAAATTTGTTATTCAGTTACCATGTCTGCATCTCCACACACATCATTTTTTAGGCAGGTTGTGCCGGACACAAGAAAACAACTCTCAACTTCTAGCGCAGTAAACTAATACTATACACATCCCGTATTTGATGATTCCTTGCCAAAATCCACATGCCTTCAGTCACTTTCCAGCCAATTCCAATGGCCTCTCTGGCTGATTCTTCCACATCTCCCGCCCTGTTTCCTGTCTCTGCAACATTTTCTTCTCTCTGACTCTTAAAATCGCAGGCCCATAAATTAATGTTTATGGTCATCAGATGATATTGATAATCAGCTCAAATGAGACTCACATAAAAAAAAAATTCTTTCTTGGGCTTTATAAGATATTCCAACTCATACATCCACACACACCTCTATATTTAAATTCGGTGCGTTGTCACATATAGACCCACTGAAATTAGGGGGGTCCGACCTTTGGGGATGGTCTGGATGGAGCTACTGCACAAGCTCCGGAGAAATTTTTGTGTTTATTCCTTAATCAGCTATAAGCAATAGCTGGTGAGAATGTTCTGGTTGAAAATGTCCGAAACAATGGGTCACAGATCGTAGATTCATGGCCCCTTCGCTACTGATGCATGATAAATGATCAACAACTTCATTTGATAATAAGGTCCAAACGAGGGGGGCTTCAAAGATAAGACTAGAACAATTTGGTCAACCATTCATTTTGCATGTTCCTTGACTGAATTAAATCAAAATTTAACATGTAAACAACATTCACACTGTCCATCCACCATTCCTACAAAGGGTTGGTGGTTGCAGAGGCCCCCCACACATTAATGATGGCCTTCCTGCCAAATCAAACTAGGTGCAACATGTCAAAGATCAAGCATAATAGGACTATCACATCCATATAAGAAAAAGTGCCAAGCACAATTTAAGAACTAATAAGCCATATATATCATGTGCCTTAAAAGTTGCCAACTGCCAAAGTTTGCAAACGAAGGCTTCATTAAAACTTAAAACTTAAGAGCAGGAGTTCCTGCGGCACTTATTCAGTGCGTCAATATAGAACTGGCACTTGCTGACTTCGCCCCCAAAGCTGGTCAGGCACTGCAAAATACAAACAAAAGAATTACCAACAGAAGATAGTAAGTGCAAAGATCTATGAAACTTTCAGTAAATTGGATCCCATGATAGAAAGATCAGTATTGCTGATGAGAAAACTAGGTGGCCCTGTCAGTTTTTTTTTTTTTTTTTTAATTGCATATCCATCTTAATGCCTAAATAGGAGCTCTTTTGAATAATGTCAATGCCTATAAATGTGGTGCCCTCAATTCTGAAGATCATATTACAAATTCAGGAAGACCAACATGAACTTGACTAAGAAGGAACAGTGATCAGATTTTTAATGCTCCCTCAGCAGAACCCCCTTTCTATCATGAATTTCAAGGACTTCAATAGAAAGCCAAGTGAAGCCTAACGGGTTGTTTGGTTGTAAAGAAAACCGTCCATAGTACAAATTTAAACTGTGGACACTTTTCTTCACCACCATATCACATGATTTCCTCTCATCCAAACAGAACCCTAATTATTTAATGACGTGACAAAGATTTGCGTACTTCCTGGAAGGCTTGGGAGTGACTGTTGCATTCATCTGGGGCAGATTCAATAACTACAGTTTCATGTTGAATGGGCCGGGGACCCACTACACCATCTACAACCCTGCTAGCAACTGCAAGTCCTGTGCCGAAAGCGAGTCCTGCCGACAGATGAAAAGAGAGCATTAACAAGAATCATTTGTATCCTAGTTCATCAAGTCAACCTCTGACGGTCAGGCCATGATTAGTGGAACAGATAAATAAATGAGTACATGCACGTAACGTAAGAGCATTCAAATTATCTATTCTATTTTTTCCTTTCCTCTGCAGCTTCTGCATACCTTGACCAATGGTGGAACCACCACTTTTCACTTGCACGGTTGCCGGAGGAGGGGCATGACATGCTGCAACAATCAACAGGGCCATCATTCATAAGAAATAACTCCATAACAGTATCAAAAGCAAAATAAAGTAACACTAAGAAAACCAAATTAAAAAGAAAGAACATGCATGGTTTTCACAATGGCTTCTAGAACATGAAAGATAATGGGCTATTCAAAAGTTACTTGAGTATTCCTATACCTGCTGAAACATGTACACACACACACACAAAGATCAACAGGTCATCAAATTGAATTGTTAATAGAGCCCACGTGGCATTCTAAAACCACCTTTAAATCATTAAAAAAAAAAAGAATAACAAAAAATGAAGGACCTATACTTTTGAAGAAGAGATGGAAGGCCACATAAGATGCTTCCAAGGAATTAACAAAAATGAAGGACCTATACTTTTAAGGAAGAGATGGAAGACCACATAAGATGCTTCCAAGGAATTACCCCCCATTAAAAACACAAATCACCTGGCCGAGCAGGACTGTGTACTGGAGCAGGACTGTGAACAGGAGCAGGACTGCGTACAGGAGCAGGACTGCGTGCTGGAGCAGGACGAGGAGCTGGTCTTCCTGCAAAAGTGGTCCAAACAAATACAAAATCAGACGTCAAATGGAAACTAAAAAGGAGATGTGAAGACAACATGTGAACATGTGATCTTAGGTTCATAACATTCACACTTGTATGAAGAAAATGTGCATAATGGAATAGCAATAAACAACTAAGGTTCAAACAAGCCAACACTAGGTAAGCAAAGATTTCTGCCAATTGAAAGGAAAAAAAATCAAAGGTTCACCATGTGGCAGTGGTTGCAAAATAATGGAGAACCCAAGCAAATTATAGTGAAGCTTAACATTTGCAAACAAGTACTTAAACATGACTAAAATATAACAACACAATGACAAGCACAAGTACAAATAGGAAACACCATTTAAGAGAAAAAAAAAAAAAACAACAAAAAAACCTAACAAACTTAAAGCAAGTATCTTCGCAATTTCGTATGCGGACTTCAGAATTTCCCCTCAAAAACTTTTGGCAATGTAAAGTTTTAGATCAAGACACATAATACAAAAGAGAAGCACACAACATGATTTACAAAATCTTGATTTCCAATATACTTAGTAGAAATACATGATCTCCGCGGTTATCTGAATCAATAGATGCAAGCCCACATTACTGTCTCTGCAGTTGGAGGAAGAAGAAGAATTACAGACGTGACATGTTTTTTCTTACTAGTAAAATAATAATGTTTTCAAATGCAGACTAGTTTAAACTTGCATAGCAGAATCCCATGATACCACTCTAAAATTTGCAACAATATTGACACAAAGAAATTTGCTCAAAACATATATATATATATATATATATATATATGAGCAGGGCTCTCCTAAGCATCTTAGCTTATCCTAAACTGGAATAGTGCTGGTCCCACAAATCAAACTTGATTATATCTGTTTTTTGCATGATGGAACTGAAAAATCCAATTTTGATTGGATTTATCTTGATTTTGGAAACGATCATTATGCAAAAAACAGTATAATCGATTTTGATTTTGTGATACCATTCCTATTTCAGCTTAAGATAAGTTAAGCTGCAGCTTAGGAAAACTAGCGCACATTTAAGTTGGGGGTCCTTACATTTAAGTTTAAGTTTGTGAGAATGGATATGAAAGTGAGGGCCCCCACCCATCTCACGTAAAGTTGGTGAGAGTGTCTCTCATAGGAGCACTTCGTATATATATATGAGATTGTTTTAGCATGGCATGTGATATATATGAGATTGTTTTAGCATGGCATGTGAAATGGGCAAAGTTGAGCAATAACAAGATCTTCTGAAGCCAGTGCAACAGTGCAACAGAACAAATACATGAAGATCTTTGGAAAGTGGAAAAAATCACAACTGGAACGAGATGTTAGCAAGGGAAAGGGAGAGAATGTCACCACTGCTGCTGCTGCGACTGCTGCTGCGACGAGGCATGATGTAGAGATGAAGACAGAGACAAAAACAAAAATCTACAGATGAGAAAGCCTTAGAAACGTTGGAGTAGATGGAAGAATGGGAACGAGGTTCGGGGAATATATAGGAGAAGCAGCGCACCGACTTTCCTTTTCCAGTATGATTGGAGAAAAACGCCGAGTGATGCCAGCCGTTGGATGAGGATAGTCCTCAGATTTGGAAACTTTTCTTGGGCCCTAAGTTTGGATGGTAAGGTCAACGTATTTTATTTTAACAAATCTCTTCTTTTGTCAAAAGTGACTATGATTTAGGGAATATAAAGCGTGAAGATTGCAAAATGCCCATCAAATAATCTCGTTGTTGATGAAATTTGACTTAGTGGCTACAAGCACTTTAAGGCAAATACTTAGCAGCGGGCCCAAAAATAAAACTATATCCTATTTGGGGTTATTTTTAGATATATTAATTGATGATGAAATTTGTGTTTTTAAAAAATTTAAAGTTTAAGAGACTTTGGATGGATGAATTATGAATTGATAATATAAGATCCAATAAAGAGTCTACAATAATTCAAATTGCAATAAAAATCTAAAATACTAAAGTTTATCTTTAAATCGAAATCAGATCAAATCAATCAATTAATATATATTATAGACGTATGATTCGATTTCGAAATTGGAGTCCGATTTACTAATCGATTGCAAAATTGGACTCAAATCTCAAATCAATTTGAGAAATTGGATCTCAAATCAATTTCAAGAGATAAACTCTATCAATCAATTCAGAGTCTACTTTTGTTAAGCTTTTTTTATGTGAATTCAAATTTTAATATATATATATATATATATCTGTCATGGATATATATAGGTGTTTAAAGAGTCCAGATGAAAAAATACACCTTACTCAATAACTCTATCCAACTAAGTTAAAATGAGTCTTCTTCTGGTGGATTTAAAATCTTAATATATCTATTATGGTTAGAAAACCCTTAATGTTTGTTATTTTTAAAACTGGATCCTTGTTAGTGATTTATACATATGGGCTCAACATACAATAAACTTTTTTAAAGTGGGCCTCAAATTCTAATTCCTAAAGACGGGGCCACGTGCAATTTTGCAAATGTTAATTTACATAAAACTTGAAGTTTTATACTCATTTATATAAAAAGTAATATTTATTTTGTATAAATGTCGGGTTGGTCCATGCTTCAAACCGTAATGAATGGTATATTTGTTTGTTTTATATTTATTTTTTTATTAATTAATATCTTATAAAATAGACACAAATTGGACGCGTTTTTATTTTTAGGCCCGGGCTTAGTGCGAGTATGCTTTGCTAGTTGCAAAATCAAGCTCCAATTTCACAATCAATTGCGAAATCGGACAAAATCAACTCCAATTTCTCAATCAATTGCAAAATTGGAACTCAATTTCGAAATTGAATCCTACGTCTATAATATATAATAATAATAGAAAAAAACTACAGTGGAAGGTGTTAATTATTGCAAGCTTACTTTACTAATGATTATACGACAAAGTATTCGTATTGTGGAACATCCGCATGCGGACATCTCCATTGATATGATATTAAAGGGCGAAGGGTTCCATTAATAAACTATGATCTTCTAAATTTCACCGGTCTAACCATTATGATATCACCCGTCTATAAGTGGGAATGCCCATAAAAAAATATTATTTCAGGAATGCTCTTATCCCTTTTAGTTATTTTTAATCTAAATTGAGTGAAAGTAATTAAAAGCATCTTCCAAAGTGATAATTAGAATGGGTAGCTATATGTTAAAAAATTGCAAACTAGAGGGGTTGGTTGTAAATATTTAACAATGTAGCTCACCATATATAGATTCATATCTTGGTTTCCCCAATTAGAGGAGTTTATGGCATGCCATGGAATAAGAGCATGCTGGAAAAGGACGTTTTTGAAAGGAAAAAAAAAGTGTGGCCTATCAAAAGGATTGATATAGTCTAGATTGAAATGGAAAAACTTAACTTGTGTAAGTGACCTAAATATTGATTGAAATGGAAAAACGTAACTTGTGTAACTGACCTAATATTGATTGAAATGGAAAAACGTAACTTGTGTAACTGACCTAATATTGCTCGGTAATGAGTTTAGTTTTCAATTTGACATTCATTTAAATTTCATGTAGTTTTTTTTTTTTTTTTGATATCGGACTATCGCAATGTTCCCAACCCTTTAGTCTAGACTAATCCCTCCGGGCCCAAAGGAAAGCCGGGTAAACTCCCCTGGCCCTAGTGTAGTAGCGCAGCTTCGAACCTACAACCTTCGGGTGCAAAACGTGGTCCTACGCCAATTGAACTGTCCCTTAAAGTTTCACGTGGCCTTCGATTGATTGTAAAATTATCAAACCACCAAAATCAACGGTAACGCATTTCAGCTCCACACTATCAATTAGGGGATGATCCTTATTCCCCATGTTGGAGTAACCCCCTTAGTATTGGTGCTGCACCGATGTAGCAATTAACGATAATAATTGATGAGTCAGGCCCAAGTGGCCCAGTCTGTGATGAGCCAAAGCTTAAATTAATGAAGATCCGTTTGGTCCAATGGAGTCCGAGCCCAAACCCACGATGCCTGGCCACGCCACAGCAGTTCGGGTCGCTTCGGAAGCAGTCAGGCCACGTCCCGCTTTTACCAAGTCCTGCAGAGAATATCACAACTGCCTCGCCAGTCGAGGACACCTCGAAGGCTCCTCGTAAACGGCGCTGTAAAGTCGTCCCCATCTGTTAGGGGAAGACTATAAATCTAAGAGCCTCTCGATACTTGAGGGGCAAGCAATATTCTCCATTCATCTCTCTTCTCCTACATTTGTAATCTCTGGACACTTGAGAAATAACATATCTGACAACCTCTGCCTTTCTGAAGTGGACGTAAGTCACACTGACCGAACCACTATAAATCTCTCTCTCTCCTCTTAATTATTGCATTTATTACCTATTACTTGACCGGTGGTGTGAGAAGTCACTTTTTGCATCATCAGTTTGGCGCCGTCTGTGGGGACCGACAAAAGTTCTCAAAATCCTCCTTTTTTCAAAATTATGGTGATCACCACAAGATCTGCAAGACGACCCGAGGATAATCCCTCCCGCGAAGGCGAGAATGATCCTCCACCGACGAATCCTACCCCTCATGCTCCTGCTCCGACTCCTCAGCAAATGTTGGAGACCATGCAGCAGCTGGTGACTCAAAACCAGCAAATTTTACAACTCATGCTGGCAGGGGGGCAAGGAGGAGCACAGTTTGGGGGAGTACCGCAAGGAGCACCACGCCCGGGGCATCCAAGACCTCCACGCCATGGAACTCCTCCCCCGGGCGCCCAAGGAGTTCACCTGGGCGCCCATGGGCATGAGTTCCCCCTGGGCGCCCACCAGGGTGGTGCCCATCAACAGGGACCTCCTCCCCCTCCGGGTGGAGCCCAGTTTGGAGGACTCCCACCTCCGGGGGGAGCTAATCACGGAGGGCTTCCACCTCCTCCCTCTGCTTCTAATGGGGAGGACCCTCATTTCAATGAGGGGCAGAGTGAAAATCAAAGCGCAGAGGATGGGAGCTATTTTCATGATCCGTCCAGGGATGCCCCCAATCGCTGGGACGAGAAGATCAGGGAAATGCAAAATCAGCTGGGTGATGTCTTCAATGCCATGAAGGCGCAGGCACCAGAGACAGTGGATTACCTAGTCAGGCGAACGGACACACCGTTCAAGCCCGACGTGGTGAACTACCCACTCCCTCAAAAATTCAAGATGCCATCCGTCGAAACTTTTGACAGTAAGAAGGATCCACTGGACCACCTCGAAACTTTTAAAACCTTGATGCAGCTGCACAACGTCCCCGACGAAATTATGTGTAGGGCATTCCCAACTACCTTGAAGGGTCCCGCACGACAATGGTTTGCCAGTCTCACCCCGGCCTCCATAGGCTCCTTTGCCGAACTAAGCAGATCATTTGTGGCACAGTTTATTGGTGGACGCCGCCAACAAAAGCCTGCCACCCACCTGCTCAACGTAAAACAGGATCGAGACGAGAGCCTAAGGAGCTACCTCACTCGTTTTAACGAGGAGGTCCTTCAGGTCGAGGAGCCCGATGATAAGGTCAGCATGACCGCCTTCCTAGGAGGCCTCCGGTCATCAAGCTTCCTCTTTTCAGTAATGAAGCGACCACCAAAGAGCATGCCAGAACTATTGGCAAAAGCTCAAAAATATATGAATGCTGAGGAAATCAACAAGTCCAGGCGAGGTGAATCATCTCACGGATCGCCACAAGGTTGACCTGCCTTTGCACTGTTCTCAAACAGGCAGCCTATCTCCAGCTTAGCGGCCCTCTCGCGGGTCACCAAAAGCTTGGCCTCTGCACTGTTTTCAAACAGGCAGACTTTCTCCAGCTTAGCTGCCCTCTCGCGGGTCACCAAAAGCTTGTCGTATGCACTGTTCTCAAACAGGCAGCCTATCTCCACCTTAGCGGCTCTCTCGCGGGTCGCCAAAAGCTCGATCTCAAAAAGGTGTAGCTCTCTCACGAGCAACCCTCAAACTCTGTATCTGCTCTCGCGCAAACAGCCTCTATCTCCGGGTTATCTACAACCCACGGGACTACTACATTAAATCATTGGACCAGTTACCTGGCTGCTCAAATCAAATGTCTGGACAGCACACAAGCTGTTCGCCCACGCAAACAGTGGCTAGCCCCTCAGCAGCGAAGCTCACGCCAGCAACAGCAGAGAAGTCCATGGACGCAGCAGCTAACCCCACACCATCAGGCGCCCAGATCAGGGACGCCCAGACATCCCAGGCGCCCAGGCATCCCAGGGGCGCCCAAGACTCCCAGGCGCCCAACCCATGGGCGCCCAGCACTTCTCATGGGCGCCCAGCACCTCCCATGGGTGCCCAGACCAACCCATGGGCGCCCAGCACTTCCCATGGGCGCCCAGCACCTCCCATGGGCGCCCAGACCAACCCATGGGCGCCCAGCACTTCCCATGGGCGCCCAGACCTTTCCAGGGGCGCCCAGCACTTCCCATGGGCGCCCAGACCTTCCCATGGGCGCCCAGCACTTCTCATGGGCGCCCAGACCTCAATGGGCGCCCAACACCTCCCATGGGCGCCCAAACCAACCCATGGGCGCCCAGACCCTTCCATGGGCGCCCAGCACCTCCCATGGGCGCCCAGCACTTCGCATGGGCGCCCAGACCCTTCCATGGGCGCCCAGCACCTCCCATGGGCGCCCAGCACTTCTCATGGGCGCCCAGACCCTTCCATGGGCGCCTAGACCAACCCATGGGCGCCCAGCACTTCTTATGGGCGCCCAGACCCTTCCATGGGCGCCCAGCACCTCCCATGGGCGCCCAGACCAACCCATGGGCGCCCAGCACTTCTCATGGGCGCCCAGACCCTTCCATGGGCGCCCAGCACCTCCCATGGGCGCCCAGACCAACCCATGGGCGCCCAGCACTTCCCATGGGCGCCCAGACCTTTCCAGGGGCGCCCAGCACTTCCCATGGGTGCCCAGACCTTTCCAGGGGTGCCCAGACCTCCTCAGGACGCCCAGCACAGGCGCCAGCCCCTCCGCTCGCCCAGAACCGTGCCCAGCGCGCCTGCTCGCTATTTTGAACGTAAGTTTTGGTCCGTAACTCCGAATGAGGCGTATTATATATCAAATCGAAGCTCTCGGCGAGCACTACAAGACTCACGGCCGTTGGCCGTGACTGATGCTGTTAAAAGTCCAAAAAAGACCTAGAAACAGATGTTTTGGCCTCCTCAAGTTTTTGCAGTTGCGAACTCAGCCGAAAATTCAAACAAATGCCCTCCTCTCCAAGTTCCATTGGACACAGGGCATTGAGGGGCAAATGATGAGTCAGGCCCAAGTGGCCCAGTCTGTGATGAGCCAAGACTTAAATTAATGAAGATCCGTTTGGTCCAATGGAGTCCGAGCCCAAACCCACGATGCCTGGCCACGTCACAGCAGTTCGGGTCGCTTCGGAAGCAGTCAGGCCACGTCCCGCTTTTACCAAGTCCTGCAGAGAATATCACAACTGCCTCGCCAGTCGAGGACACCTCGAATGCTCCTCGTAAACGGCGCTGTAAAGTCATCCCCATCTGTTAGGGGAAGACTATAAATCTAAGAGCCTCTCGATACTTGAGGGGCAAGCAATATTCTCCATTCATCTCTCTTCTCCTACATTTGTAATCTCTGGACACTTGAGAAATAACATATCTGGCAACCTCTGCCTTTCTGAAGTGGACGTAGGTCACACTGACCGAACCACTATAAATCTCTCTCTCTCCTCTTAATTATTGCATTTATTACCTATTAATTGACCGGTGGTGCACGAATACATTTTTGTGCATCATCAATAATATCAAATAATGAGTTGATTGTTACAAATTGGCATCCTTCAACTTGATCTAACCACGAGCACAAAAGTGACACCCAAAGCCCTCAGAGAATAACCTCCCATGGACAAATCATTCTCATGTGCCGTACACAATTTGGGCCCTAATAATGAGGCTTGAAGGGATACTCTCTTGTTTACTGATGTCAACATTCTCTAATATTGGAGGGGTAGTTTCATTTTGTTTATAACTTTAAGCATTGTAAGATACCTAAGGGGTCATTTGCCTTTACACTTACGATAGAAATTGAGTTTTACTTATGAAAATGTTATGTACACATGAAATACATTGCAATATTTGTTAAAATTGTTGTTTACACAAAAATAAACGAGCACATTCAAGGGTTTAGATGCATTTATATTCTTTGGATGTTTTTTCACAATCTTTTCAAGATCTGTGAAAAATTAGAATATGAAATGAGTTTCCCGTTATATATACTATCGATAAAATAAGAATTGGGGCCCACAAAAGTGCAAAAACTTAAATCTATATATTGGGAAATTCTTCACGATTCACTAAAATTTTATGAGGTGTTAAAGATAAAAGTCTTTAAAAAAAATCGCTTTCTATTACAAACATGGGGACCACAAGAATGGAAAAAAAAAAAAGAAAAAAAAAAAAGAAACAGTGGTTGACGGGCCCAGAAAACATGGAGACACAGTTCAACAGCTTGTACTCACAACTTTTGCATGTTGCGCATAGCACAGACATGATAGGTACGTAATTGTTAGGCATTCCTTGTCCAATTTTTTGTAAAAATCTCAATTTTATCTCAAGGACTTCTTTCAATTTGAAAAGCTCTGCTAGGTTGTATTCAAATAATCAGAAGAGTCTAGAAGGTGTCGGGACAAATTAAAATTGGAGAATTTGAGTTAGTTCGGTGGAATTAGATTAGAATGGTAATTCAAAAATGTAGCATTGTAAAAAGTTTGAGGATGAGCGACTTGTCGCTCCCTCACAAAAAGACTACTATCCACGTGTTTGCTTCCCACAAAAACGCTGTTATCTTTTATTATATAATATAGATACTAAAGTGCCAAACTAGCCCATGTAAGTGAACTATTATTATTATTTTATCTCATTAGAGTGTCATTCGATGAAGGGTAATACAGATTTCCCCCAACCTAATGATACGCATGGAATTAACACATGGAATTATCTTTAGGATATGGAATTTAGACCCAATGAGCCAGTGGCACGTTGAAAATTGCTCACCGTGGCAACCTTGTGGTTGTAGGATCAATTGTGTCACCAAATCAAAAATATTAAAAAGATATGGGTTTTCAATGCAATCCTTGTGCCAACGAGATGGTGTCCATATGCTTGAATCTTAATTCAATGGGGTCCACTTTGTTTTGTTAACTAAGACACTGACAATGTGGACCTCATGTTGGATAGACAGTCAAAAGAATCTTTCAAGAGACTACCTCTCGATAGGGGTGAAAGGTCCGCTGACAGCCCGTTATAGGCTCGGCCCGAGCTCTGCTCAAAAGACAAAAGAGCCGAGCTAGGGCCTAATAGGAGGCCCGTTTGCTTAAAAGGGCCGAGCTCGGGCTTGATAAAGCCCTGCTCGTAAGCCCTAAGGCCTACAAATATTAGTACATATTATATATATATGTACACTATACAGTATATAATACATATATGATATACCATAATCCATAAATCTTAAACTTTAGTTTTAATCTAATATAAATAATCCCTACACCCTAAACACTAAACCCTAAGCACTAAATAATCCATAAACCCTAAACCTAAGCGCTAAACCTTAAACCTTAATTTTAATCCAATATAAATAATCCCTAAACCCTAAGCACTAAATAATCCATGAACCCTAAGCACTAAATCTAAGCACTAAATTATCCATAAACCCTAAACCCTAAACCCTAAGCCTTTATTTTATAATGCTAGCCGAATACTTTATTTTATTCTATGATGCTATTGGAGTTTAATTTGATTTGTATTATTGTTGGAGTTTGATAATGCTCATCTACATTAACATTGAACTATTATGGAGTGTTGGAACTGAGCTCCATTTGCTTTTATTGAGTCTTTCTTATTTTAGTAAATTTTATTACTGCAATCCAAATTATGGGAATGGGAATATGGGATGAATGCATGCATTTGACCATTTTTTGTTCTGATTTGCATATGCAGATTTCTTTGAATTCCGACATGATTTTTTTTCCTGAAAATATTTTCTTTTAGTTAGTGCTATATCATTATAAAACGGGCCGGGCTCACAAGCCGTGCCTAGGGCCTCAATCGAGCCGGGCTCAAAGGGCCGGCCCTAAGGCCTCATAACTTAATAAGAGCCGAGCCTGAGCCAGGGTTTTTTAGACCCTCTCGAGTTCGGGCAGAGCTAGGGCCTACTGAAAAATACTAGGGCCGAACCGAGGGCCTCTCAAAGCCCGGCTCGGCCCTGCCCACTTTCATCCCTACCTCTCGATAGGGATGTAAATGGGTCCCCTATTCTCCGATTCTCCGAAGGTTCCGACTCGTTAAAAACCGGAACTGGGTCCTTATTTAGGCCCCAATAAGTAAACGGGTCCAGATCCGGTTCCACCTTGGTTCAGACCCGTGGACCTGAGACTCAACATATTTCCTCAAATTTTGAAAATCACTCATAAAAACCATTTTTTTAATTTAATTCTCTACCTGGACCTAGACCCGGATCCAAACCTGCCCCATATATGGTTCTGGCTCCAGTTCCGGAGCCAAGAAATAGGTTCCGAAACGGTTTCGAGTTCGGATCCGGTTCCACCTTCTCCTTAACGGTTCCGGGTCCACCATGGACCTGGACGGAACCGACCCATTTACAACCCTACCTCTCAAACCCTCTCACCACCCTCTTTGTCTGTTGAGATTTCTGAAATTTGTAAGCCTTGATTTACGGTTGTTCAAATCTCTTAGGTTATGTTTGGTAACCAGATTTTTGGGAAAAGATATTCAGTTTCCTAAAGTAGTTATAAATCCCAGTTTGGCAATTGTAAATTTCTGAGGATTTAGACAAATGGAAATCTTCATTTGTTAGATTCTCAAATCCGACCACTCCCTATAAGATTTGAAAATCCTCACTTAAGTGGATTTTCACACCAAATCCTATTTTTCTCAACAATATGCATCGATACACACCAATATCAATGTGAAAATCATTAACTGTACAAATCTTCAACGAGAAATCATTATTCCAGTGATAGTGAACAATCATTAGATCTATAGAGTTCTCACCTGCTACCAAGCATGCTCTTATGAAACTGGGAAAAATTGTCTTGCAGAAGTTCAAGAAGTCTTTTATCATAAAAAGATTTTTTTTTCTTTTTTCTCTCTGTCCTTTTATGATCTTGTTATGATTACGATTTCTATCTTGCATGAATCTATGAGGGATTATTAACCCCAAGGGGTAGCTCAGTTGGCGTAGGACCACGGTTTGCATCCGGAGGTTGTGAGTTCAAAACTGCACTACCACACTGGGGCTACAAGGGAGTTTATCCGGCTTCTCTTTGGGCTCGGAGTGATTAGTCCAAAAGAGTTGGGAACCGTCTGATAGAAAAAAAAAATCCATATGGAATTATTTGATTTGGGGCTTGAGATTTATTGTAATCGAGTTGAATATGTTTGAGATTTCTTTCTTACAATTAATCCCATCCCTTCGAACACTTTGAATTCACACCTTTTTTTTTTTTTTTTTTTTCACTGGACTGTAACTAATCCATCCTTCCTCACTATTGGATCTTATTTTTATCACACAATAAGTTTGCTATACACAAACATTAAATTTTGAGCAAAAAGTAATGATGGGACATCCCCAATAAAAGTGGTTGTTTTTAATTGTCAGCTTTTTGGCACGACTTAGCATTGCATTGCTCAGACTAAATATGTATTTTGATCGGCATGTGTTGGCTTCTTTTATTAAGTTGTTTTGTATTATTATTATTATTATTATTATGGGATTTGATATTTCAATGTCCCTTAAACATTCGATTTCCAATTTCATGACTAACTTTCTTATTTATGCTACAACCCGAGCGTCAAAGACTTATTTGATACTTTGATTATCTCTTTATTGTTTCCATGGATTTTCACTTATTATTATCATTTTTTCCATTTGGTTAGGGATTTAGTGCTCACCTAATGAAATTGTCCTATAAAAACCCACTAGTACAAGAACCCGTGCTAAGCACGAGCCTGTCCATACAATTCAAACAAAATACAATTTGCACAACAGTGAATTTTTTGAAAGAAAATAAAAGAATTTTTTTTTTTGGAAGAAAATAAAAGAATATCTAAGACTGTACCTATTTTCGCAATTAAGAGGTAGAATAGTAAGAAAATAGGAGAAATGAAGTAAACAAATAGAAAAATATGTAGAAATGGAAATAAGAGATGTAGGTAGAAAGGAACTTTTACAGAAACTACAAAGAAAAATTGGAGAAGTTACAAGAGACATGGATAGTGAGAAATAGGTAGTTATATGAGATGCTTAGTGTTGCATGGGATGAGAAGTGGACAGTTACAAGAGATAAGGAAGAAGGGAATAGATGACAGTCAGAATCATAAGAGAAGGTCAAAATTAGATTGTAAACCTCTTAACTTAATATAGTATAATGTGAATATGCATATGCAAGATATCCAGACAGGCCCCTAAATGCCACTAAAACGGGTATATTTTGCTAAGCTAGTGGATTGTTCTATCACCTGACCCAGATTGATGAAATAGTAGAAAGATGATGACAATTATCACATTGTTCAATTAGTAGACAATTCTTGGATGAAATTTTAGAGTGAATAGCATGATTGCAACCATGAACCACACAAAAACATAAGGTCTTTTAATCACATTGACGGAAAGTGCAATTGCATGAAATACATTAATTCTATGAAAGGCTTTCTGTCAATTATGATATCAAAGATCCTCGATTGAGTCCATATGTTTTGATTACACACATCATTTTTTAGGCACATTATGCTTACCATACACATCCCAAGTCCCAACACAACGTATTTGATGATTCCTTGCCAAGATCCGGCTTTTGTTTGTATGGTATCGGATTAACATCGGTCATGCACTCACTGCCAATTCCAATGACCTCTGTGGCTGATTCTTCCTCTTCTCCCCCCCTGATTCCATCTCTCTGCAACATTTCTTTTTTCCAGTTTTACAGGGTAGGGCTCTTGAAATCGCAAGCCCATAAATTAATGTTTATGGTCATAAGATCATATTGATAATCAGCTAAAATGGATCATTTTGATTTCTTTTTGGCTTTACAAGATATTCCAACTCATACACCCACACACATTATATTCAGATTCAATAAGTCTATGTTGCCCGACTTGCTTGCCCGAATTCCAGCCCGATCCCAGCTGGATTTGAGTTGGACCAAATGTTTAGAAAGCCCGTCCGAAATTTTCGAAGCCAGCCAAAGGATTTCGTTCTTGAGAAGAAAAACAGAAATGCCCTGGACTACCGTTGAAGCCCCATCACTCTCTTGCCTCTCCCTCTCTCGCCTCTCTCCATCTCACGCGATGGTGCCTGCTTCACCCATCCCGACGTCATCTCCTCTATCCTTCTTAGCTCTCCATCCCTTCTCGCGCATCCTTCGTCTCCACTCTCCCTCTCATCTGCAAGCGCAAAAATCGAAAGCCCATAAATTAATGTTCTTGGTCATCAGATCATATTGAAAATCAGCTCAAATGGGACTTGCATCATTTTGATTTCTCTTTGGCTTTACAAGATATTCCAACTCATACACCCACACACATTATATTCAGATTTGGTGCTTTGTCACAGCGAGGACTCACTGAAATTAGAGGGGTCCCACCTTCGGGGATGGTCTGGATGCGCACTACTGCAAAAGCGCATGTGAAGGAGAAACTTTCCTGCTTATTCCAAAAAGTGGCTTCATTTGATAATAACCTCCAAACAAGAGGGCCTTCAAATATAAGACTAGAACAATTTGGTCAACCATTCATGCTGCATGTTCCTTTACTGAATCAAATCAAAATCTAACATGTAAACAACAGTCAGTCTGTCCATCCACCATTCCAACTTCCTGCCAAATCAAACTAGGTGCAACATGTCGAAGATCAAGCACAATAGGACTATCACATCCATTTAAGAAAAAGGGCCAAGCACAATTTAAGAACTTAAAGATAAATAACAAGCCTTAAGCACAATTTAAGAACTTAAAAGATAAATAATAAGCCTTAAAAGTTGTCAGTTGTAAAATAGTGTGCCTTAAAAGTTGCCAACTGCCAAAGTTTGCAGACAAAGACTTTATTAAATATCCCTCAACGACATGTCCACCACTCAAACTTCATTACTGACAAACTTAAAACTTTCATTACTGACAAACTTAAAACTTAAGAGCAGACATGACTTCAGGTCCAGAGATGGATGGATAAATGGAAATATTTAAGCACTGAGCATAGAACCAGAGTTCCTGCGGCACTCATTCAGCACGTCAATATAGAACTGGCACTTGCTGATATCACTCCCAGAGCTGTTCAGGCACTGCAAAATTCAAACCAAAGAATTACCAACAGAAGATAATAAGTGCATAAGATCTATGAAAACTTCCAGTACATTGGATCCCATGATAAAAAGATCAGTAATATTGCTGATGAGAAAACTAGGTGGCCCTGTCGGTTTTTTTTTTAATCGCATATCCATCTTAATGCCTATATAATATAGGAGCTCTTTTGAATAATGTCAATGCCTACAAATGTGGTGCCCTCAATTCTAAAGATCATATTACAAATTCAGGAAGACCAACATGAACTTGACTAAGAAGGAAGAGTGATACCTAGTCATGGTGATACCTAAAACATCATCAGGTTGAGGGCGACCACAAGAATTATTCAACAAATAGCACAGTACGGACCCCTTTAGTTTAAGGGAAATTGAGTTCCTTGTATATAGGGTTGTAAACGGGTCGGTTCCGGTCCGGGTCCAGGGTGGAACCGGAACCGGAACTGTTTAGGTATCGGTTCCAAAAAAAAAGGATCCGAAACCGGAACCATTTGCTTATCAGGACCAAAATAAGAACCCAGACCTGGAACCTAACGGGTCGGAACCTTCGGGTAATCGGAGAATCGAGGACCCATTTACAACCCTACTTGTATACAAAGGCAATGCCTTCCTACCAAAGGGGCTAAAATGAAAAATAAAATATAAACAACCACAAAAGGGCACCAAATCATCTCCCCTTTGACAGCAAATTATTACCCGCCCAACCTCCTAGCAAAAAGCAATGGGTGCCATTCACGTCACGTTTTTAATGCTCCCTCAGCAGAACCCCCTTTCTATCATGAATTTCAAGCAATTCAATAGAAAGCCAAGTGACGCCTAACAGGTTGTTTGGTTGTAAAGAAAACCGTCCACAGTACAAATTTAAACTGTGGACATTTTTCTTCACCACCATATCACATCTCCTCATCCAAACAGACCCCTAATTATTTAATGACGTGACAAAATTTTGCATACATCCTGGAAGGCTTTGGAGTGACTGTTGCATGCATCTGCTCCACCAACACTGTTCATGGTAGGTACTGGGGTGGAAGCAGCAGATTCAGTAACTACAGTTTCATGTTGAATAGTCCGGGGACCGACTACAGCATCTACAGCCCTGTGAGCAACTGCACTTCCTGTGCCAAAAGCCATTCCTGTCAACAGATGAAAACAGAGCATTAACAAGAATCATTTGTATCCTAGTTCACGAAGTCAACCTCTGACAGTCAGGCCATGATTAGTGGAACAGATAAATAAATGAACATGCACATAAGAGCATTCAAATTATCTATTGTATTTTTCCTTTCCTGTACAGCTTCTGCATACCTTGAGCAATGGTGGAACCAAGGCCTCCAAGCATGGATCCACCACCACTTTGCACGGGTGCTGGAGGAGGAGCATGACTTGCTGCAACAATCAACAGGACCATCATTCATAAGAAATAATTCCATAACAGTGTCAAAAGCAAAATAAGGAAACACTTAGAAAACCAAATTAAAAAAAAAAAAGAAGAAGCTGAATTATAATCAAACCCAGCAACAGCTAAGTTGCATATGGAAGGATCACGCAGCTAAGTTACACATTTATAAATTGGCAGCATATTGAGGTCACTATTAGGACATGAAAAATTAAAAAGAAGGAACATGGTTATTACAACGGCTTCTAGAACATGAAATATAATAGACTATTCAAATGTTACATGAGTATTCCTATACCTGCTGAAACATGTACACACACATAAAGATCACCAGGTCATCAAATGGAATTGTTAAGAGAGCCCACGTGGCATTCTAAAACCACCAATAAATCATTAAAAAAAAAAAAGGTATAACAAAAAATGAAGGACCTATACTTTTAAAGAAGAGATGGCAGACCAAATAAGATGCTTCCAAGGAATTGACCTAAAAAAAAAAAACACACAAATTACCTGGCTGAGGGGGGTTACGTACTGGAGCAGGACTACGTGCTGGAGCAGGACGAGGAGCTGGTCTTCCTGCAAAAGTGGTCCAAACAAATACAAAATCACACGTAAAATGGAAACTAAAAAGGAGATGTGAAGATAACATGTGAACATGTGACCTTAGGTTCATAACATTCACACTTGTATGGAGAAAATGTGCATAATGCTATAGCAATAAACAACTAAGGTTAAAAGAAGCCAACACTAGGTAAGCAAAGATTTCCGCTAATTTAAAAAAAATCAAGGTTCACCATGCGGCAGTGGTTGCAAAATAATGGAGAACTGAAGCACAATATAGTGAAGCATAACATTTGCAAACAAACACTTAAACATGACTAAAATATAACAACACAATCACAAGTACAGGTACAAATAGGAAACATCATTATAAAAAATAAAAAAAAACTACAACAACAACAACAAAAACAAAAAACCCTAACAAACTTAAGGCGAGTATCTTGGCAAGCTCGTGGACGGACTTAAGAATGAATTTCCCCTCAGAAACTTTGGCAATGTAAAGTTTGAGAACAAGACACAATCAGCATTAAACAAACAAACAAACAAACATTAATGTGCAATTAAAGGAAAGCTTTGAGAAGGTGCCTAAAGAGAATAATACTTGAGAAGCGCACAACATGATTTACAAAATCTTGATTTCCAATATACTAAGTAGAAATACATTATCTCCGCGGTAATCTGAATCAGTAGGTTATTGGCTTTTGCATGCATGTCCACTTTACTGTCCCTACAGTTGGAGGAAGAAGAATAATAACAATAACAGAGATGTTTTTTCTTACTAACAAAATAATAATGTTTGATTGTTTTCAAATGCAGACTGACAGTTTAAACTCGAATAGCAGCATCCCATGATACCACTCTAAAATATGCAACAATATTGACACAAATATTAAGGGGAAGAAACACTTTGAATAAGCACAGTTGCAGGTCCCTTTTGCTCAAAATATATATATGAGCTAGTTTCAGCATGGCATGTGAAATGGGCAAAGTTGAGCATGGGTATATAAATAGAAGACATTTCTCAATCCTAGCTCTAGGGTCTGGACCACAACCTGGTCTCAGACAGCTACACAGGTGGGTCCACCTCAAATCTGGTCTGCTGCTCTATAACTTGGGCTAACCATGAAGAAACACTGATGCTATTAAACTACATGATTCAAATCACAGTTTCAGTCAACACACCAAAGGTCCTTTTCTTTCATCACTCACTCAAATAAACTATGATCAATCTATTTCATTGTGATTGATATGACAAGCAATCAAAAACAAAGTGCACTGCATATAACACAAAAAGCACATGTTTCATGAAAAAGAATTGAGCATTTGCAAAACCCACCCATATTTCTGTCAACCAAACAGATCTATTTAGGGAACTAGAACATAAAACTGGTTGGGTGGCATAGTAAACATGAAGGCATTAACATGCTTCAAAGAAGAATCAGGACATCGATTTAGGACCTCATATCGTATACACAGCCTACAGCAGTTTATAAAAAGCAGATTCAAGACAGGACTTGAATCAGCCCATGCCTAGAGACTAGAAAGAGAAGTTTAAGGCAGACCCACAAAAGAAAAGCCCTGTCAATAACAAAATCTTCTGAAGCTAGGGCAAAAGAACAAATACAGGATCTTTGGAAAGTGGAAAAAATCACAACTGGAACGAGATCTTAGCAAGGGAAAGGGAGAGAATCTCACCGCTACTGCGACGAGGCATGATGTAGAAATGAAGAGAGAGACCAAAAAAATCTGCAGACGAGAAAGCTCTAGAAACCTGGGAGTAGATGGAAGAACGGGTGCGAGGGTTAGAGGTGTTTATATAGGAGAAGCAGCGCACCGACTTTCCTTTTTCCAGTATGATTGGAGAAAACGCGGAGTGATGCCAGCCGTTCGATGAGAGTCCTCGACTTCGATTTTGAAACATTTCTAAAGCCTCCATTTCTTAGGGAAAAAATAAAATAAAAAAGTCTCATTAAGCCTATATTTGGCATCTCTATTTCATGCTTCTATTTCTCTAAATATTTAAATCGGACAGATGTTTGAACAGTTAGCGCATTTGGCACAAGATTCTGTACTCTGCCCGCCTGCCCGCTTTAGATGTTTAGAGGCAAATCCTCTAGAATCCAAATGCTCTAGAATTCAAATGCTCCAAAAGTGGGTAGATAAGAAATAAAGATTTAGGGTCTTAAAATATAGAGGCGGGGTATTTAAAATAGATTCATGGTTACCAAATGCATTTTTTTTATTCTAGCTTCTTTTTTTTAATGGCTCTATTTTAGATGGATCTATAAAAAAAATAAAAAATAAAAAGAAAGGAGTAGAGATGTCAAATAAGCCCTAAGGGGGCGTTTGCCTTTTACACATGAAATGCATAAATGCAGTTTACATATGGAAATGTTCCATATGTAAATTTCACATATGTAAGCTTTACACATGCGTTTCAGTTTACAACATTTGTCTACTGTTGTCATTTTCATATCATTTACACATGTGAATCATTTTACCACGTTTGTTTGAACTACATGTGAAAATGATAAATTTTTATTTTTGTAAATTATATTGATAGTAGCAATAGTTAGGAGCACTAAAAATGGTCATCACCTTTTGTTCCTGTAAATGTTTGGATGATTGTCAAACCATGAAAACATGGAAAAGCAAAAATGAAGTGTTGCTATAATAAAAAAATGAAAAAAACACATGTCACCAGTTAAATCCCTCCCTGATTAGTCAATAAAGTGGGACCAACTACACAAGATATACAATTAAAATATTCTAATGCATCTCCACTATATACCAAAAATAGTAACTTTTCGATCATTTCTATATATACTTTTTAAATCCATATAAACAAAAAAGCCCAAACCATAAAAAATTTTATGGTGTTTCAATCTCATATAAATAAGTAACCCATCTTTTCTATCAATGAAGTCATGGTGTTTCAAAAATGAATTTACCATGTGCCCTTTACAAAATTAACAGACGTCACATTTTCAAAATGAATATCCCTCCATGTGCAAAAAAGGGGAGAATTCCTACATGTTGGTTTATCGAGCTCTTCTATTAGCATTAGCATCCAACATCTCTAATGCTATTACATCTTGTAAGCGATAAGCATATTGACTATCAGATTCTTCATTGTTCACTCCATCCTGGCTATCATCATTATCTTCATCTTCAATGAATATTCTTTCATGACGATGACGTTCATATAATTCATCCGTACTAAGACTTCTCTTCATCATAAAGTTGTGTAATACAGCACATGCATTTACAATTTTTACCTGTGTCTTGATAGGATAATTACGAGGTATATGTGTCAAAATTGGAAACCATTCCTTCCACAGGCCAAATGTCCTTTTCAATAACATTTCTCAGCTTTGCATGTCGAATATTAAAAAGCTCACTAGCTGCCCTGGGAGCCAATGCTTGAGCTCAAAATTCCTTTAGATGATATCGGGTCCCATGATATGGTCCAATAAAACTTCGCCTATTACCATATCCAGCATCAACAAGAATATACTTTCCTATAAAGATTCAATGTGACAATTATCAGAAGATTGCAACATGCTTAACTAGTTTTCAAAAATTATAATAACTTTCAAATTTAGCTCTTGAAATAAAAATTTACCTTCGGGAACTTGAAGATTGTAGAGTCCCCTATTTTGTAGAACATCGAATAAAACTTTTTAATCGTTGGCTGATCCTTCAAAACCAGCACATACAAACTGGAACATCATGTCAAAACCAACTATTGCCATAACTTCTGTGCAATAAAACATTTTCTACATCGATATCGTTGTTGATCTTTAATTGATACCCATGCTGGAACATAAGTGCCATCAATGGCACCGATGCAGTCCTATCCCAATATAGCAAAAACATTTATCATCAATAACAATTTAAACATTCATCATAGGAAGTAAAAGATACTACCGTATAAATTGTTTATGTACCTTGAAAAAAGGGTAAAATACTGGATTGAGTGCAATCTGAGCTAGAGTAGACATTTCTGGTCCAGGAAGCTTTACATAATCTGGGCAGATATATAAAAGCACGTCTAGAACAGCACTGAAATACTTGTTAATGGTTTGGCCAGAGTGCTGAAATTGAATTTGCATTACTCGATTTCTTTGACTATGAACTACAGTAGCTAGAAAGATGGCCACCTGTTCTTCTACAGAAACTCTTTTACTTGCATGCAGTAGCCTTTCTCTCTTTAGTAAATCACATAATTCTAAAAACACATCAGTCCTCATGCGTAGTAAATCATAGGAATTACGATGATTACTCCTAATGAGGTACTGAGTAAACTCATGGCCAGACAGAGATAACTCGTGTACTCGCTTCCTCTTTTTTATCCTATTTTGTTTACAGTGATAGTCCTATAAAAGTAAAACTGTAATCATTGTCATTGCTACTACGTGTAAAAATACGATCTTCTTATTTATATCCATTACTTTTGCACTGCTAGAAAATTGATTGACAAATATTAGAATAGAAAAACTAACATAGCATAATAATCCACACTATATATCAACATGATTAATCTACATAATCCATGGATCACAATAAGAAAAAATGGCAAAATGAGTACATTATAACATTCATCATAAAGGAAACAACACTAATAACATAGAGTCATTTCAAATTATAACATGACAAAAAAGCAAACTGAGTCCCATGAAAAAAAAAAAAAAAAAGCAAACTGAGTCCCATGATAAAAAGGCAAACTCAAAGCCACAAAAAAAGTAAGCTTAGCAAACCAACGATCCTAAATAGAGCCACTTAGCTCCGCCATGAGCCATGCACGGCGTCGATCCTTTATTGAAAATGCAAGAAATTGACTAACCACTTGTGGATACTTCAATAGCCTAAGAGCCCTTACTTCTAAAGTAAGGTCTAAATCCAACTATTCGATGGCAGCAACAATGTCAGCTTGGCTTGGCCCTGATTGAATCATCTTGTCAGCAAGGTAGATCAAAGTAGTATTTATATCCTTAATTGCATGTGTAAGATCATAATCGCTTTTAGTTTCATCTTGCACATTGCGTCGAGAACTACCAGTTGAGCGTTTTTTTATGCATGGTGCTTCAGAGACAGCTTCATCCATCTTATCAGAGCTACTTGATTCCCCCGCCACATCATGGATGTTTGCCTGGGGGGCTTCCATCGGATGTGGTGGACATTGGTTAGTCAACAACACATCTCTTCCATCAGCGATTGAATCTCCATATATAATGGCAAACTTTTTATAGTTGACCACGCTTCTTCCTCGATAGTAATCATAGTCAGGGTGTGCCTGAATTAGACAAATGTGATCAAAATAAAGTAACAATTTTTGAGTAAACAATGTTTAATATAATATTAAGATATATTTATAATTACTTACCTTGACATAACCATCCCACACTTGGTCACTTGTAGTAACCCGTTTTGTAACGTCATCCCCACCAAAACCACTTAATCCCATGAGAGTCTTGATATGATTATAATGATGTTTTATCGTTCTTAAGCGATTTCTGATTTTATCTTTAACACATTCACTGCCATATTTTTCTTTCATCTTTCGTTCAATCTCCCTCCACCCTTTCGTAGTCCACCCAGTTCCATCCTTTCGCCCGAGATTGATTTGTTCTATCAATATATCAGCTAAGTATTCATCTGCAGACTCCGACCATGTGGTATTCTTCTTTTCCCTCCTACCACGCTTTTTTCAAGAAGATGTACCGACATTAATGCATTCAACATCTTCGCCGCATATTTCATTATCCATTTTTATATAGCATAAAGAGTTATTAAAAAAGCTGATTAGATACAAAATCCATGATATTAATAATATATAATTGAAAAGCCCTATAGTATCCTCTAAATTAGACTACCAAAAAGACTTTGCATCAGAATAGTCAAAAACGAAAAAGTGAAAAAAAAGAAAGAAAAAATAAATAGATAATTAGTGCCTGGGCCCCAGGGGGGTTTGAGGGTTTAAATGTTACAACTATAAGTAGAAACAACATAACAATCCAAAAATCCATGATTCTAGATCTTAATAGAAAAATATTAATTTATTACAACTGTCTTAGAGAAAAATTCATGTCAAGTGCATAATCAAACACCTGATAAGTTTGACAAAACAATGTCATTATTGGTGTGATATTATTTCTAGTGTAAGCTTTCACAAATGGAAAATTCAAGTCAACTTAGGAATAAGATAACAACAGAACAATTTACATTATTAAAAATAGTTATAAAAGGTCAAAACAGAAAAAAGGAAAGATCAAATGTAAGAAACAAAGAGATCATAGATAAGAAAAACAATGTGGGTTGGATTGATGTTGCCATGGTGATTTTAGTAATAAAAGTTAAATGTTTTTTTTTATTATATGCGGAATGAATTTTGATAGAATGTCATGATGTTTTTACCTGAAAAGGATAAAAAGAGTAAAGGGATTTGGTACCTCTGCTTTAATAGGGGTGTCTCAGTTGAACATGAAAATCACTAATCACCAAAAGAATTATGCGCATCAGATACTTTCTTTGATGCATCTATATACCTTAGATTGGTTTTAAAAATGAAAAAGAAGAAGACGAAGAATAAGAGGAAAGAAAGAAGACGACTAAGAAACTTGTACAAGAAGCACTTTAGCATCTCCCTAATGAAAGCAGAGAAGACTCAAGGATTTGATGTTGTTGAAGTGCTTCAGCATCTCCTCGATAAAGACTCAAGGATTTGATGTTGTTGAAGACTCAGGGATTTGACGTTGTTGAGATCAGAGATAAGGAAACACAACCAAATAGATCCAAAAACTGAAAAACCTAGAAACAAAGAGGAAAAACAACAGGTTTTAGAAAAGAACTCACTTTGTTTAACTAAAACACGAATGTTTTCTATCCACAGCATTGCAAAAACAGCAAAACATATCACAAAATCAGAAAAACCAATTGGATTTCCAAGTAGTTAGTGAAATATATGCACAATGTTCAAACTACATAATTCTCTCACACACAAAAATGCACAGAAGAAAAAGAAAAAAAAAAGAAGAAGAAAATACCCAATTCAACAACAATAAAGAAGAAATCACATTGTGCCTGGAACAACAAGTTTATAAACTGCATCAAGCAAAAACATCTCTCAACTATTGGGATCTAGCAGGATACTTCCCAACCATGAGCACATCAACGGCGTTCTCATTTTTAGCCAAACCTATGCCTAGAAATAAAAGCATCATCAAAACAAGAATAATCGTTATAGTCATTTCTTCGTTGTGCTTATGACAAAATTTCAAAGAACCCTTGTTTATTTCTCATCTTATGTCCAGAATAAACAAACTATATTATAATTGGATTATTTCAAAAGAATAAAAATATGGTGAACATAGATGAACTACAAGTAAGAATATTTTCTTTTTTTTGGTAGAATCTACAAGTAAGATTTGAAGTAATAAATTTTTCTCTTTTTTTTTTTTATTTCTCAAGTAATTCATATGTTATTCCATTCAAAAATTAAAAGGGTTTAAAACAATAATTTCATCATTTATAAATATATAAATCAAATTTAAAAAAAAAAGCATTCAAAATACTTTCACAATTCTCTCTGTCTTTGTCTTCATCCAAACAAATGCATATAGGCTAAAAATAATGGAGTTATTTTGAAAGTTGTAAATTATTCTCATTGAATTTTCATCATACACCTAGTATGCATAATGGAACCTAACAAAACCCATTCCATCCATCAAACTTAGAAACCATTCTGGATCTCTATTTTAAAACCACAATTGGCCAATGAAAAAAATAACTTACCGTCCACCATACAATACAACAAATTATGGGGAGTGGAGATGACGAGGATTATGGAAATGATGAGGCTTTCATCAAACATGTGGTGGATGCCTTTCTCTGCAATGACTGCATCAGTTGTTTGCAAGGGGATTGACAAAGGTGCCTGTGGAGGCATGGGCTTTCCACAACCCAATGCATTGACGTTGAGAGGAATGTAGAGAATTAAAAAACATAGTGGGTGGGGAAGGCGACAAGATGAAGGTAGAGAGACATGTGGAAAGTCATCGGCTTAGAGAGGAGAGGAATGATTGTAGAATCTAAAGTGAATGTAGTGTAGAGAGGCATTTGAGAGGGCAAGATTCTGCTTTTCACAACGGAGAAGGTGAAGAAGAAGAAGGGATCATGGAAGTAGGGATTTTCCAAGGGTCTTTTGTAAGACCATCTCTGAAAAAACTAAAAAGGGGACTTCTTCTTCATAGGTGCTGTCATTCCCATCTTCTTCACTTCTCTTTTGTTCTCTTCCAAGATTTAATCCACAACCTCATACACACCCCAACCATATCCACCCCAATTTCTCCAGCCCACACCCTCTTATCATATTGTGACCAATATGATGATGAAGCAGCAATAGCTAGTCTGGGTTGGATATTTGGGCATGTCGTTTTTGGGGAAAGAGAGATCGGCAAGTGTGAATCAGAGAGTTTTTTTTTTTTAGCTATCTGACTTGTCCCAGGGAGATTGAGACAGAGAGAGAGAGAGAGAGAGAGAGAGAGATTACATAGAAAGAGATAATGAGAGAGAGATTGGAGAAAAGGGGAGAGACATGAGAGGGGAGAAAGAGATGGGGGTGAGAGATGCATACCTTGGCACAGTAGTCTCTTTTACACCAAAGAGAGGAGAGTCATTCCGGAATGGGAAGGAAGACGAGACGTCTTGCTTTTGTGTTGGAGAGGGAATATTGAGAGGAAGTGGGGTTTGTGAGTTTCGAACCAAGGATAGTTTGACGGAACGAATGAACACCGTACCAGGTGCCTTTTTGAGTGGGTTTATTTACACACCATTTTCATATGGGATTCCTTTTACCATCCATGAAGGTGTGAAAAATTAGGTGCGAAAATGACTATATTTTCACACCATTTTCATATGAAATTTACATACGTGATGCGTAAAATAGAGCAAACAAACGTGATGGTATGTAACATTCACGCATGTGCATCATTTACATATGTAAATGGCTGCAAACAAACGACCCCTAAGTTTGGATGGTAAGGTCAAGGTATTTTAATAAATCTCTTCTTTTGTCGGAAGTGACTATGATTTAAGAAATATAAAGGGTGAAGATTGCAAAATGCCCATCAAATAATCTCATTGTTGATGAAAATTCACTTTGTAGCTCTAAGCAATTTAAGGCAGATATAGGGAAAATCTACAATGGAAGGTGTTAATTATTGCAAGCTTACTTTACTAATGGTTGTGCGACAAAGTATTTGTATTATGGAACATCCGCATGCGGATATCTCCATTGATATGGTATTAAAGGGCGAAGGGTTCCATTAATAAACTATTGTCTTCTAAATTTCACTGCTCTAACCATTATGACATCACCCGTTTATATGTCCATAAATATATATATATATATTATTTCGGGAATGCTCTTATCCCTTTTAGTGATTTTTAATCTAAATTGAGTGAAAGTAATTAAAAGCGTCTTCCTAATTAGAGTCGGTGGCTATACATTAAAAAATTGCGGACTAGAGGGGTTGGTTGTAAATATTTAACAATGTAGCTTAGCTCACCATATATAGATTCATATCTTGGTTTCCCAATTATAGGAGTTTATGGCATGCCATGGAATAAGAGTATGTTGAAAAAGGACGTTTTTGAAAGGAAAAAAAAAAGGTGTGGCTTATCAGAAGGATTGATCTAGTCTAGATTGAAATGCAAAAACATAACTTATGTAATTGACTTGACATGGGTCAGAAAAGGCTCGGTAACGAGTTTAGTTTTCAATTTGACATTCATTCGAATTTCACCTGGCCTTTGATTGATTGTAAAATTGTCAAACTACCAAAATCAATGGTAAGGCACATTAGTTCCACGCTACCAATCAAGGGATGATCCCTATTCCCCATGTTGAAGTAACCCCTTTAGTACCCGTGCATCGATCTAGCAATTAACAATAATAATACCAAATAACGAGTTGATTGTTACAAATTGGCATCCATCAACTTGATCTAACCACGAGCATACACATGACACCCAAAGCCCTTAGAGAATAACCTCCCATGGTCAAATCATTCTCATATAGGTACGTAATTGTTACGCATGCCTTGAGAAGTTCTTGCGTAAAAACCTTGATTTTATGTTGATAAAGAGTAGGGTTGTTAACTGGTAAGTTCCAGTCTAGGTCTATCGTGGACCCAGAGCTGGAACCGTTAGGGAGAAGGTAGAATCGGATCCAGACCTGAAACTGTTTCGGAATCAGTTTCTTGGCTCCGGAACCATATATAGGACAGATCCAGATCCTGTGTCTAGGTAGAGATGATATTAAAAAAAAAGGGTTTTTAGAGATATTTTGAAAATTAAGGTAATATGTAGGGTCTTGGGTTCACGGGCCTGAACCAAGGTGGAACCGAACCCATTTACTTATCGGTGCCTAAATAAGGACTCATACCCGGTTCTTAACGTGTTGGAACATTCAAATAATCAGATAATCGAAGACTCATTTATATCCCTACTCATGAGACCCCTTGGATTACAATTATTATTTTTTTCACCCATCCGAATGCACTGCACTATTGGATATATAGTTATTAACACAACGTAAAAAAGCCTAAAAAACCACAGAAAAAAACCATCGTTTTCAGCCAAAAACGACACATGTGTCCATCAGTAGGACCATGGTCTATTTTGTAGTCGCTTTTAAAAACGACAGTTATTAACTGTCGCTAATTTAAAATAAACGACGGTTTTTACATATCGCGAATTTTTAAATTAACGACAGTGAATAACTATCGGTTAATGCGATCGTTACCGACACATTTAATCAAATAGCCGGCGGCTAAACCTTGGATAAAACAACAATTTCTATATGTCGTTTATTTTAAATTGAATAATAAAAAAATAAAAAAATTCAACCGGCTGAAATCAAATAATAATCACCACACATGTACATTATCCACTCTTATCCATTCACATACCAATATACAACCATTAAACACTAGAAGTGAACATCCATACAATATTCAAAATTCCAAAAGTTGTCCAGGAAACAAAGCTCCATCCAAAACAGCTGAACATCCGTCCCATCATCAAAACTCAAAAAATTGTCCAAGAAACAAACCTTCATCCAAAACAAATGAACATCCATCCCATCATCAAAATCCAAGTAATATAGAAAAGAAAAAACTAGCAAGGGAAAGTCCTAAATGTTGGCCAATCAATAATGTCTGCAACCATAATATCTTCCATCTTCCTAACTCCGTCCATCAACTCGATGTCACCATCCACAGTCTCATCTATAACAATTGTATAACAATCTGAATTGTCCAGTGATACCCCCATCAAACTCCCAAATGCTACAACTGTGCTCTTCCTTAAATGCATCAACTTGTATGTCCCTGAGAGCGTTGATCTCGAGTTTGCTTGTGTCTCTTGATGTGTGGATGGCGGTCTCACCTACATTATAATTAAGAAACACATAATGTAAGTATTTTATCATAATCAATTATCTAAATAAGTTTATGAATCTACATTTTATATGTAAAGTTGTGTCTTACTCGAGAGGAACCCTCGTGATCGGTCGAAGACCGCATTTGCGTCCCACTTTGAGAAAGGGAAGCAACAATCTTCTCCATGTCTGCCATTCGAGATTTCAACCCATCCACCTCAGTCTCAAGGGCCACATGTGATTTGTGCTCTTCTTCATAAGCTCTCTTATAAGGATTCGAATTATGCACGATTGTCCTTGAGACACCCAACCCCAAGCCCCTGACACGTCCACGAGTATCGGTACCAAAAACCTATTTCAAAAATTAAAAAGGTCAATATGTGCTCTTGATATGTATTCATTGTTAAGTATTAATTAAAATCAAAAGACCTGCACCACAAATTGAGGAAGAACAACACAAAAGCTTGTATAGTGTTTGAATAGATAAACATTAATTTGATTGTCCAAAAAATTACAGCATTCTAAAGTATACATGAAGGCAATTATTGTAGAAAATAACTGCTAACCACTGGCAATTCTCAATTGTCAATTTATTGCTATGTTTTCATTTTAGAAAATAAGGCAGCAATGTTTTGTGTTTTCAATATATGAGTGATAATTGTGACAGTGGTCTGAACGCGGAAGTTTTACATTTCCTGTTGCATTGGATCCAGTGATTCCTGAATGAAATTTATTCAGTTTCCTCCACTCAAACTGTAAAAAAGTGAAATTTTTATCCTTAAACACAAACTTCCTTTCTACATTTGTAAAAGAGCATTACAATTATTTGTACTAATTCATTATCAAAGTGCATAAAGGGGTACTAGTATATGAATTAAGAGTTTTTTCTACCTTCACATTGATTGAGGTAAAACTATTTACATTATTCAATCCAAGCTGACAGAAAAAATGCCATGGGCCTGACATCCTAATGTAAAATTGGATTTTTAATGGTTTTGTGCTGAGAACTTCAAAATCCAATTTTGATGTTTTACTGTCATTTCCCAACTTCTTACTCTTACAGAAAATGTGTTGATTTTCACATATTGAGATTCTTTACTTGAAATTTTATGATTTGGATATTACAGAGATTGACAATGAATTCTATTTGTAGGTGAAAATACAAAAGATGAGATCAAATCTAGAAGAGAAGCTGATGAGAAGGATAGCAGTTGTTCATAGGAGAGCTGAAGAGTGGAGAGCATCTGCACAATTACTACACTCACAACAACCCCAAAGGACCTCTGAACAAGCACGGAAGATAAAGAATCAGCACAACTCTTATTCCTCAGACCACACTTCCTGTGGATGTTTCCCTTGTGGTAACCACGTCTGAAAAAAGAATGGAGAAAGATAACCCACTTCTCCCTCAAAGAATAGGGTGGGTCATATGCAAGCTGATGAGTACATGAATGTTGATTCAAACTCTTTCAAAGTAATGTTCTTGAGTTGCTGGGGACCCAACTGTCTACTGTACAAACTAAGAAGAGATGGAATCCTTTCTCCAAGAGTCTTTCTCGATTTGATACTTTCAATTTGTCTGATTGTAATTATTTTATCAGATGTTTTTAAGAAACTTTATGAAATAAAATTTGTCAGACTTCTGTTTAAAGAAAGAAGTATATTTCATGACTTGGGTATATACAAGATGAATGAATCAATGATCAGATGTCTGTCATAAAGGGGCCTCTTTGGTATCTGATTTACTACTAGGGAAATATATTGTTCTATCGATTTAGCAAAAATGGATTTCAAAATATTTTAGAGTTATTCCTTATCTATTAGTTTTTAAGAGTAAAAAATCAGGATTTTCAGATTTTTCAAACTTCAAAAGGTGTTTAAATTAAATTTCAGTACGCATCTAAAAGAGAACTTGCACTCTTGATGATTCAGTTGGTATATATGTAGCCAGCATGTAAAACCGGTCTTTTTGAAATATTCAAATCATAACATATCTAGGTGATTTTCAGAGCACTTATTGGGTGTATGCGAGAGCATGAATGTGTCTGTAGGGAGAATGGATCGAATATGGCTGTAGCATTCACTTGAGATGAATCTGGGACCTTTATATGAGCTTTTGGCTTTGATGTTGTTCATCCAAACATTAACAATGCAAATTGAAGTTCATCTAGAAATGTAAGTTGCTTATATTTAACATGGTTTTTGTTTGCAACCAGGTGGTCTGTAAATCACAATAAATTAGGATGTCACTCTTCTCTTCGTCCAATTTCCAAGGAAAGTAAAAGAAAAAAGATGGAATGTAAAAAACATATAAAGCAATTCGTCAATGATAATGTAAGAACTCATTTCAATACCTTTTAGCTGGAAATAATCAGCAACTATGGAAGAAGTACAAAATCCTACCATGTAAAAGAACACATGCATCTTCGGCAGAGGAATAAGAGAACAAAGATGAGAAGAAAAGTAAATAGCTTTTCAATAAAAAAGAGAAAAAAATCAAGGTCATACCAACGACGTGTGGAGAAAAAGAGTACACAGAGTGGGGTCTTGGTCTGTGTGTATAGAGAGGAGAGGTTCTTGAAAAACATGAGAATTTCAACCAACCGAATAAAAATCATTTAATCATGAATAAAATCAACCATAAAATCAGTTAGAAAACTATGATCCTTTCACATATTATTCAATCACACACACATGTTCATTTAGGAACATCAACCCATTTCATTCCAACACAAAAGGTTTTATTACCGAAATAAGAAATTAGAATTATCCTAGTTGTTTGTAAGACAATATAAACATTCATTCACAGCTAACTGTTAAAATAACCCCTATAGATGGATGCATAATTGAATAAACATTTTCGTATTTACATCTGCAACACGTCTACAATCTACACCAATAAACAACAAGGGTGTTAGTGAAGTGGACTTACCACAACGACAACAAGAATACAAGTTGCTTTCCGTTGACCCTCAGAGAAAAGCAATTTTCACTGCAAGAAGAGAAGGTACATCATGAACAAACACGAGGAAAAATTATCAAAAAAAAAAAAAAAAAATTCCCAATCCTAAATATGCATCATAATGGGCATATATGATGTCCATGTTGGCTAATTCCAAGTCAACTCTAAATTATATTATTAGAGGAAGTTAGAATATCACGATAATCAGAGTGATGTAAGGCTAGGCAGGCTATCCAACAATTGGGTTGCATGATCAACAAACCAAATACAAAAAGAAGTTAATAATGTCACTATTAAAGAGGTTCACAAAACAAGGTCAATTAGGATATGGGTTTGTAGACTTTGAAAATTCAAATGCAATGAGTACAATGGGTCTAAGTGATGCAATAAACCTCATTTGTGCATACTCAGTTTTTGAAAATCCCATAGGGCCCAAAAGTTATTACCGATCGATCGATACACACATCGGGAAAGAGAAATGAAATGTAATTATCTTTGTTGTTAATTACTAAATTAATTCAAGCAGAAAAGCATCTGTATCTACCAATTTCACAATAATAGCCAACTTTATCACCACCTTATCGACATAGCACCAACTGCCCATATTGATTTGGGTTAAAGAGGTCTCACAAAACAGGGTCTTAGTGATTCCAACATCAGTTTAATTATTCTAACCAAACAATAGCAGTACTTTGACCTACTATATTATATGAAGTTGAATCTTAGGAAATGAAAAAACAAGAAGTGAAAGAAAATGTTGCAGAGATATGCATACCAAGAGGGCTGTATGGAGTTATAAGAGAGTAAATAATTAGGAATAAGTGTATAAGTAAAAAACTTACAATTAGCTTCAAATAAAAGAGAAAATCAAGGAATGCCACTTGAAATGGTATGAGTGCATACATGCAAAACTAAAAACATAGTGGACGACCAGCTGTCCAGGCACATGGCTGGGCGGCCTAAGGCCCAATGCTTGCCCAACTCATAGTGGACAACCAGCTCTCCTATATCTCTTTAAATGTGTTCGAGTTTGATGGAGAGAAAAATGGAGTAGTTGACCTTGAAGATATTTCAGTCACTTATTAAGAAGAAATCTATCAAGACATGCTTGTAAAATGTAGTTGTGCAATTCTTAATGGTTTGATTCAGGCTTTTGGAAACTATTAATATATACACAAAACTCTGGCTAGGCATTGAGTCATAGTACACACATCAAATCTCCAAATAGGAAGTCGATTAAAGAAGTAAAACAAATTTAAACACTTTAGACCACACTGCTCAATGAGAAAAAGAGGATCATCAACACATAGATCTAAATGGCAAAATTCAGCACAATTACTATAAATTGCAAGGAAGAGCGGTCTGATTTTTCTATAGATTTTGGTGAGGATAGTTTTTCTATGATCAGCCGGTACAACTAATTTGGATTTCAATAATCCACACAGGTTTAAGCACAGATTTTGTTTTTCACGGGTTGAGTTAAAAGTTTGATGTTGCTATTTAGAGAGAGACATTGGCTTCCAACCAATAAGCATAAGACTAATTAACAGTAAAATAAATCCCTTTGCATCATGACCCATGACAAATGACAAAATTCACCACTTCTTTTCCCTTTTAAGGTTTTTTGGCAGGCAAAAATGGGACCAACGGATCCCACATGGATCTCTTGCCCTGCTAAATCAGTGGAACATTACAACCTTCAATCATACAGGCATTGATATCTTAAGCACACAAATGACTATTCTTCTTTGGACACTAATTCATTTCACGGGTTCTGTTTTTTTTTTTTTTTTTCTTTCTTTAAGGTAAATTTGTATTGAGAAAAGAGAGGGAAATAGGCAAGGAGCCCGCAAAAAAACAGAGGAAAAACGGAAAGGAAGGCTTACAAAAACACCAGTCAACCTTGACAAAGGACTACAGAATAGGCCAGCCCAACTGAAATACAAGAGAAGACTGCCACTCCCTACACTGCACAGGAGGGAAAAGGAGCCTCAAAACAATGAACAAAATAATGGATTTCCAGCACTACTATGCTCTCAACCGAACAACCCTACACACCCAATCTGGCACAGCAATACCACCCTGCAAACCCAAAACAAAACAAGCCAAAGATCTTCATATCACACTACCCCATAGCACCAAGCGAAGCACAGCACAACAATAACCAACAGGACTGACAAAGAAATTTTGTAAATAACAATCTTACCCTCCCAGAATGTTGGTCACCAACCAGGATATGACCCTTATCAAACAAAGCTTAAAAGCCGGGCACTGCAGCAAGGCGAACTAAAGCTGGCAGCTAGACAGCCACATTACCAAGCGCAGCGACAGAGTACCGAAACATCAAGGAGCATCAACAGGACGATACCAAAGCAGCCCTGATCTCAACAACTACTTGGGAAGCCTAATCGAAATTGCACAGTAGAACCGATCAGAAAGAAGGAAGGCCAATAGAGGACTGAAAAACTGTTAATCCAATCACCAAAATCCCAATCACCAAACAAACCCTTGCCAAATCTCACAAAACCACATTCATCTCAGCCCCCCGCCCCCCCCGGCCGTCCCTAACCACAAAGGCCATTGTCAAACCCATCACCTATTCCCAAGACCTTTTCTACCCCCAAAACCCATTCTCCATCAACCGAACCCCAAACACAGACTCCAAATCTCAAACTTCCAATACACCAACAAAACCCCATGACATCAAAAACATAAAAGAGGTTTGTAAAAAAAGGGAAGAAAAGACAGAAAATGGAATGAGAAAGAGGCGATGGGGAATGGAAAAAACAGTCTTGCTACGATTCCTCGACCTGGGGCAGAGACGAAGGTAGGAGGATTCCCTCTGACGACAATCGGTTTCAGGCCTCCATTGAGAGAAGAAGAATCTGATTGCTTTTGAGGTTAGGAAGGAGGAAGAGGTAAGGAATAGAAAGATGGAGATAAGATGAAGAAATAGAAATAAAGGAAATAAAAGGAAGATGAGGAGAAAAGGAAGAGAACCTGTAGGGAGATTGATGTTGGAGTCTCCACGAGAAGATGTCGGAAGGGAGCGGTTTGAGTGTCTTCACCAGAGCTGCAAGCGGAAGTGATGCTGTAGGTAATAATATTAGGGCGCGAAACGAAATAGGGTAGTGGAACGGGCGCGCGGGAGAGAGAAAAGCATATTAGGAGGCGCCGGTCCTTATTCATCAGTATTTTTAATATTGGATGCGACAATATATTTGCCATCGTTTTGGCAAAAGCGATGCCGTATTTTCGTCGTAATAACCAAACAGTTTTAAGCTGTCGGTAATTCCGTGAGTTTCCATCGGTAATCAGACATTTTGAGGTAGTGTAATATTATTAATATTTTGTAAGATGGAACTTTGTGGGCCATTGATCAAGGAATTAAGGTGTTTTGGCGGGCTCAAATTTGATACACAAGTAGGCGCATCTAAATATTGGAAAGCCCACCCAGCCCCAGCCCCAGCCCCAGCCGCAGCCCATCCACACATATGGGTTCCAGAGCTGGCAGAGCATGCGGGAATATCCGGATAGGTGCTGTTGGTCAAAACTCAAAAGCAATGACGCAATCGCTCACCCCATTTTAACTCCATCGTTTTTCCTATAAATACCCTAATCCCTCCACCTTTCTCTCATTCTAGGGTTTACAGGATTTTCTCTAATCGTCGTGGACTTCGCTTTTTCTTCTCTCATCTTTCAACGTTCGTGTAATCATGGCTCGCGGCCGCTCCGGAGGTAAACCTCCCTCATCTCTTTTGATCTTCTTTCATTAAGATCATCTTAAATCTAGAACCAGATCTTGTTCTAGTTAGGGTTCTTCTTCTTCTTCTTCTTCTTTAAAATAATCTTCACTATCTTGTTGTGTTCAGGGGTTCTTCCTTGTTATCTTTTCTGCCTTCATAGAGATCCATTTTTTTTGTTAGGGTTTTCCTTATTTGATTTATATGCAGGTCTCTTGTGTCTTGTTGTTCTTTCATGTTTTGCTCCAGCCCTCTTTTGGGTTTTTGTAGTAGTATGTATCTTGCTAGGGATTTTTGAAGATGATTTAGAATGTTTGATGTTTAGATATGTTGAATGGGTTTATTAAATTACAAGCAGATTGATGTTTATTTATTTTTTATAATTTTGACTTTTTTTAATTTTGACTATTGACCTTTTATTTTGTTTTGTATGTATCAAATGACTAGTGGCTGTAATGCTCCAGAAAACACTGTAGAAATCAGATAGATCATGGTGGAATGATGGTGTTTTTATTTTCTGTACCAAAAGTATGATATAATTGGTGATCTTGATGCGGAAAGGAGGCTAAATGTGAAAAAATGTTTTGTATATATATATATATATATTTTGTCGTTGATCGGTTACGAAGTTAATATTAAAATAAAGAAAAGAACAATACAAAGGAAAGCAAAATAGTGAGGAAAGATATAAAAGCCTTGTACCAAACCTCATTGAAGAAGAAAAAAAACATACAAAGAAGTAACACTAAAAGAATCAAATACCAACAAAAGGATCATCCCTATCCACGCCTTGTTTGGCTTGCAAATCTGCGATAGCATTGTCCGAGCGGACAAACCACCCACATCCAAGAAGACAAAGCTCAAATCTCATTAAGGATGTACGGAGATTTCCAAGGAGCCCTACAGAGATTTCCAAGTTATAAAATGTCATCTCATTGCATTATTCGTTAGCTGGAAAAGATGCACTGTTCTTTCAAACCTAAATCAAACTCTTGAACAATCTGTTTTATGTCTTGAAAGTGTATTTTAAAACTATTCTAGTGAAAGCTGTTTCTTAACATGTACCTAGTAGTTCGCCCCGAGTCACAGTCAAATTATTTAATAACGAGGTCACACTGTTTGGTAGGGAAGTCCATGATTTATCATGCCCGACTTATGCCAATTATTCATGCCAGGTCGAAACTAGCCATATTCTTTTGCCCAAGACAGACATGCTATTGTGATTTCTCGAAGCTTCCAAAATATCATGGTTCTAATGTTATTTTAAAAGTTTATTTTAAGACTGCTGATTAAAATGTGAGCTTGCATTTGGAAACTTGTATATAAGATTGGTACTATTGTGATTAAAATGGTCTGTGTTGTCTGTAATGGTCTGTGTTGTCTGTAAGACACAATATATGAAATATGTTTCCCTTTTTTCCAAGGACAGTGGGCGTGTGTGGGAGTGTTCAGAAGCCAATGCTCTGCAGAGATAGACGGTCATTATCTAGCACATTCGAAAATTAGAATGTTGAAATATATACATTTCTGCTTGATTTTCTTTTTTCTTCTCCAGTTGCATTGTCAAACATGTCAACTGCCTATGCCTATGATTTTCTGTGGTTGTTGGATGTTGATTGTGTCTTGTTTTCATTTTCACTCTATTAAGTTTGGAAGGGAAAAGGGAACATGATAAAATTTTGTGGAGGAGCTTTCTTGACATATTTTAACTCTTGGTGGTGCTCTGTTTGTGTGCTTGTGCTCATTATTGTTTATTGACTTTCTATTTTAGTTATATTTAGTTTCTTTTTATACTGGTATTTAATTTCTTAATTAGATATTTGCTTTATTTTGTTGTTCTTCCCCCCAACCACCACCTGAATGAGGGAAAACAAATTATTGTTAGAATCCTATGATTTGTATCCCGAATCCTACGATTCGTATCAAATCTGATGGAAAAATGTATCCATATGATGAATCCCACTTACAAGTGAATATTTGGATTCAGGTGTGAATCTTATGATTTGAGCACTCAACTACGTCGTATCTTACCTTACGATTCATGCGATTTGTCTAAGTGGGAGTAATTGTAACTGAGATGCTAGTATTATATTATATTAACCATCCTTTCTACTTTTTTTTAGCACAACTATTTTTAAAAGATTATCCAGTGATTAACAGAACCACTTAACAGTTTTTACAATTTGGGGAGGTTTTAAAATTAATAAGGAACATTCATGCGAGCAGAATACTCAACTATACATATGCGGGTTGTTTTTCGGAATGGAAGATCATTTTCTAACCATTGTCTTTTGTTCATTTTCATTTTTTTTTTATTGTTTTCTTCATGATTTTCTTTTTTTTTTTAACTTCAGGAGAAATCCTAGCCATGTCAGGGGATTTGTATTTTTTTTTTTTGGATTAAAACAAGAAAGAAATTGCTGTAACTTGTTTATTTAACATTGATATCTTAAATATATTTAACTATTAACATATATCATTTATGATATAAGAATATATGTTAATGACCTTCATATGATTGTGTTTAAACATACTTAACTATTCATGTATCTCATTTATGATATATGAGAGCAGATGAATATAATGACTACCATTTCTTTCTTTCTTTATAATTTTTCTTTCTTATAGGAGAAAAAAATCCTACAAATCATGGTACGATATATGAGTTGATATAATTCACCCAAACCATTTCAAAAATATATATATAATTCACCCCTTGAACGATCACCCAAACCATTTCAAAAAAATATATATAATTCACCCCTTGAACGATTAGAGAGATGATTTAGATTTTCAGAACAATCTGAAAAGTAATTATACATGCTATGTTTATCTGGAATTGGGTTTTTTAACTTCAGATGTTATGTATAGGCTATCTTTTTAGAAGTTTGTATACAATCTATTCGTGTAAATATAAAAACTACGACCCTCGGAGATGTCTTCATTTCTCATTATAATGCCCGTGCTAATTGATTGTGTCTAATTTCATACTGTTCAATCCATTTTTGCAGGAAGATCTGCCCCTCGTGCAGCTCCTCGTCCTCGTCCTGCTCCAGTACGTAACCCCCCTCAGCCAGGTAATTTGTATTTTCAATAAAATTTATTAATTTGGACCTCTATTTTCGTACCAAAAGGAATGTTGTTTCGTCTTTATTTCTTATATTTAACTTCAATATATTCTTTATAAAACTAATTAATTATTATTAATAGTTCTTGGCATGTCTTACAGTGCCACACCCTGTTTATTAATAGTTCTCGACTTTAGTTCATTCTACTCTCTCATATGTCCCAAGTGTTGCATGGGTTTTCATTAGAGTACCACTATTGACCATGTTTGATTTCCAGCTACCTTTTGAATGTAATGTGATGACCTATGATTTTATCCAGCAATATTGAAATGTTTGAATACATTCAAATAGTTCATTCTATCTCAATCCTTTCTTTTTTTATTTTGGCTAAGCTGGGCTACTGGTTAGCAGTGATACTCTAAACTTAGACACCCAATCATCAATCCCTAGGCATGTGAGTGATCAAAAGTGCCAACACCACTCAACCATGAGTGCGTTGGCCATTCTATCTCAATCATTTAGAAGTCATTATAACTCTTTTTCTTTTTTCTTCTTTTTTGATATTTTGCTTTTTAATAACGATCTCTGTGGCTTCTAACTTCTTTTTACTTTCAGCTTGATTTGCTGTTTTCTGGGTTTCTTCTTCTTTTTTTTTTCTTTTTTTTTTTCTTGTTGATAGTTTAATCTTTTATCATACAGTTATTTGTCATATTGATGGTTCTGGTTATTGTTTACAGCAAGTCATGCTCCTCCCCCAGCAACTGCACGGAGCGGTGGTGGATCTATGTTTCAAGGACTTGGTGCCACTATTGCTCAAGGTATGTCGGACCTATAGAGGAATAAAAACAAGTAAATTGAGTGCCTTAGCACATGTATTTAGTTAATTTTTGCCTCCATTGACATCGGCATCGGCTAATGATGTTGAGGATGGTTCATGAGTTCTTGGAGATGATTGGGTCTTGTTAATGTTCTCTTTATGTTGTCCCCAGGAATGGCATTTGGCACTGGAAGTGCAGTTGCTCACAGGGCTGTAGATGCTGTGATTGGTCCTCGAACTATTCAACACGAAGCTGTGGTTACTGAAGCTGCTGGTGCTGGTGCTGTTCCAGTATCCAGTGTTAGTGGATCTGATGCATGCAGCATGCACTCCAAAGCCTTCCAAGATGTATGTAAAATTTTCATATCAAGGGGGGTTTTCCTCAACATTATTATTATATGCATGGTTGCATTGTCTTTTTTTTGCGTTCGCACGTGGCTTGTTAACCTTCTGTTGTGATATATTTATATGTGAGATTCTCTATCTGATCTCATATAGAGGATGTTGTGATATATTCATTGCTTTATCTTTATTATAATGGGTCTCTCATTTAACCGGTCAAGAATGTTGGATTACAAAGGCTTCATAGTACCTTTAGAAAAAATAACCGATGGTACGATTGTGTCTTTTAATAGATGGTTGAGAATGAATGGCAGTTTAATGAAATATGCTGGATGTTGTATGTTTGTAATCTTTGATTGCTTGATTACCTTGATCTTTTATCTCGGGCCCTGCATCTCCATAATCTGGAAGGCAGAATATTATTTTTGTTGTTACCTTTATTTTTACTACAAAAATGATGCTATCCTTTGTTGATAAATTTTTGTTCTGAATTTTGCAGTGCCTGAACAGCTCTGGGAGTGACATCAGCAAGTGCCAGTTCTATATTGACATGCTGAATGAGTGCCGCAGGAACTCTGGTTCCGTGTTCAGTGCCTGAGTATTCTCCCATTTGTCCATCCCTGGACCTGAACTGAAGTCTTGTTTGCTTTTAAGATTCTTATCATCAATTCTTAAGTTTGACTGGTGGTGATGTAGTTGGGGGATTGTTATTTGATATAATAAATCTCTATCCGCAAACTATGATAATTGACACTCTTAATGAAGAGTATGGATCATTTTTTATGCTCTGCAGTGTTTTGGTTGTTTGATTGGTCTGCATCCGGGCAGTTTGGTAGGCTGGGAAGGGCTCTTGGTATGAAGATCATGACCAGATGAAGTCAAAATTGGCTCTACCATCTGCAGCATTGGGCAGCATGTATCAAGGCTTCATTTTATGTTGAGTCTGGATCACCTATTGGTCCGCCATGGTATAACAAATGCGATAGGTGATCCAGACTCTTTATGTTATGCTTTTGTTGATTAGCGTCTTGTGACATATTGAAGTTGGCTAGTACTGTACTTGCTAGCTTCTTATTCTAATTACAATTTAGCAAATGGACGAGGATATTACACACCCCATGGAGATCACTTTTTCTAGTAATTAGCAATTGGATGGGGATATTACACACCCCTTGGAGATCAGTTGTTCCAGTAACTGAAGTATTTTTACTCGAGCTGGGGTTAACTTTTTTGTTGCTATGTGATTCACTAAGATCCAATTTATGTCATAGCCAATAAAAGAAAATGTGCACCAGTTCATTTTCCTGATTTGTTATATAATATCTTCCTAATATGCATTTTTATATATTTACGGGTCATTTTTTAAGTATGTATATTTACAATAAATACGGACTCTAATGATTAAGAATACTGATAAAAAAAAACTGGTCGGAACCTATCACTTGATTTTATGTTGAAAGTGTTTTCTGATTTGGTGGAAAGTTGGCTTTAGATTTATGATTTCTATTTATTTTACTTTTTTAATTAATTTAAATGTATATTATTTTTCTTTCTTTTGTATATTTTAATCATGTGTTTTAGAGCAACATTGCACAAATGTGAATGATGGTAGAAACATGTTTTGAATTTTATTATAGATTTCACTTGTATTTTCATAATATAAACGTTACTAACTTCAAGGGGTAACTCAGTTGGCTTAGGACTATGGTTTACATTCAGAGGTTGTAGGTACGAAATTGTACTACCACATTGAGCCTATAGAGGAGTTTACTCGGCTTTTTCTGAGTCCGCAAGTATTAATCCAGTCTAAAGGATTGAGAATCATCTTATAGCAAAAATAAGATAAATAAATATATATATATATATAGGGGAATATTCATATGCATCCATCCCTCACCATTTTTGGTGAGGGACACTCCTTTCGGGGAAGGTTTGAAGTACAAAAGTGTTTTTGTACCTTACATAAATTACACTTTTGTACTTCAAACTTCCCCAAAAGGGGTGTCCCTCACCAAAAATGGTGAGGGATGGATGCATAGGAAGACCCCCCATATATATATATATATATATATTAACATTACTAAAGTTGCAGAATTGCTCCTCCCACAACCTATACGGCCTAAATTAGGTGAGTTGTGACTTGCGACCCATCACCAGCATGGCCATCACCGCGGGTCCCACCTACACCTGCTACATGCGAGCTGATGTTAGAGAAACGTTTAAGTTGCTGGCTGTGAGTGCGCCACGGGCAATAATTAAAAAAAAAACGTCGCGCTGAAAAGCTCCATCGCTTGCAACTTTGCCCTGACCTTTTCATGTGGTGCAATGATCACGTGGCATCTTGGGGGAAAGGTGTTTGTGTCTTTCTACATCTACGGTATCCATTGTTCTGAAAACGGGGCTATTTCGTCTTGCGGGGTGTGTGATGTAACGGTCATGAACCTACTGGCAGGGCCCACTGCTTGTTTTTTAATGGACTGCTTAATTTGAATGATCAGTCTTCAATAATTGTTGTTGATGGTGAATTTGGATAATCAAACTTTAATAATTGTTGATTGTTGGTGATGGTGATATGGTTTTGAAATTGACCTTGAGCATTCAACTGACTAGATTGATGGCTGCTATTGCTCTCATAAAAATTTTAGCTTCAAAATATATCTATTTCTTTTTTTTCTATCGGAGGGTTTCCAGCCTTTAGGACTGGACTAATCTCTTCGGGCCCAGAGGAAAGTCAGGTAAACTCTCGTGTAGTCCCAGTGTGGTAGTGCAGTTTCGAATATACAACCTAAGAATGTAAACCATGGTCTTACGCCAACTAAGCTACCCCAAGGAGTTAGCCTCAGAATTTATCGTGTCTTTTGAGTGGACCATGGGGTTTTTTCTTGTATGGGAATTTCTTTCGCGCGCCTTTAATGCACAGAAGGGCCCACTTTTAGAGATAGTGGTGCCCATCCATCAAGATTTTGTGTGTGCCCTTGGGCTTTAGTTTAGGCACCATAGTGGACCTTAATCTCATCCATCCAATAATTACAGATTGTTGCTCACATCTGCCAAATTTAACGGCCCAAATGAGTCCACTGTCGACACTAATGGTCCACTTCAAGCAGCAGGTTTATAGTTGGGATGTTACATCTTTTCAAACCCTGGTAATATGGGGTCATCGTCCATCTAACATGGGGCCGACGATCCTTGGAAGAAAAAACGGCCGACAGACTAGATCATAAAGTAGTGGCCCCCACCATGCCAAGTCAAGGCTGCCCAAAGGAACTTCAGTCGTCACACACCTTATGACTTTGTATAGGTTTGTGGTTTACACTAATTTACATGGGTAAACGATGTAAATGCCCGATCATTACGTGACATTATATTCATTTGTGTAATATATAAAGGCAGTGTGAAATGGTGCATAAATGATATCATTTTCACTTATATACATACTCTTGAGGGGTAAACGATTACAGCACCCTACACACTCTTGAGGTGGTAAACAATTACACGCACCCCCACCAAAAAAAAAAAAAGCCTACTACATTTTCATATGCCTCCACATGTAGAATAGTGTATAAATGATGTCATTTTCAGCCTCTTAGATACATACTCTTGAGGTGGTAAGCAATTACATGCCTTCCCCTTCTTGCAAAAGCTAATACATTCTCATACACATCCATGTGAAGGGTCAATCATGTGTTCAAGATCCCTCATCTAACTATCTTTCATTTTTTTTTCATGTGTTCAAAATCCCTCAACTACCTTTCATATATATTTTCTTTCATGTGTTCAAAATCCTTCAACCATCTTTCTTTTTTGGGATAATATCATAATACATACCTGTACTTTGGCTATATTTTAGACTACCCCCTATACTTTGGTATTTTATACTAAACCTACCTGTATTTTAAATCATAATGCAAATAGAGATGATCGTGACGGAAAATATGGAACGACAAATTTTCCCCTCTATATAAGATGACAAATTTACCATCGTGATATAGGTCTTACTCCTCTCTGTCTCTCTCCCCTCTGCAACACCAAAAACCGTCTCGTTCTCTCGTGAAATTCTCCTAAAACCCATCTCAGATCTTCAAAACCCTCACTTTTTCAACAATCTCTTGCTTCGAAAATTATGGTTTCTTTGGGCGATCTCCCTGCAATCCAAAGTCCTCCTCCCTCTCCGAAATCAGAATAGTAAACATCCATATCACCATAGCATTTGTTTCGTAAGTCATAACTCTTAACAAAAAAACATTAAAAAAAAAAAAGGCGAGAGAGACCACCATGAAAGTTTAACATAATACTCTCTCAATAGTGTAAATGCTCCTCTGCGAGGAGAAACGGCGAATTGTAATATAAACACCGGTGTCCATTCCTATTTCCTAAAACTTCACAGGTGCTCCAAATGGTCAAACTAAAGAGGGAGTAGCATGACAAAAAGAGGAATTAGCCATTTTGGATAGGCTATGGATTTGGAGATCACAACTTATAAATCATAATACGGCGATCTTAAACTTGATTTAAAATTTTAACAAATAGATGGTGGTCTCGACTTGGAAGTGACACCTCTGAGCTACAGAAATTGGCAATGTTTTCTCTTTAAGTCAATGTTGCAGTTGCAGTGGATGAAATAGACCATTCCCTGCAATCCAAAGCCCTCCTCTCTCTCCATGCAATCCAAACCCATTCCTTCCAATCCAGAGCCCTCCTCCCTTTTCAAAACCCCACCCTCGCTCGATGCGGATTGTTCGATCCACCTGACCATTCGTCTTCCTTCCCTAAACACTCGTCCACGATTCCTCCATCTATAGAAACTCTAATGGACTTTGTTATTGACTTCCGTCTCATCGAGCTCGCCGCCGATCACTATCGCAACCCAAAGCCACCGTCCATACAGTCCGATCTCGACATTTCTCAGGCTTTTAGCGATTTTTCAGCATGCAGATGGAAGCCGTTGTTCGTACAGTTTGATTTAGCGATTTTTCAGCTGGCTTCTGTGCTGGTTTCGGAGAGAGGAGATGAGGAGTGCGGGCTGGAGAGAGGGAGAGTTGCAGATCGATTAGGTTCAGAATTTGGAAAGGGGGAAATGAGGAAAAAAAAAAAAGAGGCGAGCCTATGATTTTGTCTCCCAAAGGGCAAATAAGTCTTTGTGGGCGAGTAATTTGCCGCCAGTATGCACCAGACACAATTTATACGACCTATGGCATTAATAATAACATAATTTGTGAGTTTTGCATGTTAATTAAAACTACATATAGGTTTAGTACAAAGAATCAAAGTGCAGGGAAGTAGTATAAAATATGACAAAAGTACATGTATGTATTCTGCTATTACCCCTTCTTTCTTTTTTTTATAAGTCTCTTGGGCACTAAATTCATGATGGACCATTCACTTTTTTATATCTTAAATATTCATAGATTTTGAAATTTTTATGAAAAATAATCTAAACTATAGTTTTGATTTTTATGCACTTTTGTGAGCCCCCAATTCATTGTATGAACAGTTGATATTCTCATATTTATGATAAGTATCATGATTACCTTTGCTTTTTATATCTTAAATTGTCATGGATTTTGAGAAATTTACGAGAATGCCCAAAAAAATCAAACGCATCTTAAGCTGTTTGATGAACTTATTTATTCCTGTAAATATAGAATTTTGGCGGACAAGGTAATACATTTCACATATGCAACATTTACATATGAATAGGCACGTACATATGCTACACACGATCCCTTGTCGCATTCATTAATAAAGTGCACCCCTCGAATCACTTGTTTTTCCATTTGAAAAGTCTCCAAATAGGCAATTCAAGCCATTCATCTTCTTTATTGGTCTAATAAATCATAACACATGTGATTTTATATCTTATAAAGTTTTGTGAAAATCATCAAAACTTTAAAATCTATAGATCTTTTTCCTTCTACTTCTTGTTTGTAATTTGGCAAACATAATAACTGCCTTTCACATATTTAACATCATTATATGTAAAACTTGTCTTGCCATCCCAATGAAAGGCAAACCACTGATCCTTGTGGAGCTCAGATTGAGACCAATAAAAAAAAAATCACTAATTGAGGTAATATACACAATCAGGTCAAAGTTAAATTTAAAATATTATTTTTTTGCTGAAAAAAAATAAATTTGCTGAAAAAAAATAAATTTAGACAAACAATCGACATTTTTTTTTGAAGTTCTACTAAAGTAAAATGAAATTAAATCATCAAATATTTAGGGCAACAGAGTGAAAATCATGCATTCCACATTATGGGCCTGTTTTTTTTACCGGAATTTATGACTAGAATTTGGAAGGTTGGGGTTTTTTGGACATAATATGACATGGTGTGACATTTTGTTCCCTTGTATTTGAAATGCTGTGTTTCTTTCTTAGAATTTCAAATTCCAACCACCCAAAAGACCTTTTGGAATTTTTGAAATTCCACTTCTATATTATTTGTTGGAATTTCAAATCCTTCATAAAAAAAAGGAATTTGGAATTCCATCTAAGGGGACAACTTTTGGAGAATTTAAAATTCTCCCAGACATGAATTCTTGAAATTCTAATAAAGAAACGGGCCCTATCAAACCATCCTCATCAAATCAAACCAATTGCAGAACAAAGTAAAAAAAAAGCAACCAAAAATCAACCTTTTCAACCTACAATACTTGCCTGACAATCCCTACTGAAAAACAATCCCATAACATGATTGACATTAAATGCACAGAACCTGCACCAAACAAAAGCTAATTAAAGTAATATACCCAATTAGCATGTGTCATACATTAGTACATGCAATAAATGCTCAGATTGCACCAAGCAATCATGTCTCATCACGGTCATATAATAAATAATTTGAATCCAGACCGTTCGTTTCATCCACAGGCCTTTTCAGGGGAGTGGCCACAAAGCTGGCGGGACCCACAAGCTATCCCAGTTTGAAAATGCCACGTGGTTGGTCAAGATGAAGCTTACAATCAACTGAAGTATTTGGTAACTCACGAAAGTCGGCCTCTCATAAGTCCCATCTCTCTCTCCTCTCCAGATCCGTCTCCCTCTCTGTGCTTGGAGCGCAAACCAAAAACCTCCATATATCTCTCTACCTCTCTCTGCTAGGGTTTCCAAAACCCTAGATCCTCTTCTTCTTCTGCTTCTCCAAACCCTAACTCGATTGCAGATCTTCGAAGAAGATCAATGGCGGACGATCCGATCGCATCGACCTCGACTTCGTCTTCTTCATCTCCTTCCCATCCTTCATCGGCGCCTGCGAATCCCCTCGGCCATGCAGTGATTCCGATCGTCAACAAGCTCCAAGACATCTTCGCTCAGCTCGGGAGCGCGTCGACGATCGATCTGCCGCAGGTGGCGGTGGTCGGGAGCCAGAGCAGCGGCAAATCGAGCGTTCTCGAAGCTCTCGTGGGGAGGGACTTCCTGCCGAGGGGGTCCGAAATCTGCACACGGCGGCCGCTCGTTCTGCAGCTCGTGCACACGCCGCGGAGGGGCGAAGAGGAGGCTGAGTGGGGGGAGTTCCTGCACTTGCCTGGCAAGCGGTTCGCTGATTTCGGCGCCATTCGTAAGGAAATTCAGGTCAGTGATATACAGTGAGACCAGTGTGATTCTTGTTTGTGGTAGTATTGTTGATGCTATGAATGTGGTGATGAGAAATTATGGTTATGAATTGGATTTTGTGTGGGTTTGTGTTTATGGAGGAATTATAAAGCTAAGGTTGAAGTAGGGGCATTTTAGTTAGTTGCAGCATTTGATATGTGTGGATGATATAGATTATACACCAATTTAGACGGTCTTTAGCTGAAATCCAATGTTTGAAACTGAAATATGAAGCTCTGTTTTTATTTGATATGTGACTGTCTGCTTAGTGAATGCCTGTTTTCATCTCCAATCAGGGGTCCAGATAAGTGAAATTGGAAACTATGCCTTTTTGGATCTAGTTTACACAGAAAGGCTTGTCCTTTTTGATTTGAATCTCTAGTCCACAGAAGAAATATTATTACAATTAGCGGAAAAAAGGATATATTGATTGGTACTTAGTTTATAAGTCAATTGTACATCCCATCTCACCAAGTGCTTATCAGTCCAGACTCCAGAAAGTTTCTGCTAGATTTTAGCTACAACAATCAAGCTTTTTTTGACCTGTTTGTTTTACTTGTATGTGGAACTAAACATTGCCATTCCCTCCATCATCATGAAATTATGGTTTTGAATTTGCGTCCACCGTCAACTTAATTGCAGGCTGAAACAGACAGGGAAGCGGGAGGAAACAAGGGAGTTTCTGACAAACAGATTCGTTTGAAAGTATTTTCTCCAACTGTTCTTAACATCACTTTGGTGGATTTGCCTGGAATTACGAAAGTTCCAGTGGGTGACCAACCGACTGACATCGAGGCACGGATTAGAACAATGATTTTGTCATACATCAAACATGAGACCTGTATAATTCTAGCTGTTACACCAGCAAATTCAGATTTGGCCAATTCAGATGCACTTCAGATGGCAAGGATTGCCGATCCTGACGGTAAAATCTCCAAATATACTCATATCACCAGGTCATTTACCAAAAGGAAAACTTAAAAAGAACTCAAGAAATCTTCTACAGTTCTATTATAATTTTCTATATGCTGTGATAAATTGCTGTTTTTGCTTTACAGGTTCTCGAACTATTGGTGTTATCACAAAGGTCCGACACCTCACTTCTTACTTTTTCATATGTCACTTCAGTGTATTTTACTTTGCACCTTTTTGCTTATGGTGCAAAAAGATGATCTTTTCCCCTACTGTCTTCAGTTAGATATTATGGACCGAGGTACCGATGCCCGCAACTTTTTGCTTGGAAATGTGATTCCCCTTCGACTTGGTTATGTGGGTGTAGTGAATCGCAGTCAGGAGGTAATCACTTTACATACATGGAGCTTCATCGCAACTACTTGATGAAAGATCTCTTATTATGATATATACAAAAAAAAAAAAAAGAGTTGGGAGATCTCTTATTACTATTACTGCTATTACCATTATTATTAATATTATTACTGTTTATATGATTGCTGCCATTTATTTAGAATAGAGAATAATGATAGAACAGGCTGCATGGAAGCAGCAGGACACATCCAAGGCTGATAAGAATGACTTTGTTGGAAAATCTCTAATTCTGCTAAGCATCAGGGTTTCATCACCATAGCTCATGGATGGATGTGAAATTCCTTCTTGCTAGAGAGTCCGCTACCTTCTTATCTCCTCTGAGGACGTGGGAAAAGGAAACTTGGAAGGGATGTAAAAGGTCACTGTTGTTGTCAAGAATTTTCTGCACACACCATAGATCTGCTTGGGCACCTTTGATCTAAGTGATTGCAGTTGTTCGAATTCCACATGGCACGGCTAGGGCTTCTGCTTCATTGTTGTTCCTAACACCAATTGGGCCTGAGTAGCTACTGACAGTCCTCGCACTCGAACCCATATAATACCTACAGGCTTCAGCTGTAGCTAAGCCAGGGTTTTCCAACCCACTGGTTCCAAAATTAGGCTTTTGACAATCCCTTGCCATCTACTTATGGTACTGTAACATTATCTATTTATAACATTTAGTATAGCCATTCATGCCCCCAAATCAGAGTTTTACGGCAAATGTCATTTGGCTGTGAAAGCACGTGATCATGCTCTGGATTTCAATCATATTCTCTGTGTTTCAGTTTTTGTACTACTCTTTTTACCAATGTCATGGGTGATTTTGTGTTTGGTTGGGACTTGGGAGTATTATATTAGGAAACTAGACTGATTGCATGCATCCTTAAGGAATGCTCTTTTATCAAATAGAAATTAGCAGATGTTTTAGGTTTTCAAAGGTTTGACTGGCCAATTTTTGTGTGTTATTTTCAAACAGGATATTTTGTATAACCGCAGCATTAAGGATGCACTTGCGTATGAAGAGGAGTTTTTCCGGAAAAAAACTGTATGTCAGAATTATTTTCAAAGTGATTTTTATACCTCGGGTGCACTTTTTAATATGCCACTAATGGATTTTTTGTTGAAATGATTACAGATATACCATGGTCTTCAAGATCGATGTGGCGTCCCTCAGCTAGCCAAGAAGTTGAATCAGGTACAATTGCTGGTCCATATTATGCTTTATTTAGTGTATGGTATGCGCTGCTGGATTTTGTTTGAACTTCAAATGTTTATTTATTTGAACTACAATTGCATGTCTTCAGCCAGTTACCAATGAGAAAAACCGAGCAAGTTATGTGCTCTTGTTTTTATTAACTCTGCTCCACAATCACTGCCCCTAGTCTTAACCATAGTCTTTTTTCAGGGCTTACTCATTGGGTTCGATGTTTTACTTTGCTCAGACGTATTCTTAAGATATCACATAGGCCCCCATTACTTATAAGCTTCTCTCAAAGTCAACAATCTAATGACTAAAATGGAACTAAAATGAGGAAGGGTTGTAAAATTGTGCTGTTGACCTCCATACCACAGTAGCACCAATGTCCTTTAGCACCCACGTTTATTCCAATAATGCCATTCCAGTTAAGGTCTAACTAAATCTTCTTGGACGGTGGAGTTATATGTCTCTGTCACACCATAAATCCTCTGCTGAAATCCCTCAATCTTGGTAAATAGACCTCCCCAGTTGTCCAGATATAGTTACTTAATTCCTTGAAGAGGGACCCAAACTGCGTGCCATTCATTTTGAATAATTCAGAGTTCAATTTGGGCAAATTCGAGCTTCCAAAAATACATAGTTCACTGCACCCCTCTCAAATGCTCCATCAAATCTGTGCCTTTTACAAAAAGCAATTGAAGCTCTCACTCTCACTCTCACTCTCACTCTCACTCACTCGTTCCATCAAATCACCTTTTACAGAAAGTAACTAACGCTTATTGGCTATCTTTCCTTCATCCATTGACTCATTAGTATTTATCGGAAATTTGTAAAGCATCACAGTGGGTCCCGCTTGTCATAATCTAAACCAATCGAAATAAATGTCTCTCTCTTGTAAGCAAAAGTTCACTTTAACAAGAATTTGGCTCTCCACTCTCGATATGATCAATCACTTACAAAACTAGTGAAAAAAAAAAATGTGAAAAAACAATTTACATGTTTCTATTTACTAAATCTGACAGTGGAATCATCTTTTATTAAAATGAATTTGTCTAACACTAATACAAGTGGCAGACATTAATCTTTGTCGATTTAGATTAAAAGGTGAGCCACTATAAAAGTTTAGAGAGTTGGTGAATGGGAGCCGTAGAAAATCGAAAATCTGAAATCTTATCTTTCTCTTCAACCACCCTATATATATATATATAATCATTTTAGAGATTTCTTCCCCATCATGTGGATAAATACGCAAGCAAGCATACAATGATATAGTTGATGTATCTCTCTTTATTAACCTTCAAATGGGTCCCATTATCTAATCTAAAGTCTAAACCATTCAAAATTAGTATTCCGCAGTGACTCGGTATTGATCAAATCTCCTAAATTCTGAGATGGATTTCCAGAAGATTGATCATACAGGAACATAAAATTTCATTCATTTGATTTTTATTTGGAGTTTGATATTTAATTTATTTTACATTGATAGCTAATTGTTTGAGGTTTATTAGTTCTTGGTGGAAAATATTATTTTTTGTTATGATGGTCATTAAATATATATATGTATATATTTTACTGAATTGGACCTTCTAATCATCTTAAACTATGTCAGATTATATGCTTGAATTTGCACATCAAACTCATCAAACTCGAACAACGAATCTAGTGAATCAAATGACTTAATGAACCTGCCCCATTAAATTTTCGAATTTGAGAAAGTATCTAACTGCGAACTGTGAACTTAAATGCACATCAATCAGATTGCGAATCAGGTAACTATCGTGCAGATATGCATGGGCCACATATATGATGCTTTTCTCTATTTAATATTTTTCAAACACTAACACGAGTCTGTTCTTTTGCTCAAACGATACCTGATATTTCTAACTTCTATTGCAGATTCTGGTACAGCACATCCGGACTGTGCTTCCAGGGTTGAAGGCCCGCATAAGTGCTCAATTGGTTGCTGTAGCAAAGGAGCATGCTGCCTATGGCGAAATCACAGAATCAAAGGTGTCTGATATGTCGTAAATGTGCCTGGAATATACTGCTTGAATGTTGTCACTAACATCCTCGACTATACTGATCCTTCGTGAATGACTGCTTTGCATAAACTGTTTGATAAACTTTGTCCTGATGCGTGATTATGTTATGAATTAGTTCATAACCATCATCATTTATTATTTGGATGGATTTATTACAATTGCTTTAGATACTAGTAAAAATGTGTTAGATCCTTTCCAGTTTTATTCCATTGGTGTGTTTCAGAGGGAAAAAGCACTTGGAAAACACAAAAATTTCTACTTATGGGAGTTAACATCCTTAAGAATAATCCAGCCATATTATCTATGCATCCACACTATATATGGTGTTCTATTTTTCTCCTCTTTTTTTGTTTTTTTTCATTTGATCGTATTTACTATTTGCATCAAGACAATAAACTTTGGAAACTCAGAGTTGACAGTTTACTGTCATCTTTGGTGTGCTTAAGATCAAACTTGATGACTCATAGGGTCAAAGTTTAATTTTGTGGCCCTATCCAGTGGCTTTGCAACCTGGTATCATCCAGTGGTTGCATGTGACCTTGGGGGTTCCCCGAGGGGCTTTAGAGAGTAAGAGTTTGTAATCTGCCTTACTTCTTTCCAATTAAAGTATCAGTTGTCATTGCCTGGTCACATGGAGACTTAATATATTCCATTTATTTATACTTGAAGCTTTGCAAACTTCTTTTGAGGACAATATTGGACCATTAGTTATTTTTTTGTTTTCATGCCTAACAACTGCAGGCTGGGCAAGGTGCTCTTCTGTTGAACATTCTTTCAAAATATTCTGAAGGTAAGGGTAGCTCAGCTAGTTTTTATGTTAAATTAAAAAATATATATATATATATATATATTACATGTTACTGAGTACTATGTGATTTTCTTGTTCATGCAATGTTTTCCCCTTTGAGTATTGGCCAGTTTTACATATTCTTTCCATCTGATGTTATGTGGGTGAACTCAGTTACTGATTTGAGGAAACCATATGTCGGCAACTGAAGGTGATTTCACTTTTTGTCATATTTTACTGGAAAGGAATGTGGATGTTGCTATATTAGTCAAAGGAGGAGCTGCTTGGCCCACTTTGATCCTTTTTTGATGTCTTAGTTATGTTTTTTTTTTCCCCTGACCTGCTGCTCTAGTGTCAATGGGGACTACTTATAGGGGGTACAATACGACCTACTTAACTTGGAACCTTTACGCCTACCCTCCATAATAGAGGGTTTATCTAACTGTTGAACCAACCGTGGCCCGCGGGAAGATGTCTGGTTGATGATTTTTAACCTATTTTTATTTTTTGAGAGAGAGAGAGAGAGAGAGAGAGAGAGAGAGAGAGAGAGAGAGAGAGAGAGAGAGAGAGAGAGCCTGTTGGTCCAATCATTCCTGTAAAGTGCCTCTGTAGGTCCAACCATTCCTGTAAAGGGTTATGGGAGGCCTGAATCTGTTCAAAGAATGCTAAGTCTGATCAATACCTGGATTTGATTTAATCTAAATGCTTGATTGTTGGTACTCAGTATCGTGTGTGCACTATTCATGCCTTTAAAAAAAAATTGTTCATATTGCATAATGTATGAGTCTGAAGGCCTGTATCCTGATTGATAGTTTTTCCTGACCATAAATTTTTATCCTATCCTGCCTGTTGTGCCTCTGGGCAGTATGAACTATGGATCTGCTGCTTTGATTCGGGTCAGTGTAACTGGGCCATATCTAGATCATTATCGACCTAGAAGGGATTAAGGATTTTTTTTTTTATTATTTTTTTTTGTGGGTATCCTTGTGGTCTTTGACTTGCTAGGACTAATTTCCCGGGTGGCATCTGCGAAACCCGCACAAACTGACAAACACACACTAGGCAAATCTGGGGCTGTTTCGAACACAAGATGTGGGGAGCAAAGCCATGCCTTATGCCACTCCACCAACTCCCAGGTGGGTGGACTTAGGATCTTCATGGATTTGTTGTACAATCTATTAATGGTAGAATCAAGCTCCAAGATGGCTTTATCTTGTGGAGGGAAAATATGGGGAGAACTGTTGAGACTTTCCTCTCCAGATAATGGGACTAGAGGTCTTTTCAAATAGATAGATGAAGATTAGGAAGCTCCTATGGCGGGCTTCCTTTTTTGCGACTATTTGGGCTAGTTGGAAAGAAAGAAACCGGAGAAGCTTTGAAGGCAAATCCTCCTCTACGTCGACTGTCTTCTACAGATCAAAATTTCATGCTGCTTCGTGGGTTTTGATCCTCCCAGAGTTTTGGGGAATGCCTATTGATGTAATCTTACGTAACTGGAGAGAGGTGACTTAACTTTTTAGGGTGTCATTGGTTCAGAGTTGAGGCCTTTAGGCTTTGGAGAGATTTTTGGTCCCCTCCCCTTTCCTTTCTACTTTCTTGTTTTTGGATGGTGTTTTCCAGTCATTGGTATTTTTCTTTGCTTTCCGGTATATTTCTTTTATACTGCCAAGCTTTTGGTTGATACAAGTTACCATTCAAAAAAAAAAAAAATGATAGATGAAAATTCAATCATATTGAGGTTGGATGAATTGGCACATAGCCTTGGTAAGTCAGCAGTTGGAGATTGAAGAGTCCACTTGGGCCCGCCTTTGGTAAGTGCAGGTCCTTTCAGTCTTCTCCGCGTATGATATGGCACCATGCCCAATTATAAGCTCATCGAACCTCTACTCACTGTTGGATTGATTCTCAAAAAAGTGCATGGTTAATGGACTATTAAACTTTGAGGCAAAGATCAAGGGCTAGGATAATTTGATGTGCTGATTTTGGATGACCCTTATTAGTAACGAAATCTTTCTATTCTATCCCCAGTGATAGGAGTGCATCCAATTGGGTCCCACAGGCTGGACCGCGTGATCACGGCATGTGGTCGTTCATAGGTGGAAATCTTCCCTTTATTAGAGTCATTGTTCTGAAATATCGTATCGCAAATAGTTAAATGGGATGAATCAAATCATATCGTGAATTGTATGATTTTTTATTTTTCTTATAAAATGATTAATAATTTAAAAAATAAAAGAAAGAGAAAAAAATGTATTCATAATTCATATATTTTATATCTAGAAACATAAATAATGATAGATAAGACTGGGATGTAATCATATTAAGAACATTGTTAACATATTAGTTTATACTATTAAAAAAATATGAGTATATCATAAATGATATATGAGAATAGTTAAATATGTATATCAATGTTACAAGGAAAAATAAACGACTTAAAGTGGTTAGTGGTTTTTTGTTATCTTTTAATCCAAAAAATAAAAATAAAAGTTAAGAAAGTGTTATCAAGAAAAGAACAGAAAAATTAAAAGATGAATGTAAGATAAAACCCATATACCCAGTCGAACGCTCTAGTCACATGCTTTTTCCTTATTTATCTCTAAAACCTTCCCAAAATTCAAAAATTTCGTTAGAGGTTCCATTAATCACTGGATAACCTTTTTTATTTTTATTTTTATTTTTATATTGACACGTTAAATAGAACAGATAAAAATAATGTAAGATAAAACCCATACGTCCGGTCGAACGCTCTAGTCACATGCCTTTTCCTTATTTATCTCTAAACTCTTCCCAAAATTCAAAAATTTCTTAAGAGGTTCCATTAATCACTGGATAACAGTTTTTAATATTGACACGTTAAATAGAAAAGATAAAAAGAATGTAAAAGAATTGCTAATATTAACCTCTCAGCTATAACTGTTTCTGTTGATGAATTGCTTAAATTGTAAGATATTAAGATACAATAAAACCAATATTAAATCGTAAGATTTGCACCTGAATCCTATGACTCACCTGTAAATGGGATTCGTTGCGTAGATACGATTTTTTTTTACTTAAGATTTGATATGAATCGTAGGATTCGGGATACGAATCGTAGCATTTTGACAACCATGATTGGAATAGCTTTCTTCTACAGCTCTTTGTATATTTTTTAATTTTAGTTGAGCCTTCTGTTACCATCCAAACAAGTTTGTGTTGGGCAATCCAGAAATGCATGGATGTAGGTTTGACAGAGTCTAAGATGAGCATGTGGATGTGCTGAGGTGGTTTGATAAGGACTTGGATGGCATAAAACAATTTTCTTTTTAAGGGGGAAAAAAACTTACGTTGTTGGTTAACTCTGTACATCCTATAAGTCAAGAGGCTGGTCAATACAGCCTATTACATTTGTTTTCCAATACTACTTCAAGTTTTCAATGGCAAGCACCTTCCACTATGCGAGGGGCTGTTGTCAAGGGTATTCCAATACTTGATTTACCATTAACATTTTTTAAATTTCGTCATCATCGAGGCCCTAGCCTCTCTCTCTGCAGTCAGCTTTGTGTATTCTGCTTTTCCACTAGAGTAACATATCTTAATATGCGGTGTGTAAACCAAACTTGTTTCTTTTCTTAACTGGCCTGTATTTTTATGTTCTTCCTGTTCACCATGGCCTTTGCATGCTACCAGAACTCATCCTTGACCTATTCATTACAGCTTTTTCTGCAACGGTTGAGGGAAAGAACGAAGAAATGTCAACATCTGAGCTTTCAGGTGGAGCACGGGTTCACTACATTTTCCAGTCTATATTTGTGAAGAGCTTGGAGGTTTGTATTAGTATTTTTCAATCTTGTGTTCGTATAATTCTCATTTCTCAATGGCAGCATTCTGTTCTAGTGTTTTCCTGCAAGCACATTAACTGTAGATCTGTATTTACAATATATTTGAATTATCATTTATTAAGTCTGAATGTTTATTTGTGTCTTTAATCAGCCAAATTCCCATACTTTCATAGAACTTATCCTTTTCTTTCTTTAATCTGAATATCATATCTCACCCTTATGTGGTGATTTGAATTGTATGGCAAGCTGGAAACAATCTGTGGTGAGTTTATTGATGCTACTAAAACATTTGCAGGAAGTGGATCCGTTAGATGGCTTAAGTGACGAAGACATCCGCACAGCTATTCATAATGCTACTGGTCCTAAAAGTGCCCTATTTGTGCCAGCGGTGAGTCATAACTCTTGGTGACCATCTATTTGAATTCAGTACGATGTAAAGTTTTCTCCTGATTCAGTTTATTCGATTTTCTCCTTTCTGATGGTTAAAAATCATTATTCCTTTCCAAAAAGATTATAATAATTCTAAATTCATAACTCCAGGTACCATTTGAAGTTCTTGTGCGGAGACAGATTGCTCGTTTATTAGATCCAAGCCTTCAATGTGCAAGGTTTATCTATGATGAGTTAATTAAGGTATGTTGGTCGTGGAAGGCCCTTTTTTGTCCCTTAGGAGACTTAAAATTTAAGTTGTAGCACTCCTGATTTATTCTCTCGTACTCTCTCCCTCCCTCTCCCTCTTCTCTATTATTCTATCAGATGAGCCACTGCTGTATGGTTAGTGAGTTGCAACGCTTCCCTGTTCTTAGAAAACGCATGGACGCTGTTATTGGAACTTTTTTGCGGGAGGGCTTGGAACCTTCAGAGACAATGATTGGACACATAATTGAAATGGAGGTATTCTTAATTGTTAATTATTGAAGCTGAATTTTCAATTTCTGGGCACAAACATTTTCAATGCTTTGGATTATGAGAGGATACAAAGTGTACGGTAAACCTTCTTGTCTGTGATTTAATTTATGAATTATGATGCTGAAACTTTCAAAAGAGAGATTTTTTTCTGTTTTCCTTGATCTGCGAAGGAAGAGGCTATTGTTCAAAATTCAGAAATAGTTTTTCATGCTAAGTCAACAGAAAGAAACAAGAATGATAGTTCTCTTTCTTCAGCATCTCAAACATCAAAAGCAATAATTATGTATCTTGACATCTGAAACTGGGATGTATGATCTGTTAATGATGAGAATTTCTTAAAGATTTGCTTTTTATATAAAAACAGAAATCCTTAATCTTCAAACAACTGATTCTCCTCCAAAAAAAGATCCCCTATGAATGATACAAGTAGATAATAATTAGGGGGTCCAAGCCGGCTGGGTATTTGCCATTCCCAAGCCTGGCTGAATTGTATGTGGGTGAGCCAGTATCCAAGCTCAAGCCTGGACAAAACCGGAATTGCCAGGCCCAAGATGAGCCTGAAGAGCTTAAGCTTGGTGGTATATAACTAGACAATATAATATTATATCTATGCTATGTCTATAATATATATTTATAATTAGCATAGTATGTATGTAATTTGGGGAAACTAAATACATGTATAACCCGAATGGAAAAACATAGACAAACCCCACATGGTTGGGACAAGTCTTTGACGACGACAATGTATGTAATTCAGGCAGCTGGTTTCAATTTAGCTACCTAAGGCCCAAGCCAGAGGGAGGCACATATTCCACTCCAGCTCCTAATCCAGGCCTAAACCTGATCAAGCACTTACCAAATTTGGTTTTCATCTGGTCTTGAGCTTTGCCAAGTTCTACCCTTTTGCAAACATGCGCACAACCGCACTCAAGATTTGTGGGCCCACCTATTGCCCATTAGTATGTACAATCTGTAAATAATTTCAACACTTCTCTTCTAATTTCATAGCTTTTTTTTAGTAATTTAATACCCAAGAGTTTGTCATTATTCATTTATGGCTTTTCAGTTTTTGGTGATCTATGTGAGTCTTGCAGTGACTTAGGTTATTTGTTGTTGTAGATGGATTATATAAACACTTCACATCCAAATTTTATTGGTGGAAGTAAAGCTGTAGAGAATGCATTGGAGCAAGTTAGATCTTCTAGGCTTTCTGCATCTTTGCCCAGACCAAGGGTATGCTTTTCTATTTCTTGGGTACTGAAGCATTCATGTTATGGATACCATGCATATTCAACCTTGTTAGGTGCATTTCGTTTTTATTAGTAGAACCGGTGTCTCACATATCTTGGTCCAGGATGGGGTGGATTCTGATAAATTACAAGCATCTGAAAGAGGTCAGAAATCCCGAGCGAATCTTGTTAGATCTGGTGCAAATGGAATTGTTCCTGACCAGGTATCGGCAAAGAGGATTATGGTGTTTTTCATGTCTAATTTTTTACATTTAGGATGTATAGATGCAGAATATTTAGAAAGAAGAATGTGGTACATTGCATCATTTTCCTGGCTTAACTTATGGTACTATGCATCATTTTCCTGGCTTAACTTATATTTGTTTCATGTTCCTATATTCTGGTGATAAACAGGGAGTCCGTCTGGCTGCAGATGGTGATAAACCTGGAACATCTGGTAATGCTTGATCCTTAAAAGAATGATATTCCTCTACTGACAACATCTGATAGTAGATATTGTACTCCTTTTACTGATTAATATCCATATTCAAGTTAGTTAATTCGTCTGAACTATGATAGTCCTGTTCTATGTTACTCGAATATGGGTATGGGTTACGTTCACAGGCATAAATCCATGTACTGTACTTGTTTGACCCCTTAGACCTTACATTACATTTACGAGGCTAATTTTAGTAGTTTAATAAATCTTCTCATCATATTATATATGTAGTATATATACACAAAAATGTTAGGACTTTTTTTGAATACTCGCTTGCTTGAATTTGAATTTATTCTTATGTATCTTGATAAGGGTGTCACTGTCACCTGTAACTGTCATGTTACGGAACATGGGCACTACAAGTAGATGGTATGTGTACTTTTGGGTTTGTTTTTGTGTTCTTTCTGTTGGTCATGGTTGTTCGGTCTTGGGTGCTGGTTGTCAGCTTGTCAGTATAGTTCTTGTATTGCTAGCTTCCTTTTAATGAATTTTATCTTAAAAAAAAAGTAGATAGTTATTATTCTAGTTGTGCATTAAATGTAGTTAAAAAAGTGATTGTCACATGATGGTTTTGCCCACTGCTTACTGCTTGTGGTAGTTACCGATTTACCATTATGTGAATTTAGCAATCCGAAACATCAAATGCACAACAATGATATAGTATGTAATAGTATATGGAGATAAAGAAGAGTACTATAATTTTTGAGGATGTTTTTGCCCTTGAGTGATTTTACCCATACAGGTGGTGGTCACTGATAACCCTTAAGGGGTAGCCACTTCTTTCAATAGTTCCTTGTTGATGGCCCTTTCTCTAGAGACGCCGCTATTACCACTGTGGAAAGTTTCCGGTGTCTTTTTTATGGCCATTTCGTAGAACTGCTTTGTGTTTTTGCTAGTAGCATCACATCATGTGCTTTAGCGTGTACCTGTCCCCAAGCCCGGAGAATGTACTGTTGTGTTAGACTGGAAGTTGGCTATGAAAAACTTGAAAACACACTAGTCTACTTTGAGACAAGTTATGCTCAGCCTACTCCAGTTAAATGAGACATGAGATGGGTTGATGATAATCAGTTCTTCATTGACTTTTGCTAAGAACCCAATTTGACCTATGTTGGCCCTCTTTTGATTGATCCAACCTGCTCAGTTCACATGCCTCTGTACACATGGGCACTGTTTGAAATTTAACTTCAATTGGAGTGTTATATACTGATTGATTTACACATGAATGTATAATTAATACCTGATCTATTGATGCATCCGGTGGTCAGTATGATAATGATGTTTGCTCGGTAGTTATTTCTTCATACTCTTTAGACGTTATTTGCACATCATCATGTCTGAACTATGTTTTGAACCATGCTGCTAATGTATGATTAATCAGGAAACACATCAGGATCATCGTGGGGGATTTCATCTATTTTTGGTAGTAGCGATAGCCGTGCTACGAAAGAGAGAGCCATAATTAAATCACAAAACGGTCCTATTCCTAATGTGGAGCACACCTTCAACATGATCCAATTGAAAGAGGTAAGTGCTACCAAGGGTGTGGCTTCTCTTTATTCTGGTTTGGTAATTAAATGATTATGCATGCGTGACTAATGTACTACCTGACAGCCCCCCACCGTCTTGAGGCCCTCTGAAACTCATTCAGAGCAGGAAGCAGTGGAAATAGCTGTCACGAAATTACTGTTGAGATCATATTATGACATTGTCAGAAAGAATGTCGAGGACAGTGTGCCTAAAGCAATTATGCACTTTCTGGTAGGTGACCTTGTTGCTTTTGTTAAGTCATCCTTTTTGTTTGTATTCATATATATATATGGGGGATGTTCAAGTGCATCCATCCCTCACCATTTGTGGTGAGGGACACCCCTTTTGGGGAAATTTCAAGTACATACTTCTCTTTTGTACTTGAAATTTCCCCAAAAGGGGTGTCCCTCACCACACATGGTGAGCGATGGATGCACTTGAATATTCTCCATATATACACACACACACACACACAAAATGAGAACCATCTACATTTCGCGGAGGGATGCTTCTTTTTGCATCCTCTTATGGTCTGTGTAATGTCATATCTTAAGTTACAATGACCTAAACAGCCTAGTTTTATAATTGGTTTTCTTTTCGGATGATTGTACTCTCGGTCAAAAGAATGACCGCCAACATAAATTTGAACTAACAAAAATATCATCCAAGTTTTGATTGTACAACAAATGGGTAAGATTTTCCTGCAATTTCACTGCTCAGTATGTGTGTTCTCATTAGTGGCGCTTCACTTAATGAATTTGTCAAATTTACTGAGACTTGCAGGTTCTTTTTTTGATAACCTGAGACTTGCAGTGTTAGTTCCATTAATGCTGAATTTTGTTTTGAAAAATTCCTGTTCTGTCCCTCCATTACTTTTGTAGAATGAGAAAACAAGAGTTATGAGCCTAGAATGGCCGTGTTTATGTTTTCCTCAATCTTCTCTTCTATTTGGTGTGTTGTGATGTTCTCCTTGATTTTCATTCATTTGGATTCTTATTTTGCTGTTTTTAAAATAAAATCATGATATTGCCAGTTAAAAAAGATCATTTAACGAAGTCATGATGTTCTCCTGCTAAGCTTCATTTTAATGAAAATTTGAAGTTACCATTAAAAAGATAAAGATCATTTAGCATAATCTTAAGAATAATTTCGTTCAATTGTTCTATCCATCTTGTGGCTCATGGTACCACATTTTAACCTTTTACAGGTCAACCATACAAAACGAGAGCTGCACAATGTCTTCATTAGGGAACTATACAGGTACCATCCGACCAAGGAAAAGCTAGAGATAAACCACTTTATCGTTTTTGAAATTTTAACTATCTTTTTCCTTTCATTTGATATTTATGAATTGAGTATTTTGTGGCTTGAATTACTTATGTGACCAACTTTTTTTTTTTTTTTTGGTCAAAAAGGGATGACCTTATTGAAGAGATGCTGCGGGAACCAGAAGAATTAGCAACAAAAAGGAAGCGTACAAGGGAAACTCTGCGAGTGCTGCAACAGGCTTTCAGGGTGAGTGCATATGCCTGCATATGATGAAATTGTGCCTACCCTTTTGATCTTTGTTGTGTAATACCAATTACCAAGTATAGGCTTTCCATGAGGTTGTGTTATGTGAATAAATAGGTATGTCGCATGGGTATCTGCAGGAAAAAAAAGAGATAAAAAAAAAGGGAACTATACATGACAGTTTGGTTGATTCTACTAGCTCTTCTCATATTAGAGGTGCATATGGACTGTCTGGTGGCCCCTGCATGGATGTTGATATCTCAAAAATCACAATTGATTATGAATTTTAACCCTTAAAAGTTAAAACACACAATTGGTCATTTGATTGTCAATAAAACTTTGGTTATGCTTTTTGCTGAATATCTAACCCGAAGACTCCTGCAATAAAAAATTGTAACATCTAAAATTCCTGTAGTAAAATGCTAGTCTAAAACAATGTAGTCTGGCGCAAGAATAAGAAAATGTGAGCTATCATCACCATTTGAGCCTTATTCCATCATTCTGGGTTTGGTTAAGCAAGCTATAGCCAATCTCTGTGTGCGCACATCTGAGGAAACAAATGCAAGTTTAAGTGAAGGATAAGCAGGTAACACTCTACGAGGGATTCCTGAAGTCCCATAACACTACAAAGGGATTACTAAAGTCCCATTATAAAGGTATCCTTCTAATTAATAACTGTTAAGCATGTGCATAAAAGATATTTTTGAAGATTAGCTATGTTACCTTCAGATTTGTGGATCCCTTTTTTATTTTATTTTATTTCTCTTTGATTCACAACAGAAATTTTTTCTCATAAAGGCAAAACAGTTTCAAGGATACAGTATAAGGGATAAATAATTATATACTATATCCTAAGCCCAAAAAACTATGCAAAAAGATCAACAAAGAACTACTTGATGTTAAGATAACCTAGATCAGCTCCCTGTTTCAACGAACTATCTCCCTCGCAATTAGCTTCCCTCTCAACATGTGAAACCATACTAGCATTTAGCTCCCCAGGCCTCTCTAATTATAGAAGCAAGCCTCCTTGGTTCGTTACATTTCTCTTTTCGACCAATTAATTGTACTTACGGACTATGATCACCAGATACTTGTACAAGACCAACGTATCCGTATCGAAATAATACGATACTTGTATTGGTACCCAATACTGCACCGATACTTCTAGGGCGTAAGTTTGGCATACTCTACTTAGCAAGTCCATTATTTCATTTAGTTCTTTAAATTTTCTTACTCAACATAGAAAATGTTAGAAAGAAACATAAACAATGATAATTTCATTAATTCAAACGCGATCTAAAGGAAAAATTGGGACACCCTTATCCGTATCCATGTCCTAGATTTCCTAAAGGGCAGAGTCGTATCCCTGGTCCCCGTATCTATGTCCGTACCCGTATTCGTATCAGGGCATCATAGCTTATGGAGTTTCCCACAATGAAGAAATTGCCTATGAACCTTTTGATTAAAAATCAAAAGTGCTTGAAGAAAGGATATCTTCTAGCCTATCAAACTCTTCCAAATCTTCAGTTTCTCCTTTGACATTTGTATTCCATTAAGCAATTTGAAACCAGCCCAGCCTTCACCCGACTCTATTGCCACCAATCATCCATTATTGAGAGAAAAGCTAGATGGTTCAACCTAGCATTGATTAATTGAAACGGCTGTGGAGCCCAATCAATTCCAACTCATCTACTTTAACCATTGCATGATCGAGTAATTCTTTGTTATCAATGATTGGCTGGTCTCTCTAAAATGTTCCTTCCAATCCTTGGAGATGAGGAGCGTATCATTGCTTTTTTCTCTTGATTATTAAACAAAGTAAACCTACCAGCTATCAGAATCACATTCATCAGGGAACCATCATTTTGTTGTATCTTACCTATCAAAATTTGTCAGTTCTTCATGAAGGAACTCCTATTCATCATTGTAATTTCCTAAGGTATTTATTTTGTTTCTCCTTGGTGAACTCACTACTATTTTGTGACATGCTCTTCACAACTTCACCTAAAGTCTTTGCTGATCTCCCCCGTCTCCGAGTTCTTTGAAGATGTAACCGGTAGTGGAACTAGGGAAATTTGCCTTGGGGGCCACTTTTTAAAAGAGGAAATATAAATTTCTTCCCCTCCTCCCCTGGATGTAACTTCAGTTTGTCTTACATGTGATGTTTCTAGCCCTTTGTGACATGTCAAAACCGTCTTAAACAACATTCCTTATGTTTTTCTTATTACAGCTACCCATGTTCGTTTTATGTACTTGTTCTAAATCTATACTTTCTTGTAACTCAAACACATATCCTTCTTAGCGTGTGCATGTGCTGTATCTTCTTGTTTATACAATACTAGGATGGACTCATGTTAAATTAAATCATTTTTGGCCAAATTTATTTAAATACAAAAATTGGGGGCTTTTTGTTGGTTGTATTTTATCTTGAGCTTTTCAACATCTTCAATAAAAAATAATATTTTGGGCCATATTTATATAATTTACAGTCAAGTGAGTTCCCATTTCAATTTCTCAAGAATCAGTATCATCACATCTTTTAACAACTCGAAAAAGCCTTAAATGAGCTCAACTCAAAAGGAAGAAGAGTTTCAGCACTCCTTACAACCACAAACTTCAAATACAATAGCAAATGGAGAAAAAAGAATATCAGTGAGTTTGGTCAAAGTACAGAGAGTATGGTCAAAGAATGGAAGATCTAAAAAGATATAAAAAAAAAGTGGGGGAATTTTAGCCAATTCCAAATAGTAGTTTATTTTTTGTAAACCTACATCCACAAAATACCACAACAAGTTAAAACATTGACAGAATTTATGTTAATCAATGAAGCGACAATATCACTTCTTATGCAATACCTAAATTTAGATATATTAAGGACCCAGAAAGAAAGCCTTTGGGTAGGATCAAGTTTCAACAAATAAAATACTTTTGAAAGAAACTGTCCACCTATTTGAGGTTCTAGACTATTTCTTCAGGCTTGCAGTTGCAGCCATATTCACACTTCCACCACAATGTTACCTCAAACGTTACAATGACAGGGAAAAAGAAAAGAAAAGAAGACTATAAAGGTAGAAATTTAGGACTTCCTTATCCCTGCAGGAGACAGCTTTTGAAATGAAAAATAGAGAATTTTAAGCATTGACAAAGAGACACTTATTATGCTTTCAGAAAAAAATCCTTCTAGCACAAGGAAATTGATAAATCAAATATTCCTTTACTTCAAAGAAGCCTTCACACCGATTATGCCAACTCTAACTACTTAAAACATCACACCAACACAAAAATCATAAACTCATAATTCATTCAAGAAGCACTTGCACATGCTGTCTGGAAAAACCCATGTTTACAGGTCAAATGCAACAAGTATTTAAGAAACATCTTAATCGGTCTTTTTTAAAAACAAAAAAATTTCCTAACATGGCCACCAAATCTGAAAAATCAGAAACCCCATTCATTGAAGAAGTACCTTAGACTCCCTTACCACACAGAAGAAGTTCACAATATTTTTAGCAAAATCCAAATAATCAAAGGAGCAGAGAATCTCATAAGCCAAAGAATTTCAATACTTCTAAGGCTCAAGAGGAGCCTTTATATATGTCCAGCTGAACTCAAGATCCCCACATGACCAAAGCTAATGAAAAAACATGGGAACTAAATATTTTTCTATTAAATCCACAAAAATAATATATGAAGAGAGACTCAAACACAAAAAACTTGACAAGATCGCCAAATGTAAATGGAGGAGATTCCTACAAATGAGTGGGTGAAGAGAAACAGTATAATCTCCAAGCTTTCTTTTGAATTTAAAAAAATAAAAAATACTTTCAGGCATGACCTACGTACTGCATTTCCTTTCTACCAAAAGTCAAAGTCATATTGAGAATTTATCAGATCAAATTTATAACTAAAATCGATATATATTGATTTTGTTGCTTAAAAAGAAGAGGGATCTATCACTTAATTAAATGTTGGGGTCATGGCACCCTCGTCCACATTCACAATCACTGCTTTTATTAAAGAGTTGCGCGGATGATGTATTGATGTTAAGTATTAGGACCTTTAATAGATAATAGATAATCATAACTTGTACATTCGAAGCACATTTGCTAATCCATGATGACCTACTAATCTCTGATTTGCCGGTGAAAATAAATAAAAGTGTCAACTTAATTTGAAGCAAGAGGCTGTTGAGAATTCATGAAACAAGGTAATTAAAGTAGAGACATCAACAACAAGAAATATAAAGAAATAAAAACCAATTCAGAAAGAACGAAATGGGGAAAAAATACATGGGTACCATAAACGACAACATCAAAACCTCTACAAATTCAAATAGAAAAGTACGAATCCAGATCCAATTGACAAAATCATTACAATTAAAAATCACCTTCAGATGCACAGTAGAGATTAAAAAAAAAAAAAAAGAGCAGAATATCAGTGAAAACTAAATAATACTAACATTGATCCCAAATACAGAAACCAACGACAACAATAAAAAAAAGTTTTGAAAACACCTACATTGATACCAAATACAGAAACCAAACAACCATCAAAAGAATCAAATAAAAAAAAAAAAAGCAATTGAGAACTACCCTGCTATCCAATCAGAATCCATAAGCAACACCATCTAGCTAGAGTTAGAGGAGCAACACTTCCTTAATTTAATTACCTTCAACCAAAAATTTTCCCAATTCTTGATTGGATAAAATGCAATTCATCTCCACCCATCTAAGCTAAAATCAAACCCAAAAATTGGAAAGCAATGGAATGAAAAAGAACAGAGAAAATGTGATCAAGACCTCTTTCGTTTGAGCTTCTTCTCATTGTTGCTGTCAGGTCTCTTGATCGCCATTAATGAAAGCTCTTTGAAATCACACTCTTGCAAAAATAGCCAAAATAACACAAACAAAAAAATAAAAATTTAAAATGAAACTAAAAATCCAGAAATCAAAAAAAGAAAAAAAGAAAAAAAGAAGAGAATTACCATAATCCAGGTGCATAACACAAACAACCCTTCATCTTTACAATCCGATTACAACACTGTAACCACCACATCCAGACCCAGATGTCATTAACATGATAGACTGAAAATGAAAACAAAACCAAATGACCAATCACTGAATGTTCAAGACTTCAAAGAAAATGGAAACAAATGCAAATCAGCAATCCAGAGAGGAAAATGATTGTGGGTAAGTTTGGGGTTTAGGGTTTTAGAGAAGGCAAGCAAGGAAGATGAAGATGGTCTCCTCCTCTCTGAATTGTGAGGTTAGAAGTATTTTGAGCTGTGGAGAGGAAGCATCGAAAGAGAGAGGGGAAAGGTTAGTCTAAGTTTTTGTACAAGTGGGCGAATTCATCAACAAGCAGGCAAAGCAGGCATGACATCTTCTCCCCCTTTAGGTTAATAGATAAGGATAAGGAGCTATAAAGATAGATACAAGTAGTACAACTGTTCTATTTTGATTGGGCAGTTACAAATGTTCTGTTTTGATTGGGCATGTGTGTAGTGAAACGAATAGTGCAACTTACTCTCTTTTATAAGGGTATATAGATATATAGATAGAAATTGGGAAATTCCCATTATGTCCCATCTTTATCCATATATAAAATACATATACAAATAAATATATATAAGGGTGGGCCCACAACTTTCATTTGATTGGGCATGTGTGTAGTTAAAAAAGTACATCTTTCTCCCTTTTAAAAAAGTAGAAGATAGATAGATATAGATATAGATAGAGATAGAGATAGAGATAGAGATTACAAGTGGGCCATGGTGTGTAGTGAAAAGTATTGCAATTTATATATAAAGTTATAAGTGGGCCATGGTGTGCAGTGAAAAGCATCGTCATTTTACACCCACTTATAACTATCTATCTACTCTTATAAAAGAGAACAACATGACAATGCTTTTCACTACACACCATGGCCCACTTACAACTTATATATAAAGTGCAATGCTTTTCACTACACACCATGGTCCACTTATAATTTTATATCTCTATTCTTATAAAAGAGAACAAAATGACAATGCTTTTCACTACACACCATAGCCTACTTATAATTTTATATATAAAGTGCAATGCTTTTCACTACATGCCATGGCCCACTTGTAATATAAAATTATAAGTGGGCCATGGTGTGTAGTGAAAAGCATTGTACTTTATATATAAAATTACAAGTAGGCCATGGTGTGTAGTGAAAAGCATTGGACTTTATATATAAAATTATAAGTAGGCCATGGTGTATAGTGAAAAGCATTGTCATTTTTTTCTCTTTTATAAGAGTAGAGATAGAGATATAAAATTATAAGTGGACCATGGTGTGTAGTGAAAAGCATTGCACTTTATATATAAAATTATAAGTGGGCCATGGTGTGTAGTGAAAAGCATTGTCATTTTGTTCTCTTTTATAAGAGTAGAAGTAGATACGTTGCCCAACATTCAACTCCATACAACAACGTGGGTCTAACTGCCATCTTACTCTTTAATCTAGTGGCATTTGACGATCACTTAACACACTGCTAGCTTGTCCTTTCCCACCTTTAGTTGATTCCAAATGCTGTGTGTAACTGAGAAACATGAGAGTATGAGACACCTGACCTGAGTGGAGATGATGCAACCCAAGACCCTTGACTGATGGCCCCCAAAGGCCCAATAGGACCAGCCGCTTACTATGTGAATATTGAATGAGGGGTTTAGTTTGATTTGAATTTTTTAGTTTCTAATTTTTAGGAGATTTAGTTTCATTCTTGTTGAAGAAGATTTACGAATTTGTATCAAATTTGGAAGGGGAAGAAGGGGATGTCCATCTTGATTGATATCAGTCACAAAGTGAATAAGACAAACTGGAAATATTGATTGGAAATTTTGATGGATCCATTGTGATGCCATCATGACTTTAAATAACCCACTAAGTCTAAATACAGTAAGTTTGAGTGTTTGACCCATTGATTGGGTGATATGCTAGCTATAAATGGAAATACAACTGATAAAGATAATGAAGAATATTTGTACAGATTTGTCCCATGACTGGGTCAAATGGGCTTGGTTTCAGTTTGGGGAGTCCAATGGGCTGAACCGACCCACTATCTTTACAGTCCAATCCCTATTCCCCACTTTATATGTGTAATTTGTGCTCCACTTGGAGGCAGTCTTATTTGAAATCAAGACAATTTTCTCCTCTTTGAGGAGAACCATAGAGTTACTTTTGTGTGGTCGAAAGTGCCTACGTTTGGGCAGATCCTTCCACCAATCTAGCTGAATTGATTTAGCAAGTTGCTAATTTTTAGGGGATTTAGCTTCTTTCTTGTTGAAGAAGAATTAAGAATTTGAATCACATCCAGTGTTGCAAATTTCGTTTCAGTTCGTCTGAAATTTCTGAAATTATTCGGTTCAGAGAGTAAACCGAACCGAAACACCCACCCAATGAACTTCGTTTCAAAATTCGGTCCGATTCTGCTGAAACCAGTGATTTCGGTCCAAAATCACTAATTTCGGTCGAATCTAACTGAAGCTGTTCAGTTCGGTTGATTTTTTCCTTTTTTTGGGAAAGAAGAGGTACCCAGTTGGTTCAACTGAAAAAGAATAAAAAAAACAGAAGAAGAAGAGGAGAGGAGGAGGAGGAGGGGTACCTACCTGGACATGCCGGACCTCCCGAACCTCATCTTCTTCGTTGAAGCTGCCGCCAACTGCCAAACCTCATCTTCTTCGTTGACGCTGCCAACTTCTGAACCTCATCTTTCATCTTGTTGAATCAACTGCCGAGTTGCGGAGCTGCCAAGTCGCCCTCGATCGGCAACTGCAAAAGGGGGCAAATGCCCTTTCGAGAGAAGCTTTGCCCTTTTAAAGGGCTTTCCTGTCCTTTTTTTTAAATATTTTATTTTTATTGTGGAAGGACCATTTGAACCTTGTAAAGGGCCCATTTAATTGAGATTTATGGGTCCACAATATGGCTCCCCTATTAAAATTTAAGGCAGAGGGCCCATTTTGACCTTACAGAAGACCCATTGTAACAAGATTCCTGGGTCCACAATATGGTCCATCTATTAAATATTTAAACAGTTTAATAGAAATCAGGTCTTTGGCCAAGTTTCATTCTATAACAGAAATCAGGTCTTTTGCCAAATTTTAAGTGGGCTCAAAGCCAAAGTTCACTCTAATTGGAAATGGGCTCTAACCAAATTTTCTGAATTTTAAGATTTACATTTTTATATTTTCTACATGTAATATATATAATTTTTATGTTCTTTTAAAATAGAAAATCCGAAATACTTCACTGAAATACCGAATCGACCGAAACATTTCAGTTTGGAGGGCCAACCGAAACAGGGTCCGAAACGAATTTCACAACACTGATCAAATCGCGAACAGGAAGTAGGGGGTGTGTAATCCTTACTCTATGCTTGTGTAATTCATACCTCACTTGGAGACAGTCTTATTCGAAATCAATAAGATTTGCCCATCTTTGGGTAGAACCCAGAGTTACTTGTGTGTGCTTTGAGGTGACTCATCTTGGACAGCAACCTAGGGATTGATTCCTGGGTGTGGGTATTTTGTCCCACATGTATTGTACCACTGACCCAACTCAGTGAAGATACAAGAAGCTGTCTAACTAAAATTTCTCCATTATGTTCAATGGTCTCTCCTAGATATCAAAATATGTTACATTATGATACGAGTTGTGTACTGTTTGGCTCTCTCAACTTGTTTACTGCCTTATCCATTGAACTTGGACTGCCTCTATTCTGCGATGACTCTTCTGCTTTTAACCCATTTGACTCTTAATGCCTTTTTTGAAGTTCTTATCATTTACTTTCTTTCTTGTTTGAGTTACTAGTTCGCGTCATCTACAAACTTCATTCGCTATGGAATTGCATCATTTGATTATTATATGCTGATATACTGACATTGAGAAAGTACATGCTAATATCCCATAGCTTGTTCTATCCCGTCAAACTGTAATATTTGACAGCTGTACTTAGTTCTTGCTGATTATTGTTTTCCTTTTTGTTAGACACTGGATGAATTACCACTTGAAGCTGAAACAGCTGCAAAAGGGTATAGTTTGGGCTCTGATCCAACTGGGTTGCCAAGGTTCCATGGAATTCCTACGTCTATCTATGCAACAGGTCCTGACTACAGTGTGCCTCATTCTGCTTCTCCTAAGGTTTCAAAATCTCGGAAGTCCCACTCAGGGGAACAACCATCACCATTGCATTCTAACTTTGATGCCAATGGAAGTGGACGTCAGTATGGATTCTGATGTGTCGGAAGCTGGTTTTACTACTTGCATTTTGATGGTACCGAAGCGATTTTTTAGTAGGTTACTATCCCAGGAATTCTGAGGTTAACTGCATTCCCTGATTTTGTTAAAGCTCAAATAATATATGCCCTCACAAGATAAAGCATGATTGATATTATAGCTACATTTGTATGAAATCCGTTTTTTTGTTATTACGTTAAGTTTGGGTCAGGGTCTCAAACAAGATACAATAGTTTGTTCAATCCATTCTTTACAAGCTCGATCATTGGATCCATGAGAGTGGGTGGGGGCATGGGGGGGAATCCTTGGTTCTGCTTCCCAAGTGGAAGTGCCTTAATCAGCACTAGTGACACTGCTGGTGATATACATTCCATTTGTTTTTTTTTTAGCTATATATTTGACTTTTTTGCATGAAACAAGATTGGAGCTAAGCATGCTTTTGACTCCCGTGGCTTGTTGGTTCTAGTCCGTCTATCATCAGGTAAGGAGAAATTTTTAATCTGCAATTAACTGAAGCAAGCTTGATAGCATTTCCCACCTGATCATGTGTATCGATCATGTTTGCAGTGACAATTTGGTCTGCTTTGAATTAGGAGTGTGATCAATGCTGCATTCATGAACCAAAGGTAGCTTTCCACCTAAACTCGCATTTGCTTTTGGTTGAAATTTGTTTGTTGCTTTTAACTTAACTGGATATGGACCGATGAGTTGTATATTATCAAGTTTTTCTATGATTCAGCATTCATAGATGTGGGATATGCTTTTCCATTTTTTTGTCCAGAACTCTTGTTCCTTGAGCAAAATCTATTGTACATTTTCACCTAATCATGATCTTTATGATTCTTGGCATGACTTTATCAAGATCTCTTCCTGCTTGTATCAAACCTCATAATTCTCACAAATCCTTTTTTGGCACTTTCTTTCTCATATGGAAAAAACTCAGAATTTTGGTGCCTCTAATGATATATATATATAATCAGGAAAGCCTTGTCAAAAGTTATACAATTAAAATAAAAATTTCTACTACGCTAAAATTTAATGATTTGAGATTATGGGATGGATCCTATTTGGAACTCTTTATAATGTGTACCTCATTTCACAGTTTTAGATTATGGGATGAATTTGGGTATTCTGTGCAATATTTGTGGCACTGGTTTTCATCAATGTGAATAATTTAGTTTCAGTTTTTGTTTTAGTAGGGATATACACATTGCCATTTAATGGCACTAGTAATGTAGGATGCTCCCCCTATTTTGCTTTCTGGGCCCGGATGTATAACAGTATTTGCATTATTGGCTTTCACAGCAATGCCTTACTATCATAGTGGTTGGAACTTGATGATTAATGGTCAGGATTACTAAGATGCCATCAAATAATCTCTGCTATTGACAGTAGATGATATCCAACCATCACCACATCACCATAGTAAATTAATTCTTAGGAAACTTTCGAGTCCCTGCTCCATTTCCACCATAAACCTGACTGTTCACCTCTTTATTACTCCTTTGATAAAATACCATTTTCTTTGAATTCAGGAATTTTGATGTGAATCAGGTGAGTTTTACGCATGAGTTATTCACGGTCTCACCTATTTTGATTTCTGGGCCCGTGTTTTTGCAGGGGATTTGAATTAGCAATGCTTTCCTATCATCGTGGTTGGAACTTGATGATGATTAACGTCAAGGATTCGCAAGATGCCATCAAATAGTCTGCTCTTTACCAAAATAAAAAATGGTCTCTCCAATTGACAGGAAATGTTCTCCCAACCGTTACCATAGTAAATTAGTTCTTAGGAACGTCAAGAGAACACACCTCCTTTTCAGCAATACTGTTCACCTTTTTAATAAAGCTACGTAAATAGTCCACCGTCCGGACCACGGTTCCTCTCTCTTCCTGAGCTAGAGGTCCTGATATTGATCCCCGATTTCCCCTTCTTTAGAATCAAGGTTGAGCTTACTAGTGCTCCACCTGGGGGCCATAGGGGTTTTACCTAGCTTCTCTTTAAGCCCAGAGGGATTAGTCCAGCCCAAAGGGTTTGAACCCTCCGCTAGCTAAAAAAAAAAAAAAAAGTTAAAAGGAATTTGAGCTCAGGTGGGCTGGCCCAAGTGCTTCTGGCCTCTAAGTTTTGTTTAGACTTGTTACACATGGGGCCATCAGATGGTTTCCCATTAATGATTGCCTCTAAAGGCTAAAGCCGATGAGAGCACCTTGCCTTTATAAAAAAAAAAAAAAAAAAAAGTAGGTTGACAGCACGGGTTACATTTGTCACAACCATAACATGACGGCGATGAAAAATCGTCCGTCTACCCTCATGGTGTCCGACCTGTACAGAATCTGGGGCCCATTGGATCATCGTAACCATTGATCAGCAGTCGATGAGTTCAATGGCTGTTTAAAAAAAAAAATCACTCAATCCAATGGTTCGGTCTATTCAGATGTAGCAAACATTGGGTACATATCAGGTGGTCCCAGTTTTATGAATCGCCCTTAATTTGGTGAGTTGTGCAACATGAACCGTAGGGATGAGATTTTGCCAACTGACATGCCATGCGAACAGAAGCACCAAAGTCGTGTTTCGCATTCGTCACTGTTTTCCACTATGTTGTATAAGGCCCATTTTTCACAATTGTAAATTTCCAATTGGCCAGTCAAAATCCTCATTTGTGAGGATTTATGGGCCTGGACCTGGTCCCTTCATAGGATTTGAAAATCTTCATTATTATTATTTTTTTTTTATAGATTTGCACACTGAAGCGTTTTTTCTTAGTAATACACATCTTCACACGGGCCATCAATTTAGGATCCTCATCTACTCAAATTCTCCACGAGGAACCCCTTTTACAAGGCTACTAGTGAAGAATGCCCCAAGATTTGATTTTTAAGAGGTTTGGCATTATTTCCTTTCCCATAATATTTTTGTGTTATTTTCAAAGAAAAAAACCCACATTATAAATGGCTTATCTTCTAAATAAAACAGTATATTTTCACATAAGTTTCATTCGGGGCTTTTCTATTTTCATTTTAATCAAATTGAACATTCCTAACAAAAATCACTAAAACCAACAAAAAATGTATTACAATCAAATTAATATGTTTGTGCAAATTAAAACTAGTAACAACTGAACACTCTATTACACAACAAATTATGTTCAAAACCCCACTTGCAGTCTTCACTACAAAACCAATCTTCTTCTTCTCTCGACCATTCTTCTTTACACGGAAGTCCTCTCTTACCACCATTCCTACATAAGGAATTCTTACATGTAGATTCTTCTTTGGGAAATGAATAATGGATCCACATTCTATTCAAGATTTTCCTAAATCGTCTGCGATACTTGTCAGTCTCCAAGTTCTCAATTTTATTCAATACTTCTATGGCTTCAAGGTGGGAGCCTCTGTTGCTCAGAAGGATCATCCCAAGCGTATAACTGGAATAAAGATGTCCTGAATCTACACATTTCTTCAAAAGATTGAGACCCAATTCATATTCTCTGTACGAGAAGAAGTGGTACTGCAAAAAGAAAAACAAGGAAAAAGTTGATTTTTTTCATACTTCATGTAACTATTAAATACTTCATCTAACTATTAGAGAGATCTGTTAATTAAGACATTGAAAGAGTACTCTGCCAGAATCACTCGGTTAATCAGCTTGGTAAGCTTCCAAATTAAGTTAAGTTTGGAGTTTTCAAACTATGTTTATTGTAATTGGGCCATGTCACTATGTCAGGGCTGACCTCGGCATGATTGGGCTAGACTTAAGGCATATTTATGATCGAGCTCATTAAAGTTGAGGCTGAGTTTTGCACCTCAGCCTAACCTGATCTGCTTCGCAACTCTACTGGGTCACTCCACATTGATCCCAAACTATGGTCCTATAATACCTCTGAAATCAGACTAATAAACAGGGATCTGAAGATTTCAAAATTTTTGTTAATAAACAGGTTATTATAAAAATAAGTATACATTGTGAGTTCAGAATTGGCCAGCAAGGGCGGCCTGGTGGGGCCCACCTTCTCAAATCCGAACATTTCAAAATCTTTGTTGTTGATTAGGGTAGGGTTTTATTTAAATTGGATCAGGCCAACTGTGAGATTGATCACCTATGAAACCACGTGACAAAGTCGGTCCCGTGCCGGATTCCCATGTACATTGGGATTTAAGAAGGTGGACCCTACCTGAGAATGACGAAAATTTCATGGAAAGTTTCCCAGTGCACACATTTTTCAAGGGTGTTTCGGTGCATACCCCTTTTAGTGAAACCTACCTGATCACCACCCCTTAGTGAGGGCCACCTGATCACCATCCGAATGGACCACATACACGGGCCGGATCCCTGAATTACACTGGGCAATCTCATCTTTTCACACCCATCTGAATGGATTGGACCATTTAGTTGATGATCCATTATTTTTAAAGATGAAACTTATGGGCCATTGACGAAGGTTTTGGGAGGATCAGGTGGGTCCCATATTAATAGTCATGTATAGTTCTTATTCTTACCATTCCTAAGTTGCAAATAGCGTCCGGGTTTCCCATCTCTTCACATTGCTTCAAGAAGAAAGACTTTTCAGGTGAATTTGCCGTCCAACTGGTTCCATATACGCCTTCCAGCGTAACTCGCCTGAAGACCAAATAATCTGAAGCTGCTTCATAGAATCCTTGGCATCTGTTAACAAAAAAAAAAAAAAAAAAACACCAATGATGTACAGTTAAAAGATATCAATATATTGAATATAAGATGAAGAATCAAACCATATACAGTTAAAAGAAGAAACTATAGATAATAGAAGAAGAAAGAGACAATCAAAACAATGACAGAGAAAGTTGTTGAAGAAAGAAAGAAACAAGGAAACTAACTTACGTTCTTTTGGCCTCAACGAGGTCGATCACAGATGAAGAAGCAACTGAAGCTAGAATGGATGCAATCATATCACGTGGAAGAGATAAAATATTACGAGTCACTGTAGTCTCCTTTCTTCTTTTCATCAGTTTCCGCAAACCACCCATCTTATATTTCAACTCAACAAATCCCAAGAACTAAACAACAAGAAGAAGGAAAAACAAGAAGAGAAAAAGATTAGAGAGAGAGAGAGAGAGAGAGAGAGAGAGAGATTGCAGGTGTTATTTGTAAGCCTGAAAGATCAGAACCTAACTAACTTATTTATAATTTAGTAATCATTGTTTAAACGAAATTAGGTTGACTTATATCTCCCTTGAACAGACTTTCTATAGAAAGTGGCGGTTCTCCTTTCAGAGCTACCACTTATTCCAAAATCATTTGGTAATGGGAAACGGCACAACCATGGTTTTATGGCGAGGTGAGGGCTCGACAGCCTCGACCACAATTATGACCGCTCGGGAGAAAGGTCCTCAACACATTCAGAAGGTTAAATTGACCCCAACTCCTTACATGACTACTAATAAATCAAGTAATGTTAGCCTTCTAATTCTGAAAGGAAGAGCTGCTGTTTGCCAATGGAGAGAGACAGCTAGCATTGTCCAAGAAACAACCTTTCGGTGGAAAGTAGAAACAGTTTTCCCTGGCATTGAAAGTTCCACGTTTGTTGTCCACAGAAGGAAGACAAGTTTTCCACGTAATTCGTTTTCCTCAGCACCACAGAAATGTGCCCCTAGCCTTACATGAAGATGAAGTGACATTGCTTCCAAAAATATGTATTAGTGCAATTGAATTTTTATAGCCCACATCTATTTCTCTTAATGGGCCCACCTAAAGCCTATCCTCTGATCCAATCCCTTTCCTAATTAGGCTGTTAAGGGGTTCGTCTGCATCCATGGTGCACCCGATTACAATTTGGGTCTAGCTTATGGACATTGGTCTAGACCCGATGGGCCTGAGTAGATCAAAGCCTGAATTGTTCAGCAAGATCGAGTGTATAATGATATAGTATATAAAAAGTTGAAGAATGTATTATGTGTCATACGTACATAAATAGATGGATATAGTTATCATATATCCAGGTAAACAGGTGTTCAAAACCTGACTCAAGTTTTACCTGGACCTACATAGAGTTGTTGATTAACCTCAAAAGGACCCATCTTAAGATTCCTGGTTGGGTCCATTTAACCCTTTTTCTTTGTGGGATCCTTGGGCACAAGGGGTTGGGTAGATGGTTGCCGTCCATTGTAGCCCTATCCCTTGCTTCAATGTTGTCATGCACCCACACTCATGATGTTGACACAGAAATACTCACTATAGAAATAAACCTAATAAATGATTAAAAAGTAAAAATAATATTTTTTAAGATGTGGGTGTTTCAGAATTCTTTGATCCAACAGGACTAATCTCCTGGGTGACACTCACTTAACTCACACAAACACAGATCTTGGAAATTTGGGAGGGCAAATCTGGGACTGGTTTCGGAAAAAAATAAAAAAAATCGTACCTTATGCCACTCCACCAAAATATAAATTGACAGATGTCAACAGTGCATAATGCTTTTCTCCATTTGGTGGCTGTTTTCTTAAAATATAGAGGAGAGAAAAACAACATATATGTTTGGATAAACTTAGTTTATGAAAGCTTACCTTGAATGTAAACTACCCACAATTTCCAATCCAGATATGGCAGCGTTCTGAGGAGAGAGAGAGAGAGAGAGAGAGAGAGAGAGAGAGAGAGGCTGCAGGTGTTATTTGTAAGTATGAAACATTGAATGCAACAGCTTTACTTATAGTTTTTGTAATCCTTCTTTTAACCTGAACTAGGTTTTGTTAGTTATTTCCGTTGCAAGAGCTGTTTCTTTTCTTTGGTTCTTGTTCTTAGAAATTTCTAATTTAGAGAAGGATCCTGAACCTATTATAATTATTGTACTTACTAATTCTACGTGTGATTCCACTGCTTTGTAAATTAGAGAGAATTTATGGACATAGTTAGTCCTGACAAAATACGTAAAATAAAAATAGAAGGTAGGATTAATGTTAAAATAGGAAGTTTACATTCCCGAGGACGTGGATAGGTAACAAGAAGTCTTGAAGAGCCCATGTTTGACTATGGTAAAAATCCTCAAATTTCCAGATCAGACCTTCCAGATAGGATTTGGAAATCCTAATTTTTACAAATGGTGCAGTTAAACCAATTGATCTCAGCAATATGCATTGATATAAATGTGAAAGCTGCAGCAGCTATACAAGTCCTAACAAGGAATCCTTTATCCCGGTGCTGTGAGGAATCCTCAGATCGACAGATTCCTCACCTATTATGTCAAACCCATCTTCTATGATGGTTGCTCAAAACTACATAATTTGATAGTAACATGGGCTTGCTGCATGATATGCAAAATTAGTCTGCTTTTGCATATTATCATGTTGAGAATTCAACACTTGCTGAAATTCTGTCCAAGTGGATGCTTGTTGGAGTTAATGGAAAGTGTGAGATTTTGGCTTTCAAGTGCCCAACTTTCAAATATGTACCATCCAATTTGGACCTCCTTTTGATAATATTGGTCCTAAGCATCCAGGATTCAACTGAGTTGTTGTCAGTCTGGGCCAAGTCAATTGTTAGTAAATTAGTCCATTATCCTTTCTAGTTAGATCACACACTAACCTAGCTGACTTCCTCAGCAGCTATCAAGAGGGTGAAAATCAGAGATTTTTGTTGCATCCCACCTAATCTTGATATCAGTTTCTGAAAGAGAAACTGGGCCAACAGTAGAAAGTTCACAAAAATCTGTGGCTTAATCAATCCCTGGGTGTAGCTGAACCAGACACATCATGAATTTTGTAGATGATTTAAAAAGAATTCAATCTTCATTCAGTCTTAAAAAATTAAGATCTAACAAAAATACAACAGCTGTTGGACAAACAAGAATCCATCAATCTGAAAGGAAAAAAAAAACAGTGGAAACAGTGTTGAGCTTTTGGCTAAGGCAGCTTAAAACGACACAATGGGCATGCATTGCTCCTTGCTAGCCACTCCATGATGCAGCTCCAATGGTAAGCATGCTTGCAAGGTATGAGAGTGACTTCTTCTCCTGCTGCAAAGCATTCCATGCAGACAGAACAAGTTTCATTGAAAGCACCCCCCTGATATTTTTCTTTCACCAAGGCTTCAATTCCAGCTTCTGTCACAGGTTCTGCTCTGAATTCTACTTCTTGGGCTGATTCTTCCAATGCCAAATTTAAATCTTCAGATTCATTCCATCCCAAGTGCTCTATTTCCTGGCCAGATTCTGATTCTCCCAAAGCAGCATCATCTAAAACAAAATATTCTGATTCCTCTGCTGCCATGTGCTCTATCTCCATTGGTTGGCCCTCCCATTCATATGATTCTGGAGTTTCTGATTCTGCCCCTCCTGAATGTACAGTTGATTCTTCTAATCCTGCCGTGACCCAAGGCTCCAAATCCACCAATACCATTGCTTCAGTTTCTGATTCTTCTGATTCTACCAATGCTTGAGCTGCTAATTCTTGTACTTCATCTATATCAAAGCGGACTGCCATGAAAGACACCAAATTCTCCAATTCGACCATTGCTTCCATTGCTGGTTCTTCTGATTCTGTCGATGCTTGAAGTGCTAATTCTTCTGATGGGTCTATAACAAGAGGGTCTGCCATGGAAGAGTGAAAGGCTAATTCCTCCTCAAAATACCATGACAAACAAAGCCTTTGATGGTCATGTGGGGTAACTACTACAGGGTCGCTGCATATGAATTCCTCCACCAATTCTATCGTAGCAGAAACCATCGTTTTCTTGATCAATAAGCTCATGGCAATGTCCACGTACTTTGACAAAGCGAAAGCGATATGCGCCGCCTCATCATAAGCCTTTTCTGGCAGTCCTGAAGATGAAATCATACCTAATATATATGATTCACAAGTAGTATTAAGTGACAACAGCATGTCAGGAGTGGGAAGTTGGAACATATGAGTGAACTCAGATTCTATTTCCTCTCCAATCACCCTTTCCTGAAACTTCCACCTCTGCTTTTCTGCAACTTGAATTGTAAAACTTACCTGTACTTCTTCCTCCCCCTCCACTTTGTCATTAGAAGCATACCCAACCACATCCATCATCGTAACTCTGCCACCATAATAATACATTGTGAAGGAGAAAAGGAGTACCAAGAAGGGAAGGGAAGAACTGGCTGTTACAATGGAAAAATGAGGAAGATGGTGAAGATGAATAGGAACAGGATTTGTAATATAATGCTCTAGTCTTCTTGTATTAGCTTCTCTGCTCTGTTTCTCTCTGGCTTTTGTTCTCTTGATCTTTATAAGTTGTTTCTTCAAAGCACCAAATTCATAGAAACACCTCAGCAAGAATCATAAAAGATAACAAGAGAGAGATAGAGAGTATGCTTGAAACATCAAAATCTAAAGAATTCTTCTTCTACCGAGAATAGGATTGCTAGTATTTTCAATTACAGAAGTTTCCACAATAGAAAGTGGCTATCGTTTTTAGAAACATTCCATAGTGGGATGGGTACCCAGAAGTTTCCTTAACAGAGAGTGAGTTTCATTTTTAGAAACATTCCAAATAGAATTTGAAGTCCCCCAAATGGGCAAAAATCCCTATCTCACCCTTTCATCAATTCCTCCATCTCTACCTCTCTATCCCTCTTATCAAAAAGTCCCCAAATCGGCAAAAATCCTCAAATCGATCTCTGGTTTCGATATCGACACCTGTGCACAGTGGTTTGTGGTCCTATAATCGGACCAAATTGTAATTACATTTAGAAAGCAATTCCCCCTCATTTTTTACTAGGGGTAGGGTTGTACAAAAAATCTGTCGATCCGTAAATCCGATCCGATTCGATCCGCGGATTTTTATCCGATCCGAAGGTAAATGGATTGATGACGGATTGAAAATTTTCTAATCCGTTACCAACGGATCGGTGGCGGATTTCACCCTCAATCCGCGGATTCAATCCGATCCGATCCGTTGACATTAAATATAAAAAAAATATATATACAAGGGGTCTAAATATAAATTAAGATGTCTAAATTTAAAATAATAAAAAAAATTAAGCGGTCAAAATGTAGTTTTTTTTACAACATATTTGATATATTTTTTTTAACATTTCATTGAACGGATTGAACGGATTAATCCGATCCGATCCGGTCCTCCACGGATCGGATCAGATCGGATTTCAACAGCTACGGATTGGTGACGGATTCTAAATCCGTCAATCCGTAGGTAACGGATTGGTGACGGATTTGGCCCAATCAGCACCAATCCGATCCGTGTACACCCCTAACTAGGGGTACCTTAGGTTTTTATTTATGTGTTTATTTTTGTGGCTCTGTTTATGTGTATGGTGATTCAAGTAGAGTGGTTTATTTATTTATTTTCATCATTCTTCTTGAAATTTTATTTTATGGAGTGGAATCCAATTATTTACAATTTTGTATAATCAATTGGTTGTAATAGTTTTTTTTTGCTGAATAAATAGTGTGTGCTTAAGCTAAACTTTCCTATGTTAAAATCTTGGTCTAACAGCCCCCCCTAAAACAAAAATCATGGTCCGCCATTGCCTATAATTACGGGTGAAGTGGCTATTGGGTAAGATTTTGCTACTCCTAGTAGATTCTATCATTGAGTTTTTGACTATCTGTGCTCGTGCGAAAAAAAAGAGAGAGTTTGTGACATTTGTCCATATGCATCTTTTGTAACTTCACTAGTAAAGTGAAGTGAGATGAATGGTCAAATTAAAAAATAAAAAAAGAAGAGGAGTCAAATAAAAGAGTGATGGTTTTTTGTTATTTAGTAAAATAAGAATATAGTTTTTTTAGCTTTTTTTTCAAAAGAAGGTGTTTTTGTCATTTAGTGGCATGTGAAAGTAACTTTTTGATATTTTTTTTGTTAAAAAGTAAAGATGTTTTTTGAAATACGGTGTTTTTTTACATGACCAATTTTATTTTATTGTCTCTTAAAATGACTCTTCACTTTACTTCATTGGTAAAGTGAATTTACCAAATAGGCAGAGAATTAGAGTTACTCAATCCACTGGTAATGGAGTTGCAGATAGGTTGGGCCAGCCGTTTGGTTCTGTTTTTTTAGGGAGGAAAAGGAAGAGGTGGAGAGGGACTAAAATCGTTTTATATTAAGAAAGAAACATAATATTTAGATATTATGAGCAACATTAAAGACTTGTGGTTTTCATGGAAAAAATAATGAACATTGCCTTCAAATACTCATTTGAGCGATTGTCATTGATAAAATTTCAAAACATGCATTGTGCTATGATTCATGTTCCAATAATGTCTAAAATTTTCACACTGTTGATAACATAAAAAATTAATGTTTCGAGAAAGAAATAATGACTCAAGATGAGATCTTCCAACTTCTTCCAATCCGATGTTGTTCTTGTATGAATATTTCTCACATCCAAGGTGGGCCTCTTCAAATTGCACTATTGTTTTAGCCTCTTCAAAACTAAGAGGCTAAAACATTTATCAGATCTGAACCACATAGTTCTTTTCTTCTGGACAGGCCAATCAAACAAATTATCCAAATATATAAATCCCAAAAAAAAAAAAAAAAAAAAAAACTAAAATCAAACTTTAAACAAACAAACGAAAATATATAATAAGGAAAACATTCCAATCAAAAAATCTAATCCAGATTAAGTTGCTAACTATAAGACCATTAGTAAAAATCCAAACAAGAAATTAATAATAAAAAAGTAAAACAATCCAATCAAATGATCTAATCCATATTAAAAATAAAATAAAATATATGCATATGATAAATTAAATATAATTAAAAAGAATTACCTAGTCTTTTGTTACTGGACAATGATTTTGGAGCAAAAGGATTGGAGATGGAGATGGAGATGGAAGGAGGGATGATTTGGAGGACTAATATTGTAATTGGTATTATTGAAGTAGCTAAAAAGTAGGAAACTTAGACTTGGCTGTTAATTGAAGTGGCTAAACAAAATAAGAAAGATCTATTGTAGAGATTAGGATGACTATTATTGAATTGGCCAAACGATAAAAAATATATAAGTTAATAATGAAATAATTCTTTTATTGGGGAAATTTTAGTGCAACATGGACATTGTTAGGAGTCTCAGAATATATTGGCATGTCTTGGTCCAACATGAGTCCAACTTGAATGGTCTGTTTATGCATCTAAGTTTAGCCGAGCCCTGATCCCCTGTATCTCCCTCACACTTCCTATGAGGGAGAAAGATTGGAACTACACCATGGAGCAAACCTATTGAAAATTTGAGGGACTGAAAATGCACGGCCTCCCCCGTAAATCGAACGTCCTGAAATTTTATCTTAATAGGAGTTGGCCTTACCATAAGATCCAAAACATGAATAAGAACACAATTAATGCATAAGATTGTGTGATGCAGTTCCTATTGGGTAAATCGGACCGAGAAGTGCCTGACTAAACCAGTAAATAACCCGAAAAATTCCAACAAGTAGAATAGATTGTAGAAAATCACAGAAATTTAGAAATTTAATAAACAAGGGACCAATATTAAAAGACTAACCTTAGAGGTGTTGAACTCAAATCAACAAAAGAGGAAGAAGAAAACCCATAAAACTGCTCTAGACCCTTTATCCCAAAAATCCTAAGCTAAAGTCTTTCTATGAAACTGTTCTATTATAATTAGAACTCCTACCATTGTTTTCTAATCAAAGTAAATCACTACTTCTAAAAGGGAAATTCTCAAAAACTCCCATATCTCAAAAAGAGAGTTTCTGCCCCTATCTAATAGCCAATGATTTGTTAGTATTTGGGGGAGTTTTGTAGCCTTAACTCTTTCTAAAAATAATAAACAAAAGCCAAGATTTCTTGTATGACGTCCCAAATCCTTGGATGAATATTGGCTGTGGCCCCCCCACATGGCCATGATCTGATGAGGAAACGAGACTCTTGGGTGGCTCGCTCAACATCTCCTTTCATGGATTGGGCTGAATTTGACCCACTAAACTGCAGCCTAAAAAGATACAGCATGTCTGGCTTCTTTTGATTTCAGAATTTTGGTTCTTTTGTAACAACCCCATATTTTCCCTTATTTATCAAAATAAGTTTATGGCTTCAATTTTTTTTTCAAGATTTTAGGGATGTTTGGGGCCTAATCTCGACCGGTTCTTGATTAAATTTTTTTTTTTTTTTTTCCTTTGGGTAAGATCTTGATTAAAAGCTTGTGGGCCTTCTTGTGATGCTTAAGTTGCTCCATGAATGCATTGGGTCAGCACAAAGTTCCCATCCATAATCAATTTCTCATATTGTGTTACTGCATTTTTAATCGTATAGTCAATCTTCGAATGGATCAACTCCTATTTGGTTAAAATTTAAGGACATCTCGTAACAAAGAAATATCCATTTTGAATAGCTCAGATTTTTAACAGGTACGCTCCACTGTGGAATTCCGCTCCTTTCACTTTCAAAAAGTAAGAGGGTGACACTCAGGGGATCCCAACTCAATTTAGCCAAAAGGTGAGGCACGCCCACTAGTTGAAGAGTGATCACAAGGGTGGGGCCCACTCATGATAGGTGCTACGGTCACAAATCAATCATGTCTTTTCAAGATCAGGTCCTTACAACAAAAACAGTTGAATAAATGTCAATATTTGAGATGATAGTGATGAGATGAGATTGATCATATGGTCACATATGTTAAAAAAAAGGTGGGTGCTCACTTGATGATGTCCCTAGCAAAAAGACATTGAAAACAAAAAAGAGAGAGAAACTTATACAAGCTTCTAATATCTGTTTGGCCCACACATGCTAAATAACTTATTTAGAAATGATCTAATATCTGAGGATGATTGGATTTTGCATTGTCCCAATCCTTAGCTCGGATAAATGCGGGTTAGCTTAAGGTTTAAAACCGGTGGTGGTATACCGAAATATTATATATAATATATTTCGAAGAGAAAAGAAAAATATCTGTTTGCCTTTGCCTAGCCCTAGCCCTTGAGTTTAGTTGCGTAAGGGTTTACGAATTGTAAGTTCGCCCACGGCTTTGGCTCAACCAAGGCCCGACCTATATTTATGAGGGTAAGGTAAGGGCTTGCCTAAGCCCGGCTCTTTGACCACCCTAATGAAAAAGTCTAATGCCCGTGGGATGGATTATGCCTAACTATCACGGCTGGCACCACAAGCCAAGTGGGCTAGTTTAGTCCAGTTCGATGCGGCCCGTTAACACCCTAATCCAGCATCTTGGGCTTTTAAGGTAAAAATAAATTAAATTTTTATCGAATGGCCAATTGCCACTAGGAATGCAAGTTAGGCGGAGAACCGCCATATAGGTAATGATATAATGAGGTTTTCAAATTGTAATGAGGCTGTAAAGTATGTGCTTTATCATTGAATATTACAATCTATTTCATTATTTTCTCTAAAGAGAATCTTTTAAAGAGTTACAACCAAAATATTTATAATATTGGTTTTTGAAGGGATAAAAAAAAGGAAATGTCAACAACAATTATAATATTTTAAAGATGAAGGTTTTGGGCTCAATTTTGACCATATTCCTTTCAATTATGACATATATATTGAGCCTTGGTGAGAAGCTAAAAGATACGTGAATTGTGAGACTCAAACTCATAATCTCTCTCTCTCTCTCTCTCTCTCTCTCTCTCTCTCTAACCTGTTTGGCATCATTATTTTTTGCATCTATTTATCAAAATCTCTGAATTAGGTAGAGATTTTGAGAATAAAGGCGTTTGGCAGCCTCTTAGTGTAGAGAAGCAGAGGGAATCTATTTCCCACAACCCACCATTTAAAGCAGATAGAAAGTAGAGGAAAAAAAATAGAGGCAGGTGAATAGAGTTCTTGGTCCATTCAACACCTAGCTAGTCCCTTTTTTTATTATTATTTTTTGCCTCAAAATCTAAGAGTGTAAATCAAGATCCAAATCAAGAGATCAAACATGGCCATGAGACAAAATTTCAACTGTTGGATCATCACCAATCTTGATATATGTGCAAAAAAAGTGAGCCATTGGATGCGATTTTCTGGAATCTATGGACCCAGACGCAAGATCAAATAGTTAGGTCTCTTTGGAAGGCTAGGAACGGCTATTTGGTCAATTTTCAAGGCTTAATACCTCGTGGATCTCGAGATATTTGCAAAACAATATCAGACATTGATATATTATGCTCAATATTAGATTTGTCCATGAGCAGTAACATTTTTCTATTTTTTATTTTATTTTTAGGAGTGTGAATCAGGATCCAAACTATTGGAAGTGTTCATAAGAGCAAGCATAGCCATGAGACCAAATTTCATCTGTTGGATCATTACCAATCTCGAGATATGTACAAAAAAGTAAGCCATTAGATGCAGTTTTATAGATTATGTGGGCCCCAAACACAAGATTCAAACCGTTAGATTTCTTTAGAAAGCTGAACACAGCCATAGAGTTCATTTTCAAGGCTTGATACCTTATGGATTTTGAGAAATTTGTAAAAAACTTTCAACCATTAATATAAAAAAGTCTATTTAACATAGATCATTGCATCACTAACGTTGCAAGCTATCTTTTGTTGTTCACTTGTAATTAAAGTTCAAGTTTTATCATGGGCCTAGTTTTGGCATAGGCCCGCTTGAATTCGAGTCCATTGAAGATGTTTGGTCATGCATTTGGGTTTTAGAGGCAAGATCCAAGCCTATGATGCCTGTTGGACTTTTATCAGGTGTTTATGTTTTATGTATATCATGTATATATTATATAGATACAAAACAAAAATGATAATAGCATAAAACACATACATCAGTAGTTAGTAATACTATCCAATTTTGGGTCCGAATATACTGTTTCAAACTGGTGGACTAGATCCAACCTCAAAGGTTTGTGTTGGACCCAAACTCAGACTCTTCAATTGCGAATGGACTCATGCGTGGACACAGGTCAGTCTGGCCCAAACGATATCCCTGATAGTGAAGCCTAAGCTTTAACTAGCAAAATTACCCGTTCTCAGCACGACTATGGCAAACATTGTAATTTAAATATTCATGTATAAAAAACTCATACTTTTTTAAAAAGAAAGCAAAATATAAATAAATTATGAGTACATATTTATATAATCGAAGAATTGGTATCATAAAATGAAAAAATGAGAATTAGAGTAGAAAGAGAATGATAAGAGTTTGGATTGAAACGAAGTCTTTGAAAAATAAAAGAAAAGTAGAGAGCAGTTATGAGTGGTTATAATAAAGTGATAAAGAAGGTATTTGATGTAACTTTTGGTCAAATTTATAACCAACGGTCAAAATTGAAGCGGAAACCTCCTAACTTGATATATTATAATTGGTCTTTGACTTTTTCTTGGGTAGAATCTGGGCTTAGACTTGAATGAATTTTAATGGGCTATGCTCGGATCATTCCTAGCTTTTAAATACTTCAAGTTGCCAGGGTTGGCCTAAGCATCTGCAAATCCTCCACCATTGTTAAGCAGGTTAGTTGGATCAGGTCGGGTTAACCAGCATCAAGAGCAACTTGAGATTAAATAACCCATTTAATAAATGGGTCAAATACAAGTCGAGGATCAAACCAAACGGCCTTTTCATGAAACCGACCATTTTGTATCATCCTAAAGCGGTAATTCTCGACCCAACCCACCTATTAATTTAAGGTTGAAGGTGTTCCCCTTTTTTTTAATTACCATTTGGTTAGGTCAAAATTGACATATTGTACTCAACTAATGAATAAGTTGGGTCGGATTGTGTTGAATTTACTGTCTAGACTAATAAATGGGCAAAGCGGGAATCTTTTTTTTTTTTTTTTTTATTTTTTTTTCTAACTTTCTCTTGAGATGGCCATCCAATGGATGAGCCTACTTTAAAATAGAAAGGATTTCTTATAGTTTTTGAGAGGGCCATGGCCGCCGCCAATCTTGAGATATGTGAGAAACGTGAGCGATTGGATGTAATTTTTTGAATTATGTGGCCCCCCAATACAAGATCCAAATAGTTAGATCTCTTTGGAAGGCCGAACACGATTATATAGTTAGTTTCCAAGGCTTGATACTTCGTAAATCTCAAGAAATTTATAAAAAACTTTAAAATAAAAATGATTTCTTATAGCTTTTGAGAGGGCCATGGTCACCACCAATCTCTGAGATATGTAAGAAAAGTGAGCGATTGGATGTAATTTTCTGGATTATGTGGGCCCCTAACACAAGATACAAACAATTAGATTTTTTTAGAAGGCTGAACACGACCATAGAGTAAATTTTGCAAGGGTTAACACTTGTGGATCTCGAGAAATTTATAAAAAAAGATTTTAAAATAAAAAGGATTTCTTATAGCTTTTGAGGACTTCTGTAGAATTTATCCCTACAACTCTTCAATTTTAAATATACTTTTATTCAAAATCCTTTTTCTAAGGAGTATTAATTTTTCTCGCGATCTACAGAGATATAATGATTTTATCATAAGAAGGAACCTATTTTTCATGGAAACTAGCATTAAATCCCGTGCGATGCACTGCTAATTATCATGCAAATTGAATAATTATTTTAAATTAATATTTAAATTAATAATTAATTAATAAAAAAATCATTTTGTCTGAATTAGCCCTGCAACATCCAATCTTTCGTATCAATCTAAAACAGGCACTAGCCACTAGCCACTAGCCCCACTACCTGTAACTAGACACATGTCTCCTTTTCCATCATAAAACGTGTCTATCTTAGCAGTTGTTGACTGGCACGTGTGAACCGACTTTGAAAGGCGGGTGAGGAATCCCGCTCTCCTGCGAACCAAACCCTTCTCCTGTTCCAAAAGGAAAAAGGAGCCAAGCGAATAACGGAAAACCAAATTCCACGAAATCTCTTTTCCTTCTTATTCTCCTTCCTCTTTCTAGGGTTTCTGATCTGACGAACATCCCCAAAGCAAAAGAAGCCCTAGGATCCACCCTTCAATGGCGAGAAATGCAGAGGAATCGACCTCTCAGACTCAGAGGCCTCCAACCAGCCCTCCTGCTCGAATTAAATCGAGAGCCGATCCTTTCCTCATAATCTGCAGATGCTTTAGCTTCGTGACTGCTCTGATTGCGATCCTCTGCGTCTTCGTCAACGGGGTCTCAGCCGTTCGATCTTTCAAGAACGGATCAGATGTATGGCTAAGACCTTATTTTGCTATTGAGATGAGTTCCTGTCTTTGCTTTTTATGTTTTTTTTTTTGGTGGAGTTCTGACTTGGTGGGATTTTGGGGTCTTGTTGTTGCAGGTGTTTGGTGGGGTTTTTCGGTGTTATGCGGTTGTGATCGCGCTTTTTGTGGCGGTTGCTGAAACTGAGTGGGGATTCATTATCAAGTTCTGGAGGGTGAGTTTTGTTGTTAAGTTTGCTGTAATTTGATGGCTTAGATTGGTTTATGGAAAACCCGAGGAATCCATGAATTTTGTTTGGATTGCCTTCGTTTTCTTGCATAGTGGGTATTGCTGTTTTGATGCTCTCTTGGTTGATATACTTTATGTACTGCTGCTTTGGATCTTTGAATCTGGATCGGAATTTGAAGTTTTTTTTTTTTTTTTCTTATTGAAGCTTTTGTAGTGTCAGCACAATTCCCCACTGATATTTTTTCTCTAACTTGTTGGAAGTGGGTTTGAGTTTTGTTAAGCTAAGAATCAAAATCAAATTCCACAATGAATGTAATACCAAGAATTCTCATCAATTTATAGGGAATATGTTGTTATTGTACCAATCGCTTGCAGCGATAGCTAGCAGCAAGTGGATCCCTAAGCTTAAACAGCCTGGCCGCCTGATTAACATGGACGCGTCACGATCATGGTGAGGTAGGGAGTTTCGGAAGGTCTCCCATGACCTACCTCCTCCTCCTCATCATCATCATCATCCAAGCCATGTCGCAACTATTTGTGATCAGCTACATGAATTCTGTATTTCTACTCCGATCTGTCCTAAGCCAAATCCTTGAATAGGCTGCACGAAATCAAATCCAACCTTACTGTTTCCAGCCGTGTCCTATTCGGTCTGCCCCTTTTTTCCTAGGGGGGCCATCGCATCAGTCCAGATAGAGAAAATTTTCTTCAATGACGGTGTTGCTGGATTGTCCAAACCATCTCAAACAAGTCTCTCTTAATTTATCACCTATCGATGCTATCTAGAGGGGCGGAACCAAGAAAAAAAACCTTGGAGGGGCCATTGTGAAAATAAAAATTTCTTGAAGGGGCCAAAATGAAAAATTGCTGAAATTTATGTTAAGAATGAGGTTTTTTTTTTTTTGGTTTTTTGGGGGGGGGGGGGGGGGGTGGGGGGTGGGAAACTAGGCCACCTAGTTTTGCCCCTAGCTATCCATCCATAAATGCTCTCGAATGCACTTATTGATATTCGAGTTTTCCTAGTTTTACCATACATCCACCTCAATATTCTCATCTCTGTTATACTTTTGTGAATGTGCTGTATACTGGTTGGCAAACATTCTACTCCCCAGGTCATAACTGATCTCATCGTCGTCCTATAAAATTTTTTCCTTAATCTTGTTGATATGTGCCAATCATAAAACACTGCAGAAGCCAATCTCTACTTTAACCATCCTGCTTTATTTTTTATGTTTGACATCTTCCTCAATCTTTCTATCCTTACTAATTATTGAGCCAATGTGTCATAATGAATCTCTTTGTGGTACCTCTTCACCTTCAATTCTCACAATAGTTTTAGCTCTTTGTACATCCCCACTAAAGTTGAAATTCATATGTTCCGTCTTTATACAACTTATTTTAAAGCGTTTAGATTTTAAAGCCTTCCACCATCTCCCAAGTTGCACATTTACACCATCTCTCGATTCATTCACTAACAACATATCATTTGCAAACAACATATAACAAAATACCTCCTCTTGAATATGAATAGTTAACTCGCTATAATCAATGCAAAGAGACGAGGGCTCAAAGTTGGTCCCGGATGCAAACCTGCGGTCATTGGAAACTCTCCTATCTCTCTAAATATAGTTCTCGCACTCATTCCATGTCTTTAACGATATCAATGTAATCTATTGGGGCACTACTTTTATCCAAAACCCATCAAATCAAACCTCTAGGTACCTTGTTATAGGCTTTCTCTAGATTGATGAAGACCGTATGAAGGTTTTTCCTATTCTCTTGGTATTTTCCCTTTAATTGCCTAAGTGAAGATTGTTTCCATAGTTGAGCTCCCTGGCATGAAATCAAATTGATTTTTAGATATCTTGGTCTCTTGTCCTACTCTTTGTTTCATTGTCCCCTCCTATGGTTTATCGTGTGACTCATAAGTTTAATCCCATTATAATTAGTGCAACTTTGTATATCTCCTTTGTTTCTTGTATATAAATAGTACAACACTTCTCCAATCGCCTAACATTTTTTTCCTCCTAAATATCTTATTGAAGAGCTTAGTTAACTAAACACATTGAATTTCTCATAAGCAAGTAAGCAGTTTCTAGCCTCCTCTGGAATGTCATGTAGCCCTGTGCCTTTCCTATCTTCATTTACTCTTTACACCTCTGACATTATCTTGTCCCTGTTTTTCCTTTCCTTCATTTTTACAAGGTTGAAAATATTTCTGTCACTTCATTGTTCCATATTATGTGGGTCATTATATGCATTGAATTTTGTGCCACCTTTTTATTTTCCTAACTTCTTTCTTTGTTCTATTATCTTCTAATTAATAAAGTTTTATTATAAACTGAGAAATTATCTTGTCATTAGTCATTACACATCGTTATGAAGAGATTCAGTTGTCTACTGCAGAAATCCTCTGCCAACTTCCATTCCTGGTTTGTGTGAATCTGTTTCTCCACTGAATGGGATTTCTAGTAATTCATTCTACTCATTGTTGTGACCGTCGTTGAATTAATTCATTGAATGGGACAATGATGAAATACTAGAAATACCCATGCCAACTTGGATTCCTGGTTCACGTGACTCTACTTCTCCACCATTTGCCCTTTTCTTTCTTACTAACAGTTTATCTAACACCACCTTTTCCAATTAATATGCTGCAGGTATTGGAGTATTGGGCTGGTAGGGGTATGCTACAGATCTTGTATGGATCTTCTCATTTACATTATATTGCTCATTTAGTTCTTTTCAGTGTGAATCAAAATCACAGTGCTGGGTATTGTAATCACATGAAAAATTGCGTGTCAAATTAAACTGATCAAAGAAGTTGCTTTTCTTCTCCATCAGTGTGGCTGTGATGACAAGAGCTTATCCAGATGTTAGTGGAGAGCGAAAAGATCTAGTGTTCCTTCAGGAAATAGCTAGCTATTTGCTTCTAGCTTGTGGTGTGACCTATGTCATTTCGGTAAAGTAACCAAGATCTCATCAACACCATTAATCATTAATGAATCACCTGATTTGCAACTTGCTGTTGTATTATCATTCTGAGTGATTAATTCAGGCGTCAACTTTCAGGGCATACTTTGCATTGGTTTTCTGAAACGTGCTCGCCTGAAGAAAGAAATTACAAGGGAGCAAGCAGCTAAAGATTTGGAGGTAGGCTAATGTTCAACCCTAATATATTCCAAAGTCACAATGTCTAGAGCAAATTTAGTGACCACAGAGCAAACTCATTGTTCCCTGATTTGATTTATTTTGTGATGATTATGACTTTTGAGTTTTAAATTGCCATAGCTATGATCCTATGACTGAGAGTAAGAGATATGCAACCATAGCTGTGCACCCAGGACCTGCTGCATGTGTACCAGTACATGGTACGTATGTGTAGTAGTGTACTAGTTTCACTGATCCCTGCATGCTTTGATATCCAGAATGGGGCACTGTTGTACCATATGGCACTGGCATGTTATATGCATTCCAGATGGTAAATGGCGTCAATCTTGCATTGTGATATCCAAACAGAACTGTGCATGTGTAGCCCACGGATCTTGATCCAGACCTAAAAGAAGCGTACTATGTTGGGTGAATGATGTCCCAAATATCCCTCCATCAAATTATCCTCTCTGATATCGCCCCAGTTAAATTCAGAAGCCACCAATGGTATCAGAGGATAAGATAGGAGATACATTAGAGCATAATTTGTTTTATTATGCAATAGAGCACTGGACATCCAATTTGCAAAATGCTCGTGTTGTGGGGCTCACCTTGATGCATTCCGTTTAGCTGGGGTAGGGAAAAGCCGCGTCTTAGGATAAGGTTGGGAAGAAGATCCACACACAACACCGCCCCACCCCACAAATAGAAAAAGAAAAAAGGAAGTCGGTGTTCGAAAATTACTCTGGCTTAGGTTACCACCGAGTGGCCTTAGTTTTTTTTCTAGAAGGGGGGAAAATGGGAGTTCTATTGGCACCTCAAAAACCACTCTCCCCACCGCACAATAATAATAATAAAAAAGGACTTTTCCTAAACTACCCCTCCCCCCTCCTCACTCTCCCTCTCCCTTTCCTTCCCTCCTCTTCCCTTCCACCACCCCGCCGCCCGCCCCCCCCCCCCCCCACAACCACCCCAATCTTCGGCAGGGGGGGAGCCCCGGCCGGCAGGCCGCGGCAGAAGCCCCTGCCGACTGGCCGGCCACCCTCCCCCCTCTCCCTCTTTCTTCCTCCCTCCCCCTCTATTTTCTTTCCCTCTTCTCCCTCTCTCCCTTCCTCTCCTTCCCTCCCCCTCCCAGTCGCCGGTGGGGAGGGATATTGGGCTGCAGCGACTGGGAGGGAGATCGGGCTGCAACACCGGCGACTGGGAGGGGGAGGGAGAGGGAGAAGGAGAGTAGGGAGGGAAGGAGAGGAAGGGCCAGCCTGATCTCCCTCGAGTGGGAGAGGGAGAGGGAGAGGGAGAGTAGGGAGAGAAGGAGAGGGAAGAAGAGGAAGGGAGAGAGGGAGAAGAAGGGAGGGAGGAAGAAAGAGGGAGAGGGGGGAGGGAGACTGGCCAGTCGGCCGGGGCTCCCTCCCCGCCGGCGACTGGGAGGGATTAGATGAGGGAAGAGGGTGGAGGGTGGGAGAGGGAGGGAGGGAGAGGGAGAAGGGGGGAGGGGTGGTTTAGGAAAGAATTATTTTTTTGTCTTCTAAGTGTGGTGGGGAGAGTAAGATTTGTGGTGCCAATAGAAGCCCCTAGGGAAAAAACCCTCTGGTCTGAGCATAATATAAAACCTTAGGAGAGGCTTTCTAATTAAAACAAAACTTTTTTTAAAAGAAAAATGATCAATTCCAAGTAGATGCCCACATGGGGGTTTCCACGTAGATGATTCTACTGACAGATGTTGGCCATTAACATCACAGCACCTGGTGAAAGGGTTGTGTACTGAATGTAACTTTTATTTTGTCTGCATGCACTGTTGGATTGATCAAGACACGAAAAATGAGGTTAACCAAGGAGTTTAAAGAGTTAAAACTCTGGGGTCTCTCTCACTCTGATTAATGCAAGGGTGAATATCACTCCCACTGAAATAACTTCAATTGGAATGATGCACTTTGTTGCTTTTACAGAAGACTCTTTTTATGAATTCAACATCAATTGCAGGAACTGGAGCGGCGCAGAGAGGAACTTGAAGCACTGTTAATAGAGGACGGGCGGTCATCATAATAACATCGAGGCATCCATGTTGGTCTTCAATTGCATTGGATGGATGAAAGAAACCTGAAATTTTTGTACGTCATGTTTGTGCCATTTCTTCTGCAGATTTGCTGCTCGATCTAATGATGTTGTTCTTCTACCTGCCTCTGTAACTTGTGTAAATAATCACTGTTGAGAAACCAACCAATTGTTTGTATGTGTTGAGGATTGTGATCAATATGAACATGCTATTGGCAGTCATGAATTGTCAACTCAAGTCATTCATATAGTAATTGCAATTTGTAGATATAGATGGTGGTAGATGGGTCAGATTTGGGTTTTGACTCGAGAGTATCTGGGTCCGATTAGCAACTTGGGGTCCTGATTTGAATTAGATCTGCTACAAATTGAGTTTACAGGATCGTCAGTGTCATCTTTATCATAGCCTCATGCCATCTATGTGGGGCTGGCATCAGGTGCCCGGAATCTGGATCTAATTACAAGTACCTATTATACAATCCGAGACCAGATCGATGGCTCTGATTTTCTGAGGGATCCAGATCCGATGGCGGACAATGGCCAGGATTTTTGCCCAGTCCAGGTAAACAGCCTCTGGATTTGATCTATGCTTGGGTCCCATTCCCTTTAGTCAGATCTATTTAATGGCTCAATGGCTAAATCACTGGGCTGGCTTGGACACATGCTTAAAGGCCTGATTATTGCCTAGCCAAGGCAACAAATTTGAAATGTATAAAAGTTTTTAAAAGGAATTTCTGCCGGGCCAAACATTAGATTATCTTTAATATATACTAGCTCAAAAACCTGAGCTAATCACGGGTATGTTGAGGTTTTATGTATCTTAACAGTTGTAGAAACTAAAATTAACTTTCGGTCAAAATTAAAAAACATGGTCAAAATAAGATCAAAAACCTTCCAGCTTAATATATTTTAATGTCAATTTGGAGATGAGAAATTCCAATTAAAGGCTTAGATGGCAATTTGAAGGTTTGGAATTTGGCATCTCTTAAATATGGACTTTATTAAATATGCCAAATTATTATTTTATTATAATTTTATCTTCTTATGGGATCCATGTACATTTTTATGTGGGCTCCTTTTTAGAATAAAATATATTAAAATATTATTTGACATTTGCCTTTCGAATATTTAAATTACGTCAAATGCCAAGTCAAAATTTGGCATGGCTGTTGGACTGGTCTTGCGTGTGATGGAATTTGAAGGTGGTGTTATGCTGTTCACTACAAAATCCTAACTCCGTTACTTTCCTTCAACTGAATATCACGAATTCACGATCATAATTTGAACATTTCAACTTGCCCCTGCCCTTGTCAAGAAAACACGTTGTAACGTCCCGCCCAAACGGAACTTTCAAAATCGAAACGAGGAAAAGCAAAGCGATTCTTCACATCTGAAAATCCTCTCTCTCTTTCTTCTTCTTCTTCTTCTTCTAGGGTATATGTTCTTCCATCGATTTCCCCCTCTCTTTTTAGGGCTCGAATGCTCCTCAAGCTACAGATCTGACCTCGGTCCGTTGCTCTAAATCGCTCCAACACAATCATCCCCAGGTGCCGAAAATCTCTTCATTTACTTTCTTGTGGAATGGATGCTTATGTGGTTTCATCAAAATGTCTGTCTCACTTGCGATCTCAATTGCATCTTTTTTCTTTTTCTGATTGATATGATGGATTGGAGCCTCAGATTCAGATATAATATCCGGGTACTTTGCATTGATCGATCGATCGATCGATTTTGAGATGCTCCTTCGTAGATCCACTGCAGTAAAGGAGGAGAAGAGAAACGAATGTGAAATGAACCGAGAATCAAATGGGCGAAAATCCTCATTTGTGAAACTGTTAATGTGAATGTAGATGTATGAAAGGAATGCGCGGTTTGAGAAGAGTGTCAGATTTGTCAAATTGTGATACACCACAAGCATTATTTAGTTTCATTGATGTTGGTGTTTTAAGATCATGCATTCTGGTTTTGCTATTTCTTTTCATCAATGTTGTTGTTGTTGTGAGATTATGGGTTTCAGTTTCCTGCATGTAAGCAATCCATATGAATATGATTGTTTCATTGGTTGTCTCAACTTGAATCAGTCTGTTCTCTCATTTCTGTCTGGATGGGTATGAATGAGAATTAAGTACTTTATTACTCTTCAACAATGAAGTGATTTTTGTAATGTGCTTTTTATTGCAGTTTTTATGGTGAAATACTTGAAACTGGTGGCACCATGCCTTGATACTATTTGAAGAGTAGACTTTGAAACAGTTTAGTGACATTTTTTTTTTATATATGTGGAGACAGGTAGCTGTGTTTGGATAATTGGATGCACATCTAGTTAATAGTCATTTTCAGCTGGGATTTGTTACTTCCAAGTGAAAATTATGAAACTGGAGCCTCAGACATGCAATGTGGTTTGTGGGTTCAGACAGTATTCTGCAAAATTTTCAAAATCTGAACATGTAAATCAAATTCCAAACTTTTAGATGCAAAGAATTTTGAGTGTAAATCAAATACACAGTTGAATTTAATTGTCATATTTCTCTGTTATCTGAATTTGGAGAAACAAATTTCCGGGACATGGTGTTTAGTTGTGTTCTTGTAATGACAACTCTTTCTTTCATATTTAAATCACAGTATCTAAATCCATAACTCCATTTCAATGTCTCTGATTTTTTTCCCCTAACCCCTGAATCTGCAGGAAGGATTATAATCCAAAAAAAGAGAAGCCCTGGCAATGGAGGAAGTCTGCAAAGAGCTGATGGAAGTTAAAGCCGAGATGGAAAAGCTGAAGGCAGACTATCGTGTGAAAAAAGAACTGTCAGAGAGTTTACGGATAGCTCACAGTGAACAAATTGTGAAGATTCAAGAGGCAAAAATGGAGATTGAGAAGCAGGCTCAAGAACTGAATGCAAAGAGCGAGGAAATTTCTCTCGCCAAACAATTATGTGAAGATCTCAAGTTGAATTTGAATGAGAAAGAATCAATCCTTAAACATCTGAGCTCTACAAATGATCAGATCCGAATTAGCTCCAACGAGAAGTTGCAGAAAATGGAGAAAGAAACCAAGAAACTTATCTCTGCCTTGGAAGAAGCAAAAGCAAAACTAGAAGATCAGGACAAAAAGATAAATGCATACATCATGGAAATTGAAGGTCTGAACGGACTTCTATCCACGTCGCAAAAGAAATGTTCTGAAGCAGAGGAAAAAGCTAAAGCATCTAAAGAACTGAGACAGAGGGATGATCTGTTGCTGAAACTTGAGCAGGAAAGCAGGAAAATTGAGGAACGGCTGAAATGGAAGAATGAGCAGTTTAATCATCTTGAAGAAGCCCATCAGAAAGTTCAAAATCAGTTTCGCGAAAGTAAGAAGGAATGGGAGTCAGAGAAATCCACATTGGTTGATGAGATCTGTTCATTGCAGACAAATTTTGAAAGCCAAGTGAGAGTTTCAGAAAGTCTTCGATCCCAGTTACAGATGTGCAACCAGGCCCTAGCTCATGAAGAAAGCAGAAGAAAACTGCTGGAAATCCAGCTTTCTGAATCGAAAACAAGTTATGAAAATGTTGTTGCAGAGTTTCAGGGGGCACAATCAATTATTGAGAGCTTGACCGCTAAGAGGGATGAAGAAATTTCGGCCCTGAGAGATCTGATGGTGACAAAAGATATCCATTTCAAAGAGATGGAGTATCTACGAGTCCGACTTGAGCAGGAGAACGAGGAGTTGCGTGGATCTCTGAAAGAGCTTCAGGAAGCTCAAATCAGTCAAGCAGGTGCACCTTCTTCTGTGATGAAGCTGCGTCAGAAGCTTAGAAGTTTAGAGCAGGCACACAAAGATTGTTCTTTGATTCTCAAAGCCAAAGAAGCCGAATGCAGCTCTCTTGCAGAAAGGGTGGAAAAGGACTTGGTTGAATATCAATTCAAATTGACCTTGAAAGACAAGCAGATTGGGGAGCTGCAGACTGAATTAGAAGGGTGCCATTCTTCAATGATGCGGCTGAAGTCTCAGAATGAGGAGATTTCCACAACTCTTAGGGTCTTGAAATCGGAGTTTTCGGAGGCACATTCAGAAATCAAGAATTCTAAAGTTGAAATGGATCTCTACAACGAACAGATGGAAGAACGGATTTCACTCCTGATGGAACAGTTGGAGAAGAAGAACATTGCCCTGGCTAAAGCCCAAGAAGACCTGGAACAGGAACGTGAGATGAAGGCATCACTTATGAGAAGGGTTGAGTCCTCAGATAGCAAAGAGGAGCGGTACTTTCTGATGCAAAAAGAGATTGAGAGGTATGAAGAAATGCTCAAAGAATCATTGAGGTATCAGGAGCAGTTAAAAGCGCAAGCTTCTTTGAAGGAAAGTGCCCTGAGAGAGGATCTTAGAAAAGTTTCAGATGCTCTAGATCAAGCAAATTCTGAATTAGCTGAAAAAACACGCGAAAGATCCGAAATTGAATTTGAATTACAGAGTTGGAAATCAGTCGTCGAACGGATGGAGGAAACAAAACAAGATGCTGAAACTCAACTAAAATCTTATCGCAATGAAAACCAACAGCTGCAAAGGGAAATGGAAGCTGCAATACTTTCCAAGATGGAGAATGATGAAGCCTTTAAGCTAGAGAGAGAGTTACTTCTCCAGAATGGATTTGAGAAGGACAAGATGGTTGATGATCTTCTCAGACAGACTACCTTACTGGAACAAGAATCCAAAAGAAAAGAAGCAGAAGCCGCCTCTCTTCTAGAGGAGGTTGAGAAAAGCACAGAAGAGAAAGATAGGAAAATAGACGTTCTCAAGCAGCAACTAGTCTTGGTTGAAGAAGAATCCACAAGGCGAGAAGCTGAGGCGATCATTCATGCAAAAAGTGAGGCACAGAAAATCTTTGATAAAGAGAGAGAAAGGTTGCTCTGCATTGCAGAAGAGAAAGACAGCAGACTCAATGAACTGCAGCAACAAATCTTGCAACTTGAAGAAGACTTGAGAAGGGAAACAGAAGCTGCCATTTCTGCAACAGTGGAGACTGAGACGATCAGTCATGCAAAAAGTGAGGCGCAGAAAACCTTTGATAAAGAGAGAGAAAGGTTGCTCTGCATTGCAGAAGAGAAAGACAGCAGACTCAATGAACTGCAGCAACAGATCTTGCAACTTGAAGAAGACTTGAGAAGCGAAACAGAAGCTGCCATTTCTGCAACAGTGGAGGCTGAGGCGATCAATCATGCAAAAAGTGAGGCGCAGAAAATCTTTGATAAAGAGAGAGAAAGGTTGCTCTGCATTGCAGAAGAGAAAGACAGCAGACTCAATGAACTGCAGCAACAGATCTTGCAACTTGAAGAAGACTTGAGAAGGGAAACAGAAGCTGCCATTTCTGCAACAGTGGAGGCTGAAAAGGCTTTCAATAAAGATAAAGACAACTTTCTCCTAATTGCAGCAGAAAAGGACCAGTTGATAAATGATCACCAGCATCGTATTCTGTTACTCGAGCAAGAGCTTGTTAATATGGAATGCACCAAGCAGTCTGAAATCAGTAATATTTGTGAAGCTTGGGAGAAGCTTGTGACAGATTGGATGATGGCCAAGCTAGATATTCATGACCAAAGTCTTTATGTGACAGAACAGGAAGAAGAACTGGATGGTTTGAAGCAGAAACTGGAATCCAAAGAGAACTCTTTGTCTGAATCAAAGAAAAGGTTAGAGCAACTCAAAGCCAAATTAGAGTTGAGACAATTGGAAAAAGAGAAAGAAATGGATCTTTTTGAAGAAGTCAATGCTGAAAGAAAATCTTTGCTCAAAGTTAACACAAGGTTGTTGGCAGAGAGGGATGGACTGATGGATCAGATGATAGAGTTTTATGACCGGATTGGTGGGTTTTCGATCGAAGACATGGAACTGATGAAAAGCTTTGAGAAGATTGTGCAGAAATTGGAAACGGCAAAGGAATGTCAAGGAGATGGGCTCTTCGACTCTAGTGAAGACAAGAACATCTGTTCTCCATTAAAAAAGAAAGCAGGATTGGATTTTGACAATAGGTCACCATTGAAAGTTCTCAACAATTAGCAGCTGGATGGCAAAAATGTAGTCCTTGACATAGAGTCATTTCAAAATTGTCTCAATTGTGTGAGGGTAGCTTGATAATCTGTTAATTGTTCTGTTGTAGGCTGTAGCAAATACTCTGTGATTGAATTTCTTTTGGCAATTACATTTCTGCAGATGAAGTTATCAAACTTTTTCCATACTGCAGAGCCTGTTTGTTTAATGTAATTGAAGAAGTTCATCAAATTTTTTCCATACTGCAGAGCCTGTTTGTTTAATGTAATTGAATTCCAAGGAATTTTAAGGCTTTGTATTTCTTTAAGTGGTTAAAAATGAAGGAATAAAAAAGGTGAATATCTTGGAGACAGGACTTTCAATGAGTTCACTTGTATAGTGGTGAAATTACTGTCCTTAAGAATGCACTTTTAAGTGGTGTGCCTCCAATAAATGATTCAGTAGCTGGGATTATCCAATCTCAAAAATGTTTTGGAACAATCCATGCCTAGTCTGATTGATACTGTCCATGCATATATCATATATGTAGCTCACTCCCAAAATGAAACCGAAGGCCCCATCAAGGACAGTGGGATAAGGCTTGCATCATCATGATCCTATCTATCTGATTGGTGACCTACACATTGAAGATTTAAATGGGAATGGTCCATTCATCAAATACATGCCCTCAGACAGTGGAATAAAGCTTGCATCATTGAAAAAAAGAGTGCCCATTGATGGAGCTAGTACAGTTAATTTCTTGATGCTGACCTTCTTTAGTTTGATTCCATGCACGTATTAGTAAAATTGTAGCCGCAAAGCATCCACTGCATAGCCATAAAATTGTGGCTTTATGTCTTTGCCATATTTCGAAAAACGATGCAAATTTCAAAACTTTTTAAATTAGGACCTAAATTTTTCGGTAAGTTTTCAATTAAGAGCATCCGGTTATGCAAAGGTATTTTTGGAGACTTTTTTCTCTAATTTTTTATATACCCAAATTACCCTTCATTAAAGCCATGATATGCTTAATTTAGGCAGCTACAGTGCTATTACATGCCGCTTATCGTCGTGGGGATATTGGTTACCGTCATTCACCGTAAGAATTCCGATAAAGGAAAGAAGGAGAAGACGGAGAAAGTAAATGAGAGTTTTATATCAATGAAGAGTAAGTTAGATATTTAAAAAAATTGTAAAAATAAAGTTACTGAAAATACCTTTAAATGACCGGATGTCTTTAATTGAAAACATATGCTCTAATTTGAAAAGTTTTGAAAGTTACACCCTTTTTTGGAATAAGGCAAAAATTTAAAGTCCTTATTTGGAAACTTTCCCATGTATATGGAGCCACAGGCCACAACAACTATTTCCTAACCTTGAAAAGGCCGATAACGAATTTTTGGATGGGAAACGGATCCCCTATTTCGTCCAAAGGGAAACCCTGTTTGGGCGAGGGGGGTAGTTTCTCTTTCCTCCTCCCCATCCTCCCCCCCCTTATTTTGGATGCTACCAAACAGCTAGTGCTGCTCATTAAGATGAAACATGTAGTCATCTTTGTCAATCTGAACCCCAATTACTGCATAATGTCTGCCACCCCACCCGCCCCCAACCCCCCCCCCAAACAAATTGATAATTGGGTCTGGGTTAAGGTCCCTTTTTTATAATGATTGAACCCACAAAATCTTTAGCCCGAACTCTTACACATTGGGCCTCTCCCAATCCATCTGGGGCCCACCCACTGGAGGCACATTTAAGTTGAGAGAAGAGAAGATGCAGGCCATTTTAGTGGAGTATCCAGACTCGCTCTCTCATGTTAAAAATATGCCACATATGCCACATGTCATTCGAATAACTATGCCACGTGTCTTCTGTCCATGTCCCTTCTTTGCCTCCTCTCCATGCAAACACCCTCTGAATTAGGACCTAGTTTTCTACCATTCTCTGCCAATTCAAACCTTTCATTCATAGCCCAAATATAGTAAATATATGGCTTTTGTTAGTTCAGAACTTGTAAATGTACAGGCCCTCTTTCTCCATGTTTTTTTCTTCTTCTTCTTCTTCTTCTTCTTTTTTGTGTTGCATTCACTACCAATTCTGTAGAGAGAGGGAGAGGGGCAGGCAGAGAAGATGCTGCAGAGAGCTGCAAGCAATGCATATTCCTGGTGGTGGGCCAGCCACATCAGGGCAAAGCAAGGGAAATGGCTGGATAGGAACCTACAAGGTACTGCTTTCTTTCTTTCTTTCTTTATTAATTATTGATTTTGGTTAGCAAATGGATGGTTGGGATTTATTTAAATGCTTGAAAGAGTTCTGATGGTGTTAATTGGTTGCTGCCACATTTTGATGCATGGGTCTTTTTTTTTTTTTTTTTTTAAGTTTTTTTTTTTAGAAGTTGGTAAGATCAAAGACCCATTTGTTAATTAAAATTCAGTTTTTTCTATGAAAAGCTCAATGTTCATTTTTTTGTGTAAGTTCCTGAAATCAGTTAATTGTCTGAAACAATGAAATGGTTCCCTTTATTGTTATTATTATCATTGTCATTATTTGTTTCTCCAAATGTTCTTGGACATGGAAATGGTCCAATGGATTGGGTTTCTTCACCTCTTGCTCATCTTTCATGTTATTCATTAAAAATAGGGAATTTGTGGAAATGGGTCTTCTTTGTTTTTGTCAAATGGAGTAGGTAATTGGGGTGAATTTGCATTTCAACCATACAAGAGTGACATCTAGATACTTCCCATGAAATGGGTGAATTGCTACTTTGTTCTGTTTGGATTGGTCAAACAGGGTTTTGAATTTTACTAGGTAAAAATAGATAATATAGGGAAAATACCATAGTTGCTTGACTGAGAAATGAATGCAGGAGCCAGCTAGAATCAAATTGTGAATACACACAGAAGTATTCTCAAATTTTTGTAAAGCATTCGCGTAGAAACATGAACTTAATGCGAGAAATGTAGGCATGTTTTTAGGGAAAATGAGTTTCATACTTACAATTAAAGGAAGATAAAAATCAAGAAAAGATGAGCAGATAAAGGAGGAAACCTCCACAATAAGAAACTCCCATTTTCTGGGCAGTCTTTCATAATCTTTTAGATGCGCACGCAGCACGCCTTACATAGTTCCTTGTGTTTCGGATAATGATAGAAGCAGAAGCGTTCCTTCTGTATTAAAACTTGTTTTTGCAGGATAACAAAGTAGGCGTTTATCATCTTAATCTTAAGCTTCATCTTCATCTGCTATTACCTTTTCCAAGAAATGCAGGATAGGTAGAGTACTACTTCATAAGCTAAATGTTTTTCTCTTTAACTCCAGAACATAAACTAAATTTGCCAATGTGGTTTTTCTTATATTACTTTCTGGCAATTTTCTATTGTGCCTTTGCCTAGATTCACCCATTTTCTACACACACACACACACACACAATTTTCTATTGTGCCTTTGCCTAGATTCACCCATTTTCTACACAATTTTCTATTGTGCCTTTGCCTAGATTCACCCATTTTCTACACACACACACACACCCATTTTCCACACACACACAATTTTCTATTGTGCACACACACACACACACACACACACACAGAGAGAGAGAGAGGAGAGCCCCTCTCATATACACGCACGCACGCACGCATATATATATATATATGTGTGTGTGTGTGTTGGTACGAGGTTCCAACATTGTTCAAACCTCTAAAGCCAGTGTGAAAGAGCATGCCGGCCGATATGAACTGACCATTTGAACCTTTTATTCTTTTTTAGTTTTCATACTTTCATATCTAATTCTATTTTGAAGGTGCACCTGGATTGGGTTGGACCAGTGGTTGATTCCTTTTGAATCAGGATAATCTGGATCACCTTGAGCAATATTCAAGGGTTGTGGGTCGTGGTTCCCTCATCTAATGATCCCAGTTCTTGGGGGTAGGGAATGATGGTTCATATTTTTGAATCACTTTCATAGATACAGGCCCTCTTTATATTTGCAAATTGAACCACATTTTATGTGAAGAAAGACAAATTCCAAATTCCGGAAATTGCTTTCTTAGAATAGTGAAAAATAAGTTTCCACTAGCCCAAGACTCAGAACCAAAGTTGAAGAAGAACGAAGAAATTAGTATATCTCCAGAAATGAGGGAAGAACAAGACCTTTATTATTATGGAGAAATCTGAGTTACAAGCTACAATCAAAGTCTTACATAAGAGAAAATAGGAACAAGCCTGCAATGGTAATTATTGTTGGACTAGAGAAGGGTCTAGAAACTCAAGGTAGGTGGAGGTTTGGAAGGTTCAAGAATTCTAACTTAGTGGTGAGAAGGTGAAGGTTCTAGATGTTGGTAGAAAGATTCAAAATGCAAGCATGTTCTACAAGTTTCTAGGTACATTAAACCTCACTACATCCCTCAAAAATAATTACCAAAAGTTTACTTTAATTTTTTAACACTCCCCCTTAAAGTGAACTTTTGGAAATAATTCCAAGCTCTGCACGAAGATTCTCGAATGGTCCCTTGGAGAGAGACTTTGTGAAGATATCTGCAATGTTGTCCTTGCTCCGCACCTCCGATACTTCAATTGTTCCATCAAGCACCTTCTCACGAATGAAATGATGTTCGATCTCAATATGCTTTGTTCTTGCATGACACACCGGATTATTAGCCAACTTTATAGCACTTTGATTGTCACCAATAAGTTTTGTAGATTTATGAATAGGTGAAAATACATCTTCAACAAGCCGACGAAGCCAAATGCATTCTTGAGCAGCAAGAGTGGAAGCCTTATACTCCGCTTCAGTAGTAGAAAGCGAGACCGAGTCTTGTTTTTTACTACACCAAGAGACACATGCCGAACCACAAGAAAACACATACCCAGAGGTAGATTTTCGATCATCCAAATCACCTCCTAGATCCGCATCCGTGAACCCAAGTAGAGAAAATTCAACCCCTTCCTTATAAAGAAGTCCCATGTCATAAGTTGAATTCACATACTTCAGTATCCGCTTTGCAGCATCAAGGTGAGATTTTCGTGGCTCTTGCATATAGCGACTAACAAGCCCAACGGAAAATGAAATATCTGGTCTTGTAATAGTCAAATAAATTAGACTACCAACAAGAGCACGATAAGGTCGAGGATCCGACAAAAGTTTACTTTCATTACGCCTAATTTTAAAGTTAGGCTCAAGAGGAGTGGAGCAGTACTTGCTTTTATTTATTCCAAACCTGTCAACAAGCTTCTTGGCATAGCCTTCTTGAGATAGAAAAATCCCATCCTTCACCTTTTTCACTTCCAAGCCAAGAAAATGACTTAACTCTCCCAAATCTTTCATCTCAAATCGAATAGAAAGTTCAGCCCGAAGCTTTGCAACCTCTCGTTCATCATTGCCGGTAATGATCATATCATCCACATATAGTAGAACAATCATGTGTAATGATCCTTGCTTCTTTACAAATAAACTAGAATCTGAGTTAGAAGCAAAATAACCACAAAACTGTAAATACTCAGCAATCTTACCGTACCACGCCCTCGGAGCTTGTTTAAGACCATAGAGAGCCTTCTTGAGTTTGCACGCATAATCTGGGTGAGTTGAAGAAACATAGCCAAGAGGCTGCTCCATGTAGATTTCCTTATCAATTTCGCCATATAGGAAAGCATTCTTTACATCAAGCTGATATAGCTTCCAACCAAGAGATGCTGCTAAAGAGATCACAACCCGAACAGACGTCATCTTTGCTACAGGGCTAAAAGTCTCTTCATAATCTTCTCCATATACTTGAGAGAAGCCTCTTGCAACAAGCCTTGCTTTGAATCTGTCAATGCTCCCATCTGCTTTCTTTTTTAATTTGTACACCCATTTGCAAGACACCAGCTTCACATCCTTGGGTTTTGGCACAAGATCCCAAGTTTCATTTTTTATAAGTGCTTGCATCTCTTCTTCCATGGCTTCCTCCCATTCTTTAACACCTTTTGCTTCATCAAAAGAAGATGGCTCATTTTCATAAATAGGACCAGCACTAAAGCAATGACAAGTGCTTACCAGATTACCATCTCTATAACGAATTGGCTTAATGACTTGCCTTCCGGACCGAGTCATTTTTGGAGCATTTGTTCCCTCCAAGTTAGCATTCTCCTCTTGCTCCACCTCGCGAGAATTAACTTCGCTCCCCCTATCACCAGACTCCCTTAATTCTGAAGAAGAAAGGCTTTTAGATATTACTGGTGATGACGGTGATGATGAGATACTAGAAGAGGCAGGAGCCGAAGAAGTCACTGGCAAGCTCATGGGCAATTCTTCATATTCTTTAATTGTTGAAGGAGCACCAACTGAGACACCACCGGGGCTATAGTAAGAGGAGATTTCGTCAAACACCACATCCTGAGAGACTTTACATTTGCGAGTTTCAGGGTCCATGCATTTCCACCCTTTTTTTCTTTCATCATAACCGATGAATATACATTTTCTCGCCTTGGCATCCAATTTGAATCTCTGTGAATCTGGAATATGAACATAGCAAACTGAACCAAAGACCTTGAAGTCTTTCACATTGGGCTTCTCGTTATACATCATCTCATATGGAGACTTCATATTAATCGGGCTGAGAGGAATCCGATTAATCACATAAGCTGCACAAGCCATACCTTCTGCCCATAGGACTTTGGGTAAATTTTTGGCATACAACCAGCTCTTGCACGTCTCGGTGAGATGCCGAATTTTCCTTTCTGCTATGCCATTTTGCTGAGAAGTGTCAGCACAAGTAAGCTGCCTCCGGATGCCATGCTTCGAACAAAAGATATTGAACTCCCGAGAAGTATATTCTCCTCCATTATCGGTCCTCAACAATTTGATCTTCCTTTGGAGCTCACCTTCAACCTTCTCTTTAAATTCCATAAACCTGAAAATCACTTCAGATTTTCTTTTCATAAAATACACCCAAGTGAATCGAGTAAAATCATCAACAAAGACCACCATATAGCGATAACCAGAAAAGGTATGTGTACGAGTAGGACCCATCACGTCACTATGAATAAGCTCCAATGGTGCCTTATATCTTGTTCGGGATCTATCAAATGGAAGGCGATGTGCCTTACCATATTGACAGCCCTCACATAGTTCTCCATTACTAAAGGTAGTAATATGAGGCAAACCATCAACCAGATTTTTATTCACCATGACTTTTAACTTATCCATATTTAGGTGTCCCAATCTAGCATGCCAAAGAGAAGCATTATCATTTGTGCTCATTTTATCAACATAAGAAGTTGAAGCAGATAGAATAAATAAATCTTTAACTCTCTTACCGGTGTGGACGACATCCCCTTCTACCTTGGACACATTTCGGAAAAACTTTACCTCGTTAGGCCCGAACAAAACATAGTGACCGGAATCCACCGCATTAGCCACCGAAAAGAGATTTTTTTTCATACCCGGTACATGATAAACACTCTTTAGAGTGATAGGATCACCATTGTTGTTAAAGGTGATGGTACCTTCCTTCTCTACCGGATGAACTGTATTATCCGCGGTGATAATAGCCTCATTACCTTCATAATTTTGAAGACAAGAGAACTTGGTGTCGTCGCCGGTAAGATGATGACCGCAACCGGAGTCCACGATCCAATCTTCCTTAAAGTTGATGGTAGCGCAAGCATTAACTGAGGTAGTTTCCGCTGAGAAACAATTACCCCAATTTTCTTCGACCTCGCCATTTTTATCAGCTACATTGCCACCCTTCAGCTTCACTCGGCAATTTTTCCTGATGTGCCCAATCTTATGACAGCGGTAACATTTGATACCACTTTTGTTGCCATTCTCGATCCTTGATGGCTCTCCATCTCCATCTTTCTTTTTCTCCTTCTCTTTCTCTTTTTTGTAAAATTTCTTCTTTCCAGAGAACAAGGCATCACCTTGAGAAGATAAAGAAACCCCCGCCATTTGTTGCGCTAAAGACTCTTGAGAAGAGAGAAGATTCTCAAACTCAACAAGGGATGGCTCTTGAGCCCACCCTTGAATAGAGGTAACAAAAGGAATGTACTCCCTTTTTAATCCACGAATAATATTTCGTTTCATCCGCGCTTCCGAGATAGGTTCCTCCGGATCAAGAGAAGAAATTTCTAAACAAAGATTTTTAATTTTCAAGAAAAATTGAGAGATAGAGAGATCACCTTGAGTAGTATTCGCCAACTCATTCTCCAAATACTGTAGCCGAGCAACATTTTTCTTGTTGAACAACCCATTAAGGGTATTCCATATCTCAGACGCCGACTTACACCCAACTATATGATCGAACAAATCATGAGAGATAGATCTCTTCAACACGAACTCCGCCTTTGCATTAGAAGTCCTCCACTTCTTTACGACATCGGCATTATCTTCCGTGGGTGTAGGAGCCACCTTATCATCTCCACCAACAACCTCCCACAAATCTTCTCCAAGAAGATAAGATTCCATGCATGACCTCCATACCTTGTAGTTAGATTGATTGAGCGCCTCAATCCCAAGGCCAACAACTCTTCCGCTTGAATCCATTTTTGGAACGCCAACGAACTTCTTCACCAAGAGTGCCTTGAGAAGATTCCAACTTAACACTCTTATGGCTCTGATACCATGTGAAGAAAGACAAATTCCAAATTCCGGAAATTGCTTTCTTAGAATAGTGAAAAATAAGTTTCCACTAGCCCAAGACTCAGAACCAAAGTTGAAGAAGAACGAAGAAATTAGTATATCTCCAGAAATGAGGGAAGAACAAGACCTTTATTATTATGGAGAAATCTGAGTTACAAGCTACAATCAAAGTCTTACATAAGAGAAAATAGGAACAAGCCTGCAATGGTAATTATTGTTGGACTAGAGAAGGGTCTAGAAACTCAAGGTAGGTGGAGGTTTGGAAGGTTCAAGAATTCTAACTTAGTGGTGAGAAGGTGAAGGTTCTAGATGTTGGTAGAAAGATTCAAAATGCAAGCATGTTCTACAAGTTTCTAGGTACATTAAACCTCACTACATCCCTCAAAAATAATTACCAAAAGTTTACTTTAATTTTTTAACATTTTAGATCTACGATTTCAAGCTGTTGATATATTTACCAAAAAAAAAAAAAAAAACTTGCTCTGATATGGTGGGTGCAGGCTTGAATCCTTATCTCTTTGCAATATGCATAATAGATTATGAAAATTTGGGTCACAATCTAAGAGGATCTATCATTTAACGCATTATTGAATTAATCCTGAACTAGATACATGTATATAGTCTAATAGTTTGACCCATAGAGAGCTCACCTGATCATTGTGATTCAGATCACAGAAAACATGGCTGTATAACAATCTAGGTAACCCTCATTTTGTTTGAGCCACTCACTCCAATGGTTAGACATTTGGTCTGTTTATTAAACGCAAGCTTGGTTGGTGTGACACGATGTAATATTAAAAGCGACATTGAATTTTTCCTACTTGTCCACTCCAAATCAACATTGGAAAATCAGCACTAATAATGATAATCAGTCCTCACATAATGAGGTTTTTCAATTTCATGTCACCTCAATCTACTTGTCAAAGCATTTGAGGTACATTCAAGTGCATCCATCTCTAGTTTTTCTTTAACTTATAATGAATTTATTGAACTTGATCATGATTATTCAAGTGCATCCGATGCTAATAATTCATCCATGGATTTACAGATATGGAGGAGAAAGTTAAAACGGTTCTCATAGTCATTGAAGACGATGCAGATTCTTTTGCCAAGCGAGCCGAGATGTTCTACAAGAAAAGACCAGAGCTGGTGCGCTTTGTCAAAGAGTATCGTGATGCTTATACGTCTTTAGCTGAAAGATATTGCCACCTTGTAAAAGATTTACAGACTGCCAACAGAACCATTGCAACTGCTTTTCCCAACCAAGTTCAGTTTTCCATTGAAGATGATGACGACGACGACGAATTTTTGCCAAAAGCAGCTTCGCCCAAATCCATTAAAATCCCCAGAGCATTTTCTGAAAATCCAAAACTGAACATGGAATTTAGTGAACCAAGAAAAGAAATAAAAGCACCAGCACCCTCACAGCCTGAGAAGTCACAGGCTCAGAAACCTGGTCCTCATAAGAACAAAGTTGAAGCATCACCAGAAGAGTTAGATAAGCTTCAGAAAGAGATCTTGGCTCTTCAGACAGAGATGGAGTCCGTCAGAAATTCATATGAAAGTGGGCTAGCAAAGTATTGGGAGATTGAGGAAAGGATCACAGGGATGCAAGACACGGTTTGCAACCTGCAAGATGAGTTTAGCATAAGCACAATCATCGAGGACAATGAAGCGCGTTCTTTAGTGGCAGTGGCTGCTCTGAGGTCATGTCAAGACACCGTAGATCAACTGCAAGAGCAACAAAAGAGATCTGCGGAGGAGGCAAGAGTGGAGTCTCAAAAGGTTAAAGATATCAAAAATAAGTTAAAGATCCTAAAAGATGGATTTCTTCCAGATCAGTCAGTCCCTGATGAATCAACCATTGAAGAATCAGAAAACCCAGAGGAAGAAGTTTATGGTCTAAAACAAGAAAACATGGATTTCCAATCGATATGTGAGAAAGTGAAGGAGTACTTGGAGATGGATTACAACACACCTCTCACAGTGACAGACCTGGCAGAGAAGATTGATGAACTTGTAAATATGATATTAGCTTTGCAAACCACAATTTCATCACAGAATGCACTCATAAAGAGATTAAGATTGGATGCTGACAGCCTTCAGAACCTCCTGCAGAGCCTTGAACAAGGTGAGATGAATCTTACTGATGACTCAAAAGGTTTGAAAGAGAACATGAGAGAATTAGAAAATGAATTGCATGGAATTCAGGATCTCAACCACTCTGTCAAAGATCAAAACAAGAAGCTCCAAATGGGGTTTACAGATGTGTGTCATAACCTCAAGGATCTTTATGGGAAACTGGACTCTGGGGAAAAGCGGGATGAGTATGACGATGAGGACGAGGACGATGATGAGGACGAGATTATAGGTACTGAAGAGAATGATTCTTTTGAAGATGAACCAACTGGACAGTGCCAAGAACAGGAAGTGATGATGACTCCAGCAAATGACTCAAAAGATTCAGAGGATCCGGCAAATGACTCGAAAGATTCAAAGGATCTGGCAAATAACTCAAAAGATTCAGAGGATTTGGCAAATGACTCAAAAGATTCAAAGGATCCTGCAAATGACTCTAAAGATTCAGAAGACAATATGGTGGAACCAGACAAGGAAACAGAAGTAACAAAGGATCACAATCTTTGTGTTGAAGATCAGGAAGATCAGGAAAGCCGCAACCGAACCAAGTCACATGTTAGAAGGAAGTTTCAAAGCTGCTCCAACCTTGATGCTTTGTGCGAATTTTTGCAGGACCCCGGAAATCAGGATGAAGTTGATAACACACTCCCTTCTCAGGAAGAAGATAACCTAGATCCACCGAACTTAGATTCACCAAACTGGCAACAGTTGTTGTCAAATGACTCTGAAGACAAAGAGAAGATAATATTGGCAGAGTATACAGCTGCTCTTCGAAATTATAAGGAAACGAAGAAAAAGCTTTATGAAATAGAGAATGAAAAGAGAGGTACCTTTTTTGAAACAATGGCGCTGGTAAAAGAACTAAAGAGTGCCAACGCCATGAAAGAAAAGGAAATTCAGTCCCTAAGACAGAAACTCAGTCTTCTTGAAACAATCCCAGATGGAAACTTGCACCTTGGAAGTGTTGAAAGTGTGGAAGACGAATCTAAATCTGGTGTTGATAATCTCCGGGCAAAGAGCTTGGATGGGTTGAATTCTGATTTGTTGGAAAATCTGGCCAATGAACATAACAGTGACTCCAAAGAAATAATTGATGAATCCAGTGCAACAGCATCCACTCAAACTCCCACAGGAGAGGAGACTGAAGCAGCTATTACTGTTGAACCACGAGTTGCTTCATCGATCGAAGAGAGATTCAGAAAGGCTGTTGATGAACAGCTAGAGGAGAATATCCGGTTCTGGTTGAGGTTTGGCACTTCATCTCAGCAGATACAAAAACTTCAAAGGGAGACCGAAGATCTACATTCCCAATTCTTGAAATTGAGTAGTAATTCTTCAGACCCATCATCAAAACCAGAAGCCACGCCCATTATCAACCGCCTGAACGAATTGCAGACCGAGCTTTCAGAATGGTTAGAGGAGAATGCATCACTGAAAGAAGAATTGCAATGCAGAAACTCATCGCTGAGCACGATGCAGCGAGTGATAACAAGAACTTCAATGATGTGTTATGAAACAGAACAGGTGGAATTCACTGTGTATGAAGCCACAAAGTTCCAAGGTGAGGTTCTTAACATGCAACAAGAGAACAACAAGGTTGAGAGTGACCTGCAGACTGGTTTGGATCATGTGAGGGCACTACAATCAGAAGTTGAGAGGATTCTGTCCAAGTTACAAGGAGATTCCAAAGAAACTGGATCAAGGAACCACCCAGCATTAAACCCAGCATCAATTCCACTTGAGTCTTTCATATATGGTGTTAAACACAAGAAGCACTCTAAATTTTCATTTATGAATCCAGCATTGCAGAAACAATTTAGAGATCTAAAAGCCCAGCTTCCTAAGTGATTTGTTTTAGACTATTGGTTTCCTTTTTTTTTTTTCTTTCTTTTGTAAATCCTCTTCTCCTTCCTTTCCTTGATAGTATTGAGCTACCTTAGGTAGGTGTTCTCAAAGACCTGTAATCAATTGATACATGATTCTGAATTTTGGTTTAAAAATTTTAAATATGCAAATGTATTGCACCTATTATTATAGTTAGAATAATTATTATTGTTATTAATTTATTAATGTTATTATTATTAAGCATAACAATGTTCAGGAGACCCCAAAATCAGATATGCAACTTGGGTCGGGCCAAACATGGGCCCAACTGACCAAAAGTGAGTTGCAGCTTGTTTATAAAGACAAAGGGTTGTTTGCCTTTTACAAATGTGATAGGAAAATGAGATTTACATATGCAAATTTTGGCAAATGCACACTTTCGAGCAGACTGCGTATAGGATGTATGCAGTCCAATTTGTGGGGCTCACTTAGATACAAGTTTACGAATGGGAGGAGGGCAATTGAAAGTCTCCTCATTGAAGAGGGGAATCCAAAAAATCAGCCCCACAAGATTATCCTAGCCCTTAATTGAATTATCTTAAAGTTTGATGACATCTAAACTACAGATTTTTCTTGAAATTCAATTCAACGGTGAGCAAAGGTTCGGTGAGTACAAAATTTGCGCTGATGTCAGATAATAGGATTAAAAGGATGAAAAGACCATCAAAGGGACTACACCATACTAATTAAAGGTGGGCCCAAGTAGGCCCCATAGTACTCGACTATAATTGCAAGTGCTTATAGCAGAACAATTCTCTGCAAATGTGATGTATATATTGTTGAATACACTGTGCATGCACTATATAAAGGGGCAATGCACTAGTATTAGTTCGCGAGGCACCTCCATTCCACATAAACAATTAGGAATTAACCTCCAGTGGTAGTGTAGATGGTGAAGGACTTGTGTGAGCATGTGTGGGTGTATGAATATTTACCAAAAAAAAAAAAAACGGTGCATGCACTATATAAAGGGGCAATGTTCTCCTATAAGAACACCGAATATGCAGTCTAGTTTGTGGGGCCCACTTAAGGGGCCCTCATATTAATGGGATTGGGTACATCGAAAGGTCTCCAGGTAGATAAGGTCCAACAAAAAAATCAGCTCAAGATAATCCTAGCCCTTGATTTGAAAGCCATGAACTTCAGTGATCTTTTAATTATAAAATTCTTTGAAATTCAATCTAATGGTGGATAAAGTTTTGATGATAATGAACAAGGGCCTTGTACCATATCATGAGAAGATGAGAGCGTGAAAGTGCCTGCACTGATCCAAAGCGGGCCCCAGCATTCCAAACAGAGCTGGACTGCATATGTAGCAGCTGGTAAAGAGCACAAAAAAGTTTCTAAAATTTTCTCTCGCTTTCATAAAGCAAGCCAAACCCAGAATTTTGGGTACTTGATCTGGTCTGGTTCCTTAACAAATTGCACCAATTTACAATCCTACTTAGTCTTGACTAAGGGATGTTTAGGTTTCATCTGCATCAGGTTTCGATATTGGATTTACCTGTTTACAATTGCACCAGGCTTGGGTTGAGCCAATTCTCAAGTGGACCCAAAGCTTGACCCAATTATCAAGTGGACCCAAGATTGGTTCCAGAGCCGAAATTTTTCATGGGCCAATCAGTCGGGTTGGGCCAGACCTTGTCCAAACCACCTTCTACAAACAAGGCCCTTTACCTTGACATCTACTACAGTCTTACAAGTTTGCAAACCCTAACTACAGTAATCAGAGTTCCAGGCAGTTAAACAATTTCAAAGCTATAACTGAATTCCAAACTAGTTTTAGATATCAGTCTGGTGGGAAAGACAGTTTTTTTATTCTTTTATCTCTCTCTGTGCAGAGTGGCCTTCTGCTGCTTGGGGGAAAAGCTGGCAGGTAAGAAAATAGAGCACCTGGTTTCTTTCTTTTGCTTTCTCCAATGTTGGGTTTTTATTAGTTCTCAAGTATGTTCTGCTGTTGCTGCTGTTGGGTCTTTTTGTTGGGACATTGCAAGTGTTTAATCTGCTCTCAATGCTGGGGAAAGATGGGCTTGGCACTGCCTTTTCATGTCCTGAAGTTGGGTTTTGGTAGATTTTGTGAACTAGAGATGAGTCTGTTTCGTCTTTAATCCTGCAGTTGGGTTTGGTAGTTTTTGAAGATTTAGAGGAGTAGAGATGGGTCTGGGTCTGATATGAATATTGTAGTTGGGTTTGGTAGATATTGATGATTTGGAAGACTAGAGATGGGTCTGGGTCTGATATGAATATTGCAGTTGGGTTTGGTAGATATTGATGATTTGGAGGACTAGAGATGGGTCTGGTTCTGATTTGAATGTTGCAGTTGGGTTTGGTATATTTTGAAAGTTGGGGGAATGGAGAGGGGTCTGGTTCTGATTTGAATACTGCAGTTAGGTTTGGCAGATTTGAAAGATGTAGAGAACTAGAGAATAGAGATGGGTCTGGTTAAGATTTGAATCCTGCAGTTGGGTTCGTGTAATTTATATTTCTTTTGCTTCTTTTTTTTATATATAGATGGATTTCGTATTTTTTATTATCTATTATTAGTTGTAGAGTCCTATTATGGTTTTCTTAATATTTACCACTTGGTTGTGGTGAAATAAAAAGAGGAATGAGCTGTAGAGGGCAGGAATCAATCAAATTAATGAAAATTGCTCTTCAGAACAGGAGCTCCCAGTTGCCTTGAACCCTCCACCATTCTTCTGCTTCTATGGTTTTTATTTTCTTTCGAAATATAGTTTGTCACAGTGTGGTTAATTTGAAAGGTGTAGAAAACCAGAGATGTGTTTGGTTCTAATCTGGATCATGTTGAGTTTAGATGTTTGATAGATAGATAAACAGAGTTCTAGTTAACAACATTAATAAAATCCGATAAAAGCCAAAAAATTGGGGTTCGAAGCTGGAGAAGCAACACAACGTATGAGATGGGTACATAGTGAGGTCTTAGTATCTTATACACATAGGACGAATATGAGCATCCATTTTTTCATAGCCTATTTCAAGTGCAATATCAGATCATTTAGTGGTGCCACTGCCATGTGTATGTGCCGATGCAGCCATGGATTGTCCAAGTTTGAACAGATGGTAGTACCATTGAAATTTACTTTTTTCTGCAATAAATGGCTTATTTCATCTGTCCACTATAAATGAAATGACATTGGTTATGTTGGAAGGGTGGATGAATTATTCAGGAAGTTTTGATTAAACTCAAGCTTGTATGATTCTGACAAGTATTCATGATGTTATGACCAATGATAGGGTACGGTAAAGTTACGAGTTTTCATAGATAATTTAGTCATCTTTCTTTATATATAGCAGGTTCAGGTATCAATTATATGTAGAAGATATGGATATGGATGTGGATGTGGGGATCAAGGAAGTGGCTTTGCACTGTTTGAAATCTTGGACATGGTTACATATCAGCTATCCTATTCATAACATGACATTTCACATTTCATATCAAGATTTTTATACCAAGCGTTACTCTTTCTTATTGAGAACATTTTCTAAATTAGTGAAATACTGTCATTTTTTTTTCCTTTCTTTCTAATTACCATCTTGTCATTCTCTTTCTTTTGTTCTTTTCAATTTTGATGCCAAATTTTGTTGATTTGGTGTTATGTTCTTTTTTGAATTTTAAGGTCTGCTGAAGTTAGGGTTTTCTAATCCTCTGTGCCAGAACAGAGGATTTGTAGACTTGTCCACTAACAGAGGATTTGGAGGGATTTTTTCAAGGCAAATGGCTTGGAATTTGGAGGGGTGCAATCTAGGTCTCAATCTAAAGGCTGGTGTTGTTCTTCCGGCAACAGAAACTCGTGTTGAAGAGGCTATTGGAGCAATCAAATCTGGAAAAGTTATTGCGGTGCCAACAGACACTCTTTATGGATTTGCATGTGATGCTTGGTATGATGCTATAGCTTTCTCTCTTTTAACTTTTGGGTTTGTTCCACAAATCAATTAGAATAACATAATAAATATTGCTTGGATGCAAACAATGAAGCTACTGACCTGACTTAATTGTTTCTGAAATGTAGTTTTTTTGTTTCTCATTTCAGTAAAGGGTAAAAATTGTTGAAAACATATTTTCTTTTTCATGTAAATAGATAAGGCGAAATCTGCACCTTTACTGTTGTATCCTAGGCGTATCCCACAGTTATAACTTTATTAGTACCATTATTTGGGCTTATATGCTAGTCTGGGTATTGTTGGTGACCCTTTTTAAAGTTGTAAATATTGTAGCACAAATGCACAATTCATTTTACTAGTACAAAAAATCAACCAACACCTATCACTTAGTTGTATATGAATTGCATAGATTTTTTTTTAGTGAAAACCGAATATGAGATAATTTGACATGCACTTTTGTGGGTGAAACATATTCTTCATGTTGTCTTCTTGCAGTTCTAAAGATGCAGTTCATAGAATTTATGAGATCAAAGGACGTAAACAAACAAGTCCACTAGCAATTTGTGTTGCTGATGTTTCAGACATAAAGCGTTTTGCTGTCACAGATAATTTGCCCCATGGGCTGCTTGACAGTCTCCTTCCAGGACCTGTCACTGTTGTCCTTAAGCGAGGTTTGTTCTAAATCTCTTAGTGGCAACAGAGAAATTATAGCAATAAAACCTATAAATGGTTTTACCGTGTATTTGCATTGACGTTCTACTTCAATATGTTCATATATGATTTTGAACTTAAATTTTCTTGTAGGAGAATGTAGCTTCCTTGAGAAGTCTCTAAACCCGGGTTTAGATAGCATAGGCGTCCGAGTGCCAGACTCCAACTTCATCCGAATAATAGCACGTGGTTCTGGAAGTGCACTGGCTCTCACAAGCGCTAACCTTAGTGGGCAGCCTAGTAGCATCAATATCAAAGATTTTGAGAATCTCTGGCAACATTGTGCTTATGTTTATGATGGTGGCTTGCTTCCTTCTGGGCGTGCGGGATCAACGGTCATAGACCTCACTAAGCCAGGAATGTACAAGATCCTCAGACCTGGAAGGTAAGCAACCAACTGGGCTATCATCAGTAATTCCATAATCTATCTTTTCTAAGAAATTTTCAGTTGTTTTTTTTCTTAAAAAAAGACTTTTCATTATATTTTTCATTTTTTATGTTTTTTTCAAATTTTATTGTTTAGCATGTTATTTTTAGTTTGTACACATTTTTAGATCTACCGCCTTTTTTTTTTGGGTGTTGTTTTTCGTTCCTTCATTCATACAGCGTCGATTGTTACTATCCCAAGAAAAAAAAAAAAGGATCTACATTCAGATAGATCAAAACATCAGAGGTATCAAATTGAGGATTTTTTTGTTTTCTTATTTTTTGGAAAAAATATTAATTACTTATTTTATTCTTTGATCTGTACAAAGGCCCTATAATACATTTAATTTGATCAAATCCATGCATGTTAATTACATTGTCTTTCTATATATTTAATGTGAAATTTTGGGTTTTCATATTTTCTTGTTTCAAAATTATCTAAGTATATGTTTGGAGTTGTTTTTCATAAGCTTAGATCTACAAGTGATGGCTATTACTGAAAAAAAAAAAAAAAAAAAAAACTGATGGCTATGAGTCACTCAAATCTACATGATTTGAACCTAAAGTCTGTTTTTGAGCAGCACTTTAGTGGAACTACTATACCTTCGTGTTTCTCTATTTCATATTCCTATTTCTGTCATCAATCTTCCTATGTTGATAATATTGTATGCATAATATAATGAAAACTATGCTATTGCCTGCTAGTTATTATTCTCAGTTCATCACTAAAATGAACTAACACATTCTATATATGTAATTTGTACCACTTCAGCCAATAGAGTAAATGAAATACTCAACCTCAACAAATTCACATTTTAGGATCAGATACCATACAAAACCTACATGATGTTTAGGGTCATATACTGCTTGAGAATTCAAAAGAACAAAGTAACCATCGAAAGCTAACATTTTTATTTTTATTTTTATTTTTTTAATGTTTCCAGATTTTTGGGCTCAAAATTTTTTTCAGTAGTAATAAGTACAGAGGTGTTTTATTAGCTCCTCAATACTCATGGCAATAACAAACGTAGCATGAGGTGACTTTCTTTAGGGGATTTATTGCCAATATCTTATTGACTCTGGTGGTCTAATGTAAGGCTTGAACTCAGTGTGACGCAAGAGACCCCTACACCACTATAGAAGGGAAATGATTAGAAAATTTGACCTTAGTTTTTTTTAAAAAACATCTTCTACTTGAACATAAATATCAGAAGTAGTGATGGATGGTTAAATTCTCTCATCATCTATGATGCCTAGTTATGATTTATGAATGGATATGGACAGGGATATGGGGAGCAGGGATATCACTTCACTTTTAGATATCCAAAGCCAATACACTAATACAGTGATGGATATCTTATGCATAGCATGATATTATGTGTGACGTTTATTAGAGAAAAACTTACACTATACTAGTAACTCGGTTCTTTTTATCTGAAAATATTATTTTCCTCTATACATTTCTAAACTTAATAAAAGTATTACTATTTCATTCAAACATTTTTATTTGTAAGCAGTAAATTTAATAGAACTCTATGGAATAATGGAACTTTATTTATTTATCTATTTTTTGCTAGGCGTGCAACTTGCCACACTAAGACGCGGGGGCTTGAACCCTAGTCTTCTCCATGACAGGAGCAGTGCCTTACCACTGCTCCAACAGTGGGCTGGCTATGGAATAACAGACCTGGTACAACAGGATATGCTAAAATTGGTTTCCTACAAGTACTTGTGTAATATCTAGCTGTAGCTTAAGTATTGTTTTCTTTGGATAAGGACCTCCAAGCATATGCAAGCATCCTAGTATCTCGTCACTTTGTTTCAATGTGAGGAAAACCCGCTCAAGATCGTATTTGGAGGAAAATCTATTTCAAAATCGATTAGATCCCTTCTAACAATAAATTTCACAAAAGTTTCTCCCCATCCTCTTATACAAATCTTTTATCAATGACCCTTGTTTTCTTGAAATAAAAGTCTTGGTAATTGAACTACCAAACTGACTTCTCGCTCCCATAGATCCACATGAGAATTCACTGACTATTCTCCACTTGAAACCTGCCTCCTCTAGAGTCAACCTCCGTGTTCCTTCTAGAAACATCCCTCCATTTGGTAATACCCCTTTCCACCGCCAATCTAGCCAAGGCACCAGGAGATGAACTTGACTATGGGAGTCCGGATCCCTTGTTTCGTTGAAACAGGGAGATACTGTTTCATCCTATCGACATTCGCCAGCTAATGCACCCTCTCAATTGCTTCCTTGGAATGAAAAAAGGAAAAAAGAGATTTTATATAGCTGACAAATGTTGATAGGATAAAACAGGGATCTGGACTCTGACTATTGATGCCATATCTAGTTATTGCTACTCTCTTCCATAATGTCTCTTGTTCTTGAACTTTTCCAAACCTTCACCACCATCTTCCTAAGAGATCCAAATTCCTTTTCCTAATGTGACCCATTCTAATTCTTCATTTGAAGTTTGCACTTCCACTTAATTTGGTGACATTTACATTATTCTCCCCAACCTGCACTAATTAGATGGAATTACTGGCACAGCATAGCATGGGAATGAACTGATTGTATTAGTTCAGCTTAAGGGTGCATTTTGGCAACCTTTATCTGCGATGTTTCAACAATGCAATTTTCCTCTATTATGGCAGCCATTCAAATGCCTAAGCCCAAGAGTATTGCAATATTTGGTGATACACAGAATAATGTAACATCTGGCCTATTACCATAAGCTAGCTAAAACAAAATTTAAGATTAGGTTCTAGGTGTTTTTGGTGAGAGGTTCTGTTATATGATTAATCGGGTGAATATTTCAATGAACCCTCCCAATAATCAATGAAACAGGGACACACATCCAGCGTATATTAGTATCTAGAAGTATTCCTGCGTGGAAAAATATAGAAGTATTTAACAGAGTTTTTTTTTTTTTTTTTGCTTATTACTGATATTTTGAAACTGGGTCCAATCAGCAAGTCAGATTGGTGGGACAGTAACTTGCTGCTTGGCTGGTCTTGATTGGTTCATTGTTGACCTTTTCCCATCAATCCCTGATGTTTTAGTTTTATTGCAATATAGTTTTGAAATCTCTCTCTCTCTCTCTCTCTCTCTCTCTCTCTCTCTCTCTCTCCTGCTATGCCCTTCTGAGTATGATTTGTTGCCTTTTGTTGTATAGAATTGTACCTGAAAAAAGTTATTAATAACTTGGTACTTGTATTGATTACTGACACGGTTGTTGACATGGTTGCCTTGCAGTGCTATGGAAGAGACAATAGCAATTCTGGAGAGGTTCTTCCTGAAAAAGGATCCTTGAGACATAGGTCTCAGTGTCTTCTTAGGAAACAAACACTCTCCAGCAAGCTATGAACACTGTACCTGTATTTATCAACAGAAGAATGGTTTTTTTCAGTCAGTGTTCTTCAATATTTGTTTGATAAATTACCCATCTCATTGGAGTCACTTGTAAATTGATTCAACAATTTTGTCTGATATATTACCCATCTCATTTGAGTCATTTATATATTTATTTAACAATTCATATTACTAGTCCAGTTTATGAAGCAAAGTAATTAGTAATCTCATCAACAGTTTAAATACCCATGTGTCACTAATGAATATTAGGATGTGCTCTACAAGCGGTACATTCATGGTAAATTTTGGGTTGTTGTTCAGTTTTAACAATGCATCAATGGATGTTCAATCCAAATAAGAACTCTGTGACAGTTGCAAGATCACAACCGGCCATAAGCGCCTGTTTGGATAGGCAAAAAATAGAGTAGAGTGAAGTTAAATGGGCCCTAACAGTCTAAAATTTCAACTCTACCATGTTTGGATGAGTCTGACCCGATGGATGAAGTAATGTTGTGAGCCACATGTACTCTATTTCACTTCAACTCTAAATACTTCAATTTCCTTGAGTAAAAGTGGATTCTACTCCAAATCTTAACTTCAAAATAAGCATCCAAATGGAGTGGAGTGAAATACTCTACTTTAACTTCAATCTACTTCTCTTCACTCCCTTCGGGCCTGGGGGAGTCGGGTAAATCTCTTGTGGTCCAGTGTGGTTGTGTAGTTTTGAACCCTTAACTTCCGGGAGCAAACCGTGGTCCTTCGCTAATTGTGCTACCACTTGGAGTTATTGATTAAGAAACTTCTAAAGTATAAATGATTGACATACTGTGAGACCTACTAATTAGTAATCACATTAGAATCGTCTAATAGTTGATTAAAATGGAATCATCTGATACAAAAGATAATATGATCCATCTTTTGATGACAATTCCAATGTGATCTACAAACATTCCTAGTAATGCCGGGATTCATATGATGTTTTCAATGGTTGTATTATTTATTTAATATTTGAAATCACAACCGTCAAACTGAACGGCTCTTTTACAATGGAATCAACCTATCATTTGCAATAATGATGGGATCCATATAGTGTTTGGCAATCGTGGTTAGACCATCTAATATTAAAAAATCAGTGAACCATTCAACTTTAAAAGTCATGAGATTTATTTATATCAATATGTGCTTTAATCACGGTGGTGCCCATTAAAAGTAGCCATGGGTGATATACATCTAACCATAATTATCATGATGGGCCCTGTCTTTTTTTAAGGTAAGAAAGAGATTCTATCAAATAAAGTTCATGATACAACAAGAGTCAAACCTGCCCTCTCAATTTCCTAACCGTAGTATGGCATCCAGCATCACATAAAAACAAACCTGGCTCAAACGAAAACCAAGCAAGCCAGCAGCCCCCGCATAAGGTCTCGGTTTGCTCCCCATGCCATGCCGTTGAAATTGCCCACACTTGCTTGTCCAGTATGTATTTGTATGGATTTAGCGGACGTCACTTGAGAGATTAGTCCTATTAGATTAAAGCTCCGAGAGATACCAACGTCATCAATAATAAAAATGATGGGATTCATTTAATGATGGTAAATTAATATAACAGGTCACACGTTATATTCTTGATGATAATTATCAACGAACATGCCTAATGTTGGTAATCATGATGGACTTACCATGTAGAGGAAAAATAGAGGAGTTACCATATAATGATCAATGTGATCAACACGAGTTCATTCATTAATATATATATTTTTAATCACGTGGGTATCTTGAGGTCTTTAAGTGAAGAGAACTAATTCTTTAGGTGGTACCTGCAAAATCCACGCAAACGTACACGACTAAATTTAAAATAAATTTCAAATACAAGACACCGGGAGCAAATTCACGCTTTATGCTAGTCCGCCAACTCTCCATTAGGTAGCTTATTGATTATTAGCCATATTTACTCTTCACATTGTTAATCTTATGTGAGATCCAACTCTATTTGAGTATTTGAGTAGAATTTAGAAAAATCTCATGTGATGGCCTTCAATTCGAGCGGTGGGTCCCACTCTATAAGTCCACCATTTCAAGCAAAACCTCTCTCAATTGTGAGTGAATCCCGGCCGGCGTTGGTGGAACATGCAAAACTAGTCCAACTCAGAAACTGCAACAGTGAGCTGTGAGCATCCGAGGGAAAAATCAATCTCTCTCTCTCTCTCTCTCTCTGTCTCTCTCTCTCTGTGTTGTTTCAGATTTCCAGGTATATTGTTTCTCTCTCTAGTGAGTAGTAGGAAGGAATGAAGCCCCATCACCTGTTTCTATTGTTATTGTTATGTTTTGGCTGAAAAAATCATCTGTTTGTCAATTATTCTCTGAAATCTGTTCTGGGGTTCTTTTGCTTTGGATGCTATTGACAGAAGAAGAAGTAAAAAGCCATTTATCCAAGTTTCTGTTCATTTGGTTTTATATACGATCTGGGTTTCTTCCATACATGATTCAGGTCTTTGATGCAGCGTTTAAAGGCCAAGATACGATGATTGAGACCAAGAAGAAGAAGAGGAAGGTTTTTATCAGCGAAGATGACATTCCAATGACCTTAAGAAGGTAAAGAAAAAAATGGGGTTTTGTTTGTTTATTTCATCAATGGAGAATGAGATGCTTTTGTTCTATTTATTTTTGCATATGGGTTATTTGAACTTCAGTTTGGTGTGCGTTTGGATGTAACTAAAACCACAAGTGAAATCGTTTGGTGGGTTTAGTGGATGGTTATCCATTAAAGATGGGACTATTGTTTTTCTGCCCTTTCCCAGCCCCAAAAATGATATTAATGACTTGGTGTTTGGAACTGAAGATTGGTTCTAGTTTGGATAGAAGGGCTTGAGCTTGAGCTTGCCTTAAAAGGTTGCAGCATTCATATGGGTTGATACACAAATGATATCTTGGGTGGGTTTATTCAAGTTTTAGAGGTTTTTTTTTTGGGTGGGTGTTCTGCTCCATATCGCTGCCAGTGGGAAGAGTAAGTAGAATGCATCTTACCAATCAAGTAAAAAAAGTGGAATAAATCTTCCCACCAATACTATTTTAGGTGGTTTTCATACACCTCGTTACTGCTATGCTATGTGATATTAGGAACACCTTTTGTTGAAATATGTTAACTTGAATATCATGAGCCCCTTCAGAAGTGGAAAATGACCAACCCTTTCTAGCCTGTTGCTTTGAACATTTTTTAATGTGTCAGGCTAGAATACAGAATGAAAAGGTAACTAGTGGAACGTCTTTGGTTATGTTAGTTTGTATTCATTGGAATATAATTGTTAATATAGATCGCAAATATGTGATTGACGTGGCTTATCTATCAGTGTGTCAAAATGGATACATATTTGTGGATTATCAACAGCACGCATGCCTAAGGTTTTTTGTGCATCCTTTTCCTTTCTTGATGCCTTTTGCTTGTACTAGTGGTTTAGTCACTCTTGCAGTATATCTTTCCTACATTGAACCATTCAAAAAAAAAAAAAAAAAAAGAGTTCTTATATTGTGTTCTTCTTTTCTCTATTAACTATGTTACCATTTCAAAAAAAAAAAAAAAGAGAAAAGCACGCAAGCTTATTGTTCAGTGAGTTTGGTGGCACGTGTTCATTAACATGAGGCACCACTTTTCACACTTTTTTTTTCCCATCTCCAGCTCTCTTACACGGTTGTTAATTGGGTGGGTGGGTGGGTGGGGGAGGGGGAATTTTTCCATATGCAATTGGTTTATATATACTTCTTCCATTCGTCATTGCAATATTATGTTGACCCCTGTAGCACTCAGACATGGACGAAGTAAATTGGACATCCCTTCTTGAAATGACAACTGTTTGAAATGCCTATTTAACCATATATTTAAAAATCTATTAGATTTTTCTTTCTTTCTTTCTTTCTAGCTGATAACAAAGATTTTTATTCAAAGCTCCAACATGTACGAGTATCAGTGCCATACTATAAGATGCAAGTATTTGGATCATACAAAATAGCCAGATGCAGAAAACAACTGCTAGCAAAAAATGCATTAGTCTGTACTTTGTACCAACTTTCTACAAAGAATATGTATAACCCACATAATGCTAATTGATAAGAATATGAAACAATTTCATGGCCTTTATCTTGTAAAGAACACCTCAACTATGACGGAGTCGATCTCTTAAGAAGATAGTTTAATGTGTTCAGTTGTAGGATAAATGCGAAGGAAGGATGGATTCTTCTCTGCAAAGCTCTATTAAGTTGAATTCTGTAGATGTTTGCTGGGTACACATGGATAGAGGAATGGATCCTTTCAAAAGACATTTTGGGTGAATCAAGGTGTGAGACTGAAAATGAGGTGGAAATTTTGTCCTTAGTGTTTGAATTTTTCAATTGTCTTCTCTTCAAAGTTTGCTTCCCTTATAGTGGAGGGTGTTTAGAGGAATGCAATTCAGTGGCCTTGCTGGAACAAGAATTACCAATGGAGACTGGCTAATTGTGTGGACTGTATAAAGTGAGTCTTGTTCAATGTGAAATAATCAGGTTTCTTGTGTTTGTTTGATTTAAGAGGCTGACATAGAAACATATTTTGGTAAGTAATGATTTCATTTTTGCCACCGTTGAGCATATGGGTGAACGGTCTATCTTTCCACATACCAAAGCGATCGCTCATGGTAGCAGTTTCCGAAGAACTTGGTCCCCTTTTGGAAAAAGGGCCCATGTACCAACCATCCATTTGGGATTGAAAGGAACAAGGGAAAGCAAATGCCAAGTTGAGCAAGCATGAACAACAATTGCTCCAGCTATCCACAATAAATGAAAAACTGGTCAACATACTTATTCAACCAAGGAGGACTGAATTGCTGTCTGGAAGGTAATGATCTAGTGCTTTGGAAGTTGATGCCATTGCAAATTAATTCCACTTGAAGAATAAACATACCGTCTAAGAGACTAAGATACACTCTCTCTTGCTTCCATTTATATGGACTGTCAAGGCACAGGTAGGCCATGGGGATTGAGGAGCAATTAATTTTTACGGTGCTGCAACTGTAGGTTTTTCTCCTTTTTTTTCCTTCTCTGAAATTGGCATTTGATTGGCAAGGTTAAAAGGTGATACAGAATCACTGCCGTTGGGCATATAAAACTAAGCATGATGGGTTGCTTAATGGGGAATCCAGGCATATTGTGCACATAGTGTTTTAAAGGTGAATTGATTTATTTTTTGTAGGGCCGAAGTGTTGGGAGTTGGGACTCGATTAGGGTTGAATATTTGGTTGCAGTGGAGGGGTTTAAGATATTAAAGTGGCTACTTAGCCCCCCTTTTCATGAGGGGAGACCCCATAAGTGATATATAGTGGGTGAACAGTGATGCGAAAACAATGGGTGAATGGTGATGCAGAATGCTCTGGTGTTTGATTTCATTATGATTGAGATCAAGGAATTGGACATCTCCTAAGAAATTTCTTTTGTCAGCAGTTGCAATTGATGATGTGGGTTTTGCTTGTGCTGTTAGAAGTGGATAAAATGTCTTGTTATTTGATCTGATAAGGCCAGACTTTTCTTTTGTCCTTTACTATGTTTACTCTCCATTTATCATATGTAGCCCAACTCCTCTAATGTTTTTCTAGTTTAATAAAAGCATTATCTTCAGTACAGATTTGTGGCTTTCTTCAACAGTAAAGTTTTGCTGCAGCAGTCTTGATGATTCCTGTCGAGCCTGGGGTTCTACAATGCTAAGTGGAGAAAAGAAGACACCTAGAGGAGATAGTAGCTGTTTCTTTTCTTTTCTTTTGTTAATTAATGTTTTCTCATAGGTATGTTTATGTTTTTTCAAAAAAGTTCTGTAAGAAAAAAAAAAGGTTTTCTCATAAGTAGATAAAACTCCCTTTTAAGTAGTTTCAGAAATTTAATGTTAAAATAATTCAAAAGGTTCAACATTTTCTATCCTGTGAATTTATTGTGGAATGTGATTGACTCTTTTTATGCTATTACTTGGTCAGGACATGACAAAGGAACCTTGGAGGAAGGCCTTCATTTTGGACATTTGGTTGTTTTTTTTATTCTTTTTTATTGTTTATTTATTTCAGTTGCCTTTAGATGAGCAGGGAGGGTAGCTAATGTTTTTGTTAGATATCTTAGCCTAGAGGATCCCTAAATTTGCCTAATCCATTGTTCATATTTGTGTTCATTTTGGTCCCTTCATGTGTGTTGTGTGTGTATTATTTTCATTTTTTACCAAAAAGGAAAAAAAAGACTTCATGGTGTTGATCTTGTGGTTTGAACATTGCTAATATTTAGGCATTGAGAGTGAATGTGGTTGAAACATGACAATCTGGATTAGTATTTGGGTTGTGCCAAAGCCACCTGCAATTATTTTGACCTTTCCTTTTGCAGATACAGTGCAACAACATTACTCACTTTACTTCAGGAAGTTGCTCAATTTCCTGGTGTTAAAATTGATTGGAATTTGCTGGTGAAGAAGACTTCTACTGGCATTTCAAATGCACGGGAGTATCAGATGGTATGGAGGCATTTGGCCTACCGCAACATATTGTTAGAAAAAGTTGAAGATGGTGATGAACCTTTGGTCAGTTACTTTGACATTCTCGGGAATTTTCTCCAAATCAATGTGGAATACATGCATTTCTTTAGTTCTATAGTGTGTTGGCATGCCTATATGTGCTTTTATGTTTTTCACTATATATGTACAGTGCATATTGTTATCTACAGTTCTCCAAACCTAAACTTTTTCCCAGTTGAACTGAATCAATTTTTTCATCAATATAATCATATATATTTTTATCAGGAGTAATATCCAGTGCTAAACCTTTGTGACATATTAATGTGTGAAAACTGTTACAATGGATAGTGGGGTCCACTTATTTTTTGGGTGAACCTTTGGATAGGAACGGCCCACTCTGGATTTATAGCTCCCTCAATATCACCTTGATTTGATGGTTTTAGTTGTCAATCAAGAACCTTGAAAATGAGCTATCCATTCTGCAAGCTCATGATCATAGTTGTAATTTGTAAATCACAATTGTAGTAGGTGTCATAGGCAGCCCCAAAATTGATAGGCTGGGTACATACTATGCAATCAGGGCCATCACAGCACATCTCAGCATTTACTTTCATTTGTTTTAAAAAAACTGTAAAGTTTAGAATAGTGGAAAATGCTAACATATATTTCTTTTGTTTTTTTATATGTGAGTTAGAACACATTATAAAGGTCTTTATTGGTCCCCTAAAGTCATATACATGATTTGTTACTGCTTTTTACCAGAATCTTAAAGATCTGAAAAATGCCTAATTTTTCTTAGAAAATGCACAGTACTAAATCTTGGCTTGAAATTACTAGATCTAGGGTAAACTAATACTCCATAGTTAAATCTAAGTCACTCTTTACAAATACATGTATTAGAGGCATTTCATAAAAAAAAAAAAAAATTCTATTAACTCAGGTAAAATGATTTAGAAAGTGGAAAAAGGACTAAATCTACCTAGATTAGGCTTAAAATTCCAACTGTTTCCTACATTGCAAAAAAAAATTCTAATATTTTGAAGAAAATGAAAAAAAAAAAAAAAAGAAGAGAGAGTAAACATGTACCTTTTTGAAGCACACTCAAGATCTTGTAAAAAAAACCAGTGATTCAGTGTTTAAATCACAAAATCTACTTCTCAGTTGGTGGAAATGGGCTGGAGAGTGCTTTATCAATGTGAGAATTGTGGCCGTATGACCATATCAACTGGTACATCCAATTGGGCCAGATACCAATATCCCAACAAAATATAGGATTAGTATCGATCATTCCCAGTACGTATTTCGCTGATATTTTAGACCTTGCTCATGATAGTTGGTAGTGGTCACCTGAACAAGGAATTAGGGGGAAGCCGATGGTATCCGTCGGCTATCAATGCTTCAAATGGTAAGAAGGTTTCGCAGTGGCTTATTTTGGTTTCTCATCCATCTTTTGTCAAATAGCAGAATTATAGGATCACATGTGATGCATACTCAGTGATTCCTTGGTCTGGCTCCAATCTTAGCACAAAAACACATGAGCATCCAGGTCCATGCAAGGCCTGATGTTTTGCCCATATGCAAATTTTGCAGGAGTCAACAAAAGCACTAGTTCTCCATCAATCAAGCCTGCCTTTCTTTTATTAATTGCAATTTAGGAGTCCTTAGTTAATTGTTGCTTGAGATGTAGGATATAGTTTCCGTTATTCCTTGTATGGTGCATAGAAACATTGGCAGAGCCACCACCTGCCAATTGAAAAGAAGAAGAAGAAGAAAGAAGGAAAGGTGAACAAAACTACTGTGCAGTACTATTGCATCTAAATAATTTGCAGCTCCCACCTAAATCCATGAATGGGCCTTTCCTAAAATCCAAAAACACAATCTCCCACGTAAATCCATGAATGGGGGCCTTTCCTAAAATCCAGAAGCACAAGCTCTGACATCTTGTTTGTTGTCACCAGCTCAATGTTCAACTCATTACCAGTGTGGGAGTCACAGTTGGATAGATCGTGTTTTTTTTTCTTAATGATTTTTTAACCCTAGTGGGCTATATTTCTGTGAACAACTGGCTGATATCTCCTTGTACCTACCAGGGCCTAAAACCTATGACTCCCTCATCTGCAGGGAGGACTTTTTGTGGCTGCAACAACCTGTAATGTGTTTTTACCGATGATTAACTATTTGGGTTTCTCAAAAACATGGAAGAAAAACATAATATATATTCACATGTAAATACATCATCAATCCAACAGTAATATAGCCTAACACGAGGCCACTTAGGTTATACCCAAGAAGAAGCTAAGGGCCAAAGTCTATACAAAAAAGATAGCCTAAGGCTCATGGTCCTCCAACACGGGGGCACATTCATATCAGTTAAGCGCTAGATTCAAGCATAATTTTTCACTTAAGATACAAGTCCAATCTGCAAATGGAGTGGATTAGTAAGTGTCTATCTTTTATTTTGTCATGTCAGGAGCCTTTAGAGTTTGGACTCTTAAGTACTAAGAAAAAAAAAGAGTTTGGAATCTAAAGTCTAAATCCCTTGTTTGATGGGAAAATTTCCTGAGTCCAAATGATGTCTGGATGACATGAATTAGGTGCATTGGACATGTCACTCAGTGCAGATTACAAAGGAAAGAAAGAAAGAAGGACAACTTGTCTTTCAGTTTCCCATCCAATGAGCCCACAAGTGTCCAATTCTAATGAGATTTTGAAGAAGTTAAGGCCATTTTCTAGTACAGTCTAGTTCGAAATTGAGTTATGCTAACACTCTTAGTCAGAGTCATAGTAGTTTGATGTTAGAAGTCTTAGTGTGAGAATAGTATGGGGAGGGGCCACCTAGCCTATATAAATGGATCTAATTCTTTCAATTTCAATGTTGTTGATTGCTTCGATTTTGATTGGTTCTTTCAATTGGTGTTGGATTCCATTGGTGATGACTCCATGGATGTGGTTGTTTGATCACTTTGATGCTTCAGCTTGAAGATAGTAGATCTTTATTTGAGCAGATTGGCACAACCATAGCTGCAAGAACCGCATCAAACAGCGTGTCTCCAACTTATTTGAGTGAAATTGCAGCAGTTGTCAGTACAAAGGGTTATAGTTTGTGCACGGTTTGGATTTTGAGAAGGTGGGGGTTTAGGTGGAGAGCTGCACTTTATTAAAATGTAGTGGAGATGCTCTGTAGTCCTGTTTTAGTTCTGCCGTAGACTGATTAGGATTTCTTTGACCTTTTTTTTTTCTTTGTTCTTTTTTCTTTTCTGTAACAGATGTAACTAGTATGTAACTTAATTAGCTAATTGGTTGAGAATTTGGGAATAAATAATTGGATTTTCGACCTGTTTAAGAGATTTATCTCTTTGGCATGAGTTGCCCTAGTATGGACTGGATTAATTGGTGATCAAACCAATCACTTAGTTTGTCACACCATCATTTCTATCAATTGTTATGTACTCTTTAGTTCTATTTTTATCATATTGATTATTTGGAGAATATTGGCGAAAGAGATTGCTTGGTTTTGGAAAGCAAACCCTTTTGTGTTGAGTATAAAGCATAGATGGGCTGTTGAGAAGCTTCTCTCTTTACCTTGTTGACAAGCTGACTGTCAGATCAGTTGAAAGTGATCCTCTTTATAATTTTAATCACACTGAAAAATATAACAATTAAAGATATGAGATTTTCTATGAAATGCGTTCTTCGAATGAAAATCACACAGAATTCTGAATTACATTTCAGGACTGGTTTGGATGTGTTTTTTTTTATAGTGATGTTCAAATATTTCAGTTAAACAAAGCTGCTGAACTTATAGAACTTATATTATACATCTAGTAATATTCTACATGTAACAGTTCCTTATTTTGGAAGAAGGAACTGTTCATTGGTTTCATGAGGATTGATGCTAATCATTTTTTTGGATGGATTGGGCTACATGTCGATTAGGGGTAGACCAAAATTTGTCCCAAACTTTGATACCTGGATACTTCAAAATAGAGAACGTAGTATCATATTGCATCTGATACTTTACTTTTTATGCTTAAAATCCATGTCCTTGCCATATCCATAGCGTATCCCTCCTGTATTTGGGCATCATAGGTCCCAATCAATTCAGCCGAGCCCTTGATTTAGGTGCCTACAAGTTGTTTAAAGTGACAACATGTTGTTGAAGTCTAACTTAGTCTGACAAGTTCTTTGGGGTGTCTCCATCAGACTCAGGGCCATAAAACAACAACCAGTCCAAAAGCTTCCAAGAGTACCTGGTTTGGATTGGTTAATTTTGTCATGTTTGGGATCTCAATTGGATGATACAATATTTGAGCCTGGCTTGTGTTTGGCCGACCATTGATCATTGGCATATTTAAAGCCAGCATTAACTTGCCACCTCAAATTGAATTGGTTTGGGCTTGAAAATGGGCAGAATCCACAATTAAATCTGAACTTTTTTTCAATTACTTAAATGTGAGCACGAAAAATTAATATTGAGAATCCTACAGTCTTGGATCAGATTAGTCTTTGTCAATCTAGATTAAACCTGACCTCGGTTGGGACTGACCTGACTTGCAACAGATTGGCTCAATGCCTTTTTATTTGCATCAACATGAAATTTCATTATCAGATAAGCTTGTAATTTTTTTCTTTGACATGGAATCTAATATTTTCATATCGATGATTTTGGATGGCAGTCTGAAATGATTAGTAATAGTCGTTTATACGACGTGAATTAAAGTTTTACATATTTAAATGTTTAAAGCTATTTTTCTGATTACCTGTCCTATCAACATTGATTTTTTTCTTGCTATACACAGTAATGAATTTTATTTTAAAAAATGTCAAATTATCTGCTTGCAGGATGATGATAGTGATTTAGAGGTTGAATTAGAACCTTCCCCTGCAGTTAACGGTGAAGCAATGACAGAGGCTGCAGCGTGTGTGAAGGTAGCCTTGTTCTTATTTGCTACAATGTTCCAAGTTGGTCTAGTCTATCTGAATAATGTGTTGGAGAAAATAGTATGTTGGCTAGTTTGATCAGTAATTTGGAATTTTTGAGGAGGTGAAATTCTTAGAAGAAACTTGTAGTTTTCTATGCTTATCTAAACTTATTCCTTGGGATTTAAGATATCTACCTGAATGGTTTTGGTATTATTTATGGTTGTTTTGGTCAGGTGCTAATTGCTTCAGGCTCACCTCGTGAATCTTGCCCCTCAAATCGTGCTATTGTTGAGGCTCCTTTGACTATAAACATACCTAATGGTCAATCATCACACAATCCATCAGAGAATCCACAGCAGCCACATTCTGCACAAGGGACAAACATTACAATCTCTGTTTCCGTCCAGAAACAACCATTGCCTTCAGTGCCATCTTTGGAAGGGTTGGAGGGAAATGGGTCTGCAAGTGGAAACCTACCACCACGAAAGAGAAGGAAACGCTGGACTCCCGAAGAAGATATGGAGCTTATTGCCGCTGTGCAGAAATGTGGTGAAGGGAATTGGGCTAACATCTTGAAAGGAGATTTTAAGCACGACAGAACTGCTTCGCAGCTATCTCAGGTTTTTTCTCTTTCTTCAAAATATATGATTTCAGCTATCAGTTTAGTAGGATCTGTACATTTCATAATGACTCATCAACAACAATGAATTTATACAGATGAGGCCTATGATTTGATTAGAGACCATCATTCTAATTAGCCCCACTGTTGATCGACAGCTATCCAACCTGTGGGTCGACTAGAAAACTGGCTGATTTGACTCAACCTACTCAAATAATTGGTGACTCGGCGGGGTTGATGTTGGGTGTACATGGATATTAGTTAAGATGAATGATATGGATTTGTTTCAACCCCCCACATGCATGAACTCAAGGACTGAGAATGCCGTATGCACATTTTCACATCAAGAGTTTTATTTTCCCAAAGATAATAAATTGGCAGAGCAAGTTTTGTGAAAATGTCATGAATTATATGGGTGATGCCATTTATTGTGCCTTGTAATAATATTAATTTCTTTATATATATGCAGAGATGGGCCATCATCAGAAAGAACAAGGCCAACTTGACCACAAGCATTGTTAGCAACTCAACAGGTGGAGCACTTACTGAGGCACAACTTGCAGCACGTCAAGCAGTTTCCATGGCTCTGAATATGCCTATGAAGGGGAGCTTATTGGCAACATCCGCAGTTGGTCAGGATGCTCTCTTTTACTCTCCTAATTTCATCTATCATTTAGGAGTGCATTCTGTGGCAGGTTGGATTCGGATCCATTCCAACTTGCATTTTACGAATCATGGAAGTATTTAGCCATATTAGGTAGCACACTTTTCTGTCTTTTGCTACCTCATATTATCATCACCGACAACTGCCAATATTTATTGGGTTGCAAAAGTTGGGATTTTTTTTTTCATTGGTGTGATCGTATCAATTCACACTTCATAGACTGCAGAACAACCATCCACAGTGCAAAACATGTAAACAGATTGCAATTCAGGGTAACCGTAGGGCTGTAATTGTTGATTTTTTGTTAGTTGTTCAAAGTACTCTGCTTCAACTTGACCTCTTTTATTTATTTATTGAACATTTCTCCCTCATCGTCACCATCACCATTCATCAAAGCTTTGTTCCAACTATGTTGGGGTCGGCTGCATGTACATTTCTTCTTACAGTACAAAATTTAGTTTTTAAAACTTCCCTGCTTCTAAAACCACGCAAATTTTCATTATCATCATCAAAGCCTTGTTCCAGCTATGTTGGGGCTACACGAATTCTGTTTCTCCATTCAGATCAAAATCACGCAAATGTTGTTTGTGGTAAAATTTCTTACCTGGCTGCCCCATCAATCATGAGATGAAATTGGTTGCTACCTAAAATAATGTCATTCACATCTTGGGTTATAAATAAAAATGAAAATGACCACTCTTTGTGTTGCTTAAAACAACTGCTGGCCCAATTCACAAATATGGAGATTGAAGAGCTAATCTGTTCTTGTATGCATGGTGTGCACAGGCTTCAAACAAATGACCGTGTAAATCATTTGGCTTCTTGCAAATGTATTCTGTTTTGTTTCCTGGTTTAGGAATGTTTTACTGACATCCAAGATTTTGCTTCTGAAACAGCAGCTGCTGTAAATCTTTCAAGCGCTAATGGTAATTCATCCACAGCACCTGCTGCTACTAGTGATGCGTCCCTTTTGTGTACTCCACTTTCAGAAGCAAGCACCAAGGCTCCAGTCACCAGCTCCCCACAGATTTTGCAACAGTGTCAACAAGCTCCCAGCCAGACACCATTACCTAAAGTTGCATCCTCATCCAATCCTGCACCACCAAAACCTCGACCTACCTCAAAAAGGCTTTCAGCTCCAGCGAAGAATCTCCCTACAGGCCCTAATCCTCTTATACAAGCGGCTGCTGTTGCTGCAGGGGCCCGTATTGCCACCCCTTCAACTGCAGCCTCACTCTTCAAAGCTGCACAATCTAGAAATGCTGTCCATATCCGACAGGGAGGCTCCGTACCTCAATCATCAATGCCAGTTGCCAGACCATTGGGCACCAACACCATGACATCCCTGCCACCTAATGTGCACTATATTCGAACTAGCCTCATGCCACATGCATCCACCTATTCTGGCACGATGCCAAGTGGTCCACGACCCAGCAATGTGCAAGGTAGCTCAGGGAGATCACCCTCAATGATTCAGCCTCCACCAATGGGCTCCACTACATCATCTAATCAACAAGCAGTTTCAGAGTGCAAGTCAACATCTCTTACATGTGGAAATTCTGATAGCAAGAGAACTAGTGTTTCTACTGTTCCTGCTGGTATTGCTGCTGCATCTGAGGACAAGAATGCCAAAGAGAAGAAATTGGAGAACACAGGAGAGGTACTGAAAGAACAGGTCAGAGAGCAGGCATCTTTAACAAATTCGAAGACAGGTGGTAATCATATTGTGGTTGATGGTGCGGGTGAAAACCAAAATCCAGTTCTGAGACAGACAGATGTGGCAGCGAATACAAGTCCTGGTGAGAGTTTAATTGAGGTTGATAAGACAGTGGATCCCACAAACAGGGAGGCAGGTGATGAACAAATAGTGGGCAACATCAGGACTGGTGAAAATCGAAGTGTGACTGAGAAGATGGCAAGCTCACCAAACAACGAGGAACTTGTTGATCAAATTGTGACTAACAAGCCTGATGAGAATCAAGAGAAGCAGAAAGTTTTGCCAATTTCAGATTTGGAGGAAAATATGTCCGTGGTGAATGCTGGACATGAAAACCAAGATGTGCCTGATAATCAGATTGGTTCTCCCAACACTGGGGAAGCATAAACATTTCCCAAACAGTGTCAGGTTGTTTAGTTGTTACCCAAGTTGGTGTGCATTTATACTGGTTTTGAGTGCAAAGAGGCAAACCTTTGATACAGCGGGTCCGGTCTGGAGGAGTTGCATGCTTGCCTTTCTGCACATAATCCAAACCATGAGAAGAAAACTTAAAATTACTTGTTTTGGGACAATGGTACCTCTCAAAACTTTAATGATCATCTCGGTAATAGAGACTTGTATGGTTCAAATCATCTGGGATATAGTGAGTAAGGATCATTGCAATGTATATCCTTTTACTTCTTTAATCAGGAATGATGGTATTTTTTAGCGAAATGATCTTGTTTTTTTAGATACACCAATTAGTGCAGTTGATTTTTAGTTCCTGGTGATTGGAGAGAGGCTTAAATTTTACTTTGATCATGTCTGCTCACTTCGCCATGTTTTTTCACTTGACTCACTCCATTTAGGTGTGGTAAAATCTGATTTGACCTGCTAACCCATTGGAACATATGGGTCAGACACAGGTTAGGAGAACCTGTCGACAACCTACTCGACTCGCATAACTGTTCTAACTTTTTTAAATGGGTTGGTCTATAGGGCTATAAATTCATTCAAACAACTCAGTGGTTTAACTTCTGGTAAATTTTATCTCATTTTATTCGAAGCAAATCAGAAGGATCCTTGTATGAACCTGAAATCACCAGATATGCATTAACTGTGAAAGGAATAACAATGGCCATGCAGCTTCATTTGTCAGAGCTGGGCTGGGCTTATAGCAGGGTCAAATGTCCAGTGGCCCAGCCCAGTCGTTCGGTTGCTTGAAGAGCGGTTACCCACGGAGGATAATTGCTACTTTTATTTATTATTTTTTTATTGGTAATATGACTTGAATCTACAACCTCATGTTGCAATGGCGAGTCCCTTTGGCTGATGTCTTGTTTGTTAACATGGAGATTGAAATAATTTATGATATGTACTGTTTCTGTGAAAATGGGCATACTTAACCCTTCTACAATTTGAGAGAATGCTTATTTAAGTGGAGAAGAAACTCATTCTTTTGGTATAAGTTTGGGTGGGTTAGTTTTTAATGGGTTTTTCTCTTCCCTTTTCCATTAGGCTTCGGAGAGTTTTTCAACCATGAATGAATGTCTAGGCATCCCTCTTTTCCATCACTATGGTTAGAATTTAGATGGAGAGGAAAAAATTTTCCTACCAACAGACCACATATTTTTCACTCCACTTGGTCGAGCCCCACGTAGATACACGAGGGTAGGCTAGATGTAAAAGGCCTCCTCATAGTAAAAGATCAGCAAAAAAAAATCAGCCCCATCAAATAATCATAGCCCTTGATTAACCCACAAAGTTCAATGACATTTCAATCTTTGAAATTCAATCCAATATTGAGTAAACATTGGATGAGCATAAAAGTGGCCCTAGTGCACGTGATTAGAAGAGCGTGAAAGTGGGCCCATACGAGAAAAATTTAGACTTCTAGACTCGCAAATGTGGGTCAACTCGGTGAAACCCAACTCGCCCTGATGAAAACTCAGTGCGGGAGCCGATCGTATCTCCTCTATATATGAGTAAAACCCAAAACCCCACTCAAACCCCCTCTTCTCATCTCACTTCCATCTCAATTTCCTGAACTTTCAGGAACACGCAAACAAACTCCACTCCATGGAATCCGCGGGACCACCGAAGCAATCTACACCTTCTTCTTCTTCCTCCTACAGCAGCAGCAGCAGAATTCCAGAAGACACCATCATCTACTCCATATTCCCAGATTCCTCCTTATCTCCTCCTCCTTCATCCTCCCTCGAATCTCTCCACCTCCAAATCTCCTCCCACATCTCCCAATTCACCTCCTCCTACATCTGGCAGCACCACCCCTTCCGCCTCTCCATCTCTTCTCATTCCCCAAAATGCCCTTGCTCTTCTTCTCCTTCAATCCCTCATCTCTGCGGCGCCACGCGATTCGGCGACAACCTCGACGACGAGTGGTTCATCGCCTCCCTCCTCTTCGACATCTCGGAGAAATTCCCCTCCGTCACCGCCCGCGCCTGTGATGCCGACGGGGAATTTCTGCTGATTGAGGCGGCCTTCCACCTCCCCCGATGGATCTCCCCCTCCACCACTCCCAACCGCGTGTTTATCCGCCGTGGTGCTCTCTGTATTGTTCCTAGATCCCGGTTTCCGGACAGCCCGTCGCTGGCTGATGCGCTCCGGTACCTCGCTGGGAAGGAGGGTGAAGAGGAGGCTCGGGCGCCGGAGGCGGTGCAGGCCGCGATCAGGAGACGGATTAAAGGGTATCCGGAGAAGGCGAGGTTGGATATGCATCGGGTTAGGGTTAGGGTTCCAGTGCGCGTGGCCAAGGTGAGTGTCGTAGATACTGTTCTTGCTGAATTATTATGTGGTGATTGCCTGTGAGTAATGATAAGCTATGTGGGGCTTAATTCTTGTTGATTCAAGGCGGCCATTCACTTCACACGCCATTCAATCCAATGGTGTATATGAATTCAAATGCAGTGAAGTTTGGTCCATCACCTGTTTGTTGCATGGTATGTGATGTGAATGACCTGCAGACTCTGCGGCTCACAACTGTTTGTATGAAAACTCGAACGCAGACAGCAACATATGATCATTTAGTGCATATACTGTGGTCTTATGCTAGAAATGCTGAGTAGGAGTGCAAAAGAGCCAAGTTGAGCCTAGCTTTGTGCAACCTTGCTTGGCTTCAACACTATTGAGTGGATTCAATCTGAGATTGACAGCTTAATCAAGCTTAATTAGAATGCAAACCCAAGGTGAGCCATGCCTGAGCTGGGCTTCACAATGCTTAACAAGAGTAACTCAAAATAAGTTCATATGTTTTGTAGCATATATTTATGATCTATAGAATTGATCCCACTAACAAGTGAAGGTTGAATCTTGAACTTTGCTCATCAAACAATCAAGCTATGCTTAAACTTGAGCCCAATTGAGTTGAGCTAGAGTATCTTGTGAGCTATCTTAGCTTGGTTATATCCTGATGAAGTTGAGTAAACCAGTACAATGGGCTTGCCAATGAAGTCAACAGCCCTTTGGATCACAACCTTGCCCCATTAAAGCTAATGGGCCTAAAAGACGGCCATATAGGAGTATTTTTACCGAATCATGCTTTGTGGCGAGATCACTCCATTGATTGGAGGTGTGGTTTAATCCAATGGCCAGTAGCACTCTTCTTCAGGTGACTTTTAAGCCCATCACCTATCATGTCCATGGGGATGAGATCCATGAGTTTGCATGGTTGAAACCATATTCATGGATTTGACTCAGATTTTTATCATGAGATCATGATTATTTTTTTATTTTTTATTTTTTTATTTTTTTATTTTTTTTTATATCTGAATATGTGGGAAAATATATTAATTTTTGGTAATAGAAAAGGTATAGAAAGTAAAGAGATTTTTAACTCCCACCTTTTTAATACCGTGCAATGGGCCTGTCTTTGATAAATCAATCCTCACATCACATGTCACGTCACATTAGGGTTGGGATTCATCTAAAATTTATTCCAATGGGAGTGCCCCCACTTTTGGAATGATCAGATGTGAAAACATGATTTATTTCGTTTGAGTTAATCAAGTATATAGATATGATTGCCATTCAAAAAAAAAAAAAGTATATAGATTATGATCAATTAAACAGTGGTTCCCACTCAGGTAGAAGTAGATTTTGTTTCTCTGTGCGATATGAGCAGCTTAGATTCATGAATAGTGAGCCTATTATATGGATATTTAAATAGTAGAGCATACTCCACTTTTTTAAAGCGGGAGCAAGCTACTAAAAAAGTTAATTGATATAGTACTAATCAGATGAAGTTTATGTTACTCTTACCATCTTTTTCATTTTTACTTTGACAATATCACCACCTTCTCACATTTTCTCATGTTATTCTCCTTTTATGTGATATATTGTGAAATTAGATTTTCAATTAATGCCACAATATTGTGATTTTTTAAAATATCATATACATTGGCCTAGGTGCTAAGGGAGGAGCCATGCTTGATTGCACTTGCAGTGGAGGGATTCTACGATCGTGATGTGGACTCAATGAAATATGCAGCAAAGATGGAGAAGTTTGGAGGGAGGGAGGAGGAGATGGTTAGAGTTTCGGTAAGGATGTCAAGGGCAATGTATGCACAGCTTGTGCAGCAGGGATTCCAGGCGCCAAGGTGCTACTGGATGCCGGAGAGGAGGGAGGGGGGAGGACGCCGACTGGAGTATGTGGAGGCGGAGTTGGGGATGAAGATTGCATGCGGGATGGAGATGATGTATGAGCGCAGGCAGAGGGAGGGTTTAGAAGGCAAGGGTAGCACCTGGGAGGCATACCGCGAGAGCCTCCAGAGGAGTGGATACTTTGAAGGTCTTTTACCTGGGTCAATGGAGTATCGTCGGCGCATGGAGAATGCCATGGATTACTACCGGAAGAGCTCTGTGTTTTCCCGAACAAGGTAATCACTTGTCTCATTTTGTTTTGGATTTTAACGCATTGTGCTCTTATTAAATAGTGAATAGCCATATAAAAGAGATGCTGGTTGAATGGAATTGGGTGGAAAAGGAGCAGAATAGGATCCCAAACAATGACATCCAGCAACTTCCAAGAAGCAGAACAGGATCCCATGTCACAAGCCGAGTCATCTTCCCCATGACATTTTGGTGGTGAAGGCGGTGAATTTCTCAAAGGCCCAACTGCAAAGCTTTGGCCTCCACTTTGTTCATAGAGCAATGACCCACCGCAACAGAAATAGTAAAAAAAGTGTCCTTGTATATAAATTATTGGCTATCTCTCAAAAGAGGGTGCATAAATCGAAAACCTATGTCCTCGGTCAAAATGATAATAACACAATAATAATAGTAATTAATTAACTACTTTTTGAATGGAAAACATTTAGAATTAATTTAGCTGCTTCAATATTTTTTTACTTGGATTGTTCAATTGATTAGATTAGTATGTGACTGGATGCAACCCACCTTTGTAGGCTAATCTAATGATTTTCCACCCAAATCTTTAATTTTGTGTCGAATAAAACTGGAAATGTTGTTTCTATTGGCTTGCGGTGGAAGGGATGGGAGACTGTTGGACGAATGATCACTTATTTGCAACATCAAGCTGTCTCAAGCAAAAAATGTAGTAGACTGTAGACTAATTATTTCATTGACTAAGAAATGACTTAGATCATGTTGTTTTATGTTGTATTGTGTCCTTATTTGCAGTGAAATGATGAATGCTCCTGTGAAACGTATCGATGAGATTCTCGCTTTACCCGTTTCTGTTGATGAGTTCAATGACATTGAGCTCCCTCCTTCAGACGATGATTCTTGGCTCTACAATGGAGAGGATGAGTTGAATGCGGCTATTGCAGAGAGACAGCAAGAGATGGAAGCTTATGAGTCAAAACGTAGAAGAAAGAAAAGTTCAAGAGAGCAGAGGAGTACTAATCAATCTTCAAATCCACAATTAGATGATTTTGATTTCGGTGACATGGTGAAAAGTATGCAAGAATTTGTTAGTAAGGTATCAAGCTATGAAGGAGCAGAGGTTCCTAAAGACAGGTATCTGTGCAGCTCGTTATTTCTAATGTTTTAGGAATTGAAGTTGCATATTTCTAAGATCCAATATATCTGGATGGAATACTTGTTTGTTTCTTTTTGTTAGAATAATCCTTTTAATTAATTTTATATATATATATATATATATTTTACAGTATTTGGTCCGATTCGATTTGGTGGAATCTGTGAGACTTGGTGAGGATTTTGAGTCCAACTCAATTTGCCTGAGTTGAACATGGATGATTTTCAAATCCCTGTCATTTACATATAGTGTATCCAGTAATGGATAGCATTGGGATTTATGTACTTTCTGATATGCATGGCAACTTAACTATAGGCCTCATATCTTGATATACATTTGGAATGGTTCCTGTGGTTTTGATGTTTTATTTTTGATGAATTTGAACTGCATCCCTATTCATCCACCTACTTTTGGTCGGGGTTGTGACTATTGAGGCACTTGTTATACGTAGCACTTGGTAGCAGGGATGAAAACGGTTGGGTTCAGTCTTTATTCAAAGTAGATCCGTACAATGCTACAAGCGGCCTCGCGCTAGGTATGGGAGGAAAGGTGCCCTGGGTTTTTTTTTTTTTTCTTGTGAATCTATTGTTGGCTGTATTATTAGTCGATGCATCTGTTCTGTGTTGCCAAGTAGGCCCACAGAAAGGAGATTCTAGACTTAGGGTCTGTTTGATTAGGAATTATGTGATTTTCTAAAATAGAGTTGTCTCATGTGGCAACAATTTGTGGATGTGTGCTGATGTAGATTTTTTCATTGGATAATTCTTTGTTCGGTTGATGAAATGGAATTCTCAGAATTCTTGACAGATTCTTGTTTTGGAATCAGTTTGATGACGACATGGTGTCTTCATGAAATGGATTTCATTGAAGAACTCCAAATTTTTTTGCCATGTGGGATGATTTCATTCCACTAATTTTCTCAACCAAATGGATTCTTAAGAACTCTTTAGTCTCTTCATATAGTCAAACCTGCGAACTCTTCCTCCAATGCATTTTTTTTGTTGATTAATCCTTCACTAGGCACTTTTGTCCCACCTGGTCAAATCTGTCGGTATGGCACGTGTGCACTTTATTATTATTGTTGTTATTTTTTCACTTGGTTACAGAACATTGGAATGGTTGACTGTCCAATCCATCCTTGTAAAAGCAAATTCTAACTTCTGCCACAAATTAGCATTGTAGCATACTGAGGGTCTAGGTGTCAGATATTCTTTTCAGCATGTCTTGCATTGAAGCATTGATGAAGGAAATAGCACCTATCTGACTTTTTTTATTTTTACTTTCTATCTCTGAAGGGAATCAGAAGAAGTAGAAGTCAATGCAGAACGCTTCATAAAAGAGATGGAGTCGGTCTTGGGTCATTTCAGTCAGGAGGACACATCTTTTGGTCACAATTCAAAAGAAGACTATAGTTCATCATCAGACATGGATTTTGGTACCTAATAGATCCATTCTCTTTATGATTACGCTTGTTACTTTGGCCTTTACTGTGTGTATTCCTTCGAGAATTTGTGTGCAGTCCTTAAGATTTTGCTTTTATTTTTCTTGCCACTTCTGGTCAGGGGATAAATTAGTGACAACATTTACTTAAATTGGTCCATTTATCACTGAATTGAATCTCATTCCTGTAAACATAGCAATGGTTTCTACATCTGTCTGGAACTTGTGTTGTGTTGGTTCTTCTAATTCTTTGCATGAATGGTGTGACTAATAGCTCTACATCTGTTTGGTCTTTTGGATGTTGGCTGATGATTTAGAGGTCACTTGCACTGGATCGATGTCTCTACCCAATTAAATTACAACAAGAGACTGCTATTTGGCGAATTCCTTGAAGGGTTTCAATCCTAAGGATTTGACATTGAAACCATGAGATAAGGTTCCAAGGAAGAGAAAAATGGAAATTTGCTTTCTTCTTGTTGAGTGGAAGAAAAAAATCTCCCATAAAACGAGAGAGAGATGTCCATGATAGAATTTGAGATGAGATACTTCCATTGAATAGAGCTAGAGGACATCATTTGGGGGATAGGGAGTCCTTTCTGTGTTCAGTCAAGAGTTACAGACTGATGCACAGATACTTCAAAAGGGGCAACGCACCGTGTCATATTGTATCTGATACTTCACTGTTTATATGTAAAATCTATGTCCTTGCTGTGTCCAAGGTGTGTCCCTATAGTATCTATGTTGTATCTGTGATGCAGGACAGACTCGTGGTTCCCCATGGGTTGACCCGCCAATGGGCGGCCCATATACCTCGACCAAGCTCTTTGGGCCCGACCCGTCTATTTTCATGTTTCAGCTCATTAGGGTTTTATTTTATGCTATTCTATGGTTCATATTGGATGTTTTAATCCTGGTCGCCAATGTGTTTGGATGGTCTAGGGTTAGTCTTTTACCTATTAAAGCATTGTAATGCCTCATTTGGCTTTAGTGACTGATTAATGAAATTTTTATCGAGTGATTTTGGGGTGTCCCAAGTTCTCTTTCCTTCCTCGCCCACGATGGGGAGTTTGGCGTGAGGCTAATTTTCAGGCGTAAGCCTGTCCCTTCCACCCTCCATCTCTCATCTCTCCATCTCTACCCGCCTCGCGTCTGGTACCTTGCTCTACATCTATTGGTATCAGAGTCGAAGATCGATCCACCAGTTTCGATCACCGGCGATCCATATCACCTAGTTTAGATCATCTGCAACCCATCTTCTCCCTGTGGAACCATCACCATTTGGCAGTCTCAGAACCCAGATCTGGCATAACCAGCACCTTCCTTCCCAGCGCCAAAGCCCTCACCCAAAGCCCTAAACCCAAATTTCCAACCACTGATTCCTGTTAAGCCGATTTTCCAAAATCCCTCTAAATAAGAAAAAAGAAAAAAACCTTGCCAATTTCGGAAACCCTAAACTAAGTCATACTCTTTTCCAAAACCAGAACCCTATCCAACCTTACAAACCCTTCAGAACCCTAATCCAAAACCCTAACATTATCGTAGAACCCACTCCTAATCCCCACAGCCTCCACACCTCAGAACTCCAAAACCCACCTGCAATCACTTTAGAGTGGTTGGTTTCCTTGGGGTGCCCTCTTTTGGTTCTCTCTGTTTCTCTTTTGGGGTGTTTATTTGATGTTTGTGCCGGCTTTGTTTTGGTTGCTTGGCTTATCAGTATCTCTCTTGTACTGTTAAGCATCTTTAATAATAATAATAATAATAATAATAATAATAATAATAATAATGTGATTTTTAATTATCTGACAAACCTAGCCATCCAAGATTAAGCTATCCAATTGGAAACTGAAAACGGCTTGAAAATAAAATCGGAAAAAGCATAAAAATGTAACTGTTATTAAAAAGAATTACTGGCTCAGCTGATGCAAGGTGTGTTGAGTCTTAGTGTGTCATACGGGGTAGGACTCAGTGTATTGATTGCACCTTGATCAAGTTATCCCATATTTAATGCATTGTGTTTCTAACTTGACTTGCTATCATTCACGTTCGATATGACTGGGCCAAGCTATTCCTTGTTTGTAAATGATTGCAAATTGGTGGGTTTCCTAAAGGGATTTTTGCTTCCTAGCTGTCTATTCAGTGGTCAGCAAATGTAGTGTTTAAAATTGCATGTGGCTTTCGGAGCAGGTGCAACCGGTCCAAAAATTATCAGTTTAGCTTTTGGTGTTCTACCTTTCAACTCAACCCTATTTGAAGTCATATTTTTTATGTCTCCACAATGTATCAGGTTTTTCATAATTACGTTAAATGTCTTTATTGGTCCTCTGTTTTCCTAGTTCCATGAACTTGTAGACTTCAGTTCATTGCTTATTATAGGTTGTTGATGATCTCTTGTCTACATGCTCAAACCATCTCAGATGACATCCTAGTTCCTCTAATGTTTGAGCTGTCTGTGGGTTTCTAGTTTCCTCTCATGTACTTATTCATTATACTGTCATTTTTTGTGACATCTCACTCATATTTTCTTTAGCTTTTTGCCTTCTGCTTTGCTGCCTTACATTCAAATCCACACAGTAAAGCTGGTTTAGACTTTATCTTACGAAAACATTCCAATTTAATTTTTTGCTATTTTCTTGTGATCCTCAGTCCATGAATTTATTGGTACAGGGATTTCCTCACTGAGGATGTTTATAGCTGGGATTTCTTAGGTCATACTTGGTAACATGTGAGGAATCTGCAGATTTGAGGATTTTATACCCTCCCACTTTCAGCTGAGGATTTGCACATCCTTTTTTTTTTTTCCCTAGGGGATTTACTATTGGCAAACATGGGTTTCCAATGACTATGGAAAGTGGAAATGTTTTCACCGAGGATTTTTCAAATGTGATTTAACAGAATTCATTAGTCCTTTAAATTAGTATATCATGCCTCATGTTAGAGATTGACTTCTTAGAAAATACTGTAAGAGTAAGAATGGTTAGAGATATTAGGGGATAAGATTACAGTGGATTAGGATTAAGTTGTTAAAGATTTCTTAGGTCATTTTATGTATAAATTGAGATTGATTTTCAATAATGAAAGCTACGGTGGTTTATCCCTAATATCTCTCTCTTCCTAATATCTCTAACCGTTCTTACTCTTACGGCATTTTCTAAGATGTTAAGCTCTAACACCTCGGTTATCTAAATTTATGTCCCTTAAATACAATATGCATGTGAAATTGCAAATACACATTTGGATACTAAATCTAACTTCTGTATTGCATCTGTTTCTACATGTTCTTATTTTAAACATTACATTATGGTCACATGTCTGCAGATGAGTCTGAAGATGAGAATGATCTTTCCGATGATCCATTAGATGAGGACATGGATGATACTTTTATGAATTCCTATTCTAATGCACTGAATGAAGAGCTCAAGCAAACTACTCTAAAGAAGAGTTTCATTCGTGCAAATGAACATTCCACGAATGATAATGAGGTTCTCTCTTCCTCTCTTTTATTCCGAAGCTGTGTTGTTTTAGATGTTCTTGGCTGGGTTTCTGCCTAGAGTAATTTTAATGTCAATGCTTTGTGTGTTCTCTTGTGCTACAAAATCAACATGGCCCGATGGTACCTTCATCCTTTAAAAGACTATGCTCACATTGGGTAAAGGAACACCACCACCCCTCCTCCCCACCTTCCTGCACGTGAACTTTGGATATGGTAGGATTTGAATAGATCCTGTGATGTGGAATTCTGAGAACATTAGCAGCTCAACTTGTGAATGTTGAAGGGGGTTATATTTTATGATGGTTAAACTTAACTTTTATTTATTGATATCCTTTTGAGTTGTATAAGGATCTGTCAGCTCATCATTACCTTTTTCTTAATTGATAATAATCAAAAAAGAGATTTCCCTGCCCTGTTCTTGCTTTCTGCAAGGGAATTTCAGTAAAAATAAAAAATAAAAAAAAATCCATACTTTGTCCCACAGTTGCTTCTTTCAAGATTAAGTGCTTAGCGTCATTTCAACGGAGGGAAGAATATTTCAACTTGCAATGTTATGCTTTCTGCTGCTGCATAATATTGCAATATTTCTATATTTGCATTTGGATTGAGTTGATGGATACTAATATTATTGCCTTCTATCATCATGCCTTGTCCCATCCATTTGGAAAAGGTTTTTTTTTTTTTTTTTTTTTTTTTCTAATGGTAACAACTAAATTAGAAAAGAAAAACTGTACAGGATAAGAGAACTATGATAATGAACAGAGCCCAACAAAAACAATTCAAAACACAGCCTAATGCAGGCCAGACTAATGGGCCACACTTGAAGGTTTATTCCAGAAGACCCAAAGCTTACAAGGCCAGCAATGACAACATCCAATCCAAGATTCTTGCCCACAATAGTTTCTAATCTTTAATCTTCTAGAGGATTTCTTCGATTTAGTAGATTTCTTAATTGTTATGATAGTTAGGCACTTTCTAATTTTCCCTAGATTCTTAGAATTAGGTAGTTTCTTCTTTAGTAGGGATTGATTGCTAAATTTTTGCTGAGACCTTATTATACAAGTATGTAATCCCTTCTCTTGGGATACATGGAAATTAATGAAATTTGAGTTGCTCATCATTGGATGTTCTCTGTCTTTGGTGTGAGACCTAGCCAGCCTACCATAAGCCGTTTGGCTTGAGGAATAGTCCGTTGGCTATCCTCATTCTCCCTGTGCTACTTCAATTGGTATCAGAGCCGTGATCCATCACAGATCGCTGGTTCTGATCACCGATCTGAGGTAATCATCATCCTCCTCATCACCAACCCACACTGACAACCCACCGATACCACGCACCATCCTTGCTGCCACCAACCCCATCCACATTCCTTACCAGAAACCGAAAACAACTAATTTTCCCAAATTCCCAAATCATCGAACCCCAACATACCCACTACCAGAACCCTAAAAACCCGTCCGCCCACCTAGACGTCCCTGCTCCTTGCCTCGCGTAACCTAACCCAAATTTGCACTGCTGCGCATAACCTACAACCCCGCCGAACCCACTTCCCCTCCTCCCAAACAAGATCATTCCTTCTATCAAGTTGAAACAGAAGGATGGACATTGTTCATTCATCGTCTCTTCATTACTACCGAAGAAGAAGTTGAAGATTGGAGGCGAACCACCATATAATGTCTCGACAGATTGTGCAATCTTGTCATAGATGGAGGAAGCGAAATGAATGTGATCTCCCAAGAAGTAATTGACAAGTTGAAGCCTTCAACAGAAAAAACCCGAAGCCTTACAAGGTCTCTTAGGTGAATGATTCCGCAATTCCAGTAACCAAGCATTGCCAGGTAACATTTCGAATTGGTGGTTATGAAGATTCTATTTGGTATGATATTATCCCCATGAATGTTACTCATATTCTATTGGGAAGGCCTTGGCTTTTTGATAACAAAGTCCAAAGTTATGGAGAAAAAACCACCCATACTTTTAAGTATTAAGGTTGCAAGGTTACTCTTTTTCCACTTAAGCCTCCTACTGCCCCGGCAAAGCAATCACCATCAGTTCCAGGCTTTGATGAAATTCGTAGAGAATATCCTGCTGATCATGACTTTGGTCGCATCTACAAAGCTCTTCTTAATGGTGATTTTTCTGACCATCCCAAATTTTCTATCCATGATGGTTATTTGTTTCGTGGAAATTACTTGTGTTTGCCAGCTACTTCCATCCGCGAGTTTGTCATTCGAGAGTTACATGGAGGTGGATGCAGTGGACATATAGAGCAAGATAAGACTTTGGCACTTGTGGAAGAACGCTTCTTTTGGCCCCGACTGAAGACAGATGTTGCCCGAATTTGTGAACTATGCCGGGTATGCCAACTTGCAAAGGGACAAAAAAAGAACGCCGGATTGAATCAGCCCTTCCTATTCCACATGAGCCTTGGCAAGATCTAAGCATGGATTTTGTCTTGGACTTACCAAAGACTGCAAGAAGGGTTGATTCTATTTTTGTTGTGGTGGACAACAAAAATATTGCAATAAGGGAAGGATATTTTGGACTTTTCAGTGGCTTATGATCTCATGGTGACTAACACCTTTTTTAGGAAGAGAGAGGAGCATTTGGTGACTTATAAGAGTGGCTCCTCAAGGACACAGATTGACTTCTTCTTAATTAGGAAAAGAGACCGCTTAGCTTGTAAAGATTGCAAGGTGATACCGGGGGAGAGCTTGACTTCCCAACATAGGTTGTTGATCGTAGATGTGCAGCTACAAAGGTGGACTACAAAAAAGAAGTTGTATAGATGCTCAAAGACTAAATGGTGGAACTTGAAAGGTGATAAGCAACTAGCATTTAGGGATAGAGTACTAGAGGAAGACGTTTGGGCGATAAATGAGAGTGCAAATAATATGTGGGATAAGGTAGCAGAGTGTATTAGGAGGGTAGGGAAAGAAGTCTTAGGAGAATCCAAAGGGGGTGCTCCGGCACAGAAGGAGGCATGGTGGTGGAGCAAGGCCATTCAAGACAAGATAAGAGTTAAAAGAGAGAGTTTTAAAACTTGGCAAAGGGATCGAAATGCAGCAAACTTGGAAAAGTATAAAAAAGCAAAAAGAGAAACCAAAAAGGCAGTTAGTGAGGCCAAGGCAAAGGCATTTGAGGAGCTATATAGGCGACTTGACACTAAGGAAGGCGAAAGAGAGATATTCAAGCTTGCTAAAGCCAGAGATAGGCGGACCAAGGACTTAAACCAAGTTAAATGCATTAAGGATGAGGATGAAAAGGTATTAGTAAAGGACGATGAGATAAAGGAGCGTTGGAAGAGCTACTTCTACAAGTTATTTAACGAAAGCAGTAGTAGTGACATACAATTGGGACAGCTTACCATTTCTAGGGAAGAATCGAATCATATGTTCTATAGGAGAATCAGTAGGGAAGAAGTTAAAGAAGTATTGAAAAGGATGAAGAATGGGAAAGCGGTTGGGCCAGATGGTATCCCTATTGAGGTCTGGAGGTGCTTGGGGGAGAATGGCATAAATTGGTTGACAAAACTTTTTAATGTAGTGCTAAAGAGCAAGAAGATGCCTGATGCATGGAGGAAAAGTATTCTTATACCCATATACAAGAACAAAGGAGATATTCAGAACTGTGCGAACTACCGCGGGATTAAATTGATGAGCCATACGATGAAATTATGGGAGAGAGTTATTGAGAGAAGACTAAGAAGAACAACAAACATTTCAGATAATCAATTTGGTTTCATGCCCGGGAGATCAACCATGGAGGCTATCTTTCTCCTGAGGAGGTTAATGGAACAGTATAGAGAAGGCCAGAAAGATTTACATATGGTGTTCATTGACTTGGAGAAGGCCTATGACCGGGTTCCTAGGGAGATTCTATGGGGAGTACTGGAAAAGAAAAGAGTGTGTGTCGCATATATTGAGGCGATAAAGGATATGTATGATAGAGCCGTGACATCTATAAGGACGACTGGCGGAGAGACTAAGGAGTTTCCTATCACGATTGGTCTACACCAAGGCTCAGCGTTAAGCCCGTACTTATTTGCCCTAGTTATCGATGAGATTACAAGACATATTCAGGATGAGGTGCCGTGGTGTATGCTATTTGCAGATGACATTGTTTTAGTAGATGAGACGAGAGAAGGAGTGAATGCTAAGCTAGAAGTATGGCGGAAAACGTTAGAGACAAAAGGGTTTAGGCTAAGTCGATGCAAGACGGAATATATGGAGTGCAAGTTTAGCCAAAGTAGGACACTTGGTAACATAAAAGTAAGTTTAGGCACACAAAAGATTGTAGAGAAAGAAAACTTTAGGTACCTTGGATCGATGGTGCAACAGGATGGAGGGATTGATACTGATGTAAGTCACAGGATTCAGGCCGGGTGGACCAAATGGAGGAGTGCTTCGGGGGTCTTGTGTGATCGGAAAGTCCCCCTCAAGGTTAAAGGAAAGTATTATAAGGTGGCGGTAAGACCAGCATTGTTATATGGATCAGAGTGTTGGGCAGTAAAGCATAATCATGTTAAGAAGATGGAAGTTGCGGAGATGAGAATGCTAAGATGGATGTGCGGGATCACAAGGAGAGATAGGATTAGGAATGAGGAGATTAGGGGCAAAGTAGGAATAGCACCGATTGGAGATAAAATGAGAGAAAATCGACTAAGATGGTTTGGCCATGTTAGAAGGCGTACAATGGAAGCACCTGTTAAAAGGTGTGAAGGCATAGAGATTGCCAGGAGTAGGAGAGGGAGAGGGAGACCCAAGAGAAGTTGGAAAGAAACTATTAAACATGACCTTGCCTACATGGATCTAACGGAGGACATGGCCCTAAACAGATTTGATTGGCGTCGTCAAATCCATATAGCCGACCCCACCTAGTGGGAAAAGGCTTGGTTTGGTTTGGTTTGGTTTGGTTTGGACAGGTTTTCCAAAATGGCACATTTTATTCCTTGTGTGAACACAGTAGATGCAAGAAAGGTTGCCACCCTTTTCTTTAAAGAGATTGTTCGTCTTTATGGCATATCCAAGACTATAGTGTTGGACAGCGATACTAAGTTCATGAGCTTCTTCTGGAAAACTTTATGGCATATTATGAAGACATAGCTCCAGTACTCCAGTGCCTACCATCCTCAGATTGATGGTCCGATTGAGGTGGTCAATTGCAACTTGGGTAATCTTCTTCGATGTCTCGTCGGAGAACACATTGCCTCATGGGATCTTATTTTACCCATAGCGAAGTTTGCCTATAATAACTCCGTAAACAGATCAACTAGAAGATCTCAATTTGAAGTTGTTGCCGGAATTCAGTCACGTCCTCTGATTGACCTGAGTTCTTTACCATTTGAAATTAGGCCTAGGCAAGAAGCTGAACTATTTGACCGGCACATAAAGGACGTTCATGATGAAGTCCGTCAACAAATAGCCAAAAGTGATGACACTTACAAACAGCACGCGGACACTCGAAGGCGTCATGTTGAATTTAATGAAGGAGACATGGTCTTGGTGCGAATCAAGCCTGAACGGTTTCCCACAGGCACTCACAAAAGTTTGATCCCAGAAGTGCAGGTCCGTTCAAGATTTTGAATAAAATCAGCTCCAATGCCTATGTGCTAGATCTTCTGCCAGACATGAATATCAGTTTTACATTCAACGTCGAAGATCTCACAATTTATCATGGGCATTATCAAGATGAATCGTTTGAAGAGCAAGATATCCGGCTTCCCATAGTTCCTGCTCCTTGAGAAGAAATTGAAGATGTCTATGATGATCAACTGGTATCAACAAAGACTGGCGGATATCACAAGTCAAAGGTAAACCATTATTTGAAGCTACTTGGATCACCGCCACAGACTTTCAGAGACTTAGTCCGGATTTGTACGGGAGGTACCAAGCTGACAACTCGCCGGAGTCGAGTTTCTCCATGCCGGGAAGAGCTGATGCAGGCCAGACTAATGGGCCACGCTTTAAGGCTTATTCCAGAAGGCCCAAAGCTTACAAGGCCTAGCAATGACAACATCCAATCCAAGATTCTTTCCCACGATAGTTTCTAATCTTTAATCTTCTAGAGGATTTCCTCAATTTAGTAGATTTCTTAATTGTTATGATAATTAGGCACTTTCTAAGTTTCCCTAGATTCTTAGAATTAAGTAGTTTCTTATTTAGTAGGGATTGATTGCTAAATTCTTGCTGAGACCTTATTATATAAGGATGTAATCCCTTCTCTTGGGATACATAGAAATTAATGAAATTTGAGTTGCTCATCGTGTGATGTTCTTTTTGTCTTTGGTGTGAGACCTAGACACCCTACTAGAAGCCTTTTGGCTTGAGGAATAGTCCGTTGGCTATCCCCATTCTCCTAGCGCTACTTCACAGCCTCCTTGAAAGCCTCTATTTAGGAAGTAGAGACTGCAGACTCCTAGGCAGAAAAGAGAATAATGCAGACTCGTAACATGATTGGAACTATATTGTCGAAAACAAGTCCGTTCTTCTGAACTTGCTTAGCCAAAACTTGTCTCCTCGTTTACACTCTGGAAGACATGATTTAAGGCATATAAAAGCACTATAAACATGGGCAGAGCCCAACTGAAACAATGCGCAACCTCTCCAAGTGCTTCTTTTTTACAAAAGTATAGAATACAGCCAGCGGACTTTTAGGCGGTAAAGAGAAAATGCATACTCATTACATAAGTGGAATTACATTGTCAAAAACAAGTACACTCTTCTGGACTTCTTGCTTAGTCAAAATGCTTGCCTCCGTGTTAGCACTCTGCAAGACACGATCAAACGAGACTTGGAATGAATGCACAGTCCACCTGCTTCACCACATCAAGTATTCACCATGGAGAACTACCTTTCCTTTAAGCCCACTTAGCACGTATAGCCAGCCTGCACTATAATATTGTGAAGGCTGAGTGACCTTGCCTCCAAGAGGCCAACCTTGATGCCATAAACTTTGCTGTGTTAGACTAAATTCCTACTGGGACTAAGAAACTTTTGATGATTGAGGCGGAAATATCTTGGACAAGACCGCCAGTCCCGTGATGCCTGGATTGCCCAAAGTGCTGCCATCGAAGTTAAGCTTTGAAGGACTGCTTGCTGTAGTTAGACAAAATTCCTACTGGGACTGCAAAAACTTTTGATGACCAAGACGGAAATATCAAGGATAAGACTACCAATCTCGTGACACTAGGCTTGACCAAAGCGTTGCAACCAAAGTTAAACTTTGCAGGACCACTTGAGGTAGTTGCCATCACGGTTGAATGGAGAGCACTAACCTTGGTGAGTAAGGATCAAAATAGCGGTTGCGGTGGGCGTAGCAGTTAGTGGCCAAAACGCTACATAGCGGGCAATATGTAGTGGCTGCGGCGATAAGTAGCGGCGTAGCGGCGTAAGTTTTTTAAGTGGTCAAAAGAATTCAAATGTTGTGTAACAGTCAACATTGTATTTTTTTAGTGATTTGGAACCATATAAAGTTAGAAACAACTTTCCGCTAGGTTTTAGATTAAAATTGCTTCGCTTTACTAGGTTTTAGCGTAGCACTCTTATTTTTCGCTACGGCCGATAATGGCGTAAAGCCTGCCATCATTCAATTGTGGAGACCTTAAATACCATGGAAGACTTCCTAGATGGAGGCCAAATATGCCACTAGTAATTTTATTTTGGCTGCCACTATTGACTCATCAGTTTTTGTTCTCAAAGCACCAGAGATTCCTCGCCTTTCTAATGGCCGATACAGCTGCCATAAATGATAGTTGGTGAAAGGATTCTCTCTCTTTCTCCCTTACTCCCCCACTTCGCTTCTCTAAAATCTGGACAATCTTATGTAGAATAACCCACCAACAACCAAATTAGGATAGAACTGCAGACCAGATTGCTTGGATGAAGCAGCATTAATGAAGTTGGATATCTACTGATTTTATATTTGCTAAGCACATAGGGCATGCATTCACCAAAATTCTTTTTTTGCACCACTGGTTGTTCCCCTAGGAGAGCAGTCCAACAATAATCAATCGATCTCAAAGGGCCCCAAAATCTTCCACCGAGAGGGCCCGGTGGAAGGGTTTCCCCTCTCCTTTGCCTAGCATTGAACTGAGAGAACCCACTGTGAAGCTACTGTCCATGTTTCCAGTCCGCAGTCTTCTGTCTACTCCCTCTATTGAGATTTGAGACAGACGGATTTCATAAGCCTTAGCATGGTCCAGAATTGTTGCTGCTGAATCACTGATCTGTTTAAGTTCCTTCTAAAAACCAGCCCCGTCACCACTTTGCCCACCATCAACTCCAGGCAGTAGTCCCCACCATCACTCTTTATTTGGTAGCACAGTGGAACAATCTTGGAATGCACCTGTAGATTTAGAGATGTAATTTGATTCGACTAACTTCTCTCTAGACATGCAATGTGAGCAAAGCTACAAGTTCTGGAAGACTGTTTATGAATTCAGTAGGCGTGGTTGGGATTGCTAACAAATACCAGTAGTCCTACTACTAGGGCAACATGCCTGTGAACGTGGATCACAAATTGTGGCTGTAATACCCGTGTTGTCTCCCTATGATGAATTTCCCATTATGCAAGTTCCATAGCCGGCACTCATCTGAGTTGTTTGCCTGCCCAGTAGAAACCTCAATTCCCTGAATTTCAATGTTGACATATTATTTATTTATTTATTTTTATGATAATGTTATATTAATTTCTTGCTTAACTAGTTTACATGGATGTGAGATTGCAAATGCCAGCACATGTTCATTAAATTGCAGCTTGTTTACTGCCACACAATTTTCTCTCCATTCCTGCATTATTTACTAATCCAACAATATCTACTGTTTGCTTAATGGCATTTTTGTTGCAACACTAATAATGCAGGGAGCATCGAATGCAGCAAAAGACACGGAAGAGGAGCTTTCGCCTGTAGATGTTGATGTAAACCTTGTGAAGAGCCTCCTTGATTCTGTCTCTTCTCAGCAAGGTCTTCCAGGCCCTGCAACCAATTTGCTGGGGCTCATGGGTTTCAATCTCCCACAAGACACATCAGCAGCCAAGGGGAAGTGACAGTTGGTGAACCTGTTTCTCCTCTCTAAATTCTCCTTCATGGAACCTAATGCTTTGAGGTACACTGTAAATTGCTGCACTTGGTCTAAGAAAAATAACCATATTTTGGGAGGCATACCTTCATCTACCCTTTGTATATAATCAGCAGTCGGTCAAATTTTTAATGGTATTCTTTTCCAAAACTCTTGCTGCAGATTACAGTGGTAGGTGTAATTTACTATGTTGGTATATATGCATAGATACCACTAACCCTGTGAGATTCAAGGGATGATTATTGGATTAGCCATCCAGCAAAAACTAATTTTAAATAGAAATCTTTGTCGTCTAATTAAGATGATCTGTTTGCTGATAACTGATTTTCATTGAATATCAATTTCAAAGTTTTCAATCTGATGATAAAGAATGTTAGATGGTGCCCATTTTCGTCAATGGCTAGTTGACACCCTCTCCAATGGTCCTGTAGACTGATAATTTTCCTGATGTGTCAGGTTCCATGCATCTGTTATTTATGCCTTATTAACCGACTGTGATTATTTCCTGCCACAAAAATTCAAATTTGAAGAGATAGTGGTCGGAGAAATAATGCACCTTGAACTTTTGGTGGGCCCAGTTCTGTGTCCAAGCTTAGTCCATTTGGGCTACAAAATAATGCCAGGGCTTCTTGCTCTACTGGGCCTGTGTAGGGCTGTCAAAGGGCTGGGCTCAAGGTTGTCTGAGCCTACCCTCAACTGGCAGCAAGCAGCATGGTGGTAGATGGAAATTTCATTTTACTACAATTTGATTCAGTTGGCTTTTATTATCCAAGAGCTGTGCTCCTGTGCATTCTGGCTGCTGGGCCTTGGCAGGGAAAGCATAGTTGCTTTGATCTTGACCATTTAGGGTTGTGTCAAATTAGCTGACTGAGTTGAATCCATGAATTTTGTGTCTTGAGTTAGCTGATTTTGTTTGAATCCATGAGCTCTCTCTCTCTCTCTCTCTCTCTCGGAGCACAGAGTGCAGTAGCATGGGAGAAAAAATTTAGAAGTTGTCTTATGATTGTATTGAGGTAACCAGATGCCTTGTCATGTAAATCAATTCGTGAGCTTTGTCTGATGGCTTTTTAGCCTTGCCCAGATGAATTTAAAGATCAGGATTGACTAATCATATATCAAGAATATTATAATTGTATATATGTATGTTTATGATATGTGGGGGAAGTACTATATAGCATAGTTTTAAGATAATGAATAGAATGATAAGGCATAGATGAAAATAATGAATGTCCATGCAAGAAATATTGCTTCATGAATTAGGGCACAATAAGGTCTTAATTGGGTTGGGATCAGGCTTGAAAATATTAGCCTATGCTCCAAGCAGCTGCGCCTGGTCAAATCTTATTCTGTTTGGGACTGAGCCATCTCTAGCACAGTAGCTGTACACACTGCCTATAAAAACCATTAATAGACCCAAGCAATGTCCTAGAGGACCCATCAAAACATATATGTCCATGATCTGTGCTAGTCTTGACGCTTGAGAAACCTTATTTCAACAAGGAACATCCCCAACAAGCTGGACTGATCTAGCTACCAACATCATGTCATTAGTCATTAACGAAGAATGCATGCTTAAACTTTGTTAAACTTAATTGACAATTTATATTGATAATCACTGACAAAAATAAAAACACAATTTAACCAACATCATGATACATTAGATCTAAGTCGTACGTCATGTCGAAAACATCATTAGTGGATTCACATTAACCGTTGATTGTATCATATCCAGCACAGGCTAATGTGATCTCCATCATTGAATATATTCGATATTTATTTCTTCTTCTATATTAAAAAAAAAAAAGGAAATTCCCACACCAGTTCAAGTGATGCACCAATCCTTTTCAAGTGCATCTCTCAGCTGCAAAACCTCATTCTCTGGAAGAATTACAGTCACCTTCCTCCCCTTGCCACCGTCACCGGCTGTTACGCCCTGTGGAGGCTCTGGAAGAACCAACACAACACCTTCGTCACCGATGCCATCGATCGCAAAGTAGACTGATACTGGTTTCTGCCCTTTCAACTCTAATCCGTATTGATCAATTCCTTCCAAGTTGATAAATGTCAAATTTGCGCCATAAATTATAAGATCTGGCGACCCAGTATCGTAATCCACCATTGCTTCAATTTCCTCAGTCTCATTCTTCTTTCCAGCAGCGATCAGTGTAGCTAGCTCCGACAGCTCCCCTTTGGCCACATGAAAGTCTGCTTCGATGGTGCTGATCATCTGATCGTTGCTCAGGATGCCCGCCAAATCTTTATCAAGATAATTGTTTCGACAGACGGTCACGATCTTGGGTCCTCTTTCTCCTCTAATTTTGGCCAGACACTGCCAAATTAGAGCTGAAATAGCTTCAAATGGCCCAGTTTGAACTGATATCTTAGACTTGATATCTTTCAGCTGAGTGTGTGTGAAATGGAAAGAGTGTACTTCCATTTTACAGGTATTGGTAGTTAACCAGTGGTCCCTGATGGGCTCGGCCAGTTTCACCGAGAGCGGTTTTGCGGTGACATGGAGCGGTTTTTCGGGTTTTCTGGCGTTGGCTATTGGGAGTTGAATGGATTGGGGCAGTGGGCTTCCTGCCAAGTGCTGACCCCACATGGAGATGAACTTGGAAGCTATGAATGGATCTCCAAGGACATGGGCCCAGCTGAATCCAACAGCCATTCCTCCACATTTGAACTTTGTGAACTGCACGAAACAAAACAAAAATGACGAAATTTGATCAATGGTTCGAAAAGGTATGGCCCATCACATTACCAGATGATCTCAAATGCCTAATGGGTCGCCATGGCCCCCGTAGCTTTCGATATAATCACATATTTTTGGATGATCATTTGGACCTGGATTTGAAATTTGAGTCCGAGTCCTATAAATATACAAACATGCCTTAATTGTGATTGTGTTATAGAACTCGTTTTTGAATCTGCGAGTCTTGGTGAGTTGACTCAACTCAGTAAATCACTTCATTGGGTGAGTCAAACGGGCCTAACCATGATTTAAATGAGTACTCAGTCAGACACGCATGCGAGTTAATTTTCTCAACTCAGTTGGGTTTTGAAACAATGGCTTGAGTGTCCGCAAGGCCATATAATCAGGTCCAGGCCTAACTCAGCAGCCCATTTGGGTAGTTTGGATGGTGTAGATGATTGAGATGTACAATTAGGCCTTTCCGTTGTGGGCTCCACTTGATGTACTGACCTGATCCACCCTTCTTAGCTGTACATATCCCCTTTTCTCCTAGAAAAGTTAGGCAATGGCTGGCATCACATTCAATCATCCATATATATCTGTATTCTTGAATGAATACAGATGAATTCATTAAATATGCACACATCACAGCAGGTTTTGGGTGACATTTATTAAAGACCTATCCAAGTATTTTGGACCCCAATATGGAAACCTAAATCTCAAAAAACGGTTGGCTTGTGAGACCATTAAAGAATGCATAATTGATGGTGTAGATCACTCCACTTGGTGGAGTGGCAATTGGGCAACTGTGTTTTCCCCTTTTCCAGTACCCAGCTTAGGGGATCGAGACCTTAGAACTTGAACGAGGGAAAGAGACCTTGGGTGAGGTGAGAACCCTTGGATGAGAGAAGTAAACATCAGGTGAGCTAAGATAGCCATATGGTGAGCGAAGGTGGGACGCCTCCTCTTATCTTATAAGGGCCACTGTAAAAGTAAAAATTCTCCTTTAACCGTTTTTCACTATTGAATATACTTACTACATAAAGGCAACAATAATTTTATCAGCCTTGTATTCAACAGAAGCTATAAAAAGCTTGCCATTGTTCAAGTACTACTCCTACCATTAAATGGTTCCTGAGCATCCCAACCAAATGCCATTTTTTTAGTAATATCAATTCAAAGTTTATGACCAATTCTAATTTCAAGTTCATCTATTTCCTTGTAATTCTAATGCCCAAACACCTTTTTTTTTCTTTTATTTTAGATTCAGTTTTCCTTAACCAGTTTAAGTTCCTTGAATTAAGCACCAATTGCCAGTTCTGACAGCAGACAGAAACCAGCCAGGTGGGATGTTTGTGTGCCTCATTCTACCACACTAAATAAAGAAGATGCTTCAAACTTACTGCATGCACTCTATGATACTCAGTTCCATAAAAAAATAAAAAAATAAATTTTTTTTTTTCCTATCCAATAGATATTCTTGTTTAATAGCAGTGATGAATCTATATTGCTGGAAGAAACTAGAACTCACTGATAGTTTACAATCTCATACGTCCATTTGGGTGAGGAAAAGAATTAGAGAGAAGAAGAAAACCTTTTCTTACTGTCTTCTCTTTGGATTTCTTGTACAGTAAAAGTTAATTTTTACTAAAACTTAGTTTTGAAAACTAAAAGTAAAAGATTCTAGTTAAAGAGATAATCATAACACGTTCCAATCACTGATGGTTCAATGGTAAGACATCTCCCTAATTATAATACATTCCTACTTGTCACCCCGTTGATTAGGGATGCGTATGTAGTGTATAGGAACATGAATAGACATCTTGATTGGAACATCTCATCTATTGATGGAACTAAATATAAATGATGATGAGGGCTGCTGTGATGTAGCTAGTGACATGCTAATCAACCTGGGGCACTTGTGATCATACCTCACCCATCACACTACCCTCATGAATTTACACTCACCTCAATTAACACTTATCCGGCTTCTACTTGATTTTGGATGTATCAAGCAGAAAACAGAGAGTCATGCACTTAATTGCTGTCTTCGAGTGCACGGCACAACCAATGCATGTGACATCCCTTCATAGTAAAAGAATGTAAGGAATTAATTTTAACCTGTGGTATATAGCTCTTGTACACCCCATGGGTAGTCCTCTCTAAACCATGACCACTAGGACAGCACATAGAAAATTTGCTCATGAGCTTAATTTTGAGGACATCAAATTAAGGGTCAACATGATCAGATGGCCCTCAACATCACTGAGCCATAGGTCAAGATTCGCATGCATCTAGCTAAGTGCACCCCTAACAACAACTACTAACTATAACATAGCATTTAAAATATAGAGGATTTGAGATTTCAATGCCCCTTAAATACTTAATTTCCAATTTCATGAATAAAAGTCTTGAAGTATCACCAGAGTCGTATACTTTTTTGCCCTGGATCCCATGATATCATGGGTTTTTAAACTCCCATGACATCATGGGAACGAGGGCAAAAAAGTAGAAAAAAAAAAGTGTATCAGAGTCAAACGACTTTGGTGACATTTACAAAATTTTAGTCATGATATTAGAGATTAAGTATTTAAGGGGCATTGAAATGTCAAATCCCCATGCGAAAACATTAGTAATGATACTGTGCTTTAGATACCTGAAGATAAACCAAAGGAGAGAAGTGCAATTCAGGCCCAAGGACCTTGTTGGACACAAGTTGTTTGTGCAGTGATCCATCCTTCATATCCAGCCATTCATCAAGGGCCAAGTGACACTGGGCCTCAACGATCCGGACTCCGCCGTCGTTGCACTTGATGAACGGCCGTCCGGATTCCGACAGGCGGATCCTTCCGGAGACGGTGCAGTAGACTGCGAGCCACTTGAACATGGGCTTCTTGATGGCGTAGATGTCGAGCCCTTCGACTGCCTCCTTCTTGTAGTAATACACTGCTTTCAGGTAATGGAGCTTCATGGCCAAATCCATGTTGCAGAGCTCGTGAATTGCCGTCTCCCCCGTCACTGTCGCCGGCACGACGGAGGAGATCTTTATGCTGTGAAGGAGCTTTTCTGGGTCAACACAAGTCATGGTAGATTCTCACTCAAAACCACGTAAAAATAAAAGATGAAGAAGAAGAAGAAGAAGAAGGACAGTGATGGAAGTTCTCTCAACTTGCTGTTTATAGAGAGAGGGAGAGAGCAGGTGGGGCTTTAATGGGGCCAACGTTCCTTCATTCGCTGTTTGTGATAGGCAGTTGCATGGGCATTAATGACAACCACCTCTCACTGATTCGGGGCTGACTCGGTTGTGGGGTGGTTGACTCGGGATGAGTCAGAATGGTAAAAGTTTGACTCTGGTCGGTGGTGTTTTTTTTTATCCTTTGATGATATTGTAAAGAGGAAATGATGATTAGACTGTTTGGAGGGGGGGAGGGGGGGTGGGGGGGTTTTGAAGGGGAATCCAACCTGTTCAATCAAATCCACCAACCATGAATTAGCTTAATTACACTAGAATATTACTATGTTCCAATTTTTTTAATGTAATTCTTTTAGGTCATTACTATAATTTCATAAGAGGAGCTCACCTTGGAAATCTAAATAATGGCATTGTATTTGTGTATGGACCGAGAATTCATGACGCATTTCATTTAGAGTTGGGGTCATGGTCAAATTGATCACCTCTTGATCAATCAATCCGGCCATAGGTTATAGACATCATTGAGAGTGACCCGACGCCAATAAATAAGGAGGGTTAAGATTTCAAAAAATAAATAAAAAAAATAACATCATCAAAACACTAAGTAACGAAAAATCATCCCCTTTTTATAAAAAAAAAATGGTATAAAGTAATTCATTATCAAGACGTTAGAGACAAAAGACCATTATCTCCCTTATATTTTATTCTCTCTTTGATTTGAGGCTTCACCTCACTTCACTCCACATGTAAAGTTATCAAATGGGAGGCACTAAAAATGATAAATAGGGAAGGAGTAACTTTTTGTCATTCAACTCCACCCCTCATGCAAACAAACATACCTAGGCCTCGGCTGACCAATGTGACAGATTAGTTTAAAACCCTCAAAGTGAATTAGTACTCTTTGGAATTTGACATGTCTGAGTTTTCTAGGCCCTTAAATTGATTAATCAAAATTTGGCACCCATCTTATTTTATTGAGGAATTTATGGGTAAAATCCCCGTAGGATTGCATATGTCCCAACAGGACTTAATTCCATGTTCGATACGGGAGGGATCCTTGCGTCACGCGTTTCTTAATTCCATGTTCGATAAGGACTTAAAACCCTCGCTTTTTTTCTTTCTTTTTTTGTCGTTTTGCAATATGGTCAATATCGACCATTAATATGGTCGATATCGACCATTATACGAGAATGTATTATATCTCGTCCCGATTCCACTTTTCGCATTTCTCCATTTGGGTCGTCTTTAATATTGCTTTGGAGTTGTTTTCTTCTAGAAATCACCATAAAATGCCATCTCTATGGTGGTTGCACTCCATTAAGACAAAAGTACACACATTATCTACCACCTTAAACTGCTTTATCTAAGTAAGAACAATTGTGAGAGAATTTCTTAGGGTATTAGATGATGCATATAGTCCTATTGTAAGTGAAAATCTCGATACGGGCATTTTGTATGATCGTTCTGTTATGTAAATGGATCTTGGAAATATTGGAAACATAGCACGGCATTTTGTATGGTTGTCCTATCATAGTCCCATTTGGTTTGGATGTGGATCTACTTTAGTGGCACTGAAATTGTGGTTTTTACAGCTCTTGTTACTCATTATTTGTTCTTAAGAATATCTATAAAATGATAATGTAAATGACAGTTTCACCTAGGTTCTTGTGATCCAGATTACATGTAGATTTACATGAAAGGGCAGACCAGCATGTGTCGCAAATATTACATTAGATTCAGAGTTAACAAAGGTTCTGGTTAACAAAAATAGTCGATATCGACCACATAACTGAAAGACAGTTTTCCCTGCATCCCAGTTATGGTGACAATAATAGATGATATCGACCATATAACTGAAAGGCATTTTTCCCTGCATAGTCGATATCGACCATATAACTGAAAGGCATTTTTCCCAGCATAGTCGATATCGACCAAATAACTGAAAGGCATTTTTTCCCTGCATGGTCGATATTGACCATTCTGTCAGTTAGATTTTCTTCAACATGTAATTGTCTTATTTGCTGAACATAGCAAAATGGTCGATATCGACTATATTACGAAATAATAAGAAAAAGACAAATATGAGTTTTCTCCTTTGGTTGCTGGTGCTGAACCATGGCCATGTGCGTCTGTTCAAAATGAGAATCTATACTCAGGTGGGTCTGTTCCAAATGGGGTTGAATGTGGATTTTCTCAACAAACCCATCAAGATATTAGCACTGAGATTACATACTCTAATGGGTTTGGTTCTGATTCTAATTTGAAAATAGCCTAAGTTGGGATTTCAGGGATTTCAGGAGAAACTCATCAGGAAAATTACGGAAAAGATGTGTTGGGTTCGGATGGGTCTGATTTGAAACTTGTGGAACAAGGGTTCTCATATGAAATTGCTGCCCAGAACGGAACTGATTGTAAAGAGGTGGAATTTAGGGTTTTGGGTGTCTCTATAGAAAAGGAGATGGAGAAGGTTAGCTTAGTTTCGGCTTGCGATGGAACTTCTGTACATTATGATGTTCCTTCTGGTGGAGGAGATGACTGTTTGATGATGAAGAATGAGCAAATCCCAACTTCAAGAAAGAACGGCAATGGAGGGAGTGAAGTTAATGTTGCTGATACAATGGTGAATGTGGAGAGTAATGCTACCAGTAAAAGTTAAATACAAAGTGCCGAGATAGTAGCTCATGAGTGAGAGTGATGGCGGCGGTGCTGACACCAATGATTGCAGTGATTCTTCTTCTTCGAGCAATGAAGAAGATGAAGATAATGACGACAATGATGAAGAAGAAGAAGAAGAAAATGATGATGAGGGAAAGAATGTAGATATTGAAAGAAGATGAGATAAGGAATCTTGAAAAAGAGGAGATAGCTCTCAATAGTCGCGATGAGGAAGAAGGGACCGTGAAAGGACCCATCCCCTCTTCTCCCTCCTCCTCCTCCCCTCCCTTCTTCTCCCTCCTGAAAAACCCGATTTTTATTTGGGTTCCCGCAGAATGGTCGATATCGACCATTCGCTAGACGACGAGAAAAAAAAAAAAACGCTCCTTGAGGATCTTATCCATAAATACGGTGTGTCTGGGACCTCAAGAATGGTATGAGGTCCTACGGGTACCTACGCCGTAAATTCCTCTACTTTATTTAAGAGGCAGGAATGATTCTCATGTTTGACACATGCAGGGACACCTTTCAGACCTTATCGTTTGGGAATCACCTACATAAATGATAACCAAGGGAACTACTCTTTGATTTTCTGTAGAAAATGAAAATCCCTATTTGATAACCTTGCACTTTGCTGTTAAAGTAGAGGGGGACTTTCTTCTTGTCCTTAATATGGAAGCACTATGCTATAAATTCGGAAAATCATGAGCTCTAGCCAAAAAATAAGAACGCAGTTTTTGAGTAATACTTTTTAGTAACAAATTCTTAATAAGATGACAACATAATTCCTACCAAGACAAATGATAACACACACGGGCCCAAGTATTATCACTCTTGCTCAGTAGGCCAATCTAGCAGCCAGTCCAAAATGATACTATTTGATAGGTGGGGCCCACCTTGGCTGATCTAACTCATTACCCTCACCCTATGCAATCACTTGAATAGAATGTGTGCCCATTTGTCAACACACTCATGGTTGAATGATGTTGCCATGTCGATATTACAGATATGCTCATTGCGTGTTTGACAATTAACTAGTTAAAGTAAAGTAAAGTGAATCCATATAAGAAATGACAAGGAGTTATATCAAAAGTACACAATTTTAAAATTCCCTCCGAATTTTTCAAAAAAAGATAGAAAGGCAACCTCCTTTCTCCACTAAAAGACAAAAAAAGTTCACTTTTCTATATAAAAGGTCAAAAAGATTCCATAACAAACAACTAAAACAAAACACTATCCTAACACCTTATATTTTATTCCCTCTTAATTTGATGCTTCTCCTCACTATATTTCAATTCACAGTATATCCAAATAGGCCCGTTCCAGAGATTTGATCCCTCTGTCTCTAGATTCCTTGAGTAGTATCACTTCTACCTAGTGGGCCAACCCAGCAAAACAAAACACAGAGTTTGTAGTTATTTGACACTTATTGTAGAAGTAGAAGCAAATGCAACGAGTGGATCTCTCAAAACTTTTACTTTCATCTCTTTCCAAGTTCAAATGTTGGGTGTCTTTACAGCTGTAAACACGTCTCTATAAAAAGCACTGAAATACAGTCACAACTCACTGGAGTTTAATTTGTTGCACTTTCTTCAATTTAAAAAGACATTTACATTTACATGTGAGGCCCTTCTGATTCATGATCCATGTGCATAAAAGATGGTGCTCACTGCTTTAATAGCTGGATAATAAACTGTACAATTCCCTTCTTAACAAGGAATGCAGTATGGGATCTTCTCTAGGTCCTAACGGGTACACTGTAAAATGCCTGTCTTCTTTTGTGGCCCTTTTTGTTCATATATGGGGATCAATCCAATCCCTTTCAAAAACCTACCCTTTGACTTTCCCTAATCCCCATCTGATACATGCAAGCAATAATTTTGAATCCTTGAAATCAAGGGCAAGGATCCTTCGGGCACACCCCTAAAATACAACCGAAGTCTATAAGCCATTTTATTTCGTTGATTGTCACGCATCAAGGTGAACCCTAATTGAGGTAGGAGTTTAAAAAAAAAAAAAGGGAAAAAGAAAAAAACACCCACATGTTGTGGAGCCTGATCTAATTATGAGGGTAACTTTTGATGTTAGATTAACCATCTAGTGTCCGAGTCTTATTTAACTGTTATTGGTTGTTGGTTGTTTGTTGAAGTTCATACAAAGTGTTAAATGGGTGATATCTGATCCTCCCTTGAATGGTGGCACATATAACCATACAGGTAGATGGGTATTGGGACTATAGACCAATCTATGCATACTGGCTAATACAGTTCAATATGGGCTAATTTTTTTAATTAATTTGTTTTCAAATTATTAGATTCATATGTACTTATCAATATGTGAATTTTTTTTTTTTTTTTTATAAATAGTTGAGCTCTCTGATATTTGATAGGGTCAGTGAGTCCGCCAACTTTGTCGTGCATCTTATCTATGAATTAGGTTGATATTGTAATTGTGCTTAATTAAAATTACTATAGCAAAGGGCAATATTGAAACCCAGAACTAAATTTTGTTCCATTGCATAAAACCACCCTGAAATCGAAGACCTGAACCATAAAATGGACTAGAACTACTGCTTAGATTGATCCTGGCCTAAATCAACACTGGCGGATCCAAATACATGCTTTTAGGGGCCGTCGCCCCGTTGGATTCAAATCTGCTTCCAAAACCCATATAAAAATTAGAGGTATGCTTTCAAAATCCACATAAAAATCATGAGTCTCCTCCAAATCGGCATGAAAATTTTGGATTTGCCCCCAAAACCCAACTATTTATTTGTGTATGTCCCCTCAAGCAAAGGTCCTGCAGTGAAATTTGAGTTGGTGTTGTTCGGGTTGGGGTCAAACGAGGGCATGAAGGATTCTTGCTCACAATTTCTCCACATCGTCTTTCCATTGGGGAACTGTCAACTTCTCAATTCGCCAAACTCAACAAGTTAATCCAAATGATTGGTAGATTTAAGGCCCCTTAAATTAAATGAGAATTTCTTTTTTCCCACCTTTGTATTATATTAAGGAGTTATCTACTAAGAACCATCCTGCCTGCAGTGTCAACCTACCCACATGTTTGATGGGTGGGGCCACCTTGGCTGATCCATTCAATTGTCCTGCAGTGTCATCCTATCAATCTCTCTATTCCTCTTGATTGTCCTGCTCAACTGTTTGGTAAATATACTTGTAGAGTGGAGTGAGGAGAAGTCTCAAATTAAGAGAAAATAAAATATGAGGGAGTAATTAAAGTAGGGAGGTCTTCATATGCATCTATCCCTCACCATTTTCGGTGAGGGACACCCCTTTTGGGGGTGTTTCAAGTACAAAAGGGAGGTACAAAGTACCCCTCTTGTACCCCTTTTGTACTTGAAACACCCCCAAAAGGGGTGTCCCTCACCAAAAATGGTGAGGGATGGATGCATATGAATATTACCCATTAAAGTATAATATCATTTTGTTTTTAGTGACTTGAGAATGTTGTTTTTTAATTTTTTTTTTAAATTAAAAGGAAAATTTTTGAGATTTTGTACTTTTGATATGACCCCCTTTTCTTTCATGCATGGTAAATGGAGGCTTCACTCCACTTCACCGTACTAGTGAAGTTGCCAATAAAGAGTTCTGTTAGGATATATCATGTGTTGTCTAATTCATGGGTTGGATGAAACTCTAGGTTTATTGAATTGTAATTTTCAATTTATTTTAGAATAGACACTGGTTGTGTTATTGGAAGTCCTGAAGCGAAGATTGAAGTATTTTGGAGCGAAGAAAAATAAGTTTCCATAAGATAGTCTCACTAGAGCGAAACATACACGGAGTCCGTGACAAAAGAAGGGCTCACTATAGCGAGGATCCTTGGTCGCTATAGTGAGCCCGGAAAAGAAGCCTAGTGCAAGCTGAATTACCATTTAGAAACTGGTTTCACTTGTTATTATGATTGAATTAAAAATAGGAATTTCTTGCACGAATTAAGGGCTATTTAAAGGGTGTTTCTCACAATCCTAAGTAAAACAAGAAGTTGTTCTCTCTTTGTTCTGAAATGAGAAAACCTTAATAGAGATTCTTTGTTCTCTAGAATCATTATTGAGAGTTTCTGCTGAAGAGTTACTCTAAAAGGTTTGCTGCTTCTACTTTTTTGTAGAAGATTTGATCATTTCGGTTCTCAAGGTGTTGCTGGGTCAAGTACAAAGAGCGGTGTGCGGCGGAAAAGTCGTGGCAATAAAAGAAGTTATGCAAGAACAACTACCGTCCTTAATTCAACGAAATGATTGAAAAAGGGAGATGTAAGTATATCTTATAATCGTTCAATAGTGTTTGATTTCAAATCGTGATTTTTCTCTTTAGACAAGGTTTTCATATAAAATATTGTGCCTGCCTTCTTATATTATGTGATTGGTAGATTTATTTGCTAGTCTAGTTCGTTTTTTTTTTTTTCCCCACTGCATTGCATGTCGAACTAGCATTCATTTTAGATTAGATAAGAGGACTTTCAGGTTCCATAGGATTAAAACAAGCTAATGGTTAGAGAGAGGATGGTCAGGTAGAGAATTCATACTGCCCATTATTCGAGGCACAGATGAAACGACACTTACATCATCATGGCATCACCATCTATATGAATGTGTGCCAAACTTGTGATAGCCGTTGTATGTGAGGTTGTATAATCGGCCTCCGTACAAGTAAGAATATAATATATCACATTAATGTGTCGTATGGACTTCAACAAACAACCAACACTATTTAATAAGGTTGGTATTGTTTTTAGATGACTAATCAATCATCAAAATTCTCTCATATGGGGTCAGGCCCCATAAATTTTGGGTGTTTTCCTTTTCCAAAAACAGAAAAAGAAAAAATGTCCACCTCTTTTAGGGCCCATGCAACAGAAAAAAAAAAAAATAATATATATATATATATATATATATATATTCAACTTACTCAATAACATCTATAGCATACAATATAGTATTGTAAATGGTCCAACCAGGCCAAAAGTAAAACTAAGGTTAGCCTTGTTTGGATTTTGGTCAGACTCGGGCCTAACTTTCCATTCCAGATTACATCTGGTTCGGGTTTGGGCTTTATTCACTAGACATTAGGGGTGGAAACAAGAACCCTTTTTTTCTTCTTTCAGAAAATATCTTTAAGTCTGAGAAATCTTTATGCTTGTTTACCCCTAGGTGCCCAAAGCGGAGGGCAAAAGCAAAGATGGGGGCAGGAGCAGGAACTCTGAAATGCTAAATTTTGAAATAACTATATATCCGGACCACCTATACAACATAGTGTTTGTGGGTTTATAAACAATTAACTAATAGACACAAATATATCTTATTTATATATTCAAGTATAAAAAATGGAGAAAAAAATTAACTTTGCAATTTGATCACATAAAATAGATAATAATTAATAAGTCAGAAGAAGTTTCTTCATTCAAAAAATAACCGTAAAACTTATAGAAAAAGAAAATCCACAAAAAGCCAAAGATTATGCACAGTTTACTCCATATTCGGTCAAGCCACACTCCGAAAGGGACACATTTTCATGCCAAGTACAAAGCCCACTTGCATCTGCACCTGCACCTGCATGGCCTATTTTCAAAAAGCTGTAGAGCTTCATGTACTAGAAATCTAGAATTTTTTGCATGCCCAGTTGTTTCTTTCTTTTTCCATTTAAGCTTTCGATTTTTGGTGGGGTTGGCCAGTTGGCATTGCTATTGACTATTATTAGCCTTTGAACTCAGTCAACATGAACATGGATCACAGCCATCATCATCAACTTTGCTTTATCCATAGAATTGGGTTTGCTTTAAATTATATCCATAATACCAATGTCCTAATCCATATTCCACAAAATGATTGAGAGAGCCAAAATGGTCATTAGTTCAAATTTCACGGGCCAGAGCCTATTGATCAAGCAATGAATGCAACCTGCCTATTCCCCCGATTGGCACTCACTAAACCCGCACAAACGCATTCTTAGGAAATCTTAGACAGTTTCGTGCACAAGATGTGAGAAGCAAACCCACGCCTTATGCCATTCCACCAACTCCTGTGTGGGTAACCATCAATAACTATTAGAATAAGTACTAGAATATCCTAGGTCTTTTTTTTTTCTTTTTTTGGGTCAGTAACAACAACTTTCATTGAAAAGGAGAAAATACAAAAGGTGAAAGAGGACAAACATTTTAAGAACTAGAATACCCTAGTTCTTAGATTGTTAATAAAATCTCTAATATGTTCATTTGTTTTTACTTCTCAAATCATTTGCACAAATATCACATATTTTTAAAGTTGAAAACACACCTTTGTTGTGAAAGGTTGGAATCAAACTGTTAACATGATAATTGAGAATTAATTGAGATAATTGCAGTGTTATCAAGCCAATGACATAATATTTTCACCCTATTTAATTGACATCTATATACAATTAAAACATGGATTTTCTTTTTACCATTTTAATATACTTAAGATTTCTTTACTCTTTCCTAGTATTCCCCTATTAGTAAGTCAATAAAAATCTAATTTTTAAAATCTTACTTCAACAAATTTATTATAATTACCTGTTAGCATTTTTTTTTTGTAGGAGTTGTTGTGATATCATTCAGGATTCAATAGAACCAATCATAATAATATCGTTAGGAAGCATGAGTCAAATACAAGTGGATGGTAGGTAGACAGAGAAATTCAGCTAAATATAGTCACAGTAATAGAATCCTAGTGATCAGATACTAACTAATATCATATTGAATGTGAATCTTTTATTTATTGCAACTGCTGTGATCAACTGTCAACAACTCTCTTCTATAAAAAGTTTAAAAATTGACATGTATAAGAAAATCTCCTATGGTGCCGTAGTTGGTAAGGTAGAAATCAAGGAAACTCACCACTTGGCGTGGTGGGACTGCCTACCTTCCCTTTGGCATTTTCCTGCTTTTCTAAAAGGTGAGTATTTTCATTTTTACTTATAATAAAGATCAGCAGTTGCAACCTGCAGGCCGCAGCATAGGCCCTAGCGAGTTGACTGAGTCACTACAAATGACAAGGCACTATCATGGGTGGAAGTTGAGAAGCTTACCCACCTGTGAGTATTGATTGGAGAGGTTGGGGTACAGGTTTTCTTATTAAAGTATATGGTTGGTTTTTCATTTATATTGTAGGGTACAAGTTGGGTATCATTTGTTTAAAAATAATTGGTGATGAGAAAAGCACAACAAGAATTTTATGGTGAGGGTGAGAGCTCGACCATAATTATGACCGCTCCCCTCAACGACACACTCACCGCAACTCGCAAAATGCGTCCCATGATTGTAGGATATGAGTTGGTTATCATTTGTTTAAGAATAATTGGTGATGGGAAAGGACACAACAAGGATTTAATGGTGAGGGTGAGGGCTCGACCACAATTATGGCCACTCCCCTTAACGGCACACCCACCACAACTCGCAAAATGCGTTCAACTCACAAAGTGCGTATCCCGTAATTCGAACACCCGGCCAATCCCAAAACTAATTAGCGATGGGAAACGGCACAACAAGGATTTTATACTGAGGGTGAGGGCTCGATCACAATTATAACCGCTCAGGAGTGAGGGTGGACATTGACCTCAACAGAAACCTAAACCTGACTTCTTCTTTTTTTAGTGATCCACCTAAGGCCGGCCCCTGATATTTGATTTCTTCTTCCTCTTTTTCTTTCTTTTTATTCATTTATTTATTATAATAATAGGAGGGGTGATCATACACATCCATCTAACATTACATAGAGATTATGAACTCCTTTGACATTCTCTATTCAAATGGTCCCTTATTTGATGGTTCCTTTCGTTAACCAAATGCTTAAATGAGCATTGTGTTGGTCTCTCCCATCTGCCGTTTTTCTTATCTTGCTCAAATGCTCTTCCTCACCCATATTTCTCATTTTGTGTGGGCTCTTCTCAAGCTTGAAAATAATAATAATAATCATAATAATAATGTTATAATGCATGTTGCCATTACATATATAATCAATCAAAAAATCTTATCAAAGCAAAGTTTGAGTCTATTTCATTATACTTATCTCGTATTACAAGAAAACAAGGCCACAACATATTGTGGGGTAGTGTCCCTTGACCCGGCCCCCAACTTGACTTTGTATTGCTGGATTTAGATGGACATTCCTAATCTCATGGCAAATGAATTGAGTATAGGATATGCCCAAACTCCTAACCCGGCCCGACCTGCTCATTGAGTCTAAGATAGGCCCTAGATCGGGTTTGCTTTTCAAATGCACGTCTGAATATGAGTGGCCCACCTAGATGATTGTGAACCACAAGGACAAGGGTATGAGAAGGGCATGGTGTCACGATTTGGGATTGGCCAAATATATGTTTCACAAGTCCGGATCCCTTATTTGTACAAAACAGGGAAATCCTATATGGACCAATGAGGGGTTGAGTGGGTGATACATGGAGGAAATGTTTTTTTTCAATTCACCGGAGAAGATGAGTGTCAGCTGATTAGGCATCCTCCTCGCATGTTTCACCCCTTCATTAGTCCAAACAGGTTTTCTAGTTGTTCCAACCAAGCAATCCGGATTCATATTTCCTGTCAGGTTGTACTAACCTTTATTGAAGGTCTCAGAGTCTGATAGTTTTATAATTATGAATCAATCCTACAGTGGATAATGGTTGGATGAGTCCCAACTTGGGAGGACAGCAAAGGAAGGTTCAGATTTATGATAGCCCCACTGTATAATGACTGAGGTTTCCCACTTCACTCCTTGCCGTACACCCAATTGTCTTCAGAAAAGGTGCCCTCCAAAAGTAGATGGTTCACCAGATTGATAAATAGGCAGAGTTTGCCTTCAGTACTAATGGGTCCATCAACCTGACACCCCATCCAAGTATCCAAGCCAACTGTTTGCACTTTGAGCTTCTAATATGTAACCTCCCACGTCGTCAAGAGGCCCATAAGAGCCTTGGCTAAAATATGTTCATATCTAAGTTTAGTAAGACGTATTTTGGATCTAAAAGGGACTTGAGAATAAACCCTTGAGCCAAGATTGGGCTAGAGTCCATAGGGCCCGAGCGACATGAGCCAAACAGGACAACATCTGTTGGGCGAATCGGGGTCATGACATAACCTGACCCAAACCCAATGTGATTGATTCAGGGGTACATTAGTGATATTTCTGTTTGTTTCAGTCTTCTCTTTTCATTAGGAAATGATTTTAAAAGTATTCATAAAATAAAAAAAATGTGATGTGAATCTTCTTTTTTTCTGCTAAGTTCGACTATTGGTTAGGAGTGATACTTTAAATTTGGAGACATAGGGATCGAGATGCTAGTACCACTCAACCAAGAGTATGTTGGCAAAATGTGTGAATCTTCATTTTTAATGCTTGTAAAGTGTTTTGGATGCACGTAAACCTGACCCGACTCAACCCATTTGTAGGAAATCGTGTGGCCTGCATGCCACAGGTCTCATGTCAGATCAAGCAAGGCAGATGCCAACAGAGAATACAATCCCACTGTAAGACTTGATCTGGTTCCACTAATAAGACTTTCAATAGGATTAGTGGATGTGAGTTTCTTAGCGAAAAAGTCTCTAGTAAGTGTGACTCTTTGGGACTTGTTTATATTAGATAAGGAAGCTTTAGGATTGGTATTATTCCATCACATAGGAAAGACAAAAGGCGAAAAGATATGCGGAGCTTCCCAATCGCCGGAACGCACATAGATCTCCGGCCGCGTCGGAGTCTCCACATCCGAATCCATCACCATTGTCACCGCTAGTTTAAAAGCCTTTTTTTTTCTTCCAATTTTCCTTTTCATAAGTAGTGCCTTTTGTTCCAAGTACATATAGTAATAGTTCAGTATTTATGAGACAGGTTTGAACACAGTGAACCAAACAACAAGTAAATACAGTATAAATTCACTCACTATTTGAAGGCAAAAACAGAGTGTTGTTATTGAAGTTCTGAAGTCTAGTAACTTGCAGAAGAAGGATAATCAAGGTCAGTGTGTAACACTATGTTCTTAAGACAAATTTCACCCTCGCAATGGTGCTTACAAGCTTCAACAGCGTTTGTCTCTCATGATACAATGATCAGTTCCACAACAGTTGCAGCACTACAAACCGCTAGTTTAAAACCCTTTTTTTTCTTCCAATTTTCCTTTTCATAAGTAGTGCATGTTGTTCCGAGTAAATACAGTAATAGTTCAGTATTTAGGAAACAGGTTTGAACACAATGAACCAAACAACAAGTAAATACAGTATAAATTCACTCACTGTTTGAAGGCAAAAACAGAGTGTTGTTGTTGAAGTTTTGAAGCCCAGTAACTTGCAGAAAAAGGATAATCAAGGCTAGTGTGTAACACTATGTCCTTAAGACAAATTTCGCCCCCGCAATGGTGCTTACGAGCTTCAACAGCATTTGTCTCTTATGATACAATGATTAGTTCCACAACAATTGCAGTACTACAAACAACAGTTGCAGCACTACAAACTGTGTGATAGACGAACCAAAGATGCTTTTTTGGACACACCTTTTCAGATGCGAATGGACACACCACTAATGATACATCACATTTGCAAAAAGGAAAATTTTATTAAATAAAATTTCTCCAAAAATAATAAATGGGTAGTGGCCGAGGCAGGCCCAACTCGTGCGTGAAGCCCAAGCCCCGGCCCAGTTCGGTGCGAGGCGGGGCGCGCACGCATGTGGTGGTGACCCCACCTTAATCTAGGTCCTCCCTCTTCCACAAAAGTGGAATGCCCTTTGGGGCTCATTTTATACTATCAAGGTAAACATATTTAGACCCAATGAATGTTTTGCTCCTAAGAAATGTGGGAAGCAAGTTCACCACTTCATTTTGTTTCCATGTTTAACATGTTCAAGTAGTGGTGTTTAGGAGGCAATTTCTCATTCACTCCTTAATGGATTAAAGCAACCCAATACATGCCATTTATCTACTCATGGAGTAGATTACATTCCTATGTATCCCATCTAAATGGATAAGTAGATCCCACTTAATTTTTTAGCTCAAACTAGACAAAACTAATGGTGCTCTTAGCCATTATTCCAACAGTGCCTTCCTTATTTAAGAGCAGCAATTAATTAAAGTGCCAGTAGGAGCATAAGTGGCACTTAAAATCATTGATCCCACGCTTCAGTTGTATATTCATTGCTGTTGGAACGTTCATTCATTCATATGATTATCTCATATTTTATCTCTTGAAGTGAAGACAACTTCAATCCGTCATCTCAAATTAGTGAGATGTGGATCTCTAACCTAGCATTTATAGAGAAAAGTAATGATCCAACTGCATTTACTTGCCTCTGTGTCTGACTAAATTCAATGAATTGGGTCATTAGTATTTAATCATATTCGTGTGAGTTTCTTACAAGATATAGCATTACAAATGTGAAACGTGGAAACTAGCAGGTCTGACTTTCAACATTACCCTTGGTCCCTGCAATGTCTTTGTCATTTGAATGGCATCTCGTAGAAGGAACAAATTAGATTATGTACTATACTTTAGACACGTAAACGTTTGTTTGTGATCTAGTTTGGTGCCACGTCTGTGGATCGATAGTTAAGATCATTAAAGACCTATCTGTTTCCTTTAATTGAAACATTGAAAAACTAGGATTGTATTTCTATAAGATGAAGATTCAAAAACAGCCATCGAACAGCCTTCCATTGATGGAAAATGACGCATAAGTTATGTCAAGGTCCCATCTATATCAGTGCCTAATTATATGCTTTAAAGTTCACCTCTCTAACTATCCTTCCATGGAGTTTATTTCACCTTAAATTCACATATATTTAGTTAGTTTATGCATACAGATAGACCCTAAATTGTTATATTCTTTGCTTTAAGGCTTATAACTTTAGGAAAAAAAGGGTCATCTCTCTTCTACTTGAGCTACGTAATATACCTAGGCCTTTGAATGAATAATTCTACCATCTTATCTTATCTGAGACCCACTACATCATCTAACCAACTATATATGTGAAACTTACTCAGATAAAATATAAAACCACCATTCAATACTATTGAGGAGTGGGCTCCACCCGAGGGAAATATTAAAAAATATTTCCGTTGCATCTACTAACGCCTCGAAGTTTTAGTAGGAATAGTTAACTAAAGAAATTCAAAATGGCATCAGAGCCAATACGTCGTGAGTTCTAATCTCAGCAGAAATGACTAGGCGCAAAAAATAAAAAAAAATATATGTCGCCAAAAAGTGCACCGATCGGATTCCACCTAAGGAGGAGTATTGAGGAGTAGGCTCCACCCGATGGAAAATATTGAAAAGTATTTATGCCGCCTCTACTAGCTTCTCGGCATTTTGGTAGGAAATAATTTGCCCAAGAAATTCTTTCTCACAGGGAACTTACTTGCTCCAACCTTCCACCCATTTAGGTGAGAATAGGAATAGTAATGGGAATTGGTTTTTTCTAAGTTCAAGTTTTGGCCAACACATTCAGTAATGACACTTAGTCTTCCCCAATAATTAACCTTTCAAGTCCTAATGATTTGCGATTCTAAAGCTGCCCCGTGACTGGAAAAGGTCAAGTGAGGTTACCTATAGGATGATTCCCTTCTCATTTTAAAATTAAAAAGGAAATATGTAGCGGATGGTAATCAAAAGCATGCACGGCCTACAACCACATGTGCTATTTTGTCTTATTGCATTGAAAGGTTTATCCAAAGAAAATAGTGTGGCGCGGGTCAAGAACATTAAGGGCATGTTTGGTAAACGTCCTCGGAGAGGATTTCTCTCATTTTTCCGCGATCCCGTGGAAAACCCACGTTTGGATTACAGTGGAAAAGCTCTTGGAAGAAGAGAGAAATCTTCATTTGCAAATATTCTGGAAGTCAGACACCCCCCCCTTGGATGAGCGGAATCCACGGACGCGCGGAAATGCGGAGCTACAGTGTTTCGGACGTTAATATAGGGGAGACCGGTTTTTGCAATCTTTTTGTTTCTATGGGCCCCACAATCAAGATCTGAACCGGTAATAGTGTTAACAAGGTCCAAAACGGTTACCATACCAAAAATTAACCGTTGATTCCATCTATAACTTGAGATATTTGCAAAACCATTCTGACCGTTAATATGCCACACAGTAAAAAAAACGGGATTATCAGGCAGTATGTTTTTTTCATTTTTCTGATTTTTGTGGGCCTCAAAATCATCATCTGAACCGTGAATAATTTAGAGGAGACCAAATACAACTAGGGACCCAACTTTCAACCGTAGATCTATCGTCTACTTTGAGATATTTGCAAAAACGTCCATACTAAAAAATATTAATTTTTTAATTTATGTGGCCCCCTTTGCACAATCTGAACCGTTCAGAATATCTGAAGAGCCAAAACTGGTTATGGGATGAAAGATCAGCCCTTGATAATTCATGTATTATGAGAAATTGACTAAAAACATATGATTGTTGGATTACATAATGCATAGAATCCATGATTCCTCTCTTCTGCCAAACTTGGAACTATTTTTAGGAAATCTTCTTTGAGGATGGCTTGATTCCAACAGATCAAAGAAAACCTCTAACTAGAGGATTCCTATTAATTTGCCAAACGTACCCTAAAACGCCAAGCCCTAGCCATATCCGACTCCATTCAAAGTATAAAAACTCATACCTAGCCTTCAATCCAATACCAAACACATCCCTCCCATTTTGGCACTTTACTATATTAATAAAAGTTAAGTAAAACTTTCATTTTTAAGAAAAGGGGTCACACCAATAGTACTTTAATTCAAAATTTTCTTTCTTTTTTAAAAAAATTAAAAAAAAAAAAACCTCATTTCTCTACTTAAAGACAAAACAACTTCATTTTTTATACAAAAAGTCAAAAGGATTTCATACCAAACCACTAAAAATAAGATATCATCATAACCCCGTTATATTTTATTCTCTCTTGATTTGATGCTTTACTTCACTTTATTTTACATGTAAAATTATCAATTGGTAAAAGGAGCAACTTTGAGAAGATCCCCATTTAAACTAGATAATGTCATTCCTCCATAGATTTAGCAAAATTAAAATTTAATTATAAATATAGTTAATTCATCTCTTTTGATCATCTCAACTCAACAAAATATGAAGCCTATAAGGAGGGAGGGCGCCTACTAGGAATGCAAACTGAACGGTTCCAAATCAGAATCATAGTGGACTCGGATTCGTTTCTAAATAACGGTTCCAGTTCCGAAACCGTGTCCACTTAAAGGACTGGAATCCGGTTCCAAAATCAATTCTAATTTCTCTTTATTCTTTACTTTTATTAAAAATAAACATATCATTCAGCTTTTAACAGTGCATCAAGTTTACTACTTCCAATATTATATATAAAAATATAAAAAAAAGTTGATTTTAAAGTACAATTTGCAATATCAAAGGTTCATATGCTTGGTCTCGGGTGCATAGGTCGGAACCTATATGGACCCGGACCTGTTCATCAATCGGAACCTAAAATAGGTTTCAAACCCGGTTTTTTACGGGTCGGAACTTCCGAGAAATCGTATAATTGGATACCCATTTGCGACCCTAGCGCCTACACAAATATACATACGCCTGAGTGTTTCTCTAATATAAAGTTGGAATCTCGGTATCCCAACATTTTCTCATAAATTCTACAAATCAAATGAACCTCAAGCATTATACATGACTGATGGACACCTTTGATTGAGAAAACCCAAACCGGCTGAAGTATAACATGGAGGAATAATGCCCAAGGTTTACATTGACATTAGTTGACTATGACCATAGCTTTTACAAAAAGGATGGGAGGGGTGTGGCCCAAAAAGAAAGGATCCAACGGTCATGATCGATTGTAGTGGCGGTCCTCGATGAGAGCGCGGAGGGTGTGATTTGGGGTGAGGCGAGTGTGTTGGAGCTTCAAGTTGGTCATGGGAGAGGTGTCGTGGCCACTCCGCACCCATGCCTCTATCGCTTCACGCTCGTATGAGAATCCATCAGCTGCGATGTACGGTTGCTTCATCACTTCCTGCACATTATTATTCATCATTACAACAATAAGTCACAACAATCTCAAAAAACATCATATCATAATAAGCGCGAAATTTTCAAATAACGCATTAAGTTTTTCCCTCATTTAGAAAAAAAGACATAAGTTTTAAAAAAACTTTTTAAATTAGTCCCTTAAAGTTTTTCATAAAGTTTTCAATTAAGGACTTCTGGTCATTTAAAAGTATTTTTTATGGCATTTTCTCTTAGTTTTTTAAAAATACCTAGAGTACCTTCATTTAAGACCATGATATGGTTCTGGCAGCCACTATATTTAGTCGAAGTACCTAGTTTTCCTTGATTATTATAAAGCTACTAGTGAAAAAAAAAAAAGGGAAGAAAAGATAGAGGAAGTGAAGGGGGATTTTATTTCATTAAAGTATAATTTCGGTAGTTTAAGAAAATTGAAGAAAAAGATTGCCGGAAAATACCCTTAAATTTATGAATGTCCTTAATTGAAAACTTCATAGAAAACTTAGAGACTAATTTGAAAAGTTTTAAAATATGTGTCCTTTTTTTAAATAAGGTAAAAACTTAAGGACTTATTTGAAAATTTCCCTATCATAAGCTGATTTTTTCCTAACCCTAAGGAATAGCACTGGTAGCTCAGTTGTCCTAGGACCAAGGGTGCAAATCCAGAGGTTGTAGGTTCGGTTCGAAACTGCACTACTTGGTGTTGCAGGGGAGTTTACCTGCCTTGCTTCTGGGCCCGGAGGGATTAGTCCAGCCCAAAAGGTTGGGAACCTCCGATAGAACAAAAAAAAAAAAAGCTGATTTTTCGTGTGGGACCTGTTTGGATGTTTGGAAGTGAGGAAATCCCCTCCAGCGTACTTTCTACAAGTTAGGACCGGGCCCGGCCTGGCCTGCTTATAGTCATTGGCACTATGAAAAAAAAAAAAAGTTTCATGCGGACATCCCAATCTGAAAGTTGAAAAAGCAGGGTCCCATCACTAAACCAAGGCCCATCAATTCCACCGCACCAACATGGCAACCAGGAGAAAGTTTCCCTTGGGCCTATCATACGGGCCTAAGTCTAGTCCACATTCCTAAAATTCAGATCTGGACCCAGCATTTTTGCCAAATGAATATGTATTAAAATTTCTCTAATGTCATATTTGGCAATCAAAAAAGTCATGTTTGACAATTGAAAATTCACGAGGATTTATTTGAGCTCGTGAATCCGACCCCCTCATGCAAGATTTGGAAATCCCTTATTTTCTAAAGCGCTTCTATACCGATTTCTTTTATCTATCGGCATCGATATTAATTTGAAATTTTCATCTATGCAAGATTCTTATGCAAGATTGCGGAATCATTGTTCTAGGGTCGATAAGGAATCCAATAAGGAATTCTTTGGATTCCTCGTCTATTACCAAACACGAAATTGATAAAACTTGGTGTGGAATTATGGGTATGTTAATAGGCCTTGAATTGGATGCAGGTTAAAAACTTCAAGCACAGGCCCAACCCAAACCCAAGCAAGTCCAGCCAAGCCAACTCTTCATGATTCATGAACTACGAGAGAGAGTGAGAGAGGGTACCTGCAAAATGGGACAGACAAAAACGGAAGGAACATCAGAGCCGTCCATCTCATCATCACGATCACGACCATATCCATCACACCAAAGCTGTGTCCAAGCCACCGCCATCCTCTTCACCTCCTCCATCTCCCTCAACACCTCCTCCATCCCCATCCCCGCCCCCTCAACCTGCACACACCTCGCCCCCACCACCCCAAACCTCACCGCCACCTCCACCGGCCACTCCCCCGCCCTCTCATCCGCCTCCCCCACCAAAACCCCTCCTCTTCTCTCCACCTCCACATCCTCCCTCCCCGTCACCATCTGCAACATCAACACCCCCAAATCACAGACATCCTTCCTCATCTCCTCTCCCACATCCCTATCCCCATCCCCATCTTCCGCCCTGAAATCGACGATCTTCGCCGCGAGATTCCGATCGATGAGGACGTTCGACGGCCGGATGCGGCCGTGAGTGGTGGGCCAGGGGGTTGTGGCGTGGAGGAAGGCGACGGCGGAGCAGATCTCGGCGGCGATGCGGACTCGGTCGTGCCATGGGAGGAGGATGGAGGGGCGTTTTCTTCGAGATCTAGGGTTTTTCGTAGAAGAAGAAGAAGATCTTTTGCTAGGGTTTTTGGTGGAGAAGAGGATGTCTTGGAGGCTGCGGTTGTGTGCGTATTCGTAGACAACGGATCTTGGATTGCTGCAGGCGCCGAGGACGGTCAGGATGTGAGGGTGTCTGATCTGACGGAGGAGATTCACCTGCGTGGGATTGGCGTAGGTTAGTGTTATTCTTTGCTAACTTGCGCCTCTGGGATGGGCCTCATGGGTCTTGGATTGGGTTTCTCATGGGCCACTTCAGTCCTGGGATGGGTAGGATGGGCCTGAGACTGACGACCCACTTGACCCTTTGCTGAGTTTCAGGTTGAGCAGATGTAAGTTTTTGACGTGCCACATGGTCAATATCGATGACCCAAACCAACAAATTATTCTTTTCAATTAGACAGTTCAATGTTGGTTTTGGTTGTCCATTTTGACTTTTGGGTAATCTTCACCACCCATTAATAATAGGTTAGATTTAGGTGTGGCCCCATAAAGATGTTAACTAATATGGGGCTTGATATAACCTGACCCACCTGACCCACTGCCAACCCTGATTCGGTGTACTTGGAAACCGCTAACAAGCTAAGTGCTTGAATTGAACCCGAAGGGGTTTGGGCAAGGGGTCAAGACGACGGTTTCTTCTTCTTTCGAAGGTAGAAGTTTTGGTATTGACCCCCGGTTCCTCTTTCTACGGGAATCGAAGGTTGAGTCAACTAGTGCTACCACCTTAGGGCCATAGGGGTCTTTACGTAACTTTTCTTTGGGCCCGGAGGGATTAGTCCAACCCAAAAGGTTGGACACCCTCCGATTGAGGGAAAAAAAAAGTGCTTGAATTGAGTAAGATGCTCTTTAACCTCTACAGTTATCATACAAGGTTACTTAAATATGGATGTCTTAATGGGATCCACAGAGCACATCTATGATCAATATGGCCCTTCACATTCACTGTACCTACATGAAGTGTGGCATTCACTCCAATTTGATTCTCATTATACTGAATCTTTAAACAGTGTTTTGTTAAAGAACTGCTTAACTTTTGAGGCTTTAAAATCAAGTTTAATATGTGGGGTTACTATATCTTTGTCCCGTTATAATTGAGGACGAGGCCTTTCGATCCTTCCCCAATAATGATTGGCATGCATCTAGGTGGGCCGCAAAAGGTGGTCCATTTATAAACTATATGTGGCCCGTTCAAGGTGGAATAACTAAATATCATCCCTTATCATTAAGGATTTTTAAGTTGTTTAATTTACCTTTGCTTGGAACCCCTCTTGAGATACCCTTCTCCATTCATCCTGCATCTTAATGGCAATCATTGTGTGGTTAAGTCTACCTTTGTAGATCACTCCTTTGGGTCCAACTTTGATCTGCATACGATCTGAGAAGTTATCGGTGGCTTTGCGCAGCTCATCCTCTGTAAATTCCCTATAACAATAGCCCAATCCATTCGACATGATAACTGCTCTTCTTTCTCTACAAAATCCAATTCTCCGGCGGAAAACATCTCTCTGCCTGCAGATCTCATCGATCTCACGTAGTATCTCCTCTCTAGTGATCGCTGCATTGTCTAATTGAGCTTCAATCCGCAATCTCTCTGATAAATTAGCTTGGATTATGTCCTTGAGCTCTCCCTCAAGCTCTAATGCTGATTTAAGCCTTTTTTCGTTCTCTAAGATATCATCAAATGCTTCTTCTTGTTGTTTTCTTACCAAGTCCAGTTCCATCTTCAGACCAATTTGCCTATCCATTTCTTCATCTTCATGGGCTTTCAGCTCTTGGGACTACATGAGACATGAAATAGAAAGGGTGATTAGTTATTTCCATGATGAGAGGCAAGTCACAAATGCAATGTGGGATCACCTGCTTTTTTCAACACATGAACAATTCTACTAAAAGATAACATACCAACTAGCATGACATATGGATACAAGTACTAAAAATCCTTTAATCAAGGATCATATCATGATCCTCTTTATATGGAACCAAAAGCATAGATACTACTTGAGAATGATCATGTGTAGAGAATATTAATTACACACTCCACAAGTGTAAATCTAATGGCATCATTATATCAATTTGATTGGCGTGAGGCTTTGGTCTGTGCCTATACATTGAAGGCATGTGATATGAACGAGTTAAATCAGCCCCAACATTAGTATAGAATCAATCAATTCTCATATTGTGTTTAATTTCCTTCAGCCCCAAAATTAGATGGGTAAGCTGTGACTCGTAAATCTAACCTAACCCCAACTAGATGGGATAAGACTTTAATGATGAGGAGGATGGTGATATTATCATATCAAACATAGTCGTAAACTAACGAGCTTGAAGAAATCTTACCCGTCGATTGCACACAGATATAACCCACTCAGCTTTTCTGCATCTCTCTATGCCAACTTTTGCTTCATTTCTTTTCTCCAAGGCCATCTTCTTAGCATCCTCAATGTTGGCTTTTAGGGCCTCAATTTTTTGTGGTGTGGTCTTCATATGGTGGGCATGAAACACAAACCCTTAAGAGACAAACTTGAAAAAAGAAAAGGAAAAAAAAAACATTATGATGATGATAGCCAAAATTGCATGATTTACAGATGCCATACATGACCACCATGTCAATGAGTGATGACTTCTTTATACATGATATTATGATAAGTATAGAGCCTACATGTTTGGTACTTTCCAATAATTTCGTTAAAACTATTCTTGAAATATTTCAAAAAATAGAGAGTGAGAATTTCACTTCTCAAAATCACTGTCATCTCTCCCTTTGCATTTTCATTTTTCACTTGCTCTACATTGGTTGCAGAGACAAATTTTGAAGGCATTTATATAGCTATCCATACTTTCCATGCCTAGGTTAGGCTGACAGTAGATCATAAACTATGTTTTTCTTCTTCTTCTTTTTTTCCCTTTTTTCCAGGTTTTATGCATGAGTCATGCAACAATTGGGAGTGTTTTAACTTTTGCCTCAATACTCTTCCAGTATCAGTGCATCCCAACCTCCTAAGGGATGTTCTTTCTCATAAACAAAGGAAAAAAAGGCGCGGCAATCCACTCAAAGTTGAGTATCACACACATGCCCAGGGATCCCTGGATCTTCAATTTGGTAGTATCACTCCTAAGTCCTAACCAGGAGGCAACCTAGGAAAAAAAAGAGTGGGGAAGGTCCAGATTACACAAGGTCAGATAGCGGAGTAGTCTTTTTCACACAATAAATGAGTAAAGCACTAAAGCTTGGAGCATATTGTTGAAACCAACTTCCTAGTTTGAACAGCTTTGTTTTAAGTTCCTTAAATCTTGTTTCATTCAATCTCTGACACCCATTTATCTTCTTTTTTTTTTAATCTCTAATCTGTTTTGACATGCAATAATCAGTGTGCAACAATTAGGATTGAAAGCACCTGGGCCAGGTTAAAGTCTTTTATTGGGCCAAATAGATACTACCTGATGAGCTCATAGTGATCCCAACACTTCACAAAATATAAATAGCCAGTTTGTTTTACAGATATAGATACCACTAGAAATCTGGTTGGATCTTTGGACGGGCCTAGCGCGTTTAATTATCACGTTAGAATATATGAGTTTCTAGGCCCAGCCTCAGGTCCAAAACTAAACCCAAAGCAGGTTAGGCTTGACCATCACATCCCCTTTTCAACCATAACAATGACTCTTGAAATCATTCAAAAAAGAAAAAAAAAAACAATGATTCTTGAAATGATACAAAGATAAGGACAGTACGACAGTTGAATCCTATCACCATTAGATTTCCTTTTTATCATCACCAGTTGGCTCAAATGAAGTGTTTAAAATACCAAGAAGCATATCAAAAAGTCAGAGCAAGGCTGTCAAGAAGTTAGACTTAGTCCTGATATAATAGATCTGGGTTTATATCGATCTACTCTTTTTTGTCTAATGCAAATCAGGTTCTAGATCAGAATGATATCGGAATACACCAGAATAGAAACAATAAAGCTAGATTCAACTTGTTTAAGATCTGAATCTCTAAAAGAACCCTGATATGTACTTAAATCCATATAGAAATCTGAAAAAAAGTTTAGATCCAAATCTTAAACAAGCATTTGTTTGGAGTACAAATCCTGTAAATGGGTGCGTTAGTTCGAATCTGAAATCTTAATGGGCTTGCTACAGATTGATGGGTCCAAGTTCCTGGTCATTTGGGTGAGGAATTCAAACCATAAATTTGCATCCTGACCTGACCCATTGAACTCAAATCCATTACCCCAGCCACCCAATTTTTTAACCAAACTCTACTGGATCCATGCTATATCAAGGCCCACTGAAAGCCCTACAAAGAGAGTGGCAATGTGAACCAAGGGACAAAAATGTTTAGAAGTTTACCATCTTTGAATCTCCTTCTTCTTTCTCTGTTTGTTCCATGGGACTAAGCTGGAAGGCACCATCTTCCTCCTCAATATCTTTTGCGGGCGAGTTCAAACTCAGCCATTGCAGGTAATTCTCAATTTCTTCCACACAATTCTCCCACTTTTCACTGTCTTTGCGCAACTGCCCAAGAGGAGAGCCTCTGGGAGAGTTGGAAGCCACACTGCTAGTTCCATAATTTGGTAATATTCTCTCTATCCAGCCTCTCAAACTACCCTTCTCTTTCATCTTCTTTCTCATATCATCAACTGTGAACTCCTCTTCAGCTTCTATGCACCCTTGACTGCTAGCATCTTGGAGCGAAACCAACCTCCCTCCACATATTATGGATAATTCACAGAAGTCAGGTTTGTGCTTATGAACATAAAATGATCCACTGATTCCACTTTTCGCCTTCCTATAAAGAAGTGGAGGCATACATTATTAGACAGACAAGGTCAGGAGATATTGAGAATAAAAACTATTTGGGAGAATTATCAGCTGTAAATCATTGCGAGTGGACTACTTTATGATCACTATCATTGTACAGAAGAAGAAAAAGATGACATGAAGGCCCCAATATACAGTTTGGATCATATGGTAGAAAATTGACAATCATGTAACAAACAGTTGAAAAATGACAGTGGAATCATAAGCTGTCACAGGTCTGTCAAGTGTAGATTTAGGAGATAGTAGGGCCATAGTTGATTTGTCTAATTGTGACTCACCCACTAAGCCACAAATTGGTTCACACGTGTTGCACGCAATGCACTTGATAATTCCTAAACAAGAACTCTCTTCCCCTAGTTGTATACTTAAAAATAATCAAACAATGAAAAGATAATAATATTCAAAATACCTTGATGAGGATTTCATGCAGGTAATTCCCATCACCAACTTTGTCACATGAAGCCTTGATATCAATTCCACGATAACCTTATGAACAGGTTCTTCAGATTTCTCAATTTTCATAACTTCAGTTCTAACCTGTGCATTGATAGAAGGAAACAAAAACTTTAGACTACATTGGTAGTAGATGGGTTTCATTGCCAAGTGATATGACATCCTAATATGTTTTGAAATTTAGTTTCATTACTCAAATTGGTTCCGGAAATCCTAATCATTAAAAAACAAAAAATAAAATAAAATTATGTTGTGGGTATTCCTTCATTGGTAAATAATACACATCAGTACTTCCACAATGCACCACTTTTTGTGATATAACTTGAAAAAGGTATGGAACAACTATTTTTCATTACAATTCAAACTAATCTAACCATTAGCTAAAGAAAGCAATTAATATTTTTCTCTTGCTCATCTTATTTGTGATATGACTTGAAAAAGGTTTGAAAAACTATTTTTCATTACAATTCAAACCAATCTACCATTGGCTATTGAAAGCAATTAATATTTTGAAGAGTTCTACCTGGGGTCAGCTTGAAGAGTTCTACCATGTAACCATAGAAAAACTACGTCAACTTTAATTCTAGTTTCATAAGTATGGCAGAGTAAAATGAGCTCTTTTACCCTTGCTTATTTTCTTAATTAGTATCCATTGCAGCCACTATCCTTACCTTCCCACATAAAGCCTTGTACTTGGACAATAGCTTGTCTGACTTGTCCTTACCATACATCCTAAAAAACTCCAATCCCTTATCACTTATAGAGCTTGCTGGAAGCTTCCCATCTGAAAGAAAGCAAATGGCCCCTTTTAATTCAAGAAAAAAAAAAAAAAAAAAGAGAGAGAGAGAGAGAGAATTAAAATGGAGTATAAATGGGGGAAAAAGGGACAGATGTGGTGGTAACTTACATGGGGTATCAACAAAATCATTAGAACTGGTCTTAACATGGACAATGACTATACAGATTGGTTGAGAAGACCAGTTCTTGAGTGCCCACTTCAATGTTCCCATCCCTTCTTGTACATCTTTCCCAACAGCCACATAAACCTTTTCTTGCTGAATTTCCATGTTTATAGGCATATAGCTCATCTCCTTCTCTCCCTCTAATCTCAATTGATTGCAGACAACAAGACCCATCAAGGGAAACTGCTTGGTGTCATGTTTTATGCATATGCAACAACCTTCTTCCTACCCATGAAATCAAGCTATTTTTATCCATTGTCAATGGCTGACCAGAGAAAAACTTTGTTTTCTTTTGGGTTTAGTGTGAAGAAGGCCGTGTAGTCTAGGATTTAGAATTTTTTAATGATGGGCTAAGGCGCTAAGCAATGTTTTTCAAACATTTGCTGTTGGAGATTTCAAAAGGATAGAGACATGTTGCTTTTCTTGCAAGTCTTGAGGACGGCATCCTTTTGGCTTTTTGCATGTGTTTGAGGACAATGTCAAGAAGGGCCTGTTTTAGCTTTTTGCCTTTTTGTAGATTTTTTTTTTCTGGAGGTCTGGTATTTACACCACCTATTCTTGACACACACCTCCTTGATTTTGAATAAATTGCACAAGGTAGCCCGAGACTGAGCTAGGGATGGCAAACATTTCAACTATGTTTTTTCTGTTTTATAACGCGTGTCCCTTGATTCGGGTGTGGTAGGATCTTATACTATATTGAGCTACCACTTATTCCAAAAACCAATTGATGATGAAAACAGCACAACAATGGTTTTATAGTGAGGGGAGGGCTCGACCACAATTATGACTGCTTCTGAGTGAACGTTGAGCTCAACAAAATAGTATTAGATTAAACGAATATAACTTGATTATTTAGCGATAAACACTCATACAACCTAAGAAATCATAGCCAACCGAGCAGGTTGGGCCAAGTTTTTCGGGTCATGATAAAAGCCAGGTATGTCTCTTGAATTGCTCGAATTTTTGTCTTAGTCATGTAAATGGGCCTGAAAAACCAGCACAAGCTTAGACCCATGCAGGTTGGTCCAGAAGGCCACCAGTCCATTCACAGACTAAATTTATGCATTAGGCACCAGGCATTTACAATGAATGGATACATGCATCAAAAACCAAGGGTTCAAGTGTTATCTTCCATTTGATTTGACTTTTTTATCTTTTTCTTCTTGGATCGAACCTGGCCATTCCCTTTCATTCATTCGTTAAATGAGTTGAGCTGTACCCAGATGCCTCAAATCCCAAGGGATTGGAATGGACTGTATCTCACCTGCAGAATAGCATTTCTCATGTAGAAATTGGGGACAGATTAGGAGGAAACACTCTAGGATGGGCCCCACGTTTGCTTTTTTTAACTCTCTTCTTTCTTTGCCATTGACTACAACTGAAAACAGCTTGTAAACTTTGTTATGATAATCCCATATTGCTTGATTGTGGATTCCATTATCAACAAGTGTATACATCTATGTTTCCATGGACAATCTTAGAACATGCAAAGTTCCATTCTTAATGACTTTATCTAGACCTATATTAATCTACGATGTACGGATGCTTATCCATGAAATATCCCTGCCGTATCCATCGTGTATCTGGGCATCGTAGGTATTATTATTCATAACTGGTCAGCATAGATTGGCATGATTTGTATTGGGTGGTCCGGATGGTCTAGATTGGCATGATAAGTACCCCACATCACTTGGATGGATTACCATCATTTAATCAAGTTAACTTGTAATGTGTGCAATATCTTGGATGTTAAGATCCAATTCACCTTTGTGCTTTGTCACAGTTTCTCATTCCGGCACTTTCTAGTGCCTAGGAAAATTGTGGAATCTCTCACAACGTAATAGTAAAGATATCATCAAAGATTAGAAACTCAGAACACAGAATACAGTAATGAATTACAATTAAAATATTTTTGGGTATCATCATCATTTGGGTTTCATTCCATCAATCACTGACCCAAAACCAACCCAATAGTTTTGAGTTGAGGGTTAACATGCTCGACCTGAATTATAAATGAGTGAGATCAGGTTGAGTCCATAATGAACCTGAGTTGAACATGATCCAACCCAACTTATTCGACTTCAATCTGCTGACCCGACTCAAAAATTTAGGGTTTCGCTTGACAATCTCAACCCGATTAATAATTGGGTCGGATTTGGCTTGAGCCCATATATGAGGAGTTCTACCCAACCCAAAGTCCCAAACACAATCCATTTCCCACCCTAAACTACTTGACTTATTCACTTCTTTTTTTTCCAATTATCCAACATAACTGTTACACAGCAAATAGAGGATGTCCGACTAATCCACACAGCCCACTCTAATTTTTCACTTATAGACTGAAAAGGAGTAAAGGTGGTGTCACATTCGAACTTTATTTCTTTTCTTCACTTCTTTCCTTACAAATAGGCTACAGTAAAAAAAAAGGTCACATCACCACTTTACTTCTCGCTTCACTTCATCCATCCAAACAAGTTAAAGTAAAAAATTATCACATCATAACATTTCGCTAAATAAAAGGAACTTCGTTTTGGATCCTAATATGAAATATACATCCCCCAATATGAACCTAACTCAAGCTATATAGGCCATTAAAAGCCTATATAATTTTCATATGTGAACGTAATCGATTTAGATCCAAATCGTCAGATCGGAACTTATAGGGATCCCATTTTAGATCCCAATCTTTTGGATCATACAAGCACTGATCCAGATTCAAATCTGACTTTCTACTAGACCCAAACATATATTGAAACTGGAGACTTCGGATACATGGATAGTCGGATGCTCATATGCAACCCTACTGATGTCCCTACTTGTGTCGCCCATTACATCATGATCTAATGAACATGTTAACATCCTTATCACCAATTGTTATCATTACAGCCTTATCTCATCTTTTCTGTAGCTCATTTTGTTTGATGTTTCACTTTTTTTTCTCTCTCTCTTTTGGAAGGGAAGTTTTTTACTACTAATTGAAAAATCCAAGTCCAAACAGAAAGAAGGCATACCCAATTCAGTCTCCATAATATCTTCTAATCATTTTGTATAATTTGGAGACTATGTATGGTATATTTGTTTAATATAATTGAATTCCTAAGAAATATAAGAACTGTATTTTTAAAAGTGGTTAAATGTGAAGAAACAAAGTTGATATTCAATAATAACCATCAATTAATATCTCCTTCAACAGAAACTAAATGAAAGGAGTGGAAAGTGAATACCCAATCATAGTCCTAGCAATTCAAACTAGAAAGTACATAGGGTGCATCTACATTACTACCTAATATCCTTCATCCTTTTCCTCCTAAATAATTTTTTGTTGGAGCCCATTTGACCATAAATTCCTATTTGTTCAATTCTCATACAAACAACGGGAGCTTTGCAAGCATTAGCCACATTCCATTCATAACTCGCATTTATGGTTTTTTTTTTATTAGATAAGGGAAGATTGAGTGCTGCCTAAAAATGTAGGTGGTCCTCCTTTTTCACATGTACTAGATAAGTAATTATTTCTTATTTGGGTTGGGTGTTTGTGTTAAAAATGAAGAACCAATGGTGGATATCAAATCGACTATCAAATTACCTCACCTTTAATGGAAAATGAATTAAGTGGAGACAGGAAATAAATACTGACTCATTAGTAATTCAAATCCCAAGAAACCCAAGATCTTATCTACATGGCTGCCTTATATTCTTCACACCTGATCACCTCATATTCTTCATTCCTCACCTTAGTTCATTTGACCGTGATTACACATATATTTAGTTCATGTGTATTCTATGCAAACAAACAGCGCCTGGCTTTTACACGGTGCTTCTGTGTTTTCACAGCAATAATTGATGTAGGCGTAGCAGCCCCAGATTCAACAATTAATGAAAGTGTCGAATGTGTGATCCAATGTATGTAAACGTAACAGGTAAAATGATCCAGTGCAGAGCATGCTATTATAGTCTACAACGAACCCATTTACACTAGGACACTTGAGTATACCATCAATCAGGACCATCAACGTGTAAGCCAGCATGTGGAATTAGTGTTGGGTCATTTTGTAAATAATTGTTAATGGTTGTAATCATTGAATTGAAGCGGTTTTCATGAGTCATAAAAGGAATTAAAGGTGGGCCCTTGTAGCGGATGCACTAATTTGGTAAGTCATAAGGAATAAGGAAACCGTTTTTATAAAAAGTAATCTGGACACCAATGTGTAGGTTGATCAACTTGAAAAAAATCAACTGATTTTAGCGCCTTTCAATGATTAGGCTATGAAGATTGGGTCAATTTAAATGAAAATTTAGCTTATTAGTATTAATAAATGACCTAAGTATAGTTACAATCATATAATTAAGATATTATTATAACTTTTATAAAAACATGGGGGGTGTAGCTCATATGGTAGAGCGCTCGCTTCGCATGCGAGAGGCACGGGGTTCGATTCCCCGCACCTCCATATATTTTTTTTCCCATACATAAATGATAAAACTGAATAATTTTTGGATTATTCTGTAATTCCAAAATAAGAAAAGAATTTCATTTTTCTGTATTTTACTTTTCATTATGTATGTATTTTTTAATTTAAATTATCAACTTTTCCCTATCATCTTAGGAAAAACTCTAAATTTGAAAATTGACCTTTTTTGTTTGGGAGCATTCCAATGAAAGACATGGGAAGAGGCATCATGATAAGTTGATAACATATGATATATAATTGAGATAATAGTTTCCAAAAATATTTGTGATAATTTCAAAGTATTGCTCCAAACTGAAAATATCATAAAAAAAAATTGGAGTAAAAATGGGGGAAATAAGATTATATTAGATTTTTTATAGTATTAATAATAAAATAAAAAATATATTAAATTTTTGATAGTGTGAATAATGATATCTATTGGCCAGATATTGGACCCCATCATCTGCCTAGGGTGATTGTTAACATCCAAGGTACATGGGTTGTTTTGTTGTTTGTACTCTTTTACTTCAAAACATTCTAATTTCATTTCTTGTTGCTTTGGATTCTTTTTTTGGGAGTTTTACACACAATCACCTTAAATTTTGTAGTGCTCATAAAATGATTGATTTTATGAATAAAACTCCTACATCCCTCTTGGTCAGCCACCTTGGTCTTTCGACCAAGTGGTTTTCAACAAAAAACACTGAGAAATGATAAGCATGTCTTTAACTATAGTCAACTCTCTTTTATCAATAAAAAATATTTTAGTGAAAAAAGGAGATACAGTAGAAGAGCTCCACGCAATAAGCAAACGAAAGACATCTATTGTGTAAAAGCATTATATCAAAGAACAAAAGCCATTGCAAAGAGTTAACAATAAAAGGAAAAGATCTGCCCGCCCCTTGTTTAGCCAATGAGTCATCAAAAGTACTTGCCAATCACCACACATGCTTAAATTGAATGTGAATATACAAGGAAACAGCCTTGATCTCACTAATAAAAAACTAAAACCTCTAATAAGGCGTGTTTGGATTTGTGGTGAATTGAAGTAAAGTGAGATAAAGCCTCCATTATCCGGACAACGTAAGACAAATTAAGGGACATATCAAAAGCACACAAATTCAAAATTCTCTCATTCTTTAAAAAGAAAAAAAAAAAAAAAAAAAAGAAAAAGAACAACCTCCTTTCTCCATGTCCATATGCGGGGTCACTTTCCATCACTAAAGGATCAGCATGGTTAGACACATGTAATCATAGCGCTCTTATAGTCAACTCCTATAGCTTGATTTACCCAAAAAAGAATAGAGTCCGACAACTTTCCTTCCTCAATTTTACCTTGAAAAAAAAGCTATGGTAAAAATACCATGGAAACTATAGTTAGTTCAAAGATAAGACACTAATTTGATGTTTTAACTTGAATTACTCTAATCAAGACTTGGAAACTAGATTTATTACAAACTAATTTGAGGCACAAGCATCTTAATTTTTCGGAAAAAGATTAGCTTGATTAATCATCATGACCTAAAAGTAGTTTTGTTCGTTGTCGAAAGTGGCAAACCACCAACAGGAATATTGGCAATTTGACATGTGGTACATTCCATTAGAGAGGTGGGAATCATTAAAAAAAATAGAAATCTTTCTGAATTAAAGGCGCTCTCCGCATCCGGACCGTAGAAAATCTTTCCAAAGGTTGTATTCCTTTACCCATGGCGCTCTAAAAAACAATTTATTTGGTGGTCTTCCTCAAGGAAAACTGCTTACATCCACCCTCCGTGATAAGTACTTTCAATGTAAAAAGTCAGACATAGAGGGGATGTATGTTTGTAAACGTTTGAAAGATAAATGATTATATGTACGTTTCCTTTTCTTATATATCTAACTGTAAAGAATTATAATTGCTTTTAAGAATCTGGGAGTTAGGTAATCTTTCATTTCATTTGAATGGCCATGGTCAAATCCAATCTCTTTGAAAATTACAAACATGATATCAGGTGTGTGACACCATTAGGTCGGTTGGGATGTACCTAACATAGAAAATCAACCATGCTTGAGTCCCTGCAAACATGGTCATATTCATTTCATTAGATATGACATGAAATATATGGCGTAAATTTCGCCCGTAGACATTCCTAGATAGAATCAGGATTATATGAGGATTTTCCCTACAACGACTGCGAGTGGACCGTAATTTTGCCCGTGGACATTCCTAAATAGAGTTGGGATTATTTGAGGATTTCCCCCATGGCGACTGTGAGTGGACCGATCACGGTCCACCACGTCACCATGGGCAGCCCCTGTCCGAATGTATTACAAGTTGACTACAGTGACGTGGCGGACCGTGATTGGTTCACTTACAGTCACCGTGGGGTAAATCATCACACTGTGGGGTCCAAGTTTATTAATAGGCCCCTCACCTTTTTAATGTGTGGATAAAAAATCCACCATTGGAGAAAATCTTGCTAGAGGGAGATGAAACACATTAAGGGGTCGTTTGTTTCTTGTGAAAGTGATTCACATGTGTAAATGACCCACATGTGAGTCATTTGCATATGTAAATAACTCACATGTGGATCAGATTCCACTGTTTGTTACTAGCATAACATTTCACATGTGAATCTATGAATAGGTTGTATATTGTGTGATGATATCTCAACATCCAAGCAACATCAATGGTTGCAAATTGGACACATGACCGTGTTTGAGCTTCTGAAGAATCTGAACGGTCCTAATTTTATAGGTGGGGGCCAGAACATTAAACAAATCATAAAAGGCGGACTGGGTATGTTAGTAACAATAGGTTGTATATTGTTTGATGATATCTCAATATCCAAGCAACATCAATGGTTGCAAATTGAACACATGGCCGTTTTTGAGTTCTGAAGAATATGAACGGTCTGGATTTTACAGGTAGGGCCTAGAACAATAAAAAAATCATAAAAGGCGGACTGGGTATGTTAGTACCAATAGATTAATCTAACGGCTGTAATTATGTTGATGATATATCAACCTCCATGCATCATCAACGGTTGAAAATTGGGCATATGGCCGTGTTTGAGCTTCTTAAGAGAATGAATGGTCCGGATGTTACAAGTGAGGCCCCAAAAAAAAAAAAAAGGCGGATTGCTCATTGAGGCACTGTAGCACTCCACCTGGTAACAGTGCCATGTGAAACTGTTTCACACCTCTTGAGGTGTGAAAATGTAAGACAGACAAAGGGCCATGTTTCACACCATTTACATAGCTATTTTATACATGTGAATTGAAATCACACCAAACAAACATGATTTATGTGTATCCATTACCCATGTGATTTCATTGCATATGTAAATAAAAAAAACAAACGACGGGTAAGTTTCACAATATTTTACCTAGCATATCAGAATTTCCTCTATATTTTCATTTCTACCAATATTTTATAAAGTGATATATATATACACAAAGTTTTGGAAATTCAAGTTCCTTAATTTTTGGTTCGGTAATCATTTGGGGCGGACCCATGTGTTAGCATGTGGGTGCAATTCGAGAAACTCCTTAGATAATATCTTATAAGCGACTCAATTTTATTATTTAACATTTTTACTTGACCGTAGATGGCACCACCCAAACAAAAATTATGGATCCGCCATTGATAATTATATGCTAATTCGGTGTGCAACCCGATATGATTGGTTAGATTTTGGGAGAACACAAAGGCCAAAACCAACTTCTACGCATGGAAACGCTACTCGAGTTCAAATGAGTCGTATTTTTTAGGTCCGATTCCTAAGTCCACCATTAATCTGGGCCAATACAGTTTCAATTTTCCAAGAAACAGACAGAGGACTAGCTGATTCACTGACTACCATTGTTATTTTCTATGGTCACACAAATTGCATTAGATTTAGCAATTAAATAGTAACAAACCTATTGGCAAGTTGAATGTGTTGGAGGTGGTAAAGTGGACCAGAAATAAAGTGGGGAGATGGAGAAAGAGGAAGAAGAAGATGCGGGTGACGATATCACCCCCATTCAAACAGGCAAAAAAAAAAAGGAGTTGAAAATGGGAGGGAGGATCTTTACCGATATAAAGAAACTATAAGGGTCTTTTTGGTTCACCAAACATTTAACGGGATTTTTTCCATAAAATCCTCTTTTTTTAGGTCGAAATGCTAGAAAATCGAATGACGACATATCCGTTTGCAACCCTACTAAAAGGAAAGAAAGTTCGGTCAAACACATGGTGGTCATTGATTACATAAGAATGGTCCAAGTTAGATTAGATCAAACTTTTGAAGGATTCGACAGTGATTTTCCTCTCCACGCATGTGTAAGTTTGTCACTCACCACATGTACAAGTTCACTCATTGTGTTTGCAAGTTCTTTCCTCGTATGTGCGAAGTCTCTTGAGGACACAACCCCCTTAGCTAGGATTCCAAAAACAATAAAAAAAAATAATAGCGATTTCCTTAGACCGCTTGAGTACTAGCAAACTATGGAAGAACAATTAAACCAATTCCTAAGTAACATTCATTTGGCCCGCAAACACACTCTTTGTTGATCCCTGAGTGACAATAGTGGACCCAAGATTCTTGTTTGAGCGAGGTGGACCCAAATAGGTAGTTAACTTTATAGGTAGACGCAACATAACTTTTATGTGAGTTTTGGAAGCGGACTCTAAATTTTCATGTGGGTTTTAGAGGCGAACCCAAGATTTTCACGCCATTTTTGGAGGCAGTCCCGAGTCCAATATGGGTGACTACCCCCATAATCTTATATGTGATAACGCCTATGCCTCAATCCTCAAAAGTATCACTCCTAAACCATTAGCCCAATGTAACAAGGGGGAAAAACACTGGGCTTGTTTTTTCAAAAAAAATTTTGTAACTATTGGCTCTGCTGTGGTAGGTGTATAATTGCATTTGGCTCCAATGGGCTGTATTTAGATTTCTGCTTAGGCATGAAAATTGAAAATCCCTTACCAAAGCAGATCCAGGATCTAAAAGCCATCAAAATATTATTTTCTTAGATCTGAAGTCAACCGCACATCTTCATTGTCGTAGTCTCATAGGTCATGAATTACAAATAACTACTAGTAGAGCCATGGGCCTAGACCCAGGCCAGGTGTGAGCCATAGGGCAACCATCAATGGGCAAGCAGTTGAAATTGAGCGTTTATTTTTGCCTTATTCATCATCATCCTTTGTTAAGAACAAGTGAACTCCACCTACATGCTATTTAATATAAAAATTTGCATTCCAATACTCATTTTTTTTGGTTAAAGATTCCAATACTCTTGCCTTATTCATCATCCTTTGTTAAGAGATTGCTCTATTAGTTTGCATCCGTATATGTCAGGGATCGATCCCCGGCTATGCCACTCTTTTTACTTTGTGGGATTCTTCTTCCAATTTGTATTGGCTCCTCTTCCCAATCACGAGGGCTCTTTTGGGTCCCAGCTCCCTAGGCTAGGTAAGTGATGTGATTTTTTTAAATCCAACCTTTTAACACTGCAAGTGCACAGTTGTCTTTTTAAAACAATGGCAAGTACAGGTCGAATCCCACAAGGAGCACTACTAAGTTAAAATTTAAAATCTGATTTTTTTTATATCAATGATAATGACAAGAGAGATAAAGAAAAGAAGAACAATAAAAAGATTGAGAAAATGCTAGATCTAGAGTGTAGCAATAAAATATGAGAAAATGCATATCAGAATATCATGAATCCGTTAAGTAGTCCCATCATCATTCTATGCAATAGATAAAATAAATTTTTCACAAAAATTCTTCAAATCAGAAACAAATCAATGTTTCTGATTTGGATAGTTTGTCTATCAAAGAGCACAATTTTACACAATTTATTTAAGGCAAAAATCTCCTTCACCTAATAAAATTATGAACTTAACTAAATATCACATATTATTCAAAGATAGATTATCAATGAATTCAATATAAGAATAATCTATTAAGAAAACATACATGATTAAAGCATTGTTCAAATAAAAAAAATTGAATAACATAGGTTGTCAATGACAGAAGGCAGATTTATTATTATAATCAATACACAAGAGACAAAAATATCGCATAAATTAACGATGAGAAATACTTAACTTCATCTGACACTCTAATCCAGGGATCTACTCCTCCATTGCAAAAGATGTGACTTTCATTAAGAACTTCATAGCAATTACAAATTTCTCTCACACTCTTCTAACCTAGTTCTGGAACAGGGCTCCAGAATACCCACAGATTGTTCTTTTCTTTTCTTTTTTATAGAGAGAAAAGGTAGAGAGAGAAGAAAAGTAGGGAAGAAGAAAGAGAGTATTAGGGACGTCCAAGGGAGGAGTTCCTCCCTCATATGCTATATCTTGGTTCCTTTTATTTCTCCCGTTATCTATCAAATGCATTGAATCTGGACACATTTTCTGCAAATTTGATTTTTCTTCATTGATAAGGTATATCTCTTATCCTCTTTGAATTTGAATGAGGTGGAAGCTTCTGAAAACCTCTTGGTGGCTTGGCTAATCTTCAGATGGGGTCCCACAAGGGATGTGTAGCAATTGATTATCAACGGTATGGGTTTAATTGCAATCTCGTCTAAAAATGAACATGAAAATCTCCGGGCCCATAACTTTGTCAATATAGCTCTGATTTGCACGTTCTTGGGCTCCACAAATATCTACTTTGAATAAGCTTTGCAACGGTAGGTAAATTTCATCGATCTGACGATCGGATTTAAAGTTATGGCCATTTGAAGTTGCTGCCCCTGAAAAAACCCGGGAATAATTGTGCAAAAATGGAAGCTTCTATGTTGGCATGCAATGGGGTGTGTGAGCCCATGTTGAACGTCCAAGCATGCTTGGACTCTCTCTTTACTTGCTTATTTGACTTTTCTTTGACCTCTTTTCTCAAATTTCATCAATATAGGTCCCATGTTGATTTCTCCTACAAATTGAAATAGGCAATTTTAACATTAATCATATGTAAGAAAATAATTATGAACCATGTATGGGACCCTACATTCCTAATGATGCACCAAAACGACCAACTTTCCAAAAATAGCACATGGTGCCAAAAATAGCAAGATATGCATTGATGAAACCAGAAGCCTAATTTTGGGTGATAAATGAGATGAGAAAAACTTAATTTCAAAAAGTCATGCAATTCAATGAATTTTGACCAATTTTGACCATTTCTCCAAAAATATCCTCAAATGCATGTAATCATGAAATTAAATGCAATTCTATGCAATTAAACCTAATTAAGTCCACAAATGCTAATGAAATGATGACTTAATGACCTAGTTTTATGGACTTATCACACTCCCCAACCAGCCTTTTGCTAGTCCCTTAGCAAAATAAGTGACAAGGAATAAAACACATAAACTAATCCTAAAGAAAACAAACTAATGTAGAAAACAGAAATGAAAAACACCACTTTCGTTGGTACTCTCGACTGCATTTAGCGTATGCAGTAAGCCCTTAAACTCCTAGGTTCCCCCTAGTGGACGAGTTGTGTCTCGTGAGGGTTTGCAGTGAATACACCCACAAAATTCTTTTTTTTTTTTTTTGAAAAGAATTTCTAAAACCTATCAAAATCTAGGGAAACTTCTTCCAAGAGAAAATCTATAGACACTGACTATTCTCGATTCTCGAAATTTTCAAGGACAAATCTTAAATTCGGTTCACAAATCCCATCTTTTGGTCAGAAAATTCTCGAAATCATGCTAATTGATTGTGCACGGTGAAAAGCATGTATACGAAATAAGCATCAAATGATCCACCAATAATTTTCGTGAAAATAATTTTTTTTTTTTAAATTGAGTTCGGGGCCGCCTAAACGTAGCAAAAAACAGTCTTCCTCTCAAGACGATAATGACGGCTTTCGCACTACTGTTTTTTCAAAGGGCGCAATCTTTTTTTTTTTTAACACACACATGTGACTATACAATGCCTGGGTCCCTTAAGCTTTCTAATTAACCCATGTAACGAGCATTAGGCCAATGACTCCCAAACCAGATGGCTTTAGAGCACTAGGTATGAAAATACCCCTAAGGGCTTACTAACTCCACTTAAAAAGGCTACGAACCCAAACTAGTCACAAATTTTTTTTCTTTTTTTTTTTTCAAGACTTTAAGTAAACACTTTTCTTTTTCTTTTATTTTTTATTTTGCGGTCCCCAATAATAGGCAGCCCTTTTCATGTATCCACCCGTCGAACCATGAAGCTTTGTACACTAAGGGTCGATTTTTCAATTTTTTTTTTATCAAAGAAAAACGAAAATCATAGCTTCACATTCAAAACCTTGAAAACGTATACAATCTGTGTAAAAGTGAGGGATCGAAATTCAACACTTTTCCAAAAACTCTTTCCGTAAATAAAATAGTTAACCATTGTTTTCTTTTGCCCAAAATAAATATCTTCAGCCAATAAAAATTCTCTCGGACGTTTCCCTCTAACAAATTTTTTTTTGTTTTTATTTACTGAAATTCGGAATTAAAATAAATCCTTAAAAAAATTTTGGTTTTTTATTAATTAATTAATTATTCCGAAAATTCAATTAATTATAAAAAAAATATCATAAAAGTTTGAAAAATCATAAAAGTTTGAAAACTTAGCAAAGTGAAATACTAACTAATACTAATTGCAAAGAACACTACTAATGCAAATTAGATGACTAAACAACCAATGCAACCGAACTATGAGCATGCATATGAATCTAATAAAAAAATTAGATTTTTAATAAAAACTCAGATTTGGCTCCCTGGCAACGGCGCCAAAAACTTAATGTGATTTTTTTAAATCCAATATTTTAATACTGTAAGTGCACAGTTGTCTTTTTGAAACAATGGCAAGTACAGGTCGAATCTCACAAGGAGCACTACTAAGTTAAAATTTAAAATCTGATTTTTTTTATATCAATGATAATGACAAGAGAGATAAAGAAAAGAAAAACAATAATAAGATTGAGAAAATGCTAGATCTAGAGTGTAGCAATAAAATATGAGAAAATGCAGATCAGAATATCATGAATCCGTTAAGTAGTCCCATCATCATTCTATGCAATAGATAAAAATAAATTTGTCCCAAAAATTCTTCAAATCAGAAACAAATCAATGTTTCTGATTTGGATAGTTTGTCTATCAAAGAGCACAATTTTACACAATTTATTTAAGGCAAAAATCTCCTTCACCTAATAAAATTATGAACTTAACTAAATATCACATATTATTCAAAGATAGATTATCAATGAATTCAATATAAGAATAATCTATTAAGAAAACATACATGATTAAAGCATTGTTCAAATAAAAAAATTAAATAACATAGGTTGTCAATGACAAAAGGCAGATTTATTATTATAATCAATACACAAGAGACAAAAATATTATATAAATTAACGATGAGAAATACTTAACTTCATCTGACACTCTAATCCAGGGATCTACTCCTCCATTGCAAAAGATGTGACTTTCATTAAGAAATTCATAGCAATTACAAATTTCTCTCACACTCTTCTAACCTAGTTTTGGAACAGGGCTCCAGAATACCCACAGATTGTTCTTTTCTTTTCTTTTTTCTAGAGAGAAAAGGTAGAGAGAGAAGAGAAGTAGGGAAGAAGAGAGAGAGTATTAGGGACGTCCAAGGGAGGAGTTCCTCCCTCGTATGCTATATCTTGGATCCTTTTATTTCTCCGGTTATCTATCAGATGCATTGAATCTGGACACCTTTTCTGCAGATTTGATTTTTCTTCATTGATAAGGTATATCTCTTATCCTCTTTGAATTTGAATGAGGTGGAAGCTTCTGGAAACCTCTTGGTGGCTTGGCTAATCTTCAGATGGGGTCCCACAAGGGATGTATAGCAATTGATTATCAACGGTATGGGTTTAATTGCAATCCCGTCTAAAAATGAACATAAAAATCTCCGGGCCCATAACTTTGTCAATGTAGCTCTGATTTGCACGTTCTTGGGCTCCACGGATATCTACTTTGAATAAGATTTCCAACGGTAGGTAAATTTCATCGATCCGACGGACGGATTGAAAGTTATGGCCATTTGAAGTTGTTGCCCCTGAAAAAATTCGGGAATACTTGTGCAAAAATGGAAGCTTCTATGTTGGCATTCAATGGGGTGTGTGGGGCCATGTTGGACGTCCAAGCATGCTTGGACTCTCTCTTTGCTTGCTTATTTGACTTTTCTTTGACCTCTCTTCTCAAATTTCATCAATGTAGATTCCATGTTGATTTCTCCTACAAATTGAAATAGGCAATTTAAACATTAATCATATGTAAGAAAATAATTATGAACCATGTATGGGACCTTACATTCCTAGTGATACACTAAAATGACCAACTTTCCAAAAATAGCACATGGTGCCAAAAATAGCAAGATATGCATTGATGAAACCAAAAGCCTAATTTTGGGGTGATAAATGAGATGAGAAAAACTTAATTTCAAAAAGTCATGCAATTCAATGAATTTTGACCGATTTTGACCATTTCTCCAAACATATCCTCAAATGCATGTAATCATGAAATTAAATGCAATTCTATGCAATTAAACCTAATTAAGTCCACAAATGCTAATGAAATGATAACTTAATGACCTAGTTTTGTGGGCTTATTAGTAAGAGAGAAAATTCCTATATATTTTGAGTCACCCTAGGCTAGGTACGAAAAAAAGTTCTTATGTATTCTAGGGCAAAACTAGAATGCAGTCGTATTGTGCAACACCTCGGTTAAAACCCTAACTCTATATTAGGCCTAACACCCTCTCTAATGATCGGATATTAATTATTATTCAAATCGGTTAAATGGATACAACTAAATTAACTAAATTTTGAACACATGATTCAACTTCCTCTACTTATATATTTCTATGATAGAAAGAAAAGTGGAGCACATGTCTAAAATCCATTGGTCAACCTAATGGTTGGCCCAATTGAATTTGAATTTGAATTCGAATTCTTACCTGTAAGATTGAGAGCTAACAAATGGTTTAGATTTTTTAAAGGTGGGCCCCACCAATGTGCTTAACCCCTGGCGGCTTCACCATGCCACAATGCAGTCACCCTGCATTGCGGCTAGGGATGCAAATGGGTATCTGATTCTTCAATTGTCGCGACCTTGGACCGGGACTGCGACTTGGTTGATGATTATGATAATTTCCCATAGGTTCCCGCGGTGAGGATTCCCAAGACACGGGGACTAACTCACACAATCAAATTTGCGGAAGCGTGTAGCAAATCACATCACGATGAGACATAACAAAATAACATCAAGTGCATTAGTAAAATAACTCCAAGGCCAGGATATCGGAAAAAGAAATATTACATGGCATTCACATCATGATTCAAGTTAGAAGTTAATACAAAAGAAAGTTAAGTTTGTTACATCCCAAATAGGAGGCCAACAAAAGCCAATACAATTCCCAAAATAAACAAGGAAACCCAAAACATGTGAAGCGGAACTCAAGATCCTGCCCGATGTCTAGTTGACGTCGTCGGGCTGCTACTCTCTAGCTAGGGTGTCTCAACAGCCTCCTCCTGACGCTCCTCCTCAAAGGCAGCATCTCTTGCACTTGGGCACCAAAATAAACAAACATCAAACACGAAGGTTTGACAGGTAATCAATTTAAGTATGAGCATGGATCAATAAAAGTTTAAAGGAGACATGCTAAAATAACTTGCTAAATTTAAAACAAACACTGACAAGGATGCATTTTGGAAATACAAAACAAGGCTAGCATGGGTACTTATAAAACATCATGAATAGTTAAACCACAAAAAGCCCATCATTTCTCTATCATATAAAATGAAAGAGCAAGCACGATAAACATAACACGATTCCCACGTCACACTGAGGTAAACGGGGATTTTCGGCCACGGAAACGGACTTGCAAGATGTGTAATAAAATACACGACTAATCTACAGATAGTCCACAAGTTTAAAGACCCTCTGACAGTGGACCGGACAAAAAGGGAAGTCTAAGCTCAGTGGTGTTCACTTGGATTCATGAATGCACAAATCACGAGATACACGTTTGAAACAAATCGAAATAAAGGAGAAAATCACTTATCAAAATGAAACAAGACATGGCTAGAAAAAGGCATAATTATATGCATAAGAAGCTTAGGAAGTGATCCCCTTTTTAATACTGGATACAGATTTTCAAACGAGCTTATACTTGAAATTCAAAACGAATTCACGATGACACTCACTGTATCAAAGCTAGAGCACGAAAATAAGGTCTATCAAGCACATGTGAGGACCTTTGGTTGAACGTTGTGGAATTGAAATCCAAATATTGGAATTTAAAGGAGAATCATTGCCCCCCAAGTTAAAAGACATTTCAGGTTTTCAAGTGCACAATATCAGGCTAAAGGTCCCTTAACATGTTCTGGTTTTCACTCTTATAGAAATTCTTCAAAAACAGGCATTTTGTCAATTTCGGTCAGCATCGCGGTCACCTGTCGGCTAGCCGAAATGGGCTGTGTCAGCTAGCCGCCAGTTGACCGACATGCTAACTGCTGAATCCATATCAGAAGTTATAGCACTCTGGAAAAGGAACCGAACTGAATTCGGTTGGCTCACGGTTAGCCGAGGTGGTGCAGTTCGGCTAGCCGCCAACTGACCGAAATTCACTGATGAGATGCAGGCTTCTAGAAATGGAACCGCCAAGCTCGGTTGACTAGCAGTTAACCGAAATGGGTACTTTGGTTAGCTACTAGCTAACCGACATGCTGACCAACACTGCACGGGCAGTGCATTTCAAGTCAGATTTTCACATTTCTTCTTCCCTTCTTCTTATTTCTAATTCCAACTGCACTTCCCTGAGCCTACATGCTCTCTAAGGGATCAATACACATTTCCATTCTTCATAAGAATCAAAACCAAATCACATTTTCTCAATGCAACATAATGATAAAATCATATAAAATCTCAAAAGTAATAATGAAATCTACAAATATACATGCAACATTAACCTATACAAATTACTTGCTTTGCCCAAATGCTAAACAAACTCTTTCTTCTTCAAGCACACCTATCCAAGAGCTAAGCCAAACACTACAAAAACCCCATGAAACCCATTCAAAACTCAACCAAAAATGAAAACAAAGAACCCATTTCCATAAAAGGGTTTGCATGTATGAAAAACAATTTCTTTAGGAGTTAAAAAGACTCTATTGAAAAGGTGGGTTGAAGCTCTTACCTAGAAGGTTTCCAACAAGGAGCAAAGGAGAGAATGGAGAGGTTTTTCAGCCGGAAACTTTAAGAGACTTGCATCAATGGAAAGCTTGGAAGGAAAGGAAGAAGATGTGGTCTTGGAATTCCATTTGGATGCTTCTAGCTTGTGCATTCAAGAGGAGAAAGTGAAGAGGAAACGGGGGTTTCTCAGCTCTAGGTCTTGAAAAGTTGCAGGAAAAACGAGAGTGAATGAGAAAGAAGAAGGAGAAGGACTTAAGTGGGTGGATTGTGGCCCCATGTGTCTGAAACTAGAGATGGCTAAAACATGGTCTTACTGGCCCCGGATGAAATCGACGAAGCATGTTGAAACGATCTTCGAAAATTTTGGTTTCCAAAAAGTATAATTTTGGCTTGGTTTTGAGGTTTCAAAATTTATGTCCAGATTTAGGTGAAAAAAGACAATTTTACCCCTTTTTGGGCCAAAACTTGGATTTTTGGGCTTCAAATACGACCGGGCCGAAAACAAAAGTTGTAAAAAATAATAAATTCGTTCAAATGAAATCAAAATCACATAAAACGGAAACCAACACGATCCTCCCACGCTTGCACGTACACTTAGGCCTTCCCGAGCGTGTCAGACTAACACTAAACGCTCTCAAAATTCTCAAAACTAAATCCAGGACTAAAACTAATTATATTCTAACCCAACGGTAACTAAACTCACTTAGGGCTAAGCATACACTAAGCATACAGTAATCGGTTTAGGCTGGGTCGGGGTCTAATACTATTTGGAGGTTACGGCTCATAAAAAAGTCGGATTTGGAACCTATTTTTGGTCCCGGCTCCTAGTTCATAAATGGATCAAAGTTTCAGACCTAATTTATGTTCGGATTGATAAAATGGGTCTGGTTCTAGATCCATACAAGTTTCAACCTGTGGACCAGAGGCCCGACATATAAGTCTTTAATGTAGTAAAATTATTGCTCAAAATCAACTTTTATTGGACATTTTTATATTTAATCCTATAGGTAGTAGATTTTTTTTTTTTTTTTTTATATAATATAGGTAGTAGACTTGATGCACTGTTATAAGCTGAATGACAACAACCTTATTTTAAGAATAAAATAAAATAAAGAATGAAAAGAAGTTAAAATCGATTTTAGTATTAGGTCTTAGTCCTCTAGTTGGACCCGATTTCGGATCCGAATCCGGATCATCTTATTGAAACTGGGTATAGAATCAATAAAGCAGATTCCAAGTCACAATCGAACTCAGAACCAAAATCATTATTTAGAGACAAATCATGATCATGGTCCAATATGATTCCCCACAAGAAACCTCCCAATTTACAACTCTAATTGCAGCTCCCTATATTCAAATGCAAACAATTAATACACCTTATCCCCACTTGATTGTTTACCATAAAAGAGGCATCCAGGACCACTAGAACTGCCAAGTGTACCCTATTTGAATGATTGTCAGATCCGAATCAAAGATTCTCAATTCTGAATTGAAAAAAATTGATATGTCCAACCAGTTGGACTATAATACTAAATACAACGCACATTATTAGCACATTTCAGCTACCTATGTGCATGGTAGATTGGCAGACATAATTACTACAATGTTGATTACATATGCCCCATATCTCAATTTGATTCGATGATCATGGCCATTGAATCAAGAGCATTTGAAATGAACGGCCAGATCAAACCATTTGATTCTGATGGTCAAACTACGATGGACTTCCTGACACACTGAATGAAAGAAAAAGGTCCCTTGCCATCAATGAACTTAGGTACATAGGTAGACAAGTGGGCCCCACAAATTGATACGCTCCTGACCGTTGGGCTTTTATCGTCTCTGTATAAAGTCAGCTGTAGCCTCTGCTTCTGGCCCTCTTTCGCAACCAATCAAAGATCGCCACCTCATCACCTTTGTGTATTCCGATTAGTATTAAATTTATCGGGAGGAAGTTTTATCATTTCCTAAGAAATCTCGTGATAAATTGAAAGCACTTAAACCTTTTCTAGGTAAGGATCCCTGTGTGCGTCTCACACACACTAAAACTTGTGCCCACCATCTCATATACCCCTCCCTACTCCCTTGTAGTGGCACATTCAAATACAGACCATCTAAATCTTGAGCCCCATCTAAGATACACTATATTCCTGTTTTTGTTTTATATCCCAATCAAGTGGCTTATCCCAATCAAGTGGCTGGGACCAAGAGAGCACCCGCACACGCAGAGAGAGCCCACACACAAAGAGGATACCACATATATGGATGGAAAGAGAGTTAAAGATAGCATACATAAGGAATGAACCTTGGGCAGATGAAAGAAAGACGGGGTTGCTTAACCTACTTACTAACGCACTCGGGAGAGGTTTTCATCCACTTTATTTTTATGGTATTGAGTCGTCACCATCAATGGCATAAAATCTTCCAAACTTTAATAAGATGCCCACACCAAATAGGCCCCACAAGGATGCTTAAAAACTAAGAGGAGTTAAGGACTTTAACATATTTGAATGTGGAGCAAGGGTGGGCCAGCTACTGACGGATAATCTTAGCCATTAATTTTGAAATTGGTGGCTCGATAAAAGTGTTCTTTTTTCATTTATTTGCTCTTGGAAATAATCTCATTCGCCTAAGGGTGCGTTTCATGCCGGTCGCAAAAGAGGAGACTACATATCTAGCTTGCCTACCACTACTGAGGACTTTCAGATCTTCTTTCGCATTGAAATAAAGCAAAAATAGGAGGATTTCGGGCCAAGTCATCGCTGCACCAAAATACGGTAAATGTTGTTCACTATTGCAAGCATAAAATCGTGGGTTACCAATAAAAAAATTTCAAAACTCAAAATCTTCATATTGTACATATTTTTAATCATTAATCTTGGTGACATTGATACAAAAGCCAAATCAATATCGAATTAGGAACAAAATTGAATTTCATGAGCACTAGGCACATAAATGGATATTGGATAGGATGAATGAAAGGTGTGAGCCTAGTGTATAAAAGGTTCAAAAAGGGGCGCCAAGCAAGGGGACATTTTTGAAAATTTGTTTGCTTAGAAAAGGATGTATTTTATGGGACACGCACATCCGAGCAAAGCCCTCATAGGAAACTGCAAAAGCCCGTTTGGCTGTGGATGGTCATGAAATCCACCTAATGTGACAACTCTATTACTTGCCTTTTTTGGTAACATCATTAAATTATCTACCCTCAGAGCTTCAAGGCTCCCCCTTTTTTCTTCCTGTCTCATCCTCTTCTTCTCTTTTCTCAAGAGTTGCATTTCTTTTCATTTCATGGGTCTTCTCTATCATTCCTTTGTGGAGATGAGGAGAAGAACCCATTTCAACATCTGGGGCATGTCACATTTTTCTGTGGCCTAAAGTTGAAGATAAGGGTCTTTATCTTTCTGGGTTCTATTTGTTGCTGTTGGGTTGTTATGAGGAATCCAGGGCTAGGATATGCTGGCATGGATTCCATCTTTTCAGGTCAGTTTGGATCTGGGTTTTTGGTTTTACAGACAATGTTGCTCATTTAATATCTTTCCTTAGTCCCATGTCTGAGAATGGTGTGTTATGCAGTGATGTGTAGGACTCTATTCTGAATAACTTGTGGGTTTTGTCTAGTATTCTTTCCTCTTTTGCCTTTAAGCTATTCTAAAGAGCTGATCAGTGTGGTGATTTGGAGTTGGTTGCATTCCTCTTTTTTTTTTTTGTCACCAATGTTGCTTATACTATGCCATTTCTTTGGTGTATGGCTGAGGATGATGGGGTGGAATTTGGTTTAAAAGATTTGAGGTTTTTTGGGTAGACTAGTGATTGAAAATATGCAGGGCACTGCTAACAATGGCAGGAAAAGTTTTGGTGTAGTGATTGGGCCCTTGAGTTCCTTTTTTTAATGCCAATGTTACTGATTTGATACCATTCCTTTGTTCTATGCTTTGAGAATGATTTATTTGGGTAATGATGGAATGCAATTACTTTGAGAGCTTATGGTCTTGTGCATTCTAGCTGTTGAGCCTCGATACTATGAAGGGAATTAGTAATAGTGATGGTCAGGTTTTGTACAGTGATTGGCAGTTATTTTCTTTTTTCTTTTCTTTTTTTTGTTTTTACTACCAAAGTAGCTGATTTTATACCATGTTTTTTTTTTTTTTTTTTGTGTGTATTTGAGATGAAATGTTGGGTACCCATGGATTGGACTAAGTTCAAAAAATAAATTAAAAAAAATCATTTTGTGCAATGTAGCAAGTGAAAATAGAATGATATTAGCTTTAGTAACAGATTTAGTATGGTGATTGGAGCATGCTGTTGTTTCTGTTGCATTTTATTAGAGCATGCTATTGTTTCACTTGTGGGCGTGAAGTATAGTTGTTGAGATTTGAGAGTGTAATGTATTAGTGGCAATGAGAAGTAGTTAAAAATGTCATGTATTAGTGGCAATGAGAATTAATGTTTTAATGCCCAATTTGAAGGTTAGATGAATTTTCCATTAAGGTTTTAAAGAATTGGAATCGGTAGGGGACCTGGTTCCCCTCAAGTTGAGTTAACTCAACTGAGTCTCATATGACATGGCCGAGTTGGACCTGAGCCAACCCACTATAGCCCTATAAAACCTTTAAAATTGGGAGAACATGATTGAAAAACCTTCGATTTTGTGAGAAACTAATAAAAAAAAGGCTTAAAATGGAAATCGGTGTCCCATGGATTTAAGCCACACATGTTTTAATCATTTTGAATAAATTTAAGTTAAATCAGGAGGTTGGGTTTTATTTTCAGTCAGTCAGATGAACACTACTTTGGATCTTTGAATTCTTAAATCTTTCTGAAATGTGATTTGATCTTTCAAAATCAGTACAAAAGAAATCCAAAATCCTCGAGCATTTTTTTAAGGGAAATTCTACTGGCACACAGATTTTCACTTTTCCCACACAATTTCTCTCTACACACATTTTAAAAATTTTAAAATTGCATTATTTCTTTTCACACACACTAAATCTTCCTAAACTACCCATCCCTTCATTTCCCTCTTTCTTCTCACACACATCCTCATCCCCTTCTTCTCACACACAAATCACCGAACTCTCCACATCACCGGCGACTCGGTATATTCTAGTTCAATGTATGTTTTTAGAAACAATGTGAGTGTTTTTAATGCATTCCATCCATCGTCGCAAGGGTTTTGAACCCAACCATCGCGATCTGTTCGGTCACTGAATGACCGAACACACTTCCTTTGTTCGGACCTGAAAGTCCGAATAAAAGCGATTTGTTCGGACCTGAAAGTCCGAACAAATCCATTTTGTTCGGACTTTCAGGTCCGAACATAATGATAATGAGGAAGGAAATTTTGTTCTGTCTCTTGTGCCACCGTTCCCCACCTTCCCTCAACTCCCCCTACAGCACAAGAGACGGAGAAGAAGAGGAAGGAAAGGTGGGGGTTAGATGTAAGCCTTCCCCTCTCCCAAAGCCCCAACCATCTGCTCTCTCCAACTTCAGTTATCCTCATAAACACCCCTCTCTCCACCTCTTTTTACCCTTTTGTCATCACCCTTTTGTCTCTCCTGGTGTATGTTCGTGAAGGTGGACTAAGTCGCGGGCCTGGTCCAATCGTAAACAGAAGTGAAAAGAGAGGAAGTGGAGAGAGGTTGGATTTTTGTTCCAATTTTTTTTCTCTCTCACACACTTCCTCTGCTGGTGTATGTTCGTTTAAGGATTTTTGTTCCGTAAACAGAAGGTCCTGAAAGTCCTTAAACCCAATCGTAAACAATAGTTGGTTGGATTTTTTTTATTTTTTTGTGAGATTGCCCAAGGAAGATAGAGGAGGTGGAGAGTGAGAAGTGGAGAATGAAATGGGTGAGAGAGGAAGAAGAAGAGCTTGTGTGTGAAAAGAGAATGGGTTTTGAGTTTTTGTGGAATTTTGGATATTTTGGTCATTTCATGAAGGGGTAATAATGTAATAAAAAAATGATAAATTGGCTGTGTTTGAAAAGTAAAAATTGGTGTGCCAATAGCAGCTCCCTTTTTTAAATGTCAAATTGTATTTTAAAAAAAAAAAGTTCAACAGTACAACAGAAATATTCCGAAAAGAAGAAGGCCAAAAAAGAAGCCCCCAAAACAAAAGGCACCAAACAAAAGGGAAGACCAAGAGAGTAGAAAACCGACAAAAAGATGGCCAAAGAGCTCAAACTAAGCTGCCAGCCAAAGCAAAATGAAAAACTATACACAAAGCCATAGACAGAAGAGCCCGAACTAAGAGAGAGCCACCTCCCTCCAGTTAAAAAAGAACGAAGTTGGTGGAATGACGTCAAAACTCTGGAAGGACAGAGACCCAATTCACATTGCCAACCTCCAACATGTTTTTTCACAGCAAGAAAATGGGAAAAAGTATTAAATTTGGCATTTTCCCTATAGGACTTGGCCCGAGAGACTATGGAGTGACTCGACTTAGTAGTGCTGAGTTCGGGTTGACTCAGACTTGGCCGATTTTGAAAACTATGTTTTGCATCACTATAGTCAACATAAATTCTTGTTTTCTTCTATTTTAGTTAGTGAAATACAAGCTAGCCTTCTTCAATGTCGCTTTTTGAATCCTTTGGTGTGGTCTTCCATTTTATGGTTGCCGATGGGGATAGGGCTTTCATAATGATAATTAGCATTTGAAGTTTTAATTCACTTAGGGGCCATTTGGGACTCTAATCTAATTAATAAGAGCTTATTAGATTAGGGGAAAAACATAAAAGCTCTACGTTTTAAGTTCTAATTTAAGGGAGATGCCCTTGTGAGAGTAACTCTCACAGTACTATGAGAGCTATGAGAGTAAGGGGTGGGGGCCCTCACATTTAGGCTATTGGCATTGGATATGGATGTGTGGGTCCCCACCCTTACTCTCATAGTACAGTGAGAGTAACTCTCACAAGAGCATCTCCCCTAATTTAGAACTATCCTGTTGGTAAAATTATAAAAAGAGATTTATTTCATGAGATAATTGGGGCCCTCCTTTTATAAATTCCAATGCATAAACTGCCATTTGTGTGATTTTGAAATGTTTATGAGGTTTTTTCATCCAAAAAAACTTTGTAAATTTTGCATTGTCCACCTCCATCAATCTGTCCGCTTTAGCTAAAAAGGCGCTGAAAAAAGTAGCCCCACTTAGCTTTCTTTTTAGATGCAAAAACTCTAATTTGTAAATAAGCTCTTAAATTAGAAAATACAATTAGAGGTTTACCAAACACTTTAATATGCAAATAAGCTCTAAATCACATAATAAGAGCTTATTTTTAGAGTTACCAAATGTCCCCTTAGTTACCAAATAAACAATGATTTACAGGAAATCTGAGGAGGAATTTATATTATTTTCTTGGATATATTTCCTATTAGTATCACAGCAAAAGGTTAGTAGTATATAGGTCTTTGTCTGATGTCTGTTCAATCAACCCAAAACTGTGCAGGATGGATCCTTATTTCAGTATCCAAATTGTTCATTTGGTGGCCCTTGTTGTGAATTAGTATAATAAGAACAGCATAAAACTCTCCTCCTGTGAATGACCTTTTACTGTCTGGTCTGTGGCCTGGATGTGGATCATTTAGCCCTTCATTACATACTAAAAAAAAATGTGTCCTCAATCTTAAGGGCCAGATTCTATTATTTAGATATTTGAGGCTTGACCCATTCATTATGGACTCATCAGATGAAAGACTTGAAGCACGTGGGTCCTCATGTCTAATAATTGGATGGACCCAAACTATTTAATCTGGTGCATGACTGTCTATTGTGTCCTTCTACTACAAATGATGTGCCAACGTAGTTTTCGTGAAACAATGCACTATAGCACCTGTGCCAGTGTCATATGCGGTACTTATTCTACAGATTTCTTCAAGTACTAAAAAGTTAAAAAAAGGTGGATATTTGCCACTGTTGTTTAAATAGATTACTTTTCATATTTTTTTATTTTTTCATATTAAGAGGCATTGTTTAAATCAACTCCAAATACTATACCATGTGCAGTAGCACAGGTGTAGTCACGAATTTCAAAGCCCAATCTAATCTGACATTCAAAAGAAAAATTGTAAAAGAACAAAAAAAAGAAAAAAATATAGTTAAAAGAATGAAGGGCAATAGAATATGCAGAGAAACAATATGGAGAATCTTGTTGTGAGCCAAAAAAGGCCTACTACTGTTAGTAAGGTTGCAACTCATTTGGAAACGTATACCCAAACGCAGCCCATTAGTATATTTTGCAAAATGGATGGTCATATTTTCCCCTCAACATCTGTGGTGACATGGTTAACAGATATCTCATTAAACACAATATCTGCGATTGACGCTGATAATCATTTGCAAGTGGGTAGGGCATGTGAATATAAGACCAGAAACAGCCCCCAAGAGTATTATAAGTTTGACATGAACATAACCCTAAAACCAACACTAGATAGAATGGATAAGCTTTGACAATGAGGATAATAAAATTGTTATGAGGTTGAGAGCATGAAGTAGTCAGAAGTGACAAGGTTGGATAAGCTTTGATAATCATGATGATAAATGAAATGAACAAAGTATTTTAAGGTGAGTAAATGAAGTAGAAAGCTCAGTTTACCCCAAACTTATATAGGATGGAGGGACTATTTGGATGGCCAAAATATTCAAATTGCTTTAGGTTTGGCGTGCAACCAAACATCCTTAATTCTCATTGTGCCTTTGTCTTCCTTTGTCTCAAGGAAGCCACGAGAATACAGCTGGTACTGTTATAACTTTTAAGCTTTTCATTCTGCAACCTGTTTCATCACTACTTCAATCATTTCATTTTAGTCTTTGCCTATTTCTTTTGTTCATGAATATAGTTCTGCATTTTCATGTATACTCTTTTTATTTTCTAGGTTTTGTGCTTGATCCTGCAAAATGCAGTGTTATTCTGCAACCTGTTTCATCACTACTACAATTATTTCATTTTAGTCTTTGCCTATTTCTTTTTTTCATGAATATAGTTCTGCATTTTCATGTATACTCTTTCTATTTTCTAGGTTTTGTGCTTGATCCTGCAAAATGCAGTGAACTGAGCTTGGCAGAGAAGCAAGAATTGGTGTATGAAATTTCACAATGGCCAAAAAATGCCCCTGAAATACTTCAATCTTGGAGTCGCCGAGAACTACTTGAGGTGATCTGCGCAGAGATGGGAAAGGAGAGGAAATACACTGGCGTTACGAAAACCAAAATGATTGAGCATTTGCTCAGATTAGTGACAGAGAAGAAATCATCAAAGAATGCCAATCATTCTCCTCCTTTATCACCTCTTTCACCTACCAAGACCCGAAGTGTATTTAAAAGGCACAAGAAGAAAGAGGACTCACTGCAGTCAGTCACTGCCCTTGACCGTGTTTCAGTGAAGGTCGAGGCAGAGGAGCAAAAAGATATCCTACACTGTCAAAATTTTGCTTGCAGAGCTGCATTAAGCCCAGAAGATGTGTTTTGCAAGAGGTGTTCTTGTTGTATATGTCATCACTATGACGACAACAAGGATCCTAGTCTATGGTTGGTTTGTGGTTCTGATGATCCTGATGAAAACAACTTATGTGGTATGTCATGCCACTTAAAATGTGCTCTTCAGCATGAAAGGTCTGGCGTTGTGAAGAATAAGTGTCATACAAAGTTGGATGGAAGTTTCTGTTGCTGTTCATGTGGTAAAGAGAATGGGTTGATGGGGTAAATAACCACTCTCTTTACTTCAACATTGTATCTTGCTCTGTGTTCTTGGCTGTTTGTATGTGGCCCAAGCTGCAAGCATGTGTAATGATTTGCAGAATTAGAAAATTATTTTTCATATGTTGTTGGGGTGGCACAGAAGTTTGAAACCACATTGCTTGGGGTGTTGCCATTCCAACCAATTTGTCGATATCAATTTGGACCAATATTAGACAAATAGTATCCCACCTAATGTGACTGGTGGTCAATTTTGCACTGTCCCTAAAAACAGCATGAATATATAACATTACTTATAGCAAATCAATTGTTATTTGGGGTTAATCGAATGCTGCCTTAAGGCCTTGTTTGGATGCTTGCAATTTTATATTGGAATCCATGGAATTGAGGGTTCCAAGGTGGCATTTTTTGGTGCAATGAAATTCTGAAATGGATTCTACGGAACTTTCATGTTCATAAGTTTTAGTAAACCTCCCGCCCCCTATAAAAGAGTCAGTAATCCTCCTGTCCATGATATCATGATTCCATTCATCTAAACAAGACTAAAGAATTTTCACTTATCAAACATTGATGCTGGGCTGCAAATAAAATGATGCCGACACTTATAGAACTCTCTAAAACTTTGCAGGTATGTGATATTTGCTCAAAATGCATACGCTTCTTGGTTTGTGGTCATTAGCTGATGTACCTTACCATTTTTATTTTTATTTTGAACAGTAACGGTAAATTAGATTAAAGATTTAAAGAAGCCCAAAATAAAGAAGGCTATGTTTCCCCATAAGACATCTACCCTCTTTGGCCTTCACAGACCCTCAGACTGGACTCTTAAACCAAAGACTAAAAATCTAGAATTTAAATGGAACTTGATCGGACAGAAGTTAGTTTCCCCAGTGATATGGTCATGACTGTTGAAAAGCTTGCTGATGTCAAAGATCTCAAGCCATGTTGACTTGGCTGGTTGGGGTCGAAGTATTGAACAAGTGTGGGTGAATCCCACCATTGACATTGTTGATTTTTTATAAAACTGACAGGCTTTCTGTTGTCTGAGGCAAGGGAAGGTTTTACCTCAAAGAACCATTGTCTCAGTAAAAACTAAAGATTTTAGAATGTTATCTTCAAAACTGATAGTACTCTAGATTCTTCGGTGTTGCATATAATAGCATTAGCCATAAAATATTCCTTAAAGTAATGTCATACTTGTAATGTCTGTTAGAACCTTTTATTGCTAACATGATACTGTATAGATATAGCGCCTGTTTGGAAACTCTGTTCTGTTTCAAATACAGTTTTGTTAATTAGAGTATTTTTCAGACAGACCATTTAGTAAGACATGTAGTACACATGTCCTATATGGGCAAACTTTTCAAAAGAAAAACACTAAGAGTTGTCTGGTTGCTTTAGAAATTGATGTCTGATTGGATTCCCTTCCCTTTTCTTACTTACTGAAAAGAGGAAAATGGCCTTAACTTTGATTCAATCTTTGCTAATTAGACTTTCTCAAACAGTCTAAAGCATTCAAACTTCTGTTTGGGTCATTTTTTAGTCAAATAGACCATATTTTAGACTAGCCAAACTGAACTATATTTTATATTAAAATTCTATTGATATACTATAATAATAAGTTAGTTTTTTTTTTTTATTAGTTAAAGAGTCTATAATGACAAGAGCCATTTGCAAAGTTGAAGGTGCAAATGTCACAACCACAAGGCTGCATATTCAAGTCATGTTATTGATAAAATATACAACATAAAAGAAGATAATATGGTTCTATGGTAACGATGCATTTTGGTATCATGGATTTCTGTCAGTTCACTGATGAAGCTGGTGTGGACATCAGAAACAACGGTGGGCATGTTAAAAATGTTCCAATTTTACCGTCTCCAAATCAATTTTTGTAAACAAATCCTATTAAAATTTTAAGGACAGTAAGAAAGAAAGAAGGTTCCTCCTAATGTTTCCCTTTTCTACATTGTCCAAACACACAATTAGGATCAATAACCGTGTACTTCTCAAAAATATTGAAGCAACTTTTTTTGGTACATCCTAATGCACGTCAACGTCTATATAGAGTGATTTCTAAACTTCATGGGACATTCTATAATATTGCATAATTTGCATGACAAGAATGGCATATTGACTGATTTAAAGATATTTGTTGCGTTTATATCTATGTTGTTGACATCTCCAAAATCAAAATTAGTGTGCCTAATTTTGATGGTTTTCAGTTGGATGCTTGGTTTATCTATTAACAACTGTGTTTGTTCTCATAAAAAATGCTAAGAACTGTCAAATGCTCTTACCATTTTGTAAAAGAATTTGCAGTGGAAGATAAATCTATGAACAGAAATAGTTTCATTTCGATGCAGCATGCCGGAAAGACTGACACGCTTAGTTGTAAAAGAATAAATAGATATAAATAGAGTGGTTTTTTGTTTCAAGCTAAACCTAATTAGATTAGAGCATCATGTTTAAGACAGAATACTGATATTTGTATCAGGCTTTCAGAATTAGAGGCTTGTTTCCCTGTCTGTATTTATGTTGAACTAGCTTTTTGCTTGTGAGTCATTTTTCTTTTTTGGGGGTCATTTCCTTATTCCTCTGCTGCAGAAGCTGGCGAAAACAGCTGTTAGTTGCCAAGGATGCTAGAAGAGTTGATGTATTGTGTTATCGGATCTCTCTAAGCCATAAGATTCTCAAAGGGACAGAGCGATACAAAGAGTTGCAGAAGATTGTGAATACCGCTGTTAAGAGACTCAAGAAAGAAGTTGGACCTCTAGAGCGTGTATCTGCAAAGATGGCACGGGGCATTGTCAACAGGCTACAGTGCGCTGCTGAGGTTCAGAAGTTGTGTTCTATTGCAGTTGAAGTGGCTGACAAAATGATTTTTGGTGTACCAGAGCCATTAGCTTATGCTAATACAGAGGCCCCATGTAAGTCTTTTCCATCTTGACTTGAAGGACTGATTGACAGAGTATTGCAAATTGTCCATGCACAAGCAAACCACCCCATCTTCCACTAGGCAGCATGCATTGGTGGCACTCATGTGGAATGGATGGCTTGTTGCATAGTTGCCACAACTGACAACATAGCATGAACTAACCGAGTTGGAGTTGACACAAAGCACAATGCAAAGGGGTGGTTGAGGAAAGTGTTGCCTAGGTTTTCCACTGCCCTTTTCGTTCGGTGCATGGGCTAAGGCTGCACCTCCAAACATTCCTACCTCGGCATGTGCAACCATGTGAAAATGGGCTGGTTTCCATGAATGTGCAAAATTAACTACAGTTTATCATTGACTAATATTGAAGGTTGCTTCTTTTTTTTCTATCCAATCTGCAATATGGGGTTGGATAAGTTTCACAGTTTGTAGTTCGAATTCAGATTTTGTAGTTTGCAGCTGCTTGAGACTTTCTAAACGATTTAGTAGAGGTTCATTTAGTTTGTTTTTCAGTTCACTCAGTGAATTTGGAAAAGTTCAAAAGCCTAAACCCAGAGGATAAGGAGATCTGCACCAATCTTGTTTTATGTTTATAATATGTAGTATGTACTAAATAATTTACAGAAGTGACATCTATTTTACGTGGTAAAAGCTTTGCCAATTTTTCTTTAACCTGTATTGAACTAAGTCAGTCTAGGCAATTGAATTACCAATAAATATAGACAAACCAAATTGCAGACCAGTTCACAAATCTGAAGCCTCTAGATTATCCAAAACAGATATTTTCCATTCAAATGTGCATTTTAGTGGTTGCAGAAATTTTAAAATATTTTGTATTGAAACTGTTTTTTTTTTATTTTATTTTGTAACCACTTCAAAATAAAAACTTTTCATGATTTACATTTCATCCAATGGCATGCCATGTCTAACATTCAAGTTTTCCCTTGTTAACCTGGATTTGGCTAGACAATCTTCTTCCATATTTGCCTCCCCTTGCCAGCTTTTCTGCACTAAACCGATAAAAGATATTGCATTCCAAACACATGAAATAGATACACATCTCTTTTCTCAAAATATCCAACCCAATAGTGTTTTAGGAATTAGGATGCATCCTTTACAACTGGTTTCTCTTTTTCTATTTATTAATGTAGTATAGAATTAGATTTATCACTAAATTATTGGTTTTATTTATTTTATACTTGCTAATCTCTGTTCAGTTGTGCTGAAAACAGCTTCCCCAGCTTGGCGTATCCATTTTGAACACATATCGCCAATATCAGTTGCCATTGTCCTGGATTACAGTGAGACACAATCAGAAGACATCATAGGCTGCAGGCTGTGGCACCGAAAATCCACAGAAACTAGTTATCCGGAAGAACCTAGTAGCACGTTATTGAGGCCAGAGACGAGATCTGTGATTTTAGGTCTTAATCCGTCAACGGAATATGTTTCTAAGATTTCTCCATTTACTAGCCAAAGTCAACTTGGAGAGCAGGAATTTAAATGGATCACTCAGACACCTAGTGCAGGGACTCTCAGCTCGGATATAGTCTGCATGCGCAAGGACTCCTTCTCAACTCTTGACGAAGAACATGAAGCTGGTGACAGAGCTTTTATTATTGAAACAGATTCCCAGAGGGATTCAACCAACTCAAACCGATTCGTTCATGTTAATCATGTTCCCCCACCCATGCCATGCAAACCTGTAGAATCCGATCAAGGGCTAGAGTCAGGCAACAGAAAGCAATCAATGGAGAGGGAATATGAATACTGTGTGAAGGTGATCAGATGGTTGGAATGCGAAGGGCACATGGAGAAGGAATTTCGAGTGAAGTTTCTTACTTGGTTTAGCTTGAAAGCAACAATGCAGGAGAGAAGAGTGGTGAGTGCATTTATTGATACCTTGATCGATGACCCGCCAAGCCTGGTGGGTCAGCTGGTCGATGCCTTCACAGATGGAATTTGTGGTAAAGTTAAGGCAGTTCCCGTCTCATGGAACAGTCTCTGCCGTGGGCTGTGGCATTAAGCGTTCGCAAATTTAGATCACAGATTGCTGTGTTTGTCTGTAATTGTCGCCAAATATGGTTTGATGATGCACTTTCTTGATTTAAAATTGGAGTTCAGTTGCCTAGTTAACTGCTTCTGTGGAACTTTTGATTATGCAATTCAATCATGACCATTTCTTTACTTCATTTAGTGTTCCTTTTAAATTCTAATGTGCTGAAAGAGTTTTGAGAGAGATGCAGGAGCTTCTGAACCAGGGGCTTGAAGGTTCAATAAAATAGGTGCACCCGCAACCAAGGCCATAGTGATGGTTGAGTCATTCTCGTATTAATGATTAGTAACAAGGTATCATTTATCAAGAAGGCCAAAGAGTGAATTCCTCCTTGTTGATGCAACCCAATTCGCATTGATCATATAGATTACAGAAAGAGTTCTACATTTATCACACCAAGAGAAGTGGGATACCCCCACCTCCAAATTGGTGCAAACTGAACTTTGATGGCTCAGTCAATTCTTACACAACAATTTCTGGCACCCAGGGGTATAAAAAGAAAGACTGAGCTTGGGCCAGCAGATCTCTAGCTAAAAAATAAAATAATGCCCACAGGTAGCACTCCTGATAAGACAAACAGCTCCAAATATGTCATAATGGATCACAAATGAGAATATCTCATGCTGCCTCCAGCACCACACAGATTTTAGAAACAAAGGTTGCTTCTTTGCTGAACATGAAATAAATAGATGTCCTGCTGTTGCCACCTCATGAATTGGTCTTGGGGCTGCTGCTTTCATGTCCATCATTGGGATTATGAAAACAACTCATAGATTAGGAGCCGGGCCTGGACTCATGTTGGGATTCCTTACTCCTGCAGGGCACTATGAACCAAAGTAAGATTATGAAAACCAAAATTATGCAGATTTTTTTATTTTCTATGGATCCTCAATTGTATGCATATCTTACCAATATTGTTTTGGTAAAAGAGTGCAAAAGGAGACTATATATAGTGCTGAATATGATTTACAAATTTCATTCCACCAAGTGTATGGTAGAATGGAAAATCATCCTTCAAACAAATAGAGATAAGGGGTTTTTATAGGAAAAAAAACCTTTACTTGGATACAACTGTCCTGGGACCATTTTATATGAGCTTCCTGCTTGGTGTTCCCAACTCTAGATTCTCTCTGTTTGTTCTGTCATTTGCTCTCTCTTTTTTTTCTCCTTGTTTGGCCCCCACTCCACTCCATCCTCCTCTTTTTTGTGTTTGTATTTTCCTCTTTTCTTTGGTGGGCCAAAGACTTATGGTTCTCTTGCTCCATCTTCTTGTCATCCTTCTTGAGTAGTAAACTTTTATTAATGCTATGAAAATTGATTGTTGTAGACATGAATGGAGATGGAATATTATGGATGATGATGAAGGGAGATGTTCTGTTATAGTTGTAAACGCAGATGACATGGAAAAAAATAGCACCCGCCAACCGAGCCCAAAGTAATGGTTAAAGCATTTCACTCGGTCCTTTGTCAAAAAGAGATGACTTGAGTCAAAAGTCAACTCAAAAAGTTTTCCAACCATGATTAAGAGGGTTAAAGTCTTAAAGAGTGAGTTCTTCCTTATACGGAAAGATAATAGGAAAAAAAATCAAAAGATAACGTTTTCTTTTTTTGGTATTAATACGTATAGATCTCAAGAACTTAAATTTTTCATAATGACTCTTTTAAATCGAGATTATATGATCCTAAAATGGTACAAAAAAGGTACAGATCCTGAGATCAATGTTCAAGCAGTTGTGAGCCAGCCGTTTGGGTGGTCCAAAATCATGAACCACATTTATTAGGATATTGGTTCTATTACAAATTGGTGCAGATCCAGCTAGGAGTTTATGGATCTGGTATTCCCATTTAGGGGCAACAAATTTACAGACTGATACAATTTTTAACCCTGGCCCGAACCATGTCTGGAAATTCCAGGTCCAGTTTGGGCCAGCGATCTCATTAACTCAATCACCAAATAGACCAAAAAAAAAAAAAATTTAAGATAGGCACAAAGTACTAGACCTTAGCCAAATACATATTATCAGGCCTGACCCACAACCTTATAAATTCATATTGAACTTGAAATGCCCAGATTGGGTGAGGTCCAAACATGCTCAACCCAATTACCAAATAAGCCCTACTATCAGGCTGAACTTGGCTCATGTCCATGGTCCAATCCAACTCACTGACAGCACTGGGTTTAGAGCTGATCAAGTGTCCACAAGAGCTTTACCACCATATAGTTAAGGGTGGGAATGGAATGGCTCAGGCTAAGCTTTACATGTATGGCTCAATCTGAACCTGACTACTATTAATCAAGTTGGCAATATCAACCCAAACCTTACCAAGGTAAAAATGGTCGACCAGAACTCATAACAAACAGATTGGGCTCGAGTTGTGCTGGCAGGTAATTGCAATTAGTCGAGTTGGGGTTGTGTCAAATAGCAAGAATGGACTCAACTCAACATGGACCCAGTTGGCAACTTGGCATGATGTCTGAAATTGAAGGCAAAACATCTGTCTTGGCATTGTCTTCAATATTTTGTTATAATAAGTTAATTGCAAAATAACCAACTGAGCAATATTTAAAATTCATCATGATGTTATTGAGAAAGCATCATCTTTTGAAGGAACCTAAGTTGCATGGAGCTTGTTGTCTACAACAAACCTATAAATGGATGATCATCATTTTGAGAATATCCCATACTGCCGCCAGCATCATACAGGTGAAGTAAGATGGTTCAACACAAGTTACTATGGAAAACAAAAAAAATTTAAAACAATGATGATGACCACTGATTTAGAGCAAATACTTGATCCAGATCCTCCCCTTCACAGGAAGGGCTGGTTTTGTTAGTACTAAGAATGATAAAGGATATTTTACTATAAAAAAAAAAAAAAAAATAGGAATGATAAAGAGGCATACTGATAAAATCCAAGTGTTGGATTGCAAAGCTACAATAAAAGGGCATTGAAAATTGAACCCCACTGACACATTTTGTACACCCTGAATTGGAAATGGGACCCATCATATAAATCATCTGGGGATCAGTGAAATGAGATCAATGGACCCCTCATTGAATCAGGGTCTGAGAAAACTTACCAATGCACAGGGATCCATAGTTAACTCTCCCATCAAAAACCCCTGCCCAATAGTACTCACATCAACCTGATCAATTTTTCACTGTATAGATACTTCCAATGCCCAAACATGCATAAAACTTAGAGAGGAACCCACTGATTGCATAAAAAAGTCATATTTTAACATATGTGGCTTTTCTTGTCATCGGATTTCCATGGCAATGAAATGTGCTGACTATTTTGTACTAGAAGAAATACCTTAGAATTAATACTTAAAAGCAAATAGTTAGTATACCTTACATTCATAGGCAAGCTATAACATAAAGCACATTCAAATAGTAACTACAATTTGCTTTAGCAGCCGCACATCTTGCTCAGTAATCCAGATAGTCCCCATGTTTGGACCAACTTTGGGTAAGCAATGCAACCAAAGTATCATTGTAGAGTCCATTTACCAAAGCATTTTTTTTTTGCAGTTAAATATGTATAGTACAATTACCCCTTGGAAGGAGAGGCTCTTCGCTGCACCACCCATCAATGACGAGCGCCACCACATTCATTTGGAAAGGTCGAGTCTTCATTTTTCACTCTGAGCCACCCTCTGCTGCCGAAATAATTACTACTTATTATCTACGTCTTCAACAGCCTCTTCAAATGCGTGCGAGAGGCAATCGGCTAGGCTTGATTGAGAACTAAATCCAGCAGCAACTTCTGGAACTTTCACCTTTTTCATGCTTAGAGATTTTGGAAGCCAACTGCAATCGGCTAGGGTTGTTTGAGAACTAAATCCAGCAGCAGATTCTGGAACCTTTTTCATACTCAAAGATTTCGGAAGCCTACTTCGAACAACGGGTTTTAGAAACCTCCATGGGTCTTCTACCATAGACTTCCTATAAAACCGATCAGGTTGCTCCCGTGCTGAAACAAATGCATGGTATCCTCGACCTCTTCCATTGGTCCGTCCCGAACCAGGACTAGGCATGTTATTGAATCTACGATAATTGCCTCGTCCAGAGTTGGTCTTAGGGCTGCTGCTTCCATATCCATAATCGGGAATACGACCTCTTCCATAGCTAGGTGATCTACCTGAATAATGAGTGGAAGTTGCTCGGTGGCCTGAAAAAGGACTTGGAACTCCCGTTGGAGTTCTCCAATGCACTGCCAATGGTGTTTCATAGGACCTTTGATCGGGAGAATAATTTATCTGAAATTGTTGAGGACTCATGTTGGGGTTCCTTGCTCCTTCAGAAACGATATAAGGCACAGTGAACCAAATTTAGGGTATGAAAACCAAAATTATTAGTAGACTGAATATGCAGATTTGTTTTTTGGACAGATGGTTGGCTAAGCTCCAGCCACCACAACAATCAGAAACCAATTATGCATATTTGTACTTTCTAAGGTTTTTCAATCCTCCTACAAATCATTGAATGCATATATTGCAAATATTAATTTTTGAAAAAAGTTCATAAAGACACTATAAAGCTAAATGCAATTTACAACTTCCAAGATTCTCCAACCGCAAGGTCAAACCGAAAACGATCCTTCAAACAAATGGAGACAATAATCCTCCAAACACCCACCAAAATCAGCAAACAATAGGGCCCATAAATAAATTGAGCACATAAAAAAGTAGGTATTCCTTTTTCAGTCATAATTATAATGGTTTATCACCGTTGACAATTCTCTTTGTTATAGACCAAATTCACACATAAACAACAATAATGCATGACTGAAGAATGGTTTGAGAACTCATGGTTTCTATCATCAACATCATCATCTTAGCCTAATCACATAAAATTTTTGGGTTACATATTTTCAATTTTGACTATATTTTTTCAGTATTCACATTAATCGAAAAAATCAATTCATTTTTTAAATTTTATGAGATTTTTGAGTTTTGACTAGAGTATACTCTAATATGAAAAAATGCTCACATATGCATCTTGAGCAAACTTCTGTTATTTTTTTGGGCAATTTTTTGATTTTTCATCAGAATTATGAGTGATGTTATAAATGCAAATGTAAATATCAAATTAGGGTTCATCATTAATGAATTATAAAAAGTATTAAAACAATGTAAAATTTTATGTGAAATAAGAAACTAATACAAGTTAATACAAGTTGAATGTGGAAGTTCCCAAAATTAAAAGTAAAAGAGTGCGCTTTATGCATTTAAAAATAGGTACTAAAAATAAAAAAGGGGAACAAATTTTCAAAACACAGTACTGGAACATCAAAGATGTATAAGTTAAAACCACGAAAAGCTTTTTAAAAAATAAAAAAGAGTCTCATCTGTAATGGACTTCAAAATAGATGTCTATCATTACCCTTTTTTTTTTTTTTGAATGGAGTCAATCATTACTGATGTGTGCCAAAAACTAAAAGACTAAGGGCAATTTATATAGAGTCCATGGGAAATCCTCTAATTGATTTCTTGCGAAAACACCATCAAAATACACAAATGGGAGCAGAAATAATAAATGTTTATATAGAAAAAATCTTAAAAAACAAAAAAATAAAAATACAAAAGATATATCTAAAGTGAACTCCATGAAATCAAAAAACACTTTCAGAGTAAAATCAAGTAATAGGTGATCAGTTTTTCTATTAGTATTCCCAATCATTAGGAATACATATTGTAAATATACATACTTATATGGAAATTGCCTTAAGAATATATTAATAGAGTCCCACATAAGAAATCATGTGAATGATATGGTGCCTATTTTCCCTTAGCAGCTCGTAAGATGGATTGGATATTTCATCTCCCATGTGTACAAGGTCAACCGCCCCATCTAATAACTAATTTTAAAATTTTTCTAATGAGTTTTTATATAAAAGATTTATGTGGTGTAGTGGATCGAGTCTGTTTTGAAAAACTTTAAGAAGTTAGGGGCTGTGAGTTCAGTCTCATATAAGGATTCATCCCAATGAAATGTTCCATATTCCCCATTAGCAGCCATGCTATAAATTGAATCTTTCATCTCCCACATGCCAAGGCCGCCGGTCTTTCCATTAAGAAAAGAGAAGTTGTGAGTTCAGTCTCATAGAAGGAATCGTTCAAATGGAACGGTGCATAATTCCCCTATAGCAATCATGACATGAATTGAATCTTTCATCTCCCATGTACTCAAGGCTGGTCTCCCAGTCTATAACTACCATCGACATTTTTTAGTGAGTATTGAAATAAAATTAAAAAGAAAAAACTTTAGCTCTACTGGTCTGGAATGGAGCTTTAAAGAAATGAGAGGTTGTAGGTACAAATCTGAATACATACATTGGAATATATATAATATAATTTTTTAATAATGAGGGCTCTGGGGACTCCTCTGAAAGTCAAAATTGAGGAAGTGGTCAAAGTTAAAATTGAGATTATCAAAATTGAAATTGGATCTATCAAAATTAGCACCTCTGGCGCTAATAACACTATTTCTCTTCTCAATCCCGTCTAGTTAGTTCTCAATTTGCTTCATTTGTTCCACTATTTTAATTATTATCTTAAACGCAATTTCCTCTTAAAGCACAAAGACAGTTAAAATAAAGGACCCTCAAAACCTTATTCCACATGTAACCGTACAGATTTGGTAAATTAACCAGTATAGTACCAGTATGAACAAAGTACCAAATCAAAACCCCGAGACTTAAAAGTATCTACATGCAGAGTACAATTCCAGTAACCCATTAATATGCCATACTGGTTTCAATAGAGTACACAATCCCCATACCCTAAAGCACACAGAAGGTCCAAAGTATTCTGAAGTATCACAATTTACTTTCCATAATAATTTCATATCGACAAATTTAAAAAAAAAAATAGAAAGAGATATCATTTGGAAGACATTCAAATTATCAAGTAGAAAAATAAGGTTTTATTGCAGTTTATCTATTAAAGCCAAGTGAACTTTCCATTAAAAAAATTCCAAGTGAATCTTTCATTTTCTCAGTAATTTTTCTTCACAATCAACTGAATATCTTCCTAGCTTGCAATTAGTGAGCTACAAATCTCAATTTTACTTTCTTCAAAAAATTAGATCCATTAAAAATCCAAAAAAAAAAAAAAAATGCATGCACTGAAAAGAGAAGAAAGATTTTGATCATTCTCAAGTAAACGACTGAAACATCAACGCTTGACATCCATAACCAGTTCAATAGATAAATAGTGATCATTAACAGAAAAGATACATCATAAAGAACATATAATAACTGTAATCATAGAGAATACATAATACCTGAATGAGATGAAGACATCTGACCCACTGGAGAATGGTTACTGATGGGAGATGAGTAACCTTGACGACCTACGCTACCATCATTGTTCCTCTTCTTGCTACTTGAAAAGGCTGACATGGGATCTGTATAAAAATCAAACCTTGAAACAGCATGTCTATCCTCTGGGACGGATGGAGTTGCCGCACAATCGAGCAGAGGATTAGAGAGGTTACTGCTTGCAATAGCGACCTCGCCATTAGAAACTCCAACCTCTGCAGCTTCCATTCGCATTGCTTTCAACCTTTCTCTCCTCTTCTCAGATTCCTCCATCTTCTTGGAATACTATGGTCAAAATGTAGAAAAGAAGGCATAAGGGAATATGGCAGAGAAATCAAAGTTAATAATATATTTATCAGCTGGAAAAGGACTAAACAATTGAACAATTTGATGTCAAACACCAATAGAGAATAAGGTGGACCATATTTCCACCACCTATTCAAGACTGGATAGTGATTGGAAGTAAGACCCACTTGCTGTGGCTTAGAACCTAGAGTCACTAAGTCTGTTTTAGGGCGTGTTTCTTTACTAGAATTTCTGACAGGACCTGTTTTAGGGCGTGTTTCTTTACTAGAATTTCTTATAGGAATTTGCCATGTTGGGTTTTTTGGACATAATGTGTATATTTATCAGCCGGAAAAGGACTAAACAATTTGATTTCAAACACCTATAGAGAAAAGGGTGGACCATAGACAATGTTTGGAAGTAAGACCCACTTGTTGTGGCTTAGAACCTAGAGTCACCAAGTCAGTTTTAGGGCCTGTTTCTTCACTAGAATTTCTGATAGGAATTTGCCACATTGGAGTTTTTGGACATGATGTGACATCCTGTCCCCCGGCTGCCATATTTCTTCACAAGCAATTCAAAAGTCCAGGCACCTGAAAGGTCTCAAATGACCTTTGGGAATTCAGGAATTACATTCCCTTTGCTTTTTTGTGGGATTTGTGGATGCTCAAGTACAAGGGAACATTCAGGAATTCCACCATATCTGAGAATTTCAAAATTATCTAGACAGTAATTCCATGAATTCCAGTAAAGAAACAGGCCCCAGAAATAACAGGGGGCCATGATTAACCTATAACTTGAAAAAGAGACTTCCATATTGGATGCCCCACACCGGATTGCAATTCTAGAAGCATAAATATGACATGCATACAGCCACAACACTAATCCAACCCACCCCCCCAAAACACATACATACACACACAAAACACCCCACCCGCCCACCCAAAAAAAAGTTCATCTTATAACAGCAAAACCCTAAGTTGTCATTTACATACCCAAGAACTCTATTTTCTACAAACCATGAAAACATACTAAGACAAGAATTTGACTCCAAGTATCAATCCAATGAAATCATGGCTTGCACACATGCCAAACCTCCCCATAGCGATTTGCACCCAAAAAATATCTCAATTTGTGCAGATCTTTTGTATGCCAGAGGCATATTTTCTATTTGGTTGAAAAGTGTCATATTAGTCTGTTATTTTGATTAGGCTATAAGATTTTTAAGATTAGGAAGTAGGAATCATGTGATACAGACTTTTTGTATTTTCTTCTACCAGTAAAGTCTCTAAAATCAAGGTGATATTCTCTCCACCCCTAGAAACAAATGCAGCCTTACTGTCCATTTAAAAACAAATGCAGCCTTTCACCAAATCGCATTTCTTTTGCTCCTTTACAATAAAAATAGGACAAAATAGAAGAGTGCCCTAATATCAGCACAACAGCAATGATCAAACACAAGCTATTTATTTAGTTATAAAAAATTAAAAATAAAGAAGGAAAAAAGTTGGAGAAATAAAAAAATGTAATATATAAAACTAGGATCACTTACCACTCCAAAACACAGAGAAAAGGAAACAATGAGAAAAAATCAATAAGAAAAATCTGGAAACGAATTGATAAAAAAAAATGGTCTAAGGAGAGCCAAAAACATTAAAGAAGGGAAACTGTAGGGCATAATAAATAAAGAAATTGTTTAGGCAAGAAAACCAATGGGCCCTAAGACCAACACTTCATCATTATCATCAAAGGCCTATGGGCCCTATCCAAACTATGTTGGAGGTCGGCTACGACCTAGGACTTTCGGTTGAGAGGGGCAGACCAAGGATCAAAACAGCGGTTGTTGCAGGCATAGCGGCCAATGACCAAAACGCAACATAGCAGGTGATACGTAGTGGTTGTGTCAATAAGCAGCAGCATAACAGTGTGAATTTCTTAAGTAGTAAAAAAACTCAAATATTGTGTCAAAGTCAATCTTGTTTTTTTTTTTTTAGTGATTTTGAACCATATAAGGGTAGAGACAACTTTGGAAAGGCTACCGGGGAGAAGGAATAGGAAAAAAAATGTTTTAAATTAAAACTACTTCGCTTTAATAGGTTTTTGTAGTGCCACTATTTTCAAATTAGTGTAGCGGCTTCAACCGTTATGGCTGATAATGTGGTCGCTACGTAGCTATTTGGAACTATGGGGCGAATGATGGCCTTATTAAGGACTGACTTTCTTCATTATTTTTTCGTTTGAGGGGGCAAGGCTTATTTTTTACGGAACATGGGCATCTGGGACCCGATTATGGATTATATTTTAAAAGATGCTTGACAGTTTTTCCGTGGCCCAACAGGGGCAAATGCTCCCAAATCCCAATCTGTAGGTCCACCCCTGGCTACACGAATTTCAAATTTCAACACTCCATGGGGAGAGAGAGAGAGAGAGAGAGAGAGAGAGAGAGAGAGAGAGAGAGAGAGATCCACAAGACCCAACACAATAGCTTATTTGGTTGCATGGACTGCTATAGAAAAACCAGAACACACTTAAGGGAAAAATAACTGAAGGAAATTGATTTGACCTTAAATACAAGTTGTCCACATGTTTACACAAAATGTAGTCAGAATAGCAATTAAAAAAAAAAAAAACATGTGTGTGATTCAATTTTAGTTTTACAGACTTTCCACCCCAAATCACTATCAGTGTTGACATTGCCTTTACAAGCTTTCCCCAGTAAGAAGTTAGGGCATCCAGTGAATTTGATTTCACAATTATACACCATCCACTAAAAGGACACGACTTGAACAAATTAGATTCAAATAAATAGACTCTATATCTACAGCAGCAGGATGAATCTGTACGAGAATTATTCATCATTTACTGGCCTAGTACAGAGTACTGACATGAATGTGAAATACCAAGTACAAAGAATATACATACAGAAAGTTCCTGTTTTTATAAATCCAAAGTCGTCATCTACTTAAGAGAAATTCATGGTTGTACCCCCAAAGAAAGGACATGGGTTGTCATCCAAGCATTTTACCATGCTTTATTTAGTAGGACAGCGCAGTTCTTCTCCTAAAAAACTGTCAAGGCAACCCCACAAGCCTCGACCACCTTCTATGTGCTTCACAAACTGCAATCTATTGAACAAATAGATCTAGGCAAGGCTCCATTAGTAGACCTCGTGATTCCCACCCTATCAGTGGAAAATCAATTGAGTTCAATTTGGTTAAACAGAGAATCCCATCATTGTTCTGCGGTGTTCCCCCAAAAAAATTCACCCTTTCAGCATTCTTATTCGGCCCAGATACTTGAGAGTTGAGACAAGCAATAACCTCATCCCATAAACTACTGATATTCGACGCTAAGTTCAAATAACAAAGAGCTTTGTGAATCATTGTAAGTTCCTAACTACCACTTCTCAAAACTTCAATAAAAATTGAATCTTTTTTTTTTCCTGTTTCCAGTAACCTTCCTCATCTCCATTTTTTTTGTAACAGGCATGAAAATATTCAACCTGGACTACAAATTATATTCCATGTTCTAAATTGAGACCCATAGAAAACCTACCCAAGCTGGGACCAAATCACAGGTTCAAATCACAAAATCCTTGAAATCCCATCTAGGGTCAGCTTTCTGAGTACCCCAAATTCAAAATCCATCTTCTCACAAGTTCAAATCACAAAATTAAAGATTAAAATCCCCCATGCTTTACCCCAAACCCAATACTCCATATTCCTTCCACATACATGTGTGGCCCACCTGATACAGATGATCACCCGGAAATCAAAAGCCACGAACTTGGTTATCTACCTCACACACTGAATTAAAATCCCAACCATGAAAAAGATCTGAATTTCAATACAATTTTAAAGCGTTCTGCACATGAGAACTATAAAAACAAATCGACAAACAGCAAAATCGAATCTTTTAAGGTAACCAAATCATTCAGAGAAAGAGAGAAGGGGGCGGGCGGCACCTTCCAACGCTGCCGGTTCTGGTGATGGTGGTGGCGCTGCTACGAGCGGCGACTACTTCTTCTCCGCTTCTTTCTGGGCTACGCCTAATTCAATCGGGGTCGGATTCTCTTCTGCTATGGCTGGATGGAGAGAGTACTAGGGCAAGTTTCGAACTTTTGAAGGAGCCTCTACATGGTTCAATCTATATATATAATAGGCCTAAATCCTAGGAATCTAAATGCGGCCCACTTTCTAGGAATCTCTTATAAAAAAATACCCTCTTCCTCTTTTTGACTTTTTTTTTTTTTTTGAGTTTTTTCTTTTTTTTATATTTTAATGAATAAAGGTGGCTGCAGTTTTATTTTTTAGTGAAAAAGATTGAAAGAGTTTTGAATTAAAGTGCTTTTGATGTGACATTTTGTGTGAAAAATGAAGATTTTACTTGACTTTTACTATGCTAGTAATGTACCAAAATAGACCGGATTGGCCGAGCCGTCAGGACCACGGTTCATCTCTCTTTCGAAACTAATGCTGTGTTTGGGAAGGGGGGAGGGGAGGGGAGGGAAAATTTGAGGGGAAGGAAAATGAAAGAGAGGGGAGGGAAAATTAATTTTACCTCTTCTTGTTTGGGAAGTAAAAAGGTAGGGGGAAGAAAAGTGAAAAAGTAGGGTTTTGTTTGTTTGTGAAGTACATGAAAAATTACCATTTTGCCCTTACTTTTATAAAAGTTTCTAAAAGACAACAAAGGACAAAAAGGGCAAAAATGACTTTTTCCCTCATTTTCCTTCCCCTCCCTCATTTTCCCCTCCATTTTTGGGGGGAAAATTTTTGCCTCAAGAAGACAAAAATTTTCCCCCCACTTTCCTCCCCCCCTTCCCAAACACCCCCAAAAAGATTTTCCCCCCACTTTCCCCTCCTTTTTTTCCTTCCCCCCTCTTTCCCCCCTTCCCAAACAGAGGGTAAAGATCCGGATATCGATCCCCGGTTCCCCCCTCTTTAGAAACTAAAGATTGAGTCAACTAGTGCTATCAGTTGGAGGCACAGGAGTTTTACCCGGTTTCTTCTGGGCCCGAAGGGATTAGTCCAGCTCAAAGAGTTGGAAACATCCCATTAGAAAAAAAATTCAACGGTGACGCGTGTGATTCAAAAGAGTAAATGAGTGTAATAAGATATAAGGTTGGTTCATATCTATCAGGATAAAAAAAAACATACTTGATTAGGTTTTTAATAGGCTAGTGTTTTTCAAAGGGTACCTTGAGAAAATTGGTGAAGTCCTCATTCTGGCCCACTTTACCTGAAAATTTAAATAAATCAAAATATCAAAATCCCCTTCTCTTGCATGGTTGTTTGACAAATTTCATCCCAATGCAAGTTCCCACAGTAATATTGAGTAGTTATTTATAGTGATCATTCCACTGTGGCCCAAATCATTTTAGAGTGGAATTTTAGTAAGTTTAGATTTTTAATAAGTGGGCCAACCTAAAAACCATCATGAAAAGTTTGCGAGTCCAAGAATAAGATGATTCGGATTTGTAGGTACTAAGAGGACATGTGGGCATTGAAGGTGCAAATAACAGAGAAATTTGGTTCTATTTGGTATAGGACCAAAACCACCCACAATGAAACCCAACACATATAGAACACAGAAGATTTTGGTATACCTCGGTGTGTTAAAAGGGCCCATTTTCATTTAAAAAGCTCTCTTTGCATCTTTTAAATAAAAGGATTTTACTAAAAAAATCCCAAAATATAGTCATTTATCCCGAAAGGTCCTCGCAAATTTTGTAATACTAATGAGGTCCTTTCGCCAATTTTTTATATTTTTTTATACTTTTTCTGAGTCACAATAGCGTCACCATGGACGACGCATGGTGATGCTAGCATCGCTCATCACACCCACCTTTTCCTGCATCTCCCAACACATCCATCCACCAGCACCTCCTTCTTTCTTTCTTTTTTCCTCTCCCTCACTACACACACTGCACCACTCTGCCCACCTTCCTCTTCCCTTCTTTTCTTTTCCTTTCCTTTCTTTCTCCTCCTCCCGCCACCACCTGCACACACCCACCTGCTGCACCACCCTTGCTGCCTTTCTGCACACCCACTGCCTCCTTATCTTCTTTATTTCTTTCCCCCTTCACTTCTTTCCTTCCCTCCTCCTCCTCCTCCCCTGCACCCACGCCTGTGTACGTACCTCTCCCTTTCCTTTCTTTTCGTCCTTCCCCCATTTCTTCTTTCAACTTCTCTACCCAATATAGCTGGGGTCAGCTACGAATGCATATGAACATACACCCAAGTTGTGACCATCCTACCTGCTCTGCCAGATAAACCAATTAGCAGAGATGTGTGCATGCACCATATTTTCAACCCAACCAAGAATACCCTGAAAATGGATGAATTGAAGCTCACTGATCTACCAAATCCAATATATCAATTTGGTTTTAACTGAGCTCCAAAAACCAAAACCAAGATCAACTTCTTACTTCTCCAAGACAAGCAAATCCGATTTTTTTATAGAAATTGGGAAGTTAATACCTGCAAATAATAATTCTTTGTACCAACTCATCTCAGAGTTGAACTCAAAACCCACACTAGGCCTTAAGCAGGAGCACCATCTTCACACGAGCTTTTAGCATGAGGATATTTTTTTAAGTTCAAAAAAATAAACATGATGGGGAAGGCTTAAATATAAACTCACCCCCTACCAATGTTTCCTCTTTGCAAATCCCATATGAAGAGATAGGAGGAGGAGAGGAAGAAGAAGACATTAGGAGATGTTCTGACGGGTGACGCTATCGTCACTCATAAAGAGTATAAAAACATATAAAAAAATGGCGAGAGGACCTCATTAGTACTACAAAATTTGCAATGAACTTTCAAGATAAATGGCTATATTTCGGGATTTTTATAGTAAAGTCCTCTTTAAATAAAAACTCAAAAAAGCATTTCTATATATACATATAGGATACGAGTGTAAGAAGACAAAAAACACAAGTGTTGGATTCCAAAGATAGGTAAGAAGCCACTGAAAATTGAAACCCCATTGACAAATTTTGGACACCCTGAATTGGAAGTCAGACCCAATACATAAATCATCTGGGACCAGCATAATGGGATCACATGAGCCCCTCTTAGAAATCAGTGTATGAGAAACTACTGCCTTGTGTACAAACATCAACCTGTTACCTGCTTAATTTTACATTTCAAATGGATAAAATGAATCACCAGTTGCACTTAAACAAGAAATAAATTAAGTTTATATCTTTATTGTCATCTGGTGGAAGATGATGTACAATGGATTTCCTTATAAAGTTAAACCACCGAAAGACTAAAATTACATTGAAGTAACATGTAAAAAGCAATGAAATCTTCAGGTACTTGGCAAGGTTTCACATAATCCACTAGCAAGTTTTCACTTTTTTCATTGACGTTGTAAGTGATGATTTTAGAAAATCATGTGTTTTGAGATCATAGCCCTTCACCATTGCAGTTGAAGCTGAAATAACAGGTTTTAGAAACCTCCATGGGTCTTCAACCATGGACTTCCTGTAAAATCGTTTAGGTTGCTCCTGTGCTGAAATAAATGCATGGCATCCTCGACCTCTACCAATATTGGTCCATCCCAAACCAGGATTAGGAACATTGTTGAATCTACGATGATAGTTGCCTCTTCTTGTATTAATGGTCTTTGGGCTGCTACCTCCACGTCCATAATCAGGAACAAGACCCCTTCCATAGCAATGTAAGCTACTTGAATAATTAATGTGTGACTGGGCAGGCCTTTGGTTGGAGTTCCTTGCTACTACCAGTGAACCAAATTTAGACTATGAAAACCAAAATAGCAACTGAATCTTCCGTTTCCTCTATTATTTTAAACTCCCTAGCTTGCAATTAACAAGCTACAAATCTGGGTTTCATTTTCTTGAAAAAGTACTTACAAGAAAGTCCAAGAAAATGCATGCACTCAAAGAAGAGAGAGATATATTGAACATGCACAAGTATACACAACTGAAGGTCCATAGATCAATAGAGATGATTAAACAGAAGAGATCAATCATAAAGAATATATAAGAAAAAATGTAATCATAGAGAATACACAATACCTGAATAGGATGAAGACATCTGACCCATTAGAGAATTGTTGTTGAAGGGAGGTGAGAAATAACCTTGGTGATTCAAGCAACCATTATGGTTTCTCTTCTTGCTACTTGAAAGCGCTGTCATAGGGCTCGAAAGAGCATGCCTATCCTCTGGGACAGATGGAGTTGGCACCCAATCGAGCAAAGGATTAGAGAGGTTACCAGGTCCCGTTGTAGTGACTTGACTATTAGAAGCTTCAACCTCTGCAGCTTCCATATGCATTGCTTTCAATCTTTCTCTCCTCTTTACAGATTCCTCCATCTTATATGAAAGCTGAAGTTATAACATTTAGAAAAATAGGAAAGAAGGCACCAAACAACAAGACAGTAGAATAGGATTGTACCCACAAGTCCTAAGTACCCCAAGTACATTTTAACACCCGCATAAGGAGACACCATGTCCACCCCATGGTTGAGAAGTTGGATATTCGTCTGTTATTTTGATAAGGCAATCAGATTATTCAGATTAAGGAAGAATTGTGTTACACTTGTGTTGTTTTGGGACTTGCTTGATCTACTAGTAGTGAATTCTCTGAAATCAAAGGTGATGTTTTCTCTACCAACAAAACAAAAGAATTATTGGGGGACAAGTATTTAAAAAAATAAAATAAATAAAACTTAAAACTTGCATAATAACATGGGGGTTTTCAAGTTTTCAAAAGCATAAAAAAACACTAAATTTTAGTATTTTTCAATAGTATAGATTTTTTGGGCACTTTCTGATGTTTTGGGTTAACAAAAATTCACACCATGATCAGTTGTGAACCGCAATGTATCTATTTTCCTAATTACAGTGTGGAATCTATTGGGTTGATTTGAAAAGATCCCATCTAAAAATAACTCTAATCTAAAAATATCGAGTCCGAATCTAGGTCGGGCAAGGACACTAGACGAGGTAGGTTGAAGACCACCTAAATCCGATGAGAAATAAGGTAGCCCATTTAAAACTCGCCTGTTTTCAAGCAAGGTTCATCCTATCAACACTCACTTAGTTATATAAAATCACTTTTTTTCTTTTTTTTTTTCATTCCAAGAAAGCAATTGAGAGAGTATATTAGCCGACATGAGATTTTATATGGCTCGCTAACGTGAATATGATAAAACAGTTGAAACAGGAGATCTGGTCACTTAGATTTATGCTAGATCTCTAGAGGATTTTGGCTGTCATGTGACACCCCTCATGATTGAGACTGGGGTCAAACTTTGATGTCCATATAAATAATCTCATTAGGCTCGAGTCCAATTAAGTCCTGAGGCCAAAGACCCGTTATCAAGTGATTAAAAGGTTCATCAGAGGATGCCTCGGAAGAGACTAGTGATAGACAGTAATATTGAAGGTTCATTTAACTTGTTTATCCATACCAGAGTTGGACCTTAACCCGGACCCGATTATCAATCGGACACAAAACCCATACCAAAATTTCTCGCATAGGTCGACGTTGGGTAGACATGTACTGGGTGTCCTTGCCTCACCCCAAGTTACCAACTAAACCTGGTAATTAAGGTTCAGGTTGACAATTCCAGTCAATCAATAAACTAGTTGACTTGGGCTGAACCCATGCTCATAACCATGGATTATCAACCCGGCCAGAATAGTTCTCCACCTGATCCACTGCCACACTCAGGTGGTCTCATGGAATTGCTCAAAGACAGACCACTATATATAGTATGTTTGGGGTCTTTATTTTACCGAAGTTTTGTGTTTTATTATAAAAGCCAACAAGGAAGAGAGCTACCCCTTGGCTTAGGACCATAGTTTGCACCCGGAGGTTGTAGGTTCGAAACTGCACTACCACACTGGGGCTACAGGGGAATTTTACCCGGCTTTCTCTCTTGGGCCCGTAGGGATTATTCTGGCCCAAAGGGCTGGAACCCTGCGTTATCAAAAAAAAAAAAAAAGGAAGAGAGCTTATCTATTGAAGATTGAAAAGGAATGATAAAAATGAAAGGAAACATTTTACCATGTAATGTGCAGTATACATGAGAATAAACATAAGTGATGAGAAGATAGAGAATGTTTTTATACGTTTAAAAGAGTATGCAAACAAGCAACTCTGGGGTTATATTGAAGGATGACATGAAAACTTCTTATTAGACAAGACTATTAATCTGATGCAACCATTCCTCCATTATATCCTAGCTTGGGGCCATTGCATCAAGAAGTACTAAAATATGGTGAGATCAAGAAGTCTTTTGATAATTTTAGACCATGAAAAGTCACAGAGCTATCAAAATAAACAAAATAGTTTATGGTTTACCTTGGATATGTAAATTACTAACACGGCTACAGAGAGATTGATGGAGAGAGTCTACAAGTAATATTTGTTAGTATGAAACATCAAAAGCCAACAGCTTTATATATAGTTTAGTAATCCTTCCTAAACCGGAACTAGGTTTTGTTTGTTAATTCTCTGCCAAGAGTTTATCATGGCTCTTGTTTTTAGAAACTTTCTATTGAGAGAAGGATCGATCCTTAATCCTGATCTTATTATTAGACTTCTCTTCTACTGCTCTTTAGAATAGAGAGTTTATGGGCATATAGTCCTCCCAAATATTAAAAAAGGAATAAAAGATAAGATGATCAAAATAGAAAGTTTATCCTTTGTATTTCCAAACAGTGAGCCTCATTCACATATTTCGGTAAGGAAGAAAGAGGGTTAGTTGCATGTATATACAACACAAAGGGTATATGCTAAACATGCACTGAATTTAGATCATGTAGAGCTTAAAACAATTCATTTGATGAACGTAGGAAAATAAAAGAAAAAACTAGGCCCAAGGGACAATCATGTATAGAAAATGGTCTCTTTGGATTGGACTCACATGGAAGGCACAGTCATAGGACCTTTCAAATCTTAATCTTACTTGAAAATGTAATTAGCCTTTTTATATTTCTAATTGGAATAAGACAAATGGTGGGTGCATTGTCTTTGGCTCAGCCATGGCCTATGAGCCTATTCAGGAGTAGCCCGGTCCAATGGGGTGACAAGATGCACAGTAAGTCTAGATTGGACCCATTTGCTTTTTGGACTTAAGTGATGTCCACACACTAAAATTGTGGGTCTAAACCTAATGAGTGAAGTTGACAATTATGGCCATACCCTTGACCCATTTGTGATAAGCCCATTGGGCTCTCCAGTCAGCCCAGCCCATATGAATAAGGCCCAACCTTAATAAATAGCATTCGAAACTGAAAACACCAATGGGTATGTACATCCAGGTTTGCAATATTGGGTATCCTAGTATTTGAACATCTGAAGTCTCCGGTTCCAAATACAACGGGCTTAGAACCTATTTTAGGTGGAGATGTAAATGGGTCGATATTGGTTCAGGTCCATGATAGACCCGGACCCGTAACCATTAAGGAGAAGGTGGAACCGAATCCAGACCCATCTCAGGGCCAATTTCTTGGTTTCATACCCGAAACCGTTAAAGAGAAGGTGGAGCTAGACCTGGAACTAGAACCATATATGGGGCGGGTCCGGGTAGAGAATGATACGAGGAAAAATCCAATTTTAATGAAAGATTCTCAAAAATCGAAGTGGCGCGTTAGGTCCATGGATTCAAACCAAGGTGAAACCAAACCCGTTTAGGTCACGGGTCCAAAAAAAGGGACCCGGACCCATTTCCTTAGCGGGGCCTAAATAAGGACCTAAATCCGGTTTTTAACAAGTCGGAACTTCCGGATAATCAGAAAATTGGTAACGCATTTACATCCCTAATTTGAGGAGATCGAGATCCATGCATATTGAATTCAAAACCGGATGCTTGTATATTCCGACATGAGAATCCGGATTCAAGATGATTGCATTCAGATATTAAATACATAAAGGTTATAGGGCCTAAATAAGTTGCTTGTCTACATTATTTTAATCATATACCACAAGCAGCCGTACTTTTTAATCTAAAAATATATATTTTAAGCACTTTTACCCATTTATACTAATGCTCTTTACATCTTATTTCATACCCGGTTTTTTTACGTTAGATGAATGGATTCAACTGCAATAAGTAGGTTCTATCTCGGATCCCGAATCTATAGAGACGGATCTTGGTCCAGATCAACCATGCAGGTTTGATCTCAGATCCAACTCACTAATCTGCATCTACCAACCGGCGGTAGCTCAGTTGGCCCAAGGTACGTGTTTGCTCTCCATGGTCATGGGTTCGACCATCTGTCCTGTTACCCCATGAGCTAGAAATAGCTCTCAGCATGCACCCGGTGAGTGGGACAGGGGGAAACCACTGCCCAGGAATTAGTTAGGTGTTCAAAGATGCCAGGACACCTGATTAGTGGAAAAAAAAAACTCATTAATTTGCATCCCCATGCACATCCATATGATTTATACCGTTATTCAACGTGGGAGAATCAGATTCTGTGAAATTCATGAACATATTCTCAAAGCCCTTCATATTCCACATGTGGCATCTTCTCCTACCAAGCCATGCTTACATTGGAACAGACCCCAACTGCCATTGGGAGATGCCAATTGTACTCTGGAAAAACACCTAAATTTGTTAGGTAGGCATCTTTCTAGTCAATCAATGGTGGACTTCTATAATTTAAAGAAGAAATATTCAAAATGGGTTTTCTCCTATCTTTCAGAAAAGAAGACTCCTAATGGCTTTCTATCTTTAGATTTATATATGCCATTATGCAATTAGAAATCAAAACTCCAAATGGGGTTTCTTTCTCCTTTGTCTGAATTGTGGGATTAGTCATGCGGTCTATGATTAGAGAGCTCATCATGAGAGAGTGAGGGTTATAAATAATAAAATGGATGTGTAAGCATGTGACAATGTTGTATGAGACACAGAATCAAGAAATGTTTAGATGAATGAATAGACCTAAACAAGTGATAGGTGCATGATAAACTGTTATAAGTGTGTTTGTGTCCCAAGTTAAGTAGAATTAGGTACTGTTGAATACATTGCACTTGGTTAGGAGTTGAGAGCTGCTGCCTCATGCATGTATATGAGTTTGGTGATGCTATTAAATTAATGGGCCCTTTTGAGTTGATGTGGTGTTGGAGCCCATCTTCTATGTCACTACCTGTCATCTTCTATGTCACTACCTGTCTTTCTATCTTTGATGGCAATACTGTCCCCCAAATTTATAGACATTTAGCATATTGCCCTGAGGTCCCAACAGAAAATTCTCTTTGCAATACATGCAACAATTCAAAGTTTGGGCAGTCAGGATTAATTTGAAATCAAGATTGTAAATATACATGTGGAAATATCCTAAACTGGTCTTATGAATTAGGTAAACTTCTAAAGCAGAGAAGAACTGTTCGAAGAATTGGAAATACGAATGAGCCATATTCACAGCCACCAACTTAAGAATTCTAGTGCACAACAACCCATGCTAAGCACAGGCTAGCTTGCTGATTAAATTTGTAGCATACGTAAAGATCAATCAAAAAGAAATTCAGATCACGTAAATCATCTTCAAACGAACACTTACTAACAACGATTTAGTATAAATAGAGCATAAAATCTCAAATAAAAATAAAAGAAGAGAAGATTATGACGTTACCTTTTTCTTAATCCAAGAGTCTAGAATAGAAATGAAGAGAAATATGCAGAGAAAGAGTACAAGAGATTGGGAATGAAATTAAGAGAAGTTGAGAACGGTGAAAAGTGAGAAGAAAACTTAAGGTGGTTTCATGTTGGAAGTGGAAAGAGAACATGGGTAAGTTATATAGTAGTTAAAAGTTACAGTCAAAATTAGAAGTTAGAATCAAAGTTAGATTGAAAACCATTGGCCTTAATATAATATAACTAACACAAAAGCCCGTGCTAATTACGGGTATGCATGAAAAGATAGGAATCTATGTATGTTAGAAATGGGGAAGATGATAGTACATAAGTAGGGTAAGTATATTAGTAGAAAGTGGAAGGAGAGTATGTTTGTAGAAAGAAAAAACAAGTTGCTACTAGTTGTAGAAATCGAAAACAAGTTGCTAGTAGTCGTGGAAACCGAAAATAACATCTGGTCAAATTAAAAAGTAAAATCAAAATTAGATCCAAAACCTTCCAGTTTAATATATTATAATGGTAGAATTAGTTCCAATGAAGCAATATTAATGAGGTGAAGGATGAAGGATAAAAGACAAAGATATAGATGGATTGGACTTTCGTATGATTTGATTTACTAGATGGATGCCTAATAATCACTTCCATAAAATGTGAGTTATTTGATTGTCATTTGAGGATGATCACCTTTATTTTTCGATTTTAACCAGATTGATCGGAAGACATTTCTAAAAAATTCTAAGAATTCAAATCCACGCAAACAAATGAACCCTTAGGCTCTTATATCATGTGCAGATTTTCATCTATCGTCTTTATTTCAATTCAGTCATAAAGAGGAATTTATAATTTATAAAGGACAGGATAGTCTAGAGAGATGTTTCCACACAAGATTGCAAATAGGATCTTGCTAGCAAAGTATAGGGGATGATGACTGAGGTTGAAGGGTGTAAACCATCAACTTTCATTTAGATCCATGGGACTTGGTTGCCATGTGATGCAACCGTCTCTATCCATAAGGTCATCAATGGATCTAAACCTGGCTCAGGTTGAGCCCAAATTTGGTTTTGTTTATGGGAGCCTGGACATGCATTTTGGTTTGACAGGGCAGACCGATCAAATTCATGATTTGGGTCTGAAGGCTGAAATCCTTAGTTGCCTTTAGGCAAAGAATAAAACAACTGTTTCACTAAATAATCAAAGTTATCCAAGCACATAAACCTTCATTAAGCATAAATCAAGACTAGCACAAAAACCCTTACTAATCACGAGTATGCATGAAGTGGTAGGACTCCATGCATGTTAAAAACAGGAGAAATGGGAGTGAATGTAGGAAAGTATATTAGTGGAAAGGAAGTGAGAGCATGTTAGGAGTTGTAAAAACTGAAAGTAACGTCCAGTCAAAATAGAAATTACCGTCAAAATTGATTCCAAAACCATCCAAATGAAACTAGTTGTTCCTAAAGATGTGATTGGGTGTGTGCAGGGGCATTGTGGTGTTTTAAGGGCAATCTGAGGGCATTTGTTTACAGCAGGCCAAAGTTCGTTATACCAGCAGCATATGCATCTTTTGGGAAGGGAGGGAGAGAAGTAATGAGGAATGTGGACTGTGGAGTATTATTGATGCAACTGAAACTAATATTTTATTAAGACTGTGTTCATTAAATATTAACAACAATAAGCTTTTGTTAAATGAGCTTTTATTGCTGGGCCCGACAATGCAGGGCTGTTGCTGCCCACGTGGCAGACAGCATCCCTTGTGGCACCAAATGGGCCCTACACCCATCACATGGGACCTCCCCTTAATGTCATCATAAGAGGCTGTTCCCTACCCTACCCTCTTTCCCTAATATTTAATTATAAGAAGCATTTAATACTTGTATAGTTCCATTTCAAAATCATTTATTTGATAAGAGTATTGAACTAGAATTGAATGCATGCCTTTCCAAAGAAATTTATTCTTACCATGGGATACACCTTTACAAAGCAAAGTTCTGTGGTTAAGGGGGCACATGGGACTGGTTGGGCCAAAGCTTTTCAGTTTAGGCATTGGAGGAGAGGTACTTAACAAAAAAAAAAAAAAAAAGGTTTAATTTTCAAAAGTAATAATTCAAAAAAAAAAAGAGAGATCCAGTTCGGATGGACTGGACTGGTGGACCATTCCAAGCCCTTGGTTTTAAGGCTTCAAACTGTCGCCAACTGTTCGGGTTCGGTAGCGATACTTTCAACCAGAAGACCCAAAGATCTCTAGACATGTGTGTGATACTTTAGTACGGACCCAACTATTGGCTTTTTGGGGCACTTGCCCCCGCGGACCTTGGAAAAAGGCGAAAGTGGCTATGGGCCAAAAAGGGACATGCCCCATAGAAAATAAACGGTCACCCCCATTAAACTATAAAATAATGAAGAAAATAACATTATAGTCATCGTCTGTCCCCCTTAGATGAAAATCGTGAGTCCACAGCTATAGGTGCCAACACGGCAACACCACTCAACCATAAATATTTTCGCTATAAATGTAATCTTCTTCTTCTTCTTTTCTATAAAAGTAAACAGGCCTAACTTGGGACTTACCAGCATCCTTTATCCTTATTAGCAATCCCGATTTCTCTTTCAACTCAGATTTGGGTCCGAATTCGATATGGACCCAACCCGAACCATTGCATTTTCATCCCCATCACTGGGCCAAGTTGACGCGCGCGAGTTAGTGGGTCAGGTCAAGCTTTTAAGCTATGGACAGCACTGTCACCTAACTTGGGACTGTCCGGTCGAGTCATTTTTGTATTTTGTTTGGGTCTCAAAGTGCTGGCCCAGCCCACATGTTGTGTTCACTCATTACATGTTCGCATGATGCTCTACAAGTTCGACCCCTGGTTCCCCCTTTTTCAGGAATCGAATATTAAGTCCACTAGTGCCACCACCTTGGGGCCACAGGAGTGTTTATCCGGCTTACCTCTGGGTCCGGAGGAATTAGTGTAGCCCAAAAGATTAGAACCCTTTGATTGCAAAAAAGAAAAGAAAATGATGCTCTACAGGTGCATGGAATCATGTGGTCGTCCATCCATGATCCATTCTACTCAAGGATTAGAAAAAAACAGAAGTCGGCTTCTGGTCAGGCATCGGATCCGTTTGTTCCCATCACTTTCGGTTCCTGAACTTTTTTTTTCACTCGGTAGCGTGCGTTTCAATTAAGCTTCCAAAAAGCTAGACTGGCCTATTGGGCAAGTCGCTGCAGCTTTACATTTATCAAAAATCATGGAAATGTAGTCTCCTTCCCCTCCAATTTTTATATGAATTCAATATTATATAGGTCGCCCTTGACAACCAATTCAAAAAAAAGATTTGCACGCCTTCACAAATTCATGAAAAACTCATATTTGGCAATTATAGATCATTGAGGACTTTGATCTATGAAAATCTTTATTTATTTTTGGAACTTTTAGGTCCGACATCACTCATGGGACTTGAAAATCCTCATTTTATTGGATTTACGGATTTAAATCAGATTTTCTCAATACACTGATTTGCACTTATGTAAATGCCACATTTCTATTAGATCTGGGTGACATTTCTATTTCATTTATAAATGGGTCAGATTAGATTATGCCTATATATGTTAAAAGAGTTTTTCTTTCTTCTCAATTAAAATGTATTCTTCTACTAAAAGAAAAGAACAAAAGATCATTTCTTCACTAACATTTTAAAAAAGTAAAAGAAATGACTCTCTCTTTAAAGGCATGTTTAAATGCATATGTCTTCTGCAAAATTGAGAGTACGATCTCCAACATTGAAAATAAATATGGTTGTTTTCAAGGAAAAACAAGCGATCTTTTTATCCAAAGTGTGGAACAATCTACAACATTTTTATAAATTTCCACGGCAATTGAATTGGCACAAATAAGTTTGGAGGAGATAAAGAAAACACCTTTTACTTCAACAAAATAATTTTTATTAGTAGAGAATTAATCATTCAATAACTTCCTCGTAAAATATTATTATCTACAATAAGTTTTCTATACAATCTTTAAAATATTAAAGTACCACTCCAAATTAATAATACTTGCTGTTTTTCTATCGTGTGGGGATTCTCCACTTATCATTTTTTTTCATCTTTTTTTGGATGACTTCAACATCATCAATTAATTCTCCAGCCCATTGGCACATTGGTCCAATCATCCACGTGGCACGTGCCCATGTATTCGATACACAAATTCTCAATTAGATATAATGAAACAACAAATCAAGGTGATTTAGTCAAACAATAAGCAGCCTTTGTAGATCCTTTCTCATCAGGGGCAATCACGTCTTTCTTACTTCCGCCACGTTGTGGAATCCATGGGAAGCGGTTGACATTTCCACGTAAAGTCGTTTTCGTCAAAATCTCCACCCTCCAATCATACACATATTACAAAACTACCCTTTTTAGTAAAAAAACCACCACCAAGTAAACCTCACGCAAATGCGTCTGTTCATACCTAGTCAGCAAATCCAGACCCTTTATTTTAATGCCCTCTTGATGGGTCCGATGACTCAGATCACACCCAATGGAAATGACTAAAATGCCCTTCCTGTGCTTCTATATAGTTTCATCTGTCCCTCACCATTTCTCTCTGCAACCTGCTCTCAGACATGGAAGAAGAGACTTTTTTCACGTTGGATTCCGACCTTGACTGCAGCTTCACCAGCTTATCGTCCACCGCCTCCACCGAGCGCACGTTAGCCTCCTCCGCCGCCTCCTCCTTCAGCGCCCGCAGCAGCTACACCAGCACCAGCGTCGCCGGGAACCCGACCCACATCTGCAAAAAGCCCCACCGGAGCTCCGACCCACACTGGTCGGCGATCTCCACCGCCACCCGCCTCTCCCACGATGGCTCCCTCCACCTCCACCACCTCAAGCTTATCCGCCACCTCGGATCTGGCAACCTCGCCCGCGTCTACCTCTGCCGCCTCAAGGACGCGCCGTCCGGCGACAGGGCGGCCTCCTTCGCCCTCAAGGTCGTCGACAGGGACGCCCTTCCGGAGAAGAAGCTGACCCACGTGAAGACGGAGGCTGAGCTGCTCTCCTCCTTCGACCACCCGTTCCTCCCCACCCTCTACGCCCGCGTGGAGGCCTCCCACTACACCTGCCTCCTCATCGACTACTGCCCCGGCGGCGACCTCCACTCGCTCCTCCGCCGTCAGCCAGAGAACCGACTCCCTCTCCCCTCCGTCCGCTTCTACGCCGCGGAGGTGCTGGTGGCGCTCGAGTACCTGCATGCTTTAGGGGTCGTGTACCGCGACCTCAAGCCCGAGAACGTCCTCCGCAGGGCCGACGGCCACGTCATGCTCTCCGACTTCGACCTCTCCTTCCGGGCCCACGTGGATCCGATTTTAAGGAAACGCAAGGCGGGTCCCAAAAAAGGCAGCTGCTTTGGTCTCCCGGCGACGGAAGGTGAGGATGGGGTGACGGAGATGGTGGCGGAGCCGAGCGGGGCGTACTCGAGGGCGTGCGTGGGGACGCACGAGTACCTGGCGCCGGAGATAGTTGACGGTAAAGGCCACGGTAACGGCGTGGACTGGTGGGCGTTTGGGGTGTTCGTGTACGAGATGTTGTATGGGGTGACGCCGTTTAAGGGGGCGTGTAAGGAGGAGACGCTGCGCAATATAGCGACGAGGGAGCTGCGGTTTCCGAGGGCGGTTGGCGTGGCCGGGGAGGAGGAGGAGGCGGCGAGGGACCTGATTGGGAGGCTGCTGGTGAAGGACCCAAGCAGGAGGCTGGGATGCGCCGGAGGTGCGACGGATATCAAGAGACACTCCTTCTTCAAGGAGATCAAGTGGCCATTGATCAGATGCTACCAGCCTCCACGTGACGGGCACGTGAGTGGGAGATGTGGAAGAAGGAGGGATGAGAGGAGAAGGAGATGGAAAGTGTTGGGGGTTTTTTGTAAAAAGAGGTCCCTTTTTGGATTGAAGTCTAATAATGAAAAGAGTGAAAGGTGAGAATTATAAAACTGAAAATCATAGTGGTTACAGGTACCTGTGAATATGTGATATCTGTACTGTTGACATTAGATCATCAAAGTCAAGTCCTCCTTTTTTTTCTTTTTTAACTCAATCTGTATGTGTACTTCTTGATCCTGACTGTTGGCCATTGGCTGTAATCTGAATCAAGCAGATTAGTTTTTCTTGGCTGTTTGATTAGTAGTTTAGTACAAGTTTGTGGCGCATTTCAAGGATTTGAGCAATGTGTTGGACCCTAATAAATTGCGCAAAGACCAAAACACATCCACTGCATGAATGCTATCCTTATTGATTCCTATGTATTGGTGTGATTCCATGTGGAACTATGGTGGTGAAAAATTGGATTATATATTAAATGCAGTGGGGATATGCATATGCATCAATGATTTGATATTGAAGAACTTCTTAAATAATGTGTATTAGAGGGCAATGTGTTTGGGCAAATATCTGAAATTAAGGTGGTGGTGAATGTCATCATATGGTCCATTAAATTGAAAATAAATGTTTGTATCTACTTTTACATGCTGCAGGTACCCTTGCCATAGATGGACATTGAGATACTCTAATGTTATTTTATTTTTCCACTAGTGGAGGGTTTCCAAGCCTTTTGGCTAAACTAATCCCTCCGGGCTCATAGAGAAGCCGAGTAAAACCCTTGTGTGGCCCCCAAGTGGTAGTACAAGTGGATTCAACTTTAAATGTGTTTAAACGTGTATGATTGCAAATGTGGTTAAAATCTTTTCGGAGAATATATTTGTAGATGAGAATTCTAATCGACAAAGTGTATATGACTAATTCTCTTACTATGTCAAAATATAACTTTTGAAAAAATTTATCTTTGGAAAAAGAATATCTTTTACCTAGATAACATTCAAGAGGGTGTCTACATGTAACAGTCTGCAGAAACAAAAAGTACAGGCCATTTACAAGAAGTTGGACATTCATGTGATTACAGGTTTCGAGACCTTTGATGAAATAAAGCCATCATCCTCGCAACCATATGAATGAAATTAGTATTCTAGTTGCTTCTGCTTGTAGGTTTTGCTTTGGTTTGATTTTTGGATTGTACATGGTTTTGGCTTTAATTAGTAACTATGATTTTTGAATCTTGTTTTGATCCTAACTTTATAAACATTGTCCAGATCACCTATTGCAGTTGTTATACTTTCACCGTAAGTGATCCAATAACTGTCCACCACGTCATCCAAAAATTTAGGTGATTTTTGGTCCACTCACGGTGAAGGTATAACAACTGCGATAGGTGATCTAGACTCAATAAACAGTAGCAAAAAAGACCCGTGCTGAGCACGGGCATGAAACCAACGACAATTGCATGTCAAAACTGTAAATGCAAAAAAAAAAAAAAAAAAAGTTTGCAAAAAGATATGCGAATTTTGTCTGATCCTTCTTGTTAAGAAAGGAACATCTCTGAGAGCATTAAAATAGCAAGCTCACATTTATAATTCCTTTTTTTTTTTGGAAAATGAGCAATGAAAGTACACAAACTGGTGTCAAAAAAATAAAAATTTATAACTTGTTTCCTTATGCAGCAATACATTGTTACAGTACCATAAAATTTTTCAGCTTTATCATAATTAATATTGTTTAGCTAGCATTCAATATTCATCAACACTCCATCTATCATTTATCATTAACCACACTCAATGGATTGCCAATTTGGAAAACCTTAATAAACACATGTCCGCAAAGCTTTATCCAAATAATAACTGGCTTATTTTAATGCCATAAACTCACCCAATTTACTCTCATTAGTTGTTCAGTTTTTACGGTAATTCTTGGGGGTATTTAGAATGATTGTTTTTCAGTCCACTTGATTTAAAGCCATTGTTAGCTAGTTATTTGACATATAATAATTAATTATTATCCCATTTGACATATAACAGAATAGTTGTTTTGTTAGCGTGTTTCATTTTAAACAGTTGTTGACCCATTTGATTTAGAATCATTATTTGCTGGCCCGTTTTATATACAACATTACTTTGATTTATGCCATCGGTATATTAGCGTGCATATTCATCAGTCACCGGGTTTTGTAAAAAAAAAGGCTGAAGGAATACTTTATCGGGGACATTAAAGAAGTATCTAAAATATTGGAGATTTAGATTCACCTTCACCAAAAGTTAAAAGAGCTTTGCATAGTTAAAAGAATATTCGGCAAATGGGACCATGCAATTATGTCGACTTTAGGATACATCTCTTACATATTGAATTTCTTGTATTTCATCACAAATAAATCATATTATAGAAATTCCAAAGAAAAAAAAATGTTGAATTTGGGTTGGATTAGCAAAATCAACAATGAAATGCAATTTGCTCAAAAAGGTGAAGGTAGTTTTCACTTCTCCCTTGGGATTCACCATGACACAAGTTTTATCTCTAGAATAATATATATTAAAAGGTTAAAATGCTAAAGTACCACTCAAAATAGTAACCTCAGTGTTCAATTACTATCACAAAAATGATGAAGCTACAAAAGGCATGGCAAGGAAGACAAAGTGAAGATGTAAAAAATTAGAAACAAAAAGAAACAAAAAGTTCAAGCTTTAGACATGATGGCGTTTAAAATGATTGCAGGCAATAATACTTCCACAAATGTAAAAATGTTCGAAGAAGAAACTATTACCAGTACAACAACAATAAAATTACTTAACTGGTGCTAACTTTTTCTACCAAAAAAAACACAATTTCAAATGCAAAAAATAACATAACCAAATAAAAATAGCATCTATATATATACCATCTTGACACCAAAATATTGTCAATATTTTTCTCCTAAAATATGACTATCATTCATGAATTACAGAGATAAAAACAACATTAAACAACTCAGGGATCCAATATCTATGAAGTTGAAATGAAGGTTTTGTCTGATCATCATTGTTAAGAGAAAAATTATCTCTGAGAGTATAAGAAGAGATGCTTAACATTTGCAATTCACTTTATATCCTGAAATGAGCAAAAAAGCACATAAACATGTGTAGAAAACAACTATATAGAAGATTCATTTATTTTATCTGATCGTACATTCTTGTACATCCTCATCTAAAATAATTGATGTTAAAGCATAAAAACCTGTGTAAAAGCTATTCATAAGTCATTTCTTTATCTAGTTATATATTTTTATAGGCCCTAATCTAAAATAAAGCTTAGTATTGAGCTTTCTTATAATTAATATAACGTAGTTAATATCCTAATAAATTTCATCACTCCCTCTATCAAAGATTTCCAATTTGAAAGACCTTAATAGGCACCCATTTGCACAGTTTTATCTGGATATACTGGAAAAATAAGTCTAGGGGGGGAAGAAAATCAAATAATATATGATAAGATTGGACCAATTCATACATTCACTAAGTAGTAACTTGCAATCATATTTTTGACACAAACAAATGATACTTGTTTCCTATAAACATCTATGTTTTCTTCAAGTAAAAAGAAAATGGAAAGAAAAAAAATTCTAGCAAAAACCAAAGATCCAGAAATCTTTTACTTCTCTTTTCTACCCATTAACGTTTATCTACAACTTTGATACGATTAAGTGGTAAATCCCAATTGCTTTCTCCAAGCTAAACATCCGTTCCTTTGTCACATTAATGGCTTTAAAGTTGAAGAAAAATGTCATTTATCAGAAACTAAATCTAAAATTTAAAATCAAACATATAATATGAGTTACTCATACAATAAAAAATGGTTTTCCTATGCATATCATCAGTTGTTATAGCTTTTCCTTTATAATTGATTTTTTATTCGCCCAACCATGCAACTAAGAACACTAGCAGAAAAGGGCGCGCGGAAATGAATATGAGAATTAGATGTTCCGTAACGCCCCACCCCATACCCATGCATGATATTGTCCACTTTGGCCCACATGCCTCACTGTTTTGCTTCTGATGGGCCTCAACCTATCAAAAGGCATCATGCAAGGTAAGGGTGTAAGCTCTACATATAACCCCATTCACTATCCTCTCTATAGTCTATGTGGGACTCCGAGGTGTCACATTCCACCCCCCTTAGGGTTGCACGTCCCTGTGCAGTAGCCTGCCAGCCCTCTTGGCCCGCCCACATGGAGACCCGCCTACTTGCACCAGACCACGGCAGGGGACTCACTTGATATTGTCCACTTTGGCCCACGGGCCTCACGGTTTTGCTTCTGATGGACCTCAACCTATCAAAAGGCCTCATGCAAAGTGAGGGTCTAAGCTCTATATATAACCTCATTCACTATCTTCTCTATAGTCGATGTGGGACTCCGGGGTGTCACATTCCACCCCCCTTAAGGGGGCACGTCCTTGTGCAGTAGCCTGCCAATTTCTGTAGCCTGTCAGCCCTTTTGGCCCGCCCACTTGCACCAGACTACAGCAGAGGACCCACACTTGAACTAGTTGAGAGTCGGCTCTGATACCATTTGTAATGCCCCACCCTATACCCATGCATGACATTGTCCGCTTTAGCCCACGGACATCACGATTTTGCTTCTGATGGGCCTTAACCCATCAAAATGCCTCATACAAGGTAAGGGTGTAAGCTCTACATATAACCCCATTCACTATCCTTTCTATGGTCGATGTGGGACTCTGGGGCGTCACATGTTCATACATGGTAACAATTCATCAAAGAGGTTGAACAAAGTTTATGGCGCGATAGCTATACAAAAAAGCTTGGTTATTTCCAGCAAGTAAATGTCCACATAGAGTGATACAGAATCTAAAGTAAATAAAAAATGTGAAATGTTAGAAGCAACGTAAATCTATTGTTCAACATTATAAGCAGAAGGAAATTATCATTCAGCAAACTCCCACAAACATGAATTACAAAGATACTTTGTACATGCTCAGCTATTCATGTAGACGAAACATGATGCAAAACCAATATAGGCAACAAAAACCCATGAAAGCTTTACCGTACTCAATTTGAAGAGGACTCAAACTGAAGATCCACTCTCATGCGCTTAGCAACAGTAATCCCCTATCAAGGGTGCATTGAATGCCCTCCAAACAATTAGAATATTGTTGTAGAGTTGATCGTTATATATGTGGAGAGTTCATGGAGAGAGTTGCATCTTATTCATAATTTCTTGTAAGCCATTACTGAAATGAAAATGAAGAGGGATGAGAGTTATGGGGGAGAATAGTAATGTTTTTGGGAAGAGTATGGTTAAATGGGCCATTAATTAGTAGGGCTGATATTGGTGGAAGGTCAAGAATTGTAAGTCGGTCAAAATCAAATCTCAAATTGGCATGGAATTGGGAATTGAAACCCACTTCGCTTCATATATAATAACTAGCAAAACATGCCCGTGCTAATTTATAATATTAAAAAGAATATAATTTTTAAATGATATTTAGTTTAGATTATATTGAGATGGTAAAAATTACAATCAAAATTTAAAATATATAAGAAGGCACAATGTCGCAGTCTACGTCATATCTCTGACAAGCTGTGGGGCAGGATTAGGTAGATCTCAATGTAGATGAAGGAATAGCTTTGAATTTGAAGAAAGCAATCCATACCCAAAACTTGTAAAAAAAAAAATCACCCAATAATACTTGCATCATCCAAACTCTTTAATCTCCAGGCCATAATTGATATTTTAAAATTTTAAATTCACCTAAAGAAGGTTAACAAAAGTGGACTCTCGATGTAAATCTTAATTGGAATTCCAATTTCGCAATTTAAAATTAAAATTGAGATCCAATTTCCCAATCAATTGCGAAATTGGACTCCAATTTTGAAATTGAGTCCTACACCTTGCCCGTGCAATAGAATCATAATATAAAAAATTATAAATAAAAAAAAACTTTATGATCAGTTTCTTTAAAATTAAATGCAAAAGGACTTAGTTTGAGAGAGAGGGAAAAAAAAAGAAGTGCATAAGAATTCAATACCTAATTCTATATAGTTTTTAAAAAAAAAAAAAAAAAACACAAGCCCATGAAAATTGAAGATTAATGATCAAGAAAACCAAAAAATAAAATCAAAACAAACAAACAATATAAGCTATGAATAAAATCCAATGAAATTTGAAAGACACGTAGAAATAAAACATAGAAATGAAAGTCTATAATCACATCAATAACATAAGCAATTTAAAAGAATCAAACACTCATGAGAAAAAAAACTCAAAAATGGAGCACAAATGGGCAAAGACAAAAGAACCCACAAATTCATGAAAAACCATCATAAAATGAAAACTAAAAACCCAACACAAGTGAGAAATTATAATAAAATAAACAAAAAATAAAATGAAATAAATTTTATTAAAAAGGCTATAAAAATAAATATAAATAAAGATCCATAGACAATACAATGATAAAAGAAATTTAAAAGAACCAAACCAACTTATGACAATCTAGTACTAAAAAATGGAAATCTAAAGCCACAAAAGAAATAAGAAAAATCCATAAAAAGATTTCACAAAGAGAACTTAAAGAACCCAATGGAAGTAAAATAAATAATTAACTCATTACAAGCATTAAAAAAATAAAAAATACAACAGAGAAATGAGAATTTACAGAAAATCTGATTATAAAAAGTGATTTAAAAAAAGAAAAAAAACCAAGGAGAGCCTAGTACCCGAAAGTTGAAACAAAAAAGGAGAAAAAAAGAAACCACAATCTGTGAAAACCATACAAATACAAACCATAAAAATATTGCAAATCTATAGAAATTCTAAAATGTTGATTCTTTTGTATAAATTATATTAAAATGACATAATTAAAATTGCTTAAATAAAATATGATGAACTCAAAAGTAAATGAATTAAAAAAGATTTACCTCTCAAATTGAAATGTTTAATAATTGCATCAATTGTCTCAAGATGCTCACATTTTAAAATGGGTGGAACACTGATCTAAACTAAGCATGCAAATGAGACATGAGACGGTACTAAAAAGAGACATAAAAAAAAATTATTGAAGCTTCTCTAATAAAATACAATGAACTTAAAAGTAAATGAATGGAAAAAATAAAAGTTCTCTTGTTGACATAGAGAAATAGACTTATATTGGAGAAAGTAGAAAATGATATAATAAGAATGGGCTTAATTCTTTATTGAGATTGACCAATATTATTGGAGATTATTTTTACCATTAGTTCGGCATTCTTAAAAAAAAAAAGTGTACAATCAAAATCAATAGATAAAAAAGAAACCAGACAACTCAGAACCGAAAGTGGATTAAATAAAAAAGACTATGGATTAAATAAACCAGACAACCCAGAAATCATCATTTCACATTTATAAAAAAAAAAAGAAAAAAGAAAAAAAATCATATAATCAGAACAAACAAAAATACTTAAAATTCCTTAGATTAGTGGCACTTAGACAGTATGACCCATTAACACTCAAATGCTATTTGCCTTGATAAAAATAAGATGATATTGGGAGTTTCTTAATAGACAAAAGATATGATGGAGAGTCTAAATCACAGAAAAACTTTATTTGAAAAACTCTAGTATTTTATATATTTTTATTAGAGAATCAATTTGACCATAGAAATAACCCAGAATGAGGTGAAAATTTGAGGTATCCTATAAATAGCAAGCATGTTTGTCTTAATGATTGTGATTTTTAATAGATAGGGTATATCATAGTGTTCCACTCCATTTACATCACGATTTATAAAAATTTAAGCTACACGCACAAAAAAGAAAAGAGAAAAACCAAACTCTACCCTTTCTCCATCGGCAAGCGTACATGGTAGCACATCAGTTATATGGAAAGTTTTCCGCCTCCTTTTTAGCTCCACACTGCTGTCCCGAGTTTTTCTTTTTTCAATAATATTGTCATTTTCTTATTAATTATGAAACTTATTATTTTTGTTGATCAATTCCATATATTATATATTCATTTGAGTTTAGTTTTATTGTAAAATGGTTGTCATAGAAAATTAAAGTTGTAAAATGGTTGTCATAGAAATTAAAGACTATATAGTAAATCATATAAAATAGTTATTTCAAAAGTTTGATCATCTATACTTAAAGTACAATGCAGAAGTATGAAAATAATAACAACAGTATTTATAGGGGTCAATATTCTAAAAATATAGTTATTTTTATAAATATCTAGTAGATAAATTCCAACTCCCGGTCAATATTCCAAAGTGGGGCTAGGTCCCTTCCTCATTAACTAATTTTAAGTTTTTGTTGATAACTATTAACAAAAAGATGCTTTGTGGCGTAGTAGTAGGGTTGCTAATTTGAAAACCATATTGTTCCTTTGAAAATACACGAGTCGGGTTGGGTCCAAAAAGTGTGCTTTATCTCTGGCTCGACCTAATTTACCCTGACCCAACCCGTTTGCTAGGGTCAAACTAAATTAAATTAACGAGTCAAAATCAATTGGAGCGAATTGGAACTGATTTCCACTTTACTTCATATATATATATATATATATATAATTGTCCAATAGATAGAAATCATCTTGTGACCACTTTCCTTAATTGAAACATTATTTGAAAGTAATATTATTTTCAGAATTTTATTTTGAAAAAAAAATCCCCTAATCTCTATCTCAGATTATATAAGGCATGACCTTTGGAACAGTTTTGTTTTATAAGGTAGGGAGTTGTGATTTTAAATAGTTTGGGATGTTGTCAGGATGCATTTTATTTATCACAAGATTTGTACCCATAACATGTGGCAGATAATGGAACATCCCTTGCTAATTTATCAGCAAGCAACTTTTGCATAAGCTTACTTTAAAACTGCTATTTACTTATTTTAAAGTACCTTTTTCTTGCTATCCTTATTTTTTCGTTTGTTCTTTCTTATTAGTAAAATCATTGTGTATAATAATATAGGAAAAATCTTAGACAAGGCTTTAAGTTTTTGCAATAAAAAAAGGGGTTTTTATTGGCACCGGATTTTCCTCTCTCCACACCGCAATTAAAATAATTAAATATAAAAAAATTATAAACTACCCCTCCTCCCTCTCTCCCTCCACCCTCTTCCCTCACCCTCTCCCTCCCTCCACCCCACCCTCCCAGTCTCCGGCGGGGAGGGATCCCCTATCAGCCCGTGATGGCAACTCCGGCCGGCCAGCCAACCGGCTTCCCTCCCTCCCCATTCTCTATTTTCCCTCCCTCCCTCCTAGCCACCGGTGTGGAGGAAGAAGGAGGGGGAGAAAGAATGGAAGGGGGGAGGGAGGCTAGCTAGAGTTGTTGCCGCAGACTTCCGGCCGACGATCCCTCCCCGCCGGAGACTTGGAGGGAGGGGAGGGGAGGGGAGGGGAGGGTGGGGTGGGGTGGAGTGGGGTGAGTTTAGGAAGAAAAAAATATATTTTGTGCGGTGTAGAGAGAAAAAAATCCAGTGCCAATAGAAGCCCCCATAAAAAGATTTAAAAAAAAAAAACTATAGGAAAAATCTTAAATAAAGCTTTAAGTTTGAGAGCTGCTATATGTACATCCACACTTTCTCCATACACATCCAACCATGGGACCCCTATGAAAAAAACCCCAAAATACTCCTCTTTGGTCCCTCTCTCACCCTCTCCCTCTCTCCCCCCATCCATTTAAAGTGTTTTTCGACAACTTTTTCCTTCAATTCTTTTAAAACGCACTAGTTACCTTTCATTTAAACTCATGGCATGCTTAGAACAACCACTACATGTCGCCGATCATCATTGAAAAGCCAGTTCTCATATATCACCATGAGAATGCCGTTGATGAGAAGGATGAGAAGATGGAGGAAGTTGAGAAGAGTTTTGTACTCTCAATCAAATTTATTAAGTTTAATTAATTATTTTTAGCATATTTTAATATATATATATATAATTTGAAAATATCAAATCCTTTATAAAAAAAAAAAAAAGCAGCATGACCCTCCTTTAAGTCTTTCAATTCTTTCATGATTGGACGAGTCAAGCCTGAGCCAAGAGTTTTCAAGCTGCGTCAATAAAACCATGAGCCATGCTACTTGTCCCGGGACTCTTGGCCCGACTCCACATGGGAGGGGCACTTTGGTCATTTGGTGGACTTTTTGTAAAACCATTTATCAAATGGGCGTTACAATCTATTAAGTCTGAGCTCCGCTGGCTCATCATCTTAGAGCTAGCTCGAGCCCAGTTGCATTTCTTGCACTCGGTAAGGCGCGATCCTCCTCCCACAGATCAGCGACAAAACCAAGGCCGATACCCGCGCCCGGTAGGCGAGAGCAGTTGCGGCAAAAACCCTCCACACGACCGAGAAAAGTGAAAGCAGCAGCCGCAGCAGCAGCAGCCAGCAGCAAGAGATAAAAGAAGAAAGAAGATGCACGGGCGCCCGCGCAAACCCCTGAAACCCGAGGACTCTGCAGCTTCCATTGACAAAGCTAATAAACTGCGCGCCCTCCAAACCCAATTCTATCATATACACCATAACAAAATGTATGTTCTTCTCTTCCCTCTTTATCTCTCTTTTTCTCCGTGTATGCGCGTGTGTGCTGAAATTAGGGTTTTTTTTTGGGGGTTTCGATTTTCAGCTATGACAAAGAAGCTCTAGATCTGTGCGCGAAGCTGCTAGAAATGAATCCGGAGATCTACACCGCATGGAATTATCGAAAGCTCGGTGTAGAAAGCAATCTCCAGTCTCTATCAGATCCTGATTCGATCAAATCCCTTCTCGATGAAGAACTCAGAGTCGTAAGATCCCACATACTCTCTCTCTCTCTCTCTCTCTCTCTCTAAATTTTGTTTGTTTGATTCCGTTTGATCCATTTGGTACTAACTTTGGTTGATCGAAGCAATTCATACCTCGGCTCGGTTTTAGAAAAATCGGATTGAGAGAAGAAGTTAGATTGATCATTGTATTTAAAGGAGTGTTAAAATTAAGCATCCATCTTCATCTTCCCTTTAACTATGTGATAAATTTCACTTGGTAGAGATTGGTCGATCAAACGGTACGATTGCTCTGATTGGAGTGAAACTTGGGCAGTCTATCCTCATAAGAGGCAATGTAATGTGATTGTATTCAATCATGCAAAGGTGGGCCCTACATGGCCGGCTGATGGAGGCTTTAAGAGTTCTGCGTAGAATTATCATCTACTTAGTCTTATCCCATCCCATTTGTATGGGTTCAGCTCAGACGAGTTCTGCTATGTAATTATTTACTTGGCTGTAGCAAAGTAGAACCATGGAAGCTATGTCATTTTGTGGGAATTCCTCATTTCCTTATTTGTTGTTCTACTTTTAACAACAATGTTCAAAATCAATATTATGTGACTCTGTGTTATGTTTGCTTGGAATAATACATTTGGGACATATTTGGGCCGCTTTTAAATGTTGTCAACTATTGCATGATCAAAGGTCATTGTAAAGTTTGAGTAACTTGTCTTATCTGATTCTTTTGTTCAAAGTTCAAGACCCTACACTCCATGTACTTTTTCATAACCATTTTTGCCTACACTATTATTTAGCTCTCCTTCAACTATGATACTTTCCCCCATAGTATATTGTGTACTAATTCATCGATCAAGTCCCCCTTTACTCTCTATCACTTAATCCCACTAGGAGTGTATAACAATCTTCTTCTGAAGATTCTTGTTCACAACAATGCTCATCCCATTTCTAGAAGTACATTTTTTGTAATGGAAAAGCTTAAACCCTTCTCCAAGGTCCCTAGTTTTCTAATACGGCTTTTAACTATGGCCCATAAGGACCCACCAAATTGGTTGACCGACCTCCACCTAGTAAGAAGTTTTGTATATCCAAAGTCCGCGCAAGTTTGCAATTTGAGAGACTTTGTCTCCTAAGTTTCTTTGATGTTAAGTATAGTGAAGAACATTAATAGAATTTTCCTTAGTTAGGACCTCCTTTTCTTTATGAGAAAGTTGTAGTTGGATTGTTGAGAAGATAATCGGAGAAAGAAAGAAAAGCTTTGTGTTTTCATCACTTGGGAATAATCCCATACAGAAAGGACCTTTAGTTCTGATCTAAAGGGTGCTAGATCTGCGCATGAATTCACTTGGATCATTTGTCAACAGGAGAGATCTGAAAGAGAAGCAGATTTTGGTGAGTTAAAACACTGCTTTACTTAAGATTTACACTAGGTCTTAACAATTCATAAGCCCTGTGCGTGTAAATCATCTGTTGATACGTTAACCTCTGACTTGGTTGATACTCTCTTCCTCAAATTCATGAAATGTTATTGTTTTCAAGGAAAGTACCCAATGACTAGCATATTTTCTTTTTAAATGGTTTGTCAATTTTAGTAGAAAGAAAACAGAATGATCATACACTGGAGCTAGCCACGATGGCCCCCTCCCAAGGAACAATAAAGATCATCATCAAAGCCTTTCCCCCACAACTATGTTGGGGTCAGCTACATGAATTTTGTTTCTTTATTTCAGTCTATCCTGAGCTATATCCTATTATCTTCAAATAGGTTGCACTTTTCAGATCTCTCCTTGCTACTTCCATGCATTTCCTCTTCGGCTTACCCCTTTTCCTTCAATGGCTATCAACCTGCATAGAAAATTTTTTTTACCCGACACCTTTCAGAGAAAAAGAAGGTTTTATAGCCGACCCTGGATTGGAGGCAACCCTTCTTTATTTATCTGAGGAAAAAGAGAAAAAAATAAAAAAATAAAAAAATAAAAAATAAAAATGTAATGAGTTATGATCAGCTTTCCTAAATTTTATGTCTTTGTACCATATTTTAGGGATAGGACATTTACAATCTTTATTTTGAGATTTACACCTCAATTGGGGAGCTGGTGTTTACATTGCAATGTTGTTTTTTTTTTTTTCACAAAAGATCTATTGTCTAGGACAGAGAAGGGGTAGATGTGTTTGAAACAGGGGGCATGAATAACAATTTGAAGATACACTTTTTCTAGTCTGTTATATTTACAAAGGAATTATGCAGGTGGAGAGTGCATTGAGACAGAATTACAAGTCGTACGGGGCGTGGCATCACCGGAAATGGGTTTTAAGCAAGGGGTACTCATCAATTGAGAGGGAGTTTCGGCTTCTCGATCAGTTCTTGAAAGCGGATTCTCGAAATTTCCATGGTTGGAACCATCGGAGGTGATGTTATAGTGTTTTGGTTTTTAGACTTTCAGAGGATGGGGTTGAGAGTTTTTTTTTTTTATTTATTTATAAAGTTTTAATTTTTGATGTTTCAGATTCGTTGCAGCATTGCAGAATGTGTCAGAAGAGGAGGAACTGAAATTCACAACTGATAAGATAAATGCTAATTTCAGCAATTATTCTGCATGGCATAATCGGAGGTATTGACATCTGTTTTAGAAATAAAATCTCTTGTATTGATTAGTTGTGGTTTATTGGTAAATGCAAATGGGTAAAATGAAGCATATTGTCAGCAGAACCTGCAATTGGATGGCCATGTTTTCTTACTTGAATGCAATGTCAAGATATGGAATAGGAAATGTAGATTGACTAATGTAAACCAGCTAAACATATTTGATTTTGCCATACCATTAAAAAAATGGGGATTTGCCATCTCCTAGATCAGTCCATAATGTTAGCTGTTTGCAATGTCTGGTTCGATCAATTCACAATTTGTTTGGGTAGGGTCAGCCTTTTTTACCAACCAGGATGCTGCATCTTGGGACTAGCCTTGTCTGAACATATTTCCATTCGATGGTTGCAGCCACCCAAGTTGTGGACAAATAAAAGATTATAATGGATTGGCCTACTGATCTGGTTTTAAACAATTGGAACAGATCAGCCATTTGAGCCAGTCCTAAAGGTGGCATTCTTTGAAGAAAGTTATGTTTCATATCAAGGTATTTGAGGGTGGAAAATTGGAAATTATATTGTTGTCAATTCTGTTCATAAACCAGTTAAGACCTTTCAGGGTTTTCATGCCATGTAGGAAATCATTTAGTTGCAACATTAATTTATACAGCAGGAGATTTGTACTTGAAGAAACAATTTGTTACTGTATGAATTGTTGTATCTAAAAAGTACATTCGGGGAAACCTATGTGGTACCCTTGGCTTGAATATATCTCCACTAACTTTGTATTTGCTTGAACCTCATGATTTTTAGTACATTTCTGTTTTGGATGCATCGTCATTTCTTTAGGCTGCCAATGTTTTATTATTTTGGTATGTATCTAATTAAAATTGCCTCTCTAGTGTCCTGCTGTCTCACTTGCTGAATAGAAAGGCTCAAGGGTTTGTTCCAAGGGAGAAAGTCTTAAGTGAAGAATATGAACTTGTCCACCAAGCACTATTTACGGATCCTGATGATCAAAGTGGGTGGTTTTACCATCTTTGGCTTTTAGATCAAACAGTTAATCAAGATACGACGGTTCTAATTTCTTCCTGGCCTGTTCATGGTTTGGAACTGACCTTATCTAATAATAGAACTGAGGATGTTCGTCTATCATCTCCATTCCCTACTTTTAATTTGGACAATTTTGTGCACAAGGAAGGTGTCCCTCTGATTCTGTATTTTAATCAAGCTGTTGAAGGTGTAAATTCATCTACTGTAACTGTCAATTCCATGTTGGAGAAGAATGAGAATCTTATCTGGAAGCCTCTTTCAACTAACAAATCTGGTAAAGCCCATTCGTGGATGACATATCTGAAAATTCCTGATGTAAGAAATAGTGCTTTGAAAGCTCATACAATTGAGGTAAGCCTTGGGCATTCTCAGGGTATCATTTCCTCAAGTGGGTGTCACTGCATCTATCCTACCCGTTTCAGATTCACGCTGAATTTACAGTTCAATGATTCTGAAAATATGGAAACAGAGCGGAGTACAGAGATGATCAACTGGAAAGATGAGAATTTTGTGACCAGTGATGCTCTTCTTCAGGACTTCACTCCTACTCTACTTAGATGTAACCAACTGACAATCAACGAGGGCCATGAGTCAACAATTTCCAACTGGCATGTGGAGACTTTGGAAAACGAGATAGCTCTCTTTCGTGAGCTGTTATCAGAAGTTAACTGGTCAGTCTGCTTCATCACATGATTTCTTCATGAGGAATTGGACGAACATTAGTATCTACTGTCATCTGTATTTTTCATCTGATCATAAGTTTCATTTTTTTCATTTCATTCTGTAGTAAAATAGCAAAGCTTACACTTGCCCGGCTATTGATGTCTCTTGATATCGTCATCTCATCTGGGGCAATATGCAAACAAAGGACACATACTAAAGAGGTTTTAGAGCTCTTTAATGACTTGATAAAGATGGATCCTGTTCATTCCAGATATTACAAAGATCAACACAGCTTACTCCTCATGGAACAGGTAGTGTCTTTCATTTCAGTTTGCATTATTTTTCCTGGACAATGGTACGAGTGTTGGGATGCTTTTTCTATCTTATGTTTCTGCTGTTACTCTCAAATGTTTTTGCTTCTGGACAGTTTTATAAAGATGTCTTACTATCATGCTATTGTCACTGGCCAGCATTGCAGCTTTCTAACTCCCACTTTCTAGAGGGGCGACGTAATTTGGAAAATGTTGCCCAGGCTGTTTGGTAAATTCACCGGGTAGTAAAGACTAAGTAGGCTGTACAGTCAATAGGTGTAATTTTTACCACTACCATGTTTGGCTGGGTTCTTCCTATAGCTGAAGTCAATGCATCAGAGGGGCAGGTTTTTTCCTTTCACTCCATTCCTCTGCACAATTTTTTGGAGTTTCTTTACTCTCTTTATTCTCACACCCTCTTCTTCTGCAACAACTTGCACAGTTCCTTCAACCTCTGCAATAGCAACTCAGCATCTTCATCTCTTCTCCAATCCTCTCCTTGGCCACACCAGTTATGCAGCAACCAGCTGAGATTTCTTCTCTCTCTTTTTCTTCCTTGACCTTTTTTTTGTTTGCATCTGCTGAGGGGGTTTAATTCCAAGTAGAGATAGAGATAGAGACAGAGACAGAGACAGAGAGAGAGAGAGGACTTGCAGCAACAACCCATCTATTGGAATAAAGAAGGGAGGGGCGGTGTGGGTTCCTGTGAAGGAGATGATATGGTGCACGGTGTACAAATAAATACAATAATTATCAATTAAGTTGACTGATCTAGTTGTCATATGAACCATGGATTACAACCATCCAATGTGGTGCCAACGATCAAACCATCTGTGTACGATACTGTGATTAATGTCTATGATACATAATAATCTTGGGTTTTTTTATAGACCAAAAAAAAAGGAAAAAGGACAAAAATAGCTGTGTTTGTCCAACTCCAGCTGTGTAGAATAATGTACAAAAAAGTTGGTTGACACCATACGATACTGTAAAAAATGCAATTTTTGAGAAGAAAAAAAGGGTTTACTGGACCACTGAGTTTGCAAATATGTTTTTGGTCAACACCTTAGCTTTCATCGTACGTTAAATGCCCAAAAAATTTCTATGGGTATTTTTGAGAACTTACATTTCTCCACTTTTGTATTTTTTACTTAATGCTGTTGAGTTGTCCAAATGCTATGAAGTAATGCTCAATTTCCTTTACCACAACCATCCAAACACCTTTTTCATTTCACCAAGAAGTCAACTCCACTTTCAAACTACAATTAATACCCACTGATGTGACCTTTCACTATTCTTCACCATACATGCAAATTTGCCAAACAGCCCTTAGGAAATTGCTTGGGGACTTTAGAAGGAAATGGATCAGAGGATGGTCAAAAGGGAATGTGCTTCAGTCGTTGTAATCAATGTGTACTTTCTGAAGGAAAACGGAAGAGAAAGGTGTGATATGGGGGTATTTGTGTAGATGAGGCGGTAAGGAATTCATATGATGTTTCACTTCTACATTTTGGAATGTAGTGGGAAGTGGTAATTAAGGGTTAGAACTTAGACATGGTCCACCTAGAAGGGGTCCTTGCTGATGGCTTGTCGTGGGGATGTTGGAAACTTAATATGGATGGCAGCTTTGTAGGATCCAGAGCCTGAGCTCTAGGGGCACTTCAAAGGATAAGGGGGAGCTGTTCTTTGCCTTTTCATGGTCCAGGAATGGTGATTTCGATCAGGTGGAGGTTTTGGCTTTAAGAGAACATAGGAGACTCTTTAACAATTCTCTTACGGATTCTTTTTTTCCTTTTTTGGTAACCCAGCCAAGGGGGTTGGGAGCCTGGGACCCATGTGAGAGCCCGCATACGCATGGGAAGACAGCCACTCAAGTGGGAAAGGAGCCTGCACATGTGGGAAGAAAGCCCACACAAGTGGGAAGAGAAACCTGGACACGCAGGCAAAGGTGACGTACCCAGGGTTCGAACCCCAGGCAGCCAAGTGAGAACTGCCACTCCTTACCGCTCAAGTAAGGAGCCGTTCTCCTCTTTCGGATTCTTATGGTAGAAGGAATGCACTAGCCTGGGCAGAAGGTAAATTGAATGTGCCTTGGTTATTTTCTTTTGTAGTTAATGAGACAGTATATTGGCATCGATGGCGGGGCATCCTTATCTCACATTTCGAGGGACATTTTTTTAGGCCACATTACAAAGGAATTTAATGAGAGGGGCCACACCCTTTCTAAAATGGTAGGGCAAATAGCTGATTTCACCGTGGGAAATTCGCTATCTTTAATGTAATGGAGCTGTTTTATTTCTTTTGAATAACCTTTATACCAGTTCTCCCTGGACTTCTATAACTTGTATAGGTGTACTTTTTTATTATTTAGTTTAATGATATTGCATTTTTTATTGTTAAAGAAAAAAAAACCGAAAGATAAAGGCACTTTCATTATTGATTAATTGGATGCTACTTTTTTGTGAATCAATCCCATGTTGTTGGTTCCATTGTCAGAAAGTTGATAAATCTTAACAGCGCATGATGGAATATACTCTTCTTCCTCTGTTGATCCAAGTATCCAACCAAATTGAAGATATCTTGTTTTGCTAATTAAGTTACGAGTTCGACGTTATACACCAAAGAAAGAAAAGGAATGTTGCAAATATTAAGTCACTTCTTTATTCAGAATGTTGGCTGTCAGTCCTTGTAAATTGTGTTTAATAATATTATGTTATCGAAGTTTGGAAAGTTTGGATGTTATGATTTGACAACCAGCGTCTTGACTTGCCAATTCTCACCAAGTGAAACTTGGGTTGTGTTTGGTAACTCTAAAAATAAGCTCTTATTTTGTAATTTAGAGCTTATTTACATATAATAGCATTTAGTAAACCTCTAATTTTAGCTATTATTTACAAAATTAGAGTTTTTGCCTTTAAAAAAAATAAGCTATGGGTGGCTGCTTTTTTTATATTAGAGCTTAAAAAGCTAGCGCAAATGTTATTAGACAATGCAAAAAGTTTGTGTTTTGGATGAAAATAACCTCAGAAATTCTCAAAATGATGCAAATGGCGGGTTCTGCATTATAATTTCTAAAAGGTGGGCCTAGTTGCCACAATTCCTAAAGGTGGGCCCCAATCAGCTCATAAAATAAGAGTTTTTTATTTTTTATAATCTTATCAAACTCACTAATTGTAAATTAAAGCTTTTATTATAGACCTTAATCTAATCAGCTCTCATTAATTAGATTAGAGTTTCCAAATGGCCTGCTGGTTTCATTTTTCTTATTCTAAGTTCAACGAACTCCTTTCAGTAAGGTTAATTTTGAGAAGTTCTGTAGGTTTGAAAATTGTGTTGTTTGTGAGTAGTTCTATGGTTGTCATAGCACATGGGTGGGTTCTTCTATGCAGCAATTTTTGTTATTATGTGATTTGTAATCATTTATTGAAATATTATATGCATTTTGGTTGTTTTGATGGTCAATCCAGATTTTGAAATTAAGAACACTATGATATGCTCTTTTTGAAGCTGTAGGCTATTGCCTGTAGATTCCAAGAAAAAGAGTACAAAATGTGAACAGTCTAGAAAAATGCAAAATCTTATTATTTGTAAGTTTTAGCGATTATCTACCTCATTGTGTGTGTATCGTTCCAAACAGTACCATGTGATGCGCTTTCAATAAGGCAAATTTTGTGTAATTTCAATACTCCAGAGTGTTCTAACTTTTTTTAAGCACAATCAGCTGTAAGCTTTATGTTAACCGTGCTTAGGTGCATTACTTCGTATATTGGGTTTTCTCATTATGAGCTTGTTTACATAACCATTCACTGTTATTTTATATATTGTTCTTTTGTGGTTGTAAATTAGAATATTTTGTTTAAAAAAAAAAAAAGAAAGAATATTATAAATTTGAGACAAATATTTTTTTAGAAATAATTGTCATCTATTTCAGTAGTGAATTGATAGTCCTTAACATGTGAATCAATAAAGATGGGTCTCATGTGTACAACTCCAAACAACTTAGTCTACACTGTCTCTTTAGTCATGCTAGACTGCACTGGGCTGTTTTTCATTAAAAAAAAAAGTACCCACTTCTTGCGGGGTCCACTTGAATGTACAACCATCAAGGGGACAGGGAGATCGATAGGTTAGCAGTGGATTGGGGGTTTCCCCAATATTAGTCCAATCAAAAGATCCTAGCTCTTAAATTTAGCTCCTAAAAGCTTAATGGCTGAATATCTTGCAAATATATTAAGATGAAATCCATTAGTGCACATTCAGCTGATGAACGTACATCTTGGAAGTTTGCAAGGGTTTCTCTTTGTTTTCCTTAGAGATCATTTAATGGAAAAGAGCGATTGAAATTGTGTCAAACTTAGGAAACATCTATCTTCTTACCCCATATTCCTTGGTGACAGAGTTGCTAGCCAATAATCCCAAAACCAATTGGTGATAGGAAACTACACAAACAACCACTTAACAAACCCCCTCGGGTGGGACACCACCTAGATCAAGCCCACGGCCACACAAGACTATAACACGGCATGGGGCCTTCTTGCCCTGCGTACTTGCACCCGCACAAACACACAACACGGCATGGGGCATTTTTGCCCTACATAAATTTGAGCTCGAGACCTCTAGCTCCGATACAATGACAGAGTTGTTAGCCAGTAATCCCAAAACCAATTGGTGATAGGTAACCGCGCAAACAACTACTTAACACTTAGAAAGAAAATGATAGAGCTCACCTCAAACTAGTCAAAATTTTCTGCAAAATATACCAGAAATTTCATCAAGATCTCTCGGTCGGTATGATGCTTGCTGTTGTAGAAATTGTAGTTGCCTGATGACATAAGCTTAACACAGCTACTAAGACAGTGTGATGATATGGTTAAAAAAAATGCTTATCTATGAAGATCAGATTACTGATTGTAGCTTTCAAGATGCTAAATCAGGTTTTACAAAAATAAATAAATAAGGGTTTTTGGCTTTATTTGGAGCAAATGAGCCCGAGAAACTACTAACTGAGATCTGGGGTTTCATTCTGATACCATTTTTAGTAAGTGTAGTCAAAGAAGTTGATTATTATTGTTCAAAAATACTTTTGTTACAACATACTGATACTGGTGTCTGTGTGTGTGTTACCTTTTTTTCCCTTTGAATATTTACTTGTGTTACCTGTGAATCTTTATCCCAGACATGTATTGCTATGACCAATATACCTTCAAATCTTAGTTAAAGTTCTGAATTCTGATTGCCCTATATTTGCAATGGTTTTCTTATAGACCTTTTCTGAGGGATCTGCTCTGACTCATACATTTTCCCTCATATTATTTTGTAGGTGACTTCTGATGAAGAATCTCTGGCAAAGCACTTTTGGTACTACAAGGGGTTAACCTCCTCACTTTCCCAGACCAATTTCTGTCTACGGCTTAACAAATTATCTTTGTCAAGGATTGGTTTTCTTGAGCGTTTGCTGTGGATTAAGATGCTAGATCTTAGCCACAATGAGCTTCAGTCTATTGAAGGTCAAATGTTTTACCATGATCTTAACTTACATATTTTTTACTTAACAAACTGGCAATTCATTTGTCACCCCTTCAAGTTGCTTTTTTCACTGGGTTTTCTGCAGCTCAAAAGACCATTTAGCAGCTTTCATGATCTTGTAGATATAACTTTTTTTATACAAATACAATGGCCCATACATGCCTTTTTTTTCCTTCAGATTATTCTGTTAACTTCATGGACCACGGTTCTAAAAAACAATATTGATGTCGTGCATATGGATGTGTACCAAATCCCAAGCAGTTCAAAAGAGGATGAAACATCTTTTCAGAGTGCTGTCTGCTTTAAACTGACTCTGCCAAAATATTTTTCCAATTTTTTTTATTGGTAAATATTTGTCGACATCCAATCCTGTTGATCATACATTGTTGCCGTTGGATAATTTTACTAACTTCTTTTCAAAAAAGATAGTTTTACTAACTTGATAAATATGTACACCGAAATTTCCCAATTAGTAGTAGGAAGAAGCAATTTCTCAACTTGCAATTTGGGTCTTGTTGCAGGGTTAGAGTCATTGCAACTCCTCATTTACTTGAACCTAAGCCACAATAGAATCAGTTGTTTCACGGCACTAGATCCTTTGAGGCTGATAAAGTCATTGAGATCATTGGATATCTCATATAATGAGATTGGCATGCACTCTATCGACACAACGAGGTATCTATGCTCTTCTCCTCTGTCTCATACAAGAGCAAGTGATTGTCATGTTGAGGAACATGCAACTGTTAATGTTGAGGTGGCAAATTACTGGGAAGCCTTGCTGATCTTTAAAGATATGCATTTGACGCAGTTAGATATTGCTGGGAATGCCATTGACAATGAAAATTTCAGAATGTTACTGGTTAAGGAACTTCCTAGTCTTTTGTGGGTTGATGGGGCGCGGGTAATATAATCTTCCAATGCCCGTAGATTATGTTAGCCCCAATTTAGTTCTTACAGTGAGTTGTACCATTTTACTTCTTGGCTATTTATGGTTATTTGAAGGTCTGTTATTTTTTATGTGTACAGTGTGTTGATTGGATGAGGAATCTAACCTTGTTTTACTTGTATGGGATATAATATCCTTCTACAGCTGGGTTGCTGACTCCATTTTGTGTTGGATGGTTCTTAGGTATTGAACAGATGGGTTGAAAGGATAGAATACATGAAGGGAATATTTTATAGAATTAAAATTTCTCAGTACAGAATACATGACTCCCAGACTGTTTTTATAGAATTATAATTTTTCAAATTATATTGATACAAACAGAACAGAGCGATAGCTATACCTTAGATGCGATCTTCCTTGAGTTGGGTCAATTCAGGTTGATTAGAGTCAGGTCTGGATCTTATACATTGACCGTGCCATGTCTGGACACTAACTGGGTCTGGGTCTAGTATGGAGATTGGATAAGTTGGTGGTGTGGTTAGACTTCCTTCTGTCTTTTTTTTTTATAGTAAATATGATTTAACATGCTCCAATATGATACCATGAGTTCTCTAAGCTGCAAGATGATTCCGATCATCCAATTCTTTCTATCAATTAGACAGTGAAAATGGATATTATCATAAGTGATGTATTCGCGAGCCTGTTTGGATCAGCATGATTTTCATAACTGCTAGATCCAACTCACTCAGGACCTACAGATCATATGCATGCAATCAAACCACAAGATACGAGACACTCTTTTCTTTTCTTTTTATTTGAAATGAAAGATACAAGACACTCTTATGAACCTAAACCTAAACAATCCAGTAGGTGAACCACAGATCTTCAAATTTGAGGTCTTCTTCCTTGCCCCTGGAAGAGGGCTTTTCATGCTAAGGATTATTTACATTCTAGTTTAGGCTGGAGCAGTCGAATGATTGAAGTTTTTTTTTTTTTAATCCATGTTTGATGCAGAACACCAAAATTCACGAGAAAGGCAGAAAATGGGATCTCCCCAAATGCAATTTCAGTTGTCCAAACAGTCCTTTACATAATTAAAGAAAGGATAACCGTGGATTAGGAGAAATCGAATTCTCCCTCCAAATTCTCCAAATGCTTTCCTACCAAGTAACATTTGGAATTTCAAATTTTTAATAATTTGGAGGGTTAAAAGACCACTTCACTCCACTGTAAGCTGCTAGCATTTTGAATTCTCCCAAGTCAGAAATGCTTGTAACCATGCAGACCTTTCGAAAAGATAAATAGTTTAATTGGTTTAGGTCTTTGGGGAACCACCATCCAACTCAAAATCAGGGTCTAAAGCAGAACCATTTTTTTGATTAGTTTTAACTTAATGTGATAACAGATTAGCTACCTTGATCATTAATGTGTTTATTCAATTTGGATGTTTCTTTTAACCATCAATTTGAGGCAACCATTGGCCACAGATCAGGTTGGAAGGATAAAAAGAGAAGATGTTTCTCCATCTGGTTCCATATCAAAACTGTTAATTTAGTGGGCCCCAGGGAGATAGATGGGCTGCTACAAAATGGAGATCCTTACCCGCCAATCCTACTATCAGACTGTTCTAAACCTTCAATTATGGGCCAACATCCATGAAAAACAATCGATCAAACAGTTTTGAACACATCTAATTCAATTACTGGTGGCAATTCCAGACCCAACACACCAACCCAGCAAATTCCAGACTCAGGTTGACATTTCAACCTGATTTACGAACAGGTTGGCTTTGGGTTGGTTCTAAATATGCTGCTCAACCTGCCCACACGACTAGAATCCCCATATAATTTAGGGTTTGGGTTGCCATCTTAAACCCAAATAATTATCACACTATTTTCAGGTTAGGCACAGAAACATTTAACCTTGAAGGTCAAACTGACCTGAACCTGACTCGATCCAACCCATTACCACCCCTTGTTGCAAAATCTAATTTCTTTTGGTAAATAAACCATCATGAACTTCGCTGAATTGCATACATTTAAACCAAGTTTCAGGTACATAGAGCTTTATATACAAAACACACCACTGCCTTGCATCAGAAAGGCAAAATGCTGAAAGTGGCAAATTCAACTCTAAAGTTGCTCAATCCAGGCCCTTTCCATGAGCTATACACTTCCAGGGCCAAAAAGAGAAGAAAACAAACACAGTCCTCATCAAAATGAAAGCTTACATGAACATGGACTTCACCCTTTACTCTAATGCAAGTTTCCTGTGACGATTGAGATCACTGAGATACCTAGAACATGTGTAATCTTCCAAGTCACAAGCATCTAAAAGTGCCTTAAGAACAATGGGTCTATGTTCTTTTCCCATAGGCTCTGCTTCACCATCTCCACCCCTAAGAAGCTGCACTACCTGCACCAACAAAAACCCAAGTCCACTTGATTATACTCCAGTCCACAGTAACTTGTGCTCATGTCCCAGTCTGGGCCGGATCGAAGCTTTTACTAGCACAGGCTATTTAGTTAGTGGGCCTAATATTCAGGTCCATATTCAGCCAAGTTAGACCCAGCCACAGGCTAATTCTCATGTGTACCTGTGTGCTGAATTTGTCAGGTTAATTTGGGCCTTTTAAGAATTCCAAGACTAGGCAGGGATCATTCTCTATGGTCAAAAAAGGGCCCAAGTGCAGCCCATGGACTTAAAATCATATCCCAATTTCAATCCAAGATAGGCCTTGGCCAGGCTGACACCCAACAAGAAACTAGAAAGATGGGAAGAAATAAGAACCTGAGAAGAGGCTTTCTTCAATGACATATTAGAGGATGAAGTGATAGAGAACAGTCTTAAATATGACACCAATAACCGTAACTTACTAAGTGGACCCTAGATCGATGGTATAAGGATGACTTTTCAATTGTTCATTCAAAAGTATAATTTTCTGGGAATTCAGAGAATGCTTGAAACACATTGCTGTTACTGAAAATGGCCAGAAATTGGTTTCTCTTGTTTGGGAAAAGAAGGGGGTTGGAATTTGACAATCCCAGACACATGTTACCTTCACGATGATTTACCTCTTTAGGAAAACTAGCCATCTTCATTGCAATAAATATGAGGTTACTAACATAGATCATGTGTGAAAGAGAGATCATTATTGATAGGCATTACTAACCCGTTTCATGTGAGGGCGCATTGTGGATGCATGATCAATGCACATTGAAGCTGTCGACATTGCTCGCTTCATTTCGCCTGAGTTGTATGAATCTCCCAAAGAAGGGTCTATCAATTCTTTCACATTGTTTGCATCTAACAGTGGCTTTGCCTGTAGAGAGAAAGAGTATGTCCAATGTGCAAAAACAAATGCATTTATTCATGGGAGAGGTACTGCTTGCACCTCATGCAACCCACTATCATTAATCCAATCCCCTTGCACTCACTAACTCCCATAAATTAGCACTCTCAATAGTTTTGAATTACTCTCTTGCAGACTGAGGTTTAGAAGGTTAAACTTTAAGGCCCCTAAATCAGTGGTTGTGATTATCGAATAAGATGACTTTTGCTCGAAATCTAATCCCTAATGTGACCTTTCTAACCACATTATCACCCCATGATAGGCATGCCTCCAAGTGGTTCCTACAAGGGCTTAGATTTTTACTTCTCATAGGAACCACGGAACCGCGAGAGATACCTCTGGGTGAAAATTAACAAACATGTGTTGTTGTATCTTGACAACCTTAAATTTTCAATTTTCATGCCTATGTTCACAAAATAAAATGATCCCTACAAATTGCAAACACATGTGAACTTTTTGTGGGTCCACCTCTGAAAATGGGGAATATTTAGATCAAGTCCAAATTCTTCATGGGGCCTACCTAAATTGGATAAATCTTCTCCTCTTCATACCCCACAATCTCACCAGGCCCAGAACATGAACACTAATAAAAACATCATTAATTTTCTCAGAAATCTATCACAAGAGATAAAAGAGTATAATGTTTAAGGAAAAGAGGGTTCCAAACATACCCAAATGACAAGGCTCTGGCGACAAGAATCGACTGCTCTACGGCCTGTTATGAGCTCTAACAGCAATACACCAAATGCAAACACATCTGTTTTTTCATTCACTATGCCATGCATGAAATACTCTGGAGCCAAATATCTGAAGAAACAATTTTTGTATTAGAATCTGCTTCCAGGTGAGGCTGTCAATGGGAACCTGGTTAACCGAAGGACCCAACCCGATAAAATTTGGGTGTGGACCTATTTGGGGCCATATTGTATTCGGGTCCTATTAATGGTCAATCCCAGATCCATTTGGGCCCATGTTGCAAAACCTAAATACCACATGAGGATTGTTGGAATGAATTGAAAGTAAGTAGTAGTTCATTATGCTAATGTGAAGTCTGGTCTCAAATCAACTCCACTTGGAAAATCAGTGAGTCAAGTAACTCGAGAAACTCCGACCTTCAGATTGCGCAAGCAGCCCATTCAACTAGGGCAACTCAGTGATCTAGCAAGTCGAGTTAACTCACCTTGACACTGGCAAATCATAAGTGAGGCCTGAATTTAGGCCCAGTAACCAAATTGGCCAATGCAACGTACAAGTAATTAAGAAACCAACCATATGACTCACCCAAAGGTGCCTTCAATGGGGAACACAACATGGTGATTCCACCGATCCGGAAGCCACTTAGCGAGTCCAAAATCGGAAATCTGCACGTACATAAGAACACCAATTTGATGGTAAAGATGGTAAAAAAAAAAAAGACATTTCAAAAGACTTACGAGAAATCTTTGGAGAGATTTAAGGGAAATATTCAAGTGAAAACAAGTTCAGATCGCCTATCGCATTTGTTATATCTTCACCATGAGTGGACTAATAATGCTCCGACACGTCATCCAAAAAATTTTAGGTGATTTTGAAGTTAAAAAAATTAAAATCAAAAGAAACAGAATCACCCAAATTCTTGGATGACGTATCGCAGTGTTATTGGTCCACTCAATAAATCGATAGGTGATCCGGACCCACTAAGAACTAGTTCTCACATATTATATAAGAACTTTTTTGTGGGGCCCAACTAGCAATCCATCCAAACCTAACAACAAATAAAGAACCCCTGATAATCACTAATCCCAAGGATTGTCACACATCCGAATGGACTGAACCGTTGGATCGAGGGTTGAATATTTTTTTAAATATGAAGCCATTAAACTTGTGGGCCACGGATGAAGGGGTTAGGGTCATGGGTTTGGGGTCAAACTTGATACTTGGGGTAGTCTCACATAGATCTTTCCACCCTCCAGTCTCATCCCCAAATGGAGCCCACAATTGGGCTACACAAAAAAGTTCTCATATAATATGTGAGAACTAGCTCTCACTTGAATATTATCGTTTATTACCTGGGGCTCATAATCTTCAGTGAGTAGAATGTTAGAAGCCTTGATGTCTCTATGGATGATACGTCTGTGGCAGCCCAGATGAAGGTATAGTAGCCCTTGTGCGACTCCTAAGGCCACCTTGAACCGAATTCCCCATTCAAGACTCTCCTTTGAACCTGTATAACTGAATCTATTTTCATTGCTAAAATCATACTTCCAAAACTTGACTCGCCGAGAGAATCAGGCAGCATTGAGTCAAGTAACTCGGTTAAGTTTGACCGGGTTTTTTAATAGATTTGCTAAGACTCAATTGACTCAGTGATCAGCACCCTTTAGAGCTGAGTTTTTCACTAAAATGGTAATTTTTCACTAATAAAATGATAAATAGGTTAGGCAAAGGCTCAGAAATGCCAAAACTAGAAGCCATCCTGAACCCAACTCTTGTAGGTACATTCAAGTTCTTATTCGCCCTGACCCCATTAAAACCACTACCAAACTCACTCTGACCTAGTTGTCATCTCTAGTCATATCATTCCTTCAAATCAATGCAGTCAACATTGAGCAGGACTAGAGGCGGATCCAGATTTTCATTTACAAAAAGTCTAATTGTCCCGAATTCGGGACCGAACATCCACGTGGTACACAGTTGTGCTACATGGGCATTGACTTTTGGGGGAGCGGGAGAGAGAAAAACACTGCAGTGTTATGTTTGGTCCCGAATTTGGGAATGAATTCGGGACATGTAGCACCACTGTTTCATTTAAGGGGCAGATCCAAATAAGTAGTTGGGTTTTTGGAAGCAAATCCAAATTTTTCATAGAGCCAGACCCGTGATTTTCAAGTCTGCTTTAGAAGCGGATCAAAAATCTTCATGTGCGTTTTGGAAGCAGGACCAGGTCTCGTGGGGGTGCGACCGGGGGACCGCCTCCAAAACTATATATAGAGGTTTGCCCCTGAGTGGGACCCACACAATTAGAATGATAATACATAGTGGAGATTGAGGAGGAGATTGATTGTTACCATGGAGCACAGAAGCTAGACTTCCATTGGGGGAGAACTGGAGAACAAGGTGGAGACCCCCTTCAATGCCGAATCCAAGCAAACGGGCGGCGTTGGGGTGATTAATATGAGCAATGATCCCAAGCTCAGAGAGGAAATCGCCGATCCTTTCCTCTTCAGTCTCCCTCGTGGTTAGCCTCTTCACAGCCACAACCTGACCATCTGAGAGACACCCTTTGTAGACTTCAGCGTGCCCTCCCTTCCCAATCAACTTCTCTGCACAGTTCCCATTAAGAGATATCACAACATTTATTATATTTTGCAGCAGCAGCAGCAGCATCATCATCATGGTTTGGGTTGGGTTGGGTTGGGTTCATTTCATTATGATATTGTCGGGGCAATCTTCCTAAGGCCAACCCAAACCCAACCTAATGTCGGTTTTCTTTTCTTTTTCTTGGATTAGATATCACCTAACCTTGTGTTGATTCGAGTTCATCTCCCAACCGAAGCAAATGCATTTGGTTTTTTTAACCCCGAGGGATAACTCAATTGGCCTAGGACTACGGTTTACACCCGGAGGTTGTATGTTCGAAATTGCACTACCACACTGGGGCTACAGGGGAGTTTACCCGGCTTTCCTTTGGGCCCGGAAGGATTAGTCCAGCTAAAAGGGTTGGGTAGTCTGATAGAGGAAAAAAAAATTGTGTTGATTACACTTAAAATTGATGGATTTTCCCAAGATCACTAACATGTATAGTTGTACTGTTGATATCGGTGTGATTTTAAATTTTAGCTTTAAAAGTAAAGTGGAAGTTCCTAGGGGTGGCAAACAGGTGGGGTTGGGTCAAAAGGAGTTCGTTTGACTTATGTTGGATATAAGTTGACGGTCACCTAGCATCCTACCTGTTTTTTTTGTAAAAAGAGTCAAGTAAGCCTACACTCAATGCGGGTCAAACCCGACCTGTACAACCTACATCCGATATTGGTCCATCCATTTGACCCAAACCAACCCCTACCAATTTTAGATGGTTGGCCAAGCCCAATCCATCCCAAGTGCTAAGATTTCTCTGAGTCTACTTATAGGCCCCAAAAAGCTCAAAATACAAAAAGACTTAAACCACCATGTTGTGTGTGCACGGGATAAATCCTATTTGAAATGGATCGTATGAGTTTATTGGATGCTTGACAAGTAGTTGACCTTAACTCAACCCATTTAAAAGGGTTATATGGGTTACCCAACCTAACCCGTTTTATTGCAGATCGGATATATTTAACCCATGAACAACTAGTATAGGATGTGGGTCGGATATGAGTTGGGGTTGCGGGTGGCATAAGATTCTACCACCTCTGATATGCCCTAAGTTCATATCAACCCATATTTAATGCATGCTAACGTACAACAAATAAATTTGGGGCGGTTTGGACACAAGATGTGGAGAGCAAAACCATGCCTTATCAACTAATACTTAAAAATCATACTCAAGAAGCCATAGTGGCCACTAGACAATACCGATTTTTAGACAATTGCTTTTGAAGAATTATATAGATATTCAAGATTTGTCGAAAAAAAAATATTGTTAACTAGAAACTTGAAATTTCAAAGATCTCACTTAAAAAAGGCCACATCCAAACTCAACCTTCTGAAATGAGTATAAAAAAAAGAACCGGTAGAAAGGATAGGGGACCATGCTTGCTTTTGTGGTGGCAGTTGCCTTCCCTTTTGGCTTTTCCCTCCCAAGCTCATTGAAGCTTGCAAAAGGTTTTGGTAGGATGGGCACTCTTGGGCAGACATAACCGCTTTACTCACAGGCTCAATTGTTCGTACTATAACAGCAAAAGGGACAGAAGTCCAGGTCTTCTGTTTATTGAAATCAAAGCAAATTTGGTGATGCAGTTGTATATTCATTCTTCTATGATGTGGGTTCGCTCGTATATTTGACCCAAAAGGACTAATTCCTGGCTGTTGGTGCTCGCTGAACTCACACAAATATATACTAAGTAAATTTAGAAGGTTTCTAACACAAGACCTGGAGAGTAAGTCCATGCCTTATGATATTCCACCAACTCCAAAGCGGGTGGTGTTTCACTTTCAACGGCCCACTTCTTAAATTTTAAATAACTCCAAATAAATGCCACCTTTTAGTGCATACTAACAAACTGTATACAAAAGGCCTTGAATGTTTCGGATTTTACTCATGTAGAGCATCATCAAATTTCCCATGATTTCGAGAATATGATGATTATCATTATCAAAGCCTTGTAATAACATTATTGGCTCTTTCTACTAAAAAAAAAACTATATTGAGACAGCTATATGAATTTTGTTTATATATTGATCTAAAACTTTGAATGTATTGCACTTCTTTAAATTCATCGCTATTACTTCCATCCATGTCATGCGTTGCCTGTACCTTTTCAAGAATAAGACAATATGGACTCGAATTGATAGTGCTCGTGAGCAAAACTCGTATCAATGGAAGTCAAATCAAATTATTATGGGTTTTTAAGTGTCAAGAATTTTGGGTTATACACCTGCCGCCGTAAATGAAAACTCATCTTCCACCATAGAAAATGCAATTGTATACCCACAACACTTTTGAGGCAATAAAATTGAGGGTTAGGATGATCTAAATTGAGTGAAATTTTGCCAACCCATAATCCATATCATATCCTTCTCATACCTCCTACCATGTGATTGGCATGCATTGAGATGGGCCCATACAAACTCAGCATGCTTTTAAATGCAAACCATTTTTTTCTGTTCAGAAAAGCCCCCTTCAAGGATAGTTTGGTGATGAAATTAAGTTCATGTTTTAAAGCAATCACCTAGACCAAGGCCATTAATCAATGGTTCACATGCAAGCATAAGGCCAGCGAGATTGAGATGGGGCCCACATATTCACCTAAGTTGAACCATTGACCCATCCTGATGAACGGCCAGGATCCATTTTAGGTACATGAGTCCAATTGAATTCATACACATGCCTTAAGCAGGGGAGAACAGAGCAATGAAAACAAGAACAGAGGAAAACAGAATAAAACCTCTCACCAGAGCTGAAATTATCAGTAGCAGCTGCAAGTTCTTCATAATCAAAGCTCCTCCATGATGGTTTCCAAACAGTCCTCTCTTCATAATCTCCAATGACATCTTCCGCGCAGCGAATTCTGGCCAGTTTCCTGCTCAAACTTCTCCTATAAATCTCAGAACTGGCCAATGGAAACGTCGAAAGCCTTCTCATAGATTTCTTCCTCAAAAGACGTATCAAATTCCTCCACTGCACCCCATGATCTGCAGATGAGATACTGCTGCCATTGCTGCTGCTGCTGCTGCTGTTATCAGAGTCGACCCCTGAAATTGGTATCTCAAGAACACATCTCGGCGAGCTATTATCACTATCCATTGAATCCTTGTGACACCCTGTTACTGGATTATCATGGTTTTGACCTGTCTCTGCATAAAAGATAAAGAACTGATCATTTTAAAAGTTATACCAACTCAGAAAAAAAAAAAGAGTAGAACTTTTATTTTTCTATCTATCTATTCATTTATTTATTTGATTGAAATGAAGCTTACCGTCCCCAGATGTCATGGGTGTTGGTTGGTTCTTAATATTTTTGTGGGTCTGTCTCTGTTTCTTTCAATCTATGGTTCTTGACACAGATTAAAATATCAAAAGATAGGCTTGCCCTGTTTCTCATGCAAAGCATAAAAACATGTAAAAAAGAGGTTCTTTTGGTGGGTATTACTTCTGTTTTTAGGTGGAGTGAATAGATAAAGGCATATGAGGGTGGAGAGTAGGAGGAATGAAGAAAGATCTTTTTACTGCGTCCTCATTTTCTGCATGAAAGATTAAAAAAAAAAAAAAAAGGGTTCATTTTCTTGCCATTTCAAAGAATAATGATGACAACAACACAAGAAAGAAGGAAAAAAAGAAAAGGAGAAACAGAGAGTAGATTTTTGAGTCTTTTGCATGAAAAGAAGCTTACCTTCCTCAGATGGCCTTAGGATTTTGTGGGTTTTTGAGATTTAGCAATTTGTGTCTGTTTCTGAGAAAGGATCAAAGGATGGGCTTCCCATCTTTTGCAGAGCTTAATGACAAGAAAAGAAGTTTTCTTTGTTTTGTGTGTCTTACTTGAGGTGGAGTGAGGGAATATTAGGAGGTTGGGGAGATGAAGGAATGATGGAAGCTTACTACCTCAAGGTTGAAGGAAGAGAGAACAAGGGATATCTTCCCATACTGGTTATTCTCTCAGACAGAGTAAGCCAAACAAGCATGGGATTCCATGCTATTTAAACACACAAGGGAAGTAGTAACCATTCTACCTGTTATAAGTATGCAAGCCTTATTGTATTTTGTATGTATATATGTATGCATGTATGTATAGGAAGTGTGGTAGCAACTCTAAGGTCGAGAGGATTAAATGTACGTACAATTTAAGCGTATGTTCACTTGGAGGAAATAATATTTCTTTATTTCTTGTAAACATTTTTTCTCTTGCGGGTTTCATATTGTAAGGTGCAAGCGTTTTACGAAATTTTTGAAGAATCATATTTTGAGGTAAAAACCATCTTCTGCTGTCATGTTCATGAAGTAGAATCATATTTTGAGGTGAAGAATCTTTTACGCACCATATAAGGGCTTGTTCATAATTTACCGCGGCAACTCAGGTTGCGCCGAACAAAGCTATTTAAAAGAATATAAAAATGTGGACCCATTTCTCCTCTTGAATCAAACAAACCAAACAAATAGCTGGCTCTAACGGCAAACCAGATAGACAAATGGAGGTAACATGCCTCACAGGGGTATTAAACTTGTGACATCTGGTTTTGATACCATATTAATAACCAAAAACAACAAAAGATCGAGCTTTTAATGAACAACATAACACTTTATATCAATTAACAACAACTAAAACCATAGAAAATGGAAACTCTTAAATTTTTTTAACTAACCATTATTATCAAAACCTCCAAACGTTAGAAGAGGCGGCATAAGTACTTTTTCAATATTCCCCTTCAGGTATAACCTGGTTGGCGCAATTCTTGCTACACGCATTTTTTTCAAGCCAAATCGTTTCTCCTGGGATTCAAACTTGCAGCCGGTTGGCTCTGATGCCATTTTAAATTTCTTTATCTAACCATTAAAACTTTGAGGCGTTAGTATAGGCAGCATCAATATTTTTTCAATACTCCCCTTCGGATGGAGCCCACTCCTAATAAAAACTTCATTTTTACATCAAAGGATAATTAGGTAAACTGGGATCCATTGGCACCCCCTGCTGATGATATGGTGATAATGATGATGTCCACATGAGAGTCCAATGGATGGTCTTAGCTGACCACTAGAATGATCACGGAGCAAAAATGTATTGTGCACATGAGTACTTCCGGAATCATTCCTGTTATTCAATAGATAAGACTTTTTGTAGTATCTGATATTGATAGAACATGACGCATTCGGTTGCAAAAAATTCAAAGAACACCAGCTGAATTGGAAATCTATTTAATGAAGACAATGTATATTGGATATCGTCAACGAAAATGGCTTTTGACATTTCAGATTTCTGCAGGAGAAACTGAAGGGATAGGAAATTGGGAACTGTGTGGGACTAATTCAGCTGACTCACTATATATAATTTGGCATGTTGAGAACTTTTCATTAAAATTCCAGAAAGAGTGAAATTTAAAATGAAAAAGAGTTGACTGCCACTCCATTCTATGAACTTTTCATCTTGATAGTGCATTTTTTTTTTTCACATTGGATGAGTGTATAGTACTGTGGGTCTAACCCAGGGTATCAAGGGACAACAGGGGTCCAATCCCACTGAAGTGAAATGCCTCTGTCATTGAGCTTTTTTTTTTTTTTTTTTTTTCCAGCAGCTGAAGGGGGATGTGTCCCCACACAAACAAGAAGATCAGAATCTGCAAACACTGGGAGTGAACTCGAACACATGAAGAGCGACACACTCGCACAAACAAAAAGAGAAAAACTCACACATGCAAAGAGTGGGTGAGGCCAGGGTCAAAACCTCGACCTCCCGATGAGTACTGACGTGTTTTTTTTTTTTTTTTAAACGGTAACAAAGATCTCATTAAAAGAATGAAGAAAAGAATACATCAAATCTTTAAAAAAAGAGGAGTTGGAAGGTGTAAGAGAGAAGCACCAGCCACAACTCCAATTACAATATGACCCCCACCCAAGGAATAACCTATCCACCCCTTGCTTTGCTAGCACATCCGCCATTGAGTTGGCGGATCTAATCTCATGTCAGAAGGAGACATCAATGCGAGCTGAAATCTCCCTAATTTTATTGAAGAGGAATTGAAATTTTCATGCGTTAGACTTTCGGTTAAATACCCATGCAATGGCATTAAAGAGTACTAGCGTGTCTTACCACTCAAGTAAGAGGTTTCTCGTTACTAAGCTATTCAGCGCTCAACAATTTATGAAAGGTTGATTTTTTTTTTTTCAGTTGTTGGCCGTCTAAAGGTCAATATTACCTCAGATTTCATTGTACTTTTGGAGCATCCTATCTCATTTGGATAATGAAAGATTAAACGGTTTGGATGGAACAGGGTCCCCCACCATCATCAGTATTTCTTAGAATGCAACAAAAAACAGACAGTTAATAACCAACCAACGTAAGCAAAAGTGATGAAGGAAGAGGGTGGAGTTAGTGGGTGAACTAAACCTGTTAACTCCACACCTAACCTCGTTGCTTCAGTTAGAAATTAGAAGTGGACGTGAACTGAATCCCTTTGCCTTACTAAACACACCAGTCAAAGCACTTATTGATAAACAAATACAACGTATGAAATAAGGTAATCCTATCAGACTTCGTCCCAACTGTAGGGCCCATTTTCACTGAGGCAGGTCTAAAGTGACTGGCTTGATAGCAAAATATTCTATCCATGAAAGGGACAATTGATGATATATTTTTTGGGTATACCACTTTAGGGGCTGGGTCCTAGCCTTCCGGAGAGGATAGTAGACCTTGGGTGAGGTGAGGTGCCCTTGGGTGAGAAAATGTGACAATCCAAGTTCGAACATTGGATAGTTAGGTAAACTCCTCTTACCACTTGGGGCACGAGGCCGTTTTTCAACAATAGATGAGATTAGATGATGGTTTTATATCTGGGGATGATCTCAGCCCATTGATATGTCCATTGGAGTTAATCATGTATCCCAATTCTAAAGGATCCGAATGGAATACTCTTGGTGCGCTGGGTGTGGATCATGTTCATGGCCTGATTAATCACTTCACTAAAATTAATCATGTACTTTACATGTGATGAATTCATGATGATTCACTTTGTCACGCATGCTGTGTAGTTCCATATCGTAAAAAAAAGAAAAAAAAATATGGGTTCGAACGCAGGACCGGTTCAGAGTACTATTGGGGTTCCATTGACTTGACTTAGAAAGTCAAGTTCATTTCCAGACTGGGACAAACCAGAACCCGACTTGATATCAACAAGGACTACAAATTTGGATGAGCATCGAGAACTTTGAACTGGTCAATTAAATAAAAGGCGTTGCTATTATCAATTTTATCATCCCAACCACTTTCATTTCAAACTGATGTGGATTGTTATACTAATCCAAGTCAATGTCTTGAGAACACAAACCAATTAGAGGGACTCACCAATCCCATAACGGTCTCCCACAGTGATAGACAATTACCATCTTCTATGTTCTGTACAGTATATACCATGTGGAAAGTGGGTCTATTGTTCATCTGATTAGGTATTTTATCTGCTACACTTTTCTAGTTTGAAACAGGGATTAGGTTTGGTAGTCCTAACATATGGTGGACCAACCACCTTTATCAGTAAGTTTAATAGAAGTTACTTTAGTTAGGAATGAAAGGGCAGTTTGCAAAAAGGATATCACTTTAAATAGGCACATGTTGGGCATATAATGTGAGATATAGATGGCCCTTGCTGTGGATACATATGAACTCTTACTTAAAAGTCTAATTGAAGACTATTTTAATTATGCTAGTTAAGCATTTCCTCTATTCTGATTGCATAGTGATCTTCCCATCTTCCCCATGGACGTAGGCCAAAAGCCGAATTACGTAAATCTCTGTATTTTCTTTGTGCGTGATTGATCTCCTCTCATACGCCCTAGATCACAACATGGCCTATAATGTGAGATCTAGATGGCCCTTGTTGTGGATACATATGATCTCTTACTTAAAAGCCTAATCAAAGACTATTTTAATTATGCTGGTTAAGTATTCCCTCTTTGCAAAGGATAATGCAGTTCCAAAAACATTGCACTCCATGAATTGTAAAGATAAAATTGAAAGAAGAGTAGCTACAACCTTAATATGCTCTTGGCCTAGTGGCTAATAAAACGAAAATATCATTAGCAAAGGTTGATACAAATTTTGTGCTCACACTTGCTACTCTACATCAATTGGCCCTTACTCTTAAATTCGAGAAGAGTCCTTCTTAAGTTCGTAAATGAATTATACCAAGGGCCTATTTCTTTACAAGAATTTAAAGAATTTATATCTAGAGAATTTGAGGACTTTCCAAATGTTGTCCCCATATGAAATTCCACAATCCTCTTGGTGAGAGAACGTTTGAAATGCTAATGAGGTTGGAATTCTCAAAGATATTGCTGACCTTTTAGGTGGTTGGATTGAGAATTCTAGTAAAGGAATCCGGCATTTTAAAATTTTAAAGGGGTCGATTGTCATCGTATCAATATCAGGAATTTCCAACATGACACTAGTAAGGGGTGCCTGAGATCACCTAATTCAAAATCGATTGATCCACTTTAAAGGTAGTGTAAAAATCAGAAAACTCTGAAACTCTTAATTCAAGGGCTAGAAGAATTTTGTAGGATAATTTGCTTCAAAAGCCACCTTTTCATCTCACCTGCCTTTTTGAATTCCATCGAGATGGAGCCTGCAGGATACTAAGCACAGAAGTCAATCAACCTAGGTTGATCAGAGTCGCTCTCTTAAGTATAAATGGTCATAAAAATTTGATCTCTCTTGGGATTAGTGATAAGACACATGGACCCCTATTTGCATGTGATCCAGCTATCCATTGAACTGTATTTACCAAAAAAAGAGAAAAATAAACTACCCATAGAACTGTATTGAGAGGGATAATTGGGTGTAAAGCCTCTGGCAGTTTAAGAACATGGACCTACATGTATTTGTGTCTATTCCTTTTAGATTTGCAAGGTCAGAATAGGGTCTGGGCTTGATTAGAACTCAAGAGCCAGATCGAGATCAATCAGATCTTTACTAGTTCACCCAGCCCAAGTCCAACTCGGTATTATTTTCTTTCTTTTTTTTTTTCTTTTTTTAACTATCGGAAGATTCTCAACTCTTTGGGCAGGACTAATCGCTCTGGGCCCAAAGGGAAGTCGGGTAAACTTCCCTATAGCCCCAGTGTGGTAGTGCAGTTTTGAACCTATAACCTCCGGGTGCAAAACGTGACCCTAGGCCAATTGAGCTATCTCTTGGAATTAGCCCAACTCAGTATTCAACAATTTCCATCCGAACCAAACCCAACGCATTATTCTTCAATTCTTCTTCGAAGGTTTAATCAGATCTGGGCGTCGGCTTTGCAGTTTTGCTAATTAATCGGTTGGGTGATCGAAGGTCATTCCATCCCCACCATCTAGGGATGCTGGTTGAAGGTCATTCCATCCCCACCATCTAGGGATGTTGGCAAGAGGCACTCAACCAACAATGTCCCTTGCTGGTTTGAATTTGATTGTTTTGATCATTGTAGTTAGTACATGACCCACACAAGTCACTTTCAAGTTAGCCTTGGCCTTGCTTGGATTCTCCTTGAAATTTACAATGAAGATGTTAACCATTTGATCGATTACATTTCACCAACATAACTGCCTTTGCATGTAATTGTTCTAAATTAGGTAACAGTTCTGCGCGTAAAAATGCGATTTGGACCTTGATTTTCAGCAAATCTGCAGAAAAAGTCCTCAGGTAATTAATGAGAGCTAATTAGATTAAAGTCTAAGATAAAAAGCACTTAGTTTTTTAGTCATACTTTACAATTAGTATGTTTATAAAATTATAAAGAAAAAAAAAAAAAAAAAACACTCTTATTTCATGAGGTAATATGGACCCACTTTTAACAATTGTGGTAATTGAACCCTACCTTTAAAATCACAATGTGAAACCTACCATTTGCTGTCATTTTGAAAATCTTATGAGGTCATATCCATCCAAAAGACTCGCAAATTTTACATTTTCATTCTCCATTCACTATGGCTAGAAAAGTTCCAAAAGAATTGGGGCCCACATAGAGTAGACCTGCGAGATGCATTTGGTCTAATTTCTTGGTTAAATGGGCTAGATATGTGCCTAATATGCTTAAGGGCCCTGGTACAACTAGTAGTTTGAAGGCGAATATAATTCTCAAGTCCATTTCCCTTATCCAGCTATTACACGGAAGCCCATTTCCCTTGTCACAGCTATTACACGGAACCGTATAACACTTACTAGGAACTCCATATTGGAGCCCACATAGAGATTAATTAGACTATTCAAGTTGAATCACATTGCCTCTAGTGGTATATCCTCATATTACTTTAATAGGAATTATTATAATAACCCGTGCTAAGCACGAGTCAGTACATACGTTGCGAATTGAACATCCATACATTCTCATTCTAAAGAAAATAATAATTAATGCTCACTGCAAATAGATTGGAAATAAAAAGAGAAATGAATTTAACAAAATTATTTTTTCTCCACCAATGATTAAAGGAAAACATCATACATACCTTTAAAGAATAACTAACTATAAGAAATCTAGTAAACATATTATATGCGAACATGCATTATAAGCAAAAGTAATTTTCAGAAAGAAAATAAAAGAAGAAAAGACGACGAGCAGGAGTAGAAAAGGAGTAGAAGTATGATGCAAAGGGGGTAAGAGAACACATGAATGAAAGTTGAGTAAAAAAGGAGGTGTTGCATAAAGAAAGAAGGAGAACGAAAAAATCCAAATTTAAGTGGTTGCATGGGATAGAAGTGACTGGTTGTACGAGATGAGAGATAAGAAATGAGTTGCATAATTGGAAAATTACTATTAGAAGTGGGGAGATGATTGTAATGTGTACATGGGATAACTGAAAAGTCCAAATTACAACTGATGGTCAAAATTATTCCCAAAACGCTTCTCTTTAATATATATTATAATAGGACCCACCGTAAGATTGATCACATGATTGAAAATGTGATTGGCTGTTGTGACATCACTGTTGAAGTGGAGTTAATTATGTTTCCATCATGTGTTTAATCGAACAGTGAGACCCACTTTTATTGAACTGAAGTTTGAGAATATATTCCTGTAGAGGATGAGACTCATCTTAAACTGTTCATATTATCTTTGCAGACCGTAAGATGGAGTTCCCGACATTTGTTACACAATTCGATACAATAGTTGTGACAGGGGATCCAGACTCGGAATATCTAGAATTGTGTTTACCTTTTAGTCCTATGGGCTAGATCCGAGCGTGATTAATAGAATAATAATTAAATGATATGGGCTTATGCAATGACTAATATCAACCTATTCTTTTTCCTATTTCTCAGAAATGCTTTGAGAAAGTGACTAAAAAAATAAGAAAACGCAAACATTCAATCTCTCTACTTATTTCTTTATATATATATGGGAGTTATTCAAGTGAGAACAGTTCTCACTACAATTGTGCGAAGTCTTATTGGGACTGTCGATTTCTGCACATCATCCAACGGCCGGAAGAAATGACATATTAAGAGACGAAAAAAGAAAAGCCGGCCTACTTTTCATTTTCCCCTCTCCCGTTTCGTCCCTCTCTTCCCCCCTCCCGTTTCCTCCCTCCCCCCAACTCACGATCTCTCTCTCTTATTTCCCACGGACACATCTCTCCCGTCTCACTCTTTCTCCCGCCCTTAATCTCTCTCCACCGTCTCTTTCCTTTCTTCCGATCGAAACCTCTTCCACCCCAAATCTCTTCCTCTCACGATCTCTCTCGTTTTCCACACGGTGCCGCCGCAAATCCACGCACAGTTGTGGTGCTACAATCTCAAATCGCGATCCTAACCGCATCGAGAGGTATGTTACATCTTCTTCCTCTTATTTCCTTTTTTCTAGGGTTTTTTTTTTAGGCCAAAGACTGCGTGACATTATTTGGATCCAGTACCATTGTAGGAATCCTCTATTCAAAGATTATGTGTCTAATTATAGTGTTTGGAAACATTGATTTTTTTTTTTATGAAAACTTTGTTTTATAGGTTTAGGGAAATGAAATGTTAGTAGATTGCAGGCCACTAGCTGCTAAACAGAAAGGAAATGTGCCGAACCACTAATAACTCATTGGTAGACGTACTTCACTTGCTAGAGTTTCTTCTTTTTTTTTTTTTGAAAGATTAATTTTCTAGGGTTTCTATCTTTGGCTAAACGCGATTACATGATTCATGATTGATTGCGGGAGAGAACCTAGCATCCAACTTGTAACAAAGAAGAAAATGAACAGAACAGTGAACATTTTCACAAATAAATCATGATTACAGAAATACATGGCCTGATGCAGGATGATTATCTCTACAACCATAGCTTCTACTTCTTTTGGATACTCACTTTATATCTTCATTTTTTTCTCTTCTTGAAATACAAGTGTTTGAAATCCTTGAAATTCAAATGCATGAAACAAGTAGGGCCTCTAGTAAATAATCTACCATTTTGTCTATACTAATCTGAAGAAGCATCTCATTTTTTAAAGCTTTGGCACAGATCCATCTCATGATGGACGACACAAATCCATCTCATGATCCTGATCTTGATTTGCAACTTTGGCTTCCGATCCATCCACAGTCTCCTATCCATTTACAGTCTCCGATAGCATCTGAAGTCGCTGGCAGCCATGTAGGTTACCATCTCTATTTCACTAAATCTCTCCCGTCTTAGTATCTCTATCCATAGAAAAATAATATTATGATAAAACTTGCGATTAATTACTTTCCTTTTTTTTTTATTCTGTTTTGCATGTATTGTCTTGGTGTGCTTAAAATGTACAAAAGATTGACGATGTAGCATCTTTACCAATTAAAACATTTGTGCCACAAGTTGATGAGGAGAAATTACCAAAAGTAGGCCAAGTTTTTGAAAATATAGAGGATGCTTATAATGCTTACAACACTTATGCGAAACCGGCGGGTTTTAAAATTAGACGAAGCTTGGAGACGAGGGTTAATAACCAAGTAGTGAGAAAAAAATTTGTATGCTCTAAAGAAGGTTGTAAGAAAAAAAGACGTAGTGGGGAAAGACGGACCTCAGATACACGGGAGAATTGTTGTGCATATCTTCAGTTAAAAAAAAATGAAAGGGGGGCACTGGATTGTATTTAAAATTGTTGTGGAATATTCTCACCTATTAAGTACCCCTAGAAAAACCCACATGCTATGGTCACACCGTCGGATTGACGCCCAAAAAAAATTTTTTGATAGAAACTTTTGGGGCTGCTAATATCAGACCACATAAGCAAATGGGGATTTTAGTGTTGCAGTTAGGTGGGAGAGATAAAGTTGGTTTCACAGAAACAAACTTTTGAAATCATATTAGAGACAAAAATGAGGAAACAAAGGACAATGACGGTGATATGTTTTACGAACACTTTAGACAATGGAAGGAGAGAGATCTAAGGAATGCTTTTTCTATTGAGAAAGATGATGAGAACCACATAAAACATGTGTTTTGGGCTGATTATTATTTTCAGAAGTCATATGAGGAGTTCGGTGATGTTGTCTCGTTTGATACAACGTACAATACAAACAGATATGGTCTCATTTTTGGCGCGTTCACTGGAATCAATCATCATGAGTAGTCTATACTATTTGGATGCTGCCTAATCTCAAATGAGGCATTTGATACATTTGTTTGGGTTTTCAATAAATGGCTTGAAGCAATGCCGTGAGACCCACCAAAGTCTATCTTGACAGATCAGGACCCCGCAATGACAAAAGCCATTAGGTTTGTTCTTTCAACTACGAACCACCGTTACTGTTTGTGGCACATCATGGAAAATTTACAAAAGAATTTGGGTGGAGCTGCGATACATAAGAATCACTTGATCCCAACTATTAAAAAAATCGCATTCAACTCTTTGACAACTGAAGAATTTGAATCAAGATGGAAGAATATGTTGATAAAAGAGGACGTTGCAAAAAATGATTGGCTAAATAGGATGTACGATATCCGTCATATGTGGGTGCCTATATATATGAGACACATTTTTTTTGGAGGGATGTCTACAACTGGAAGGAGTGAAAGTATCAATGCTTTTTTAAAGCAATATGTGACACAAAAGAATGGTCTGTGTGGTTTTATGTTTCGATTTAAGCAAGGGATTGCAACTCAAAATTACCGTCAATTGAAGGCAATTCATGACACTTCTAATGGAAGGCCAAAATTGATGACAGACTTGCCGATGGAGAGGCAAATGTCACAAATATATACAAAGAAGATGTTTTATAAGTTCCAAGATCAGTTCATGTACATAACATCTGGCATTGCTGAGATTATAAACGATGACGTGGAATAAAGAATTTATAATGTTTCATCATTCAAAGATAACAATGAAATTGAAAGGGTCGTCATTTTCAAAAAGGATGAAAAAGAAGCGAAATGTTCTTGTCAACTATTTGAGTTCCAAGGCATTCCATGTGAACACATCATCTGCGTTTTGAAACAAGAGAAAATATACACACTGCCTGATCAATACATTTTGAAAAGATGGACAAGGTATGCGAGGGTAGATGATGATTCTGACAAAAGTATGTGCTCTAAGTTTGACGGGTCATTGCTAGCATGACATGGAGATTTATCATATGATGCATCAAATATCATTGATGAAGCGTCATTGTCTAAGGAAGCATATCATCATGCAAAATCAGCTCTACAAGACCTTAAAAAAAGGATTCGCGAGATAAATGAAAAGGAAGTGATGGCTGAAGATGATCCTAAGAGAAAAAATAAAAGTGCAAGACCTGCAGAGAGATATCTTCCACCGAAGCATGCAATTACAAAAGGTCGTTCAAAGAGACTGAAGTCCTCTAAGGAAAAAGCAAGGAAGAAAGATCGACTTTGCCAGGGTTGTGGCAAGCGTGGGGTTGCACATGACAGACGCAATTACCCTGGGCTTGACAAGAGGTACCATTCAGCTATAAATTTTTCCTACCAATTCATTTTTTTAATTTAATATACATTGACAAACTTTGTTTAATTTTGCCTGCCTTTTTTTTTTAGTAGTATTGCACATGACAACTCTGAGCCATTAAATGAAAATGAGGCATCAAAGAGATCCTCTAAAGACGAGACATTAACACAATTAGAAGGTATACATTTTTCCCTTTTAATTAATCAGTCAATTTAAAAAAATATTATTCTCATAATAATGGATTCTTTACATTACTGTTATCATACAAATCAGTTCATGTTTGGTGACAGGATTAATTGATGCTCATGTGGGGTCCTTCCCTCTCTCTCATGATTAATTGGATTATCATATTAATTGAAGCTCGTGGCAGGATTAATTTTCCCCTTCTCTCTCAGCTGTTTGTGGAGTATGGAGTTATCTGGATTGTCCTCTTTGTGGAGTTTTTCTGTTTCTTCTCTCTGCAGAGCTAGTTTTGTAGCGCCCTGTTGGCTCGCGCTATGATTAGTTGCAGTGTTCCGGGAGATCTTTTTCCTTGAGTAATGTTTTCTCGTGGTTTTGGTGTGCTGGGGCTAGCTCTGTTGCAGAGCTCTTTCGTATAGTTGTGGAAGGCTGTGCTGTGTGAGGGTGGTGCGGTGCGGTGCTGTGCTTTTGGCGTGCTGCAGTTTCATCCTTTTTTGTTAAAGCAGTTTCTTTTTGGTTGTGTGCAGTGCTTCTGTGCTTGGAGCTGTCCTGCAGAGCCTTCACTTTGTTTTTGATTGGCTCCTGTATTGGCTTCCTCCCTTGGGATGTGATCTGTTTTTAGGAGTATTTTGGTGATGTTGTTGAGGTGTGTTGGGGCCTTACAACCAGTTAAGTAGCCCAGTTGCAGAGCCCTTTTGTTCTGCCTTGCCTGGGGTGGTTTCTTTCTCCTTGCTGTGAAGTGCTGGTTTGTGGGAGTGTTGGGATGTGCGGTTCAATGCTTTAGAGTTCTGGCTGTTTCATCTTTGTTTTGTGAGCAGAGACTTTGGCTGTTTCATCTTTGTTTTGTAACCAGAGTCTTTGGCTGTTTCATCTTTGTTTTGTAACCAATTAGTAAAAAAAAAAAAGAATTAATGTGATTGCAAATGTATCATGTGGAGATTGCACTTTTGAAAAGGAATGAATGAATGATGTATAAGTTATCGAATTGAAAAGGAATGGATGAATTCAACTTGGGTGTCTTGTTGAATGGATGAATTCTACAGGTTTAAAACAGGTGCATGGATGAGTGGATATTGGTTTAAAACAAATGCAGTTTTGATGTGTTTGCTTCAGTTTTGATGTGTTAGTTTTTATGTTTTGATAATACAGGTTTGAATTGAAAATGAATGAATGGATGGATGAATTGAACTTGGGTGCCTTGATGAATGAATGAATTATACAGGTTTAAAACAGGTGCTTGAATGAGTGAATTGATGAGTGGATATTGACGTTCATTTTTTCAGACAACATATCCAAAGAAAATTGCAATTTAGGGTGCACACTTACAATTAACCATTTATTTCATTGCCAGTTGGGGTGCAGACTTACAGTAAGCCAATTCTTTTATTGCCAATCTACGAAACCTAGATCTATCAAATCTCTAAACATCTGCATGTCCATTAAGCTTAATGGTGTCTTGCATCAATGCAGACTGTAAGTGAATCATTTGTAAACTATTAGACTTTGTTTACAAAGTCTGTAAATGAATCAATGCAGACTGTAAATGGATCAATGCGGACTGTAAATGATACAGTCAATTTGTTTAATAGACTGTAAACTATTAAACTATTAGATTTGTTTACAAAGATGCAGACTGTAAATAATTTGTAAACTATTAATTTGTAACATACTTAAAACATATGTTTATGATGCAGACTGTAAAGTCTGCTAACAGTCTGCTAACACCTTATTCAGGTGATGATTCATTTGTAGTGCAGAGAAGCATTTGTAACATTTGTAACAATTGTGCAGAGATCTTATGAAAGCGCAGCAACTCATCTTCATGATATACTTTCTCACGATGCATAAACAATGTTGGGGGTGCAGCAACTACTGAGTGCAGCAACTACCACTGTCGTTTATTAAATTGGGTGCAGCAACACCTTTGTTCCTTGATGAAAGAATCATTGATCATTTCATTTCAAACAGAAAACCAAAACTTCATATAACCAAGTATTTCTTATGAAGTGGGATTTTTCTTATGAATTGGGTGCAGCACTTAGTAGTTGGCATTTTTCTAAATCTATCTTTCTAGCTTTTCTTAAATTGTAATGATCAAAATATAACATCAAAACCCACTGTCATTAAAATTACCCAAAAAAACATTCATTAGATTTCAAAATATACATCACACATTTTTCATCATGCAGATCATGATTATAAGAAAATTGACAAACACTACTACAAAAAGAATTTTGTTTTATTTTTTCCTTTCTTTAGAAACATGTCTCATTTCTTCAACTGCAACACATGTTTTCATTCAGTTTCTCCACCGTCTTCTTCATTTCCTCCTTAAGTGCTGCTACATTCTTATCATAGTCAACTTCATCTTTCCATATGAATCTACCACAACCCTTTTCATCTTTCCAATTGGGACATCTCCAAAACTTCCAATTTGGATTAGTCTTTGTATGAGAGGTGAGACAAATCATCTCTCCACATGAGCATTTTGGCACGTAATCGCAGGAAATAGAATACGACGATGACATGCTCTCGACCTACAAAAATAGAGAGCAATTTATGAGACCATAAAAGAAATAAATATTGTGTGCACATGAATGGCTAAACAAAACAGATGATGAACAATAAAAAAAAATGTACACTCTTGCTGGAAAAAAATAATGTGGACAGGGAGGAAAGAAGAAAGAGAGGATCCACTTTTATGAGACGAGAACGAGTAGAATCAAGCACCAGCAGAACCAGAACCCTTTTAGTCCGGAACCCAAACCCAGCAGTAGAGAAGAAAACCCTTGTCGAAGACGATGTTGGGTTGCGACAACGACAATGTTGTCCTCACTAGGATGCGATTTTTGGAAATGACAAAGACGTCAACGAATAACTCAACAGCAACAAGGAATAATTCTCGATTTCCAGAAAAAACCAAAAAAAAAAAAAAAAGGAAGGGAAAAAAGAGAAATCTGACCTTCCTTCCTTGCCGGGTCAGCTGAGAGAGGTGTAGACAGCGATGCAGATGATCTGTGAGTCATCTTTGCTCCTCTTCGACCTGCAAATGGGCTAAGAGAATCTAGGGATTTTGGAACGATGATGGATATGAAGAACGACGATGGGGACGCCAAATGAGGAGATGGAGATGGAGAGGAGACGTTGCACAGGGGCTGGAGTGGAAACTCTGGAGAAGATAAAAGGGGCTTCGAATGGAATGGTTGAAAAGTGAAGAGGAGAGGGCTCTTCACTCCGGGGACTTTTGGAACCCTTCGAAAGGGGGAAACGAAAAAAATGGGCACCCATTTCTCAAAACCCATCGTTATATAAAAAGCATTGCAGCCGTTGGATCTGGATCCAACGGCTGTTAGCAGAATTCTCACACATAAGCTGAGAACAGTTCTCACCTGAATAAATCCCTATATATATATATATATATATATATATATATATATATATATATATATATAAGGTTCAAAAACTTGTTAGATTGACCCGTGAGTCGGTAAAGTTGTGTCCTTTTGGACAAGAATCGAATCCATGGGAGACTCAGTGTATGCATAAAATTGTATGGACAGTTTGTTTTCTATATTTTCTTTTCTTTTTTATTTTCTCTTATTTTCATATGTTTTGAATATGAAGATCATTCATTTGGACAATTACCATTAATAGAGGTGAATAAATATATTATTTTTATTTTATCTATTTTTTAAATAAACTAAAAGTAATAATAACTCCCCTGCCTGACCCCCACTGACTCCCCCAAGTCCCTTTTTTTTTTTTATAATTAAGCAGGTAGAGTTTTAATAAGATAAAAGTGGAGAACATGACATTTTGTTTTTGATTTGGAGGGATCCCACTGACTCCCCCAAGTCCCTTTCTTTTTATATAACTAAGCAGGTAGAGTTTTAATAAGATAAAAGTGGAGCACATGATAATTTGATTTTGATTTGGAGGGATGGGCCAGGGTCAGGCCCAGGCCCAGGCAGTAGTTCAAAAGATATAACTGGAGAAAATGATAATTTGATTTTGATTGGAGGGACGGGCCAGGCCCAGGCAGTAGTCCAACACCCAAACTACCCTCGAGGGCCCCAACAGCAAGCTGTTGTGGTGGACCCTCTCCCTAAAAAAATTAATTTAATATCATGTGGCTCAATGGGCCACGTATCAGATATTAAACTGATAAGAACAGATACTACACTTGATCTTAGCCAAAAGGCCGAGAAAGGTATGATTTGTAACTTGTGTGAAAGCCAGTTTTATTCTATGTTTCTCTCTTCAATCATCTGCACTGTTCGATGTGGGATGGATGGTACTTTAGCAAACAAATGGAGCATTCTCAAACAAACCAGGTTCAGAGTTTATATTCTCCCTGACTATAATGTGGGTCCCATTTGGAGAGAGTAATATCCATTTATATTTTCTACTAAATTCAAATAAGTCAAATAAAAATAATATACATTTATCTACTCATTCCATTTGAAGAAAGAATATTGATTACTAAAATCATCTATTAAATCCAAACCGCTAAAGATAATTGATCAGGTAAATTATTTTGATGATTTAATAGACATAATAACTGCCAATATATATTTTAGAGAATAATAGATTTTATATGAGGCTTTGAGTTTTAATAAAATAGGGGGAAAAAACAAAAATAATAACGATTGATGATCAGTTAAGGCCCATGGCTAGCCTATGCCGAGTCTAGTTGATATTTGGATCAACTCGATCAAAGTAACTTGATGATCAAGTGAACAACCTAATGGGACAAAAAAGCCACCTTCTTTACAACTGCTGTGGAAAGTGCTGATGATCTATGAGATGGACCACATTTATTCTTGTTCAAAAAATTTCAGATAGTAGGCTTCATCATGGATTGTCTAATTTTAATTTCACTCGTGGATTGTCCATCATGAATGGACCAATTTTTATTTCACTCTTTGCTCTCCCACAAAAAGGTTCCAAATGGTGGACCCCATCCATATGTAGGTAGGCCTCGTGGATTGTCCATCATGAATGGACCAATTTTTATTTCACTCTTTGCTCTCCCACAAAAAGGTTCCAAATGGTGGACCCCATCCATATGTAGGTAGGCCTCAGAAACTGAATCTCTCAACAAGGGTAAAAAAAAGTTTGAGATTCATTGGATTTAAGAAAATTGTGTAGAACACTGAGAATGCAAGAGTCCATATCGTCTTGAAATCTCATGTAATATTAAACTCGATCAGATATGGCCCACAAAAATGGCATAACCATAAAGATTAGAACATCGCAAATGTCTAATCACTAGCTTCGATTTGGAATTGGTTCCAAAGGGTGGACCCCATTCATATGTAGGTAGGCCACACGAACTGAATTTTTCAACATTAGGATTGCAAACGAAACGATTCCAGATCGGAACCATACGGGACCTGGACTAGTTTTTAAATAACGGTTCTGGTTTAATATCCGATTTTCATTCAAAACCCATTTGTTGGTTTTAGACCCGGTTCCTGAACCAAATCCATTTAGAGGATGGGTTCTAGTTTTAAATTTGGTTCTAATTTCTTTTCAATTTCTTTAATTTTTTCTTAAAATAAGTATATCATTCAACTTATAAAGTGCGTGAAGTCTACTATCTCCAGCAGGTCCACGGGTCGGAACCTATATGGACCCCATAATCGGACCCGTTTATCTATCAAAACTTAATTAGGTTTCAGACCTAGGCTTGTTTATGAATCGGAACCTAAAATAGTTCCAGATTCGATTTTTTTCGGGTCAAAACTTTATGGTAATCAGATAATCAGATAACCATACCCTACTCAACATGGGTTAAAAAAAGTCCAAGACTCATTGGATTTAAGAACATGGTGCAGAGCACTAGAAATGAAAGAGTCTGGATTGTCTTGAACGCTCATGTCTACTCTTATAAAAGAGGCAAAGTTGTAACTTTTTTTCAACCAACCATTATGGGGCCCACCCAAAATATTATAATAAAATATAATAATAATATATTATTATATCATAATAATAATAATATAATATCTTTTTCACCCAACCATTGTGGGGCCCACCCAAAATATTATATCTATCTATCTTTTATCTATATCTATATCTATACTATTATAAATTATAAATATTATAAAAGAGGCTATGTTGCATGGTTCTTTCACCACTCTACTGTGGGGCCCACCCAAAATATTATAATCATATATAATCATATATTATTATTATATTATAATAATAATAATAATAATAATAATATCTATACCCTTGTTATCTATCTATCTCATACAAACTTTTTCACTACACCATTGTGGGGCCCACCCCAAATATTATAATATAATATAAGAATATATTATTTTAAGAAATTACAAAATTTTTCACTACACCTTTGTGGGGCCCACCCCAAAATATTATAATGCAAACTTTTTCACTACACCATTGTGGGGCCCACCTCCAAATATCTGCTATCTACTATCTACTATTATTATAAAAGAGGGAAAGTTACAAACTTTTTTCACTACACCATTGTAGGGCCCACCCCCAAATATTATAATATAATATCATAATATATTATTATGAGAAATTGCAAACTTTTTCACCACACCTTTGTTGGGCCCAACTCCAAATATTATAATGCAAACTTTTTCACTACACCATTATGGGGCCCACTCCCAAATAGTATCATATAATATAATAATATATTATTATGAGAAATTGCAAACTTTTTCACTACACCATTGTGGGGCCCACCCCCAAATATAATAATATAATATAATAATATATTATTATGAGAAATTGTATACTTTTTCACTACACCTTTGTGGGGCCCAACCCCAAATATTATATGCAAACTTTTTCACTACACCATTGTGGGGCCCACCCCAAATAGTATAATATAATATAATAATATATTATTATGAGAAATTACAAACTTTTTCACTACACCTTTATGGAGCCCACCCCCAAATATTATAATCTATCTACAATTTGATCTTATCTTATCTTATCTTATATCTTATATCTTATATACGATTATAAAAGAGGAGAAATTACAATTTTTTTCACTACACCTTTGTGGGGCCCACCCCCAAATCTTATAATATAATATAATATAATATAATAATAATATATTATTATATTATATAAAATCTATATCTATACCCTTATCATAAAAGAAAAGAGAAGAGAAGCTGCATACTTTTTCACTACACCCATGTGGCCCCTCCCAAATATTATAATATAATAATATGTTCTTATTATATTATAATAATAATCATATAATATCTATGCCCTTATTATAAAAGAGAAAAAAAGTGTTATTCTTTTTCTCTACACATCTGTGGGCCCCACTTAGTATTATGATATTATATATATAAAAAATAAAAGAGAACTACACATATGTGGGCCCCAATAAAAGAGAAGAACTTGTCATGCTTTTTCTCTACACATCTGTGGGGCCTCACTTAGTATTATTATATTATATTATATATATATATAATAAAAGAGAACTACACGTCTGTGGGCCCCACTTAGTAGAAGAACTTGTCATGTTTTTTCTCTACATTTAGACATCGGTGGGCCCCACTTAATATTATTATATTATATATATAATACATGAGAACTACACATCTGTAGGCCCCACTTAGTATTATTATATTATATGTATATAATAAAACGAGAACTACACATCTATGGGCCCCACTTAGTAGAAGAACTTGTCATGCTTTTACTCTACATCTACAATCTGTAGGCCCCACTTAGTATTATTATATTATATATATAATAAAAGAGAACTACACATTTGTGGGCCCAACTTAGTATAAGAATTTGTCAAGCTTTTTCTCTACACATCTGTGGGCCTCACTTAGTGTTATTATATATATAATCAAAGAGAACTACATGTCTGTGGGCCCACTTAGTATTATTATATTTCGATGAAATGCTTAGCTCAAATGATCATGAAAAGGGCTGTGTTTGAAGAATTTGTTCATTCACTGTAAGAACTCAAATGAGAAATTTCAGTTGAGATTTTCATGTGTAGAAAATTTCAACTTCAATCCCAATGCATGTAAAGACACGATTTGCTTGTCAGAGGAAGGGATGAGAATGCCAAAGATTGCTTGGAATCCTTGTGATTTGTTGTTGATTCGTTTAAAGTTATGAGTTGGGTATTATTTTGGTTGGTTAGTATTTTGTTTCATTGAATTTGGTATGTATTTGGCGCTAAGTTTTAGACAAATTTTAATGGAAACTAGGCCGGACTATTGATCTATATTGAAATTAGTAAGTGTTTTGCCTAATCATGTATGGCCAGAAAATGTTAGTTTTCAACTTTTTTTTTTAATTAATTTCCTTCCATATATATTGTTATTCAATCTTCTTCTTACTTTTTTCTATTGAAGCTTTTACTAAATTTCATAAGAATAATGAGTGATTGTAAATTACTTAATTTGTTACATGGTCATTCTCCATTCGGTCAGTTAATATTGAGTTTTTCAATGACTTTATTTTTTTCAGATTATCATACTGAAAGATTATGTTCCTGGCACGTGCATTGCACGTGCAGGGCTCCACTAGTAATATTAAACTTGATCAAACAAGGCCCACAAAAATGGCATAACCACAGCGATTAGAACATCGTAATTGTCCATTCATTAGCTTTGATTTGAAATTGGGTTTCAAAGGGTGGGCACCATCCAAATGTAGATAGGCCATACGAACTAAATTTCTCAACATGGGTAAAAAAGAGAGTCTAAAATTCTATCATCGATCAATTAATTTGTGGGGTTCAAGATTTTAAATATAATACTTATCATATATACCGGTTTTAAAAAATCAATATTCAATTCAAGCAATATTCCTTTTTGGCCAACAAATATCCAGCATTTTATTTTTTAATTAAAATAAGATTATCTAGTATACATCTAACGGCCAATACTTACTGGCCTTTTTCCTGTGCCATACCAATACTTAATCCTCTGAAGGGACGGGACCAGAATCAGACCCATCAAATTATTCCACTTCCTAACACATGTCTGAGGGCCTTGTCTGGATGTATGGTGAATTAAAGTATGGTGAGGTGAAGCATCAAATCAAGAGAGAATAAAATAAAAGGTGTTATGATGGTGTTTTGTTTTTAGTTGTTTGGTATGAAATCTTTTTGACTTTTTGTATAGAAAAGTGTATTTTTTTTCCTTTTAATGGAGAAAGGAGGTTGCTTTTTTTTACTTTTTTTGAAAATTTCGGAAAGAATTTTGAAATTGTGTACTTTGATATGACCCGTTGTCATTTATTGTCTGGATTTACTTTACTTCACTTTAATTAGTTAATTGCCAAACACTCCCAGCTCAACAGTCGGTCACAATTTGAGATTTTTTAACGATCAAAACAGAAAATCAAAATCATAAAGTGTATAAAATTGGGTCAGTTTAATCAATTCAACAGGTGGTCAATGTGAAGCGTTTGCATAGTACATTAGGTGGGCGGTCGGCACTGCAAACAGCAAAATCAATGAGCACTAGGACTTATTATATCAACACTGGTTCATTCATACTAATTTTGTTTTGTTTTGCTTGATTGGATAGAATCTTGATGGGATATGCAGATAATGGATTGATTTTTAGTTTTAGAAAATTTTAGATTGATAGATATTGCATGAGTTAACTATATGGTTTGGATGGGGTGTGCAATATATCATTACCAAATCCCCCTCAAAGAGGCTGCTGCTTTAATATAGATAATGTTTGCATTGATGCTAGCATTAGTTGCTTTGCATCTCCACATGACTAAAGTGTGTTGGGCGTGTCAAGTTCTACAATGCCATTTGACATTTGAAGAGCCTTCGTGATTGCATGTATGATGGGCTAGATGTTGTTGTAGGTGTTAATGTTGGCTCAGGATGAGGCAATGGAGCCAGCCAACAATTGATCATATCTGAAGAATCTTAACCAGAAACTTGGCTATTGAATACTCTAATAGCTCTACCTATAAGACCTGTCCAAAGAGAGGTTTCCACACTCCATCGATTTCTTTCCATGATAGAGAATAGCCCTGCATTATTATCCCTCACATGGAAAATTGAAATCTTTCGTATTGAAAGAAATCGATTCATTTTTTCCCTATTATATGAGGAAAACTGAGTATCATGTAAATGATGGAAGAGAAGGCTAGATTATAATTTAGAGCATATTTTCTTCCCATTGTGGATTTCTCCTCTCATTGCACAAACTTAACCTTAAAGGCCAATGAAAGGGATGCTAGAGGAGAAGAAGAACCCACAGGACAGAGAATTTGGTGGACGGTCTTAATTGAAGGAGTGTAGTGGGCTCAATTAGTCCAAGACTTGGATGTTGTCTCCCTCTACTATGGTAACTCGTGCAAGGAGAGTTGGAACTCATGAGAGACCCCAACCATAAGGAAAAAAGTTTGCCCTCATATGTGAAGAGAAGAGGAACCTAGGGATTAAATCTTGGACGATTAAACGAGATATGGGTACCCAACCAATCGACAAACTCCTTGCTCTCCTTACTGTCTAAGAGTAAAAAATATTTGTTTATGGAATAATTCACAAATTTTCAAAACCACGCATCAAAGGTGACTTGATAGTTTTGAAAATAAAAACCATATCCACACACGCATATGTATATATATAGAGAATCTTTGTTTTAGTGTGAATAACAATTTTTAATTTTCATTATGTGTAAATGAAGAAGTTTGTACTAAGAGTGTGATGCCAAGACCCTTGGGCTCCTATTTGCCAAACCAATTTTCAGACTTCGTCATTTTGTGCCATTTGAATGTATGTAATTCTTTTGGATGTATGGTGAATTGAAATATGGTGAGGTGAATCATTAAATCAAGAGAGAATAAAATATAAGGTGTTATCATGGTGTTCTGTTTGTAGTTGTTTGGTATGGAATATTTTTAACTTTTTGTATAAAAAAATGGAGTTTTTTTTGTTTTTTAGTGGAGAAAGGAGATTGCTTTTTTTGACTTTTTTTACAAAATTCGGAGGGAATTTTGAAATTGTGTACTTTTGCTATAACCCATTGTCATTTCTTGTCTGGATTCACTTTACTTCACTTTAACTAGTTAAGTGCCCAACACACCCTAAGGGTCGTTTGGCAATTCTAATTTAATTAGTAAGACCAAATGAGATTAATGTCTAAAGTAAAAGCTCTAATTTCTAAATTTTAATTTACAATTAACATGTTTGCTAAACTATAAAAAGCTCTTACTTATGGGGTAATTGAAGCCCACCTTCTAAAAATTACAGTAATTGGGGCCCATATTTTTAAAAACTACAACGTAGGTACTGCCATTTGCCACATTTTAAAAATCCTATATAAGGATATTTTCATCCAAATTAAATACTTATAAAATTTTCATTGTCAACTGTCATCCATTTTAGCTAAAAAAATACAACTCTAAAAAATAAGCAGACCCCTTAGCCTTTTCCTTTAAAAGCAAAAGCTCTAATTTGAATATAAGTTTCAAAATTAAAAACATAATTAGAGGGTTACCAAAATCTCTATAGGTAGATAAGCTGCAGATAACAAAATAAGAGGTTATTTTTAAAGTTAACAAATACCCCCTCAGACTCTCTAAGTGCAAGCGTACAACTCAAAAATCAACATTATCAGATTAAAACATTAATGGCTTTACAACTGTATACAATTAATTATTCCGTTGACTGTCAGGTAACATGAGCATGCACTTACGTGAGTTCATTACCCAACCCAATTGATGCCATACCCAGTTGATATTTACCATTTTTTTTTTTTTCACTATGAGAGTTGTCGACGATTAATCCTCCAGCCCTAAAAAAAAAAAAGCCGAATAAAACCCGTGTGGCCCTCAAGTAATAGCACTATTGGACCAAACATTCGGTTCCTAAAGAGGTAGGAACCGGTGATTAATACTAGGACCTTTAGTTTTGAAAAATAAAAGAACCATGGTCCTGACCAACCGGCCAACCTCTTAGTTTGATATGTACCAATTCATTATTCGCACGTTTAGGATCATGTATGGCTTACGGGAGCAGATAAGGTTGTAAACGGGTCGATTCCGGTCCAGGTCCATGGTGGATCCGGAACCGAAGCCGTTAAGGAGAAGGTGGAATCGGATCCGGACCTAGAACCATTTCAGAACCTACTTATTGGCCCCGGAACTTGAACCCATAGTTATCAATTTCGTGCCGTTTCGGCCGAAATTGCCGAAAAATTTTGTTTCGGTCAAGTGGCCGAAACAAAATGACATTCAAAACTTTTCGTTTTGAATATCGGTCAATATCGGCCGAAATTCGGGATTTCGGCCGAAATGTTACTTTTCGGCCGAAATAGAATTTTATATAATTAATTTTTTTTTAACTTTTTTTACACATATATTTTTTATATTTCTTATATTTTCACAAAATATAATTCCAAAAAAATTACTATAATGGATTAAGTCTATATTTATTACTTTTTCTATTTTTTTTACTTATATATGTATATATATTTTGTTATTTTTTCCCCGAAATGTAATTTCGAAAAGTTTCGCCGAAATCCCGAATCGGCCGAAACTTTTCATTTTGTAGGCCAGAGCGAAATGAGGTCCGAAACGATATTAACAACTATGCTTGAACCAGAACCATATATGGGGCGGGTCTGGATCCGGGTCGGGGTCTAGATAGAGAATTATATTAAAAAAATAGGATTTTTATGAGTGATTTTAAAAAATTGAGATAATATGTCGGGTCTCGAGTCCACGGGTCTGAACTAAGGTGGAACTGGACCCGGACCCATTTACTTATCGGGGCCTAAATTAGGACCTAGACCCGGTTTTTAACGGGTTGGAACATTCGGATAATCGGAGACCCATTTACATCCCTACGAGCAGATTTTCCTCTTATAGTTAAAAATCTCATAAATCAATCCCTCATCAATCCGTCACCCTGGTTAAATCCCAAACGTTAATCACACTTACATCCATCATCCCAGCCGATCAGATGACTCTGATCAATTTTTTTCACTTTCAACAGTTCATGTGGGCCACAGCCTTACCCAAATGGACGGCCTCCACATCCCACTTTCTAACAGGGGCATTCTCGTTATTAATTACATTCCCGGTGGCAATTCCCTGCAACGCGATTCAACTAGAAAAGCTCCTCCATCTCCAAACCTGTCGGTGTTTTCTTCTCCTTTCCGTCCGTCGTCTCTTCCCCTTCTCCCCTTTCTAGCCTCGAAGCTCCAAACAAATCTCCAAAATCCCCACAAATCCCAGATCTCGCTCGACAAGTCGCCAATCTTCAGAGATCGATCTCTCTCGTTTTCGATCCAAGCAGGTATTCCGTTCTTTTTCCTCGATTCAAATCCACAAATCTTCTACAAATCTTCTGATTCAGAGCTGTTTGTTCACTATCGCTTCATTTCGTTACAAAAAGATCTTGTTTTCTCCAAAAACCCTATCCATTTCACTGTTTTCTAATCCGTTTATTGGACGTGAATGTGTTTTCGATCGTTAATTTTTTCTTGCTGTCTTGTTTGATTATGAAACAGATGGATATGTTAGGTTTATGGTTCTTTAGGGTTTATTTCTCATGAATTGTTAGTCATGAAACTGGCTGATTATAGTTTACTGTGCTTAAGTTTTGATTTTAGTTAATTATTATAGACATGAGTTGTAGAAGTTTTGGGAATTTATTTTGCACAATGTGTTAAGTAATTGTGATCTCTTTAGGGTTTTATTTTATGCAATATGAGATTGATTTACTTAAGTTTTGATTTTAGTTAGTTATCAGGAAGGTGGAGTTGTAAATGTCTTGGGAATTATGACTTATCTGCATGATTTGTTAAGTAATAATGATTTCTTTAGGGTTTCTTTCACATGAATTATGCAATTGATTGATTTAAGTTTGTAAGTTTGTTTTGCTGAGTATTTACTCTTTAATCAATCACAAAGATTTTTTTTTTTTTTTTGGTAGAACTTTAGTAATTATGATCTATTTACATAATGTGATAAGTAGTTATGATTTCTTTGGGGTTTATTTTATTAGATCATGCACTGTGAAATTGATTAATCATCATTTTTTTATGCTTAATGTTTATTTTCTTAGTTAGTTATCACTAATCATGGCATTTTGCAGACCTTTGGGAATTAATCTGGCCAATGTGTTAAGTAATTTATTATTTACAGTGAGCTAAGATTGATTATGCATTTTTCTTTTGATTTAATTACCATAAGAACTCATCATAAATTATTCGTTTTTTTTTTTTATTTTTTATAAAATTATTTAGGGCTAATTATAGAGAATCAGGGTTATTGCATCATTTGAATTGCTTATGGCATCAGTTGAATGGAAGCATAATTTGGAATTGTGTATATAATGCTGGGAAGTTGGAGAGTGCAGCAGGGTGGAGTAATGCTATTGTGTCTTGATCGCTCATTTGGAAGGCGTTGATGTGTTGGAAATCGCGAGGCGAAGCATGAACATCGTTAAAGGTGTCGCCGATCTTCTACGGAGGACATCTGGTGGCCAACCGGGAGAAGCCACTTCATGGCCACAAGCCACGAGGTTCTCGGCACCATCTCCAAGAATCTGCTTCAGGTACTCCTAATGTTTTCACCTATCTTTGCTCTTTAAGTCAAACCGGCCCCAGATAGATGGGATAATGCAAAGATGACAATGATGATTTTTGCTTTTGAATTATTTTTTTTTCTTTTTCTATCTCCAGGTTTCTAAGCTAGGGCTATTTGTTTCTTTCTGTAACATATGAAGCATGTCATTATCCATCTTTGTCATTTAAAAAAAAAAAAAAATCCATCTGTCATTTCTTGAAATAGTTGTTTTTCACTTTAGTATGTAGCCTGCTGATAACTGAAACATCTATTCATTTCTTTTTATCTATCAGTCTAGTATATATTATCTTACTTCACCATATCAGAACAAGGCTTTGATTATTATTATTATTATTATTATTATTATTATACCATATTATGCTTATTATTATTTTGGGAAAAACCTCCTCTGAGCACCAATGCGCATGATAAGGTGAACACCGTGTGTCTAAACACCTAGTGGGGCCTACCTTATGATCCATTCCAGTGGACCATAAAACAGGGACCCTCCGATAGTCACCGATCTCGGTTTTGCACCCATTCGAATGGAATGGACTGTTGGATTGACTGTGTACTCTTTTGGACGGTGAAAACTTGTTGGCTGCTGATCAAGTGATTAGGATGATGATTCGAGCCTCCATCACCATACGCAGGTGGGTAGGGCCTGCGGTTGCAGTTTTTTTTTTTTTTTTTTGGGGTGGGGGGTTTAGGATCGAGGTAGACGCCACAAGAAAGCGTGCTCATCTTATTGCGAACACCTGTGCTTAGCCAAGTGACCCGCGCGGCTGCTCCGGGTGGGGGGTCGGGGGCTTTTTTTATTCTTTTGGAACAAGCGAGTTGAACCCTAGAAGCATGACATCTCTCTCTCTTAATTTCTTCTTTTTGTGGGTTTTTTTTTTTTTTTCCTGGTGGGGTGGGGGGTGGGGTGGGGGGGGTGCTTTGAAGGGCCTTCACATGACTAACCTATGTGCAAAAATAGGAACACAGAGAGAGAGAGAGAGAGAGAGAGAGAGAGAGAGAGAGAGAGAGATTTTTTGGGGGATTGGCAGTTTGTGTTTGCTTTCATATACCCATTTTCTAAAGTTAAAGCAGCTACGAGTTTATCCTTATATTTGGCGCAATGTGTTATGTATGTATGACATTGGCGGATGATCAGGTTTGGTTATCTCACATGGTGCGAGACAACCCATGGGCCCACCTAGGCCCCACATGATCAACCCAATCCAGTCACCTAAACCACCCCTGCATGCCACTAATCCCATAGTTTTTCCACCTTTTCAAAACTGGACTATTGGATTGAAAAAAAAAAAAAAGATGGTTCATTTTAAAACCTTTAAACTTGAGGGCCACAAATCAAGGGGTTAGGATGATGCGATTGCCTTGAAATTTTCCATATGAGGCAGTCCCACTTAGTCTTTCCACCCCCACCTCATTCATGATTGGTGGGGCCCTGGGTGGGTCCCATAAGTTGTCTAGCACAATCTCCCTAGAGACATTCGGATAGGAGCTCGCCCTATATATATCTCCATATTGCTGATGCTCCAGTGCAGATGTCGCGCACTGTGTGAGACAACTTGTGGGGCCCCTCACACACCGCTACTTTCCCGACAACATCCCCTGGTGAATGTCACAAGCCTTGTGTTTTTTACACCCATCCCTGAATGGGACTGACCGTTTGATTAAAATAACAAAGAATGATGCATTCTAAAATTGTTAAACTTGAGGGCCATGGATCAAGAGGTTTCGACGATCGAGCAGGCTTGAAATTTAACATGTAGGTAGGTACTGTCTGTATCAAAATTGATCCCCACCTCCTGTAGGATTGTTGTAGCCTCAGGTAGGCCCCACAGGGATATATGACGTCTACACCGCTAACTAATTTTACAGGATAGAGATTAGAGGTGGAAAACCTGACTTGACCTGCTAATCTGATTCGTATCTGACCCCAACTTGACCTGCTGAATCCGACCCGCAATATATACAGGTTGTTCACGGTTCAGAAAAGCCCGACCTGGACTTAAATGGGTTGAGTTAGTGTCAACATGCATTTATTTAAACCCCAGGAGAGAACATAGAAGAGAAACTCTCCACTGCAGTGTTCTTTTTCTCATAGTCACAAGAACCACCAGAATCTATAAGAAAACTGTCACAAAACCTGTAAGAAAATGCATGGCATCAATTTTTACCAATGGTCAACTGTAAGGGGATCTTGCCAATTTGTCATACAAAAACAGAAAATGCATGGCATCAATTTTGAAATTCTTTTGATGTTTCTGTATTCTTTGAATTTCTGATAACAGCACTCTTCATCCCCATCCCTCCCCCCCCCCCCCTCCCCCAACCAAAGAGAGAGATTGCACCATCTGCTGAGTCAAGAACGGAAGCTGAATGGGAAATTGACCGGGAATTAGATCCTGCTCTTGTGCTTAAACCACCCTCCACCTATTCTTCTTTCTCCTTTGTTATATTCTGCTACCTTGTCAAAGTCCATACCTACTCCGAAACAACCTAGGAAGAAGGGGTGTGCAAGGGACTTGGGTGAGTGTGGGGGTCAGTGTGTGTATGTGTACTTACCTCGAAAAAAAAAAAAAGGTATATACATACATACGGGTGGGGAGCTGGTCGCAGATAACATGGAAGAACCCATCAAATAAAGAAAGAACAAAGGGGTAAAAAAAGAGGGAGAGAGGGAGAAAGGTTGTAATTTGGGGAAATAAAGCTGTGGTTTGTTGATGGGAGAGATAGGTTACGGGGCTGGTCTGGTGGCATCGACCCGCCTCATGCGGGTTGAAGTGACCTGACTCCCTTTTTTTAAACGGGTCTGCTACAGTTTAGCCTTCAAGCCATTGACATACATCACATACCTGGTTCACCTGACCTGACCTGTTTGCAACCCCTAAGATGCATGCTGTGTTGACTTGTTAATTGAAATGCCCAGGCCTTTTGAATGCTGGGTTCTTATGAATTCTTATTGCCCAAGGTTTGTCCAGTTTCTTCTGCAAGAGAAGCATCACAAATTTTTTTGTTTGAAATGAGATAATGCTGAACTGCTTAGTTCCATTTTTACCGTTTGGTCTCAACTTGTTGGCACTTATGAGTATTCGATTTTTTCTTTAATTGGAGTAATTATTAACTTGTCTCATAGCATGTCATGAACTCTGTACATTTTTCAGGGAAGGTGGTGATGAGGCAGTTTTAAATATGCTATGGCAGAGATATGAGAATGCCAGTGATAAGGTATCATCATTAGTATCTTCAATAATGCTGTTCTTGTGTTTCATCATGTTTTCCACTGAAGTGTAATGCAATGTGAACCTTAGCAAAATGTCTTCCTATAGTGAACTATGGTACCTCTGTTAACTTGCTTGAATTTACTGATCATACATTTCTGAAGATTCTAATAATAGTTATCCTTCTCTCTCAAAAAGAATGATACCAAACCAAACCAAACCAAACCAAGCCTTTTCCCACTAGGTGGGGTCGGCTATATGGATTTGACGACGCCAATCAAATCTGTTTAGGGCCATGTCCTCCGTTAGATCCATGTAGGCAAGGTCATGTTTAATAGTTTCTTTCCAACTTCTCTTGGGTCTCCCTCTCCCTCTCCTACTCCTGGCAATCTCTATGCCTTCACACCTTTTAACAGGTGCTTCCATTGGACGCCTTCTAACATGGCCAAACCATCTTAGTCGATTTTCTCTCATTTTATCTCCAATCGGTGCTATTCCTACTTTGCCCCTAATCTCCTCATTCCTAATCCTATCTCTCCTTGTGATCCCGCACATCCATCTCAGCATTCTCATCTCCGCAACTTCCATCTTCTTAACATGATTATGCTTTACTGCCCAACACTCTGATCCATATAACAATGCTGGTCTTACCGCCACCTTATAATACTTTCCTTTAACCTTGAGGGGGACTTTCCGATCACACAAGACCCCCGAAGCACTCCTCCATTTGGTCCACCCGGCCTGAATCCTGTGACTTACATCAGTATCAATCCCTCCATCCTGTTGCACCATCGATCCAAGGTACCTAAAGTTTTCTTTCTCTACAATCTTTTGTGTGCCTAAACTTACTTTTATGTTACCAAGTGTCCTACTTTGGCTAAACTTGCACTCCATATATTCCGTCTTGCATCGACTTAGCCTAAACCCTTTTGTCTCTAACGTTTTCCGCCATACTTCTAGCTTAGCATTCACTCCTTCTCTCGTCTCATCTACTAAAACAATGTCATCTGCAAATAGCATACACCACGGCACCTCATCCTGAATATGTCTTGTAATCTCATCGATAACTAGGGCAAATAAGTACGGGCTTAACGCTGAGCCTTGGTGTAGACCAATCGTGATAGGAAACTCCTTAGTCTCTCCGCCAGTCGTCCTTATAGATGTCACGGCTTTATCATACATATCCTTTATCGCCTCAATATATGCGACACACACTCTTTTCTTTTCCAGTACTCCCCATAGAATCTCCCTAGGAACCCGGTCATAGGCCTTCTCCAAGTCAATGAACACCATATGTAAATCTTTCTGGCCTTCTCTATACTGTTCCATTAACCTCCTCAGGAGAAAGATAGCCTCCATGGTTGATCTCCCAGGCATGAAACCAAATTGATTATCTGAAATGTTTGTTGTTCTTCTTAGTCTTCTCTCAATAACTCTCTCCCATAATTTCATCGTATGGCTCATCAATTTAATCCCGCGGTAGTTCGCACAGTTCTGAATATCTCCTTTGTTCTTGTATATGGGTATAAGAATACTTTTCCTCCATGCATCAGGCATCTTCTTGCTCTTTAGCACTACATTAAAAAGTTTTGTCAACCAATTTATGCCATTCTCCCCCAAGCACCTCCAGACCTCAATAGGGATACCATCTGGCCCAACCGCTTTCCCATTCTTCATCCTTTTCAATACTTCTTTAACTTCTTCCCTACTGATTCTCCTATAGAACATATGATTCGATTCTTCCCTAGAAATGGTAAGCTGTCCCAATTGTATGTCACTACTACTGCTTTCGTTAAATAACTTGTAGAAGTAGCTCTTCCAACGCTCCTTTATCTCATCGTCCTTTACTAATACCTTTTCATCATCATCCTTAATGCATTTAACTTGGTTTAAGTCCTTGGTCCGCCTATCTCTGGCTTTAGCAAGCTTGAATATCTCTCTTTCGCCTTCCTTAGTGTCAAGTCGCCTATATAGCTCCTCAAATGCCTTTGCCTTGGCCTCACTAACTGCCTTTTTGGTTTCTCTTTTTGCTTCTTTATACTTTTCCAAGTTTGCTGCATCTCAAAAAGAATGATGTTAACAATAAATTTAAACCCAGAACTCTTTGCACAGTGAATATTGTAAATGCTTCCCGTGGAATCACTGGAATATAACTAGCGTTGGATTTGTTATAAAGTATGAATGTGGATTTGTTATAAAGTATGACTGTAATGATGGAGTGACAGGAGTCTGGACCTTGCACATGTCAATTAGTACTTAGTACAAATCTTTGGTTTTGACATCCTATTTCTTTAAAGGATCCAGAACAGTCCTAGAAGCATTCAAGCATAGTTTTCTGACCTGGGGTTTAATTAGGAACTATAGAAGTTGAATCGTGTAAGTCATGTATGGGGTTATGGGTTGGTTGGAACCTAGGATAGCCTTTCTTGCAATAATTTCTCAAAATTTGAACTTCTTTGATTGATAATTCGCAGGTGGAAAAGAAAAGATTATTGCAAGTCTTTCTTATGCATTTCCTGCGTGTATATAAGAACTGGGAACCTGTCCAGTTACCAGAGACTACATCTAGTGCAGAGTATGCATCAGATTTTGAGGATGTACTTGTAGGCTGCTCTGCTGGACATCCTGCTGAAATTATTCTCGTGCTAACCCAAGAGGTTCAGTGCTTAACTACTCTTGTCACAGAGTGTAAGTGATTCTTTTATTTTGCTCATCATAATATCTGTTATGTGGTCTTTTTCCTTAAAAAAGCAAGGTCATTTTTATTCTGTAATGTTTGATTGACTTGTGGATGGCATTTATCATGGAACTAGTGTAGGATTGTATGTTGCATACACCTGTTTACCCTTATAACTCTCTTATTGATTTCATTGCTTTGCACTTGAACTGTATCTAAATTAGATTTGCTCTCTATTTGGAAGATGTGCTCTTGTAATGTTCATGTTTCAACTGGAGTGCTCGTGGTTGTTTCAGTTGGCGTATCACTTTTTTATTTTTTTCAGTAATCAAGTTCTTTGGGAACCATTTCATGGAGGAATTGCACAATCCTTGTCTCAACCTTAGTATCCTCGAGCTTGAGTTTGCTGCTCTCATTTTGGTTGGTTGAGCAATTTATCTCTTTATGCCTCAATGTCGTTAGACGATATCCTGATCCAACTCCAAATAGAAAAAAAAAAAAAAAAAAAAAGATGAGAAGGTACCAGTTTGGAAGATCTCATGATAAAAAGTTTCCAATTTTCTGTTGTGCTGTATTTCTTTTGCAACTGTATACTTGATGCTGTCAGTCTCATTTAAGTTGTCTTATCCATAGCAGACCTGATAGCTCCTCTAAGATGTCTATAATGGAGGCTTCCATGTTTAAGGAACTAAACAGGAAGGCCAGTTAAGACCTTAATTGAACTAGTGAGCAAAGAGGCAATGGGTTATGTAGTTGCTGAAAACATGGCTACAAATGTGGTTGTAGTTAAGTAGAACTGACAACGATGATGCATCCACAGTAAGGCCCACAAGATATGTATTCTTGATGACTGTGACATGAGAACCATTTGTATAGAGTTAAAGACCGACGCATTATGCATATCCTTGAGGACCATATAATTCCTGATGGTGACTCAATATCTCATTCACTCATTCTCTTCCTTCATATTCAGCCTTTCATGATTATAACTTTATAAGCACATCTTTGTGTATTGTAACTGAATGTAAGTTTTTTTTGCCTTTATGTTCACGCTTGCATTTTTGGGGGTGGACAACCCTTTCCTTTTGGGCATTTTGGATTTTGCCCTTGGTTTTTTGGGGCTTTTTGTTTATCAGTATACTACTCTTATGCTGTAAAGTTCCCTGGTGAAATGAAATGAATTCAGTCATCCTTTCAAAGAAAACTTTATAAGCACATCTGCGACTAACCAAACTATTCCATAGATCAATGCTTGCGTTTTTGCTCCATCACTGTACCATTGGACCCACATCTATAAAGTCGAGACTGCTAGGGAGTGGTACTATCCTTTTACTTGTATTAAGGATCATATAATTCCCAACCATAACTGGAATGCTGCAAATTTTGCTTCTATTGCTGATTTGTGGTTGGGTCATTCATATAATTCCAATTATCGTCAAATTTCATAATTGCTTTCATAGTTGACAATGGTTGGTATTGCTTCTATAAATGGCTTGTGGGTGCTTGCTTTGGGAAACTTTTACAGTGTGTTGACCCACCTTCCTTCTCACTCTTCTCTTTTCTTTTTTTTTTGATAGCGGTAAATTTTATTGCTCCAAAAAGAAAAAGAACAAAAGACTACAAGAAGGAACCCCCAACAATCCAAAAGAAAAATCAACTAAACATAAAAAAGAATAGAAGTACGAAAAACTGCCTCTTTTGCAAGAGGATCCACCATGACATTAGCCTCTCTGAAGATATGGTGAAAAGAAGCACCCAATCGACTAGAGTTATCTTGCACCTCCTCCACCCAATTCAGCAATCTCCGTGGAAAAGAAGCTTCCCCAGAACCCCATTGAATAGCTGAGTAAGAATCCCCTTCAATAAAAACATTGATGCTTTCCAATGTAAACAACTCACGAAAACCAATAGGAAGAGCATAAACTTTTGCTTCATTGGCACTTAGAGAATCCACAGGACCCGAAAAGTTTCTTAACACATTACCTTTCAATCCCTGATAACTCCTCTAGTACCACCCTTTCGAGAAGAGTGAAGAAACCTGCCATCAAAGTTTAATTTTAAAACACTATTGGGAGGAGTTGTCCAAGGAGTTTTCTGAACAAATTTAACCTGACAACCCCCTTGGAAACGAACTGGCCAAGATCTAGTGAGATCTTCCAAATAGACTCCTAAAAACTCCCTTCGCATCACCACCCATTCCGAGACAAACTAGACAATCGATTCAACCACCTTTTTATTTTTTATTTTTTATTGATTTACAAGTATTTTGAAAAATTCTATTATTTCTTTCCAACAAAAGCTTCCCAATGGTACCATACAAAGCTGCTATCCATGAAATCCTTCCAAGAAAGAATTTATGTCCATACCGCCACTGAATGAAAAGATCTTCGATAGTTCCAGGCATAACCCAATTAATTTCAAACATGTTAATGATAGCAAGCCAAACACCATGAGCAAAAGGACAATGAATCGACAAATGATGGACCGTTTCCTCATCATTCAAGCAAAAAGGACGACCGTTAACAATAATATGGATCCTTTTCCTCAACTGGTCAGTAGTAAGGATTTTATGATTTTTAGCAATCCAACAAATGCTTCTCATTGCAGTTCCTGTAAAAATAATTGCAATCGTAATGTTTGTGGTTTGTATTCTCAGTATTTACTAGTTATTTTGGTGTTCTAAGTGTGCAGCCAATTTCAAGAATTTCAAGGAAAAAGAAAAAAGTTGGAAGCCCTCACTAATTCTAGTCTTTCAAGGTCTACAGACCTCTGTTGGCTGTACAAGATTGCTTCTGTAGATGTCTTGTGGGTTGGGGTCCTTGAGTATTACAATTTGAGTTTGACAAAACTAGGCTTTTGAAAATTAAAAACTACCTTTGATGGATGAGTCTGATAAAAATATGTGCTGCTGCTTTCAAGCTCTGAAGAGTCATTAGGGTCTTTATCTATAATTATCTATCTTATAGCGTATAGTACTACTTGATTTGCTTTATACTTAAAGATTACTCCAACATCTCATTTTCTCATTGTATTTCTTCATATTCAATTTCGATTGACAACACAACCTTATGGCTTAGCTAATGCCAATTGTAGTCATAATTATTATGGGTGTTAACTGTCAACTGAAAAAATGTATTTTTCTTAAAATTTATGAACATTAATGCAGCGCAATCTACTTTAGACCTATCTGGGTCATCCATGAACTTGAGTATTGGCGTAGATGGGTTGGATATTTTGAATACATTGACAGTTGTGACTCGGTCAATGCACAACTGCAGAGTTTTTGGCTATTATGGAGGGATACAGAAGCTCACAGCGCTAATGAAAGGTATTCCTCATGTCATACCATTATAGTTGTTTGTTGCTACTCACATATTGTTTCCATGCTGTTTATTTATTTATGTTTTGAATGGTAAGATTTCATTTTATCAGGACTACTGTGTAAGAGGGTGCACTGGAAAAATACTCAGTGCAGGGTAACTATGGATCCAAAACAAAAGAGAAAAAGGTGCTTCCTTTTGGGGAAGAGAAGGGAAGGTGGTGGTTTTTTTTTTTTTTTTTTTGTGGGGTGGTTTTGTGGGGGGGGTGGGGGTGCGTATGTTGACATCTCGCTTGCTCCTGCACGACAAAATGAACAGACATGTCTGAAAGCAGCAAAATAAAAGGTCAACTCCCCCAGAGAAAGACCAATGGGAAAAACCTCAAAATAGAAGGGATGAAACTTTGACGGTCAACTATCCCCTCGAGTTTCAACCCCTTGCTTCACTTGGATGTTTGTCCCTTAAGCACTTCTTTGGAAATGAATAAAGGACACCTGCAATTTCAGACAAATGTTTGCATCTGCTAAACTCTAAGGGTGGGGATTTCTGTAGTGCAGCTAATTGCATGAAGATCGCCATCCAGGATAAGCCAGGGGATCCTTAAAAGAGTGGACTTCTTCAAGCTAATCAGAGAGTCATAACTTCCTTAATGTTCATTGATGGGTGTTTGACATGACCGCAAAAACATTTAATGGTCCTTCATTCATCATCATGAATTGGCCCTCGCATCATAGTTACCAACAGACTACCATTTGCCCTACGAGCAACATCAAGCTTGAAATATCCTATTTGGTGAAGGTTTTATTAGGGAATAATTCTTGACATTCATTTATAATCATCAATACTCCCCATCTAACTAAGCATGATGTCAGAAAACAAAACTCCCTTGAATCTTAAAAGGTCCACAAAGCAATATAGCTCTTGCTGTTATCAACAAATAACGCTTGCCCAATCGACTTGTTCTCAAAACATTTTTCATTCCTTTCTTTCTTCGGAAGCAATATGGTGACGACAAAAGATAGGAACCACAAACTTTTCCCCCACTTTGAGCTGTAGACAAACTTCCACTCGACTAAAGGCCTCCATAATGGTGTTTGGAAAAACCCATTATAACCAAACCAAAAGAGGATAGAATCCCACATGTGAGGAGACAATCTATAGACTCTGCATCTGCAAGATGACAATATGAGAGAGAGAAATCGTTTTGTGCTGAAATGTCTTCCCTTTTGAGGGTCGACTGTCCTTCATTTAAATAGGGACTGAAGGCCCTAATCAATTTACAAAGTCAATCTAGATCCTAATAATTAGCTGTCCTAATTACAATCAATTGACATAATGTAATCTATCTAGATCCTAATAATTAGCTAACAACTATAGTATGTACATGAGGCTTTGACTAAAGATAAGTATAAAGAATGGGCCTAATGGGCCTGCAAGCTTGGGCTTGGAACACCAACATTAACACCCCCCCTCAAATTGATGCCGATGAATCAACAAGCATCAATTTGTCAGTCAAGAATTGATGGCGTGGTCGAGGAAGTGCTTTGGTAAAAATATCAGCAGTCTGGAGACTTGAGGAGATGAACGGAAGGGAAATAACATCGCGTAGATATTCATCCCTGATAAAATGGCAAGCCACCTCGATGTGTTTAGTTCTCTCATGAAATACTAGATTCTCAGTAATCCGAATGGCACTGGTGTTATCCGCATGTAATGGTGTAGAAGATTTCTGGGAAAAACCAAGTTCCTCAAGAAGACCACGAAGCCATATAATTTCTGAGCATGCGGCAGACATGGCCCGGTATTCTGCCTCAGTTGATGATTTTGAAACTCTGTCCTGTTTCTTCACTTTCCATGAAATAAGAGCATCACCTAAGAACATGCACTAGCCCGTGGTGGACCTACGAGTATCAGGACAACCTGCCCAATCAGCATCAGAATAGGCAGACAAAGTCATCGGAGAGCCAACAGGAAAAAACAAGCCTCTGTGAGAAGTGCCAAGAAGATAACGAATAATACGGCGAACAGCTGCTAAATGAAGATGATGGGGCTTGGTCATATATTGACTCATCAAGTTGACTGCATAACTGATGTCAGGCCGAGTAGTAGTCAAATATATAAGACTACCGACAAGCTGACGATAATAAGTCGGATCAGAAAGGGGATCACCACTGTCACTATGGAGTTTAAGATTCAGTTCCAGAGGAGTATCCACTGGTGTGGATTTTGACAAACCTGCGGAATCAATTAAATCCATAGTATACTTATGTTGATGCAAAATCAACCCCTTCTCAGAGTGATGAACTTCCAATCCCAAAAAATATTGCAGAGGGCCCAGATCCTTCATATGAAAAGATTGATGCAGAGAAAATTGGAGATCTTGAATCGTGGCTGTATCTGTGCCAGTGATGATGATATCGTCTACATAGACGAGAAGAATGGTGATTCCTGTGGATTTGTGATGCAAAAACAAAGATGGATCATAAGGACTCTGCTGAAACTGTAGCTTGAGTAACGCATCTTTGAATTTGTCAAACCATGCTCGTGGTGCTTGTTTTAGCCCATACAAAGATCGTTTTAGAAGAGCAACTTGATCTTCTGATGGTTTTGGAAAACCTTGAGGCAAGCGCATGTAAACTTCCTCTTTAAGATCACCATGAAGAAATGCATTTTTCACATCAAATTGAAAAAGAGGCCAGGCTTGAGATGCAGCTATGGCAAGGATGGTGCGAACAGTGGTCATCTTTGCAACAGGCGCAAACGTTTCTTCGTAGTCTATGCCATATTCCTGTCGGTTGCCAAGGGCCACAAGCCTAGCTTTGTATCTATCCAAAGTACCATCTGCCTTTAATTTGATAGAGTAAACCCATTTACTCCCAATAGGTTTAACCGAAGCTGGGCAAGGAACAGTAATCCAGGTTTGGTTCTGCTGTAGAGCACTAAGTTCTTCTTCCACAGCCTGTCTCCAGCACTCCTGTTTTGCTGCTTGTGAATATGAAGTAGGAATGGAAACAGAGGATAAAGTAGCAAAATATGAAGAATGAGAGAAACCGTATCGATCCGGTGGACGAGATACACGAACAGAACGACGAATAGCAAGTTGAGGTGAAGTTGATTCTGGAGCAGGATTCGGGACCGGTTCTTGCAAAAGAGGCAAAGTAGTGGCATTTGTTCCTTGTCGACGAGTATACACCTTGTCCGGATGAAATCGCAAAGGTGAAGGAAGACATTCATCATCAAAGGATGGTACTTTAGAAAAGGAGATTTCTGGAGATGAATCAGGATGAGAATGAAAAAGATACTGATGTTCAAAAAAAACAACATTCCTAGAAATGCGAATACGCTTGGAGGTGGGGTCATAACAAACAAAACCTTTTTGGTGGGAAGCATAACCAAGGAAGGCACATTTTACAGATTGTGCAGATAACTTGGAACGTTCATGTGGGGGAAGATGAGCAAAACAAACACAACCAAAAGTGTGGAAATTTGTGTATTGTGGTTCAGTTTTGAAAAGACGAAAATATGGAGATGTGTTTTGTAGTTTTGGAGAAGGAAGTCGCTTGATGATATGAGCAGCAGTGGTTAAAGCTTCTGGCCAAAATCTAGGTGGAACGGAGGATTCTAATAATAAACACCTGACCATGTCTAGAAGATGACGATTTTTCCGTTCTGCAACACCATTCTGTTGGGGAGTATAGGGACAAGTCCGTTGGGATATAATCCCTCTGTCTTGTAAATATTCCTGAAATTGATTGGACACATATTCCCCCCCTGAGTCGGTTCGAAGAACCTTAATACATGTTGAAAATTGATTTTGAACATAATTCAAGAATTTTTTAAACACCTCAAAGACTTCAGATTTGGCATGTAGAAAATAAATCCATGTAAAACGGCTATAATCATCAATGAAAGTGACGAAATACTTATACTGTGAATGAGAAATAATCGGTGCAACACCCCAAACATCACTATGTATTAAATCAAAACTTTTTGTCGCAGAAGAAACATGTAATGGAAAAGGCAAAGTTTTACTCTTTCCCAACTTACAAGTGGTGCAATCAAGAGCAACATCTGATGATAAAAACTTCATTTTATTAATATGACCAGAATTTAACAAGGATAACAAAATGGTTGAATTGGGATGGCCTAATCTATTGTGCCACAACTGCACATTATTCCTAGAGACAACTGATAAAACAAACAAAGACATATCTGGATTTGGTGGTACGATGTGAAGAGGAAACAAACGCCCATACTTAGGCCCCTTCACTATTACCTTCCCCGTCTCCTGATCCTGCACCACACAACCAGAGGAGGAAAAAGAAACTTTGCAGTTATTATCAACCAATTGACCAACAGAGATTAAATTGGTAGAAAGATTTTTGGAACAAAAAACATCATGTAAAGGTAGAGAATGAGAAATATCACCAACAGAGGTAATTGGTATTGTGGTACCATTAGCAGCATGGACCTGAATTTGGCCATCATATGGTTTAATTGTGGAGAAGTTTTTGGATGATGATGTCATATGATTGGAGGCACCAGAATCAAAATACCAGTGAGAGGGAGATTGAATTTTACCAGATATACCAAGAGTGGAAAAAGCCTGGAGAATCATCTGTTGGATCATTTCAGGGGAGACTGGAGCAGCAGAAGCAGGTGCCGAAGAAGGTGCGGGAGATGAATCAATAGTGCCAGTAGCAGTAATTGCCTGGTAAGCTTTCGGATTTCTGTTTTGAGGACGTTTGCGGCATTCATTGATTGAATGTCCAGATGCTTTGCAATAATTGCAGATCCGCTGCTTGCACTGATTTGCATAATGGCCGAAAGTTTGACACTTGAAGCACTGCACTTTACTCAGATCTCTGTTTGGTTGCTTCCCCTTGGAAGAATAAGCAACATTCACTGATGAGTTTGGTGAATGAAAGGCAGTGGGTACACTATAGGCAACATCCATAGCACCCGGATTAGCTTGGTGGAGCACACCAGATTGTGTTAATTGTCTCTGTTCCTCTCGCAGTAATTCATTGAGACAGTCATCCAGTGAAGGAGAAGGGACCCTACTCATGAGATTAGATCTGACTGATTCATACTGAGGCCTTAATTTCATAAGAAATTGATCCCGCTGACTAGTTGCTAGTATTATTTGCAATTCGGGAAGAGCTTGTGCAGAAATATTGGCATATTTGATTTCATTTAATTCTGTCCATAAATTCTGAAAACCAGAATAATATTCCTGAATGGAAGAAGTCCCTTGCATATAAGTCGCAATTTCAAATTCTAACTGATACTGTCGAGCAGAATTCCCCTGATGATACACTGTTTTCAGATATTCCCACATATCTTTGGCAGATTTGTAAGGTTTCAAATTTAGGAAGAATTGTGGTTCCATGGAGCCGAGAATCCAAGTTTTGACCTTAGCATCTTTTGTGTTCCATGACAGAATTTTTTTCTCATCTTCTGTTGGTTTTGGATCAGTGCCAGAGATATGGCCCCATAACTCTTTACCCTCTAGATAAAGTTCAAATTGAAAAGCCCAAGAGGGATAATTTTTGCCATTAAACTTGATTAAGGTGATTTCAGATTTCTCCATTTGTAACAAGATGCAGATAAACCAGCAGAACAGAACAACCCACAGCACAGCCGAGATGCAGAAAAAACACTAGCCAAATTCGAAAAGAACCACAGACAGCAGCACTGAACACAGCACAGCACACAAAACAAAACAAAAAAACACAGTAGCACCCAGCACAGTAGTACCCAGCACAGAAATATTGGCACGTCTTGGTCGTTAGTGGTCTGGATGACCACGTGGGCCCCAGATGATGATCAGAAGGCTGATCAGATAATGAGGATGACAGCACAATAAAAAACCGCCACTAATGGAGGAAGACCCACTCCAAAAAGATCAAGATCCACAAAAATGGACGGCCGTGATGAAATCTTCTTGATAAAACAGAAATATCACAAAAAATGATAGATGGCCTACCTCTGATGAGCCATAAATCTTGAAAAAATCATCATAAATAAGTAGAGCACCAGACGACCCAGATGGTTGAATCCGCTGATATGGTGATTCTGATCACAAGTGGGCCACGTCAGAATCTGAGTTGATCAGGGACAGTCTGGTTGATCAGAGTGAAAAGAGAAGGTCTGAAAGACTTCTAGATCCTGGAAGAGGACTATCAGAAGAAGCTGATGACAGATCACGTGTGGGCCACGACTGATCTGGGATGATCAGGGATGATCAAAGAAGATCAATGGCTTCCAAAGCTTGGAAGAGGACTAGGAAAGATCACAGCTGATGCAGGAAGCTTCGAAACAGATCCGGGATCTGTTATTTCTAGGAGAGATTGATTTCCACTCTCTTGAAATCAATCACAAGCTTCGAAAATTTTTTGGTAGCTCTGATACCATGACAATATGAGAGAGAGAAATCGTTTTGTGCTGAAATGTCTTCCCTTTTGAGGGTCGACTGTCCTTCATTTAAATAGGGACTGAAGGCCCTAATCAATTTACAAAGTCAATCTAGATCCTAATAATTAGCTGTCCTAATTACAATCAATTGACATAATGTAATCTATCTAGATCCTAATAATTAGCTAACAACTATAGTATGTACATGAGGCTTTGACTAAAGATAAGTATAAAGAATGGGCCTAATGGGCCTGCAAGCTTGGGCTTGGAACACCAACATTAACACAAGATACATGGGCTTGCCATTCACAATAATCTACCGCTTCTTGTAAGAATGCCACCAAGAAGGGCAGTCCGCCGAAAGATCCTTACACCATTGTCCCTGTACAGAGAAGAAAGATCTCTCCTCGAAACAACCATCCACACACCTCATTTGTGGTCTTCTATCCCTACCTTGTGTTGAGATGTACACTTGTTGTGGGATCCAGTCATTGACAAATTTGAAAGGAAATTGTCAACTTGAAAGAAACAATACTTATCCATGGGCGGAATGCTTGTGTTGATAAAAGCTTGTTTGTCTAATTTTCTAGTGTACTGCATTACTCTTCAAGATGTTGAAGGCCGCAATGGAGAGGTTGGATCGTATTCAGAGGAATTTCTTATGGGAGGGTCAAGACAGTGGCAGAGCTAGGATTTTCTTTCAGAGGGGGCAAGCGATGGTCGATGACAAAGAAAAGAAAATCTGATAGTGGCCCTGAATTATATTGGAGTGAAATCTCTCAAAAAGGGCATTTTTTTCATGGCCTGCTAATGATTTCAAGGTCATTTGCACTTTAGACACAAGGAAAAAATAAATAAAATAAAATGCAAAACTACATAAGATCACCACCAGAATTTTTGGAGACCACTCAGTGGGCCTAACCATGAAAAGTCCGAGTCAATGAGTATTCCTCATCATATTTCACTCAAATAGCCCCTAGTGAGTGATAACTTTTAAAATACTTAAATAAAATATTTTAGAAAAGATTAATATTTTGTATAGATATATCTGGTGTTGGCCCTAAGTTGTTTTAAAGTTAAAACTTTCATAGAAAAGGGTTATTTTTTATGAGATTTTGATTTTTCTTAAGTGTGGAATGTTTTCATTTTTTTCTCATTTTTCTTAATCGCTTAGTAACCAGTGGCGGATTTCTTTCAGAGGGGCAAGCGATGGTCAATGATAATAAAGAAAAGAAAATATGACGGTGGCCCTAAATTATATTGGAATGAAATTTCTCAAAAAGGGCATTTCTTTTATGCCCTGCTAATGATTTCAAGGTCATTTTCTCTTTGAACACAAGGAAAAAAAATAAAATAAAATGCAAAACTACATAAGATCGCCACCAGAATTTCAGGAGACCACTTGTCACGCCCCGAGCTCGAGACTGCACTCATCTCGAGGCGTGATGTACGCCCACATGGGGATTCGAGTCAAAATCGTTGACCTTTCGCCCCACGAACGGAATTCACCCACATGATATCACATGTGGGGTTACAATTTCCCAAAAACCTGTAATTTCACTTGTGCAATCTTGTCAAATAGATATCCGTTCATAATACAACACTATCATGTCCATCAAGATATAGAGCATAAAAGTTCATGAGCATAGATTAAAGGTTCAAGTTTTAAGGTCAAGAGATAGAGCGGAAGAAGTAAGTTGAAGTTTTAAGGTCAAGAGAGAGAGAGCGGAAGAAGTAAGTTAAGTTAAGGTTTACGAGCTATAATATAAATAAGTCTATAATTGATAGCAAAAGATGTGGCAATCCAAGTTACGGTCCTTGGGTCGTGTGATGTCCAAAACTCAGCGAGTAGATGTCTAGAAGACATCATCCGAAGTCCATTCAGCTACGTGTCGAGGGGATTTTGATCTCCGGGGCGGTGGCATCGAGGTACTCACCTGTAACACCAAGTGTAGCACCATTAGACTAGGCTAAGCAAGATAAACAAAATATACAATGTAACATGTGGCAAATGAATAGCTGGATAGATATAGATCATATGAAGTCAAAGTGTGTACACTAGGCAAGTCTGTGCATGAGTAAGCATGAGACATTCGAATCATAAATGACATATACACAAATAATAGAACTAGATGACACATCCACATTAGCTACATTCTCTTAAGTTAATTATGTAAACATGACCATAAAGTGAGAGCAGAATACAGAACAAAACAGAGTGGTGTCACTAGGAGAGAGAGGGCCCAAGACTCTCCATGGTGGACCTAGGGTGCCCGTCAACCCTCAGAACATAATCCCATTCGCAGAGGGCAAGAAATAAAACTAAACTCACACTCAGCGGGGTCCAACTTAGATAGGATCGAAGTGAAGTGGTGCCGACTCGTGGAATGAAGTGTACATCATAACAGAACATAGTACAGAAACAGATCATAGCATGTGGTACATAATCAGAACTTATCATAAGTATAATTGAGCAGAAACGGAAGCGGATATAAATATAAACATGCATAAACAAGATATACATGGACTAAACAGAAGTATGATCAAGTCATACGAGAATACTGGAAACAGAATGCAAATGAATGCATATAGATCATATACGGAATCAAGATATGAATCAAGCCAAGCCTACGGTCTTGGGAACACTTGTTGTCTTCACCGTCCAACTCAATGTAGTACTAAGGATTCTGGCGTTAGTGGGCTACAAAGGGACCCTTGGCGTTACTTAATTTGGATGCCAAATAGTATAACACATTTGGTTCGGATCATAAATACGAAGAACAAGAGGCCCCGTGTGGGTGTACGGTTGCTCACACTGCACCCACATGAATTACAAGTCCATTGGGCATGATTTATGGTACAAGTGATCCATCCTTAAAGTCCACCTACTGGGTCAAAATCATCTAAGCATTCTATGGTTCTTCCCTTGGCTTGTGTCATATTCCGGTTGCCAAGATTTTAAATCCAATAAACCCCTTTCTCCCCCAACCTCTGATCAATAAAGTCTATGGACCATTCAATTCTATGCTTCAAGAGCTCCCCAATGGTATGTAGACCTCCAAAGTCAGATGTATGGATCAAAAGTTATGGCCGTTGGAAGTTTCTAGCAAGAAAAGGGGGCCAGTTGGAGGCCAGCCGCGAGGTGACTGCAAGGTCATCGCGAACAGGCTGAAAAAAGTGTACATTCTGTTTTTGTTAACCGCGGATTTGGAGGCTAACAGCCAGGTAACTGCCGGCACGCGAACTGAGCTCGAAATGGCTTTGTTTAGGTGATTTTCAAGCTCCATTACAGCCAAGCCTTCCATAAGGCATTTTCCTACACAAAATGAGCCTCCAATGCTCACTCCAAACCACCATGCAACATTCCCAACCAAAACAAAACCCAAAAATTAACTTATTGCTAAACCCATTAACAAAAATAAGAACCAAATTGGGCAAGTTAACAAGATGCGAAACAATTTAACATATGAGCTGGAGTTGGATTTCTAAAACATGAAACATATAAAGAATCATAGAAATGAAAGTGCATGTACAAAGTATAAATTGTTTTACTTGCCTTAAGGTGCTTGGAACCAAAATCAAGCTAAATCAAGCTCTATTGCCCAAACAAGCTCTCAAAACCAAAAACCCCCAAATGCACAACTCAAGAGAAGACCCTACAATGGTGAAATAGCTAGAAATGAAGGAGAACATGCATGCAGAAAGAAATAGACTTCCTACAACTGATACGAAGTAAGAGAAAGGAAAAAGATGAGAAATACTTACCAATGTAGAAGATGGGGAAGAGTTGGGGAAGGAGAAGACTTGGAGCAGATGAAGATGGAGGAGCTGCAGCTGAATCTCTCACATGCACTCTCCAAATTAGCATCAAGGGATTGAGAGGAAGAGATGAAGAAGGGGAAAATGGAAGTTTCAGCTGGAAATGAAGGAAGAAGAGAAGAGGGTCGCTGGAGTGATGAGTTTAAAGGTGAACTTTTCTGCGTTTTGCATGCAAACCCAAATAAGTTACAGAGTTTTCAGAAAAAGGCTTTATGTAGGGAATGGGCTTAAATGGGCTGGAAATGGGTCGGTTTAGGTCCGAATGACTCGGGTCAAAACATGAAAATCAAAGCCCATGCTATGCTTTATGCAATGCACCCGAAACCCACAAAAATTCTAAAGAGACATAAAATCCAAAACACTCCAAAAAGTCATAATCTACTTAGTCAATGGTCAACCCAACTAATTCTACCTAATCAAGCCCAAATACATTCAAAACACCCATTAAGCAACTAATCTCAATTAATTAACTATTAATCGAAATTAAGGTGGATTGGGGTGTTACACCACTTAGTGGGCCCAACCATCAAAAGTCTAAATCAGTGAGTATTCCTCATCAGATTTCACTCAAATAGCCCCTTGTGAGTGATAACTTTTAAAATACTTAATTAAACTATTTTTAAAAAAATTAATATTTTGTATAGATATATCTGGTGTTGGCCCTAAGTTTTAAAGTTAAGATTTTCACAGAACAGGGGTATTTTTTATTATGAGATTTTGTCTTTTCTTAAGTGTGGAATGTTTTCATTTTTTTCTCATTTTTCTTAATGGCCTAGTAACCCTAAATGATTAGGGATTCGCAACTTATTCCAATTCTTCTTAGCTGGACCTCACTTAAGACCATCACAGAATTCTATCTGGGAGCCCAAGAGGATCCCATCTATAGGATATCCTCTGAACTTACTCCACTAGAGTTGTTTCATTATAAAATTAAGCCACATTAATTATGTTAATAGTTATATGCTTAATCTTAAGGTGAGACTAGCTCCTAAAAACTTGGAAAGCCCCACTAGAGGATGTTCATTTAGAACAATTCAGATTTTCAACAGAGTTTTCATTAGATGGGGCTCCACTTTGGAGTTCCTTTCTCTTGATTTATGTTTGATGAGGGACAAATCCAGAAATTCAGGGAGAGAAATAAGGGATAGATATGTTGAGTTCATTATATCTTTTGGAGAGAAGAAAATGATGAAAATGCCCCTAACCTCCCTCTTATGAATAAAAATAAAAAATGAGGGGCAAAAGTAGAAATATACATAGTCTAAAATTTTATCCTCTTGTTTGTAAGGAAATGAGAGAGATTTGAGGAGGGGCAATTGCCCCCCTCCCTCTTCCCTCCGCCCCTGGGTCAAGATGATAAGAAAGTGGACTGAGGTGATTAAACCGAAATGGAGTGGGGCTCGATGGTTTGGAGAATAAGAACGGAGCTTTATTGGCCAAATGGCGTTGGAGGGTTTTTTGGGTGGGGGGGCGGGCGGGCGGGGGGGGGGGGGCGCTCTCTCTTTGGAGAAAGATCATTGCTGCTAAGTATGGTGAAGACAAGTAGGGGTAGTGGCCTAATCATGGCCCTAGGTACCATAGGTCAGGTCTGTGGGGTGCTATTGCTTTGGTTGGGTATGTGTCAAATGTAGGAGGAGGAGGGAGGAAGGAAGGGGGGAAAGGTGGGAATTTGTCCAAGGGTGGGTTTTGTGGTTAGGGATGGGAATGATTTCGGGTTTTGGTTGGATGATTGGTTGTGGGTGGGTCCTTTACGTGGGTTGTTTCATGTGGTTTTTGACAAGGAGTCTACTGTCAGTAATTGGAATGAGGTGACGGATAGTTGACTGGTTGTATTGTGTGCGTTGTCTTTTAGGAGAAGTCTTCTATTGGAGGAGGTCCATTATGGGGAGTTGTTAAGTCTTCTTTCTAATGTATATTTGTGTAGGAAGTCTTAAGGATTCTCGGGTTTGGAAGCCATCCATATCAAGAGAATGCTCGGCGATAGCTTTTACTTGGCTTTGGAAGGGACCCAACATCCTGGAGCTTCTTCTTCTCTTGTTTGTTAACCAACTTTTTAATCATTGTAAGGTTTTAATTGGTGTTTGGAGTCACTTTATTGGTAGGTGCTGTCTTGCTTGGGTGTTTGCAATACGGCGGAGTCATGGTTGGGAGGGCTTTTTGTTGGGTGCAGGCATTTTCTTTGGAGGACGTTCCCGTTTGCTATCTTGTGGTCTATTTGGAGGGAAAGGAATGATAGGAACTTAATGATATAGCTTTAAGGGCTCCTCTTCTTATTCAACAGATTTGATTGCAAGGGTCGCCCCTAAGGACTGCGAAGTGGGCCTTGGTAAGAAAGAAGATCTCTAATTTTAATCTTTAATAATATCTTTGTGAATTGGGAAGCTTGTATGATGTGCAACCCAATTAAGGTGGGGAGATCTGTACCTTGGAGTCCACCTCTTGGTGCTAAGATTCAACGTTGATGGAGCTTCGAAAGGTAAGCCAGGATTTTGGGAATTGGAGGCATGCTCCATAAAAGGGCGAGGTTTTGCTTAGGTTCTCTAAGCATGCATACATTTGCAATTGTAATGAAGTGGAGGTGTTAGCTATTTTGGAAGCTCTTCCATTGTATCCGAGGAATTTTCATGGTGGCCTTATTGTGGAGAGCGATTCTTTTAACATGATGACATGGGTGTCCAATTTGAATGCGTATCCTTAGAAATTGTGGGTCAATTCTAATGAAATCTAGGTTTTTTTTTCTTCTATCTTTAATGTAGCCTAACATTATGAGTTGAGATGGGCCAACTTGATGGCAGATGCTTTAACCGAGCAGGGGGTCAAGAGGTTGTCTCCTTGGGAGGGTATTATTATGTATTTCAGGGCTTGATGGGGCACAGTGCTCTTGTACCGTTTTGCTCCTTTGCGCTTTCTCCCCTTGTAATTTTGCTCCTCTTTAATTTGTTTGGTTTTTGGATAATGGTAAAATTTTTCTTATAAGAGAAAAAAGATAACAGTAAAATAAAAAAAAAAAATTAAACCAAAGTAAAACACCAAAGGAAGGCTAAACAAAAATGACCAACCCAAAAAACACCAAACACCTTTACAAGAAGAAACTAACAAATAAAAGAAACTAAACACCAAAGGATATGAAAGAACTAAGAACTCCTTTAGCAAGACCATTCGCCATGGCTTTAGCCTCTATTAAAACTTGATGACAAAAGAGCATCCAAATGACATGATATATCCTGCACCTCCACCCAGTCTGCCAGTCAACAAGGGTTAAAAAAAAAAGAAAAGAAAAAGAAAAAGATGTACACTGAATGGACTAGGGTTGCAGGACCTCTTATCAGATGAGTTTCTCTTGAACATGGGGCTCTAAGAAACTCTAATTTTTATTATTATTTTGGATTGGTAATCCTAAAAAACTCTCATCACTCATCTCTTCAATCTAATTAACAATATTGCCTCCCGTTTAGATGCATGACTTTTTATTTTTTTATTTTTTTATTTCAAGAACTGGTCAACAAGATGTTATCACTTTCTTAGGTATCAATCCAAAAGGTGTGGTAGCCATCGCCAACCTGGGACCTGATGTTTCATGTAGAACTTTCAAGAAAAGATGAGATACATCATACCATGCAAGAGTCCTAAATTCCGAGGATAGACCTTGTCAGATGTCAACCATTCCTGTCAATCCCCTACTTAGCCACAGGGATCTACTTCCATAGGCCATCATAGTTATTCACTTATTCCTAAGACGCTAGAACCTCTTGCCTAGGAGCAGTTGTTGTATTTGCTTAAGAGGCCTATCACCAAGCTCTCCATATGATCATGGCTTGCATACTCTACTATGTGGATCCTTTTTTTCACCTTTTTGCCCCCCAAAGGAAGCTTATGGGGCACGTGAAAGACAATGTCTATCAAGCTTCTCCTTCACACAAAGGATTTCATTATTTTTAATCTTAATTTTGGGCAATCCCAAGGACATATGACTAGTATGCCATTTTGTAATTATTGCACTGTAGATATGATGATGACATTGTCATTCTTATTTTGGAGAAGCATTTGAAGCATGCTAGTTTGTTGCAGTGCTTGATTTCAGATGGGTATTCTCTAATCTTACTTCTATTCTGTCTCTCTCTCTAGTGAACTTTGTTACTTTATTTTATTTTATTTAGCTAGTAATTGGGTGGTTGCTTCATCTTGGTTTTTATTGGTTTCTTACTGAAAGCACAATGCCGATGGATTGTTCTTACATGTTATATAACATGCATGAACATTTAAGCTGTACATTTTGTTTCATCAATTTGTCTCTCATTCCACAATCTAACAATTTAGCACACTACCATTTTTACATGGATAAATTTTTAATTACGGGGTTTGATTTCTTCAGCTGCAGTTGTCCAACTCAAGTCAGTGACCAGTGCATTCACTGCTGATGAACACCTGTCAAGTCCCAGTGTAGAGAAGGCCAGAATTTTGCAAAAAATACTTGTATATGTGGTTTCCATTATCTCTAATTTCATAGATTTGAATACAAAAACATATGAAAAGTCTCAAACACTAAGCAATTCTGTGGAGCGTTCTGTTCCGAAGGACTCTTCATGTTTGGTTGATCCTTCTGGCAGTTTAAAGGACCCCTTGTCCGAGGCAAGGTTTCATTGGCAGCAAAAGGCAATTGTGTCTGTATTGGAAGCAGGCGGCCTTAACTGGTTAGTAGGTAAGGTATGCAATCCTCTTTTCTAGATATTCTTTCGATTGGCGTTGAAGTGTGCATAACTTGGTGCTGTTCGTTTTAGGTGATGAGGCTAGTAAAAGTTAGGTTCTTGAACTGATATTGACATAATTTGCTTCGAAAATATCTGCATCTGATCCGATAACACTTGATTCAATATTTGGGTTTTTATTATGCAGGCACTGTGATAAAAGATATTTAAATGGACTTAATAAGGGTGCAAACACAAACATTCAGTTGTAAAACAATAAGTACAGTACAAGCAAAAGTATAATGCTGTATACAGTATGGTGATTCACTCACGAACAAGAATCCCAGCTCCTTCTGAACTTATGATGCAGCGAAAGAAAGTACAGTCATTGAACAAGAGCCTGTAGCACGGTTGGCAGGTGCTTGTTTAAGTCACCTTACTAATAAAAAAGAAAAAAAAAGGCCCATTTAAAAAAATAATAATAATAAAAAAAAAAAAGAAAAAGGGAAGAAAATGTGACCAGGAATAGTGAAGGAACTGCACAAAACTGGGTGTGCATCGAGATGGTGTTGTAGTCTGCTTGACGATTCTCTTACTGTGGACTACTGGAGTATTCATTTAAAAGTCATAAATTAACAAGAAGTGCCTCACAAGCCAGTGGCAAAGAGGCATCTTACCTTCGTAGCCGCTGAGGGATCGATCCCTGGGCGGGCAGGTCTCATAGTAGTATCCCTCCAATAGTCCGTGCTGGAAAAAAGAAGTGAAACTTTAAAGTTCAGGTAAATCTTTTGAATACTGATATTTAGGACAATCAAGTATGATACCGTAAATTCATAAAATTCATGGTTATCAATTGTTATTTCAATTGAAGTTCCCAGTGTTTAGACTCCAGTCTTTTGAAGCATATAAGTAATGCAAGCACTGTTTGAAGGTTCTTGTGATCACAACCATGAGGTTGCAGGTTCAGTTTAAGTTACCCTTAAAAAAGGATAAAAGAAATGAAAAGAAATACCTAGTAATTGTCAAATAACTGTATAGATCTGGTTTGGATTGAGATTTTGTGTTTTAATTAGCATACTGATGTTCTTAAGGTACTTGCATACTTCTGGAATATTCTTTCAAAAATTATTAGTGAGACGTAAAAGTGTAGATGAGTCAATTAGGTACTGATATCTAGTTTAATCAAATATAACTTCACAAAATTCATGTTTTTTATTTGTTAATTGTTTCGAAGTCCCTAGTTTTTTTTTATTATTTTTTTTATTTTTATAATTAACTATAGTTCCCTTGAAGCATGTAGGGCAATCTGTGAGTTATTTGCTTGCATTCATTCGAACTTGATGCATGAGTGCATGTCTATTTTCTATGTTTATATATATATATATATAGTCTTATCATGCAACAAAACCGAGTGGAACTGTGCTCGAGAGCGAGATGGATACCAGAGGAAACAATAGAAGCCACAGACAGCCTCTTCCATTGCAGATTCGTAGAATCAGGGATGAATCTTTTTCGGTCTTCGTCTCTAATATCCCACAACAGATCTCAAAAACAGAGCTCAAGGCTATGTTTTGGAGAGTAAGAAGAATCATCGATGTGTTCATCCCTGTGGATCAGAGGAGCCGAGGCATCAGAGGCTTCGCATTTGTCAGATTTGCGACCCTCAGAGAAGCTGAGAAGGCAGTTGAGATGGCAGAAGGGAGATTATGGAGAGCAGAAGGGAGAGGGGATCGGGAGCGACCTGTGAAGGTTTGGAAAGGCCAAAACAGTCCTCAGTTTATAAACCAGGCAGTGTTGTTGCTTTCAGGAAGCAGGCCAGAGCAGGGGACAGGCAGAGGTGCAAAAGGAAATATATCAAGGCAAAGCTCTAGAGTGGGAGGGTGGATCGTGGAATAAGGATCAAGAAAAGGTGTTAGAGTAGCACCTTGGGTATGTAATGAACAGAAAAGGCTACTGTACAGTAGCCTCGTGGGGTTCTTGAAATCAAACTTAGCTCTCCAGCGGGTAGAGAGCTGGTTTGAAAGCCGCAGGGGGAAAACACCTAAAAGTATGCAGCTACTGGATGATCAAGTGGTCTGGATGCATTTCTCCACATAGGAAGAAGCAAATGAAGTTTTGGCAGACGCAGTTACAGATTGCAGTGCCCCTTTCTCAGCCTTAGAGCATTGGATGGAGGTCTTGGATTCACCTCCACGTCCTATTTGGGTTAAAGTTAGAGGCCTACCGCTCCAGGCCTGGCATGAGGAAACCTTCAGGCTTATAGGGGAATGCATTGGGCACACAGTGGAAGTGGATGAAAGAACTAAGAAGGAGTATCTGAAGGAAGGATCAGGCTCATGCTAGACAGGTTAGTAACCCTGCCTCTCTCAGTTCCAATCTGGGTGGAGGATTTGCAGTTTAACGTGCTGGTAGAGATGGAAGAGGATGACGAAAATTTACAAGAGGTCAAGAAGTGAAGTGGTGGATAGGAAGGGAAGCAACAGATGGGAAGGAGGTGTATGTGCAGGAGGAAGGTTGAAGATGATGACGTCAGCAACCTCCATTCAAATTTCAAATCGCCCGCCTCTGTTTTGAACGTAAAAAGGGTATGGGCCAGAGAGGTGGATAAGCCCTTTGAGCTGGGTTTAGATGCACTAAAGAACCGGACCCCAATGGATAAACCCATCAAGCTGGGTCCAACTAATAGTGAGGAATTTTATCGTGGCGGGTCAGAAGGATCCAACAGGGGACATGCTTATAAAATGCGTCTAGGGCGAAAAAATGGGGAACTTGACGAATCAGAAAGAGAGGAAAAAGAAAGCTCCAATGGCGAGACGGGAGAGAGGATCCAAGCAACCGAGAGGCAGTCTAGCTTGGCGTCGGCGACGGAATCTCAGTCAGAGGAAGACTCGAGAAGCGGCAGAGGAAGCCATAGCGAAAAGGATGATAGGAGAACTCCTGACGGGAGGTCACTGGACATGGATGAGACAGTCCGGTGTTAGTATGAGAAGGAGAAGGAGAAGACCAACTCATTCGAGAAGGAGAAGAGAAAGAACAGTTGGTCGTTGGCAGGGGAAGGATCAAACAAGAAGGAGAAGGAGCAGATTAACTCCAGCGACTTCGGATCAGGCCGGGGAGGTCATATTAACGGTGAAGGTGGAGGAAGAACGGGCGGGGGGCGGGGGGGGGGGGGGGGGACTAAAACGACAATGGGGGACAAGCACAGAAGGTGCGATTGTAGTAGGCTGGACATATCTCCACAAAGGGACTCACATGGGTGGGTTTCGGTGATGAAAAAGTGGAACGATGGACATGTCCAAGCTAAAAGAAAAGGCACAGAGTCTGCTCCACCTGTGGGAAGTCACCGTAATTTGCTTTTGGGCACCAACGACAGTAGGGAGGAGCGAACTTCTTCCTTGTCCTTGGTCAGAAAATGGGCTGACGATGAAGACATGACTAGGTGCCCAACAGAAGGGGGCCCGGGGGAGGGGGAGACCCTCTGTAAACATTTTTCTGGATTCTCTGAGTCTGAGGAGGGTGACAACCAGTGGTTACCATTAAGGGTAGTTCAGTGTGGAAAGGCGATAGGTGTGACCACGGAGGAGTCAAAGGGAGGATGGGCCTCTTTGATGGATTTTGCTAGAAGCAGGGGGAAACAAAACCAGACAAGGAAAAGAAATAAGAATGCCAAAAGGAAAGGGGAGAGAGAACTAAATGGATTAAGTTGCTCAATCAACTATGACAAAGCTAAGGACCAGGAAATAGGGGATAATGCCTACAGCAAGAGTGGGAGGACAAATCAGGGGGCCTCCTCATGTTATAAATGAAGGTCCTCTCCTGGAATGTCCATGGATTGGGGGGTGCCTCACGGAGGATGGTGGTGAAAGATCTGCTAAGGAGAAATAAGGTCCAGGTTGCTATGCTGCAGGAATCAAAGCTTCATGGGATCTCGGATAGGACAGTGGTAGAGATTTGGGGAAGGAGATACGTCAAGTGGGTAGCAGTGGATGCGGTAGGAGCTGCTGGGGGTCTGTTGCTATTGTGGGACACTCGGTCAGTAACGGTTCATAATAGCTGGCAGGGAGTTTTTTCTCTTTCAGTTCTGGTGGAAGATCAAACGAACAACTTTAAGTGGCTTCTCACCTCTATCTATGGTCCTAATAATAGTCAGAAGAGAGTGGAGTTTTGGAAAGAGCTGGATACGATTAGGGGGAGGTGGAACAGAGCTTGGTGCATTGGTGGATCGATTTTTGGTCACCATAGACTAGTTGGATGCTTATCCAGATGTCATCCAGCTAGCCCTGTCAAAGCTTGCCTACGATGACTGCCCTATTTTAATAGATTCTGAATGTGAGAATTGGGGACCTACTCCTTTCCGTTTTGAATTAATGTGGCTAGGGGCAAAGCACTTTCCAAGATTGATCTAAGAGTGGTGGGAGGATATTAAGGTGGGAGGATGGGCTGGTCATAGACTGGCCACTAAGTTGAAGCTGCTAAAAAAGAAAATTAAGGAGTGGGCGAAAGTGAACTTTAGGGATGTGAGGAGCGAAAAATCAAAAATTTTAGTTGACATTCAGGAGCTAGATAGGAAGGAGGAGGGTGCCATGCTGTCAGTGGAAGAGGGGAAGAAAAGACAAAGTTTGATAGAAGAGTTTCATAAAAAGTTGAGAGAGGAGGAAATAATGTGGAGACAGAGGGCTAGATGCAAATGGTTGAAGGAAGGAGATAAAAACACGAGATTTTTCCACGGGTTGGCATCTTCGAGAAGAAGGACGAACAGGATATCATCTATTATGGAAGGGCAAAATAGACTACAGAAGAAAGAGGAAATTATTGAGCACATCACAGACTACTTTGCCTCTCTTTACACCAACGAGGGATGGGAAAGACCCACTCTGGACAACGTGGAATTTGATGTTATCGGTGAGGATCGGGCCATTTGGCTAGAATGGAAGTTTGAAGAGGAAGAAGTTTGTCGAGCAGTCTTCGACCTCGATGGTGACAAGGCTCTGGGGCCTGATGGCTTTCCGATGGCCTTCTTTCAAAAATTCTGGGAGATGCTGAAAAAGGATATTCTAGTTGTCATGGACGAATTCCATCAGAGGGGCAAGCTGTCTTAAAGGTATGGGTGCTTCTTTCATAGTGCTTATTCCGAAAAAGGCAGGGGAACTCACTATTGAGGACTACAAGCCTATTAGTCTTATTGGGAGTATTTACAAAATTTTGGTTAAAGTCCTAGCAGGGAGAATCAAGAATGTCTTACCAGAAATTATCTCTAGAGAACAAGGAGCTTTTGTGATGGGGAGGTAGATTCTAGACGACATCCTTGTGGCTAATGAGTGCGTGCACTCGAGGTTCAAGAAAAGAATTCCAGGTCTCATTTGCAAATTAGATCTAGAGAAGGCTTACGATATGGTGGATTGGAAATTCCTTTTGTACATGCTTGACAGGATGGGCTTCGGTGAAAAATGGAGAAAATGGGTTCTGGAGTGTGTCTCTTCGGCCTGGATTTCTATCATGATAAATGGGTCTCCAAAAGGTTTCTTCTAGCTCAAAAGGGGCTTAGACAAGGGGACCCCCTCTCCCCTTTTCTTTTTCTTCTGGTGGCTAAGGCTCTAGGGAGGATGTTTATAGGGGCAGTGAGAGCAGGTTTGTTTGAAGGCTTTAGAGTGGCTAGAAACTCTCAGGCAATTAGTCACCTTCAGTTTGCTGATGACACTCTCATCTTTTGCGGAGAAAATGAAGATCAGATTGGAAATGTTAAAGCCACTCTTTTATGTTTCGAAGCTGTTTTGGGCCTTAAAGTCAACTTTCTCAAAAGTGAGCTGATAGGGATGAGAACAGAGAAGTCTAAACTTTTGAGCTGATAGGGATGAGAATAGAGAAGTCTAAACTTCTTCATTATGCAGTGATTTTGGGATGCAAGGTGGGAGAGATGCCTGCTTCTTATTTAGGGCTGCCTTTATGCTTGGGACCAGTTACTAAATCTTTGTGGAACCCGGTGGTGGAAAGAGTGGAAAGAAAACTTTCTGCTTGGAAAGCTAGCTACTTGTCTATGGGAGGAAGGGTAACCCTCATCAAGGCTGTTCTGTCGAATCTTCCAGTATATTATTTTTCTCTCTTCAAGTGTCCCGATTCAGTTATCAAGAGAATTGAGAGGCTGCAGAGAGAATTCTTATGGTATGGTAATAGCTCTCAGAGGAAGTATCACCTAATAGATTGGGAATCTATTTGCAGACCTAAGGAAGAAGGGGGTTTGGGTATCAGACCTCTCAAGTAGATGAATCAAGCTCTTTTGGGTAAGTGGCTTTGGAGGATAGGAGAGGAATCAGATGGCCTTTGGAGACAGGTGCTGGAAATTAAATATGGGCTGCCCAGATATGGATGGGATGTTCAGGATGCCACTAAAAATGCGTCAGCAGTTCGGAAAGGAATTACCTCGGTCATAAACCTCTATATGGCCAACATTAAGTATCAAATTGGGTCGGGCGAGAGGATTCTTTTTTGGAAAGATAGATGGGTTGGAGACAGGCCATCGGCGGCTCAGTTTTCGGAGTTGTTTAATTGTGCTGTGGACAAGGTGGCTAGGGCTAAAGCCTATATGACGTCAGTTGATGGTAAGGTGACTTGGTGCCCTATCTTAAGGAGAAACTTAAAGGATCATGAGGTGCCTCAACTCTTATTGCTCCTTGACCTCTTAACGGGGCATCACGTGGTGGCAAGAGGAAAGGATGAGAGGGTGTGGATGGCCTCCAAGGACGGCCGATTTCTCCGTTACTTCCTTCTTTATGGCTTTGTCTAACTCTAGGAGGGAGAAAAACACAGTGAGCAGCATTTGGAAGCTCAAAGCTCCCCCTAGGGTTGTTATATTCGGGTGGCTGGCCTTTAGGAAAAAAATTCTCACGGTGGATAATCTTAAGAGGAGAGGGAGGATAGTGGTCGACGGTCATCCCATGTGTTTACGAGACGAGGAAACAGTGGACCATTTACTGTTGAATTGTACCACAGCTCAGTTTATATGGAGATCAGTGGTGGAGTGGTTCGATTGCTCCTGAGTTTTTCCCCAATCTCTTCAAGATCTGTTCCAGGCTTGGAAAGCCCCAACTGGGGTCCCTAGAGGAAAGGAATTGTGGAGACTGTCTAATCTGGCAGTTTTATGGACAATTTGGAAGGAGAGGAACTCCAGATGTTTTGAAGGGGTCTCAACTAGTAAAAAATGTTTTGTGGAGAGAACTAAGTTTTTAGTCGCTTTGTGGGTATCCTCCAGTCCGTGATCAAATAATGCACCATTGGAAGGAGATTGCTTCATATTCTATTGAGGCTATGTAGATATGTTTTAGGGGTCTCATTCTTTTGTTCTGTTCTTCTTGTGCTTTTTTGAGCAAGTCAGTATTTTTCTCTTGTACTGTTTGCTGCTTTAATGAAAGTAACCATTTCAAAAAAAAAAAAAAAGTCTTATCATGCAACTATTATCCGCAAAATATGAATAATTAGCCTTTGCGTATGAGTAAAAAACATGATCAAAATAAAGTACTCAGTCGGTACAATATCAACAACAGGGAGCCATTATTACATGATATGGATTTGTGGTTGGTTTAATATGTGGCTATACTAAGACATTTGAAATGGCATGAAGAAAAAAAATTAGACTATTCTGTGACTTTGCGTGCAAGGTGCTGAATGTGGTAATCATGCAATGGAAATGATACTGTAACGCTCTTTTACACAAGTAATTCATACATGACTACATATAGAATTATGCAAGTTGTGTGGATACTGGATATAGTAGTGTAAGGCCCCTATACCATTTTTTTGTGTTGAAGTTCTCATATCTCACGTCATTTCTTTTCTTTGTAATATTTGTTTATATATATATATATATATGGGAGATGCTCCTATGAGAGATATCTCTCACCTTAAATAAGAGATTGTGTGGGGGCCGTCACATCCATATCCGATGCCAACAACTTAAATGTGAGGGCCCCCACCCATATCTCTTATGGTAAGGTGAGAGATATGATAGCATCTCTCACCTTACCATGAGAGATATGGGTGGGGGCCCTCACATTTATATCCAATATTAACAACTTACATGTGAGGGCCCCCCACCTTTATCTCTCATGGTAAGGTGAGAGTTGCTCTCATAGAAGCATCATATATATATATATATATATATATATATATATATATATATATATATATAAAGAACGCCCCTTTTCTTGAACCAATAATATAAGGAGACGGTTTATGAAAGATACTGCTGACATGGATTCTTATCTTTTCTAGGAAAGATTATAACTTCTATATGACTCACAAAACTCTAGCTCCTAGAAAGACTCACTCGTTTCAAATTCTTCCCTTAAAAGGGGGAAAAAAAATTGACTAGTGGGCCCCTCTTATGAAAATTGGATATGCACGTCCAAGAAATTGATATCTCTTTGGACAAGAGTATGATTACAGAACTTGAAGGAATGAAAAATACTCTTTATTGTCCTCCTTCCTTTGGAGATCGTATGTCAATATATAGGTTTTGGAGATCGTATGTCAATATATAGGTTTTACAATGCCTTAATCAAGGCTCCAAGTTAAGAAACTAACTGATTACAATCAATTTCTATTCTAAGTTAGGAAACCAAAACCTTAATAGAATATGTAGAGCAGAATGATATATTAACCAAAACAACCCACGTGTGATATGTGTTGGACTGGATCCTGTTATGGGCCTTGGGCTTGTTTAACACCCCCCTTCAAATTGATGTGAGAGAATCAACAAGCATCAATTTACTAACCAAGAACTGATGACGAGGTCGTGGAAGACCTTTGGTGAGAATATCAGCAATTTGAAATTCAATAGAGATATGCGGAAGGTTGATGACATCACGTTTAAGCTCATCTCGTATGAAGTGACAATCAACCTCGATGTGTTTAGTGCGTTCATGAAAAATCGGATTTTCAATAATCCAAATTGCACTTGTATTATCGGCATAGAGAGGGGTAGCTCCTTCTGCTGGAAAACCAATGTTAGAGAGCAGACCTCGGAGCCAAAGAATTTCGGAGCATGTAGCAGATATGGCACGGTACTCAGCTTCGGTAGAGGATTTGGAAACTTTTTCATGCTTTTTGCATTTCCAGGAAATCAGACTATCACCCAAAAACATGCACCATCCTGTCGTCGATCTGCGAGTATCTGGACAGCCAGCCCAATCAGCATCTAAATAAGCTTTGAGAGATAGAGGATTGTTGGATGGAAAAAACAACCCTCGAGTTGGTGTGCGAATAAGGTACCGAATGATGCGGCGAACAGCAGCTATATGAAGATGACGAGGAGCAGTCATGAACTGACTCATGAGATTGGCCGCATAGGAGATATCAGGACGAGTGATCGTGAGGTAGATCAAGCTACCAACTAACTGGCGATATGCGGTAGGATCTGGAAGAAGGTCACCCTCCTCTTTACTGAGTTTAAAATTCAGTTCGACCGGCGTATCTACTGGAGCTGAACTAGTAAGGCCAGCCAAGTCAATGAAGTCAACTGTGTATTTGTGCTGGTTGAGAACTATACCTTTAGGCGATTGATGAACTTCAAGACCAAGGAAATAGTTTAAGGGGCCGAGATCCGTCATGTGAAATGTCGTATTAAGAGAATCCTGGAGTTCCCGAATCATATGGGCATTGGGACCAGTAATTACAATGTCATCAACGTAGACCAGTAGCACAGTAATCCCAGACGGAGCATGATGTAAGAACATAGAAGGATTATACTGGTTCGGATGACAATATTGCCATTAAGGAAGTATGAGAGAACCCATAGCGGTCTGGGGGAACCAAAATGCGAGTGGAGCGGCGCAATGAAGGAGGGCCAGAAGGACCAAGGGCCGGAGGTGGACCAGATGCGGGAGGAAGATCAGGGGAGGGATTGCCGGGAAGCGTTTCTGAATTCCGTCTGCGATACACAAAATTAGGATTAAATCGAACAATAGATGTGTCGTTAGAAAAACCAGGTAAGGAAACGAATGAGGAGTCGTCCAGAGGATCAAGTTTGTGAAAAAAATAGTTGTTTTCAAAAAACAAGACATTCCGAGAGGTACGGATGCGACGAATGTGGGGATCATAGCAAAGGAATCCTTTCTGGAAGGGTGCATAACCTAAAAAAGTGCATTGAGCGGATTGAGCTGTAAGTTTGGTCCTTTCAGAAGGAGGCAAATGCACAAAGAAAATTGAGCCAAAAACATGGAGATCATCATAGGATGGAGATGTCTTGTATAGACGATAATATGGGCTCTGATTTTCAAGCGAGGGGGATGGCATACGATTAATAAGATGAGCTGCAGTAGCCAATGCCTCAACCCAAAAACGGGTAGGAACCGATGATTCAAGGAGAAGGGAACGAGTGACATCAAGGAGATGTCTATTTTTCCTTTCGGTGACTCCATTCTGCTGTGGAGTATAAGGACAAGTTCTTTGAGAAATAATACCTTTGTTTTGCAAAAACTGTTGAAAATCAGAGGACATATATTCCCCGCCTGAATCAGATCGCAGGATTTTAATACAGGTGGAAAATTGAGTTTCAACATAAGCTAGAAAAAATTTTAAAACATGAAAAACATCAGATTTGGAATGCAGAAAGTAAACCCATGTGAACCGACTGAAATCATCAATAAAAGTCACAAAGTATTTATAGTGAGCATGAGAAAGAGCTGGAGCAATTCCCCATACATCGCTATGAACCAAATCAAAACACTGAGTGCTGTGTGAAATGGAAATAGGAAAAGGAAGAGTTTTGCTCTTTCCCATTTTGCAAGTAGCACAATCAAAAGGCACACAAGAAGATAAACTAGTAGTTTTATTTAATAAACCAGAATTGAACAGAAGGGACAAAGCTTTGGAATTCGGGTGTCCAAGTCTTTTATGCCACAATTGGCAGTTATCTCTAATAGAAAAACAAAACACATCATTATCAAATTTATTCCTAGAAGTCTTAGAAAAATCCAGCGGAAACAAACGTCCACACTTAGGCCCCCTCGCGATCTCCTTCCCGGACATCTGGTCCTGCACAACACAACCAGAAGAAGAAAAAGAGATGTTACAATTATTTTCAACAAGCTGTCCGACTGATAAAAGGTTGGAAGTTAAATTTGGACACATATAAATATTATTCAATGGAATGGGACCAAGGATGTCACCGACAGCTGTAATGGGAACATGGCCCCCATTAGCAGTTTGTATTTGAAGAGGGCCAGAATATCTTCGCACATTGGAGAGTGGTGCGCAGGAAGACGTTATATGATTAGACGCCCCGGAATCAAGGATCCAAGTAGAAGAGGTAGGAGATGTACCTGAGAGACCAAAAGCTGAGAGGGCATTGACAATCATCTGTTGAACCAATTCAGGAGTGAGAGAGGATGAGGGCCTAGGCTGTGAGGGTGCAGATGTAGGAGCAGGCATAACCGAAGAAGCAACATATGCATGCGGAGGCTGATACTGTGGAATCGGATACTGTGAAGTCTGAGGCTGTGGTGATGGACGTTGTGGGCGGCGGCGACATTCAGAGATGATATGTCCCGACTTTTTACAGTAACTGCAGACCTTCTATTTGTATTGAGTTGCGATGTGTCCAAATTTTTGACAACCGTTACATTGTGTTTTACTCAAGTCGCGCGGTGGAAGCTGAGAAGTTTTATTAGCCTAGAACGTGACTGAATAGGTCTTAGTCGTTTGTTGCGCTCTATGAGCCGAGGTCGCAATGCGCTGTTGTTCGCGTAGGAGTTCATTTAAGCATATATCCAAGGAAGGTAATGGCGTCCGATTCATCAAGGCAGATCGGACACTTTCTTATTCACTGTGCAGTTTCATAAAAAACTGATCCCTTTGACTAGAGGCCTGAAGATCTTGAATAACGAGCAAAACATTCGCAGCCACATCAGCATACTTAATACCATCGTATTCTGACCATAGTGTATGAAATCCCGAATAGTAATCTTGTATGGACAAAGTTCCTTGTGTATATTCAGCAATTGCACATTCAAGATGAAATTGACGTGCTGAATTATCTTGATGGTATACTTTCTTCAGATACCCCCACATGTCTTTTGAAGTGGGTTAAGGTTTGAGATTCATGATCAGATGTGGCTTGAGAGAGCCGAGGATCCATGATTTGATCTTCGCATCTTTAGTAAGCCAAGAGGAGATCTTCTTCTCATCTTCAGTGGGTTTAGGGTCAGATCCAGAAATATAACCCCACAATTCCTTAGCTTCTAGGTATATTTGAAATTGGAAGGACCAGGCTGGGTAATTTTTTCCAGTGAATTTGATCAAAGTGACCTCAGATTTTTCCATCTCAATTTGATTTAAAAAAACGGATTGAAACAGAGAAATACAGCAATCAAAACCAGCAGCAGTGGAATGAAAGCTGTTCTAGAGTGTAGAATGCACGATCCAACCAAGCAGAGAAGAAAAACTTCAAGTCAGAACAGTAACAGTGAAGAAAACACTGCCAGACGACCTTTAATGAGCCTCAGATCCAACACGTGGTCCCCACAGATGGATCTAGACACTGATCAGAGGTCTGATCTACTAAAAAGCACTATTTTCGCACCTATTGGAACAGGTTTGAACTTATTCCGTTGAATATTCAAGATTTTGGACGGTCTTGATCAAACTTTGTGTCAGATTTTGAAAAACCACGAGAATGATCAGAAATCCTACCTTGCAGTGTCAAAAAATTCTGAAAAAATCACAAAAATACTTAGAAGAAGCAGGCGACCTTGACTGGGATGATCTCTGAAGATGTTCTGATGATCACAGGTGGGCCAGAGTAGAACTGAGGCTATCGCAGGTCTAGAATGGCTGACGAACTCTGGAAAACAGATCTCCTATCTGTTTTTTTTTTTTCACGAGGGACAGAGGATTCTCTCTAATTATCTCCTTGGATGATTTCTAAGATTAAATACCATAACCTTGCTCTAATACCATGACAAGACTATGATCACAGAACTTGAAGGAATGAAAAATACTCTTTATTGTCCTCCTTCCTTTGGAGATTGTATGTCAATATATAGGTATTACAATGCCTTAATCAAGGCTCCAAGTTAAGAAACTAACTAATTACAATCAATTTCTATTCTAAGTTAGGAAACCAAAACCTTAATAGAATATGTACAGCTGAATGATATATTGACCAAAACAACCCACGTGTGATATGTGTTGGACTGGATCCTGTTATGGGCCTTGGGCCTGTTTAACATCTTTCTCTCAATTTAATCTCTTGTTTCATAGATTGAGATCTTGTTTTTTCTCCTACACAATCTCCTAAAAAGGTGAGTTAATAGTAGTAAATAGAGTAGAATGGTTTTAACATGAAAGTATCCGTTCATTGGATATTGGATAGGAGCGAAAACGCCCCTTCTAAGAGGGAAAGTCTCAAAAACTTCCCATTTAAAAAATGTTCCTTTTGGCTCCCCTATTGTTTTAGGTCGTGGAGCCCACCTTGAGCCAATATAGTCATTTCACACACACTACCTCTCCATGATTTGTCACAAGTTCAAATTTAACACTCATCCAATTTTCACTTATCCTTGATTGAAATCCTGGTAAAATGATGCCTCTAAAAGCATTTAACTTTAGGGCCATAAATCAAGGGGTTAGGATGATCATAGAGTTGGAATTTTGCATATAGGTAGGTCTTATTTAGATCATTTCATCCAATGTCATTCCATGGTTGTCATGCATCATAGTGAGCCCCACTAGGAGGGGCCTTTTTGCGAGGAGTTTACTAGTACTCTCTCTCTCTCTCTATATATATATATCCAGGGTAGATCCAAATGGGACTACCCTAGATATCAAATTTGAAGTCAGTTTGATGCCTCCTAATCCCTACATCTGTGGCCCGTATGGAGATTTTCAGGTGAGAACGTGACTCCTGTGAGAACTATTGGCGGGGCCCACCTAGCAACCAATCCAAACCGTGCACAAAAAGGGACCCCTTGATAGTCACTGACCCAGACGTTTGGCACCCATCTGAATGGATTGGACCATTGGATGGAGGGTTGATTTTCTTTTTTGATATGAAGCTGTTAAACTTGTAGGCCGTGGATGAAGGGGTTAGGGTTATGGGATTGGGGTAAAACTTGATACTTGAAGTGGTCCCACATGGATCTTTCCATCCCCCCCGTTCCCATCCTTAGGTGATCCCCACAGTGGGCCCCCGCAAAAAGTTCTCACCCAAATAGATTCGAAGCATTTGTTCCTATGGGAACATCTCTCATGGATGCACCCGTTTTTAGCGGTAAAAACTTGTGGGCCTTTGATCAATGGGATAGGATGGTCACATGAGCTCCAATCACCATACACCAATAGGGCCCACCCAGATGTTGTCCCCACCCGCGGTCCCTTCCCCAGGTGGGCCCCATAGCGAGGTGTGCATGGAGAGCTGTGCAAGTTTTGTTTCCTTGTAGCATTGATTTTGTCAATCCAAGCCCATGCCCATTTTGGGCCCAGTCTTCATATAACCATTTTGGGCCCAGTCTTCAAAGCCAACTGTACATTCTTCATTTGTAAAATAGTTTTAGGCTGTAGATAAGAGAGACTTGCTGTAGATAAGAGAGATTGGCATGTAATCAGGGATTAAGCCCCTTTATAATGCAAGAATAGTCGACCCTAATGGGCACTGTGTTTTAAACATTCAAATTAACATTATTGTTTCCATATTCCATCTCTTCAAATGTCATGGTATCAGAGCAAGGTCGTCCATCTTTGATCTTCTCCTAACTCATCTTCCAAACATTGGGAGCCAGTCTATGATCATCTGTGATCATCCTCTTCAGCCGGATCGTCTCTGATCCTCCCTGATCACTTCTGATCAAACATGGCCCACCTGTGATCATCACCAACACATCAGCGGAATATTACCATCTTGGTCGCCTGGAGCTTCTTGGATTTCTGAAGATTTTTCCCTGATTTTTTGATCATCAGAGGTAGGTTTTCTACCATTTTTTGTGAATATTCATTCTTTTCCAATAGTTTTCATCTCGGCCGTCCAAAATCCTGGCTCTGGATTTGATCTACATGGGACCACTTCCAGTAGTTGCATAAAACTCCTCTCTTTTCATCCCCACACTCTGATTTGTGTCCAGATCACCAAGTGGGGCCCACGTGTGGATTTATCCACTGCCGACATGGACGATTTGGGTGTGCCTGTCGTCTGCTGCTTGCGATTGATACTGCTGTGCTTATTTTTAATCCCTGGTGCTGGCTGCTGTTAATTCCTGCTGATTCTTGGTGTTTTCTACTGGAATTTGGGATTTCTGCTGTTAATCCTTGTGGCTGCTGTTTTTTTATTTCTCCTGTGGATTCTGGGAACTGATCTGGACTTCTTTATCCATCCGATCTTGCCTGCTGGTTGCTATCTGTAATTATAACTTGTGACTGTTGTCTGCTGGCTGCTATCTGTGGTCTATCTTGTCTGCTAGTTGCTATATGTGATTATAACTTGTGATTGTTGTCTACTTGTTGCCATCTGTGGTCAATTTGTCTACAATTGGACTACAACAGTGCTGCTGCCCCAGGACTGATTTCTGTGTACTTACTAGTCTTTAGTAATGGAAAAACATGAGATAGCCCTGATTCGCTTTGATGGAACAAATTATACCTCCTGGGCCTTCCAATTTCAAATTTACTTGGAAGGAAAAGAACTATGGTCATATATTGATGGATCTGAACCTCAACCTGCAGACGACGATAAAAAGATTTTAGCTTGGAAGACAAAGGATGCTAAAATCAAGACCTAGTTGCTGGGCTTTGTTGATTCACGTTTTATTCTCAACCTCAAACCCTGCAAAACTGCCCGTGACATGTGGGACTATCTTCAGAAAGTTTATCAACAAGGCAATGCTGCTCGCCAGTTTCAATTGGAACTTGAAATCTCTCAATTCACTCAAGGCACCCAGTCTATTCAGGAGTACTACAATGGCTTCCGCAGACTGTGGTCTGAATATGATGAGATTAAGTTTGCCACGGTATCTGCAGCACTTCTACCGGAATTACTTCCATTGCAGCAAAGTAGTCATCGGGATTAGCTTCTCATGAAACTTCGTCCGGAGTTTGAAGCAGTTAGATCGAACTTAATGAGCAGGGCTCCTCTTCCCAACTTGGATGCCTGTCTTCAGGAACTTTTGCGGGAAGAACAACGTCTAGCTACTAAAACTACTCTGGAACAACAGAGATCTACTGAGGCTCCATTTGCCTATGTTGCCACAACTAGACAACCTCCTCGGGACATCAGTAAAGTTCAGTGTCATAATTGCAAAAAATATGGTCACTATGCAAATCAATGCAGAGCAAAAATTTGCAGATATTGTAAGGCCACTGGGCATGTTATTGATGAATGTTGGAAGAAGGCTCGCAATTCTACTTCCCGCAATTATGTGCAGTCAAGCCCGGGTACTTCCACTGTGTCGTCAGCTCCTACTGCTTACACCGTGACCACTCCACCATATGCATCATCGGACTTCAGTGGTTCTGTGCAGTATGATTCATCCTCATAGCCTGGTTCTTCCTCCCAATCTGCGTCTCCAGCTCCTCTCACCCCTGAGATGGTTAACCAAATGATCATCAATGCCTTAGCATCCATGAACATCGCAGGTGCTGAGTCATCTTTTTCCAATACATGGTACTTAGATTCTGGTGCGAGTAACCTTATGACCTCTTCACCCATAACATTACAGAATGTCGTCCCTTACACTGGTCCTCTCAATGTTCAAGCTGCCAACGGAGATCATCTCTCCATAACCTCTGTTGGTGATACCCCTGGCCCCTTACCCTTAACCAATGTTTTAGTTTCTCCTTATCTTGCTACCAATTTGGTTTCTGTAGGTCAACTTGTTGAAAATAATTACAATGTCTCATTTTCTTCTTCTGGATGTGTTGTGTAGGACCAGGAGTCGGGGGAACTGATCGTGAGGGGGCCTAAGCATGGCCCATTTTTTCCCTTACCAATGTCTTCCGTTATTGAGAATAAATCTTTACATCAGTTATTTTGTTTTTTAATTCAGAATAATTCTCGATTGTGGCATAATCGACTTGGTCATCCAAATGCCTCTACTTTGTCTACTTTATTTAAATCTGGATTATTGAATAAACCTATTGACTCTGCTTCTTTTGAATGTGATGCTTGCAAATTAGGAAAGAGTAAAACTTTATCTTTTCCACCCTCCAACACACGGAGCATTGCATGTTTTGACTTGATTCTTAGTGATGTTTGGGGCATTGCTCAGACTCTTTCTCATAGTCATTTCAAGTACTTTGTTACATTAATTGATGACTACAGTAGATTTACTTGGATTTATTTATTACATTCGAAGTCTGATGTTCTTAATGCATTTAAATTTTTTGTTAACTATGTTGGAAACCAATTTTCTAAATGCATTAAAACTTTGCGCTCAGACTCAGGGGGAGAGTATGTTTCCAAGGATTTCCAATCCTTTTTAAACAATAAAGGAATCATTTCTCAACGTACTTGTCCATATACTCCACAACAAAATGGAGTCGCGGAACGGAAAAACAGACATCTTCTTGATGTAACTAGAACTCTTCTGATTGAATCTTCCAGTCCCCCTCGTTTTTGGCCTGAAGCTCTCACCACGGCTGTCTATCTCATCAACTGTCTACCATCCCCTACCATTGCTCATTTAACGCCTCATTTTAAATTGTTTGGTCATCATCCTGTGTTTAATCACCTACATACCTTTGGCTGTGTTTGCTTCGTTCATCTACCTCCCACAGAAAGAACGAAACTAACAGCACAATCTCGCAGGTGTGCTTTTTTGGGTTATGCCACTAATCAAAAAGGTTTTGTTTGTTATGATCCCCTTGGTCGTCGTATCAGGGTTTCGCGAAATGTTTTTTTTTTTTTTTAAATCAATATTTCTTCCAAATTCACATGGACTCTCCTCATCCCTCTTCCCCAGCACTCTTACCCGGTTTTTCAGATCACCCCTCTGTTACTCGGTTTAATCCTGCATTTGTATATCATCGACGGGAAAAACCTCCCATTGCAGATGGCCTTCCCCCTGATCCTCCACCGGCAAATGGTTCAACACCTATTCCTGTTTTACGTCGCTCCTCCAGAAATTCTAGACCACCTGAGCGGTATGGATTTACCCATACTTCTTTAATGACCACCCTATCTTCTATCTCTATCCCGAGTTCTTATTTGCAGGCTGTCCAACACGATTGCTTGAACCAGACTATGAAGGAGGAATTAGATGCATTGGATCTGAATCACACATGGGATATTGTGGAGTGTCCTTCAGCAGTTAAGCCCATTGGTTGCAAATGGATCTACTCGATCAAACTTAAATCTAATGGGTCCTTGGATCGACACAAAGCTCAACTTGTGGCACTCGGAAACAGACAGGAGCATGGCATTGACTACGAGGAAACGTTTGCACCTGTGGCAAAAATGACCTCTGTTAGGTTACTTCTCGCCATTGCTGCATCTAAATCTTGGCCATTATACCAAATGGATGTCAAAAATGCGTTTCTTCATGGAGATTTGCAAGAAGAGGTCTATATGTGTATACCGCAAGGCATCCCCTCTCCCTCCAAAAGGTCTGTCTGTCGATTACAAAAATCGCTTTATGGTCTGAAGCAAGCTCCTCGGGCATGGTTTGAAACATTCAGGGGTCGCTTATGCGAATTTGGATATACTCAGAGTCCTTATGATCCATCTCTCTTTCTCCGCCACACATCTACTGGGGTTACTGTGCTTCTGGTATATGTTGACGATATTATTATCACTGGCACATATGCCGGTATGATCAAATCTCTCCAAGATTCCCTCCGGCATTACTTACATATGAAGGATTTGGGCCCTTTGAATTATTTCTTGGGCTTAGAGGTACATCAATCTCCTAAAGGTCTCTTTGTTAATCGACACAAATACACATAAGACCTTATCGAGTTGGCTGACCTCCATGATTCTTTGCCTTTTGATACTCCTGTCGAGGTAAATCTCAAGCTGAGTAAAGATGATGGCGATCTTCTTCCTGATCCTCATACATACAGGCGCCTAGTGGGCAGCCTTGTCTATCTCACCATCACTAGACCTGATATATCCTATGCTGTTCATCTTGTGAGCCAGTTCATGACCGCTCCTCGACATCTTCATTTGACGGCTGTAAAGCGCATTATCCGTTATCTGCTATGAACGGTCCCTCGTAGTTTATATTATCCAAAGGATAATCCTCTTCATCTGAGTGCTTATGCGGATGCTGACTGGGCAGGCTGTCAGGACACACGTCGTTCTACTACTGGTTGGTGTATGTACCTTGGCAATTCTCTCATTTCTTGGAAATGCAAGAAACAAGAACGTGTGTCCAGATCTTCCACGGAAGCTGAATATCGGGCAATGTCTTCTGCTTGTTCTGAGATCTTATGGCTACGGGGCCTTCTTTCGGAACTTGGATTCACTCAAACCTCTCCTACGCCTTTGCATGCCGACAATATTGGGGCTATTCGAATCACTGAAAATCCCGTCTTCCATGAACGTACTAAACATATCGAAGTTGATTGTCACTTTATTCGGGATGAATATAAACGGGACGTCATTAGTCTACCTCATGTTCCTACAGAGTTTTAGTTTGCCGATATCTTCACAAAGGGACTTCCTCGGCCTCGACATCAATTTTTTGTTTCCAAATTGCTGCTTTATGACTCCCCAGCATCAATTTGAGGGGGGGTGTCAATCCAAGCCCATGCCCATTTTGGGCCCTAATGGGCACTGTGTTTTAAACATTCAAATCAACATTACTGTTTCCATATTCCATCTCTTCAAATGTCAGATTTCTCATGTTGCTTCCTTCTCTTCTTCTTCACATGAGCTGACAACTGACAAGGTCAAAGGAACGATACATTGCATGCTATTTGAGTTCTTTGTGCCTTTCAATTTAATAAATAAATATTGTACACTACAGCTTGTACCAGATTTATCTCTGAGTCTGCACTTCTTATTAGTTACTCACTCACAGTATTGATGGTTTTCCAGAACTTTTAAGGGTTATCAGAAGGCTGAATTTGAAAGAGCAAAGGACAGAGTTATCACTTCAGTATATAACTTTGAGAACACTAAGATTAGCACTACATGAGAACCCACGGGCTCAAAATCATTTTAGAAGCATCGGAGGCCTCGAAGTTCTACTTGATGGGATCAGTCTTCCATCAACCAACACCCTTGCCTCAAAGGACATGTTTTTTACTGATGATGAGAGGTACTTTTCTGCTTGGAGGTGTTTAGCGTATTATTCTGACATTTTGATTAGTTGCTGCTTCACGCATGCACAAATATATATATATATATATATATTTATATATGGGAGATGCTCCTCACATTATATATATTTATGTATTTATATATGGGAAATGCTCCTATGAAAGACACTCTCACCAACTTTATGAGAGATGGGTGGGGGCCCTCACTTCCATATCCACTCTCACCAACTTAAATGCAAGGACCCCCAACTTAAATGTGAGGGCCCCCACCCATCTCTCACCAAGTTGGTGAGAGTGTCTCTCATAGGAGCACTTCCCGCATTTTTCCATTGTGGGCATTTTATGATGTTCTTGTATTTCTTGCTATTCTCTTGGTCTCTTTTGTTGCTGATACATCCATTTGTGTTGTTGCTTTGCAGAAGTGAAAAGCCTATTTTTGATATTTTCCAACTACAACTTCTTTCTTTGGAAGTCTTAAGGGAGGCTTCGTATCCTTCATATTGTCGTACTTCTGTTAGATAAAATAGCATGGTTAGATTTATTTTTGCATGAAAATGGTAATGCACAGATTTACTTCACAATAAAAATGAACGCTGTTCAACCAGCAAAAATTATGCAAGTTGGGTAAATAAAATTGTATGATATATACTGTAAAATGACCTGTTGTTTTTAAATGTAATTTTTTTAAAAATCTTTCTCTCTCATCTGCATTCACTATCATTTATACACATTGGATCCTTAATCACTTCCCAGATTTGGGAATTTGAACAATTTGCAGTTCCTCTGTGAAAATGGAAGGGTGCATAAATTTGCAAACAATGTCTGTTGGCCTGCATTCATGCTTCAGGAGCTCCAATGTCAGAGGGTGGAATCATCTGTGGAGACTGATATTCATAAGGGTATTTTGGACGCGAAGATCTCTCTGAGCAATTCTATTGTTTCACAGCCGCCTTTCCTCAACTCCCAAAGTTGGAATGACTATGCTGTTAAATTGAGCAGAACATTTTGTTCTTTCATTCTTGCTCCTGAAGATATTGAATTTAACTGTATCCAAGCATCAGTTGGCCGAAGTGTTACACCAATCTCACTCTTGTATTGGGAGCTTTCCATAAAATGGGTTCTGAAGGTTCTTTTTATTGTGTTTCCATGCATTAAAGCTTGCTCTAATGAGAATGATCTGCCAAGCTATTTAAGGTGAGTAATTTTTCCATACAAAACAATATTTCTATTGCATTGAATGGTCAGTCTTTCATGATTTTGGCCGTGTAGGCCCACTTTTTCATTTTGATTTGTATTCGTTCCCTGTTAACAAATACCTATATATTGTTGGCAAGAATGGAGAAGGAATAAATGAAGTTGTGTGTAGTGTGGATTGTGTCATTACATTTCAGGAAGTTACCCTAATTAGAGCTACTTCATTTAGTTGAATAAAAGCAGTTGATGACCTTCATAATATGTTGGCAAATAACTGTATTCCTCTATGCTTTAATTCCTCGTATCCAAAGGCCCACCTAAATATCAGAGAAAGTGGAATGCTTTTTGTGAAAACATTTGTACCGGGAAGTGTTGCGATTTTTAGGGCCAGATATCAGACTTACTAGTGTTTATATATTTAGAGCTTTGTTCCAGTTTTGCAAGGGATCAGTGTTTACATGTATCAAACGGGTTGCACTCTGAAGCATTTCCATCTTCTGTGAGATGCCTGTTATGGCCGAGGAGTCTGTGTTTGTCTCTACTAAATCACTTGTTTTTTCACTCTTCTCTTTTCTTTTATTTTCATCTTCATGAGAGGGTAGAGTAGTGGTCATAGAGGTTTAATCTGCTCAGTTTATCTTAAATCCAAATTCCGAGCTCAAGTCCAACTTGAATTTGGTTCAAATCCGTCCAGCTGGTCTCAAGCTTATTCATCGAGGTTGAACTGAGTTCAGATCTAGCTCATTTAATGTTTACGCTAAGCTCAAGCTAGAGTGAGGTTGGCTCATATGCACCCCTTTAAAGAACCAGTGCGTATTTATTCATTTATTTTGAAGAAATATCTAAGGGTTCTTGAATTGGGATAATTCAAGGAGATTCATCCAATTCAATAACATGGGCTTTAGATTACGCTTCAGAAAAAAAGGTGCTTTATGTGGAAGCAAGGAGTTGTTATTTTTGTGAATGTCAACATGACTCAAAACCCCCACCTCATTATTTTGACAATGTACAGCTTCCCCACCATACTCTTGTCAGGCAAAGAGTCAATCGTGCTTAAGCGATTCAAGAAATCACAAAGTTAGATCTTTTTAAGTCACTTTCTGTCACACAAAGAGAGAAGCTGATCCTATCACAGATTCATGAGGAAAATCTGGGGTATATAGGGATACAATGTGACGGGACATAATTGTCAAATAGGTTCTTTTTGCTTTGTTTCCGCTTTGCTGCCTGCACAGATGAGAGGCACAGCCTTAAGAGTTGAGACTCAAGTTTGTAGCAGAACGCACTATTTCTCGTCCTCCGAGCACATGTTTTCACTTGTATGGATTTAACCTTCATAGATAGTAGCAGCATGAGATCAACACTTGGTATGGTTTTCACGCCAAAAACAACACGAGGTCCTTAAAAAACTAATTGTAGGCCATCTACCGACTTGGTTTTTTGGGTTACATTTTTGTATTATTGTGCATATAGTATAATAGTATATATCTCTTATATTGTATAGCCGTTCATTTTTTATAGGTTTTTTGATTGCTTATTTTCTTTAGGGCCTGTTAGTTTGCATGGAACTGAATTCCTAGGAATTCTAATGTATTGCTGAAGTGGTTAAAATTGAAGAACAAAGGCAAAGATCCAAAGATGGCCATCAAATAGTCCTTTGAATGAAAATGAATACCCAGCAATCACCCTTGTAAATTAGATCCTAGGAAAGGGAGGGTCCCATCTGCATCTCCACCTTATATCATTCATTACTCACCTCTTCAATAATCTTTTTATGAACCCATTTTACCTTGAATTCCTAGGAATTCAATTCCATGCCAACAATGGGCTCTCTTAATGGTATTCTTGTTACTAAACTCTGCAGGCACAGACATATTCAAATGAGAACTAGTTGACTGATTGTGCATCCCATCTCGTGGGACCCACACATTATCAGTCCAATCCCCTCCCACTCGCTACCTACCTACCACACCCCCTCTCCCTCCTCTTTCTCCTCTCTTCTTTCTCCTCCTCTCCCTCCACAGACATGCACACATATGACCTATATTCACCATTGGATTGAATCAAATGGTGAAAGAACTATTATTGAGGCCCTTTATCAAGGGTTAGGATAATATGATGGGCTGATACTTTGCCCAACATTTACCCGCAATGAGACCTTTCTATCCCCTTACTTTTAGGGAGCAACATGCATCCAGGTGGGCCCATGCTGCAGTCCAAGATAATTTATGCTTGGAGGGCCATGTGAAAGCCTATACCTTAGCCTACTTGGAAAGATTTTACAGCAGCAATGGGTACCAAACCCTTGATCAAATCCATGGCCATCTCGATGTTCCTTGTCTCTCTAGAATTCAAATCCATGGGGCAGAAGTCGACCCATGAAGAGGGTTAAACAGGCCTAACATGTGGGCCATGGGCCTGTCAAACCCAGTTTGCTTTGGCAAGTTTTTATGACCGACGCTAAACCTTTGCCTAACATTAGGTGGAGGGAACTTCCAAAGCAGGACAATCAAATGGGACAATACAAGGAATATGAGGCACCAAGAGGATGCTACACCATCTAGAGTCCAAATCCTTGTGCCATAACCCATAAAATGGGCTAAAAGTAAAACAGGTTACACGTTTGGATCATGGGCCTATCCAGTAATCCCTATGGCTCAATGGTCCACTGGGTTCATTCATCCAGCCTTTAATCTTGGACAACCAGCTCAAGAACTCTAGCCTTTATTTGCTCACTTTTTGTTTGGTTTCGCTTAATCTAGAGGGTTATTTTTTAATTTTTATCATGATTTATGTTTCAGAGATTGAGATTGGAATATCTATATGCTATTTATGTTATAGACTAGAGGTCTGGACTGATTCTAGGGTTGTAATTTCTTGAAATACCGAAGTACAATAGTCCGTCAGTCGGGCTCCTATGCTTTCAATTTTGCAGCTTGCTGGAGCCCTATTCCAGTGTTTGTTGTTGATTTTTGTTGGATATGTGCTTTAGGGGGAGTTATTAATGATTATAAGCATTGATTCTCCTCTAAATTACTACTGGACATTGTTGTGTGTTTGTTTTGGTCTTCCATGGGGTTGATTTTGCAAGACTTAGCCTTTCTTCTTCAGATATTTTAGCCTTTCTTCTTCAGATATTGCCTTCCAGCTGGTTCTGATCCTATGTCAGCCCATAGGGTGGTTCATACAGTACCCCCTGTGAAACATTTTGCAGGTGAAAATGGCCCTGGGACCATAATGATAAAATGAGCTCTGCGAGTGATCCATGAGCTACATCATTTAAAAAAAAGAAAAGTGATCCATGAGTACGCCACCCAGGGGACTGTAGAGGGCTGCAGGGGGGATGGGATTAAGTGCACACGCAGCACACCTTATGTTAGGTGGGCATCTCATTTTGGGCCCACTTGGATGTATGCCTATCACTTTTTTTTGGGTGGGGTTGGGGGGGAATGAAAGTATCTCATTATGGCCTAGGTTTGGACAAAAAATCATCCCCATCAAATCTCATTAATGATCTATGATCTTTATTTTATGGTTCTTAGTCCAACAATGAGTAACAATAGGGCAATCAGCCAAAGAACTGAGAGAGAGATTTGCTCATATACGGTAGATGTTTTTGTTTTTTACAGGGTGTATTTACAGTGAGTTCTGTACCAAATAATACATTTATCATTTCAAAATTTAAAAAGATGGCCCCTTGTAGATCACCATTCTTGGACCTTTAATCTTTCAACCACTTTAATCCTAGGAATTCCTAGGATCACAGTGAGTTTGTAAAATGTGTCCTAGGTGATTGTTGGTATATTTGAGATCTGATGGCATATCAACCATTCTAACAAAATGATGCCCTGATACTTTCGTAGTCTGTTTCATGTTTCATGCTTATTTTGATATTGATATATTTGTAATTCGATTTTGCCGCAGGGTTTTGGCCAATACTTTGCAGCATTACATTCTTTATGCATTCAGAAAGATTCTCGTCTCCTCTCCAGCTTTACTTGAAATATTTCGGGAAGAAGGAATATGGGACCTTATCTTCTCAGAAAACTTTTTCTATTTTGCACCAGCTTTAGATGACTACTCAGGAGAAATAAGTACATATCCTGATAGTGTTCAAGAAAGTTTTGAGCTACATCCTAGCTCCAGATCCTCTAAGAGAACTGAGGTTGAAATTCTTCAGATGGAGGTAATCTCATTTGTGGAGTTTGCGGCGACGCTAGATGGGAATGCACATAACCTGGTATTTCTTCTTCATTGCATTTTTATTTTTCTGTTATAGAGGTACTAATTCTCTGTGAGAATTTCATTTGTGTTGTCAAAGCTGAAAAACACCGTTGTACCTAGTATCAGTGAGTCTGGCAAGGCAGCCAGGCACAATGAGCATGTTTATCAATCTATGTGATATTAGGCCATTCTGTAGCTTCCAGTTGGATAGATTAGCCATCAGGCTATTGGGCAAACCCTCCAAGGGCAGGACTTGATCCCATCTTTAGAACATGGTTGGACCTGGGCTGATATTGTGCTTGATTGATCAACAGTTGCTTGGGCCCAAGTTTTATGTTAGTTTATTATCATTATTATTTTTTTCTTTTTTGTGGCCAGAAATGACTCTTATTTAAGTTCAATTTCTTACTGCTTCTGAGGCCTGGACATATTTTGGAGACCTAATTAATAAATGTGCAATGTCTAGGTTGGATTTCAGGCGAAATCAATAAATAGGGCTCTTGAGACCCATTAGAATGTTTTCAAATGCCATCCCTGGACTGGATGGTTGAAAGGAAAAGCCTGGCTACCAGGATTGACCATGTTGACTCACTCGACGTCCTGGTTACAATGTGGATGGTGGATGCTCGACCTCCCTCCTCTATAAATTTTTCTCAATGGATGCTTCGTGCCAACTTTAATTTGTAAATTTAAATCTGTCATCCACAATTGATGCTGTATGTATACAATTGAAATTGTCCTTATGCTGTTGTGACATCCATCATTTTTTTCATCGTCCAACGATGAGTCGTTGAAGGGAGTGTGGCATTTATTTTCCCTTTTTTCTTGTTTCATTGTAGTTAGATATGTGGCCTAGGGTATGGAATTTTCTAGTGGGTGTGTCAGCATGGAAATTCCACAACCATCTCAAGTTGAAGAAAACTCACAGAATCTGGAAGTGCAATTTGGTGCTGATCATGTCAGCACGACTAGAGTTTCAATTGGGACAAAAAGGTTCCATATCTAGGTTTTGGAATGTTTTTATTTCTATTTAGAATATGCTATGGGTGTAGACCAGCTATGACCTATGGAGCATAATTTTTCCAATGAGGAAATAGCACACCCAAAAATTAGTGTAGTGGAGATTAGAATGTTGAGATAGATGTGTCATAAAACTAGAAAGATCGAATCAGAAATGAGTGCATTTAGGAGCATTTAGGGGTAGCATCAACAGATGATAAATTAAGAGACTCCTTTAAGATGGTTTGGACGTGTCCAAGCAGGCCAACAACGGCGGTAGTGAGGAAAATTTCTCTATGCGGATTGATGGTCCCTCAAGGAGAAGGGGTGGGCAAAAGAGGACGTGTATAGAAGTAGTAAGGATAGATTTGAGTAAGTGCAACCTATAAGAGGATTTGGCCCAGGATAGACTAGACTGATGAAACAGAATTCATGCAGCTGATCCCGACATAGTTGGGACAAGGTTGATGATGATTGTTTACATTAGGCTGTGGGTGTGGTAATGCGTCTTTGATGTTTTCTTTTACCATATAGCTCTTTTCTTTAAAGTTGGAATTTAGAATTTAGTTTTCTGCAATTGAAATAATCAAGATAAAACTGAAGAAATGACTCAACTTTTGGAGCTTCCAGTTCATGAGTCCTGATTTCTTGCTCTGTAATTGTTCCTACTTATATTGGTCCTGTGATTCCTGTCAAATCTTATAGGACTTATCGTCCTCAACAACATAATCATTTGGTCTTCAATGTCGGCATGTTTATTTGAATCAATTTCCCTCTCATCCTAAACCTTTATACTTCACTAATACAATTTGATTTAGTATGGGTTTGGAGTGCAAGTTTGAAAACCTTAATTTTACTCGTCAGAGTTGCAGAGGCCATGAAATGATCTGTTTGTTTGTATTTTTTTTTCTACCAATTTGAGTTTATATAAGGTCTTGTCGCATGGTCTCTTATTTTTTTCATATAGTTTAGCTTTGAAAATTTCAGTAAGAAATTTCCTGACCTTCTAATTTCCATCTTATTGTTATGGCAGCCGGAATGCTCAGCTCTGTTAGATGCACTTGAGCATTCAGCCTGTAACCCCGAGATTGCTAGTGTACTGGCAAGGAGCCTACATCGTATCTTGCAGCTTGCAGTCGAACAAACTGTTTCTTCCTTCATGACACTAGATGCCATGGCTCGGGTGCTCAAAGTTGCTTGCATTCAAACTCAAGAATTCAAAAGATTGGGAAGTTTAAACCATCCAGCAGAAAGTGAGTTTGGGGTAAATGAGATTCTGCGACAAAATTGGCAGTTGGGTAGCTCCACTGAAACTGCCAAAAATTGGGTTAAATGCATGGAAGACTCCTTGGAGGTTTTCAATGAATACCTGGCTACGACAGATGATGCAAACACTTTTGTTTTACATAACTCTAAATGTATCGATTGCCTGTTTGATCTGTTCTGGGAAAAGTGGTTGAGGAAACATGTTTTACAACATATTCTTGGCTTAATGAAGGTATATGAGTACAACTAATTTCGGTGTACCCTTGGTTTCTTCAATGGATGCACGAGTGTTGGAACTGAAAGACATTTATTATTGATTGACAGCTACCTCCATCTTCCGAGGCAGACCAAATCGCAAAGTTGCAGCTATGTTGTAAGTATCTGGAAACATTTACTCGTGCCAAAGAAATGGAGACTAGTTTTGCAGAACTGTCGATTGATCTACTGGTTGGAATGAGAGATGTTCTTCTTATTGATCAAGAGGTACCATTTTTCATCTTAAGTTATATATATTCTAGTCGCACCAGTGTTGCACTTGGATATAAAATAAGTTGAGCTGTTTTTCCGCAGTACTATCAAACCCTGTTCCGTGATGGAGAATGCTTTTTGCACATTGTCTCTTTATTAAATGGTACCCTTGATGAGAGAACTGGTGAGCTGTTGGTATTGAATGTACTCCAAACGCTGACCCATCTGCTTGCTGGAAACGATGCGTCAAAGGTATGCTTATTTATTTTTTGTTACAAGATTAGGAAAATGTTGTAGTGCTTCTGTTGGACATCCATTTCAACTCTAGAATCAGTATATTTCTTTTGATTGTTTTTACTTGGAAGATGTTTTGTCTCTCTTCATTTTACAAGATCATTTCAGTTCAACTTATTGGTGGTAGAATGTGTAGTTTCCTGACTTGTTGAGTGGACTAGACTTGGCTTGTTTTCAAGTTGAGTTGCCCAAGAGACTTGGTGGGTTGACCAGGTTTGTACTTGATGTTAAATATGTTTATTATGACTATAAACATCTACAATACCTATAATATAGAGCTATATGGAAAAACTTTTCCACAAAAAATCTTTATATATATTGTTTAAAATGATTCAATTTTTTAGTTCTATTTTAAGTACTTTCGACTTCTACCATTTTATCGTTGTAAGGCATAGATGTAAATGGGACAGGTTTGGTTTGGGGTCATGGTTGACCTAAACCTGGAGCCGGACCCATGGACCCTACCTGACTGGAACTTGTCTCCAAGGTCTAAATATTACAGTGATATCATATGTTACACATTATCTTTTATAATATTATGAGCATGATATATTGTTAACTGATCCAGCGCACGCAGATGGTGTACACCTTGCTTGGGGCCCACCTGGGGCCCCATCTAGGGATGGGTCCATTGGGATTGGAAGATATGGGTGGGGCCTACCCATGTACAAAATTTGGAGCCCACCTTATCATCCTAACCCCTTGATTAATGGCCCGATGGATTTATATTAAAAAGAAAAAAATTCAATCAATCCCTGATGCAGAACGTGGATGACTAGCCTAGATGACATGATTTTGAGATCAAGAAAGTTATTAACAGTTATAATTAAATCTCTGAAATTGAAGCTAAGCACACCATTCAATGTAAAATATGGCAAGCAATTAATGGTGGTGAACCAAGGCTTGTCACAATCTTGTAATGAGGTCCTTAATTAATTGAAGATGGATCCAATGGAAGGTTAGGACTTCCATGTTGTCTAGGATTCACCGACACAAGTAGATTTGTGGCGCCCTTTGAGAATTTGATGGTAGCTTGGCTCAAGTGGTTACCAATTGGTAATTTTGGGAATTGTGCAAATTAAAGTTCAATTATGGGTTTGGAATAATTAATTCCCACAACTTTTGAATGGCCCAAATCAAAACTCAGAACTGAAATGAGGTTTTAGAAGGGCTGAAAATTTGATAAGAGGGACTAATTTGGGTTCCAAAGTGGGCTGGACCAGGTTCGGTTGGGCCTGATGGGCTGGGCCTGGTTCGGCCAATTGGATTTGGTGGCTGGTGGTGGTCGGTCAGAGGGTTTGGTGGCTGATTGATGGAGTGGAGGGGAATTTTGGGGTGGTTTTGGGTTTTTAATGATGGATCAAAGCTAGATTTACGCTCATATGAAGTAGTTCTAGGTTTGATGCGGGTAGATCTTGGGTTTCAGCAATGGATGGAGGGGATTGGTCAATGGTAGAGCGGCTGGTAATGGGGTTTGAGAAGGTTAGATGGTGTGGATTGGAGTTTGGGTTGTGGTTAGGGGCTAGATCTAAGATTCCAACAGTGAGATGGATCTAGATCTAGATTGGATGGAAATGTGAGATTGATGGATGAAAACGAACTAGAAAGAGATGGAGAATACCTGGCGGAAGAAGATCGTCTCTTGGCCTCATGCCAAACTCTCCATCACGGGTGTGGAAGAAGATCCTGCAAGAGAAGACTCAAGAAGGCCTTCGAAGAAAGTTCTCATTCCATATCATTCATCATTGTCTTCTCCAAAAGGAGATACAGGTTTAAAGAGAAGCAACAAGAGTGCCCTAACACTGGACCACTCTGAACATTTAAGGTCTAATGACATGAAAATACATAAGAATTAAAACAAATAAATGAAAGAGCTGTTATAAAATAAATAAATGAAAGAGCTTTGGAAATTGTTTAAAATAAAACAAATAAATAAAAGAGCTTCAGAATGTCTTGCGAAGGGGGGAAGGCCTGCGAATGGGAAATCGTGTGCAAGCCCATGCGCACCAATCCCCATGTGTGGGTTTAAGCTGTGGGTCCCCCCTTTTCAGATCCCTTTTGATTCTCCATATTTTATTTCTCTTTGAGCACCATATCCTTTAGTCTTCATGGAATTCATTAAGTAGTCATCTCCAGTGGGTCTTCCCAATGTGGGGTCTTCCTCATTTGTGCCACAGGAGGCCTTCAGTAAATTGGACACCAGTTCTACCGCTGGATCTTCTTGAGAAAATAGATCAAACAGTGGGTCTTCTCCAGAAAGCAAATCCAATGGTGGATCTTCATAATATTGATGGATTAAGTCCATGAAAGGCTGATCCATCCACAAATAAGCTTTGTCTGCCCTGTTCTTTATTGTGACGCTGTTGCCAGTAGACCTTGGAATACTTGGGATCGATGTCCCCATCAATCCAGCTGTTCCGTCCATTTGGATGATTGCAAACCTTGGGATCCGAAGACTATTTTTTGGGTTGAAGAAGAAGGGGGGGGTGCGGTGGGGGGGTGATGCATTGTGTCCTGACCCGAAATCCAGGGCCCTCGAATTCCATGTTGTGAGTAAATGTATAGAAATTTCCACATGCATAAATCAAATGAATAATTCAGATTCAAGGGCATAAATTTAAAAATCTTGAAATTTATGAAGAATTCTAATGCAAGAAGAGATAAGTCTTTATTATTCACACATAATGAAAACTAAGACATTATAAGGCTTTTTCCCTAGTTGTTTTGTCATCTTTCTCCCTCTCGATGCGAATGTCCAAGCCTTCGGCTTTCTAATCATCACAATCTCATTCTCTCTGTCCTAGTTGCACGGATTGGTACAAATCCACATATCAGTTAAACTGAGTGAATAGAGACCCTAATCTATGTGTGTGCACAACATTGCATTAAACAAGATAATATGCAACAATTAAATAACAATATGAATTCTGCAATTAGGAGCTGGTCAAGTTAACTAAAGCTAGCCTTAAAGACACTGTCTAACCACTAGATAGCACAGGCCCAGAACTCGTATCACATATAGGGGGCTGACCTATAATCAGAGAAATGGCTGACATGAAAGTCAGATAGTAGGCCTTACCTGGAAGTCAGATTAGTAGCCCTGATTGGTAGTCAGATTATTTCTTATAAGTCCTGGCCCTGCCACTTGGACATCATTAGTGTACCGTTCTAGTGGTCTAAGTGGTCTCCAATGGGTTGATCCAGTCTATTCCTGTTATACCATCACATCTCATTCGTGGAATCCACATAAGCATAATCTAGATTCTTAGACCATTCCTTGATGTTCTGATGCGGATCAAGTGATTGAAAAGGCTTTGGCTTTCATGAATTCGTTTGATCGAGCACATGGGTCTGAACCCATGTGAGAAAGTCCCATTTTTCAGAAAAGAACCCAGAATAGTTCCTTACATGTGAAAATTGAAAAAACAGGGGTTGTTTAATATAAACAGAAACAACAGGGCTGTTTTACAAATTTTCATAAAAACCCAAAAGTTGTTGTGAGCCTCACGTGTTATGTTTTGGAGGCTGATTTTGGAGGCCACAAGTGATTTGAATGCATAAGGAGCCACTACTCTCAGGTCGCCCAAGGGCTGGCTTTTAAATGGTGGGTCCCACCGTCTGATTCGGTGGAGCCATGTGGGTCCCATATGCATAGTCGTCTAGAATGTCAAGAAGGACTTTGTTTTTGGAAAAATCATCAAAGCATGATTTCTAATTCCAAGTAATTGCTGGATTCTCTACATTCATACATGATGAGTTGGAACCTAAAGATCTTAGGCAAGATGGATGGATTTGATTGCTTAAAATCAGAAGAAGGGAGAGAATTTGTGTGTGCCAACAGGATTGATTGTGCATTTACAGCCATTGCTCACTGCCAGCAGTACCATTATTTTCTTTCTTTATTTGCTTTTCTTAGTAAAGTTTGGCCATAACGGTTGATGGCCCTCCAAGGGAAAGGGGTAGGCCAACAAGGATGTGGGTGGAGGTAGTAAAAACAGACATGAAGAAGTGTAACTTATTTGAGAATTTTGCTCATGATAGATTGGAATGGAGAAATAGAGATTGTGTAACTGACCCCAACATAGTTGGGACAAGGCTTTGATGATGCTGATTTGCTTTTCTTAGTAAATTTTGCTCTTAATTTAGATGCTGTTATCAAGGGTGTAATGGCATCAGGGGGATCTTGTTGGGAAGTCCCACATCCCACATCGCCCAAGTCTTGAGTTGGAAAGGGCTTTATGTATTTGTTTGGGCCTTCCACCTATCGGCTTAAGCTTTTGGGTTGGTACATGGTATCAGAGCGGGTTCCGATCCTGTTGTTCTTGTGTAGCTCACTTGACCATTGTTTTTGTGGAGCTCACGTGGCAGGCCCGTCCATAAAATCTGTCGGGCCTGCACGTGAGGGGGAGTGTTGGGAAGTCCCACATCCCACATCGCCTAAGTCCTGAGTTGGAAAGGGCTTTATACACTTGTTTGGGCTTTCCACCTATTAGCTTAAGCTTTTGGGTTGGTACATGGTATCTTACAGTTCTTTCCAATCTGTCTTTTCTTCTTTGAAAGTTGTAGTAGAGAGGATGGTCAATGGTATGTTCTGGATAATAAAAAAAATAAACAGAAATTCTGTTTCTTTATGTTTTCTTCCATTCGTTAGGTTGCGATGCATGGTGGTGTTAGTCTTGTTGTTTGCTTGTTTGTCCATTGAGCCAGGCAGCAGCATAACCTTGTCCAAATCAGTCTTGAGATTGGATTGATATGCTGGCTGCGTCATGTTCTCAACCCTAATCACAAGATAGTTTGAAATCGGCCTCTTACACGAATTAAAAGCAGTTTCATAACTAACCACAGTAAGTTTGAGACACTTACATAAACACAACCCACAAATAGCATAGTGGAATTCATAAATTCAGCAATATAGTTATAACATTCAGAATCAGTCCACATAGTTTTATCAGTATGGGAACCCAAACAAAGCTGGAATCACCAACATAAATATAATCCAAGGAAAAACATGAAGAGACCCTAACTTGTAAAACACAAACCAATCCAACATAGAAACATCAACAATATGGGGGAGATCTCATGCAATTCTCAAACCCTAAATATCATTAATTGTTGTTCGGCCAAACTTGAAGGCCCTAATATGGCACTCGGCCAGCCCCAAACTAGTAGATTGGCTTCGGCCAATGTATAACAAGTCAAAAACTGGTTTTCTCCCTAGAAACCATCAGTTCCTTTATTCTTCCACATTACTGTCACCACAAACTAAGCATGTTGGGGTTCTTAAGATCTCACAATTAGGAAAATTGTATGCCACACGAGTAGATATGGATTTCTACTCACCTAGTACAGGCTAAGGTGGCTTTATTCACTCGAGGGAAGATGGAAATCATGCACACTGAAGTCATGCATTGGCCGAAGTCATGCTTTGAAGGGGTTGCAACCAATGATAGCTGCTTGGTGGGGAAGGTTAAATTCTTAGTCGCACTTTGGGTGTCCATTAGTCCGTCCATTGGAGGTTACTCTATTGAGCGGATTATGTTTGCATTGGAAGGATCTGGCATTTTCTTTTGCAGGGCCAAATTAGTTTTGTAATAGGGGCCTTTTCTTTTTTCTCTTCTGGGTTCTTTTTTCTTGTTTCAGATTGTCTGTATACTCCTCTTGTACTGCTTGCTTTTTAATGAAAGTAACTATTCAAAAAAAAGAAGAAGAAAAAAAAGAAAAAAAAAAGCACACTGCTGGTTCTTCTCTTCCTTCCTTGATCTTCCTTCTAGTTCTTGCTAGGGTTAAGGTTTGGAGATATAGGCTTACAAGTAAAGAAGAGAGGTTAGAGAGAGTTTGGTCGATAGTGAAGAATAACCTTGTCGAGAGGCTCCTAGTTCTAAACAAGTCGAGAGGCTGCCCGTCAATTTCAATTGGAACTTGACATTTCTCAATTCACTCAAGGCACCCAGTCTATTCAGGAGTATTACAATGGTTTTCGCCGACTGTGGTCAGAATATGATGAGATTAAGTTTGCCACGGTGTCTGACGCACTCCTACCTGAACTCCTTCCCTTACAGCAAAGTAGCCATCGGGATCAGTTTCTTATGAAACTTCGTTGGGAGTTTGAGACAGTTCGATCTAACTTAATGAGCAGGGCTTCTCTTCACAACTTGGATGACTGTCTTCAGGAGCTTCTGCGGGAAGAACAGCGTCTGGTCACGAAAACTACTCTAGAACAACAGGGTTCTACTGAGGCTCCGCTTGCCTATGTTGCTACCACCAGACCATCTCCCCGGGATATCAGTAAAGTTCAGTGCCATAACTGCAAGAAATATGGTCACTATGCAAATCAATGCAAGGCCAAGATCTGTCGATATTGTAAGGCCACTGGTCATGTCATTGATGAATGCCGGAAGAAGGGTCGCAATTCTACTTCCCGCAACTATGTGCCGTCAGCCTCTGGTCCTTACACAGTGCCATCAGCTCCCAGTGCTTACACAGTCACCACTCCTCGATATGCATCCTCTGAATTCAGTGCTATGCCGTATGATTCTTCCTCCCAACCTGGTTCCTCCACGCAATCTGCATCTCCAGCTCCTCTCACCACTGAGATGGTCAACCAAATGATTATCAATGCCTTAGCTTCCATGAACATCGCAGGTACTGAGTCTTCTCTTTCTAATACCTGGTACTTAGATTCTGGTGCAAGTAACCATATGACCTCCTCACCCGTAAAATTACAAAATGTCGTTCCTTACACTGGTCATCTTACTGTTTAAGCTACCAACGAAGATCATCTTCCCATCACCTCTGTTGGTGATACCCCTGGGCCCTTACCCTTAACCAATGTTTTCGTTTCTCCTCCTCTTGCTACCAATTTGGTTTCTGTGGGTCAACTTGTTGAAAATAATTACAATGTCTCCTTTTCTTCTTCTGGTTGTGTTGTGCAGGACCGGGAGTCGGGGAAAGTGATCGCGAGGGGGCCTAAGCGTGGCAGACTTTTTTCCTTACCAGTGTCTTCATTTATTCATGATCAAGCTTTACATCAGTTATTTTGTTTTTTCATTCAGCATACTTCTCGTTTGTGGCATAATAGACTTGGTCATCCGAATGTTTCTACCATGTCTACTTTATTTCAATCTGGATTAATAAATAAACCTATTGATTCTGCTTCTTTTGAATGTGATGCTTGTAAATTAGGAAAGAGTAAAACTTTACCTTTTCCAAACTCTACAACACGGAGCACTGCATGTTTTGACTTAATTCACAGTGATGTTTGGGGCATTGCTCCGACCCTTTCCCATAGTCATTTCAAATACTTTGTCACCTTCATTGATGACTACAGCAGATTTACTTGGATATATTTATTACATTCGAAGTCTGATGTTCTTAATGCATTTAGATTTTTTGTTAACTATGTTGAAAACCAATTCTCTACATGCATTAAAACTTTGCGCTCCGACTCGGGGGGGAGTATGTTTCCAAAGATTTTCAATCATTTTTAGACAATAAAGGAATCATTTCTCAACGTACCTGTCCGTATACTCCACAACAAAATGGGGTCGCGGAACGGAAAAACAGACATCTTCCTGATGTAACTAGGACTCTTCTGATTGAATCATCAGTCCCCCCTCGTTTTTGGACTGAAGCTCTCACCACGGCTGTCTATCTCATTAACCGCCTTCCATCACCTACCATTGCTCATTTAACGCCTCATTTTAAATTGTTTGGTCATCATCCTGTGTTTGATCACCTACATACTTTTGGCTGTGTTTGCTTCGTTCATCTACCTCCCACAGAAAGAACGAAACTAGCAGCACAATCTGGCAGGTGTGCCTTTTTGGGTTATACCACTAATCAAAAAAGTTTTGTTTGTTATGATCCCATTGGTCGTCGTATCAGGATTTCTCGAAATGTTATTTTCTTTGAAAATCAATATTTCTTCCAAACTCACATAGATTGTCCTCACCCCTCTTCACCAGCTCTCTTACCAAGTTTTTTGAATCAAACCCCTGTTACTAGGTTTAATCCTGCTTTTGTATACCACCGACGGGATAAACCTCCCATTGCAGATGGCCCTCCCCCTGATCCTCCACCGACAACTGGTTCCACGCCTACTCCTGCTTTGCGTCGCTCCTCCAGAAATTCTAGACCGCCTGAGCGGTATGGCTTTACCCATACTTCTTTGATGACCAGTCTCTCTTCTATCTCTATCCCAAGTTCTTATTTGCAGGCTGTCCAACAAGATTGCTGGAACCAGGCCATGAAGGAGGAATTAGACGCATTGGATCTGAATCACACAAGGGATATTGTGGAGTGTACTTCAGCAGTTAAGCCCATTGGTTGCAAATGGATCTACTCGATCAAACTTAAATCTGATGGGTCCTTGGATAGACACAAAGCTAGACTTATGGCACTCGGAAACAGACAAGAGTATGGCATTGACTACGAGGAGACATTTGCACCTGTGGCAAAGATGACCTCTGTTAGGTTACTTCTCGCCATTGCTGCATCTCAGTCTTGGCCATTATACCAAATGGATGTCAAAAATGCATTTCTCCATGGGGATTTGCAGGAAGAAGTCTATATGCGTATACCACAAGGCGTCCCCTCTCCCTCCAAGAGGTCTGTCTGTCGGCTGCGAAAATCACTTTATGGTCTAAAGCAAGCTCCTCGGGCATGGTTCGAAACCTTCAGGGGTCGATTATGCGAAAGTGGGTTTACTCAGAGCTCTTATGATCCATCTCTCTTTCTCTGCCACACATCTACAGGGGTTACTGTACTTCTGGTGTATGTTGACGATATTATTATCACTGGCACGGATGATGGTATGATCAAATCTCTCCAAGCATCCCTCCGGACTTACTTTCATATGAAGGATTTGGGTCCTTTGCATTATTTCTTGGGCTTAGAGGTGCATCAATCTCCCAAAGGTCTTTTTGTTAATCAACACAAATACACATCAGACCTTATCGAGTTGGCTGATCTCCATGATTCTTCGCCTGTTGATACACCCGTCGAGGTCAATCTCAAGCTGAGCAAAGATGATGGAGACCTTCTTCCTGATCCTCATACATAACGGCGCCTGGTGGGCAGTCTTGTCTATCTCACCATCACTAGACCTGACATATCCTATGCTGTTAATCTTGTGAGCCAGTTCATGACGGCTCCTCGACATCTTCATTTGACAGCTGTGAAGCGCATTATCCGTTATCTGCTAAGAACTGCCCCTCGTGGTTTATATTATCCAAAGGATAATCCTCTTCATCTAACTGCTTATGCGGATGCTGACTGGGCAGGCTGTCAAGACACGCGTCGTTCTACTACTGGTTGGTGCATGTACCTTGGCAATTCGCTCATTTCTTGGAAATGCAAGAAACAAGCACGTGTGTCCAGATCTTCCACGGAAGCTGAATATAGGGCGATGTCTTCTGCTTGTTCTGAAGTCTTATGGCTACGGGGCCTTCTTTCGAAACTTGGGTTCACTCAAACCTCTCCTACTTCATTGCATGCCGACAATACTGGGGCTATCCGAATCACCGAAAATCCAGTATTCCATGAACGCACCAAGCATATTGAAGTTGACTGCCACTTTATTCGGAATGAATTTAAGCGGGATGTCATTAGTCTACCTCATGTCCCTACAGAATTTCAGTTTGCAGATATCTTCACAAAGGGATTTCCTCGGCCTCGACATCAATTTCTTGTTTCCAAATTGCTGCTTTATGACTCTCCAGCATCAATTTGAGGGGGGGTGTCAATCCAAGCCCAAGCAAGCCCAGGCCCATTCTGGGCCCAGACTTCATGTATTACTTAGTCAAAGCTTCTTAGTTTGTAAAAGAGTTTTTTTAGGATCTGATTAGTGATACTTACATGTAATAAGGGATTTCATCCCCTTTATAATGAGAAGAACAGTCGACCAAGGAGGTCACTGCATTCAGCACATCTCTTTAGAATTCTTTCCATCTCTCTAAAATTGATAGAGGAGACGTGTTATGAAGCTCGAGTCCAAGGACTAGACAACAATAATTTTAAGTTCAAGATGACAAGAATCATCAAGTAAGGGCACCTTGAGGTATTTGAGAAGGTAGAGGTGTAGATCTTCAGCGGATTTTGTTACTTATTTTCTCATGATTATTTTTAGTTGAAATTATCGGCGGAGGCATTTTGTTGGTTGGTGATGGCTAATAAGGTGTCTACTACAAACAACTTGAGGAGGCAGGGTGTGGTGGCTTATAACATCTCGAATATGTGTCCTATGAGGCAAGGAGGAGGAATCGATTTTTTCGATCTCTTGTTACATTGCGATGTTGCTTAATATATTTGGATTCATTTTTTGCCTATACGTGGTTTGGCGTGGTGCATTATAGGCTCTCTTTAGGACATAGTGGATGCATGGTCCTTTTTACATGTGCTATAGTACTTTGGAGGATGGTTTCATTGGCTATCCTTTGCTCTTATTTGGATAAAGAGGAATATTAGGATCGCCAAAGGTTCTTCTCTATAGATGTTCTTTCATTGATGGTGTTCCTTAAGAGCAGCGAAATAGGCCTTGACTAGGGAGGAGTTCCGTAATGTCAAGCTCAATGCTATTTTGTATTAGCAAAAGTGTTTTTTTTTTTTTTTTTGTGTGTGTGTGTGTGCGCCGCTTGTGGTCAGGAAAGTTATTTTTATTTTTGGGTCTTTTCCCTAGCTTGAGGTATTAAAGTTTAGTGGTGTTGCAAATTCTTTTCTTGAAAAAGATTATCTTTTTCATTAAAAAAATCATTTTTTTAAGAGGAACACAATCATTTTCTCCTAGTGAATTTAGCATGCCTTCAATCTTGGCCGGAGCTATCCATTTGTTAGTTGTGTCCATTACTTGTGCCAACTTATTTGTACTCTCTTCATCTGATTATGTGATGTATAAGCCATCTAACCCACCAACCTTTGTCAGTGCTCTGGGCTCAATTTAGTTTGTTAATTTCCAGGGAAAGAATATACTCCTATATTCCAATGAATAAGGAATCTCCCTCTATAATGGCATCATGGACTTGCCTCCTAGAGTGTTCCCTATGGTTGTAAACAGTGTTAATGCTTCATTGCTTTTTCCCCCACCAGTTTCTGCTTCATTCTCACTCCCACTTCTTAACAGAGTGATGTAAAACATGTAAAACATGAATTCTGATGGGAACAGAATTCAGGAATCCAGCCCCAACGTAGCTGGGAGAAGGCTTTGATGATGATGATGATGATGGAAAACTTGGGAGCATTAAGTTGTTTGGTGACTTCAAATGTTAATTCCATTGGGACTTCAGCAGCATGGCATGGATCACTGTGGTATCTCCACCAAAGGCCAAACATGACTTCAAAGATACATATCATCATCATCGCCATTTAGCATTATCCCATCTCTCTAGGTTTGACTTTGTGAGTTCTATTTTCCACTCATTCCTTTCTAAGGGCCATGTTCTCTGTCACTCCACATAACATGTCACCTATGGCTACATTCAAGTCTATTGATCTCCCCTTTCTCCTAGTTCTTTGCAAATCCTATAAGAGCTATTTCCATTCTCCTTAAATGCCAAACATCTCAAACGATATTCCTGGATTCTCTCCTATCAAGACAACCCTTAAAATTCATCTTATGTACTCACTACTAATTTTATCATTTCTTGTCCTTTTACCCATCCATCTTAGCACACTAGATTTTTGTTTCACAGCATGGACTTTCTTCTTTTAGTGTTCATTTGTTTTCAGTTTAATTGTGCAGGCTGCTTTTAGAACACTTGTTGGAGTGGGTTATCAGACATTGCAGAGTTTGCTGTTGGATTTTTGCCAGTGGCAGCCAAGTGTGGGGCTTCTAAATGCTCTCCTTGACATGCTAGTCGATGGAAACTTTGATGTTGAAGGCTGTCCTGTGATAAAGGTAACTTATCATTTGTGATACAAAATCCCTTCTGACTATTTGCAATGAAGTTCTTTGATTATACATGCTAGTGTATGGAATCTTTTCATATTAACTGACACATCGTTTTTAGTTGTCGAATATTTTCTTTTTTGGTACTGCATATGGGATTATGTTACCATATGTTAAATGACTTGTAAATGGTTGATGTCATTAATAACTCTCGTCTTCTTCCTTTCTGTCACAGAATGAAGATGTAATTCTTTTATTTCTCAGTGTCCTGCAGAAGGTTTGTATGCTATGGCCTTAAGATGGTATTGTTTTGTCATGTACCTGATTTCAAGTCTTTCCGATTCATTTACATCTTTTTATTCATCTATTGTAATTGGGCAGAGCAGTGATGCATTGCGGTATTATGGGATTGATGTTCTTCAGCAACTGCTTAGAGATTCGATCACCAATCGTGCTTCATGCTTTAGAGCAGGAATGCTGGGTTTTCTTCTTGACTGGTTCTCCCTAGAAGAAACTGATGATTTGATTTCAAAAATTGCTCAGCTAATTCAGGTCATTGGTGGTTATAGCATATCTGGAAAGGACATACGCAAAATATTTGTTCTCCTCCGCAGTGAGAAAATTGGGTCCAGGCAAAAATACTGTTCATTGTTGTTGATAAGCATTCAGCATATGCTAAAAGAAAAAGGACCAACAGCTTTCTTTCAGCTCGATGGGAATGATTCTGTATGTGAAATGATTTACTCTTTTTCTTCTATTTGCAAAATATACAAGATAACTTTTGTAGAAAATTCAAAATGAACATTTATTTTGCATGCATTTGTGGGTTTTTTTATTTGTGCTGCAGTATAAGAGTAGAACTGAAGCTGAATAACACTAGAAGCCACAGTTCTATATGCTGATCCTCCACCAGTTGAATGCTAATGCCGATTATTAGCATCATGCCCCCTGTCTATTCTGTTGTAGGATGGATGTCTGTTTCAAATTTGAAAACCAACTGAGCTAACGTCTTTTCTTTTTTCCCTGCAAGGAAACATAATAAAAACACCTGTACAGTGGCCTTACAACAAAGGCTTTTCTTTTTCATGTTGCCATTTAAAAGATTCTTTGCCATTTTTTTCACTTTTGCTTCAACCTTTCAGTTGCATTTTTTATTGTCATTCTGGCATTTACTGAGATACTATGAGTTATAGCTAACGTCCTTTTCTTTTTTTCCCTGTAGGGAATCATAATAAAAACCCCAGTACAGTGGCCTTACAATAAAGGCTTTTCTTTTTCATGTTGGGTGAGGGTAGAAAAGTTTCCAGAAGTAGGTATGATGGGTCTCTTCAGTTTTCTCGCTGAAAATGGCCGAAGGTGCTCAGCTTTGCTCGGAAAAGACAACCTTTTAATCGAGGTATTATCACTTAGTTACTTTCTACTGTAGTCTACTGCTTACATGACAGTCATGACATCATCATTATTGTAAAGATCTCTCATTTATAACTTTTTATTTTTATAATTGGTTACAATTTCATTGGTAGTCGACTGCCTAAAATTTTATGCAGAGGTAGGGCCTGTTCAAAATCTCTGGATCCCCCACCTTCCCCTTGATTGGCGGCACCCTAGGTGCCCCCACACACCCCGGGAAAAAAAACCTTTCCACTCCCCCAGCCCTGTCCTCAGGTGGGCTCCCGGTGAGATGTGCATGGAAATCCCCATGTGCACCATGTGCAGGGAATTGGGATTGTGTGTGTATCCCCTAAAACAACATCATCATCAAACCCTTGTCCCAGCTATGTTGGGGTCGACTACATAAATTCTCCTTCTCCATTTCTATCTATCCGGAGCCAAATTCTCAATAATTAAGCCATGATGAGTAAGTATGAGCTAAGTTAAGACCGTGAATGGCTCATTAAACTGTTATAGTTTGTTTAATGGTATCTTCTACTCAGATAACCGTAGTTATTCTAGAGCTAATATGTGTAATAAACCCCAACTCCTGGAAGGTATGCTTTTATTAGATAAAAGTCGCCCTGGTGATTCATGATATCTGTCAAACAGTGTAAAAACCTTAATTCAATCTCATCCATTTATCCTCATCAAGTTAATTAAGTCTCTTGACTATGGGCCTTACTTAAACCAAATAATGGAGGGAGAAACTAAATTTACTGCCCCTGCTGCAACTAGCTACTAATACCTGTATATAAGAAACGCTCAACTCCTAAGAAAACCTAGGATAAATTTCAACTATTCATTATAATTTCTAAGTGCATTAGATACTAAGATTTATGAATTGTAACTTCTGTCAAATATTGTTCAGAACCCTAAAAATAAGGAGAAGAAAGAATTTTGTACATGGTTCGGACATCATGAACAGCTGGGATAAAACCTCCTGTGGGGCCCACGTGGCCCATGATCTTGACTCAGCCTCCACTAGAAATTGATGGTGGACTCATGGGCAACCAAAAGAAGAGGAAGAGGGAGAAGGGGGATGGGAATGGTGTGTGTGAGCCCTTCATGGGTTTTGGGCCATTTTGAGCCATTTGACATGGAGTGGACTGCCCTGTTTGCTGGAATTTTCCGTAACTGGAGAAAACTCTCGGCTGTCTTTCTGTTTATCTAACCAGTGCTGTCAGTCTTATTTATTAATTATTTGGGGAGGAGCATTTTGGGGTCCATTTGATCCTAGGTCCTTCTAGAGGTGTGTCTGGGTCCTGCGGGCTTAATCAAAACCGTCCGAAATTTTTTTAAGACTTCTTCCTTCACTTGATCTTGACTTTCATTAGCGGATACAGGTTTATCCACATCTGCTTCTTGTGAATGGTTGTATTTAATCAGTTAATTGATAGTTATTGTCGATTAGGGTCTGTCTCATGAGGCTAGAAGGCTTAACTTGAAACAAACAGCACAATGGAGGGAGATTCCACGTGTGCTGTTTGTTGGGCCTCAAGTAAATGTGGAACCCCTTGGAGATCAGAAAATGTGGTGGTGTAGGTCGTGGATCTTGGTAAAGTGGGTAATATCCCTTTCAGTCATGTGCTTCATTCAGCTAATGATGAGGAGGATATTTTAGCTAGGCAAAGGGCAAGGTAGAATGCATGGTGGTTGGTGTTGGGAAAGTCCCACATCCCACATCGCCCAAGTAATGGGTTTGACAGGACTTCATATACCTGTTTGGGCCTTCCACCTATAAGCTTAAGCTTTTGGGTTGGTACTAGTGTTGTGAAAGGCGCGCGCCTAGGCGCACCTATTGGGCTTCAGCTGCCTCGAGGCGAGGCGCGTTTAATGAAGCGCAGCACCGAGGCGCGCACCTTGGAGCCAGGCGCAAGGCGCACGAAGCATGAGCTTCTTTAGAGCACAATAGTTTGATGAAAATCAGGAAAAACAAATCTTTTAAGGGGCTAAACATAAGTTTTATGGATTAAATGTAATTTCTTTACTCTTTAAAAGGGCATCAAAGTCCTAATTGTTTCATTTCCATCGAAACAAAAAAAAAAAAAAAAAAAAAAAAGGAGAAGCAGCAGCTGCGGGACCTGGATCTACTCTTTTCATTTCCTAGTATTGCTCTTTTCCGTCTCTGCCTTTGTTCTCAAGATCTGGAAGTGAATAAATATGGACGTTTGGGGCAGTGGGACCCCCATGGCCCTTTATATGGATGATCTGGACCATAGAGCAGGAGGCATACAGCACAATAGTTTGATGAAAATCAGGAAAAACAAATCTTTTAAGGGGCTAAACATAAGTTTTATGGATTAAATGTAATTTCTTTACTCTTTAAAAGGGCATCAAAGTCCTAATTGTTTCATTTCCATCAAAAAAAAAAAAAAAAAAAAAAAAAGAAAAAGAGGAGAAGCAGCAGCTGCAGGACCTGGATCTACTCTTTTCATTTCCTAGTATTGCTCTTTTCCTCCCATTGTTTTTTCCGTCTCTGCCTTTGTTCTCAAGATCTGAAAGTGAATAAATATGGACGTTTGGGGCAGTGGGACCCCCATGGCCCTTTGTATGGATGATCTGGACCATAGAGCAGGAGGCATACCCCTAGTCGACCAAGAAGGACGTGGACCCATGTGAGGTGGGCCCTGTTGGGCCACCGTCCATACCCTTGAGGCATGAGAGGCAGGGTTGGAGGAAGGGCGGGGCAGTTTGGTTGACACCATTACTGGGACCCACTGCATGACCTGATCTGAGAGTAGGACCCCACATCTTACAGGGGACCCAAGGGCGACCTATGTGGTGGTGGTCTCATGTGGAGTGGGCCCCATCTGCCCCATCATCCAGAGACTTAAATTATGGGAACTGAGAGGCCTGTTCATGAAATTTTCTGTAATTGTTAAGGCTGCGGGGCCCAGTAAGGCTACCTGATGATGAATCAGAACCATGGGACTTCTTGTGGGGCGCTGGGCGACCCTAGAGATCAGGTCTGATCATGTATCAGTTCGGCGGGACCCACTGTTTGGTATATACCCACTAATCCAAATTCTGTCAGTGATTTATTTGCTGTTTGTTCATATCTATAGTTGTCTTTTTAACATGAAATCATCCTGCTGTCCATTGTGATTGATTTCTTGGTGAGACTGCTGATTTATGAATAGGCTCTGCAAGAGTTTGTGGCAAACTGCTGATTTATGAATCTTAGAATTAGCATTTAAAGTGATGGATGCTTTATGACTTTTATAATTCTTTTAATATTCCTTGCCTTTTTTGTTCTAATTTGTGAATTATTTGTCTGTACCAAATATATATATATATATATATATATATGTTTTTATCTACAATGTGCGCCTCGGTTCAATGAAGCCTGCGCCTTAGCGCCTAGGCCCCAGGAGACCATAGTGCCTTGATGCGCCTCTCGCTTTTCAAAACAGTGGTTGGTACATGGTATCAAAGCGGGTTCTTGTCGTTCTTGTGTAGCCAACATGGCTGGCTTGTCCTTGAAATTCGTTGGACCTGCACGTGAGGGGGAGTGTTGGGAAAGCCCCACGTCCCACATCGCCCAAGTAATGAGTTTGACTGGGCTTCATATACCTTTTGGGCCTTCCACCTATAAGCTTAAGCTTTTGGGTTGGTACATGGTATCTTACGGTTGGAAATGTAGTTCATCGATGTGAGCTATTTTTGTGTAGGTTGGTTCCTTCACAGAGACCTTGGCTATGTTTCCAATTCCTATCTAGGGGAATTTTGTCCTACGTGGGCATCCCAATGGATCATGGTTTAAAAAATCGGCCAAGTCCGAGTCGACTCGGACTCGATACATACCGAGTTGGGTTGCATGGGGACTCGGACTCAAATCATGTGACTCGGCCGCGTCTCATGGTGACTCAGCTGAGTCCTAATGCGACTCGGTTGAGTCCCATGCGACTCAGCCCGACTTGGCGAGTCGACTTGGACTCGGCCATGAACAAGTCGGGCCCTTTGTATGGATGATCTGGACCATAGAGCAGGAGGCATACCCCTAGTCGACCAAGAAGGACGTGGACCCATGTGAGGTGGGCCCTGTTGGGCCACCGTCCATACCCTTGAGGCATGAGAGGCAGGGTTGGAGGAAGGGCGGGGCAGTTTGGTTGACACCATTACTGGGACCCACTGCATGACCTGATCTGAGAGTAGGACCCCACATCTTACAGGGGACCCAAGGGCGACCTATGTGGTGGTGGTCTCATGTGGAGTGGGCCCCATCTGCCCCATCATCCAGAGACTTAAATTATGGGAACTGAGAGGCCTGTTCATGAAATTTTCTGTAATTGTTAAGGCTGCGGGGCCCAGTAAGGCTACCTGATGATGAATCAGAACCATGGGACTTCTTGTGGGGCGCTGGGCGACCCTAGAGATCAGGTCTGATCATGTATCAGTTCGGCGGGACCCACTGTTTGGTATATACCCACTAATCCAAATTCTGTCAGTGATTTATTTGCTGTTTGTTCATATCTATAGTTGTCTTTTTAACATGAAATCATCCTGCTGTCCATTGTGATTGATTTCTTGGTGAGACTGCTGATTTATGAATAGGCTCTGCAAGAGTTTGTGGCAAACTGCTGATTTATGAATCTTAGAATTAGCATTTAAAGTGATGGATGCTTTATGACTTTTATAATTCTTTTAATATTCCTTGCCTTTTTTGTTCTAATTTGTGAATTATTTGTCTGTACCAAATATATATATATATATATATATGTTTTTATCTACAATGTGCGCCTCGGTTCAATGAAGCCTGCGCCTTAGCGCCTAGGCCCCAGGAGACCATAGTGCCTTGATGCGCCTCTCGCTTTTCAAAACAGTGGTTGGTACATGGTATCAAAGCGGGTTCTTGTCGTTCTTGTGTAGCCAACATGGCTGGCTTGTCCTTGAAATTCGTTGGACCTGCACGTGAGGGGGAGTGTTGGGAAAGCCCCACGTCCCACATCGCCCAAGTAATGAGTTTGACTGGGCTTCATATACCTTTTGGGCCTTCCACCTATAAGCTTAAGCTTTTGGGTTGGTACATGGTATCTTACGGTTGGAAATGTAGTTCATCGATGTGAGCTATTTTTGTGTAGGTTGGTTCCTTCACAGAGACCTTGGCTATGTTTCCAATTCCTATCTAGGGGAATTTTGTCCTACGTGGGCATCCCAATGGATCATGGTTTAAAAAATCGGCCAAGTCCGAGTCGACTCGGACTCGATACATACCGAGTTGGGTTGCATGGGGACTCGGACTCAAATCATGTGACTCGGCCGCGTCTCATGGTGACTCAGCTGAGTCCTAATGCGACTCGGTTGAGTCCCATGCGACTCAGCCCGACTTGGCGAGTCGACTTGGACTCGGCCATGAACAAGTCGGGTCCTGAGTCCGGTTTTTTACACCTTGCAATGGATGCCTTTAATCTAAGGGAATTGCTGGTTTTTTGACAGGCCTCCTGTTTGATGGCTGGATCAGAACATCCGCATACAGACATTCCCACAGGAGAAGCCCCGCTTTTAGTTTGTTTGGTTGAGATGTGTGCAATTACTGTAGTTAACTAGATCTCCTTGGCGAATCTTCTAAACCAGAATGTTTTTTTCTCCCGCATATTTTTTTTAAACCAGAATGTCATGCATTATCAAAGGAAAAGAATGGATAAATGCTACTTGATTAAGGTTGATCACTTTTCTTGTCCCAGTACCAGATTCTGTTGTTAATCAGTAGGTAGTTTTCCTTCTTTGAATTAACCAATTTGTTTTAATGGTGGTATGTGGAGTGAAATGCTATTTTCCAGTGATCTGAGGGTTGCAGAGTTGAACCTGTTTAATAAATGGATCATGTTGGGCCTTAGCCTGTTATATATGGGTTTCAACCTGATCCAACCTTCTCCACCCCTATGCGTTTGTAGCCATTTGAAATTGGGTTGGAATGCGCCACTTGTATTTTGTAAAGTGACAGGCAATTTAAGCAAACTTCTAATCTTTACATCTGAATTTGTAACCTTTAATATTTACACTTGCATTACAGATGAAACCCAGTGAAAGAGTGACATCAGATATGATGGCTTATAACTTGGCAAGGATCTGGAAAATTCCCAGGCAACTGAGTTCACTTCCCACCCTCCCCCCCCCCCCCCCCCCCCCTCCCCCCCCCCCCCCTCTCTTCTTTTTTATGCTTCTCTTCACGTTTTTGAATCACTTTAGTGGGGATATCATTCTAAGACTCTTTATTCTCGACTAATGACCTCTATGTTTAAGAAATTTCTTAATTGGTTGTGGGCAGTCAGGAAATCAGGTAGTGGGTGCATGCATATTTGAACTCTGTCTTGTTCTAATATTTTAAATTTTTTTTTACCATGGAGTTCCTTGGTGTAAATGAAGAACCATTAATTTAACAGATAAATCAAACCATTTTTGTTCATTTCCTTGTTTTAAGCTTGCACTGATGATAGGTAAGTTCCCCACATCTTCTTGAAAGTACATGAACTGCACTCAAGCTCTCACAGTGTACTCGTGTGCTCGGATCTAAGATTTGTTGACTGGTTTTTGAGATGTATTCAGTAAGTCTTATACAACAAATGACCTGTGCATTTGATTTTGCAGTCCTTAAACCAGAAACGACAGTGTGTATCAATGTATCTCAACCTTGTTGAGAAAAAATGGCATTTTCTTTGCATAACTCATAGCATTGGGAGAGCATTTTCTGGAGGAAGCCTTGTTCGATGTTATGTAGATGGCAATTTAGTGTCAACTGAAAAATGCAGGTATCTATATATTTGGATCATCATTTGGTTTTCATTTTCCCCTGTTTTGACTTATAAATTATTTGTTACTGTTGCACCTTAAAGTAGGTAGATGACTTGCTTGAATTTGGTTCCATCAGGTATGCAAAAGTCAATGATGCTGTGACATGTTCAATTGGAATGAAAGTATCTCCTGCTTCAAATGAGGAAGAGAATTATCCATTCTTGATCAAAGATTCCTTTCCGTTTCATGGTCAGATTGGTCCTATTTATATGTTTGGTGATGCCATTTCTTCTGAGCACGTCAAAGGAATTTATTCTCTAGGACCAAGTTATATGTATTCGTTCTATAGTAATGACATTCCACTTGCTTCCGATAATCCACTTCGAATTGGAATTCATGATGCCAAAGATGGTCTTGCTTCCAAAATCATTTTTGGTCTCAATGCACAGGTCCCTTTGTTCTCTTGTTAATTTTTTTACCTCATAATTTAATCTCTTGTCAAGCCATTGACTGATTAAAGATTACATTTTGCAGGCTGGTGATGGCAGGACTTTGTTCAATGTTTCACCAACGCTTGATCATATGTCAGATAAGAACTTGTTTGAAGCTGTAATCGTGGGTGGAACCAAGTTATGTTCACGCCGCTTGCTGCAGCATATCATTTATTGTGTTGGGGGTGTTTCAGTGTTCTTTCCCCTTCTGACACAGTTTAATATGTCTGAAAAGCCAGAACATGGACAGCTTGAATATACATTGCTAAGATCTATTACAAGGGATAGACTTGCAGCTGAAGTTATTGAGCTCATATCTTCTGCTTTAGATGAGAACTTAGCAAATCAGCAGCAGATGCATCAATTATCTGGGTTTCCAATTCTTGGTTTCTTACTTCAATCGGTTCCTCCGCAACAACTTAGTTTGGAAATTCTTTCAGCTTTGAAACACATGCTTAATGTTGTGGGAAACTGCGGTATCATCAATTGGCCATTCTCACTCTCTTAATTGTGACAGATGAACATCACAAATCATAATTTGTCTTTTTCGTTTTTCCTGAATATCTGAAAGGCAATTGAACTTACTTATCTTTCAATGTCAATCAGGCATGTCAGAGCTTCTTGTGAAGGATGCTATTTCGAGGATATATCTGAATCCCCATATCTGGGTGTATGCAGATTATGAAGTGCAGCGTGAACTATACATGTTCCTTATCCAGTACTTTGACAATGATGCAAGATTGTTAACGACACTCTGTCAACTCCCGCGGATTATCGATATAATATGCCAATTTTATTGGGATAAAATGACTGGGCGACCTGCTTTTGGGAGGAAACCACTTCTGCACCCTATGACTAGACAAGTAATTGGGCAGCGACCATCCCAAGAAGAACTCCACAAAATCCGACTTCTTCTGTTAAGTCTTGCTGAAATGAGTTTAAGGTATGTATTTTCTCTATTCAACATTTCCGGTGTATTTGTTTTCTGTTTGATTAACATTCTGGTTTTGATGAGCTTTCTTGTAACACCAGAAAGTTATTCATGTTAAATTTGCAGACAGAAGATTGCAGCATCTGATATAAAAGCCCTAGTGGCCCTTTTTGAGAGAAGTCAGGATATGGCTTGCATTGAGGACATATTGCATATGATAATTCGCCTAGTTTCTCAAAAGCCATTGCTAGTGTCCTTTTTAGAGCAAGTCAATTCGCTCGGTGGCTGTCACATCTTTGTAAATCTTCTCCTGAGGTAAGCAATCTGTAGATTTTTAAATTAAAAGGCTTTTATTTCTTTTTAATCAGCATCTTACTTTTATTCCTTAAATGGATGGTTTAGAAATGAAAGCAATGAAATGAGTCCAGGCATCCATAATAACAGTTCTGATGATTTCCATTAGTTTGAACTCTAAACAGGAATATTTGTGGACAATTTTCTTGGTATTGGAATTATTTTGTGGTTCATTTTATCATTTGAAACAATTTTAATAACTGCCATTATAGATGATTGTATGTTCCTTTGCTTTACATGGGCATATCTCTGGTCTCTGTTGGATTTTTGCAAGTGCAACATATTTTTATGAATTTTTATTTTTTGATCTTTGACTACCATCTGTTTTGTTTTCTTGGTAACAACGAGATTAGGGATTTGGATTGATTACTTTTGAAGCGTGTTTGATACAAATGATGCCATTCTTCATTGATGATCGTCATGGTTTTTCTTTCGTGCAAACTGCAAACCCTATAAACTGTTAAAACAAAAATCTTGGTTCTAGTGCTAACAAAATCATGGAGATCCAGTGCTGGCCTATGATGATGTGTGGCACCAAGGGAGAGAAAGAAGTAAGTCTCTTTTTCTCTTCCTTTCTTTTATTTCATTCCTTTTTCTTTTTCTATCCATCTGCCTCTATGACTTACTCAAATAGGATTGACATGCAACCTTCCAAGGGTGCGAGTATTTAGAGGTTAAAGCTATCCTAAGCTAAAGCTTAGGATAAAATTCCGTAAGCTCACGCTTGTGGGGCCCACCCTTGGTCCATCAAAATGGACCAAACCAAACACACGACCCCCCTGAATTGCACATGTCCACCAACTTTCGGTCAAAACCGAATTTACTGGATGGATCGACTGTGTACCGATCCGAATGGACTGTTGTCCATTAAACTTTTGGGGCCCAAATACAGATGATATAAATCATGGTTGGGGCTTACTTTTTGCAAAGAAGGGTCCCAGGGAGTAGGGAGTCATTGAAATCCCCCCATCCCCATCTCCATGTGGGCCCCACCGCACACTTGAGCTTACCTTATCCCAAGCTTTAGCTTAGGATAATATTCATATGCATCTAGTGTGCACAGTCTTACTGTGCAGTGTGCACATTGGCTGCCAGGGCCCCACTAATCATGGGACATGGTGGGAATAGAAAGATCCACTCATGATGACCCATATATTAAAAATGGGTCAGCCTTTTTAATCCATGGCCCACAAGTGTAATAGCTTTTATATTAAAGAAAAAAATTGACCCTTGATCCAATGGTCCAGTCCATTCGGTGGGTGCAAACCCTAGGGTCCGATGACTATTAAGGGGATCCTGTGTGGGTGAATGGTTCAGATGGATAATAAGGTGGGCCTGCTAGAAGTTCTCACCATTAAGGATGCATAGTAACATTTCCCATAATATATGTGTGTGCGCGTGCGCACACCACCTAGTAGGGCCCTATATATTGATAGAGAGAGCGGGGGGCGGGGCGCTAGATATCAAATGTGAAAATTTTCAAAATATTGTAGTGCTCTCAACCGCTACTGCCGATAATGCGGCCACTACGTAGCTATTTTGAACCATACACACACATAACACAACACATATATCCACCGGTCTAGTCCATTCAGACGGGTGCAAATCCATGGGATCGGTGTAATTCAGGGGGTGCTACTATGCAAGACATCGTGTAGGCCACATTTTGGGGCCCACCAATCAAAAGATGAGATGGGGATGGAAAGATCTTTAGGGCATGTTTGCTTATATTTGTAGAGTAGTAAAGGTGATGTGGATGTCACATCATGAAAAAGGTAAAGGTGAGGTATGTTAAGTAAAAGTAGAGGTGTGGTAAAATGTTTGTTTCAACAGTATGAGGTGAAGTATTTGTGTGATAGAATGTGTAGATTAAAAATCACTTTTTATCATAAAGTTTATTTCACCACACTTCATCACAATTTTTTTGTGGTATAAAGAAAGAGGCTTGTGGAGAGTATAGATAAGTGGTGTCACATCATTAGTTTATTTCCCCATTCAACTTTTCTCACACTTGCATGGTTAAGTAAAAAAAAAAAAAAAAAAGTCTCTTCTCATACCTAGTTAACTTCACCTCTGCTACTCCTTGTGCTAAACAAATGTGATGTGACCGGCCCATATATGCAATTTTCAAGTCAATCCCATCATCCTAAACCTTGATCATATTGATCATGTGCGGCCCCCAAATGGGGCTCATGGGCCGTCTTGAACTGTAGGTGTCATGCGAGACAACTGCACATGAGAAATATATATATGGAGATGCTCCTATGAGAGATACTCTCACCTTACTATGAGAGATAAGGTGGGGGCCCTCACATTCATATCCAATGCCAACAACTTAAATGTGAGGACCCCCACCTTCATCTCTCATAGGAATGTAAGAGTCTCTCACAAGGGCACCTCCCATATATATATATATATATATATATATATATATAGGGATGTCTATTTGTTTGCATTAAACTACATAGGAATTCATTGTCAAATGAACTCCACCAAGTTATTAAAGAGATTAGAGGTGAGTTATATGAGGTGAGGGGTGGAGGATATAAGTTTTAGATTATAGATAGTGTAAGAAGCTATGTACCAACCTAAAAGTTTAAGCTGATAGGTGGAAGGCCCAAATAGGAATATGAAGCCCTGTCCAACTCAGGACTTAGGCAATGTGGGATGTGGGACTTCCCAACACTCCTCACGTGCAGGCCCAATAGATTTCGTGGACGGGTCTGCCACTTGGGCTACACTAGAACGACTGAACTAAAACCTGCTCTGATACCATGTAAAGGATCTGCCGATCCCTGTATTAACAAGAGGAAGAAGGAATTATGAATTCTATCGTGTCCCAAGATGGGGATCGACCATTTATATTTATATTGACTGTTGCCTAATCAAAGGCTCTAATTACAAGCTAATTTACATCTCATTACAACTGATTACAAGCTAATAAGGAAAACCCAGATATGATCGGAGAAATTAAAATCCTACAATTATGCACAGAATGTTGACCAGATCTCACAAAGGTCCACACGTGAGATATTCTTTATGGGCCTGTTTCGACGGGCCTTTGGTTATGGGCCTGTCATGGTGGGCCTGTGGACCTGGTGAATCTCTATAGATAAGACCTTCACTTTCCTATGTATTGAACTGCTAAGGTGATGGCTAGGTTTTCATTTCCCAACTTCTTTTGATTCTATTTCTCTAAAAAGAAATGGTTATTTGATTCTCATTTTTGGAAATTCACCTTTGATCTACATTTTTAACCACTCACGGTATGAATCCTATGCATTCAATTCCTTGACTCTTTATGGTAAACCAATGTTCTTGAATTGCTCATTTCTTTTGTCTTATCATCTTAGGGAAATGGAGCCAATTAGATTGCTAGGTTTGCAGTTTCTGGGAAAACTATTGATTGGTCTTCCATCCGAGAAGAAGGGACAAAGATTTTTTGGGCTTGCAGTTGGTCGACCCAAATATTCTTCAGAGAATCACAGGAAAGCAAATACAAGATTTCAACCAATATTTTCTGCAATATCTCATAGACTGTTTGTGTTCCCACAGACAGACCATCTGTGTGCCACATTGTTTGATGTTCTTCTTGGTGGTGCTAGTCCTAAACAGGTGATAACAACAGAAATAGTCTCTAGATTTCATTAAGCTGGTCAGCAATGGTTACCTATTTCATTCCTATTTCCACCTATATAATTCCTAATTGTTATCGGAGGAGATCTTATTCTTTTTGGTTGACATTTTTGCAGGTTTTACAGAAACAAAGTCAACCTGAAAGACATAGGAGTAACAGAAACAATTCCCACTTCTTTGTTCCTCAGATGTTGGTGCTTATTTTCAAGTTTTTGTCATGTTGTGTAGATGCATCTACAAGAGGGAAAATCTTAATGGATTTACTTGATCTAATTGATTCAAATCCTTCAAATACAGAAGCTTTAATGGTATGACTTCTTAGTTATCCATGATGGTTTCACGTAGTTCTCCTTGATGTAACCTGATGTATGGTTTGACCTCGTGTTAACATGGATTAATTATTTTTATTTTGTTCATAGGAATATGGATGGAATTCCTGGTTAGAAACATCTGTGATGCTTGATGTGTTTAAAACTTACAAAGCTGAGTTGCAAGCTCAAGCTGAGAGTTATACAACAAAGGAGCAAAGTCTTGTGAGAAACATATTCTGCTCTGTTCTGTCCCACTATATAGTTTCTGTTAAAGGGGGTTGGCAGCAACTAGAAGATACACTGAATTTCCTACTCTTGCACTGTGAACATGTATAATTCTTATAAAACCACAGCTTTCAATATTATCCTTCTTTTGTTTATAGCACATTTTTTACCTTCACTAAGATAAGTAATTAATCCATCTTTTCCTTTTCTTTTTTCCTTTTTTTTTTATTATTTATATTGCATATGCAGAGGGAACTTTCACATCTGAACTTTGTTCGGGATATTTTTGAGGATTTAATAGAAAGACTGGTAGGAATGTCGTGTGAAGAGAACATCTTTGTGTTGCAACCATGTCGGGACAATGCTCTATATCTCTTGAAACTTCTTGATGAGATGCTTATCAATGAAAGAGGTCATAAGTTTCTGGTAATTTTTTTTTCATCTTATGGTGGTTAGATTTGGTTTGTTTTTCATATGCAGCAAGACTTTTGATTATGAATGATTCTCTATCTTAACTGTAGCATGTCTTACAAGTGTGGAAGTTTGTCCTTTTCATCTTCCATGTCTGAGCTGTTATGAGATGCCCTTACTCTATTTCTTGTGAAAATTATTGTAGCTTCCTGGAGGCTTCTTTTCTAAATTTTCTCCTGACATCCTCGAGTTGGAGAGCAACATAGATGTGGGTGCTGCTGCGGTAGAGGCTTTGCATGTAGAGGTTGACGGCCAACTTCCTAGGTACAATAAAAAATTTATTTTCTTAAACCTGTGTTTGTGTATGAGTGAGCCGAGTGAATCGAGAAGAAATTTAAAGTAAACCGGTCCTCATGAACTCGATCATGGGAGGAGTATGCCTTACCACCAAGCCAAGCACTGGTGTGGAAATTGCTCATTCTGTATGACAATGGTGCTTATCATTTCCACAGCATGGCCCACTTGCGAATCTAGGCATGGAGATCAATCAGACTTCTACTGTGTCTTAACTTTTGATCTTTCGTGTGCAATTTTCTCATGATATTTTCCATGATTGTGGAAATGTTGGATGAGCTCAAAACTCAAAGTGACGATTCACCTTGTTGTCTTACAATTTATTAGTGAATTTTTCTACTTGACAAGATTCATACTCTAGATGGATTTATGATTTCTTGTCTATTTATATATCTTTTTTCAAGTAATGGTGTATTTTTATTTTTTTTTAAGTAATGAAGTATCATTCTTCATGCTAGACATTTTATTAGGCAGCAGAGCTTTAAGCTCTTCTGCACTTTCAAGTGTCAATCTTATTAGTTGCTTGTCTTTGTCGTGTTTGATGGTGAAAATCCATAAGGCAATGCAATTTTGTTCTTGCTGCATATTCTATTTGCATCGTTACCACAATATTTTACTTTCGATGTGTTTAAGATCTTAAACTATGTCATTTTCAGAAATCCATGGGGTTATAAACAGCTCGTCTCAAATGAAGATGATATAAAGGAAGATGGGTGGTGGCGTTTATACGATAAGCTGTGGGTTCTTATTAGTGAGATGAATGACAAGGGGCCAAGTAGGACATTCTCCAAAGGTTCAACTACAGGATGCCCAACTTTTGGTCAGAGAGCGCGTGGCTTGGTAGAATCATTGAATATCCCTGCAGCTGAAATGGCTGCAGTAGTTGTATCAGGAGGAATTGGGAATGCTTTGAGCGGAAAAACAACTAAATATGTTGATAAGGCTATGTTGTTACGAGGAGAGAGATGCCCAAGAATTATTTTCCATCTTTTGATCCTGTATCTCGGTGAATCTGATTTAGAACGAGCATCAAGATGTGTTCAACAGTTCATTTCTCTACTTCCATGTCTTCTTACTGCAGATGATGATCAAAGCAGGACAAGACTCCACCTTCTTCTTTGGTATGTATAGTGATTCACTAAAGTTGACAAAAACAAAAAAGAAAGAGGAAGTTAATGGTTTACATTATGTAATCTTTAATGTTTGTATTACTTAAGATTCTCCATTAATGAATTTTACTGTTACCCAAAAAAAAAAAGATTATTCATTAATTGAGTGATGCACTACAGTATTTCATATATGAAAAAGGAAAAGAAGGTTAATGGTTTACAGTATGTGATCTTTAGGATCTGTACTATTTACGATTCTCCCTTCATTAATTGAGATAAGTAGCATCTGAATAAGTTTTTCTTATTACATTGCTCATAGAAATATATGACATCAGTTTCACCACATGTTGCAGGTCTTTTCTAACTGTTAGATCACATTATGGAACACTGGATGATGGGGCCCGCTTTCACATAATATCACACTTGATTCGAGAAACTGTTAACTGTGGAAAGTCCTTGCTTGCCACTAGTATCTTGGGAAGAGATGATTCCTCAAATCCAGGAAGCAGTCACAAGGAAGCTGGTTCCGTTGAGAATTTAATTCAGAAGGACAGAGTTCTTGCTGCAGTATGTCATGAACTTTATATCTAGCACAGTTTTCCATAAAAATTTCTTGTGATCTACATCATTTGTTTTTGCCAATGTGAATTGCTATTTGCACATTAGAGATGAGTAACCTGAGCTATCTGTCCTGATATCATTCATTGTGCTACCTACATTAAAGGGAAAATAGCTTTTACTTTGTTATAAAATACCATCACTTGTACTAAGATTCTCAACAATGGGTCTATTGTTGGTACTCACCAATATCTGTTGTTATTCAAAGCACTTTTAAGCTAGAAGTCAAGCCTGTCAATTGGGCTCCACATTGCACATTCTTCTCATCACAATCACATCACAACTAGTATTATGTGGTGAAACTTTGATCATTTCACACATAAAAGATATGATTCAATGTAGTCTTACCTTGAAATATGCGCTGGCCTCTGTGGGGTCCATTTCCGAAACAAAACCATTGGATCACTCCCTCTTCCATCATTGATGACAGGCCTGAATATCAGTCACATTTGGATTAAATTTTTCCATGGATACGATTGTCTCCTGTCCTGCTGGTGTGACTCGATCAATTATGAATGTTCAATCAGAGTGATGTTGGGGCCCATCACAAATTGTGAGGAGCAGGTGAAATCCAACTGTATGCCTACATGAAAAGTGTGTCACACTGCAGATTTTAAGGGGATTCATTGAAATTTCACGTCAGAAACTAGACTGGATATACATATATGAGAAAGGATGAAGTACTAGTAAAACTATGGTAGGCTATACTGAACAGGGGAAAAAAAACTATTGTAGGCTACCATGCTTTAAAGCATTTCTGCGCACCTATGGGCCCAACTCATCATTTAATTGAAGGTTGGAAAACTCGTGGCTCGGACTTGACTTGTACAATGCAAAAAACTTGACTTGGATAGTATCCACATGGTGACTATCGGCTCTCAAGAGTCGTTTGTTTTTTAAAATATTTAGAAATGGGTCAAATACTTACATATAAATATATACACATTTATTTACATGCATTCTTGATAATCAAGTCAAATTAATAAATTTATGTGGAAGAAAAATATTATAATAAGGAAAATAAAAGAAAATATTACATATACATAATTTTTCAGTCCAAATATCGAGTGTAAAGATCAAAGATAAGTTTCAAATTGCATTCCAGTCATCATTTATAAATTCCCGATTCCAAACCTTGTGCATAATTACTTAAAAATAAACACTAATTGTTTAAAATTAGATCTACTTATCAAATAGTTCAATATAAAAACAACTTACTAAATCAGGTGACTTGGCCGAGCGTCCCCTGTATTTAACTTGGTCCTTCCTCGAAATGAGATGACTTAGGAGAAGTCTAAGAGTCAACTCGGGAAGTTTTCCTTCTTTGATTTAATCATTCCATTGCAGTAAATTCTCCACCCAGAATGGTCACAACTCGCAAGCCCTAATACCACTTTGGTTGGCATGACATTTCCTGTTGTATTGATGACCATTCACAATTTGGTGGTTAGTCCGTGTCATCATTTTGTGGTATCATAACATTCCAGGCCCCAGATGATTTGTATGAGGGTATAGTATAATACAACGAACGTATTCTTCAAGTTGTTGGTATCAACCGTTTATACAGCTTTGTGTATTTCATATGTGGAGTCTCCTTTTCACAAAAACGCACTTGATTTAATAGGTTTTTTATGACAGTAAAAATATTCATTTGGTGATTCATTTCACCAAGGGAAAACAAAACAAGAACAGGAAGGGACCAACCAAGAAAAGCAAACCAAATTAAAAGAATCTAAACATCAAAAGAAACTGAATCACAAAAAAACTCCTTCCCTTGATTTAATAGTTGATTTGGTTTATAGACAAGAAGATAGAAAAAGAAAAGTAAAGATGGAAAAAGAAAAGTATAAATAGAAGGCAAAGAGCAATATATTTTGAGAAAAATTCATTGTTTTGTTTGTGTCCCTGGCCTCTATGCATTAATTACTATTTGGTGCAGTCATAATTGATCTACTGGACACTAGTAAATATTACTCCAATATAAGTGAGCTTCCCAAAAAATCCACAGGAGGTTTTGGTCCATTAGCGTACTTGAAAGTGGTCCCTTGCAATAGTGAGCTCTTGTTGCTTTTTTTTTTTGCAGTTTGGCCTTTTGTTTTTAGTTATCTTTTAGTGGCTTCGCCCTTATCCTTGGAGTTGTTCTTCTGTGGCGTCTCCATTATGCTTTAGCTTTTCATTATGCCCCCTTCTGTAGCAATATATTGCCTTAGTAGACTACATTTTCCAATATACAGCCTGTTTTAGTTGATTTTCTAAAATGTTTTTACCATTGTTCTTAATGAAAATAAAAACCATTACCCTAAAGGAGCATTCCATGAGGATTTGATTGAAGGATCTGGATTCACCATAGGACCTCATAAACACCTGTGATCTGTCTCACTAGATAAATATATGTGTAACTTAGCTATTTTATTGGCTGTGTGGAGTCTGTTTGTCATATCATGTGCCTCCTTATTTAAACGTGTTGTTTGTCTTATCTAGGTAGTCGATGAGGCAAAATACATTAAGGCTTCAAAAGCTGACCGCGCGAATCAGTTGCAGGAACTTCGTGTCAGGATTGATGAAAATTCTTCTGCAGAGCTTAACCAGATGAAAGCTTTTGAAGATGAGATTCAATATAACTTGACTTCCATTCTTACTTCGGATGACAGCAGGAGAGCTGCCTCTCAGCTTGCATATGATGCAGACCAGCAAATTGTTGCTGTAAAATTTTCTTTCATTGTTGCTTTTATGTTTCAAGTCATTACCGATATGGGATTGGTTTTTCATTTTTTTCTTTCATTGAACTGAAGTTTCCATAAGCAAGCATGTGGTAACCCTAATCTTTTCAACAGGCAAAGTGGATCCATATGTTTCGTACTTTGACTGATGAGAGAGGTCCATGGTCAGCCAATCCATTTCCAAATAGTATCATAACACATTGGAAACTTGATAAGACAGAAGACAGTTGGCGACGGAGGCCAAAGTTGAAGAGGAATTATCATTTTGATGAAAAGCTTTGCCATCCTCGTCCTGCTTCTAGCAGCGAGAGCATCCATCTTATCAACGAAGGCCAGACTGATTTGGGGAGCAACATTCCTGAGCGAATGAAGCGCTTTCTTTTGAAAGGTATACGTGGGATTACAGAAGAGGGTAGTTCAGAACCCTGTGAAGCTGACAGTGAGCAAGGTGGGCAGAAGACCTCTGTCCGTGATGATTCCTCTGACAACCAGTGTTCAGAGTTTGTGATAGAGACCTCAGATCAAAAGGGTGTCATCCAGGATGGGAAGGATCCATCCTCTAGGACAGCAGATACAGAAGCGAGTGAGGTATGACAGAAGTGGGTAAACTTGTGTCTTGTTAACTATTTGTAGTGGGATTCTTTTCCGCATGAAAACCAATGTTGGTTAGCTTCTAACTTTCAAATGATGTCGCTATCAGTTTTTGGTAGAAAAAGGAAAAAGAGGAAACCTTGCATTATGGCATTTCCTATTTCAGTTGTGGATGTTTTCAAACCAGCATAAATCCAATTCATAATTTCATGGTGTGTCTAAACACTTTAATCTGCCCTGTACTAAATAGAGAAAAATGTATTATGAGCCTTACTTAATGAGTTGGTTTCTCTTTTTCCAGGTTCTTTTGTCTGCTTCATGTGTTCTTATAACACCGAAGAGAAAATTAGCTGGACGTTTAGCCATCATGAGAAGTGTTCTGCATTTTTTTGGTGAGTTTTTGGTGGAGGGAACTGCAGGATCATCTGTTTTCGACAAGTTTCATGTAATCAATTCCAATACTACCAAGCTTGATCAGCGGGGAGGAGTCCATAAACCTAAGTTCCAAAAGGGGCCCATGAACATCGATATGGACAATGAAAAAGGCAATGCTATTGATACCTCAGATAGTGTTTGTGATGCAGAGCCTCAGAAACAACAAAAAAAAATCAAACGCCATCGAAGATGGAGTCTTTCCAAGGTATAAATGGCTAAGCTGTAGGTATCTAAATTTGCTTGTATATTTGCTACTTTTTAGCCTGACGTGCTTTTTCTATGTTGTATTGGTAGATCGAAGCTGTCCATTGGACCCGGTATTTACTACGCTATACTGCAATAGAGATATTCTTCAATGATTCTACAGCGCCAATATTTTTAAATTTTGCATCCCAGAAAGATGCCAAAGATGTTGGGACACTGATAGTTTCTTCAAGAAATGAAAAGTTATTTCCAAAAGGAAGTAGCAGGGATAGGAGTGGACTTATTTCTTTTGTTGATAGACATGTTGGATTGGAGATGGCAGAAATTGCAAGAGAGAGTTGGAGAAGAAGGGATATAAGCAACTTTGAGTACCTAATGATACTAAATACTCTTGCTGGGAGATCCTATAATGATTTGACACAGTATCCTGTCTTTCCTTGGGTATTGGCTGATTATTCCTCAGATAAGCTCGACTTCAATAAATCTTCAACCTTTCGGGACCTTTCAAAACCTGTTGGTGCATTGGATGAAAAACGGTTTGAGGTGCATATCACTTTGTCTCTTTTTTAGGGTGCCTCATGTCTTCTCTGAAGTTTATAATTTGCATACCACACTTTCGTATTCATTATTTTTCTCCAATGCCTCTTGTAGGTTTTTGAAGATAGATACCGAAACTTCTGTGATCCTGATATTCCGAGGTAATCATTTTTGAATTGTTTTGTGGCCTGCTTGTTTCTTTTGCAAGATATCAAGCTCTATGTTGATGGAGTCAGTGACATGTTTCATTGTAATATCGCCATGGTCCCCATTTGCAGCTTTTACTATGGATCTCACTATTCAAGCATGGGGATTGTGCTCTATTACTTACTTAGGCTGGAGCCTTTTACTGCTCTGCACCGCAATTTGCAGGTATTAAATTCAGCTATATTTTTTTATCCTTGTAGTTGATTGAAACGTAATATTTTTAGGCTCATTGAATCTTTGTTTGAGGCCCAAATGTGCCCCATGCCTTGTCTACTGTAATGGAGGATGTTATAAAAAGTTAAATCTTCTTTTCTATTTTCTTTAGTTCATTTGAGTTACTTATTTCAACTCATTGTTCAAATTTAGGATTTACTAAACAACGGCGTACATTTTTAAACAGGGAGGTAAATTTGACCATGCAGATCGCCTTTTTCAGAGTGTCGAGAGCACTTACCGTAATTGCCTTTCTAATACGAGCGATGTGAAAGAGCTAATACCTGAGTTCTTTTACATGCCTGAGTTTCTTGTTAATTCCAACTATTACCATCTGGGTGTAAAGCAAGATGGTGAACCTTTATGTGATGTTACCCTCCCACCATGGGCAAAGGTATGTTAATCTTTTGTTAGTGAACCTGTGGGAAAAATCTTGTGATGTGCCATGATTATTTTAATGTACCTTCAGTCTTTTCTTTTTGTTTGGTTTTATTGTACCTTCACTTTTTTGGCAGAATGAATTCACTCTTAAATCCTTGAGGGATCATTTATTTGCAACATTTTGCATATGTAATCATTACTCATGTTAAAATTTTGCATGTCTGCATTTGTTTCATGGAATTTACATATGTAAAAGAATCGTCTGTAAAAAGTGTGTGGAAGGTGTTGGGAAGCCACACATCCCACATCGTCCAAGTGCTAAGTTGGAGTGTTGGATTGGGCTTCATATACCTGTTTGGGACCTCAACCTATTTGCCTAAGCTTTTGGGTTGGTACATAGTATCTTACATGGTATCAGAGCGGGTTCAATGCCATTGTTCTTGTGTAGCCCACATGGCAAGCCCAATCATGAAATCAGTTGGGCCCTACACGTGAGGAGTGTTGAAAAGCCCCACACCCCACATCGCCCAAGTGCTAAGTTGCACTGGGCTTCATATACCTGTTTGGGCCTTCCACCTATCAACTTAAGCTTTTGGGTTGGTACATAGTATCTTACAGAAGGGTCTATTTTCATGTCAAAATTCTCACAGCTCCGAACCTAGTAAAATTATTTGCATACGTAATGAGATGAATTCAATATACATTGTGAAGGTACTGAGTTGGTCCCGTCCAAGAGGTCTGGGTATCTAATTTTACGAAACTTATTTTTATGCCAAATTACCATTCTAAAAAAAAACCACAAGTTGAGGGAAGGTTGCGACTGTTAGGACTCCAGCAAAAGCCAAGAACGGCACCATTGAGGAAAAGTTATTCTATGCTGGGTGATGACCCACCAAGGAGAAGGGGTAGGCCAAAGAGGGAATGAATGAAGTACTAAGGATAAATCTGAAAATTTGCAACCTATCCGAGGATTTGGCTAGGGATAGATTGGAATGCAGAAATAAAATTCATGTAACCAACCCCAACATGTTTTTCTTCTCCTTTTTTTTGGGCACTAATTTGTAATCCAAATCATTAAACATACTCGCAGAACTAATGAATGCTGAGGTTTGAAGTTTCATATCTTACATCCTCATTTTGAGAAATATGTGAAAATTGCAATAACAACCTAGTTTTATTTTTTAATTTTCTTCACTTTTACAGAACCCCAATTCATTATCGAAGCCATTTAATATTTTCATAGAATGATTAATCCCAAGGTGTGGAGTTTCATTCTTATAACCTCACAGACTTTGAGAAACATGTGAAAAACACAAAACAACTAAATCCTATTTTCCGGTTTGTTACACTTTTATGTTCCCTCCAATTCATGATCCAAACCATTAAACATTCTCACAAATATGATGAACTTCAATGCATGACGTTTCATATCCTCGAACCCCATGGATTTTGAGAATTCTACATAGTTGTCAATTTTGTTCCATTCCGGCCCATAATGGCACATCATCAAATCTCTGCTCTCTGCTTCTCCTCTCAAAATACCCATTTCTTTTTCAATTTATACAACTTATCTTCTTCTTCCAAACACAACCAAATGATCACTTTCTGATCCAGCCAGCCACAAACCATCATTTTGAGGCAAAAAATTTCTCCCTCTAGACATTTTCTTCTTCTCACCCCCTCCTTCGCCATAGCTGAAGCCTTAGAAAAAGCTTCTTCATCGTTGAATCAGAAGGAAGCTTGGTCCAAAGTTGATGTTGGTGAGACAGGAAGGTTTTTAAGCCCAAAAGCTGCTAGAGAACTTGCTCTGTTGATTGTTTATGCGGCTTGTTTGGAAGGGACTAACCCAGTTCAGCTCTTCAACATGCCAGTTCAGCTCTTCAACATGCGAGTGAATGCAAAAATATTCCCTGAATTTGTTTTCGACAAGGCATTGTTATTACATTATAATACATGAGATTCGTTCGGGCACCGAAGTAGAGGAGCTGCTGCTTAATAATGAAAAGGAGTCTCTGACGAAAAGGATCTGCTGCTTGATTGTGCCAACTGCCAACCCACTTTCCATAAACAATGATGCCGACCCAGTCCAGCAAGTCCATCACAGGATAAGAGTTGACCGGCTGAAGATGTCTAAGAGCTTGGATGATTCCTACGGTAATATAGTGATCTGTAGATTGAGTTTTTTAGTAACTTATCTCTAAAATTTTTTGTAAAAGATATGCAACAGGTCTATAAATGAAATGAAACCCACAGATAGTGTCACCTTGAGCAACACAGTTAGGTAAACGACTCAACATCAATTTTCTACACCCAGTTCTTTCTTCAATACTTTTCTTCCTTAAAACCTCTTTCTCTCATTGAAGAAGTCGGCATTTCAGCTACTTTATGGTTGGTCCACAACAAATTTGTTCTGCAATTGACAAGGGACATTTTGGAAACACGGGTAGATAAATGGGATCAACATGTCCTCATAATTGATAAAATAACTCCTTCAAACTAGAAGAATGAACCAGCAGGCAAGATATCAGAGCTCTCTGCCTTCTGCACTTGGCAATGTATCAAACAACAGTTGGAGGAACCCATGATGAGAAGATTGTTTTAATTTTGAGGTCGGGTATGGTGAGTGGAATCAACTCAAAGGATGGTAGGTTATTCAAATGTTGAGTTAGAGGAGTCGTTTGTTCGTGGAGATAGGTTACTAAGAGAGGAAGGAGGCTGCTGTGATTCGTGGTAGTAGAAGAAGTGGGTTGGTGAGTATTTTTTTTTTGGAAGTGAGTTCCCTTGATGGAAGGAGGAATGGTGGGTTGGTTAGACCACGAGCAAGTTTGGACGATGGACCTTGTGTTGATGAAGTGGAAAGCTACAGTCATCTGCTCTGTTGTGGTGCACAAGGGCTATCTTTTTAAATCGAAGGGATAACCCATGTCAGGTTTTAGCAAAATTATAAATTACAAGGGCTTTTTTGAGATTGTACAAGAATATAGGGGCCTTTTGTAAAGAAAAAAGTCCTTTTAATATACTCTTACTGTTACTGTTCAAAAAAAAAAAAGGAAAGAGGGAGAGAGAGATGATGATGATGATGATGATGATGATGATTTTTGGTGGGTGGATATCCTCCAGGCATTTCTCTATCTCCAGTCTTATGGACTATGGACTGCTACATTTTGCTTACTTATAATGGACCATGCTTACATCAGTGTTGTGTCATTTTTTCTGTTTTTCATAATGATAAATGTAACCATTTTTTAATTCTGAATAATTAAGAAGACCTGTTTGAACTGTTCATGGTGAACTAAAGAAACTAAATTATTTTGAAATCAATGACACAGGGATCCCCTGAAGAGTTCATATACAGAAACCGAGAAGCTCTTGAAAGTGAATATGTAAGCTCTAATCTCCATCATTGGATCGATTTGATATTTGGTTACAAGCAGCGTGGCAAGCCTGCTGTAGAGGTATGCTCTGATAATATAGCATACAACTTGATAGATGCAAACCATTTAGATGTCATTTTTGAACAATCCACCAACCTTTCTTCAAATGATGTTTGATAACAGGCAGCAAACATATTTTATTACCTAACTTACGAAGGTGCTGTTGATCTTGACACAATGGACGATGAGTTGCAACGATCTGCCATTGAAGACCAGATAGCAAATTTTGGCCAGACGCCGATCCAGATTTTTCGTAAAAAGCATCCAAGAAGAGGGCCACCAATCCCCATTGCTCATCCTTTATATTTCGCCCCTGCGTCAATCACTTTAACCTCTATCATTCCTAATACAACTCATCCACCACTCTCTTTAATATATGTTAGTGTATTAGACTCAAATATTGTCCTTGTGAACCAGGGGCTCACCATGTCAGTCAAGATGTGGTTGACCACTCAACTGCAATCTGGTGGAAACTTTACTTTCTCTGGCTCTCAGGTTAGAGTTTTCATATGAAAAACATTTTTGTTTGTCGTAACGTTAATTATCTGTTCCCTGATGTAGATGGTCAACTTGGGCAGGATCCCTTCTTTGGAATTGGCTCTGATGTTCTTCCACCGTGCAAAATATCGGTTCCCTTGGCTGAAAATATTGAGCTTGGAAAACAGTGCTTTACCACATTGCAAACGCCATCTGAAAACTTTTTGGTCACTTGCGGCAATTGGGAAAATAGTTTCCTGGTAATATCCCTGAATGATGGCAGAATTGTGCAGAGCATCCGGCAGCACAAAGATGTGGTCAGCTGTGTTGCAGGTATTCTTTTTGTGAATAATAATTCATAAGTCACTTTATTGTTTTCCTCGATCATCTTTGCCATAGTACAGCCAAATTTTGAGAGAGAGAGAGAGAGAGAGAGAGAGCCTCAATCATCTTTACCATAGTACAGCCAAATTTAGAGAGAGATAGAGAACCTCAATCATCTTTACCATAGTACAGCCAAATTGAGAGAGAGAGAGAGAGAGAGAGCGAGAGAGAGAGACTTGAGTTCTATAATGCCATGTCCAACACCAGTCAGAGTGAGCTTGACCAGCACATAAAGAGTGAGGATGACCTGCACATAAAAGAAAGCATGATATTTTTTGTTATTTGAAGCTGATTGTCATCCTGTTAGGGTTGAGTGAAAAAGCAGAACCCACGAAGGTGATCCTAAATTGATGGGATTAGGCTTCAATGTTGGTGATGATGTCAATCTCTTCTACATTTGGTCCAGTAAGATGGGGTACTTAGCCTTAACTTGTCTCTTGAGTCGAACACATTAAACTAGTCCTAGATCTGTGGATGGGATGAGGCTAAAATGGTGATGTCATTTGATTAGGGGGAAGGTGGCTGATCACATTATTTCTCACTTGTGTGTTCATTGTGACAATCATCAGTCTCACCAAGGTATTGAACAAAGCAAATTTTGCTATTTACTTGGCATGTTGAGCATGCACAGCATCTATGATATGCTTCACTTGAGGGAGGGTGTAGACTGTAGATAGCAGTATAATGTGTCATTAATAGAACTGATGGCATTTTGTCGAAACTTATGTGTAATAAATATAATCCTTTTCTCTGTTACGTTCTTCCTCCTATTCTTCTTATATTCTCCTCTCCTTTGCTTTCTTTCATACTGCTTATCTCTCATCTTCCTGCAGATTTAAGACTTGAACGTACATTTGTATGTTGATATGTTATAGAAGGCTAAAATTGGTTTCCATCCTCAGATTCTTTATGTTGTGCAATCTTTTAGAAGTATCAATTTCTTTAGATTTGACTTGATATATATAGCCTTTGAAGCTCGGATATGGAATGGATAAGAAAGGGATATGCCAGGGACACTGTAGGGACAGATATGCCAGGGACACTGTAGGGACACAGATTTTACACACAAAAATGCATTATTGGATATGATATGATTTGGATACGTTGTTTATTTAGAAGTAGCTGAGTATCATATGATGTAACAGTGGTTTTTTTCAACTTCTTTAATGAAGTTCATACATGTTGCAGTAACATCTGACGGGAGTGTCCTTGCTACGGGAAGTTATGATACAACTGTAATGGTATGGGATGTTTTCCGTCTCAGAGCTGCAGAGAAAAGAGTTAGAAATACACAAACAGAGCTTCCCAGAAGAGAATGCATCATCGTTGAAAATCCCATCCATATCCTCTGTGGGCACGATGATATCATCACTTGCTTATTTGTTAGTGCAGAGCTTGATATAGTTATCAGTGGATCCAAAGATGGGACGTGTATGTTCCATACCTTGCGAGAAGGAAGATACGTCAGATCTATTCAGCATCCATCTGGTAGTGCAATATCAAAGCTAGTAGCATCTCAGCATGGGCGGCTAGTGTTTTATGGTGACAATGATCTGAGTCTCCACCTGTATTCCATGAATGGAAAACACATTGCCACTTGTGAATCCAATGGACGCCTCATCTGTGTTGAACTAAGCCGTTGCGGTGAGTTCCTTGTTTGTGCAGGAGATCAAGGACAGATAACTGTAAGGTCTATGCACTCACTTGAGATTGTGAGGAGGTATGACGGAGTCGGGAAGATTATTACATCTCTAACAGTGACCCCAGAAGAATGCTTCTTAGCTGGCACCAAGGATGGATGGTTACTTGTATATTCTATAGAAAATCCTCAGCTCCGCAGAAATAATGTTAATCGTAACATTAAGTCAAAAGTTTCTGCAACGGTTTAGATCTTGAAATTTACACTATAATGCAGGCATACAATTGTCATTGGCTGATGAAATTGCTCCAAGGTACCCACTGTGATCACTGTTATCTTTTTTTTAATTTTGGCATTCCTGTTCCTGCATTTACTTGAACCTATGTAAGCAGTCATGTCAGGATGTGACTTTGTTCATTCATATGGTATGCATGTGCTCAGCCGAGTGTGTTTATTCCAGATTGCATTTGAATCTAATTACAATCTAAAAGGCTTTTGAGTACTGTATTTTGTCAATCTTGAAGTAGGCACATTATATAGTATTCCACTTGCATATTCTAATCTTGAAGTAGGCACATGTTTTTTCACATCTTTTTGCAGAAGCAGATCTCTGGGAAGCTTTCGGTGCCATTGTTTATTTTGTGCAAAGACAACTCCAATCCAAGTTTTTTTCCTGCCGATTGGGCTGAGATCTCAAGAATCTCCAGCAACTTAAGAAAGGGCATTGAAGTGGACAAATTATGCCTAATTCTTTATCATCTGTACATATGTACTATATAATCAGGGGTTGCGGAATGCTGACTTGCATTGTTTTCGAGATGTGACTGGAATCAAGCCTTTTGTGGAATGAGGACAGTCACTTGCGTTCTGCATATATTTGCAGGGATGAAGGTTGAGTGATCTTTGCAGATTTCAGGCATGGAGGGTACATGTTTTAATTAAGCCAAGGGGTTGGGGGTGCCCTTCTCCAATACTAATTGCATCAAGTGTAAATGCTTTACTGGTTTTGGCCTAGTGTTGAAAATGAATGTATCTCATTTCAGTGAACAAACCTAGTGATGCAATTTTGGAATTGTCCTCTTGTTTCCTTTGGGCCTGTTAGATCTTCATAAACCAAGTGCAGCTCTGCAGGTAACCCAGGTTACACAAAAATCGGTGTTCATGCATTTGGATAACCTGAGTTACCTGTCGGCGAGAGCTTTTTTTTTTTTTTTTTGTTTCTGTAAACCAATTACAGGTAAACAGGGTTACGGGTAAATTCGGTTTACTTGTAAACTGAGTGTAGGGCATCCTAGTTCTGATTATCCAAACCTTGGAATTCTGTTGCCCTGTGCGCAGGTTGCTCATGACTCAAATTACCTGCAGTTTGATGGGGATTGCTTTTGATCAGTTAAGGCGTAGAACAAAATTACTGTGACCTGTGGGTAAATCAGGTTATCCGAGTCGAACATTATAACGACTTGTGGGTAAATCAGGTTATCCCAGTCCAAATGCATGAACTTTTGTTTACATACAACTGGAATTATGAAGATCCAAAAAGGGTTGAGATGTGGTACCATGAAGAGAACCTTCAGATCTTGTGGGGTTTTGTTTCTCAAACAGTAATCATACCTCCACTGAAGCTCTTTTTTATAGAGGATACTTCGCATGTTTGTAGGGCCTACTGGCGCCACCAGATAAAAGAGGGGATCTTGTTGGTTAGCTATCTATCAAGAATCAGATTCAATGGACCTTGCTAAGGTTCTGAGTGGGGGCCCAGCAAATAGAAGGTTGTAATTGAAACCCTTCTGTTTACCCTCCATTGGGTTTGATGACAATATGCAATTAATTTATTGGATGTTTTGGTAGATAGCTAATCAAAAGACCTGTTGCTGCCTTGTGTGGTCAGTTGGCCTAATGAGCATGCCACGTGTGAGGATCCTTTTTAATTCATCTGTATGGTGGCTGCCTCATGTTTTCCCCGGTAGTGGCCATGAATTGTTTGTTTACATGGAATTAAATTCCTAAAAATTGATGGTAAAATGGGTTACAAAGAACTATTAAAGAGGTGAGGAGTAAAGGTAATGTAGATGGGACTTTGGATTTCCTAGTATTTGAATTCTAGAATGATTGAGGTGTTAATACATGTTCCATTAATTCTTATTTTTTATTTTTCATTAAAAGGATGCTATTTGATGGGCATTGGATCTATGCCTTTATATCTCCAATTCTAAGATCATTTAGGAATACATCCCTATTCTCTAGGGCTTGTTTATTTGTATTAAAACACAGGAATTGAATTCATAGGATTCATACTACTAATAGTTAAAAATGAAGATTATAAACTGATTTTCAAAACTGTGCATCAAATGATCTTTTCTTTTAGGGAAATAGAATCAAAAGAAGATACCCCAGAGGATTTGATGCTCATTTTTTAATATTTAAATTTGATTTTCATTTTTAATCACTGATGCTATAAAATTATGTACTCAATTCTCCTATGTTATAATGCAAACAAACTGGCTCAAGAATTCTTAGGAATCCAATACAAATGGACCCTACGCAATAAGTTGAAATTCTAATGGTGTAGAATTGTCAAAAAAAAAAAAAAGGTGCAAAGTCTGGAATTCGTCCTTCACGCTGCCATCGCATTTGGGAATTTTCCACGTCTGCGCATCTCTGTGGGTTCTTCAGTAGGCTTCCTACCTTCACGTGAGAGGCCCCACACTTGCAACAGTAGCTGGAGTGAATTTTTCTTCTTTCTTCTTTTGGTAAAAAGCTGGAATGATTAATAACATTGGATTTACATGTATTGAACAAAGATTCAAATGTGGTTTTTTGAAGGTGATGTACTTACTGCAGGTGGAATGCCGGAAAGGTATTTTATTTGTTATTTGTACATCATCATTTTTACTAGGGGAAAGCTTGAAAACATGACATGTTTGTGTAACACTTTCCTGCGGAAAAATGGATGGTTTTCTGCGGAAAACCCATTTTTCCGGTGTTTGGTGCGGAATAATTCCGTGGAAATGCTTTCCTGCCTCGTCAGCATTTTCCTTGATAATGGTGGAAATGGGTTTCCTATGGGGGAGTATGGGAAATGGATTTCCTAGAAAAACTTCTCCATCTTTTCCTCACTCTTGTCCATTTCAACCCAAAAACCCTACAACTCTTTCATTTTTTATTTCTTTATATAAATTATTATTTAATGTTGAATAAATAATATACATGTTATGTTATTTTTCTTCAAAAAATTATATCACCAAATAAGAAATTTTGATTTTCTATAAGGAATCCATAGCCGCACCAAACAACATTAACACCAATTCAATGAAGAAACTCTTTTTGCACCAAAAATGAAAATCTAAATTCTATGGAAATCCTTTTCCAAGGTTTTTATTTCTATGGAATTTGCTGACGTGGCAATTTCTTCTTTCCGCGAAAATGGTGTGTACACAAATGTGCCCTAAAGGGTTCGAACCAATTCCGAGGTTACCCTCCTCCTTTACATGAGCTTGGGGCCTGTAGTTTACTCGCAAGAGTTTTATGTTAGCCCTAAGCCCTTATGTCCTTACGTTAATTATGGATGAGTTAACTGCTCATTTTTAAGAGGAAATACTTTGATGTATGTTGTTTGCATATAATATAGTATTAGTAGATGATTTAAGAGATGGTATGAATGCAAAACTAGAGAGATTGTGGGAGGCTTTTAAAATCCAAATGTTTTTAAATAGGTCGTACAAGACAAAATATATAAATTATAACTTTAGTAGGCATATAAAAAGAGCTGAAACTAGTGTGAGAATTGAAGCCCGTTAAATACTACAAAAAGATTATTTCCTTTACCTTGGTCAATAATTAGTAAGGATGAGAAAATTAATAAAAATGTCAAAAATAAGATAAAAGTGGAATAGTTGAAGTGGAGACTTGCTTCTGAAGCGTTTTGTGAAAGATGAATGCCAATAAGACTGAAGGAGAAAATTTACAGAACAATGATTAGATCGGCTATGAGCTATGGAGTAGAATGTTTGTTAATCAAGAAACAACTTATGCACAAAATAGATATAGCAAAGATGATAATGTTGAGTGGATGTATAATAAACTATGAAGAAAAAAATTAGAAATAGGAGCTTTCGAGAGCATTTAAGGGTAGAATCGAGTGTCCCGCGGGATCAGGGCCGGAGGCTCCTGGGCTAGGCTGGACAGGAGATACCTTGGGTTATCAAGAAAAAATAATTATTATTATACTTTTTTTTTACATATTTAAAAAAGAGAGGGTAATTTTGATATTTTTAAAGATTCGAGGAGAAAATCATAGAAAAATAACTTTAAATGGCCAGTTATCGGTAATTAAACACTTATTGGAAAATCTAAGCTCCAATTTGAGAAATTTTAACTTGTGTCCCTTTTTTCTGTCTAATAAAAGGCAATACATTAAAAAAAAATCCCAAAGATCTACAAGACATACATGAACACGAGACCCTTATGGCAACAGAAAATAAAAGGGACACTAAAAAAAAAAAATTCCAAGTCCCTCCACTTGTAGTAGAAGTGTTAGAAGAGGTGCTACAGTTCTTAAAAACTCCAACCATGATCCTCTCTCATTCAAGTTGCTCCTTGTTGTGTACAAACCTCTTTTCAATAAGTCTTCCTCACTCTCCCAGTCCCATATATATGCATGGGAAGGGAGTGGCTTTTGAGGTGGAGCCAACCACTAAATTTCTCCATCTTCATCATAATGACCATACATACCTTCAGTTTGCATAACATGCTTAATAGTGTAGAAATCTCCTTAAAAAATTACCTTGTTTCAATGGAGTGTCTTGCACAGTTGACCCAATCCATTATTTCTAAGAATCCCTTTATCCCCACCTAACCCTCTGTTTGATCTTGGGTATTTATTGAAATACCCATCTACATCTACTTTTCACTGTCCCGGAGGAGAAATGGTAAAACCTTGTATCCTTTTTTGAAAGGGTAATATCAGTGGGAACTGTTCTCACATATTATATGATTGTGAGTCCCAATTGCGGGCTCTATTTGAAGATGGGATCATAGGGATGGAAAGATCTATATGAGACCACTTCAAGTATCAAGTTTGACCCCAAACTCATGTCCTTAACAATCCCTTCATCCGTGGCTCAAAAGTTTAATGGCTTCATATTTAAAAAAATATCCAACCCTCAATTCAACCGTTTAGTCTATTCGGATGTGTATCAATTCTTGGAATTAGTGACTATTGGGAGGTTCCCTATTGGTTTTTAGATTTGGATGGATTGCTAGTGGGCTTCTTAAAAGAATTCTCATATAAGGTGAGAATTAGTCCTCACTTGAATGATTCCATTTACGGAAATACAGCAAAAAAGTCTTAGGCCTTATTGGAAAATCACCCCCATGTCTTCAAGTGAGAGTAGCTCCTGCTCTGGTTGAAGAGAAGAAGAAAATGTCGTTGCTTGGCGAGGACGGGCGCGGCTACGAGCTGGCTCGGCGTCTGGAGAGCTGCGGCGCGTGGCGAGCTTGGCTCGGCGAGTCGAGCTACGCGAGCTTCGTCCCTTACCTGTCGTCTCCCTCTGCTTGGGATTCCTTCTTCTTCTTCTTAAACAGCAGCAGCAGCAACAGCAACAGATCACATCTCTACCTTCAGCTCAGAGCCAGAGCTCTTCTCTTCGACAAGGCCTCCATCTCTCTCTTCCTTCCCTCTCCTCCTTCCTCTCTCTCCAAACTCAATCCCTCTTGTAAGCACTCCCAATCTCCAATCCATCATTTTCTAGGGTTTCTGATTCCTTCGCATTTGACGCTGATTTCATGATTTTTTAAAAAAAATTTTGAATCGAGATTTAGGTTTGGGATTCTTGTCGTTTTCTGGGGTTTCTGCAGTGTGATTGTTTTGGATTCAGATTTTAGATTTTGTTTGTGGCTCTTGTTTGTAGGGTTTATGAATCTGGTGAATTTTTAGAATTGAATGCAGTCACAAAATTGCTGTTCATACAAAAGTTTTGATCTTTTGTTGACCCATTGTTTCATTTGTCCAGATTTGCAGTTACATGGTGATGATGTTTATTATACATTAGAAGATGAATCTCGAGATGGGACTCAGAATCAAGAGACCTCTGTTCCATCAAATTCTGTACAATCTAAGGTTTGGCTCTCAGGGCTAGTGTGTTTGTGAATTTTAGTGTTGATTGGTTTTAAAAATATATATATTTGTAAGGCTATTTTTACATACTAAATCATTGTAAGTATGGATATATTGTCAAAACTGATTGTTCGATTCGTGCCCCGCCATTTGAGCTAGGAAAGAAAACAACAACTGCAGTGGATAGGAAATGGGTTTTCCATCTTGTCTGCCTCAAGTGAATCCATTTTCCTTTAGGTCTTAAAAGCATTCTATCCAACCGAATTTCCGAGGAGCATTACCAGGCGATATAGTATTTTGTTGTCAGAAGGAAGAAACTCCTTTTGTAGGCAGGATGTTTTCTTGTAAAGATATCAGACTATGAGAGGAATCAATAATAAAAAATTTAAAAAGGAAACATTTATGAGTAGTTTATAATTTAGGTTTGCAAGTTACTTCTCCACTCATCCCTCGTGGGGGCAAGTTCTCTGTGACACTGTCTCTCCCCACAACCAAACATGCTGCTTCTGAGTTCTAACTACTTTTGCCTCAAAGCTTTATGCCCCTCCTCCTTATCCTAGTAACTAGTAAATGCAACACTTAAAGCAAGGATATATGCCATGCATGCATGCATGCATGCAGGTTGTGTAGCAAGAATTTGTGCAGAACCAGGTCCTTATTTGCAAAATAAGTATTGCTGTTGTGGGACCATCTAGGTCCATATTAATCACTCAGGGGATGGGGGGATGTAAAGGTCTCCATGTCAACTAGGGTGGGCAAAAAGGGTCTCCATCAGATCATCAATGGTTTAGAGTGTCAAACTTTTGAACTTTTCAATCCTACATAAAAATGGATTTTTTTTTATGTGTGCTTGCGCACACGCCAAAATCCATCGGTAAATCTCCATCACAAAGCACCCAAATACACCAAAGAAGAGAAATGAGAGAATGTACAAGTTTAATGTGGATCAAAAGAACTGCATATCAAACCATAAAACTGGTTAGACTTGTGCAAAGTTTCCATGGACAAAGAAACCGATTGATACGAATATGAATATTGCCTTTTGCTGCCCCAATCCTTGTTTGTAGAAGTCATGACAATATCAACTGAAAGAATCTTGAGTCCATCATGCATACATTCCATTCCATGCTAGTGAGGTTCTATCTACGAAATATGAATAAAAGATCTCTCTCTCTCTCTCTCTCTCTCTCTCTCTCTCTCATCGCCAGATTCAATGTGGTCCCGTTCTAACCTGGCCATCCAAGCTTTACTAACATTTTACTAAAAGATTGTGCAGTATAATTCTTTAAGAACAAAAAAAAAAAAAAAAACCTCCAATAAATTAACTTAAAACTCCAGCCTAATTAAATGGTCATATGGATCAATTAGCAATGGGCTTTCTTTCTAATTATGCCAAGGACCCACCACATGGCTGCCTCATGGTCTCTTTGAAAAACTCTCACATGCACTTATAAAGTAGAAATCATAGAGCTAAATCAGATAGGTGGTGATGTTGATGATGATGACTGTGTTCCTTCTCAACCGTCTATTTTTGGAACTCCAATGAATGATTTGGATCGTAGCTTGCCCTTACAGCAGCTAGCGGAACAGAAAAGAACATCATCTAGTTTTGTCAAGCATTGTTCGTTTCCACTTGCTTTTCTTTTGTTACCTGTCCGTCTCTAACCATATTCTTTTAAATTTTCAAAGAGTTCTCTATCATCATATGCACACTTTTCATAATCATAATTAGTGACTAGAGGATTACAAAACCCCAATCACCAACTCAATAGATGCTTCTTGCAATATGTAAAGCAGACATTTCCATTCATAAAAGATGACTGGAAGTGATGCTTGCACAATTCTCATATTTGTTGATGTGATCTGTCTGACACTGTTGATGGGTGCTGCAGACACAAACCAGAGGTTCCTTTAGTCCTTTCGATCGAGCTTCTATTGCTGGATCAAGATATGCTGAATCTGAGGATGAAAATGTATCTCGAACTAGGCATAGTGAGTTGCTGGAAACATGGTATAACCAATTTGCTGAGAAATACAGAACAAGCAGGCATCACAGGTTCCCAACTGGGGAAAGAGAAGTAAACAAGAGGACAGCAGAGGGAATGTCTACTTATCTAAGACTTAATGAAAATCATAAGAAAAGGCGAAAAGTTTTTAAGGATGATCAGTACACAGGTTTTCCCAGCTCCAATTGGGAGAACGGATCCCACATGCATGTAAATTCTATTTCTGACATGAACTCAACTGAGGATGAGACTGTTTTACCGGAAATCATGTTTCCGTGGAACTGTGTGCCCGATAGTGCGCTTCCCCCCATAAATCGAGAGGAAAAGAACCACAAAGTGGAATTTTATGGTGTTCTTGATAGTTTACCTCTTGTAACAAGCCGGAGTGCTGCAATGATCGAAAGGTTTGGCATTAGGCCAGAGGACCTCAGGATGGGCTTGGAGAGAAGCAAATGTAGGGGAATGGATGCGTCTGAAGGAAACAGAAAATCTCTTAGCCAGGAGCAAGCATCTCAAATGTCTCAAAAAGTTATAGCGCGTGTGCTCGCAAATGTTGGGATTGATAGTGCAACTGAAGTCTCAATGGAAGTCCTTTCACAATTTCTCAGCTGTCATATCAGTAAACTAGGCCGAATATTGAAAGTGCTCACTGATAGTTACAGAAAGCAATGCTCGGCCATAGAGTTACTGAAAATGTTTCTGCACACTGCAGGATATAGGTGAGTAGGTTATAGTTATTTTGAGCATTTACATGTTCTAGTGATAATATATTCTGAAAAGTGTTGGTTTCTTAATGCTTATTCATTTTTCATATTTCAATATCCCGAACAAAATTTTTACTTGGAAAAGAAGAAACATTTCAACTCTGGGAAATGTTCCATTTTCCTCGGACTCATCCACTCAGTCAAGATTTCACTGGTAGTGGTTTTAGTTTTTCTTCACTGTATATTCTTTTGCGATGGTGCAGATATGTAGTTGTGTTCTAAGCTATCTGACTCTAGGCCCTTTTAGTGATAAAAGGATTGTCATCACGATGTGAGATGTACCCCTGAACATAATGTTGTTTGACCTCAAGTCAAAATAGTGAATGCAGAGTGTGGCCACCATCTAAACTTTTCCCCATTTGACTTCTTTCAGTAATCTTGGGACTTTAGTGGAATTGATAAAGGACAATACCAAGGTTTTCTCACCCCAAACACAGCAGCATGTGCGTGGAACCCAATCACTGCATCAGAATCCTATCCCACCTGTTCAACAAGTAAGCTATTTTCTATCTTTCTCCATAGTAGCTCATGAACTTCTTCTTCAGTTCCTTTTTTTAATCTGTGGGGGTGGGTTTTGGGGAATGATAAACACAATTGGAACCTGCAACCTTGTGGTTGTGACCATTAGCACATTCAACCTGTGGCACAGTCTATTGCCACATCTTGGCTTACATAATCAAGTGATTGTAAAAAATACGAGAACTTGCATCTATTGGCGTTATTTTTGATAGGAGAATAGCCCAAGCATTAGTTGGAAGGTGTGAATTGTCGCCATTAGGTTGATGCTTCAGGCTATGTTATCTATTGAAAGAAACTTATTTCTAGAGGGTCCTCAGTATGATTGCTGCACTCATGTTCAAATGAGCATAGTTTTTTGTCCTTATTGTCTATGTTCTTCTTTTAACTTACATTTTTCTGCATGGCAGAACATAGATAACTGATATCTTGGTAAGAATTTAAGGGGCCACATGGTGCAAGCTTATGATAAATCTAGGATTAAGGGTGTCAGTAGGCTACTTTGGTTGGATAAGAATCAAACAGTTCCTGTGAGGAGGGAGCCCTAAAATCTGCTTACAGAGAGGAAACGGGGCTTTGTATTTTAAAGTTTATAACAAAGTTTGAAAATTCAAAAACTAGATTCAACCTAAGGGGACGTTTGTACAGCCAAATATCTGGGAAAAGGCGAGGAAAAGTGGGCTACTTTTCAGCCACGAAAATTTCCACATTTTGTGCGGCTGCATTTCCGCGAGGAATGTGCAAAATGAGCTAAATTTTCTACAATTTTGTGGAAAAGTGTTTCCCATTTTTTTTTTTCTTTTGGGGGAGGGGGTTTAGGTTTTTTTTTCGGAAGAGGTATAGTCCACATAACCATTTTATGCCGACCTATATCTTCACCCAGTCAGGTAAATTCAAAGACTCAGCAGTCTTGGTTGAGTCTTCTAAATTAAAACTAGTATAAAAATATGAAATATGACTGAGTGTTTCGAAAATATGCCATCGCTGAACTACCTTTTTGGTCATTATTTTAGGTCTCCATTGGATCTTATGAAATCTGGTAAAGACGTTTGAACTATGGGTTACATAGGAGTCAGGGTCCACTACCAAAATAGTTTTTCTTATAGACAAAACATGTTTGATCTATGGGTTACATAGGAGTCAGGGTCCACTACCAAAAATAGTTTTTCTTAAAGACAAAATATGTTTTACACCCCACCGGGACATCCATTTAATTAGGAATTTTATTTAAAGAGTCTGATTTATTTTGAAGTCTTTAAATTAGGAGTGTTATTTAAGTTGGATTGTTATGCAAGTTCAGTGATTTAGTTTCCTCTTTTAATTAGATTTCTTTAATTATTAGGTAAGTCTTGGTGGATAAGAAAGATGTTTGATCCTATATGTAGAGGACATGCCTCAGTTGTAGTGCAATGCTTATTCCAATTAATTAAAGATTTCTGAGGTTTCTTAGGTAGTTATGGTGTGTTTCATGGTTGTGAGTGTGCCTTAGGGCTGGAATCCGTTGTTGGATTCGATCAATCCCTTGGTATATTGATCTATTGTTTCGATCGTGGATCCGAGGATGCGTTAGGTACGTGAAGTGGGAACAACACAGGAATTACCCATGGATAGGCAGGATGCAACTTAAACCATATGTTACCATTTGACCAATGTACTTGAGTGCGAGGATGTTTATAAGAGCTGAAGAAAAGGTCGGATAGAGGAAAAAGGATCTTTTAAGATCCTTAACTAGGAACTCATAAAAATTGGGGTTGCATTTAAGAGTCACACAAATGGTTCAACATAGCCCAAAAAAAGAAAAGTATGAAAGGTGGGTATGGACAAGTTGATTCTTACCTTTCCCTATAGAAATGTAGCCATCAAATGGAAAACTAGGACACAGATTGGGAAACCTTTAAAATCCATCCATGTGTTTAACCATGTGGTTCAGGTGGCAAATTGGCATGGGCATCAAAGGAATGCCCTATATTTCTATGGATGGATCAACTGTAGGAAGGTGGGAACCATCTTTGGTGTTTTAATTGAGGTAGAACTCAATTTCATTTACATTTGGCTGAATAGCCAAACCTATTTGGATCGGTCTAGGTGACCAAACCTAACGCCCTAGTATAAAATTTTGGTCCAGAATTTGGACCAGTTAAGTTAAGCCTTTGTTTTGCCATTTATATCTAGCTGGCTGAACGAGGACAGTAGTGCCAAAAAGGTCAAAAAAAAAAAAAAATTAATGGCTCTTCATTTTGATTTAGCCATTTAGGTACTAAGGTGCCATAACCATTTAAAAAAAAAAAAAAAAAAAAAAGGCAATAAGGTGCCATGGTATAGTGATTATGTGAATGTGTTTAGTTATTTATTTTAGTCTATGACATTGATAATTAGAGATGCGAGCTGAAATGGATGTTATAATTTCATATACATACAAACATGGCTTATAAATTATCTATTGGCATGTAGGAAAAAAAAAATTGAAGGTCAGTAAAAAAAAAGGCATATAGAAAAACTAGGGAAGATGTAAAGAAAGGGCAAAACTTTTCTCTATGCAATTTCATGGGGTCGATGTGGGGTGTGGGTTAGGCCTGTTTAAAAAAGAGGAGTCAAATTATTTGTGAAATGAGCCTCCTTGCAAAATGTTTGTGGGGCGAGCCAGGGAATTTCGTTCCCGAGTAGTGACCAATGTCCACCAGGAGGCATCTCTAGATGGCTGCCTAATGAAGGCAAAGCAATTCCATGGAATGCACACCCAGTGAGGGTGGGTACGTGAGAGGAGTCATTAAAGATAAGAATGGGTTAGTATCGCTGTCCTTTTCCAGGCCAGTCTAGGGTGAAGGATTCTAATAGAGGAGAAATATTGGCTATAAAAGAGGATTTGCTGCTCACCAAGTCCCTCCATCCATAAACTGGTGATGTTAGGACTTAGGAGATTCAAGGAATGTCATTGCCTGGGCTACGGGGTACGCAACAGCAGCATGGTGTTTCTTCTTTATCCTAATGGCTGATTAAAGTGCTTTCAATAGATTTTACTGTCATCAAAAAAAAAAAAAAGTGCTTTCAATAGATTTAAATATGGCATTATTCTACATTCCCAGTGAAGCTAATTGAAGAAGCGGATTGAGTAGCCAAAGCAAGAGTTTACTGGGAAAATATTGCCCTTATTTATGATGTCTTAATTTTATTTTTATTTTTTTTCCTTAACAGGCCATCCCATCGCCTGATTGGATCATGCTGCACAGTATATTTTTCATCTTAATGATATTCTGCTAATTATTAAATAATAATAATGATAATAATGTGGTCACTATTTCCAAGTTTTCCAATCAAAGCCTATTTAAGCTCCCACCGAATAGGCCATTTTTTCGGAGTAACTTCTGTCGGAATTCATAATAATAATAATAATAATGTGGTCATTATTTCCAACTTTTCCAATCAAAGCCTATTTAAGCTCCCACCTAAGAGGCCATTTTTTTGGAGTAATTTATGTTGGAATTCCATATGTTGGGAATTTTTTTATAGCAACCAGCAACCTGCGCTCCCAACATTTGGAATTCCCTGCTTAATTTGTGAGATTTAAAAAATCCAGCCTTTGTGGATTGTCACTTTTGGCTTTCACACACAAGGAAAAAAAAAAAGAGGAGTCCTCAGATAATCCTTCAAACACACCCTTGAAGTTGGTTCCAAATAAACGTGGTGGAAAGGGTAACTAATTACTCTCAGTATATGCAGATCATTTGTGATGTAGCTAATATAAAACCATCTTTGCGTCCTTCTGTAACGTATCTTTTTAACAAGTCAACTCATTTTCGTTGTAAATCCTGCAGATGCCAAGACAAATGCATCCTCAAATGCATATGACGCTTCCTCAGAATTTGACTTTTCAGCAGCAGCAGCAGTGGAAATTGCAACGGCGTCAACCTTCCACCCCTCGTGGTTCTGGTTTGACTTCGGAGAACAGGCCTATGGTAGATGTCAAGATAGAGAACACATCAGATATGCCAATGGATAGCATGCTTGGTGTCATCAATAAACAGCAGTTGTTTAGACAGCAGATGGCCATGGCAAATCACCATCCCCAATCTGGCCATCAGTTGAAACAACTAGCATCTTCACAAATTCCTCAAGTTCAAACGCAGTAAGGCCCTCAAACTATAGAAATGTTGCATGTAATAAGGTCTTAATGGTCCACTTGGATGTGGTTGAATATGGAATTGGTTTTGACATTTTGGGAATGCGGATGCTCATCTGTTGTGCTGTGAAAAATCACAGATAGCTGGATAAATTTTTTCCCGATTTTCCTGCCTCAAATCAATATTAGCAATTCTCTGATAAATGATTGGGGGTGGAAATTTTAGAAATGCAGTATCTCACTTAATATGTGATTTTTCACAGAACTCCAAATGCCCAATGAAGCTAATGACCACTCTTTCTGTCAAAATTTCTGTGAAGAGCTTGTGTTTTTCTATTTCTGGATACTGTATGGCTGCCAGTAAACTATGGATTGTCTTTTTTCCATGCAGAACCTCCTTCAGTGCAAGGACGCCTCCAGTCAAGGTTGAAGGTTTCCAAGAATTGATGGGTGGTGATTCAGCATTGAAACATGATTCAGAAGAGTATAAACTAACCTCCCCTTCAAAGTAGTTGCATTTGCTACTATTGCCTTGTCCCTGTCCTCCTTGTATTCATTGTGATAACTTTTAAGAAATGTGCACTGTAACAAATGTCTATTTGTCATATTTTATAAACATAACATGTCGACCAATTGGTCGTGACCCAAAATCTGACAAATGTGTGTTGGTGGGGTCTACTGGCCTCACAGATAAAAGGGAAGTTTTTTGTGGATACATACCAAAGTCCAGCCCCAGTGGAAGTTTTTAGTCCTCTAATCTAACAAGATAACTGCAACCTGATCACAATTTTTTTATATTTTGAGTTTTGACTATCAATTTTATGAGGTGCTGATGTTTACATGAAGATTAGATACAGAATCTGCCTCCTCTTTTTTCTTTTTTTTTTCTTTATCTGGTGTTGCTAGTCCTAGACAACTGTCAGTTCTTTATAGATGACCAATTATTTAAACATTGGTATGGCAGCAATATGCATCATTTCCTCAGTTCGCTAGCATGTCTATAGCTTAAAAAAAATAACAAAGAAATAAAGAAAAAGGAAAGTCTTTCTCATAGTTTTTTAATTTTTTTGGGGGAAATTTCAAAACGGTATAGAACTTTAGGCTCTTTTTTTATTTTGTATATTAAAGTACATGAAGATTTGAATATTTGAAAGAAGTATAAAAGTTTTCTATAGTCTTTTCAATCAAGTCCTTTCATACGAAAAATAAGAAATGACAAAAATGCCCTAATGTTATTTTTTTAAAATTAGTCTTTAATAAATCATTGAAGATAAATGATCAAGTCCGGCTCAAATGACATAGTGGGACCTTTATGCGTGGATGGTTAAAAAGTAAGATTTCAAATGGCTAGTTTCATTAGATACTTGTGATCATCAAAATAAGAATGGTCAATTTGTATAACATTTTCTCCAATCTTAGTTGAATTGTTTTGGTTAAACAGTTCGAATGGTCCTGCTGTTCAGTTTTTGAGGACCAGGGACTATAGTTTTCTTGAAATATTAAGAAAGACTGTAAATGGGATGTCCTATTTGGCATCATTCTGGGATTGTTTCATTCTAATAACGAATGAAGAAAAGTGGGATTGTTTCATTCTAATAACGAATGAAGAAAAGCTCGTCCGGAGAGGAGGGACACTGAGGGAAGGATTTTATAGACGTGAAATTTTTTCTTCTTTCATTCTAGAAACGATGCCAAACAGGCTCTAGAAAAAATTGATCACGAGGTATGCTTAACAAATTGCATATCCAGTAGCAGAACCAAACTGGATATTAAATGTGTTTTCTAGGCACATCATGAAGTGAGCACCCACCTTTTTTAGCACATGGGACTGCATGATCAAATCTAATCCAATCACGCTCACCCCAAATTTGATACTTATTCAACTGTTATTGTTAGGACGGGTTCAGGAAAACCCATATGATATTGATTTGTGACCATAGCAGGGTTACAGCCGTCCAGATGCAAGTCAGGATTCAGTCAACTCTCAAAGGTCAAAGCTCAAGGAACGCCTGTCCAATGTTCATGAAGGCTCCGCAAAGTTTCAGAGCAAATGGAGGGCAAAACCACAAGAAACTAGAACCAGAGCCTTCACTGCTTCGGACAGCCGGACGGACTGATCCAAACAACCAAGCAGATCGCTCCCACAACCCGGCAGGCCTCGAGCAGCGACAACCGGGAGCGTGCCCCCGGCGTCGACCAGTTGAACAATCGGGTGGAAACAGAGAGGGAGAGAGATATCAAAGATGTAACAGTAGAAATAGATACTACACGCTCCAAATTATAGTCATCCAATGCTGAAATGGATCCTATTTGGGTTGTGATAAAATTTTGCAATTGCCGTTGACTTACTAAAACCAACCTTCCGCCTTTATTGGGGTTTGGGACCGATAGATAGTAAAGACGGACGAAGAGGACGTGGATGTGGTTAATAAAAATAGATCTGAAAAGTGCAATTTATTTGAGAATTTGACTCGGGATAACTCGAAATGGAGAAAATGTATTTCTAATTTAGATCTGAAAAAATGTGGCATACCCAAATTGCCTAGGACAAGGCTAAGACGATGGTGATGATGATTTGTAACAATAATTTTTTATTAATTGAAGGCAAAAATGCTAACCAGAGCGAACAAGAGCGGCCCATAAGAAATACAACAACCAGCCAACACACCAAGCTATAGTTGCTGATTGATGAGTGGGCGGGGGGCATTTTTTGTCCAGTTCAAAAAGAGTAGCAGAATGGTTTTGACTTGGAACGACGACTGCGCGGAGAGCTATCAGAGAGAGCTATCCTGGTATTGATTGTAATGTCATCTCTATACTATTCATTGTATTTAATGACTTATTATTATTTTATTGACTCTAATATCATTTCTATTTTCTTTAGCTAAATGGTGGTTGAATTATGGAAAGAGTACTCCCGCATTAAGGACGATTGCTATTAAAGTCCTTAGTCAAACTACATCATCCTCCAATTGTGAAAGAAACTGGAGCACCTTCTCATTTATCCACACTAGACCAAGAAATATATTGACAATGCAGAAGCTAAATAAATTGGTCTACATCCACTACAACCTCAAGCTCCAGAGTAGAAATAGAAGGAGAAGACAGTTTGAGGATCATTGAGATTATTTCTATCAAATTAATTTGGACTATATCTTTTCAGAAGAGGATACTATGTTAGGTCAATGGCTGGAGAAACAAGAAGAACAGTTGTTAGACCAAGACCCAGAGTTTGAGGAGTTGATGGAGGAATTGACTGGGGATAGGTCTGAGCCAGTGAGGGCCGCAGAAATGATAGAAGAAATAAACTTAACAATGCAGTAGGGGCGCGGACATGATACGAGTGAGCCAAGGGGAAAGGAGATGGACGAGAAGAGTGAGTCAAGTATTTCTACTTCTTCATCATCAGCAGTAATTTTACCTGACTCTCCAGGGGATGAGGCCCATGAGGGTCATTATAGAGATGGTGAGCCTGTCACTTACAAGATAGTTGAGCATTTTCCCGATGCTACTGAGTTAGATCCTCGCCGTCGCTATGTCAGACATGTTGGACAGACTGAGACAGGGAGTAGTAGTAGCGCCACTACTCACGGTCATCATGGGAGTTATGTTGGCCAAGGTGCCATGTATGGACAGCATGGGGGTTATGTTGGCCAACAAGGTGATATGTATGGACAGCATAAGGGTTATTCATATTACCCTAATTGGGTACCCCTTTCACCAACACTGATAATTTCTATTGAATAGATGTTAATTGAGCAAGGGAGGGTTAACCCACAAGTTTGCCAACGACCTTTATATGCACCTCATGCCTATTTCATACCATTTGACTACTACCAGCCATCTCAATCCATAGGAGATCAAGATAGCTCATCATCTTATTAAGAACTATCTGAATATGGTCATGGCATGGTAATGCTGCGCAACAGTATGGAGCATATCTTTTTAGCCAATACGGAAGAAATGATGATGATGATATCGAGCCAAGGCGACACTCCACTTGGAATTAGGCCGTCAATCTGTCATACACTCATACTCATCAAGCTCTCCCTAGTCTCCACTAGTCCCCTCTAATTTCAGATAAACCATGAACCTTTTGAAGCCCAAGTGCTTTATGATTTATCTATCTCACTATTAAGTTCCTGATTTTAATGCGTCATCTTCAAGGTCATGAATTTCAAAACTTATTTGATGATTGAGTTAGTATTAAATGATGATTGATATGTTATCTTTATTTTCATATACTAAACATTAATAAATTGATAATGAGCATCAATAAAGATTGCATTATATTAAATACTAAAGAAGAAAGCGAGCCGCGACACAGACAGGGCTCATAACTTAAGGTGACCGAGATTTTGATTTATTGTTGTTACTAATGGAAGAAAAACTATTTTTTTCCAGCATTTTCTAATATTGTGGATTTTTTGGATATTTTTGCGAATTTTTTTGGATTAAAAAAAATTCAAACCGCGACGGACCAATATCCACGACCGATACCGATATCATATCGTTTTTTCGGCCCGCTCAATACCGCAACCGAGACCGAGATTTTAAATCATACATATCACCCTATATGAGAGGTCATGGGTTTGAGTCCCCCCATTACTACTCCCGCTCTTACAATTATATATGTAAGATTGGGACGGGCAAGGATTCCACATCTAAACCATCGAGTCTAACAAAAAAAAAGTTCTAAGCACGGTCCATCTATTATAAGCTAAAACCCATTCCCGAACCAATGCAGGCCGGCCCGGTCCACGATCACCCTTACCAAAAAGAAAAACCTCATCTTAAAATAAAAATTCAAAGGGCCGCTGTCTCGCCATTTCATTTTTCCAAACCTTTACTTCCGTTCTCTCTTTGCGTTTAACCACACGCTTTACTTCAGTGGTAAAGTAAATTGACCAAACAAGTGATTTACTGTGTGATTTAATAGAATTGCGTTTAAATGTTAATTATATATGCCCATCCCTCATTGTGTGGTCCAAAACCCGGACCCGTGACCCAACCAAGATGTAAAAAATGGCAACATATGATAAGATTCCGTTTGCAGGTTTTCCTCCGCTTAGAGTGGAGGAAATCTAGAAAATTAAGCTTACCATTGTAAGAATAGGCGTGCAAATTCCAATTTTCGGAGAGGAGGAAATCTGGAAAATTAATATTACCGTTGTATGCATAGGCGGTATACCTGCAAATTCCAGATTTCCTCCTCTCGGAGAGGAAGAAATCTGGCAAATGCAACTCACAGCAATAAAGTTGCGTGAGTGCCGAAATCCGAATCCATTCCAAGCCGTCCATTCCATTTCCTTTAACATTAAACTAGAAACACACTTAAATCTAATATTTTCTTAAATTTTCATTATTAGACAAAAAATTAATAAAAGAATTTATTATTTTCGAAAATGGCTTTCGTTGTCCCAAAAGTTCTTGCTTATGAGAAAAAAAACGCAATAGAGAAATTAATAAAGAAAATCTTTTGTCAATAGGGAAAAGTAATGTGCAACAACATGAACAAGAAAAAATAAAAGAATATTTACAAATTTAATAACGGAGGGCGTCCACATTACTTTGGACCCCGCCTTAATTATCCAAAGCACTCGAATCCAAAAAAAAAAAAAAATCCAAGTATAGACTATTTTGGACTCCATAAACACTGACTTTCAGGTGAGGGATTAAATAACAGGTTGCCCCGTTTGACCTTTTTTCCCATCCACATGGCTTATAAGTCATACGATCGCGCACTGAGAATATCCATGGTGCCTAATCATTGTACTTTAGATCTTATAACATATTAGGGAGAGGACCTAACATCACTGCTGTATGATGTATAGTATATATATCATCTTCAGGGTCTTGAATTTCACAACTTATTTGATGATTGAGTTAGTATTAAATGATGATTGATATGTTATCTTTATTTTCTTATACTTTACATTAATAAATTGATAATGAGCGTCAATAATGGTTGAATTGTATGAAATACTAAAAAAGACAGCGAACCGCGGTACAGACAGGGCTCATAACTTAAGGTAACCGAGATTTTGATTTATTGTTGTTACTAATGGAAGAAAAACTATTTCTTTTCCAGCATTTTCTAATATTGTGGATTTTTTTGGATATTTTTGCGAATTTTTTTGGATTAAAAAAAAATTCAAACCGCGACGGACTGATATCCACTACCGATACCGATATCATATCGGATTTTCGGCCCGCTCAATACCGCAACCGAGACCGAGATTTTAAATCATACATATCACCCTATATGAGAGGTCATGGGTTTGAGTCCCCCCATTACCACTCCCGCTCTTACAATTATATATGTAAGATTGGGACGGGCAAGGATTCCACATCTGAACCATTGAGTCTAAAAAAAAAAAAGGTTCTAAGCACGGCCCATCTATTATAACCTAAAACCCATTCCCGAACCAATGCAGGCCGGCCCTGTCCACGATCACCCTTACAAAAAAGAAAAACCTCATCTTAAGATAAAAATTCAAAGGGCCGCTGTCTCGCCTTTTGATTTTTCCAAACCTTTACTTCCGTTCTCTCTTTGCATTTAACCACTCGCTTTACTTCACCGGTAAAGTAAATTGACCAAACAAGTGATTTACAGTGTGATTTAATAGAATTGCTTTTAAATGTTAATTATATATGCCCATCCCTCATTGTGCAGTCCAAAACCCGGACCCGTGACCCAACCAAGATGTAAAAAATGGCAACATATAATAAGAATCCGTTTGCAGGTTTTCCTCCGCTTAAAGTGGAGGAAATCTAGAAAATTAAGCTTACCATTGTATGCATAGGCTTGCAAATTCCATTTTACCTCCTCTCCGAGAGGAGAAAATTTGGAAAATTAATATTACCGCTGCATGCATAGGCGGTATACCTGCAAATTCCAGATTTCCTCCTCTCGGAGACGAGGAAATCTGGCAAATGAAACTCACAACAACAAAGCTGCGTGAGTGCCGAAATCCGAATCCATTCCAAGCCGTCCATTCCATTTCCTTTAACATTAAACTTGAAACACACTTAAATCTAATATTTTCTTAAATTTTCATTATTAGAAAAAAAATTAATAAAAGAATTTATTATTTTCGAAAATGGCTTTCGTTGTCCCAAAAGTTCTTGCTTATGAGAAAAAAAAAACGCAATAGAGAAATTAATAAAGAAAATCTTTTGTCAATAGGGAAAAGTAATGTGCAACAACATGAACAAGAAAAAATAAAAGAATATTTATAAATTTAATAACGGAGGGCGTCCACATTACTTTGGACCCCGCCTTAACTATCCAAAGGACTCGAATCCAAAAATAAAAAAAAAATCCAAGTATAGACTATTTTGCACTCCATAAACACTGACTTTCAGGTGAGGAATTAAATAACAGGTTGCCCGTTTGACCTTTTTGCCCATCCAAATGGCTTATAAGTCATACGATCGCGCACTGAGAATATACATCGTGCCTAATCATTGTACTTTAGATCTTATAACATATTAGGGAGTGGACCTAACATCACTCCTGTATGATGTATACTATATATATCATCATTAGGGTCTTCAATTTCACAACTTATTTGATGATTGAGTTAGTATTAAATGATGATTGATATATTATCTTTATTTTCTTATACTTTACATTAATAAATTGAAAATGAGCATCAATAATGGTTGCATTATATGAAATACTAAAGAAGACAGCGAACCGCGGCACAGACAGGGCTCATAACTTAATGTGACCGAGATTTTGATTTATTGTTGTTACTAATGGAAGAAAAACTATTTTTTTCCAGCATTTTCTAATATTGTGGATTTTTTTGGATATTTTTGCAATTTTTTTGGATTAAAAAAAATTCAAACCGCGACGGACCGATATCCACGACCGATACCGATATCATATCGGATTTTCTGCCCGCTCAATACCGCAACCGAGACCTAGATTTTAAATCATACATATCACCCTATATGAGAGGTCATGGGTTTGAGTCCCCCCATTACCACTCCCGCTCTTACAATTATATATGTAAGATTGGGACGGGCAAGGATTCCACATCTGAACCATCGAGTCTAAAAAAAAAAAGTTCTAAGCACGGCCCATCTATTATAACCTAAAACCCATTCCCGAACCAACGGAGGCCGGCCCTGTCCACGATCACCCTTATAAAAAAGAAAAACCTCATCTTCAAATAAAAATTCAAGGGGCCGCTGTCTCGCCTTTTGATTTTTCCAAACCTTCACTTCCGTTCTCTCTTTGCATTTAACCACTCGCTTTACTTCACCGGTAAAGTAAATTGACCCAACAAGTGATTTACTGTGTGATTTAATAGAATTGCGTTTAAATGTTAATTATATATGCCCATCCCTCATTGTGTGGTCCAAAACCCGGACCCGTGACCCAACCAAGATGTAAAAACTGGCAACATATAATAAGAATCCGTTTGAAGGTTTTCCTCCGCTTAGAGTGGAGGAAATCTGGGAAATTAAGCTTACCATTGTATGCATAGGCGTGCAAATTCCAATTTTCCTCCTCTCCGAGAGGAGCAAATCTGAAAATTAATATTACCGCTGTATGTGTAGGCGGTATACCTGCAAATTCATGATTTCCTCCTCTCGGAGAGGAGGAAATCTGGCAAATGCAACTCACAGCAATAAAGCTGCATGAGTGCCGAAATCCGAATCCATTCCAAGCCGTCCATTCCATTTCCTTTAACATTAAACTAGAAAAACACTTAAATCTAATATTTTCTTAAATTTTCATTATTAGACAAAAAATTAATAAAAGAATTTATTATTTTCAAAAATGGCTTTGGTTGTCCCAAAAGTTCTTGCTTACGAGAAAAAAAACGCAATAGAGAAATAAATAAAGAAAATCTTTTGTCAATAGGGAAAAGTAATGTGCAACAACATGAGCAAGAAAAAATAAAAGAATATTTATAAATTTAATAACGGAGGGCGTCCACATTACTTTAGACCCCGCCTTAATTATCCAAAGGACTCGAATCCAAAAAAAAAAAATAAAATCCAAGTATAGACTATTTTGGACTCCATAAACACTGACTTTCAAGTGAGGGATTAAATAACAGATTGCCCCGTTTGACCTTTTTGCCCATCCACATGGCTTATAAGTCATACGATCGCGCACTGAAAATATCCATGGTGCGTAATCATTGTACTTTAGATCTTATAACATATTAGGGAGTGGACCTAACATCACTGCTGTATGATGTATACTATATATATCATCATCAGGGTCTTCAATTTCACAACTTATTTGATGATTGAGTTAGTATTAAATGATGATTTATATGTTATCTTTATTTTCTTATACTTTACATTAATAAATTAAAAATGAGCATCAATAATTATTGCATTATATGAAATACTAAAGAAGACAGCAAACCGCGGCACAGACAGGGCTCATAACTTAATGTGACCGATATTTTGATTTATTGTTGTTACTAATGGAAGAAAAACTATTTTTTTCCAGCATTTTCTAATATTGTGGATTTTTTTTGATATTTTTGCAATTTTTTTGGATTAAAAAAAATTCAAACCGCGACGGACCGATATCCACGACCGATACCGATATCATATCGGATTTTCTGCCCGCTCAATACCGCAACCGAGACCGAGATTTTAAATCATACATATCACCCTATATGAGAGGTCATGGGTTTGAGTCCCCCCATTACCACTCCCGCTCTTACAATTATATATGTAAGATTGGGACGGGCAAGGATTCCACATCTGAACCATCGAGTCTAAAAAAAAAAAGTTCTAAGCACGGCCCATCTATTATAACCTAAAACCCATTCCCGAACCAACGGAGGCCGGCCCTGTCCACGATCACCCTTACAAAAAAGAAAAACCTCATCTTCAAATAAAAATTCAAGGGGCCGCTGTCTCGCCTTTTGATTTTTCCAAACCTTCACTTCCGTTCTCTCTTTGCATTTAACCACTCGCTTTACTTCACCGGTAAAGTAAATTGACCCAACAAGTGATTTACTGTGTGATTTAATAGAATTGCGTTTAAATGTTAATTATATATGCCCATCCCTCATTGTGTGGTCCAAAACCCGGACCCGTGACCCAACCAAGATGTAAAAACTGGCAACATATAATAAGAATCGGTTTGAAGGTTTTCCTCCGCTTAGAGTGGAGGAAATTTGGAAAATTAAGCTTACCATTGTATGCATAGGCGTGCAAATTCCAATTTTCCTCCTCTCCGAGAGGAGGAAATCTGAAAATTAATATTACCGTTGTATGCGTAGGCGGTATACCTGCAAATTCAAGATTTCCTCCTCTCGGAGAGGAGGAAATCTGGCAAATGCAACTCACAGCAATAAAGCTGCATGAGTGCCGAAATCCGAATCCATTCCAAGCCGTCCATTCCATTTCCTTTAACATTAAACTAGAAAAACACTTAAATCTAATATTTTCTTAAATTTTCATTATTAGACAAAAAATTATTAAAAGAATTTATTATTTTCAAAAATGGCTTTGGTTGTCCCAAAAGTTCTTGCTTATGAGAAAAAAAACGCAATAGAGAAATAAATAAAGAAAATCTTTTGTCAATAGGGAAAAGTAATGTGTAACAACATGAGCACGAAAAAATAAAAGAATATTTATAAATTTAATAACGGAGGGCGTCCACATTACTTTGGACCCCGCCTTAATTATCCAAAGGACTCGAATCCAAAAAAAAAAAAAAATCCAAGTATAGACTATTTTGGACTCCATAAACACTGACTTTCAAGTGAGGGATTAAATAACAGATTGCCCCGTTTGACCTTTTTTCCCATCCACATGGCTTATAAGTCATACGATCGCGCACTGAGAATATCTATGGTGCCTAATCATTGTACTTTAGATCTTATAACATATTAGGGAGTGGACCTAACATCACTGCTGTATGATGTATACTATATATATCATCTTCAGGGTCTTCAATTTCACAACTTATTTGATGATTGAGTTAGTATTAAATGATAATTGATATGTTATCTTTATTTTCTTAGACTTTACATTAGTAAATTGATAATGAGCATCAATAATGGTTGCATTCTATGAAATACTAAAGAAGACAGCGAACCGCGGCACAGACAGGGCTCATAACTTAAGGTGACCGAGATTTTGATTTATTGTTGTTACTAATGGAAATAAAACTATATTTTTCAAGCATTTTCTAATATTCTGGATTTTTTTTGATATTTTTGCGAATTTTTTTGGATTAAAAAAAAATTCAAACCGCGACGGACCGATATCCACAACCGATACCGATATCATATCAGTTTTTCGGCCCGCTCAATACCGCAACCGAGACCGAGATTTTAAATCATACATATCACCCTATATGAGAGGTCATGGGTTTGAGTCCCCCCATTAGTACTCCCGCTCTTACAATTATATATGTAAGATTGGGACGGGCAAGGATTCCACATCTGAACCATCGAGTCTAAAAAAAAAAAAAGTTCTAAGCACGGCCCATCTATTATAACCTAAAACCCATTCCCGAACCAATGCAGGCCGGCCCTGTCCACGATCACCCTTACAAAAAACAAAAACCTCATCTTAAGATAAAAATTCAAAGGGCCGCTGTCTCGCCTTTTGATTTTTCCAAACCTTTACTTCCGTTCTCTCTTTGCATTTAACCACTCGCTTTACTTCACCGGTAAAGTAAATTGACCAAACAAGTGATTTACAGTGTGATTTAATAGAATTGCGTTTAAATGTTAATTATATATGCCCATCCCTCATTGTGTGGTCCAAAACCCGGACCCGTGACCCAACCAAGATGTAAAAACTGGCAACATATAATAAGAATCCGTTTGCAGGTTTTCCTCCGCTTAGAGTGGAGGAAATCTGGAAAATTAAGCTTACCATTGTATGCATAGGCGTGCAAATTCCAATTTGCCTCCTCTCCGAGAGGAGGAAATCTGGAAAATTAATATTACCGTTGTATGCGTAGGCAGTATACCTGCAAATTCAAGATTTCCTCCTTTCGGAGAGGAGGAAATCTGGCAAATGCAACTCACAGCAACAACGCTGCGTGAGTGCCGAAATCCGAATCCATTCCAAGCCATCCATTCCATTTCCTTTAACATTAAACTAGAAACACACTTAAATCTAATATTTTCTTAAATTTTCATTATTAGACAAAAAATTAATAAAAGAATTTATTATTTTCGAAAATGGCTTTGGTTGTCCCAAAAGTTCTTGATTATAAGCAAAAAAACGCAATAGAGAAATTAATAAAGAAAATCTTTTGTCAATAGGGAAAAGTAATGTGCAACAACATGAACAAGAAAAAATAAAATAATATTTATAAATTTAATAAAGGAGGGCGTCCACATTACTTTGGACCCCGCCTTAATTATCCAAAGGACTCGAATCCAAAAAAAAAATAAAATCCAAGTATAGGCTATTTTGGACTCCATAAACACTGACTTTCAGGTGAGGGATTAAAAAATAGGTTGCCCCGTTTGACCTTTTTTCCCATCCACATGGCTTATAAGTCATACGATCGCGCACTGAGAATATCCATGGTGCCTAATCATTGTACTTTAGATCTTATAAATTATTAGGGAGTGGACCTAACATCACTGCTGTATGATGTATACTATATATATCATCTTCAGGGTCTTGAATTTCACAACTTATTTGATTATTGAGTTAGTATTAAATGATGATTGATATGTTATCTTTATTTTCTTATACCTTACATTAATAAATTAATAATGAGGATCAATAATGGTTGCATTATATGAAATACTAAAGAAGACAGCGAACCGTGGCACAGATATGGCTCATAACTTAAGGTGACCGAGATTTTGATTTATTGTTGTTACTAATCATTGGAAAACTATTTTTTTCCAACATTTTCTAATATTGTGGATTTTTTTTGGATATTTTTGCGAATTTTTTTGGATTAAAACAATTTTCAAACCGCGACGGACCAATATCCACGACCGATACCGATATCATATCGGATTTTCGGCCCGCTCAATACCGCAACCGAGACCGAGATTTTAAATCATACATATCACCCTATATAAGAGGTCATGGGTTTGAGTCCCCCCATTACCACTCCCGCTCTAACAATTATATATGTAAGATTGGGACGGGCAAGGATTCCACATCTGAACCATCGAGTCTAAAAAAAAAAAAAGTTCTAAGCACGGCCCATCTATTATAACCTAAAACCCATTCCCGAACCTACGGAGGCCGGCCCTGTCCACCATCACCCTTACAAAAAAGAAAAACCTCATCTTCAAATAAAAATTCAAGGGGCCGCTGTCACGCCTTTTGATTTTTCCAAACCTTCACTTCTGTTCTCTCTTTGCATTTAACCACTCGCTTTACTTCACCGGTAAAGTAAATTGACCAAATGAGTGATTTACTGTGTGATTTAATAGAATTGCGTTAAAATGTTAATTATATATGCCCATCCCTCATTGTGTGGTCCAAAACCCGGACCCGTGACCCAACCAAGATGTAAAAAATGGCAACATATAATAAGAATCCGTTTGCAGGTTTTCCTCCGCTTAGAGTGGAGGATATCTGGAAAATTACGCTTACCATCATTTGCATGGGCGTGCAAATTCCAGTTTTCCTCCTCTCCGAGAGGAGGAAATCTGGAAAATTAATATTACCACTGTATGCATAGGTGGTATAAGTGCAAATTCCAGATTTCCTCCTCTCGGAGAGGAGGAAATCTGGCAAATGCAACTCACAGCAAGAAAGCTGCGTGAGTGCCGAAATCCGAATCCATTCCAAGCCGTCCATTCCTTTTCCTCTAACACTAAACTAGAAACAAACTTAAATCTAATATTTTCTTAAATTTTCATTATTAGAAAAAAAATTAATAAAAGAATTTATTATTTTCGAAAATGGCTTTGGTTGTCCCAAAAGTTCTTGCTTATGAGAAAAAAAACGCAATAGAGAAATTAATAAAGAAAATCTTTTGTCAATAGGGAAAAGTAATGTGCAACAACATGAACAGGAAAAAATAAAAGAATATTTATAAATTTAATAACGGAGGGCGTCCACATTACTTTGGACCCCGCCTTAATTATCCAAAGGACTCGAATCCAAAAAAAAAAAAAAAATCCAAGTATAGACTATTTTGGACTCTATAAACACTGACTTTCATTTGAGGGATTAAATAACAGGTTGCCCCATTTGACCTTTTTTCCCATCCACATGGCTTATAAGTCATACGATCGTGCACTGAGAATATCTATGGTGCCTAATCATTGTACTTTAGATCTTATAACATATTAGGGAGTGGACCTAACATCACTGCTGTATGATGTATACTATATATATCATCTTCAGGGTCTTGAATTTCACAACTTATTTGATGATTAAGTTAGTATTAAATGATGATTGATATGTTATCTTTATTTTCTTAGACTTTACATTAATAAATTGATAATGAGCGTCAATAATGGTTGCATTATATGAAATACTAAAGAAGACAGCGAACAGCGGCACAGACAGGGCTCATAACTTAAGGTGACCGAGATTTTGATTTATTGTTGTTACTAATGGAAATAAAACTATTTTTTTCCAACATTTTCTAATATTGTGGATTTTTTCGGATATTTTTGCGATTTTTTTGGATTAAAAAAAAATTCAAACAGCGACGGACAGATATCCACGACCGATACCGATATGATATCGGTTTTTCGGCCCGCTCAATACCGCAACCGAGACCGAGAATTTAAATCATACATATCACCCTATATGAGAGGTCATGGGTTTGAGTCCCCCCATTACTACTCCCGCTCTTACAATTATATATGTAAGATTGGGACGGGCAAGGATTCCACATCTGAACCATCGAGTCTAAAAAAAAAAAAAGTTCTAAGCACGGTCCATCTATTATAACCTAAAACCCAATCCCGAACCAATGTAGGCCGGCCCTGTCCACGATCACCCTTACAAAAAAGAAAAACCTCATCTTAAAATAAAAATTCAAAGGGCCGCTGTCTCAACTTTTGATTTTTCCAAACCTTTACTTCCGTTCTCTCTTTGCATTTAACCACTCGCTTTACTTCACTGGTAAAGTAAATTGACCAAACAAGTGATTTACTGTGTGATTTAATAGAATTGCGTTTAAATGTTAATTATATATGCCCATCCCTCATTGTGTGGTCCAAAACCCGGACCCGTGACCCAACCAAGATGTAACAAATGGCAACATATAATGAGAATTCGTTTGCAGGTTTTCCTCCTCTAAGAGTGGAGGAAATCTGGAAAATTAAGCTTACCATAGTGTGCATAGGCCTGCAAATTCCAATTTTCCTTCTCTCCGAGAGGAGGAAATCTGGAAAATTAATATTACCGCTCTATGCATAGGTGGTATACCTGCAAATTCCAGATTTCCTCCTCTCGGAGAGGAGGAAATCTGGCAAATGCAACTCACAGCAATAAGGCTGCGTGAGTGCCGAAATCCGAATCCACTCCAAGCCGTCCATTCTATTTCCTTTAACATTAAACTAGAAACACACTTAAATCTAATATTTTCTTAAATTTTCATTATTAGAAAAAAATTAATAAAAGAATTTATTATTTTGGAAAATGGATTTGGTTGTCCCAAAAGTTCTTGCTTATGAGAAAAAAAACGCAATAGAGAAATTAATAAAGAAAATCTTTTGTCAATAGGGAAAAGTAATGTGCAACAACATGAACAAGAAAAAATAAAAGAATATTTATAAATTTAATAACGGAGGGTGTCCACATTACTTTGGACCCCACCTTAATTATCCAAAGGACTCGAATCCAAAAAAAAAATCCAAGTATAGTCTATTTTGGACTCCATAAACTCTGACTTTGGGGTGAGAGATTAAATAACAGGTTGCCCCGTTGAACCTTTTTTTCCAACCACATGGCTTATAAGTCATACGATCGCGCACTTAGAATATCTATGGTGCCTAATCATTGTACTTTAGATCTTATAGCATATTATGGATTTGACCTAATATCACTGTTGTATGATGTATACTATATATATCATCTTCAGGGTCTTGAATTTCACAACTTATTTTATGATTGAGTTAGTATTAAATGATGATTGATATGTTATCTTTATTTTCTTATACTTTACACTAATAAATTGATAATGATCATCAAAACGGTTGCATTATATGAAATACCAAAGAAGACAGCGAAACGCGACACAGATAGGACTCAGAACTTAAGATGGCCGAGATTTTGATTTATTGTTGTCATTAATGGAAAAAACTATTGTTTTCCAGCATTTTCTAATATTCTGGGTTTTTTTGGATATTTTTGAGATTTTTTTTGGATTAAAAAAAAAATCACACCGCGACGGACCGATATCCGCGACCAATAATGATATCATATTGGTTTTTCAGCCCGGCCGAGACCGCGACCGAGACTGATATTTTAAACCATGATTTTCAGACTTAAACATGATCAAGCTATTCCATCCTATACTAGATTTATAATTTAGAACTCACTAGCTTGTGTTTTACTCGGTATCCCATCATCTTGATCATATGATGGGCTAAAAAAGTTCTACTAGTAAAGAGGATTTTTATTATTTTTTGATTTGATGCAGCCATGGGCCTCGACACATGCCATGAGCCTAAAATAGAGCCCCATGTAGTCCGATGCAAGCTCCAGCCGGATCGGACGATGAGAAGCCTTTTCACGAACTGATATATGCCAATCCTAGAGATGGAGGACAAAATCACAAGAAACTAGGGCCATAGCCTTCACTGCTTCGAGCAACCAGACAGACTGATCCAAACAACCGGGCAGATCGCTCCCACAACCTGGCAGCCCTCGAGCTGTGACAACCAGGAGCGTGCCCCGGCATGTGGACAACAGGGAGTCCGCAACCTTGAGCAGAGACAACCGAGGCGAGGGATTGGGGGGGAGTAGTGTCCGTGAAAAGACTAGATTGACTCTAGGTGGGGCCCATGACAAAAAAGAGGTCTAAAAAGGAGTGTTTCTAAAGTGGGGTATTTATGACAATCACTCTATATATAATATAATATAATGAAAAAAGAGATAGAGAGAGATGGGTGCACTTCTTATTTTTTATTTTTCCCTTTTAAGACAACATAAAAAGAATTTGTAGACTCCACGTGCTGATAAAACATAAAAAGAATCTTGTTTAAGGAGACATCCTCTCAACCCCGTGTCTAGCTAAAGCATCTGTTAAGCTCACGGCACAAGATTACATTAAGGCTTGGAGATAAAACATGAATTTCATTAGGGTGCATTTGTGCAACGACATTGCCCATAATTCCTGGCACTTTCCCTAATTAGTTTTTCGATGCAAAGGAGAAATCCTCTGACTTGTATGATTGTTGCCCTGCTTTCCGTGCATAAAGAGGAAATGAAAACTATAGTTGGTAAGTCGAAACATCACTATTGTAGAAGAGGAAACACACTTTTTATCTTCCGTGAACTGTGCACAAACGCACCCTTAAAATAGAACTGAATATTCCGAAGGTTCTCCTTTCAATTCAACACTTCAATTCAACATTTGAAGAATCACTCTCAACAATAAGCCCGCCATGAACATTTCTCGAAAAATACAAAATATATTTGCCTTATTAGAATCACGGATGCCCACATGCTGAAAATACACATAAAGAACCTCACTGTTGTTCTTACAAAGCACACCTTCAATTCCCGCCTTGGCTGACCTTCCTCGCCTCCATCAACATTGAATTTAAGCACACCAAGAGCCTCACTGTTGTTGTTACAAAGCACAACTTCAATTCCCGCCTTGGCTGACCTTCCTCGCCTCCGTCGACATTGAATTTAAGCACACCAAGAGGGAGGGAAAACGGATCCCTCCTCACCTTAATTGATTCACAATCCATACACAGCTTCCCAATTCCCTTCAATATATAAGCAGGGGCCAGGGCCTACTAAAAATATACACAGCCTAAGCCCAATGGGCCCAACCCAACTACATAGCCCTAAAAATAAAATAAAATCCCCTCAGCCTACTCCATTCCCTTCCCTTGCCGAGCCTGAGCATCAACCACATCAAATCACTGCATAAAAAGACCAAGCACCAGTAACAAGTATCCGAAGGAGAAACCCCAAACGATAAACCCCAACACACGCCCTAAAACCCTAATTTCTCTCTTCTTCTTCTTCTTCTTCTTCTTCAGCTGCTGTGGAAAAAGAAAAGGAGAGAAAGAGAGAGGGAGAGGGACATCCAAACGCTCCCCTTCCGATAAAACCCTAATATGGAAGGGCGCTTCCACTCGACGCCAGCGAAACGCCCCTTCGACATGCCCGACACGATCTCTGCCTCCGCCAACGGCTCCTCCAAGCGCCGCCCCAAGGCACCGCCGCCCCCCATCGTCGTCTCCCACTCCGACGCCGCCTTCCGCCTCCTCTGCCCCTCCTCCAAGATCGGCGGCCTCATCGGCAAGTCCGGCGCCGTCGTCAATCAACTCCGCCAGGAGACTGGCGCCAAGATCCGCGTCGAGGATGCCGTCCCTGATTGCGACGAGCGGGCCGTCCTCATCGTCGCCCCCCACTCCTCCACCAAGAAGATTGCTTTAAAACCTGGCGAGGAGCGTGAGGTGTCGCCCGCCCAGGAGGCGTTGCTTAGGGTTTTCGATAGGGCTTTGGAGGTCGACGCGGAGGCAGAGGGTGGTGCCGCCACCCTGGGCAATGTGTCGTGCCGGCTGCTCGTTCCGGGTGGGCAGGTGGGGTGTGTGATGGGGAAGGGCGGGAAGGTAATTGAGAGGATTCGGAAGGAGAGCGGCGCCAAGATCAGGGTTCTTCCTGGAGAGCAGCTGCCCTTGTGTGCGTTGCCCTCGGATGAAGTCGTACAGGTAATGGCTGCATTCACTCTTTTAATTTTTCAATTGGAAGATTTGGGTTTTGCTAGTTCCATGACAATGTTGAATTTGCGAAACCCTGATGAAAATAAGCCATGAGTCCTTCAAAAAGTTTATTACTATTTTCCTTGGTTTTCTGACACTGAAATTGCAGAATCCGTTATCCTCCCTTTTTTTTTCCTTGATTGGTTGTTGTTCTTTCTCTATCCCTTTTTTGGGTTTTAGCCCTTAAGAGGGTGCATTTTTCTAGCCTGAGTTGTACGTGGTGTCAATTCACCAGTTCAGTCAGCAATTAGAGCATTAGAAGCTTCTGTTTTGTGTATGTCATGTTAGGAGCTTTCAGATTAAAATCCCTGTATTTGTTATTTGCCCATCTCAAAAGCTTGAAAGGATGTTGAACAATGAATTACTGAAAGCAGCAATTTTCAAATTGGAACTTCAAAACTAAAACAAGTGAGTTTATGGTTAAGATAAGATGAAGTAAATTCTTGATAAAATTGAAATTGTGGCTGCCAATATCAAAAGTTTAAAAGGATGATGTTGTCCAGAAAAGTTTTTCAAAAAAAAAAAAAAAAGCTTAAAAGGGTAAGGACAATGAGTTACTAAAAGCATTAACTTTCAAATCGGAATTTGTCTGCAGTTGGCATTTTCTTAGATAGGGGAGTAATTTAGACAATCTTGGAAAGAGAAATAAATTCATGGTTTGTTAGAGATAGGTACCTACTTTGGACTTTGGACGCACTTGATTTTAACTGTGAACTATTTCTTTTGAGTAATTCATAGTTTGATTTGTTCTATAGCTTGATAACGATTTGGACTAGTTAGTGGATTAGGTTGAGCCAGTTCAGTTTTTGTGAACATAGTTTTACTGTTGTAAATATTGAATGTGTTGAAAGGGTACTTTATTGTTTTCTATGTACCCTCTTTTTACATGACCTTTCCGAAAGGAATTTTGTTTTGACAGAATATAATCATAAGATCGTGTATATAAGTAAGTTTCATGTACCATTACTTGAACAGTTGAACATGTAAACTTAGATAATGCCATTTAGTGGACGATATACATTAGTAGAGGACACACTATTAATGGTGTATCTATAAATTAGTTGAGTTGGTCCCACGAAGCATGCCTACGTGATGCACCCCGTTCACAATCCAAGAACAAGACCCGCAAGCCTTGACGGACTTGTCTGATGGGGTCCACATATTCCGCATGTTTTCTAGATTAGTAGTGTTACTTTATTTACTTATTTCTAAAATAGTAGGATTGTTTAGGAAGATTTCCTTTCTAATTTATATGTTGATTAGGATTAGCTATTTCCTTTATTGCTTATTTAGGAACAATGCTACTCTGTATACAGCGAAGCTCCCTATTGACATGTTCATGCTATATTGATAATAAAGTTCAGAATTGCTCTCGTGAGTGAGTTTTTTGAGAGTCTTCATCTAATTGGCCTTAGGGCTTGAGTCTTAGGGCTCAATCTCACCGTCGGAGCTGTAGATCTTCACTGTGGCTTCCGGGCTACGCCATCACTACGAAACTTGCAAATTGAATCAAATTATATTGAAATAGAAATTCAAGTTCATTTGTGTGCTTGAATTTTAATAGAGCGGACCAAACAAAGTAAATGGACCTACCTTTCTGAATTAACAAACTATGTTAAACTGTCAACTGTGAACTGCATACTGAGTAAATATGGTTTGGGCAGTGTGCCCTATTTCTTTCCACTGTCAGGTGGGGTGATGGATCCAGACATATCAAAAGAGTGGGTGGTTAATTTTTCACAGCAAAATTGCTGATCACCTTTCCCCCTGTGAAAATAAATCAACACAGTTATGTGAAAATTCGATGGACTCTTATCAATGGAAGGAGTTCTAACATAGCCCCGGATCCGCGATCGACGTATAGATTAATCTCCCGAGGGATTGATCGAATCTAAGGATGGATTCAGCTACTAGTGCACACTCATGATGAGGAAAAATACCATAACTAAGGGAAATTTTCAAAACTCGGAAAAACTCAGATTTAGTCGATGATAAGCATTGCATTACAACTTAGGTATGTCCTCTATATATAGCATTGAACATCTTTCTTATCCACCAAGACTTTCCTAATAATTAAGAAATCTAATTAAAAGAGGAAACTAAATCACTAAACTTACATAACAATCCAAATCAAATAAACTCCCAAATTAAAGACTTCTAAATAAACCGGACTCTGTAAATAAAACTCCTAATTAATGGATGTCCCATTGGGCCTATGGACTGGGCTCAATGGGTTGGCCGACCCATGGTCTAGCCTGCATCAAGTTCCAATGCCAATTGAAGTTCATCCAATTTTAATATTTAAAAAAAAAAAAAGATCATACAAAGTCAAGAAAATAAGAAATTATGGGAAAGACTAGAAATGTGTAAATTTGATGAGTTGGTTTGGAATTTTGGTGTCATGTTCATCACCTTATGTGGTCACCTTATTGCCAATGCATCCTAATTATTTCACAACTTGATTTTTTTTTTAAATCAATAAATTTTATTTCAGCAAAAAAAGCCAAAGGCATGTCACAAGTTGATAGTTGACAGTAATAGCAAAATACATGGGTCGTGGATACAAACTACATTATCGAATGGGTAGGATTGTGGGGCAACCAAGTCTTCAATGCCATATTGAGTTTTGAGACATCACAAAACTATTTTCGTCATAATTATTAATATCTCTTCTCCGTATTATATGCTTGAGGGAAACTAATGAATAGAAGGTATAAAATTATCCCTAAACTCCTTTGACTCCATCATATTGATAACTCCCCATGGTTGGTACCGATCACAAGCATTGTATCGTCCACCACCAAACTCATACTACTCATAGGCCCATATCCATGCTAATGAGTATCCGAATTTGAATTGTGGTATCCATCATGTTGTCTATCGTATTGAGCAGCGAGCATAATAATTAGGTTTGGGAATGGTAGGGGTAAACCTAATCTCAACTTAAAAAGCCTACATGCCTTGCCTCGAATGCGACTCGACCCCTTGTGGACCCACTCTGTGATGGGACAGGTCAGGTCAGATTTGATAGGTTCCCCTTTATTAATTATTAAAAATGAAAAAAAAAAAAAACACACACACACACACACATATATATATATATCCTGCATCAAATAGGGCTCAAACCTGTGAATGAATGAGTTTTACTTCTCAAATGTCCAATACCAATTGCTTTGGGTAGGCTCTGTGTATCATATTCTATTAACAAATTTGTAAATTGATCATAAACAAAGTGGAGCTGGTTGAAGCTTCTAAAAACCTGAACCCTCCTTTGAATTGACTAAGGTCAAAATCTTATAAACCTAGACTCGCCCTGAACCCAACAAAATCACCCAAAACTACAGTTGTCAATTCCATTTTGTTTTGGCTGGCATTGGCTTTGGGTGGAAACCACACCCCACCGCCCCCCGCCCCCCCCCTGCCCCCCCTCTCTTCCCGTCTTTTCTAGTCCCCATTCTGGACCAATTCCACCCCATTTTGGCCAAGGTTCCATACTTCCATTCATATGTAGTGAAGACTAGAAAATGGTCAATTGTAGAGTGTAGCTTAATTTAAGTGATGTAAATTTGCATTTTTAGTATTATTTTAGCATTAAACTATTTTTTTTCAAATTTATGTATTTTTTTTTTATATATTTTTCATTTGCAATCGAGTCTTTTCTGGACTGGAATACTGGAATTGAGTGGAATGCCGAAACATTGCACTATAGGGTCAAACCAGAACGGAATTGACAACTATGCCTAAAACATGCCCCCATCAAGGCTGGGTGGGTGTGTTTTGGTTACTAGGTGGCCGTTTGGCTTCATTCTCATTCTCATGTTGTTACCCATTTTGCGCTCACATAAGATTGTGTTGTGTTGAGATCGGGTTGTGCTGAGAGTATGCTGTGCAGAACTTGTTTTGCAACTTTATGTTAAACTACTTTCCTGAGAATATATTGTACGGAACTTTTTTTGTCACATTATAAAAGTTTTGTTCCAAGGAACAAGGGAATCATATGATTTATAATGTGGGACCCACCTTTTATTGTTTGTTGCACTATATTATTGTTTTACATGAGACCCACCTTAGAAATCAAAATGTGGTACCCACCTTTAAAAATTAGAACATGGGGCCAACATTCAAAGGATTTGCAATGTGGGCCAACCTTTATAGGAATTATAATGTGAGGCCAACTTTTTGTGATTGTGAATACGGGACCCACCATTAGAAATTACAACATGATACCCACCTTTAGAAATTAGAATATGGGGCCCACATTCATAGGATTTACAATGTGGGTCCACCTTTTGTGATAGTGACCATGTGGCCCACCTTTAAAAATTACAAAGTGGGGGCACCTTTTTTTTTTTTATTGTGAACACAGGATGCACCTTTAGAAATTACCATGTTCACCTTTATAGGAATTATAATGTGGGTCCACCTTTTTGTGATTGTGAACATAGGACCCACCTTTAAAAATTATGTGGTACCCACTTTTTAGAAATTAGAACATGGGCCCCACATTCATAGGATTTACAATGTGGGTCCACCTTTTGTGATTATGACCATGTGACCCACCTTTAGAAGTTAAAAAGTGGAGCCACCTTTCCTGTGATTATGGATATGAGACCCACCTTTAGGAATTTCAACACAGTTCCTACCTTTAGAAATTAGAACATGGGGCCCACGGTCATAAAATTTACAATGTAGTCCCACCAATATTGGAATTATAATGTGGGTCCATCTTTTGTAATTATGACCAGTGACCCACCTGGAATTAAAAAGTGGGGGCACCTTCTTTGATATTGTGAACATAGGACCGACCTTTATGATGTGTGAGGAGTCCTCTTTAAATGTTCTTCTTTAGATGGCGGAGATAAGTTGGAAACGACTGTGTCAGCAAGTTGTTTCTTAAAATAGACAAAAAAAAAAAAAAAATTGTTCTAACTTTCTTATGTGAGCGAGTTAAGATTTTGGGATTCCTTCCATCGTGATCATAATTCGGAACAATAATTTACACTTACCAAATATGTTTTCCGTGATCTTATCTCATGGGAACAACCAAATGCAACAATGCCAAACACACCCTCATTAACCCAACTCTTATTCTCCTATAAACTGGTCGGCAGTGGATGCTATGAATTATGTTGCACAAATACTTCAAAATGGGCAACATGCCATGTCGTATTGTATCGGATGCTTCACTTTTTATTTGTAAAAATTTGTGTCTCTGCCATGTCCGTGGCATGCCGCCATGCCCCTCTTGTATCCATGCTATATTTGAGCATCATAGAGTGGATGCGATTCTGAGTTTGGCACTTGTCTTCATCTTAAAAAAGTTGCATCATTTCATCCTCAGCATCCTTGTTTTGATGGCGGGCCACTTTGGCCCTCATAGTCAAGGGAACCACCATCACCATTAGTTGCTGTTGGGTGACTGTGTGGCTTGATGATCTGTCCCTTTTGCTTCCAACTTCGAGAGAAAAATTAAAAAGGAGATCACGTTGGCCCTCATAGTCAGGGGAGCTTATGCATATTTTTTATCAAGCCGCTGTGCTATTCAGTTTTTGCTAGTTTTGTGATGGTTCTGTACCACTCCAATTCAACCAAGTCAAGGTTATTTTAGCATTGCGCAATGCACAGACTCATTCAGTCGTACCAGTAATGATAGACCAATTGCTTTGTGCCAGATTTATTTATTTATTTGAATGGTAACTTGAATTAAAAAAAAAAAAAAACACCTTAATATTACAACAGAATTATACCAAAGGGAAGGGCCCAGACCCCAAAAAACAAGAACCTCTCAACAAGTAATAGCCAACAAGGAAAAGCCAAAAAACAAAGCAGCATATCAAAACAACAGCTAAAGTAAGGCTAAAACCGCTAATTTGAAAAGGAAGAAAACAGCAAATGCTGCCTGTTGACACCGTCCTTAGCTAGCATATCTACTGCACTATTCCCTTGCCTCTTTACATGTGAAAAGGAAGCCTAGGCAGTATTGGCAAGATCCAAATCTCCTCTACAATGTCTGCAACCTCCATGGTGGGCTAGAGGTCCTCAAAGCCCACCCAATAACACGAGGAATCACCCAATTGCTTCGTGCCGGATGAAATTTCATTTCATGGTTTCCACCCTCCCCCCTAGGCAAACCTTGCCCTTTTTCCTAATGAAATGCAAATTCCTAACAAATTTCTCCAAAAGTTCACCATTGCTTATCAGGAGTAAAAGGATATAAGCCAAAAGTAGGTAGAATCTCTTTGAAAATCATGAATCAGATTAGTTCAAATGTGTTGCCTTTTCTTCTATAGTAAATGACAGAAACATAGCAGCCTTTGAATAAATTATTCGAATATGTTCCTTTATGTTTGCAAATGAGATAAATATAAGAACTGGTACTTTATGCTCTCCCCTTGAAACCCTCCATCTTTAACAGAAAAAGGCATAAGAACTGTTGTTTTCTTTTGCACCTTTTTCTTACTTTAATGAATTGATTGCATATAAAATGATCATAATCTATATCCTCTTCCAGAATCCCCAAATGCTAATCACTTCTCACTCTTCTATGTTGGTAAACAGCAACTGTTCTCTCTTCAAATTTAGTGTTTAATGAACTAGATATGGATGCCTTGTGGATAACATGTTCTGCCATTAAAAAAATAAATAAATTTGTGGATAACATGCTCTGTTCTATGATGCCCTTTTTAAGTTGTGTATTTAATTCAGAAATGGTGTGTATGTTGACAGATTATGGGAGATGCTCTGGCTGTAAAAAAGGCACTTCTTGCCATTTCCAAATGTCTTCAGGAGAATCCGTCATCGGACAAAGCACAGGTTGTTGGAAGTAAAACAGTTGGGACCGGACTTCATGGATCCATTCCAGAGACACGTGGGTCCTTTCCTGATCCACGTGGGGATCATTTCTTGCATAGGAATTCTTTTCTATCTCCTTCCCGTGGAAGCTCTCTTGACTATGTTGAAAGAGGTCATCCATTGCCGACGGCTGTCCGGAAGATTTCCATGTTGGATCAAAAGAATACACATGAGGAAGTTGCATTCAGGCTGCTCTGTCCCAATGATAAAGTTGGGGGTGTAATTGGAAAGGGAGGCTCAATTATCAACGCTTTAGAGAATGAGACTGGTGCTTCTATTAGTGTTGGATCTACGTTGCCAGATTCAGAGGAGCGGCTCATAACTGTTACTGCAATGGAGGTTTGTGCAATTCAGATTGCTGTACCAGTACAATACTCCATACATTCGAGGGTGTTTTCTGGTGTATTATGTATCCTAAATCATAATTTCATTGTTATCTTAGCAAAATGGACGTTTTATGTTCTATAGTGCAGTTCTGACTGTGGAAATGATGAAGTTATATATGCCGGCATGCTGCTGTTTTTCTGACTTTGCTGCCTTAATTAATGTCATTGTCAATGTTAAAAATGATGAGGCAGAATTGCAGAAACAACACAAGCCATGTAATCTGGCAAAAACTTCATTTTTGCCTAGGCTGCATGTGGATACCATTCCTCTTACTTAAATATCCAAACTGCTATGAGCAGAGTTACATGCAAGCTATGATACCTATATACTTAAAAAAGGGCGAGGTATCTGTGTTGTGTTGTGTTGTATCCAGAATTTCATTTCTACACGTAAAGTCCATGTCGCTGCCATATTTTTGGCATGCCCTTGCTATATCTGGGCATCATAGCATGCCAGGACACCTTAATATCTGTTATGAACTTTATCTAGGTTTTGTTGCCTAAAATGTGACACTCTGAACAGCACATACCACCTAGGTTTTCAAATTCAGTCACCCAAATGCATGTGAAGACCATCACTTTTGCTGATATCTGAACTGCCTGTGATTTGAGTTACTTCCCAACACACCCTAAGCTCTTCTATGTACATTATCTAGGTCATGGTGACAAAATTCACTGGTTCTGTTATTTTTGTTGATTTTCTGGATTTACATTTTGGCAGAACCCAGAATCACGATACTCAGCTGCACAAAATGCTATTGGTCGAGTTTTCACTAGATCTATAGAGGCAGGCTATGAAAAGGGGCTAGATTCAGGCTCAGGTAAGGGAGCTCCTGTTGCTGCCCGGCTTTTGGTAGCATCAAACCAGATTGGTTGTTTGATGGGTAAAGGGGGCACGATAATTGCCGATATGAGGAAAGCAACTGGTGCAAACATCCGGATATTAGGAGGTGACCAGGTCCCAAAGTGTGCTTCAGAGAATGATGAAGTGGTGCAGGTGAGTAGGTGTCATTGTTTTTGTTTGGTCACATAAAAAGAGAGGATACAATTAAAATATATCATGTATTTTTTAGTTAGAAATCGTTCTGTTATCCAGCCGGTTTCTGATTTGTGAGCTCTTATGCTTACTATGGCTTACGCATTACAAAAAATGTTATTTTTTTTCTAATTTCTATGATATGAAGGTATTAAATCTCAGTGTTGGTTTGACTCCAGTTATCACCAGTAACGGTATGACTATTGCAGGTGTCCAACAGATCTAATTCTATCTGGGCAAACCATTGTGTTTTCCTTTATTGGCCTTTTTTCATTTATACATTTGTTACTAAGAAAAAGACAGATCAAAATGAAGAAGAAAATTTATTTCCCAATAGATGGGTGATGAATATCATTGACTTGATTCTTGTTTCTAATGATACGGGAACAGTACAAAGTTGGATTTATTGTACTTCAGTGTCAAAGTATAGTTCCTCTCTGATAGATGAGGGCTTGGGAGTGAAAGAAGGTGGAAGAAAGCAATCAAAGGATGTATAGCAAGTGGATTAGAGTTTAGAGCCTTGATTTAGTGTTGATTCCTATGATATCAAGTTAAAAAGTCAAGCATTGCATCTTTCAAAAAAAAAAGAAGAAGAAGAAAGAATGGAAAAGGAAAAAAAAGAAGTCAAGCATCATAAGATCATTGGAAGGTCACAACAGAATCTCCAACAGCAAGGGTGACAATGCAGGACAAACCCATGGTCCCCATGGGTCAACCAAGTCCATTTAGTTTTATTTTATTTCATTTAGAGTTGTTATTTAATGGTTTGTCTTTAATTTATTTAAGTTAAGATGTTTTAATCTCGACTGTAGGAGTGATTAGATGGTTGATATTAGTTTTAGGGTTTTTCTTTTGCCTATATATTGATTTAATACCTCTTTGGCTCTTTAGAGATGATTAATGAAAGAAAACAAATTGGAGTGCTTTGCTCTCTTTTTCCCTTTCCTGCGAAAGGTATGGCGTGGGGCCTATTCAATTCAGGTGTGAGGTCTGAACTATGCCCCTCCTCTCCATCTTCAACCCTTCCCTCCTCGCATCGATCCACCATCGGCATCATCTGATGATGAGAAAAAGGTTAAAAGGTTCATGCGGTTACTCCATGGGGTGAATACAAGGGACTTCAGTAGGCCCTTATTCACAATCCAAACTGCTCATCTTTTTTGGAAGTCTAAAAATGGCTATGGGGTCAAACTTCGTAACTTGATTCATCATGTATTTTCAAAGTTGTGTGAAAAATGGTGAACCGTTGGATTGATCCAGTGAAACTGATGTGATTTTAACGGCCCATGCATGCTTGTCCTGTTTTTTCAAAAATCTCTATCCCGTGGACCCCAAAATGAAGATCAAAACCTTAATCCTCTTTTTGTCAGATTTTAGGTCTCCATGCATCATGGATTTTGAGAAATTTGCAATACAATCCGGACCATTAGATATGCTTTTCTAGACTTCTGTGGGCCCTAATTCACAATCCAAACCATTCATCTTCTTTGGAAGGCCAAAAATGGCTAGTGGATCAAATTTTAGGTCTTGATTCATCATGGATATTTAGAAATTTGAGAAAAACGGTGAACCGTTGGATGTACTTAGATTCACATGTGAGGAGATGTGAAAATGTCAAACAATGGAATGTTCACTTGTGTATCATTTGCCTATGTAAATGATTCACATGTGCATCATTTACTCTTGTGAATAATTTTCACAGAAAACAAATGACCCCCTAAATGTCCGAGTCAAGGCCCAAGGTTTCAAATGAGCCTTTGTTTTTTTCCTTTTTGTCGGCAATAGGAAAAAGAATGGATCATATCGGTATGTTTGGACTATGCTTGATTGAACGCACTATTCTAATTTACTAAAAAGAGTGGGTGAGTTTATTTACCTAAGCTTACTGAAATTTCTCTAGGAGAAAAGTGCACTGGCATGTTTGTTAATAAACTATAGGTGCATAAGAATTGGCATTTCTTTTTTCATGGTTTCTTTTTGTTTTTGGTTTTTTTCTTTTTTCCTATTCATTTCTTTTTGGGAGATATCTTTTGGTTATAGCTGATGATGATGATCTTTAGGTTATATCTGGATAATTTGGCATTCTGTGTGGAAAATTGTGCTTGCATTTGTTACTGTTGCAAGTATGGAATTACTGTAACATCCTTTTTTATAAAATTTTTTATGATGATCTCTAGGTTATAATTATATCTGGATATCTGTAGGATTTAACATTTATGAGTGGAAAAATGTGCTTTTATTTGTTATTGTTGCAAGTACAGATTTCTGTAACATCCTTTTCTTTTCTTTCTTGCTTGTTTTTTGGGTGATTTCTGAAATTACCACTGGCAGCAGAGATATGAAAGCATCCAGCGGTTGAGTTTAAACTTACTGGTACTGGTTGGGTTTTGTAGATTACTGGTGAATTTAGGATGGTTCAGGATGCTTTATTTCTTGTCACTAGTAGACTGCGTGATAACATGTTGCCCACTAAAGCCATAGATGGAGCTGGAGCAGCTGGAATTTATCATTCCACCCTTCCAGAGTCTGCTTCCTATGGAAGAATCAGGGAACCTACCTCTCCTGTGTCATACTCATCATTGGGCCTCTCCCATATGCTTGATCGCCCAACTTCTTTAGCCCACAGCATGGATCATCTTGGACTTTCTCACAACATTGACCGCCCTCCATCTCCAAGGTTATGGTCATCTCAGGTAAACATTTCTCTCTACAAGCTTTCTCATTCCCATTACAATCTGTTGGGTAAGTTGGTGAAAGCTGACTTAATAGGAAATATAACAACAGGAATGAAATGATCATCGGCCTCAATATGTGCATCGTGTACACAGCCTTGATTGTGTATGAGCCTAAATGATGGGTAGGTGGTCCTAATTTGCAGGCCTTGTCATGGAAATAATGACCCAAGTATTCCTGACGATATGATCCTAGCCATTGAATCAACAGCTTGCAAGCTTGTAAGTAGATAGTTAAGATAGAAACAAATCAATGATCAAACACTAGATTATCTAGGGTTTGTCTGGGCATGGTCCCTCCACAGTTGGGCTAAGACCAACTGTGTGAGTCAGGAGGACAGGGATCCATTATTTGGACGGGGAATCGCATCTGTTTTTTCATACTGATTATGTGGTCCATAGTGCATTGATTCAATAAATACAGTGTTTGTCATATTCCAGGTTCCATAGCAGTTGCGGAATGAGGTCTTGAACTGATAGACTTTGTTTTGTACAATAGTAATTTTATCATAGTTCTATTAAATTTTAATACATATTGTAGCGCTTTGCTTTCTTATACTAATCATTTCAAGATTTCATCTTTTTATACAATGTTCTACTGTATGTTCTTTTTTTTTTTTTTTCTTTTTTCTTTTTTGCTGAAAATTGAAATTCGAAACCGATCCCACCCAATGGTCTAGGTTCCTTGGGCAAGGGTGGTACTTGCCGACCACTATTCTTGGATACTTCAGTATTGATAACCACACCATGAAGCCCCGTAGAGACTGTTCATATCCTTGCTAGGCATGTACTTTGCTCAAACCATTCATAAATATGTGGTTGCCAGTAGGAACTACTATGCCTGCTGTTTACTTGTAAATCAAGTTGTCTCTGCATGAAATTCTCAGTTTGGTGCCTGCTATGATTTTCTCTTTTATGTTTCACAGTTTTACTCATTTGTTGGCCACTTCCTTTTGAACCAGTTGTGACACACCCATCAATCACCTTGGTAGAAGTGGGTTTATTACTTTCTACGTTTATTTAAATTTTAAACTTAATATATATATGTACATATTTTTATACTTGTGATATTTTCTATAAGTTTTATATTTGTACTTTTAGTATTTACTATTAATTTTGAAAAGTAAATGTGGTAAGCAGCCATCTAATTCTTAATTTAATGTTTGGAGCCTGATGTTATGTGAGCAACATATTGGGTTCGGATGAATTTATCATTTTCGATATCGCATGCTCTATAATTGGTTCCAGTATACACACGTTCTGATCCTGTTTCAGTAAGACATTTTTGGGTTGAAAAATAATCTGGTTCACTGGTTCTAATCTTTTGGGCTTGGTTGCAGGCGATTGGCAGTGGGAATCCTAGGAGTATCATAGATGTTGGTGGAAGGGGTTTGCCACCCTTGAGAGGCTGTGTAGAACTTGGAAGGTATCATAGTCTAAAACACAGAAGCATTCCCCCCTTTCCCTCCTTTTCTTAAGAAATGTCAAAAACACAGGTTTCACCTTAAATCGTTTACTGTCATGGCAATCCAAAAATGTCAAGTTTACTGGGACGACTTTATTATGGTGGAGTTATGGTTTATGGACATCTTAATCTTTCAGAGTTACTACAAGTTTAATTTTGCATGGTAGTTGGAAAATATAAGGATTTATTTGGATGTACCTGCAGCTCCATAACCATTTTAGTTGGGCTCCCCTTCTCTGCAAAAACAGAACCAGTGTAGGGTTGATCGGGTTTTCAGCCCAATCACACATTGGTTTTCCAAGACCTATATGCACAAATGGTTGTGGTTGGAACTAGTCCTTCCATGTGTGCTTCGTAAGATGCTCAAGTGTACCTTACAATTAGTTCCAAATGCCAGATGTGCCACTGTATTTTTCATTTTCCTGAAATTTGAGAATAATCTTGATTTAAAGACAACTCATACCCAAGCAAGCATTTAGTACTCTGGTTAGGCAACTCCCACTAGGTGAGCAGTGTTATTGAGTTTGTAGTTTCAGTATTTCCCCAGCTAATAGTGTCATGCAGCTGCAAGGAACCAAAAACAATGCCTGCTCATAAGAAAGCAATTCATTTCAAGGCAGCTAACTTGGTCACTACAATTTCTAGGCAAACTTTGTTTCCTTGTCATTAAGAAACATGGGTTATTTTTTACAAGATACAAACTTTTTTTTTTTCTCTGTTTCCTGACATTTATTCTCTTTGCATTTCTTGGTGTGTTTTGCAGTGGAAGTAAATCTACTCTGGTAACAAATACAACTGTGGATATTATGGTTCCTGAGCATGTTATGGGGGCTGTGTATGGTGAAAATGGCAGTAATCTGGGCCGAATAAGACAGGTCTTTTCTTTCAAACCATTTAGTTACAACTTTATTTTATCCAAATTGGTTTTGTGGTGATACAAACAGGGACTGCAGTTCCCTTTTTACTTATTCTCTAATTAATATAAAAAAATCATGACTGCCACCGTTATATTCTATGTTATAAATATGACTCCAGCAACAAGTTCGAATATTTAATCTAAGCAATGCTTCTACTGGTCACAATAATAGACTATAAGATAAGAAAATTTAAAGTGCAAGCAATAAACATGAATAAAAGGAAATAAATAAAGATAAAGGGATAGTTTACCAAATATTTTAAGAGAAAGATCATTCTTATCCTCGATTTCTCCCTAAAGATCCCATGCCGGCAAGTAGGGTAGGCTGAATTTAAATAGACCCCCATATTTTCTTAAAACCACAAAACAGCCCCTGTATTTTATATTTTTACTAAAACCCCTGTTGACTAACTTTCAAACCATGCAAAAAAGACATGGCTTCCAATCCCACTCTCTTTTTTCTTGTTTTGACCAATTTACCCTTGAGAAAACTCAGGAGTTACCCTTGAGTTAAAAGTAAAAGGACAATTTTACCCTATATAGGTCCAACCCAAAAATGATAAGATCAACTGCAAATAATAAGGGATGGATAGATATTTGGGTTGTAGTTAGCCCACGTCCAGCCTGTTATTTACATACTAAATCTGATATTTTTCCAACTATGGGGCCACTAAGAAATATTTAGAGAGGAAAGATGCGTACCTATGAAAAAATTTCTGAAAATGGTTGACTACTTTTTTAATGGTTATAAGAGAAACACATTTGAATTAGAGGACTTCACTGAAAGTGGGTCCAGGTCTCTGCATCATAAAACCCCTCTATTGCATCATTGGTGATGATTTAATTATCAAACCAACCATGTCCGATGCCCCATGCAGATATTCCTCTTTAGCGATCATATGTTTCTAGGTTTTGGTGCAACACATTGATGGTGAGGCCCGATCATTCGACCATGCTTAGCCATCCACTAATGTGCAATTTTGGCACATGCATGCAATCTTCTACAGCTTTTTTAATGGGCCCACCTACAATTTAAGTCTCTCCAGCAAAAGTCGGCACCATAGTTGAAAATTATCACATTTATTGATGTTGAGCCCATCATATCACCATGCTTAATCATCTACTAATTTAAATTTTGGCACATGTCTGCAGTTTTCTCCTGCTTTTTCAATGTGCCCACCTAATCCCTCCAGCAAAGTGGGGCCCCATATTAGAAAAATATCACGTCCATTGTGAGGCCCATCATATCACCATGCTTGATAATCCACAATGTTCAATTTAATTTGGCACATGCATGCAATTTTCTCAAAATTTTTCAATGGGCCCACCCACAATCTAAACCCCTTCTGCAAAGTGGGCCCCATAGCTGAAAAATATCACCTCTATTTCCAGAAATAATAGATTGATGTGGACTGACCACAGTCTGATCTGCCCATTCTATTCCTTCAGTAGGTGTCTTCAATTTTTCTTTGAATATATATGGGCAAAATTGTCCATTATTTTTTCACTCAAGGACTAGCTCATCCAATTTTTACCAAGAGGGTAAATTGGTCAGAAACTAGAAATAAGAGAGTGAGAAGGGAAGCCGTTACTTTTTTTATACTTTTACCGTTAGTCAAAGGGGTTCTTAGTAAAAAAACAAATTACAGGTTTTTTTTTTTTGAGGTTTTATAAAAATATAGGGGTCTTTTTGCAAAAAGCTCTAGAAACAATGATACAATATCATGAATGTTTGTGGCTTTGGCTCTGCAAAAATTTTGACACATGACTGACTTATTGCTGTGCTCTTTGTTGAAAAAGGAGATGGGATTTATTGCCCAAAAAGAAAGGTAGCTAAATGTCGTAAGATGGATCGAAAGCGGTGAAAGAATGTCCGTAAATCAATTGAAAAAGTAAAGGGGTGAAGAAAGCATACATCAATCAATATTATCATTATTTTCAGTTCAAAAATCAGTTTTTTTTTTTTTTTTAAGAAGAAAATCTGATTTCCCATGACACTCTGCATGATAGAATATTTGGCGGGCAGCGGAAGGAGATGAAACGAAGAAGAAAATCGTTTTAATTCTAAAATTTTTGGGTTTTCTTTATTTTTATTTTTACAATTTTGAAAATGTGGGGCTAGAAGGACCAAAAGTACGAATATGCTTGAACATTAAAAATCTTTTTTCACGTTGAAGTACATGTGAATTAAACCCATTGAAAGGGTCAATCCATCTTCATTCCTCTAATAGACTATGTAAGAAAGGAGTAAAATGGGCCAAGAATGTATTGGAGCACTTAATAAACCCTAGAAATCAAATAATTGGAATGAAGGGAGAACGAGGGGAATTTTTGTATTCGGTGCAGCAAATTGACTCGGCACTGAAACTTCCATGGTCAGGTCGGTTTGGGATTTTCAAACGCCAAGTCAGTCTCGAATTGATTTTAAAAATTGAATCTAATTTCCCCCTTTTCTTATATATTTGGAATAAAAAAAATTACTTGTAGTAATGTGAAAATAAGGAAACAGAAATAAAGAAGAGGGAGAGATAAATGCAAACTAGACATACTAGAAAGTAAATGCAGTTGAAGAAACTAAATGTGAATATAAGGAAGGAACTAAATGCAATTGAATAGGAGGAAGCTATTTATGTAAAACTTTTTGATTAGAGAGAGATTGAAGTGAATGCAAATCTAAAATGTGATTGTAAAGGAACTAGAGTTGAGTGCTACTTTCTTTTGGTAAGAAGTTGAGTGCTACTTGGATGAGGTATGCTTGGTACTTTAGTTCTCTTTGGAAACCCCAAGTGAGTCCTTGATGCTTGTTCATGCCCTTCATATGAAAAGGGGGAAGGATCTTTATGCACAATTTCAGATAAGATAATCAAGTTTTGCACTTTTTACTGGCTTGGTGCTGTAACTTTCAGCTTGAAGTCAATTTCCTAACACTTAAAAAAATGAATTCTTTCGCTTTTGAAAATTCTGGAGAATTTCTTTTTTGGGCCAGAAAACTGGATTGGTGTGGAGCCTTTCAACGCCAAGTCAGCTTTCCTAATGGAACTAGTGGCAACTAGTCAGCAGATTTTTTTTTTTTTGGAATATTCATGTTTTTTTTGGCCTGGGTATTCATGCCTCTAAATCATCCATTTTAATCGAAGTCAATTTAACAGGAAACTCCAAAGATAATGCAAAGAAAAGTTAATAAGACAGGAAGTGCCGGATTGGTGCTGAGGCCTTCAATGCCAAGTCAGCTTCCCTGATTGAACTAGTGGCACCAAGTCAGCGGACTCCTTTTTTTTTTTTTTTTTTGAAATATTCATGGCTTTTTTGGCTTATATGTAACCTTCCATTTTGATTCCAATGACTTAAAATGGATGATTTAGGGTATGAATTACCTAGTGCTGATTTTATGTCTTCGTAGGCTGCCAAAATTAGGTGTCTACAAAGGGTTCTTAATTCTTGTAAGTTATAAGTTTATTTTCCTCTTATTTTATATGAATAATATTACCACTGTCAGTATTCAGGAATGATTTCTTGTCTTTGGCAGTTTGGCTCCATTTCTTTGGTGATAAAATACTTCTCCTTTTTCTATTTCACAATTTAGAAACTCCCCTAGGAATATTGTGATGTCTAGAAACCGCCAAACTAATTATTTTAGTTCATAAAAGTTAAGGTAGTTAAGTCTGTAGAAACAATGTCTATTATTGCCTGGAGTTATTGAATATCCTTGTTCACAATGTATGCTTCACTAGATGCTTTCCCTTTTAGCACAACTACCTATTTTCTCATTTTGAATCGTCATGGTGGTTGCATCAGATTTCTGGTGCGAAAGTTATAGTACATGATCCAAGACCTGGTGTGAGGGAGGGAATGGTTGTCATATCTGGAACACCGGACCAGACGCAGGCAGCTCAGAGCCTTCTTCAAGCTTTCATCATAAGTGCGCCATCATCAGATTCGCATTCCCGGTTGCTATGACCCAGGAGGGATGATGATTGAGAATTAAGATGCTTTTTACTGCTGTTGATTTCCTTAGGATATGGCCAGAAGCTGGTGGATTTGCTCCAAACGACTTTGATTAAAATGGGAGACTGTTACACCAAAGTTTCGAGCCTGCAGAGTTTTCTAATTGATCTTTACTAGGTAGAGACGTACACCCTGGAAGCTTTAGTGGAAGGATGCTATCTTGTATTTGTTTTATAATGGAGTTAACAGGTTGGTATATTTCCCCTTCCTTTCGAGGTATTATTTTGCAGTCAAGGATTCACTTGCACGATCTATTGGTTGTCTTAACCAAGCATTCCATGCAGGTGTTATATAATTCATCTGGTCGTAGCTATCATGGTTGATTGAAGGGACAAAACCTATCTTCATTGGACAATTACATTAGACTAGTGGTCCTCTTGCAAGCCAGCTATCAAATGGCTTTTGATTTTGCATGTGTTTTCTGCATTTGCTCGACTGGTGATTGTCTCACTAGACTAATAGTTTGGATCAGACTTCCACCTTTACATCATGGATGCGGTCATGACAAATTGCAGTTCTGTTACATTGCACTGGATTGTATTTCTGTCTCTCTACTGTGATATTTAAATGCAGAGAAGTATTCTGCTGGGAAGGTATAATCACTGTAGTATGGTAATGTAAATGCTGCACATCTTATATTTGTTTTTCCCCTCCCAAAATGAGCATGGTTGGAGAACTTCAAATTCTGGCAATATAGAATTTTCGCTCAATTTGTGCCTGTTATTATCTTCCGATTGCCACTAATGCGGCAGTTCCATTCATCTCCCTAGTTTGTTTACATGATCAATACAGTTAGTCGTCAGCACATGTCATTCCAAAAGGTTTCCTGTGTTCAGTATCACACTTCTCAAATGCTTCCTGAAATGTTTTTTCATGTGTTTCAGTCTACTAATCCGCATGGATCTCAATTCCAGGTAGTGTTTCAGGGGGTTTCCATTTCATGCTTCCAATTTCAACTTCATCAGTTTGTTTTCCACCTATGGGTTAAATTGAGTGTGTTTCCTTGCTTGGAAGGGGGAGAAATCTCTTGACTGTGTCTTTCTTTCTACCTGTCTCTTTTAGCCTTCTTTCCAAATTAGAATTGGTCAAACCAAAACATGACCAGAGAAGTAGGATAGGAAGTCCTTACAGGCCTGCTTGGATTAGATCCTCCATAGATCAAGTATAGGTAATCTGGCTTCTCCACCGTATGGTTTATCAATGTGTTAGAAACTACCTTTCACGACCAAGGTGGCTCAAATGAGATAACCTTTTTAACTGTGTTTATGGATGAGTGCAAAAATACAGAGCTTCAGTGATGATGACAAAAACCTTTTAACCATCGTTCCTCATCATTATAGCCCTCATTTTATTATATAGTTATGTAGTCTCTCTCTCTCTCTCTCTCTCTCTCTCTCTCTTTTCTTTGAACAAATCTTATCCACACATTATGCGGCCCATCGAGCTACGGGGCACACATTAGGATTAAGCAACTAATGAAGTAAATAGCCACCAATCAAAGTCTTAATCCTAATTCCTAGGCTCTTGTGAGTGGGGTTAGAATCTCCAATCATAGTTGGAGATGTAGAGTATCCCGCTCGGTTAATACAATAAGAGGACCCTGTGGAATCACCATATAAGGGTGTGAACCCTATTTCTGATATCATCATAAGATCTGCTTGATCCTGCCAAGAAGCCTGTTTGGGACTAGAAACTGATAAGAAAGCTCGGTTCATGTCGTTTCATTTGAGACTAGAAACTAGTATCAGAGCTCTGGATCCTGATCGAGGTTTTCCACATGCATGATAAGGCTATGATCCGATGATTAGAACATTGATGTGATTGCCCCACTATTTGTAGTAGCCATCTTAAAACTTACGCTTTACATTTAATGACAAAACATACGAGCGGGTTTTAAGATCTAATCATCTTATAAGACAATCAAATATACTGGATGGTATTAATTATCTGATCATCAAAGGTCATTAAAGTAACAGGCAAAATTGGAACTTTATTTGTGACATGTTTTATGGCCTCATGTTTAATATTCAGTGTATTTTTATTTTTTATTTTTACCTAGATCCTAAATCATACTTTTTTGCATCTAGTAAGCTAATGAGACTTACAATTCTGCCACATATTCATTCTATTTTAATAGTTTTTTTGATAATCTTACAATAAGTGTAGTATTTTAGGTTGAACTATATGGGCCTACGTTGAACATCACATGGTCAGATGATCATAGCCACCAACTTGGGGACTTCGATATTTGTGCTGTTATAAGCGTGCAAATATTTTTTTTTTTGCTTAGAAATATAAGCATGTTATTATCCTACATATCTCCCGTTGGCTATCCTAGAGTCAACTTTTTTTCTTTTTCCGTTTTTTTTTTTTTTTTTTTGGTCAAGAAGGGTGTGGATTGTATTGATCAGCAACTTGAAATGGTATCACAGATGCACATGGCCCGAAAAAGAAAAAAAGCACAATGTTAAAAATGTTTTCATGTGCCGACTCATAAAAACGACCCAGGCCGAGTAGAGTATGTTGTGTGGGCACATGCTTTGGGTCCCGGCGGTGTCCCACCCCAAGGGGTGTGTAAAGTAGTTAATTTGCCACAGTTCGAAAATGCGGGGGGCATTTTGGATGTAACAACTTGAGATAGACCAGTTGGATCAAACGATCTTAACCCTGGTTTTTTAAGCTTTTATAGTTTAATGACGGTTTGTCCGTCCAAGACAAGATAAGAGTTAAAAGAGAGTACTTTAAAACTTAGCAAAATGATCGAAATGCAACGAATTTGGAGATGTATAAAGAAGCAAAAAGCAAAACCAAAAAGGCAGTTAATGAGGCCAAGACAAAGGCATTTGAGGAGCTATATAGGCGACTTGACACTAAGGAAGGCGAAAGAGAGATATTCAAGCTCGCTAAAGCCAGAGATAGGCGGACCAAGGACTTAAACCAAGTTAAATGCATTAAGGATGATGATGAAAAGGTATTAGTAAAGGAAGAGGAGATAAAGGAGAGTTGGCAGAGCTACTTTTACAAGTTATTTAACGAAAGCAGTAGTAGTGACATACAATTGGGGCAGCTTACCATTTCTATAGAAGAATCGAATCATATGTTCTATAAGAGAATTAGTAGGGAAGAAGTTATAGAAGTACTGAAAAAGATGAAGAATGGGAAAAGTGTTGGGGCAGATGGTATCCCTATTGAGGTCTGGAGGTGCTTAGGGGAATGGCATAAGTTGGTTGACAAAGCTTTTTAATGTAGTGCTAAAGAGTAAGAAGATGCCTGATGCATGGAGGAAAAGTATTCTTATACCCATATACAATAACAAAGGAAATATTCAGAACTGTGCGAATTACCGCGGGATTAAATTGATGAGCCATACGATGAAATTATGGGAAAGAGTTATTGAGAGAAGACTAAGAAGAACAACAAACGTTTCAGAGAATCAATTTGGTTTCATGCGTGGGAGATCAACCATGGAGGCTATCTTTCTCCTGAGGAGGTTAATGGAACAGTATAGAGAAAGTCAGAGATATTTACATATCGTGTTCATTAACTTGAAGAAGACCTATGACCAGATTTCTAAGGAGATTCTATGGGGAGTACTGGAAAAGAAAAGAGTGTGTATCGCATATATTTAGGCGATAAAGGATATATATAAGAGAGTCGTGACATCTATAAGGATGACTGGCGGAGAGATTAAGGAGTTTCCTATCACAATTGGTCTACACCAAGGCTCAACGTTAAGCCCGTACTTATTTACCATAGTTATTGATGAGATTACAAGACATGTTCAGGATGAGGTGCCGTTGTGTATGCTATTTACAGATGACATTGTTTTAGTGGATGGGACGAGAGAATGAGCGAATGCTAAGCTAGAAGTGTGGCAAAAAACATTAGAGACAAAAGGGTTTAAGCTAAGTCGATGCAAGACGGAATATATGGAATGCAAGTTTAGTCAAAGTAGAACACTTGGTAACATAGAAGTAAGTTTGGGCACACAAAAGATTGTAGAGAAAGAAAACTTTAGGTACCTTGGATCGATGGTGCAATATGATAGAGGGATTGATACTGATGTAAGTCACAAAATTCAGGCCGGGTGGACTAAATGGAGGAGTGCTTCGGGGGTCTTGTGTGATCGGAAAGTCCCCCTCAAGGTTAAAGGAAAGTATTATAAGGTGGCGGTAAAACCAGTGTTGTTATACGGATTAGAGTATTGGGCAGTAAAGTATAATCATGTTAATAAGATTGAAGTTGCGGAGATGAGAATGCTAAGATGGATGTGCGGGATCATAAGGAGAGATATGATTAGGAATGAGGAAATTAGGGGCAAAGTAGGAATAGCACCGATTGAAGATAAAATGAGAGAAAATCGACTAAAATGGTTCGGCCATGTTAGAAGGCGTCCAACGGAGGCACTTCTTAAAAGGTGTGAAAGCATGGAGATTGGCAGGAGTAGGAGAGGGAGAGGGAGGCTCAAGAGAAGTTGGAAAGAAACTATTAAACATGACCTTGCCTATATGGATCTAACAGAGGACATGGCCCTAAACAAATTTGATTGGCGTCGTTAAATCCATATAGCCAACCCAACCTAGCGGGAAAAGGCTTGGTTTGGTTTGATTTATAGTTTACCGACGGTTTATAAATTCTTGTGAAGAAAAATCTGACTATGACTATCCTATAAATTCATAGGACACACAGCCAGATTATCATTATCCTGATGAGAAAGCCAAGGATGATTGAATGTGAATCAATGTCAGCATAGGTTTTTGTGAAAGAATTGATGATCTCATGATCATTATCATTAGTGGCCACTTTTTGAAAAGAAAAAAGAGAGATCTACAATGTTCATCTCCGAGAAGCGGATGTGTACTTCTCATGGGTTGGATCGGGTCCGGATAGAAAAAGCCCAAATTTGGGAGGCCAGGTCCAGTTCAGGTCGACTGACCCATTGGGTGGCCGTTAGAATCGAACAAACCGAAAACTGTCCGCCGTACAAAGATTTTGCTAGAATCCGTACCGAACTAGGTGAAATGGCTACTTTGCCCATTCCCCCCCAATTCCTGCCTCTGCTCCACTCCAATTCACTCTTTTTGGAATTACCAACTTCTGCCATTTCCCTCCATCTTATGGCATTGAAGTGGGGCCCATAATGAAGGTGATGGTCTGCTCATCAGAGCAGGATTGGTGTAGCTGGTGTAGCTTGTAACATCTATTCTATAAAGGATTTTGACTGACGGCTGCTTTTAAACCTGAAATTTTCATTTGAATGGTCAAAATTTTAGCCTTTCCTATGGAGCTATTTGTACATCAAAGGTGTTGGAAATATCGCATGGGCCTAATATATTGCATATTGGAACATGTGTGATACCGTATTGCCCTAAATGTTGCATGAACAACTCAGTGGGAATTTGGTAGACTTCGACCGTTGTTGGGCGAATTAATGTCAAGTCTAAAGATAGTTGTTGAACTTCCAATACAAGAATTTAATTTTCCTTTTTTTTTTTAATGACATACATGAATGTGTATTCAGAGACGAACTATCCCGATCGATCACTATATACACACATGCACGCACACGCACACACAACACACTAGTTAATTGTGTTCTTGCATTGGTCACTCTAATTGGTTTTTCACTTTGGTTGAAGCAAATTCTAAGGAACAATTAATTTAGTGGAGGGCATACTATATAAGTGGCTTAAAACAAAGTTGAGTTGAGCCCTTGGTTCAAGGTGAAGTTGTTGGTTTTCATATATATATATATGGACATCTATATATGATCCTATCTCTAAAAAGTTTTCTACAAGGTACCTATGTTCAAAACATTAACATTTTATATCTCCAGAAAGTATATAAATAACATCACAGTACTTAATTCTTGGAGAAAATCTCAACATGTTCAAATTCCCAATAACTTCCATCTTTCTTTATAAAAATTGGTTAAAACAAGTTTAGTAGTGAGTAGTGGTGGGAGCTACTCAGGTTGACCACTATGGGTTATATTCATGGGCACAACTTGAACTTAATTCATGTAATTTGGGTTAGAAACTTGACTCAAATGTGAAATTTGGATTACTTACTCAGGTTATTCAAGCTCAAGCTTAGGTTTTAATACAGATTGTTTACTTTACTTTGAGTAAAGTAAAATTTTAATAAAACCCGAACTTGACTCTTGTATTATTTGGGCTAGAAACTTGACTCAAAAGTGAAAATTGGGTTACTTTAGTTAAGTTTGGTTGGGCTTGAGCTTAGATTTTGATGTCAATGTGGGATTGTGTTGAAATTATTTTTATGTTCTAGCTACCTTTATATATGGGCCATGTGAGTTATCTATGGAATCCCACCAAATCCCAAGCATGTAACCTAGACCGAAGAACACAACCATGGGAATACTTTTTAGAGGATGGTTTATTGTCACCACCACTTCTAAAATTGGCTATCAAAGATCAGGCACACCTAGATTTATGACAGTTAAGGGGGATTGATATGCATTTTTTAAGCATAACAAAAAGTCTAAATGTCCCGAATTCGGGACCGAATCACAGCTATGAACAATGAGGACATTTGACTTTTGGGGGAGTGGGAGAGAGAAAAGGCATGAGTGTTATGTTCTGTCCCAAATTCGGGACCGAATTCGGGACATATTGCACAACTGTAAGTATAATAGTAGGCACCACATGAGCATATGATCTAATTGTTATGACCATCTATTTAAACATTGAAGAAGTTGTTATAAATTGATAGTATGATCACCAAATCTATAATTTTTTTTTCCAGCCCAAATGGAAGCCGGGTAAACTCCCTTGTAGCCCCAGTGTGGTAGTGCAGTTTCGAACCCACAACCTTCAGATGCAAACCGTGGTCCTAAACCAACTGAGCTACCCCTAGGGGTACCAAATTTTTAAAAGATGTCCATCAAAATCGTCCCAAATATAGGCCCTAAAGAGTTTAACTATGTATAAGTTCCTCTCTCTAATCTATACTCAAATTTAAAGCCCTTTCTCTCTCTAGACTATATTCTAATATTACAAGATGGAGCACCCCACACATGCTGATGTAATTAGAGCTTAAAATTCATGGGGTTGGCACCAAAAATGAATTAATGATTTTTTTCAACTAATCATAAAAACAGACTTATCACAATGTACTATACTATACATACTTAGATATAAAAAAAAAAAAAAAAAAAAAAAGTCATATACCAATTCACATATTACCCATACTCAACATAAAAACAGTCTTATCCCTAAACACCTACACTTCATAAAAGCAGTCTTATCCCAACCTACCATATTTTTTTAACCTTAACAAAAAATAAAATAAAAAAAAAACAAAAAAAAAAAACAGACTGCTAATTTAAGCTATACTTTCCAAAAACAATTTAATATTATAATAAGCTTTACTAGTCTAATAATAGGTATGAACAATTATATGGAAAATCTTCAGAAGATTTAGCCTCATGTCATACAGCTCATCCTCACTTGTCTTTTGAACCATTGAACCGATCTCTAAAAGGTTAATTTTAGTATTCATTAAAGTTTAAATACACGAAGCTTTCCAATATTGTTCATGCACATATGAATGCATATTCAAATTTGAATTAAAATGGTTAACCTGAACCCTAAAAATACCATGCCAACTTCCGTTTAGGGATTGAGTTGAGTGGTGGAGCACCTAAGGTTGCGTACAACTCCCCACACACATGACTTGTGTCAACCAAAAATAACATTTGGCTAACTTATTTAGTTTGGTCAAGCTCAATCTTTGATTTTGATATCCAAGTGAAACTTCATTGAATTTAGTTTTACCTTTTGGTCACTTTAAAAAATTAAATAAATTTATACACATAATATTACATAGAAGATATTGTAGTATACATCCAAAACAAACAAAAAATTATTCTTTAATTTCACATATCGTAAAAAAAAAACCCTCAAATCAGACCTAAAAATTGAGGCAGTCCATCAAACCTTACTCCGCGAATTTTATATGATCCAACTCTATGGGGCCGACTTGGGCCACCTTTAACCAATACAACTCTTTTCACGCTCTTATATCCTTACCATGATTTGCAATTATGCTCAATTTTTTGTTCATCGTAAATTAAATCCCAAAAAAAAAAAAAAAGAATATTTATCGGTTAAAGAAAACGTTAAAACTTTAATACGTTAAATTAAGGGTTAGAATAATCCGATGGGGCCAATTTACCCCTTCCACCGTAAATAATTGGAATCGAGCTATCAATCCATCCATCTAAATGGGCCCCACACATTATAGGGTTTATTGATGATCCTAGTCCTCCTACAAATACAGTAATACCACACCTCTTTTTAACTTTCATATTAAAGAGTGAGCAAATTCCGAATCGGTGCTCCCGCTTTTTACATTTCGAAAAGTTAGTCCCTATACCTCCGTTTTTCTTCCCGTCTTCTTCCATCTCCGAACTTCTATTTCCCGTCCGTCTGTCAAAGAGCTCTCTCTGTGTCTTTCTCTCCGGTACTCTGAATGTAGACTTGCAGACCCAGTGGCACGAACCCGTAATTCTATCCAACCCCATGCCCCCTTTCACCGCCCCCCTCGTTCCCCTTCCCCTTCCCCTTCCCTCTCTCTTCTTTAAAACGCGCTTTCCGTGTCACACTCTCTCTCCCTCCTCACTCCACTCCCAATTCCGACATTCAAACAAACACAAAAACCACCACTCCATACACATCCCATCCACCTCTAATCACTCTAGGCTTCTACTTCTAGGGCTTTCCAGTCATGTCTCGGACCAACTTCCAGCCGTTGATTCCCTCTGACCCACCTCAGGATGATCAGAACCAGAACCAGAACCAGTTCTCCCAGGCTGCAGTCATTGGCGGATTCATGGCCCCAGTCGGAAGTGACCGAGGAGACTTCTTGACCGCCGCGCCTGTCGCTGGACTTGGCGTCGGAGCGGCGGCAGATGTGGAGGATTTTGATGGCTCGAATCAAACTGTGAACTTGAAGGGGGCTGGCGTGGGCCCGCTGGTGATAACTTACAATGAGAGCGTGTTTCAGTTCCCGTCTATCGAGCCGGACAAGGTCTGGAATTGGTTATATTCAATCCTGCTGTTTTTTGTGTCTAGAATGATTAGAACGCGTGTATATATGTTTTGTTTTGTATGGTTTGATGTTTGTGGATTCGGCGGATTCTTTTGATTGAGAGATTTTTTTGTTGTTGTTGTTGTTGTTGTTTGAGTCTCTGCTTGGATGGTGATTGTGTTGCAGAGATTTGTTATTTTGTTTCTTGTGTTGGATAGGAAGATTGATTTTGTTTTTCTTGTTGTTTTTTAAGTTGTTTGGAGATTTCAGGGGCAGCTTTAACTTGTAACTCAGATAAATAGATATCATTTCATGTTTAGAACTGCAGATTAGAACTCCTTCATCAGACCCTTGATTGATGGAATAAGGCTCTACTGCTGATGCTGGTGATGGTGATGGTGATGGTGATGGTGATGATGATGATGGTGATTTTAGCCTGATTGTGATAGTTAGCTCCAAATGAGGGCGGCTCATGATTTTCTTAGTGGATTTAATTTTCTTAGGGATGTTAAACCATGTTTTTTTTTTTTTCTCACACAGGATCCTTAAACTTAAGAGTTAAGAGGAATATGGATCTCCAAATGAGGGCCAGCTCATGATATTAAACATTTTTAATAACAGTTCATATTTAGAATTGCAGATTAGAACTCCTTCATCAGACCCTTGATTGATGGAATAAGGCTATGATGGTGGTGGTGGTGGTGGTGATTTTAGCTTGTGATTTTTATTTTTATTTATTTACTGATTGTGATATTTAGCTCCAAATGAGGGCGGGTTCATGATTTTTTTGTTGGATTCAGTTTGCTTAGGGATGTTAAACCATTTTTTTTTTTTTTTTGCCCACACAGGATCCTTAAACTTAATAGGAATAAGGATCTCCTGCTTGTAGAAAATATGAGCAAAGATCTTGTGTTTGGATAGACTCAAAACTATGCTTCATGGATCCTTTGAAATGTGCAACATGCTTTCTCTGGACATTTCTCTGTAATGACACTTTGTCGGATTCTTCATGGATTCTTCTATCACCAATTTAAACATTTTTTTCTTATAGTTGATAAAATATTACTGTTTGTTTTATTCTTTTGAGATTTAACTTAAGTATTGAAATACTTTTTTTTTTTTTGAAATGGTAACTTGTATTAATCAAAAGTTTTACAGTATAAAAGGACTATACTGAGAAGCGGCTGGGGAGGGCCCCAGAAAAATAGCCACCGCCCAAAAAAGAGAGAAGCTAAAACAAAAAAGGCAGACTGCATGTGATTTGAAATACTTATTACTTAATCATTAATTATTTAATAGGATTTTGTTATTTTTCATTTGTTTTAGCTTTGCATGTGATTCGAATTCAAAATAAGCATTTACTAACATTTTCTGAAATAATATGCTGAATCCTCAGATCCTTTTTTTTTTCTTTTTCTTTTTTGGATTTCTCAAATTGGACATCTCATACTAATATCAGACTTCAACACGCTTGCCCGTGCTCATGCAATGAAGTTTCAAAAGAAGGAAATATATGGAAATCAAGTTGAGCAGTTCTTACAGCAGGGAAGAACTTCAACTTCGTCTGCTGTTAACCTTCTTCTGCAGGAAGTCAAGTTCCATATTAAGAGAAAAGTTGACTCCAAATTTCACTTGATGGCCTTTTAGGGCTAACTGGATGTTTGACTCCAACCATCAGTATTTGATTTAAATTGATAACCATAGAGTGCCACAGTGAGATAGGTTTCACTTTCAAATAAAAAAAAAAAAAGAATGAAGGGCTTGAAGACAATTTTGTAATTTGGATTGCTGCACAGTAAGCAAGCTTGAGATGTTGTGTGATCAGCTAGTTCTATTTCAATTAAAGGGCTTTTTTGGTTGTTGTTGTTGAAAGAAAACTGTTGGATATATGCATATACATAAAAGATGCTCACCTTGGGCCATGCTAATAATGGGGGAGGTGGAGATGGAAAGATCTTGATGACACCTAGCGTGTGCAAAATATCAATTCCATCAAATCTTCCTAACCCCTTGATCTATGGCCCCTAAGTTTAATGGTTTTGAAAGGTATCTTCTTTTACTTTTGGATGTCAAACCAACAGTGAGTTACAGTTGGATGAGTGTGAAATTTGAGCTTGCGGCGGTTCACTTGGGGATTGGGGGCATGTAGATTGTTCATAGGTGGGCCAAGTGCCCCCAAAATAAGCCTACTTGGTTCTCACTTGAATATGTGTGATGTGTGTATAAGCACTAAACCATTGAGGAAGTAGCTGAGAATGTGAAACTTGTCCTGTCAGGATGTTACACTGTAATTATATTTCGGGTGACATGCCCTCTCTATTCTCTCTATCTTTCAATGGTAATTCCAAGAGATGTCTCGTACCTTAATGTCAATGTCATGTAATCTCTTTAAAACACATTTTAATCTATTCATGGTAAATTACATTCATGTTTCTCTCATTACAACTCCTAAGTCAATGGCAAGTCCATTATCAGGTGAGTTGTACGACCCTCTTTGGCATTCTATTCATAAAGAAACAGTATCCTGAATAATCATGGGACAAATGTTATTTCAGATCAATGTTGACAACATATTTCTTGCTGTCTTAAAGCTGGAAGTTGAAAGTGGGGTATTCTGTGATTTTTCATATTGCTCGCGTGAAGTTTCCAGGGCAGTATTCTTCTTGAGTAGGAACTTGCACCTGACCACACAGTAAAATTAGATAGGTTGACTCTGATAATCCAATTGTTCAGCTGCATGGTAGCAATTTCTGCCTTTGACCATCAGTTTACAGTGGCCTTTGACGCTACTTCATTGTTTCAGACTTCATTGTCCCCAATACTAGAAGATATTTACCATACTGCAGCTATGTTGTGTTGTGAACTGGCTGTTTGATGCAAGCACAAGATATCAAGATGACACCATCAATTTATCTGACACCTCAATAATTATCCCTCTTTGACCCTATCTTTAATGGTGGAAGGTGAATTGATGTATGTGGCTCATCTCTTGAATTCTTTCCGTCCCCTGTGTGCTGTGTAATCTTGATCTGCAGTCACATCTTTCAAAGAGCCACTCAGTCAACCCATTTCTGGCCAGATCACTCTAGATGCATGCAGTCATGATTCCAGTTCCAAGCATATACTTTACTCAATGCTTTTTTTTTTTTTTTTTTGTGTGTTTCTTTTTGGGTAAAAAAAAAAAAAAAAAAACACACAGAAAAGCATTGAGTAAAGTATATGAAAAGCATTGTGTTTTAGTTAAGTTCTTACTCCTGTTCCACCATGTCATCCTCCTCTGTCGCAACTTCATATTAAATGTCTTGTTGCTAGTCTCTTTTCTGGTAACTTCCTATTTTACATCTATATCCCCTATTTTATTTTCCATGATTTTTTTTTTGGAGAATAATCATTTGGTTGGAACTATGTGATTGAAAATAAGTTGTATCAAAAGAAGTAGAAGAGGGAGTCCTATAGTAAAATGGCCAAAATTTTTTTTTTTCCTCTTACTTTCTTGGTATATCTTCTGAGGCTTTTGGGCTCTAATTTTGGAAGATCAAAATCACTTTTTTCTAGAAGATCTCAGCATTCAAATATTGAAGGTACTGTAACTACTGTTCATCTGACAAAATGATATTTAAACCAGACCGCCTACTGTTACTTAAATTCATTCTAAATGGCTAAAATCCAAGTGGCTTAAATTCACAGCACATAATTTTCCATTTTTAAATTTTCAATCATTTGGTATGAACTTTTAAGGATTCCTGGGGTTCTAGAGTGCGACTTGGTCCAAGTCGGCGGAGTATATTTGACTCAAGGCAGACCAATCACACCTGCCCCCACAAACAAAGACTTCAAGTGTTGCAAGTGTCAAAACCTCGGGTGGAGTTGGTATTCTTCTGGTCTCTTAAAGACACACAATAAGAATTGATTGCGCTGTTTGTAAGTCTCAAACACATTGGAGTCCAATGATCTTAAGTCTGTTGATTGGGCAGCTAGACTCGTGTTATCATTTTATATTTTTGAATTGTTAGCCATGAGATGGGCATTTAATTTTTGTGTTTCTTTATTTTATTCATTTCTTCCTCCTTTCATATGATAAGACTTTTTAAACTTCTAATTCTTTTTTTCTAGAAAGACCATTATATATATATATGTGTGTGTGTGTGTGTGCGCGCTCGCGCATAAATGTATATATATTTTTGAACTGGCGAATACTCACACCCGCATGCACACCCTACCCAAGTCCCTCACCGTCAATGCTACAACCTTGGATCTATTCCTGGCTATTTCTGTGGAGGGGAGGTGCATTGCCACCGAGATACCAGTGGCTTGGCAGAAAGAAAAGGAAAATCATTATATGTTAACTTCATCTTCTATGTTTTCATTGTGACTTCTTATTTTTATTTTACCCTTTTCCGGATTTCCAAAGTTGTTTTCAATTGTTTGGAATCAAATATCCTTTTTATTTTGTTTCTCAATTAAACATTTTATAGTAATAGAAATCAATACAACTTATGAAATTGGATTTTCTATTTTGCATTTGATCTTTTTAATTTTCTTTTATTATACCATATAAATTTTCTTCAGTTTCAACTTTTCAAAAAAGTTTGATTATAATCAACATTTTATTATATTCTGTTTTTATTTAGCTTTATCTTATTTTACATTTCTCTTTTATTGAAATTTACTAAATGGTTTTTCTTTTGAACCGTAATATAGCCTGAACCCGCAACCTCGGCAACAATGATCACCTTCCAATTGTGCTAAGGGCTCTTGTCACACTGTTCTTACCATATCTTTTCTTCTCCAGTTTTTAACATCAATTTTGTTTTATTATTGTTATTATTTCTCATTTACATTTTTAGTTTCTTTATACCATATTTCTAAAGCTTCAAAACTCTTCTCCTTTATGTTCGATTACATTTTCATTGTTAAGATTTTTAGTATATTATGTTCTCTTTTCATAGTACCACAAAGAGGTTCATCATGATACTTTGGCTTAACAGTTAGTGAGGATACTGAGATTGAGGAAGATATAGAACATAGGATAAAATTGGGATGGTTGAAGTGGAGACCTACTTCTGGAGTGCTTTGTGATCGGCCCATTGCCAACAAGATTGAAGGGAAACTTTTACACGATGATGATTAGGCTAGCTATAATATATATAGAGCAAAATATTGGTCAATCAAGAAGCAACATGTGCACAAAAATGACTGTGGCGGAGATGAGAATGTTAAGATGGATATGTGGTAAAACTAGGAAAAGATAGAATTAGAAATGAGTACTTTTGGGTGCATTTAGGGGTAGCATCAATCGGGGATTTTGAGATGGTTTGGGCATGTCCAATGAAGGCCAGCAACGACACCGTTGAAGAAAAGTTTTTCTATGTAGGTCGATGGCCCACCAAGGAAAAGAGGTAGGCCAAAGAGGACATGGGTAGAAGTAGTAAGGATAGATATGAAAAAGTGCAACCTATCCGAGTAGTTAGCTCAGGATAGATAGGAATGGAGAAACAAAATTCACGTAGCTGATCCCAACATAGTTGTGACAAGGCTTTGGTGATGATGATGGTGATGATGTTCTCTTTTCATAGTGTTTTATCACCTTTTCACCAATGTCAGATCTTTTCACTTTTGTGACAGGCATGTGCATTACATGCATGGTTTAAATAGTGGCAGCGGAGGGTGTCTTAGGTAGCCTACGGAAGCATTATGTTGAGACAATATGTAGGTCGCAGCTGTCGTGAATTGTCCCGGCGTGAATATTAGTTACACCCTAAATATCTAAAAAGAACAAGAAAATATTGAAGAATGTTCAAATTCTAATGTCCAAATAGCAATGATGCACCCCCACAGCCATATAGGTCTTGTATCACTGTTCTAGCTTAAATGCTGAATCTGTTAATGAATCAAATGTGTTCTAAGCAATTTAATGTTGTTTTAAGCTTGCCTTTTTTTATAACTGCATATGTATGAGCTTTTTAAGCAGGTTTTTTTGGTGTGTGCACATCCGCATGTATTGTCTCCACGTGTTCTTTTTTTAATCCACAAATGCAGTCTCTACTAGGTCCCATAAAGTAAATCTCACGAAGAGATCCACACTATAGGAGAATGTTCTCTTACGAGTCGACTGCATGTGCAGTCCAGCTCAATGGGGCCCACTTGGGCCTACCCTTGATTGGTGCAGCCCCTTTCATACTTTTTCCATCCAATGATCTGGCATCAAGACCAATCTTACAATCATTGAACCTTCACTTGCGGTTGGATTAAATCTAAAAAAAAAAAAATCCATAGCAAAGACGCCATTAAATTTTTAGGCTGTTACATCAAGGGCTAGGATTATCTGGTGAGGCACATTTTCACACTCCCCCTTATCCAGAAGTAGATCTTTCCATCTGCCTCCTCCCATTGAATTACTTGGTTTTGAATTCTTAGGAATTCACATTAAAATGGATTCTAAAGGAGTGTTACATAGATGAAGAGTGAAGGCCTAAGATGTACACTAGAAGAGACACAACATCTCTTGGTAATTTACTAGGGCGATGATTAGGTAATTATTTCTTAACAAACGGGAGATCATTTGATGCCTCTTGTTGATATTACCTTTAATCCTTCACTTTTGACCCCTTCGATAGAAGGGCATTGTTTCAAAATTCAATACCTATTAAGCAAAAAGGGCCGTAAATGTTACTTTTTTGTGGAAAGAAAAATGAACTTTTTACTGCATTGGCCAATACTGGTAATGCAAGCCGACAAGGTTTCGACTATAAAATAGCATATTGGCAAGTGCCTCTATGCTGTACGTAGCAGTCAATATGTAGCATATTGGTGGTGGCAGTTATTTTAAACCATGATTGCACAGGTTTTATTGCGAGTTTATCTACATTACTATTCAAGCAAAAAGGCCCTTAGCTATATTTCATGCACTTTGTCAGTTTTAGCATGTATTGTCTGCATTTTCTTTATTCTCTGTTGATACTTTTATCAATTAAACTAAACTAGTAATTTTGTATCATTATTTTCCCACTTCCCAGCAACTCTTTCTTCTTTGACTCCATTTATTTGAAGAAAACTGAACTGTTGTGGGAATGTATGCCACAGGTCCAGGCAGTGCTTTTACTTTTGGGAGGGCGGGTAATGTCTTCTACTGTGCCTAGTGTGGTTGGATCCAGACATCTGAAGAGCATGGTATTTGAAGTTACATGCAAGTTCTTTATTATAGTTCTAGTGTTAATCCCACTATTTCTTTTGGTTTTCCTTAATTTTCAGGAAAAGGATGCACAGCGGCTCTCCAATGCATCAGTGAGACAAGCTTCTCTTAATAGGTTTCGTGAAAAACGAAAAGAAAGATGTTTTGACAAAAAGATCCGGTATGATGTCCGCCAAGAGGTTGCTCTCAGGTATGTGGATATTTATGCTTCTTATTGTAGTTATTCCAATGATGTCGTATGCAATATGAATGGGAACATAGTGAAATTTTCACCTGTGGGAATCTTGTATAAGAGAGGTGTGGGATTTTCAATCCCTGCTGTCCCACAAAGCTGGAACCCTCCACCACCCCCCACCTCCTGCTGAATTAAAGGCGGGGATCAAAATCCTGCATTGTAGTCATGTTGGACTCCTGTAGGAGAAAATACCCCTGTGGACAGAGACCTGCCTAAAAAATGTTTTGCTTAGTACGGTTTTGCTGATAATTTAATATATTGTATGCAAATGCAAGATAATTATTGAAGGATAGAAGTATGTGGCTAGCAACAATAAATATGATTTTTGCATTGCATATGGTGATTATCAACAGGAAAAAAAAAAAAAAAAAAACTCACTGACTTTGTTTCAGCTCTAAAGAGGTTAGCAGTTTCCACAGTGAAATGACTAGCATAAAATAATAAAATTGTTGGAACCAGTGCTACAACTCTTGTCATCAGAAATTTATCGGTTTGGGAAATTACCTGGTTATTTTCGAACTTCTTGTTTTTCTCAGGATACTATTAGGGAAAGGTGCAGAAAATGAAATTAATTCTTAAAATTAAGACTACAAAATTGGATGAATATTGAAAAGTGCTGAGGCCATTGCTTACTCCCCCTTCTCAACCTGTATATTGTTTGTTCTGGAAACACGTCTTCCTAATTTTCCGAATCCCCCTTAACAGCAGAAATAGAAAAGAAAAAAAAAAGAAAAAAAAAAGAAAAACACTAGTTCACTCACTAATAAAGCATCCATTGCTTTATGGTTAAAGCTCCCAACTCAACATTGGGAAATTTGTAGCTTCGATTCCTGTTGGTAAGGTATAATCTATGATGCACGGATACTTCAAAATGGGCAACATATCGTGCCTTATCACATCCCTACTGTATCCATGCCGTATTTGGGCATCATTGGGCATAATTACTAAGATGTAAATCTCTCAAATATTGCCAGCATGGTTATGTTGAGCATATCATGCGTCTGCATTAATGCAAAGTCATTTTGAGCCTCTCATGTGTTACCCTAATGCCTGGTTTGGAAACAAGAATCTTACTCATTAAGAGGCAATTCAACACATCATCCTGTAGTAGATACTAATGCTACAATTAAGCATTAGTAATTAGTTTTTTTTTTACGCATTAATGAATCATTTTAAGTATCAAAGCATTTGTGGTAAAGACAAGATGAAATAATTACTATTAAATGCTTGTGCAACTGTAGTAAATATCACCAATTACGATAATGAGGCATTCCGAGTTTTCTTATGGATTTTAGGTGCCTATATTTTCTTATATATCTCAAATTTTTCATTAATATCATGATATTTTAAATTCCAGCAGTTTTCTAAAAAGATCACATATTATCAGGAAGTTAGTGTTTTATGATAATATCATGATTAATTCAAAACTTTATCAATATTTTTTACACTGTCTAGACACCTCGGGACATAATGAATGCATTGAAGAGAGCTTGTGGGATAGTGATAGTCTTCACGTGCCTTATTCTGTATTGACTACTTTAAAAGGTGATGCTGTAATGTATGTTACATGACTAACCTGTTTTTTACAACGAGGCATTCCGAGTTGTTTTCTTATGGATTTTAGGTGCCCATATTTTCCTTATCTATCTCAAATTTTGCATTAATATCATGATATTTTAAATTCTGGAAGTTTTCTAAAAATATCACTATATTATCAGGAAGTCAGTGTTTTATGATAATGTCATGATTAATTCAAAACTTTAGCAATATTTGTGACACTGTCTATACACCTAGGGACATTATGCATGCGTTGAAGAGAAAGCTTGTGGCATAGTGATACTGTGATAGTCTTCATGTGCCTTATTCTGTATCGACTGCTTTACATAATGCATCACTAACCTGTTTTTCTTTTTCTATGTTGAATGGTATTATATTATTCTATGTTGAATGGTATTATATTACTGGCCTTGTCTGTTAATGGATGTTACAAACCAGATCTTAGTTGGTATCTCTAGGTAGCATTTAAATGGTTGACTGTAATCTCCTTATCTCCCTGTTCGATCTCAACATGGTTTCAGCGTGCTGATTTATCTCATATCAAGTTATGGTTTTTGATCAATGGTCTCTGAACTAGGATCTATCGTAATTATCTGGGAAACTGCAATCATCTTACTTCACACGTGTGCACAAAAGAAAAAAGAAGAAGCTATGATCATCTCAGAACTGTCTTTTTCTCTGGTCAAACCTAGTCATGCCTCATCTGACAAACTTATATTTATACGTGCCACTTAGAAGCCAAGTTGGATAGATAGGAATGGAGAAACAAAATTCATGTCGCCAACGCCAACATAGTTGGGACAAGGCTTTGATGATGCGAAGTTATTCATATGTTGGTTTGGCCAGTGAGAACAGAATTTAAGCTTCTGATAAGTTTCTGCTTCTTATATGGAGTCATGAATTCTTTTTTCTTACCCATTTCGAACTTTAGGGATGACAGCATTATGATCTCATGCATGTAACATATGTACGTTGTATGAAGTCATAAAATACTCTGTATCGAAAATGTACAAATTTCGATGTAATAATAACTTGTGTCAGTTAAAATTTCATATTTTATGTTAAGAATCAAATTTAGTGCAACTGGTAGAGTAGTGAAAGTTAATTTCATCTTTACCTTGTCTCTTTTACCTTAAACCTGTTGAAGAATTGTAGACCTTTCTAAATTATTGATACAAGTTGCATATTGGGTCTTCAAGTGGAGTTTAGTTAAAACATTGCGAATGATTCTTGCTCGCCTTCCCTTTCTCTCACAGTCCAAAAGTGCTGTTTATGACTTAATGATGCGTGTGATCTGAATGTTCCTTTTCAGCCTATATGAATAGTATTTTTGTCTTCTGAAAGAAAGTGAAATAATGAAACCTTGTTTGAGTGTGAGTGTGTTGTGTATTTTGTACATACATACTCCCGAATGTACCACTGATGGTTTATATGTACCTTGAATTGCTAGAGTTTTTTTTTTTTCACTTGATGTTGATATGTCTATTTAGGATGCAACGTAAAAACGGACAGTTTGTACCTAAGGAAACAACTGAGGAAGTGGTATCAGCTTCTTCTGGTTTCAATTCTTCTGAGAGTTTGCAAGAAAATACTCGTCAAATAACTGAGTGAGTTCCTAGCTGACCTTGTGTGATCGCTTGAAAACCAGAGAAAAGTTCCTTCCTTTTCTTTGCTAATGCTCTACTAACCCAATGATTTGTTATGTTTTTTCATGAATGAAAACAAGCTTTTCAGTTCCATTTGTGGTTTTGTTATACCTTTTTATGGTACTTTGTAATGCTGTCTTGTATGTGCAGATGTCAACATTGTGGCACTAGTTTGGCGTTCACTCCAATGACGCGTCGGGGGCCATCTGGCCCAGCAACTCTATGCAATGCATGTGGTCTAACATGGGCAAACAAGGTATGTATATGTTATTGGACCAAACACCATCCCAGAATTCTCTCTTCAGTGTTAGCACTTTTGCCTATTTAATCTGAATATCTTGTCATTGCTTTGGGTATATTTTGTGTATGGAGTTTGTCAAAGACTCTTTACTGGATCTATTATTGTCAAGCTCTCCTAGTACACCTGCTTAGCTTAACTTTGGTTTTGATTGCTTAAATGATAAAACCTCTACTTGTAAATTGTTTTTGCTTATCTTTTTTAACTGGCAATGGCATAGTTGGAAGGTGCTTATTGTTGCAACCATAATAAGGTCGTGGTTTTGATTCATGTTACCTATCTGAAAAGAAGGGATGAAACCTCCAATTTTAAAGCTTTTTATTCTTTTACGTTTGGATTCTGTGAATACCGAGCATGATGTGCTTGTTATCTTTCTATGATTCTGCATGAGATATAAACAGCATTTGGTCATGAAATTAAGCTTCTTAATACCATCTTTGAAATCCATATGTACCATCAACCACTTTTTTTTGCACTTCTGTGGGTTCCAAATTGGTAACCCAAGATGTTCATCTTCTTTATTGGTCTGATAAACCCTTAGATGTTTTTTTTTATATTCACATCTTAAATCTTCATATATTTTGAGAAATTTGTGAAAGTCGTCCAGAAAATGCCAACATATGATCTGATTTTCTGCACTTTTGCCAGCTCCCAATCATGATCAAAACCGTTTAATATTTTTCTATTAATGACAGGCATCAAAACGTTCAGTTTCATATCTCAAGAAATTTCATAGTTTTTAAGAAATTTGTGAAAAAATCCAAACCCATCTAAGACCATTGGATGTACTGTTTACTCATGTGAAAAGGGTGCTTCCAAAAAAAAAAAACATGGTAATGTGTTTCACATATGTAGCATTTGCATATGATAAGGTTACATATGAACCCTTTACACGTCATCTTCATCAAAGCTTTGTCTTGACTATGTTTGCCATTCCAGTCTATGCAAGGCCAAATCCTCGGATAAGTTGCACTTTTCAAATCTATCCTTACTACTTCTAGTTGTATCGCTTTTAGCCTACCCCTTTTCCTTGAGGAGCCATTTTCATCTCCCATGCATAAAAGACAAACAACCCCTTAACTTCTACAGTTCTATTCCTTTCATTGCCCAACTCCCATTTTCCTACAATTAAGCATGTTTAGTTGCTGTAAACAGAAGCATGTGTTTGGCTCTATTAAAGTCCCAAAGAGGTTTTACCCTTTTTATATATTCAATTTCTTTCTTAATCGAAGTTGGATCATTGTATTCTACCTTGGATTTGTGTTGGGTACTGGTCCATCTTCGGTAAAAATAATCGGGTCCTGTTTCAACCCATTATGATGGGATATCAAGACTTCTAGAAGCGATTTATACTTAGAGATTTGTGTATAATATATGACATGATATTTTACCACAATTTTTAATGACTATTTTGATATTGGAAGACTACTATTATGTTATAAAGGGAAAAAAAGAGGAAAAACTAAATACAGTATCCTAATTATCTCTTTCCTAGCAGGTTTTAGACTGTTACTGCTGAAAGGTAGTTCTATCCTATACATAAACTGTTATTTGCATGACTTGCATGGCTTGGTTAGTGGGCAGCATGGAATAATTGTTGATTTGAATGAGTCTTGGCTATGTGGACACGTTCAAGCTATTCAGTTGTTTTGTTTAGTTATTGAGTCTTAGTTACTGGGTCCATTTCTCTGTTGTTTAGTTGCTATTTTATAGGTAGTTTGTTTCTAGTAGATAGGATGTGGGTTTTCCACATTCCAAAGCACATTGTAAGATGCTTCTAAGAGAAAGTAGGCTGCAATGAATAAAAGTATCTGCAATTTTATGAAATTTCCTTGGGAGGCTGGTTTCCCTCGAAGAAAACCAACAGTCATTGCATTTTCTGCACTTCCCTCTCTCCTTTTCTTACTCAAAAACTTCACTTCCAAAATAGCTAAGGGCAAGAGAGGCCGGGGTTGAGGAACCCATTCCCTTCCTGAAGTTCATCAAGACCCAGAAACCCATTCTTTAGAAGTGCCACATAACATAAACTATGAGTTCTCTCTAGGCTTTTTATTATTATTTTTTTCCCTTTTTGAATGGTAACATGACTGGAACATGCACCCTCATGGTTGTGCAATGAGCACCTTCCAACTAGGCCAGGGACCTTGTCTGTAATTTCATTTCAGATTGAAACTAGGATCCATACATGCGGAATATCCTAAACCCTGTTTCAAGCACCGGATTAGACCAGTGATCAAGCCTGTCCGACCTTGACTTAGTGCCCTTGCTGGTGCACTCAGATCCGAACCATCCAAATGTCAAACTCAGTCAAAAATGGCTGGTTCCCGTTTGAACTGGCACCGAAATGGGTAAAAATGGAAGTTTTGATTTTTTTTTTAAGTTTTTTATTTTAATTTATTTTATTTTGGAAGATTCTGACATCCAAGTCTGTCTAGTTTATACAACCTGTTATGACAAGTCTTCACAGTTTGGCTTCCTATTCAATTTTTGGTACATTTTTTTGCAGATTTTCATCCATTTTAACTTGGCTTTAACAATTTCAAGTCATTTTCATCATATAGGATTAATTAGCATGCGTGGAATTTTAAATTTCTGATGCATTATAGAATCTGAACTTATTCGTTAGTGATCTGAACTTATTCGTTAGTGTTTTTTATGTTAGTTAAAGAAAGAAGAAAAAAAAAGAGGAAGAAGAAAAGATCATTTGTTTCTGGTCTTGCTGCATGGAATAAGAATCTTTTTTGTATTTGTAGGGAATTATGAGAGATCTTTCTAAGGCTTCAACTAAGGAAATCCAGAACCCTTCTGCTGACACAAAGACACGGGTACGATTTCTCAGCAATTCAGCGAGCAATGTTTGAGAAGCCCTTCTGTACATTATAAAGAATTAGAATCTTAAGAATTTTATGTGGTTTCGCTATATATCTCTTTTACTGTATTTTCTGTTTTTTGTTGTAACATTTTGCATAATTAATGAATTATTTTTCTGATATAGAAAAATCTAATGCTATTATGTGTCTGATAAATTGGTGATTATGGGTACCTATAAAATACATGATCCCTGGTAGAAAAGAAACACCTCATTGGCATATGACATTTAATTTTTTTTTCCATCTTTTTTATAGGATCTGGAGAATTTCTGGGCAGAGTTTTCTGAGGCCTTAGCCGATGATAACTGGCGTTCTTCTGTAAACGCAACTCCAATTGAGCAGGTGTGATTCTTTTAAACAAACATTTTAATGGTGGAATGGAAGCATATTTGATGTATATATGTAGCTCAGCCTCACAGAAATGGAAGCCCCCATTGGGGACAGGCCATATTCCAGAAGCACTGATGGAACCCAATCTGATTGGTGTCCATCACCTTGATTATTTAAATGGGAATGGTCCATTCAATAAATAAATATCCCCAGCCAGATGGGATAAGCCTTGCATCATGAGGATTCAACAGAAGTTTTAAAAATTTGTCGCAATTATGCTCCTCTACATCAAGTTGAGTTATTGATTTGGACATTCAGTTTGATGCTATGCATGTGTTAGTAAAAATGTGGCTGCAAAGCATCCCTTGGATGGCCATAGTTGTCGCGACCCCGGACCGGGTTTAGGGTCCAATTCGGGATCGGGAATCATTAAAATAATAATAAATAAAGATATGTTTAATGCCCAAGCGTACACGGGTTAATAAAGAATACACATTACCCGTGCACGTGATTTCCCACAGGTGTCCGCGGTGAGGATTTTTCCAACACACATAAACATTTAGTATAATTGCGGAAGCGTATAGCAAATCAAGTATGTAAATCATTTCCATAATAACCAGACTGTTTGCATTTAATTAACAATTATCAGAATGAGCAATGTTCTATAGCGTAACCCAAAATACTGTTAAAGTTAGAACATATATCAGTTAATTACAGTTTCCAAAATTAGAGGCCAACAAAGGCCAATATAACAAAACAATAACTACCAAAATATAGTTTCTAACAACCCCCAAAATGTCACGCAACTCTCGAGGCAACCGGATGTTTAAACAACATCATCGGCGCGCCACTCTACTAGCTGCTGCGGTTCTCCGACCGCCTCCTCTGGCTCCTCCTTGGGGAAACCAACAACGGGACCTGACTACCAAAGCAAAGGGGTCAGACACGACGGTTTGGCAGGTGGAAAAAGTATAAACATCTAATAATAAAACATTTACCTTGGAAAACATTTAAGCCTGTCTAAACAATACTTTTATGAGTAAATGCATCATTTAGTTAAAAACATATATGCAAGATAAAACAGATAGAGGTAACCAAGGAATACAGGAAACGAGTAAGATGGCAACCACACAAAGCTAAATCTTCTATCACCGAAGTGATAGAGCAAGCAAGTCAAGGCGTTGACCCCAGTCACCGAAGTGAGGAGGTACAACGAAATACATATATATATATATATATTATATACAAGACATGACCACGGTAGCGAGCCGAGCATCAGGAACCACAGTAGCAATCTGCGGTATTAGGACAAGACCACGGTTAAATAACCGGGTAGCAAGATCCAAACTGCAGTTGGCGGGACAAGAGGGGGATCACCCAGTTAGTAGATCAGACTAACAAGGTATCCAAGCTTAGTGGTGCCGACTCATAGGTCAAAACATGGAAATCAAGACATGTATAAAATAAATCAAGTACAAGACTATATTCGGGCAAGACGTGGGTGCTCGAAGGCACAACTAACATATCTGGTCAGGCATGTATGTCAAGGCTAGCAAAACAGTACAAATATGCTTTCAAGGTTTTCGGGATGGGTAGATCCCAAATCATCAATTTCAAGAATAAAAAGGTAAGGTACCCTTTCGAAATGTCAAGACAGTGTCGGGGTTAAAAACTAATTCAAGTGAATAGGGATCCCGTATGCTTATCTTACAATTGCTTGGTACTCTTTGAATTTGAAGGCATTCCGGGCTCCTTAGGCGCTTGGAGGTTTCCAAAACTTCAATGAATTCTTGTGATTATAGTTTCTTTCTCATCCGAGCTTCAAACAACGGTTATGAGTCTTCTCATCACGATAGGGACGTTAACGAACCTCCCTCCATAGCTAGGATATTTCATTGTTGCTTCCAAAGTGGCCCCAGATGAACAGTACACGTCGCTCGAGCGGACATGGAGTTCGCTCGAGCGATGTGCTCTCTGGAATGGCCTTCTGGGAGGGTTCGCTCGAGCGGACTTGCCCAGTTCAGGATGGCACGAGCGAACGATTAGTGCGCTCGAGCCAACTATTCTCTGGATGGCTGCTGAAAGAGTTCGCTCGAGCGGACAACTCTCTGGAATGGCACGAACCCTTTCCTGGGCAGTTCGCTTGAGCGAAGTGTAAAGTTCGCTCGAGCGAACTGTCCAGAACTGGTTTCGTGAACAGCTCTTTTCTCCATTCTCCTTCTCTTACAAATCCATATTTCTTGAGGTTCTATCATACACCAAAGAGGGCATGTAAGCACCTCAACATCCTCTTCAAAACTCCATCAAAACTTCTCACAATCTCCACAAATGATCCATTCATTCATTCATTTTCACATTCAATTAAAAGGAGAAAGACATAACCACAATTACATAGATTCATTCAAGTTTTTAAGCACAAGATAAAACAAAGGCTATCAATCATATTTCAAGACAATAAATGGGCTCAACAACCCCTTTTCAAAAGCATTAAAACCACATTGAATGCAAGTAGGTGAATCATTAATGGAAATAGCCAACCAAATCATGTTTGTCATGAAAACCACTATAAACTCAAAACATCATTTAAATCCACTTGCCTCAAGGTCTCTAAACAAAGAAATCAAGCTATTTCTCTCCTCTTCCAAGCCAAACTCCAAGCTACACAAAAACCCCCAAAAACAAACCCTAAAATGGGTCAAACCAAGAAACAAGAAGAAGAAACTCACAATAATAAAAATGGAGCTCCTCTATGACTAGGAGAATATAAATCTAAGAGATTAGGAGGGAAAACTCACTTGGAAGCTCCTCAAATGGACAAGACTAGCTCAAAGAAGGTCTTAGAATGGAGGTCTTCCTTCAAAAGTTGTGTCAATGGAAAGCTCTAGAAGAGAGGAAGAAGATGATGACTTCTATTCCTTGATTGGAGCAAGGTGGGTGGTGCTTGATGGTGGGGAAGCAAGAAGAAGAAGAAAGAAATGGAAACAAGGAAACCCTAGATTGCTCTTGAGCTGGAAAAAGGGAATGAAGAAGCTAACCTCTCCATATATATATACAAGTAGGGTGTGGGTCCCCTCACTAAGAAATCTCTTTGGGCTGAAATCACTAATATCGGGGCCTCGGACGAAATCGACGAAGAAGAGAAAAGTGATCGTCGAAATATCTAGTTTCTAAAAAGTATATGTTTCGCGGGTTTTGGGGATATCGACTTTTGGGTACAGATTTGGTGTAAAAAGACTGTTTTGCCCTCAATGCAAGAAAATCGGGTTTCGGGGTTTCGGACGGTTACGGGTTCAACATGAAAGTTGTAAGGGTCGATGAAATAAGTAAAACGGGATCAAGACAAGAATTAGGGGAATATCAAGTAATCTCCAAATGCAAGCAAGACTATAAAAAAGGAACCCCCAAAGGGTCCCACCAAACACAAGACACTAAAAATTCCCAAAGCTATAAAAGAACCATACTAATCCAAGCTTAGACAAAACCCCTAATCAAGCTTAGCACTAACACACAACTTAATTAGTACTAATCGAGTCACTCGGGACGGGGTCTTACAATAGTATTCTCAAAAGGAATAGAGACACTGATTGCTCAGTAGTATTAGGCATACCATTCTAAAGTGGGTGAACTGGGTCGTTCCCGCCTTGTCTCATGGTTGGAGCTCCCTTCCCATACCAGTGAGGCACCATATATATATATGGGGGGTCTTCATATGCATCCATCCCTCACCATTTTTGGTGAGGGACACCCCAAAAGGGAAGTTTCAAGTACAAAAGTGAGGAAGTACAAAAGTGTACTTCCTCATTTTTGTACTTGAAACACCCCCAAAAGGGGTGTCCCTCACCAAAAATGGTGAGGGATAGATGCATATGAACATTTCCCTATATATATATATATATATATATATATGGGGGATCTTCAAGTGCATCCTTCCCTCACCACTTTTTGGTGAGGGACACCCCTTTTGGGTAATATTCAAGTACAAAGTGTACTTTTGTACTTGCTTTTTCCCCAAAAGGGGTGTCCCTCACCAAAAATGGTGAGGGATAGATGCATATGAAGACCCCCCCTATATATATATATATATATATATATATATATATATATATAAAAGAAAAAGGAGGAGCCACAAAAACTATTTGCTATCCCTGTCAAAACTGGTTAATTAAGTTTTGGATGTGACTGAATAGCTAACACTGCCAGTTAATATTAAACATGTAGCTATCTTTCTTAAAATTCTGTGTCTTCACTGAAGTAGTTGAATTTTCTATCTCATACGTGCTCATCTTTACTGCCATGGGGGGTTTTTTTACTCATTACCTTAAATTGGAATCTTGCAGAGGAGCAGTGCTACTAATTCAAACAATGGGAACAGCAACCAGGCATCCAAGTATGCATTCTTATATGCAACCCCATCAAATCGGCTGTGATCCCTGATTTGTTAGCGCTTGGTCAGCCTTTTGACTGCTGATCCAGGCCTGTTGCAACTGGTGATCCAGTTACAGAAGAAAGGTTTCTATATTACTAGTACTTTTGTTAAAATTTCTTTTGGTTTTAAAACTTGTAAAAATCCCGAGTGCCTGCCCTTGGTCAATGATTCTGATCAAGTGGAAGATTCCGGGTTGTTGTGGTGAACCAAAAACCAATTGCATTTAAGGGTTGTTTCATAAAAAAAAAAGGGGGTATAGGAGATGTGGTTCTTGAAAATAGAAAGAATAGGAATGTAGTCAACTAGACTCATAAGAAAAATATATTTATATGCCTATTGCACAAGTGGGTTGAAATAATTTTTCCTCCAGTCCTTTGATGCATGGCATACTTCCTTTTGTCATCTCCTCCAACTACTGTGTTAGAGACTGGACCAGACTGGCCAATGGAACTGGGTTTGACCAGAGCCAGTGCCTTTGCCAGGCCAGCTATAGATAAAAACCAGTGTAGTGGTGGAAAAACAGTCAAAACCAGTCAAAACGGCAGTGATCAAAATTGGGAAAAACCAGGGTACTGGTTTTGACTGGAGTACTGGACCATTTATCTTGCATATCAGATTGGATTGGTTGTGGACATCCGACCAAGGTGAATGTTGAGAGACACTGGCTGTCTCATGTGGAACTGAGTTGATGGATGGCTCAGATTGATTGATGATTGAAGTTTTCTTTTATCTCACCTATTTGGACCATTCACATATTATTAACCATTGATGATTGCCCTGTTAAATTGAACATCAAGTATATAGTTATTTCTAACGTGAGGGCCATGAAATGGAAGACTGATGAATGAGAACGTTTTCTATACTGGGGTTTGTTGCTTGTATCAGAAAACACAAAGTCCAATTAGGCATGAAAACAAGTTATAGGATAATTTAAGGAACTTATCCATGGTGGCCTGGCCTAAGGGGTGCACTTGATCCCACCTATGATCAATTTTATCCGGTCATAGCTCTACCCCCCATCTTCCTGTTTTGGCCATAGTCAAGTTTATGCACTCATTGGATTGATCCTGAAAGAAAACATGAGTACAGGTACTTAATCCAAGGGTCAGTCTCTTCAACTCAGAGACTACCTGATCAATGGTTACAACGATCAGATGGCTCACATTTTTGTAGCCCTGGATCATGCATAGACCTTTCCATCCAAGGTCCTGAACAAATACATACATTTATACATGGACCTTCCCTTCTCCCTTCACTTCATATATTCTCATGGACCCCATGGTCTAGGCCACTAGTGAAGGCCCTTAAAGAAAACTCAAATCAGTCATTTATGTCATTGTTTTGGGTGAGAGCAAGGGGTTGCCTGGTTGGTTGGAAGCCCCACTTCTCATCGTATGATCTAGGGATCTAACCTTGGGCACCCAGCTGGAGTGAGTGTTCTGTCTCAAGGGATGGAGTTTTTTTATCGGGAGAGCGATCATTATCTCCTATGGATGGGGTCTCAACAATAGGTCCGAGCCCCTAGAGTTTCTTATCGTGAGAGCGGTCATTATCTCCTAGGGATGGGGTCTCTACAATAGGTCTGAGCCCATATTTGCCCACTTTCCTATTGAACTCTAGTTGCTGCTTTTTGTAATAACCCGAGGTATCTTGTAGGGCACATGCAAACCCTTCAATCCACATGCACACAAACTTGGGTACAACTATTGGAGGTGGCCATCTATGGGTTCCAACTTAACCCTAGCCATTCAAAGTACTGAATGAGGGCATGACCCAAGCTGTGGCCGAGAAACTGTGATCCACAAATTGAGACACCTTGATCTAGGATCCAAACAATATGTGGGCCATCAATCTTTGTGGTAGGGGTGTAACGGTTCGGTTAACCTGTCATGTTGGGAAAACCGTTAACCGAACCGTAACCGCTATCTTTCAAAACCGTAACTGTAACCGTATCGATAAAAACCGTGGAAAACTGAACCGTGGTTAACCGTATTAGACGGTTCGATTACGGTTAATAACCGTGGAAAATAAGCTGTTCAACCTGTTCTCATTTCTCTCTATAATATCGTATAAACCTAACTGTGCTATGAAAGCAAGATTTTTCAAAGCCATGAGCAGAGGAAAAACGGAGAAGACACTTTGTTCAAAATCTACCAAAACCCACAAAATAGAAGGCAAAAGAGAAGTGGCTACAGAAAGCAAACAGATCATTTAATAAAAGGTTAGAAAAACATAAACACAAAGCCAGAAATCCAAATCTTTTGAAATTCAATTATAGATTAAAAAGGAAAAAGATCCCACTAAAGCCCAGATTTTTAATTCTGCTAAATTCAGGGGAAAAACACATATTATGTGTTCTGTAATGTCAAAGAAATACAGTTCTAATTTTGGAACTTCTACTATAACACACAGGATGGAGAGAGTTGCACTGCAATTCCTTTAAAAATAGACATAATCAGGCACTCTCATATAGAAAGGGAGAGATGGGAGATAATGGAGGCCGGCTGAAAGGGAGAGATGGGAGATGATGGAGTCCGGCTGGAAGTTGAAAGACTGAAAGGGGCTAGGATTTGGTTTTGCCTCTTATGAATAGGGTAAGAAATATTTCATTCAGCCCCTCCTTTTTTTTTTCCCTTTTATTTGTAAACGGTACGCATACGGTTAACCGAACCGTATTATACGGTTTAGTTCGGTTAATAACCGAGAATTATTACCGAAAATCGTAACTGAACCGAACCGTGCAGTTTTTGGATTTCATTAATCGTAACGGTAGCCGAACCGTAAAATACGGTTATTAACCGTGATTCGGTTCGGTTTGACGGTTTTCTGGTTTTTTTTACACCCCTACTTTGTGGGGTCAATTTTTTCTAAAAATGTAAATCCCGGATGGACGGTCGGGATCACCCTTTGCAGCTTGCAACCTCCTGCAGGCCCTTCTTCTATAAGCAGTGTCAAAGCATCAAAAGAAGCTGTCTCAAGAACATGCTTCTAGTCCACCTCTGGATATGAAACTAAGAACATGGTCTCAAAGAAGCATCGCTTTCATCAGAACCATCCAAACATGTCCCCAAAACCAACAACCAAAATCTCTTGGGTTTTCTCCACATCTCCATCAAAACAGACCCATCAATCTCTCTCTCAATCAAACCGCCCATTACTACATCTCTCTCCTTCGACAATGCGCAGACAAGGCCTCTCTCACCGAAGCGAGAGATATCCACATTCACATGAAAGAATGCGGTTTTCCTTATCTCAGCCTCGGCAACAAGCTCGTCGATGCGTACCTAAAATGTGGAGGCATCGACGACGCACGCCAGGTGTTCGATGAAATGACCCAAAGACACATAGTCGCTTGGAATTCCATGATTTCTGCTTACCTTCGTAGTGGGAGAAGTGAAGAAGCTTTGGAGCTATACAAAATGATGTTACCCCACGGTGTTGCCGCCGACGAATTCACCTTCTCGAGCATTTTCAAAGCATTCTCCGGTCTGGGTCTTTTACGCCAAGGACAGGTCACCCATGGGAAGTTGGTTGTTTTGGGTTTAGGTGCCAGGAACGTCTTTGTCTGTAGCTCTCTTGTTGATATGTACATGAAATTTGGAAAACTGAGGGAGGCGCGGATTGTGTTCGATCAAGTTGTGGAGAAAGATGTGGTCTTGTTTACTGCATTGATTGTGGGTCACACCCAAAATGGGGAAGATGGTGAAGCAATCACAATTTTTGGAAAGATGGTTAGTGAGGGAATTAAGGCTAATGAATATACTTTCGCAACTGTTTTGATTGCCTGTGGGAATTTGGGAGAATTGAGTAAAGGGAAGCTGGTTCATGGGGCGATAGTCAAATTGGGATTTGAATCCAGAGTTGATTCGCAGACTTCACTTCTGAGTATGTACTCGAAATGCGGCTTGGTTGATGATTCTTTGAAGGTGTTTGATCAGTTACACAATCCAAATTTGGTCAGTTGGACTGCTGTGATTGCGGGTTTGGTGCAGAACAGCAGGGAAGAGTCTTCTCTTTCAATGTTTCGTGAAATGATGCGTAATTCAGTGAAACCAAATGCGTTCACCCTGTCAACAGCTTTACGAGCATGTTCAAGCCTTGCGATGTTTGAACAAGGAAGACAGATCCATGCCCATGTTAGAAAGGTCGGGCTGGATAGAGATAGATTTGCAGGTGCAGCACTTGTCGACATGTATGGGAAGTGTGGGAGCATTGGAATGGCAAGACAGGTTTTTGATAACCTCTCTGAACTGGACATAGTTTCCATAAACTCCATGATTTACTGTTATGCGCAGAATGGTCATGGTCACGAGGCGATTAAAATCTTCAAACAGATGAGAAATTGGGGACTAGAACCCAACGATGCAACGTTTGTCAGCATTCTCTCTGCATGTACCAATGCAGGTTTACTTGAAGAAGGCTGTCAAATCTTCTCTTCCATCACAAGCAATCCCACCAAAGATCATTACGCGTGCATGATCGATCTACTCGGACGTGCCGGAAGGCTCGAAGAGGCTGAAAGACTGATAACCCAAATAGAGAACCCAGATGTCGTTCTATGGAGAACATTGCTCGGCGCATGCAAAATCCATGGCGAAGTTGCTATGGCAAGGCGGGCTGCAAAGAACTTGCTTGAGCTCCAACCAGGAGACGACGGAACTTACATTCTGCTGTCGAACATTTATGCTTCGATGGGTAATTGGGATGAGGTGATCAAGATGAAAGCCTTGATGAGGGAGATGAGATTGAAGAAGGATCCTGCATTGAGTTGGGTTGAGGTCAATCGAGAAATGCATACATTCATGGCTGGAGATTGGTCACATCCAAGAGCAGCAGAGATCTACGAAGAGTTGGAGAGGTTGATAGAGAAGGTTAAGGGACTCGGTTATGTTCCTGATACAAGGTTTGTGCTCCAAGATATGGATGAGATGGAGAAGGAGAGGTCCTTGTACTCTCACAGTGAGAAGTTGGCCATTGCCTTTGGCTTGTTGGGCTCAAATCCTCATGAGAAGACTGATTGTATTAGGATATTCAAGAACCTGAGAGTGTGTGGAGATTGCCATACTTGGATAAAATTAGTCTCCAAGGTTGCAAGCAGAGAGATAATTGCCAGAGATGCAAAGAGGTTTCACCATTTTAGGGAAGGGTTGTGTTCATGTGGAGATTATTGGTGATGCTGGTACCAGCGATTTTCATTGATTTGCATTGTCAGATTTGAAAAATCAGTGGAACTGAGATCACAACCCATTGTGGTCCAGGGTTGCCTTGGGCCTGGGCTGAGCCTGCCCATGGTCACCCTCTTAGTACCAAGCCACATGCAAAAGCAGCCTATTGCAACTTGCAAAACCCTGGCTGAGTCACCCAGCGAGTCGAAGACCAGGGTGAGTCAAGATGGTATAATAAGTTAACAGTTTTATAAACAAATTAATAGAAGAACAGGAAGGAAAAAAAAGAAGCTTACCTTAACCAAAATTAAGGGGTAAGGAAATTTTAAGAAAGGAAAAATTAAAATGGGCTCACCTTGATGTCAAAACACTACACTCTACACTACTATTTCTGGTCATTCATTGCTCACACTATAGACATGCATGCCAATGTGAACATAGGCCTTTGGAGGGTATTGGGTAGCATTGTCACAAATACTTTCTATTTATAAAATGTGGATTTTTTTGGAAATAGAAACTACACAAAATGTTAATTAAGCATAGAAAGGCCCAATGCCCCAACCTTATAAATACTAAATCTTGGTATTTATCTCTATTATTTATTGTATTTTAAGTAATGTGGTTCTTGCACATGCGAGTGAGATGCATGGATGTAAAGAGGTATCTAATTCTCCAATTATCTGGAGGTTCCAACCAGTAAAGTTAGTGAAGCATAATTCACACAATTTACAATGTAAAATTGAGTAAAGTTGGTTAGCTTTATGGAAGATCAAGGCTTCTCCCAGAGTCATCGCTTTTCCTTGGCTTGCCCTCCGAAATAAAATTTTAACAATGGATAATTTTCGCCGTAGACATATCCTCCTTGTCAACGCTTGTCCCCTCTGCTTAGCGGACGGGGAATCGGTTAATAATCTTCTGCTCCATTGCAAGCAAACGAAAGCCCTTTGGTCTGCAATCATGCACGTGTTCAATTGTAGCTGGGTCATGCCGCAGTCCTTAGAAGACTTGTTCCATCAATGGGCTTCCCCAACTAACAACTCCAAAGGAAATACCATGTGGCACCTATCCTTTTTGGCTTGTATCTGGACGATCTGCAAAGAGAGAAATAGAAGGTGTTTCGAAGGGATTGCTTCCTTCTTTGCATCTGGACGATCTGGAAAGAGAGAAATAAAAGGTGTTTCAAAGGGATTGCTTCCTCCAAAGAAGATTAATCCTTAAAATAAAATTCTGCGTTGTCTCGTGGGTCTCCTATTTTCTAGATTTTTGGGGCTTTTCTACTAATGTAATCATGTTCAATTGGAGCGATGTCATTTCAACTTGATTTGACTCTCTTTCCTTCTCCATGTTTTTCTTTCCCCTCCTTTTATGAGGTGGTCATTTGTTATGATTTTTTGCCTAGCCGCTTCTTAGTATAATTCTTTTTATACTGTAAAGCTCTTTTGTATTTTCCTTTTTTCTATTAATATAATTTACTATTTCAATATATATATATACACACACACACACAATGTTTAGAGTGGTTTTTTTTTTTTTTTTGGAGCGCACTGTCAAGACTTTGTGGAAAGGCATGCCTTATGATGCTAGGAAGAACATGCCAAGGAGAACAAACTTAACCTTATTAACCGAGAATCAGATGAGTGTTCTATTTTGCTTTCCAAATAAATTATTCTCTGAAAAACAAAGGGCCATTTGGGTCTTAAATAGCAGGCAGTTTACATCCACGGTGCCATTAGAAGCTTTCATACACTAATGAAAGTTAATTCAAATATATATGTGGTTTTTCTTTGAAATGAGTACAAAGAAGATGTAAACGAGACTTATACGCCACAGCAGATGCGCGCGTGTGGTCACCACTGTCTAAGCCCATTATTAAGACAAACATCATAAGAAGAAGTGAAAGCACTAATAAATGTTTAATAAGGCTCCACTCCTCTATAAAAATAAAAATAAAAGGGAAAACCTTGTGCTTTAATGTAGAAGAAACCGACATTGCCAACACCACTCAACCAAAAGTATGCCGACTTTTAAAAGGACATTTAACTAAGGGCACGTTTATGTAGGTCCTTCTCTACGAAACCAGAAATGCAGCATCTACTTATATTACATTTGGTTCATTTTATAGTTGTTTGGTGCAAATGGATTCTTTGCCAAAAAAATTTTTTTTTTTATGTGATTCGTTTTTACGTGAGATGAAAAAGAAAGTTCATAACTCCCTTGTAAGATTTGCATTTTCAAATAAGGCGTTACACAAACAGGCCCTAACTGTACCCTTAAACACCCCTATTTTTCACAATGAGCAACTTTATTTGCGCCTGCAGTAAACAGAAGTAGTAAACAAATGGAAAATGGTCTCCTATATGCAGCCCAATGCGTTGGTGCTCATTTGGACCCAACCTTTTATCATTGCAGCCCACTTGACCTTGAGTCTTTTCATCGCATCATCTTACATTAACCCCAATTTTACAACTCATTGATTGTCACTAAATTTTAAGCATTTCAATCTACCCATTCATTCTCTCATCAGTAAACTTGCATCCAAGTGAAGTGGATCCCACTGGCTGGTCTGCATGTTAAGCCTATATATGCATTTTATTTTGGTCTCCTCCCATGCTGCATTTGATGCCTGTCTATTAGGGCTGCACATGGGCGGTTCGAATCGGTTTAAGATTAAAACCAACAACCAAACCAACCATGTCGGTTTTGTCATTAACTGATTCAATCCAACCGATGAAGAGGGTTTAAACCGAATCGAATTCGGTCGGTTAAACTGTTATTTTTTATTTTATTTTTTTGAAAATCAAATATTGAAAATTTCAAAATGATGATATCATGTCCTTTGCATTTATTCCAATGTTTAGTGCAAACATAATAATCCAACATTCCATACTGGACTAAATGCATATAAAAAATAATTCTACTATAAAAGGAGAGTTTGGACTAAACGCAAGCGCAAAAAAAAAAAAAAAAAAAACAGCTTGTAGTGAAACATTCATTCCACATGATACCATTTGGAATTACAAATAGAATAATAATTCATATCAAGAAAAGTCACATACAAATGAAATCTGTATCAGAACCCACTGTATTTTTCAGAAATGAAGATTTCTTAACGCATTGGTTAGATGAGACCCAAACCAACCATCAAAAGGCTAGGATGTACTGGATTTTCAGCATCTTCGTTGAAATAAGGTAGGAATTATAATGGACGGAAAAAACCATCTACAGTAATCCCTCTATTTGCAATGAATAATCAAAAAGCATTTGAAAGATTAGAAGAGATGCACTGAGATAGTGTCGATGGTTGAGCTTATGTGAGAATAGAGTTGTTGAATGTAACTTTGAAAATAGTTAAAAACGAAATCCTAAGGCTAAAATAGTAAAAAATCAATACTTAAACTATTGCATATGGTCGGTTCGGTTTAAACAGTTAACCATGGGCTCAAATTGACAAACTACCGATATAAGCGGTTTTTATGATTTTTAAACCGTTAATAGAATCGATTTGCTATAAACTGATCCGAACCGCCGGTTCAGTCGGTTAAGTTCAGTTTTACTGTGATACTGAACTTTTTTGTAAAGCAATTTTTTTTTTTTGTACAGCCGCCGCCCCAGTGTCTCTTGCATTCAGGAAATTCTACCCCAATCGTCAAAGCTTCCGTAATCTTCACAGCGACTTCGGTGATATTTCCTTTCAGAAACATTGATTGAATTCTAGTTGGATCGTTCAAAGAGGAAGACGAAAGCATCATATACAGGCGATCGGTCCCCTATCCGGATTCATGGCCGGAAAGTGGCTGCCTTCCGTCCACCTAACCGGCAGCGGTCGCCCCGTCTTCCTCCCTGGCGAAGTCGAATGCTTCCTCCTCTCATCCGTCGATCTCGAATCCGAAGAAAACCTCAACCTCCCACCTTTCAAATCCGGCCTCCTCATCCTCACCACACATCGCTTCATCTGGATCGACGAGTCCAACGGCTACGGCGTCGCCATCCCTCTCGCCATAGTCGTCCACGCCTTCCCCCCGAAGAAATCCATCAAGAGCATGTTTTCAAGCCCTAGGGTTCGGATCCAGATCAACGGGCACGGTTTGGAAGTTGGGTTTGGATCGACGGGCATGATTACGCTTGTTTTGAGGGGGAAGAACGATCCCGAGGCGTTCTTTGGGCGGGTGTGGGATGTGATGAGGTCGAGAGCGTGGGAGAATGAGGTGCAGAAGCCTGGACCGTCGGATTCAAAGGCGGGCCGCGGCGGCGGCGATGGATTGAGCAGTGGGATTAGGATGGTGGGGGTGTCTGGGATTTTGAGGAAGGAGCAGGAGATGTGGGAGAGTACGGACAAGAGCTTGCAGGACGCTTTTCAGGATTTAAATGCTCTCATGGTATAGCTTTGCAATTGTGTTCCTCTTATTGGGCTTTTGCTAACATCTCTAGTGGTAGTGGTATGTGATTATGTTGTGATGTGTGTGTCTGTGTGTTTTACTGTTTTTGCTAACATTTGCTGTGGTGTTTGTATCTTGGAACAATGGAAATGGAATGTTTTTGCTTTAAAAACATGGATTGGGCTTTACAATTGCAATTGTCAGACTTTTACTAGAAAAGATCATAAACCATTGTCATAGTTGTTGTTGTTGTTGTTGGGTCTAGCTGGTTTATGCTGAGTACCACTAGGGACATGGCATGTAACCCAAAGACTTGCCAATGCTTTTTTAATGGAGTCATTGAATCAATGGAACCATCCTTCCAACATACACTGAAGTCCCCTTTGTTCTGCAAAATAATGTGGTCTAAACTTATTTAAGGTTTCTAGCAAATTAAATTTCAAGTTGTGGCAAATATAGTTAATTCAAGTAATTTGGACCATAACCCAGGGGATGGAGCCTGTGAACTTTGTGAACCGAGTACATATTCCATCAGTTTAGATTTTCTAGAATAATGGGATATAGATTAAAATTAGTGGTGATACCTTGGATTGAATGAATGTAGCCGGAGAGCTTGGTGAATTAATGCTACAAACTAAATGAAATAAACCTGCAATTCAGCTCATGAAGAATGAACTTCAACCCAACTTCAGTGTCTATGAATTGCATCCTGCATCATTTTTGTTTGGTCATCATAGGCACCATGGAGCTTTTCTGCCTAGATTGCACATATCTGTATGTTCTGCAAAGTGTCTGAAAATATCTAGGGTTTTGCAGAGTAAAGCCAAAGAGATGGTGATGTTGGCAGAGAAAATGAGGCAAAAGCTTTTATCAGGTCCCACTCAGGCTGCTGGTCCAAATGATGAGGAAATGGGCTCTAAGCAAGAGATGCAGGATTGGCTTTTGAGTGTTGGTATTGTGTCCCCAGTCACGAAAGAGAGTGCTGGTGCTCTTTATCACCAGCAACTAGCTCGTCAGGTTCTCCCCAGTGAGCATTGCATGTATTTATTTTTATTATTTTTCTGTTTTGCATTTTCATTGCTACCACCATTTTGTTCTCGTGTTAGAGTTGTCATCTATGCATGGGTCTTTAGTCTCTACTGCTTATCTCAAAAATGAAGTAGACAAGAGCCCGTTGCATAGTTGAAAGGTGCTCAGCATTGCAATTGCAATGTTGTTGGTTTGAGTTATGCCACCCATTGAAAAAAAAATGCATTAAGTAAGAAATCAGTTAATGTTATATTATCAACGACATTTAATAGATATTATTGTTAATAACTAGTAACACTTGTTGGTGAATGGCATAACGATTTATATCAACACCCCCCCTCAAACAGGAAGCCGTTCGAATTCGAAACCCAATAGCAAGTCGGAACAAATAAACCAGACATAAAGATGGGGGTAACATGCCTCCTCTGGCTCTAATGCCATTTTAATAACCGATAACACCAAAAGCTTGAGCTATTGGCGAACAGCATAACAATTGATATCAGCAGTTATATTGTCAACCACATTTAATATATAGAAGAAACCTTTTATTAGTCAAAATCATCTAATTAAACAAAATCATTCTTAAAAGTGCAATTCTCAACACCTCTCCCTTGAACAAAATCCAATCCACCCTTGCATCCACCCCAACTAAACAGTCACAATAAAAGACCATTACCCATTTGATACTGTGGTTGCTGCAGCCTTGTTGCATGATTCAGTTACTTGGATTGCAACCACGAACCTGCAATGATATCTTATTTTATTTGTGCATAAACCCACCTATTCAATGAAAATGAAGTACAATAGAAAAAAAAAAAAAAAAAAGATAATGCAGATACAAGTTTGCCACACTTAAATGTGAAACTAATTGATAATGACTGTCATTCCCAGAAGCTCATGAGATTAGCTCAAGAAGTCATTGTTATTCTTACTGGGTACAGAGAATCTGAATTCTTTGGATTCAAACAGTCACAATAAAAGACCATTTTTCATTTGATACTGCAGTTGCTGCAGCCTTGTTGCATGATTCTGTTACTTGGATTGCAACCACATACCTGCAATGATATCTTATTTTATAAGTGTAGTAACCCCACCTATTCAATGAAAATGAAGTACATTAACATAACAGAAAAAAAGATAATGTAGATACAAGTTTTTGCCACGATTAAATATGAAACTAATTGATAATTACTGTCACAGAAGCTCAAGAGATTAGCTCAAGAAGTCTTTGCTGTTCTCATAAGTATTCTCGTCTATTAAGATTTTCAGGTGACTGGGAGCTGAGAAACTGAATTCTTAGGATTCAAACAGTACCTAGGCTCTAACCAAGAATCTACGAACCCATTCGCTTCTTCCAAATCTTTTCAGATGGTTGATGTTTTTTTCATATGGAATGTTAAGAGGAAGAAAACACAGTAATCCTTGTTGATGTGGGTGCATGGCAGCTGGAATAGGTATGTATGGTGGTGGACACCCATGTTGAGAGTTTATTGTGTTTGAGTTGTACCATTCCAATTAAGAGGCTTTGATGAGTTTGCCCATCGGATAAAAATCAGCGTTTGTTATTTTCAATATATTGTGATGATTTTGATAGAAAATGTTTAGATAACTGAGATTATTTGGAGGCTACGGCCACCAAAATCTTAAACCCAAATGGGCTAATATCTTTTGATCGGTAACAGGTAAAATCCAAATGGGCTAATTAATCTGTGTTTCTTTAGAAGTGTTTTTGGAGACTTTGATAACCAAAAAATCCATTCCAAATGTGCTATTTGTCAGAAACCTGATCAGCTCCTGTGCCATCCCTTTATCAACAGCACTCCAGTCGATGGAGCTCACAGGAGCTGGCATGGTTCTGTTAACCATCCCAGTGGTAACAACAACCAACCTTAAATTGAGATGCACATTTCTTCACTTGAGCAAATATTGGGTTGGTTGGTTGGGTTGTCCCAAAGGACAGGTTCTTTGGAGATTAGTGCAATATGCAATATCATGATGCATTTGAAAGCAAGCAAGCAAGTGGGTTTTTAAAGGGAAGTGGTCTCCTATAGAAGTGGTTTGAAGGAGAATTGGACAATGGCTTACTTATTATATTGGCTATGTTTGTCAATGTTTCGTGGGGATGCATGCTGGTGACTTGCAAAGATTGGTTTTGTCAGTAAATGATCAACCCTCATGGTTTCTTCAAATCTATAGGAATCATTAAATTGAATATTGATGGTTCCTCAGTGGTGCAAATGGCCTTGAGAGGAGGGAATTAGTGTTAGTATCAAAGATGCAGCTGGTAGCTTTCATTAGCTCTTTCTGGTCAAGTGTGAAATGGTGATTCTAGTTGGCTCAAATATTAGTGATAAGAGAATGACTTGGATTGTTCACTTATTGCTTTGAGGGCTGTTTCATTGTGGAAGGGATTCCAACAGTGAGATCTTTTAGAAGAATTCCCATCCTGAATGATGAGGATTTGTCTTCACCACAGTGAGATCACGACGTGAAATCAACAGATGCTTGTTTCTCTCATTTCAGTTAGGAGGGGAATGTTAGATGCTGATTTGCTGGCAAAGGTAGTGGTTTAAAAACAAGGCTTAATGATTGGGACTTTTTTTATTAACAATGATTGGGTCGTTGTTGGATCTGAAATTTCTGCTGTGAACCCTCACCTTGATAGGAGCTGTCCCTTTTCCTTTTTTATTAGTGGTAGCATGACTCGAGTGGTCAGAATGAGCTTCTTCCAAATTTAGTAAGGGCTTTTGTCACTGCCTTCTGTATTTCTCAGTTTTAGATATTCCCTTTTAATGATATTCTGTCACTTACATAAAAAATAAAGGAAATGTCCAGAAGTTTTCTTCACGGATTTCCTTATTTGATGTTCTTTTCTCTGGATTTCCAGTTGGCAGATTTTGTAAAAGTACCACTGGAGAGAGCTGGAGGGATGATTGCGTTAATTGATGTGTATTGTCTTTTCAATCGCGCAAGAGGAACAGGTTTTACTTCATAACAACTTTTTTGTTATTGATTATCTCTTTTCCCGTTTGTGAAATTTTACAGTGCAAAATTCAAATCCTTTGGCAGAATTGATTTCACCTGAAGATTTACTACAGGCCTGTGCTTTATGGGAGAAATTTGATGTGTATGCACAACTGAACCTTCAACCCTGTTCAGGTTCTAACGCCACTGTTTGATCAAATATGGTTTAGTTAAGAAAAACTGATAATGCTAAATTCACCCTTGATTCAACATAACGACATTTAGCTAAGCAGTTTGAGTATTTTCCTTTTTGCTAGTGTTCTGGGTGAATCTGAAAGTGCATTTGATGATGACGGTTCTGTTCTTCTTTTCTACATCAAGATTGTCAGCCATGATGCTGTTGGGCTTTACATCAGAACGAAAACTGTTATTTTACTTGATCTGAATTTCTATTTGAATGCTGCCCCAAACACAGATAAATGGATTATGTCCATTTTGCCAAAGTATTTAGACTTGTTGTTGCATTTGATATGCCCGAATGCACCCTATAGTCCATTTTATTGTTTTCTTTTCTTGATTTAGTTCAGTTTTTCTTTCCTGATCGAACAGCCCAGTGATGCTTAGGAAGTTTGATAGTGGAGTCATGGTCATCCAGAATAAAGCCCATAGCGATGAGGAGGTATGTTTTCATGTCTTAGGTGTCTTCTTTGCTAATCCGGTCATATTTTTAATCCTCAGTATGGCAATGCAAGCCTAAAAGCTATGCCTTTAAAGCATGGTTTTAAGAATCATCCAATCCCGAATCAACTCAGACTTGTTAGATGCTGAGTTGTAACCTCTTGAGTCACCTCCTTGGCTGAGTCCTATGGTTTTTGGCCCCTTTGATTGCACTTACTTCCTGTTGTTGGTGGGAGCCTTTTATGGACATTTGACATTGATTCTTGAAGATCAAAATTATTTTGCTTTAAGATCTAAGCATTTGAAGATCGATGGTACTATTCATCTGATTCAATGAAATATAAGTGGGTACAGGGTACCTATATATTTATTTTTTCAATTTTTTCATATTTTGTTAAACATTGTTAGGCCTAGAATGCGACTTGGCCTGACTCGGCTGAGTACCATGCGACTCAGCCATCATCTTAACTCGTGGGTGACCAAGTTGTCCTCTGATTTTGATTGTCAAACCTTGCTTTTAAGATAATTTTGTATCTGTTCTTTTTATGCACTGATAATGGTTGGGATGCACAGAGTAAGTAATTGGGTTCCATTTCCATTTAAAATCATGATGTCTGTTTTCTGTTTGGAAAGAAATTTCTTAGCTGTAATGCCTTGTTCTGCCTAAAAGTTATGATATTCAGTGGTGAGAACAAGTTGTATGTTCAGGACGGCAACCAACTTACAAAACCATTTTGGCAGCTAAACATGTTTAAATTTCTCATTTTGATTTTTGGTGATAATGACTAGTTGTCCTTAATCTTAGTAATAATTTGTAACAAGTTGTGATCCTTTTAATATTAGAGATACAAGCCAAAAATGTTAATGTATTAATGTGCAAGTTACACACGCATCTGAAAAGGGTTTTTTTTTTATGCCTATTCATTTTTTTGCATTTATTTTTATCTGTCTTTTTCTGCCCCTGAGTTCATCAGTCTGTAGCTATGGATTAAAATAAATATGCACTAAGATTGATCAATTTTTGCCATGTGATGTAGGTTTTTGCAAGAATTAAAACCCTTGTATTAAAGCCTGATGCCCTTCGAAAGGGCATAAGTCCCAGTGATGCTGCAATGACGTTGGGGATTGCCCCTGCACTAGCTAAGGAGCATCTTCTAACAGCTGAAAGCAAAGGTTCGCAAACTCATATCTCCTCATTGTCTTATTGATCATTTTATTAAGGTCAACCATTGAAGAGGTCTTTTTTGACAGGTCTTCTATGCAGAGACATCAGCCCTGAAGGTTTTCGCTTTTACATTAATTTGTTCCAAGACATTGATCCTAATGACATTTACACGTAAGTTGCACTTGTGTTTTACTGACCAAAGTTATAGTTCTATCTTCCATCATTATCAAAGCCTTGTCCCAACAATGTTGGGGTCAGCTACATGAATTCTGTTTCTCCAAGGACAGTCCTTCTAATTGATATTTTAGTTTTACTTTTTCTTGCTGAAGTGCCCCATCTTGATCTGGCCTTCACTTCATCTTTACATGTTCTCTTTGCTTATTTATAGATTTATTCATTGCTTCATTTGACTCTTATAACTGTAGTACAGTTTCTAGGAAATGGTAAATATTGTCTATATCAGTGATTCAGTAACAATCACTGGAGCATAATTTTTAAAGAAAAAGCACTTGGTATATGAGAGAGAATGCTCAAGTTCTGTTAAGACTATGGGTACAACTAGGAGATGGACATGGGTTATAACATCTTGCAACACTGGGATATCAACGTGAAGTATCTAATTTTCTCTCAGATGATTGTTGATTGTAAGCTGTACATATTCTGAACTTTGATTTTGGAATGTCTAAAACTTCTTATGTGGGTGTCTCCATGGATATGTGATGCAAGCCATGGGGTTAGGGCTTGTGGAAAAGTGTCGAAGCACAATATGGTGCCAAAGTGATGCAGGCCCTAGGCTTAGGGCTTGTGGGAAAGTGCGGAAGTATAATATGGTGCCCAAGCACATGTCCAGACACACTTCAACAAGTCTCCGCAAAGACAAGAACGAGGACGCACCTCACTGGAAAACCCAATTCAATTAATCAACTCTAAGAATTTCTTATCTACAATGCCATATAAATAGGAAAACATAACTTAGGGCCTAAGAAACCTAATTAAATTAGGAAAATAAATAAATCGAAAACCTAATCCTAATTACAATTCTTTAAATAAAAGTAGAAACTAATTAGTGAATTAAAAAATACTAAATCTACCTGGGCCCTACAAGTGTGGCCAGAGCTCGATCTGCATCAATTTGTGTTGTGCCACAGATGGTGCATGCTTGAATGCTATTACATGTCTGAGTAAACCATGCCAATGCATGCATGAAAAGGGAATATACAGTCTTTGTCGGCATAGGAAAAGGTTATATAATCTAGCCAGAAGTACAGGTCATTCACTGTTTTCTGCTTCGGACTGCTTATTGGAGGCTTTCTGAAGAGGTGTACCTTCACAAACGTTGGAGCTTTATCGTGCATTGGTAATGATCAAACTGTTTGGCTAGCGATCTCACTATTTTGTTCCTCTGTCAGAGGAAGCAATTTTGGGCACCATGAACTATCATACGGATGAATAGTCTAACATCATTTTACATTTTCACCCAAAAAAAAAAAAATCTACATCTTTTAGAACCAAACTTTTAGCATCTTGCAATGGAAGGATATATGTAATTTGATGGTTCATTTTATTTTTTAATCAACTCCCTCGTCTTTTTTTTTTTTTTTTTGGCTAAGTTGTGCTAGTGGGGGTGATGCTTTCGATTGAGAGACCCAGCAGTAGATCCCTGGGCGTTTGTGTGATACTAGGGTGCCAACACCGCTCAACCATGAGTGTGTTGGCCATCAACTGCCTCTAAGTTGCTTCTTTACATCTAACTGATATTTTGACATATCATGGTGTCTTGACAGGGTAAAGGATCACGGGCTTTTCGGCTCCTGGTTTTCTGTCATCACTGCCTCCGGGTAGTGGGATGGTTCCCGTTTGTGAATGGTAAATCACAATCATATAAAGCGGACGATGGATGCTGATTGAGTTGGAGCTGAATGCAAGAGAATTTCCTTTTTTCGTGAACCCGGTTTTACTGTGGGGAGCTCCACACCTACTTCTGGTGGTATGCCAAACACTTGTTTCTTCCCACTGTATTCTGGAAAACCTTTCCAACTTGTAGAATTGAGTATTTATACTTGTTGCTTACACTTGCAAGCTCTGAGATGTGTTGGGAAGGGTTCATTGTAAACATAGAGAACATGCTCGAGCAATTCATTGCAGTGTTGGAATACTATCAGGAATTACTTAAATGTTGATCGGGTGAATTTGTATTAATGAAGAATAGCGTGATTTGGATATGTGATTACGAGACAATTTTGATTATGAGAGATGATCAGTGCTGTGTCATTTGGCTTTTAGAACCATTCATGTGGCAATGGACCATGGATTGATTGGGTCCTCCTTACCTGGGTGTCCATAGGAGCCGACCTGAAAGAATTGGGTTTGTGCAGAAGATCTTAAGCCATTTTTAACTTGGTATGTATCTGCCCTGGTTTGTGGGCGCTCATACAGGGGATCTTGTTTCAAAATACTGCCATTGCGTCTTTATGTATTTGATTTTATCAAGTGCATCAAAGTGTATTATGTCCGCATATAAAACATTTGGACCTTAGTTTGTGTTTGAAGTGTGGGCGAAGATTTGAGTCTTTAATCTAGATTCAGGTCTCGGGTTTGGATCCCCTTTAACCAGGATTTGAGGCAGTTTACAGTATAGAACTGACAGTGGGCTTCTTTCCGGTTTAAATTATGCTTCCAAGGGAGGTATTTTCAATGGACATCCTATTACGCAGTATAAACATATATGAACAAATAGCATATTTAATTAACAATGGAAAATAGTCAAATGAAAGATTTGGAAAATAAGAGTGTTTTGCAATTATTTAAAAAGCAGAGGCAAAGCCTTTTATGGATGCACTTAAAAAGTAAAGGAAAAAAAAAAGAGGTGGATGGAAATGTTCTCAAGATCAAAATCGGCTACATGGACAAATTTTAACCGTTCGATCATCACCGATCTCGAGATATTTGCAAAAAAGTAATAAGAAGAATAAGTGAGCTAGTAGATATTAATTTGGGGTTTGCATTCTTTTGAAGATTTAAAATTGTCTCAAGGCTTTCCTTAAACTTTAATTTATGATTTCAGATTTGCTTATATCAGTAGGTAATAGATTTGGAGGATTTTTCAATCATATATGTAGTAAATTATGTGGATCTGCTTGGAAATTCGTGGAATAATTAAAGATAAGTGAAAATCGAGAATTATGGTTTGAATGTAGACCACTACGTATGGATCTACATTTGGCCAGAGAGGCCTTAAAAACATGCAGATTTCAGAATTTTCGCATAAGTCTCTGCTAGAGTTTGTTTATTATCAATGTTAAGACTTTGATTATATGATCATACACGAATGACGCTAGGGTTTAAGACCCAGGTAATCTGATGGTAACTATCTGACAATAGAATTATAAAGATTTACGTGTATTGAATTTAAAGGGAATGTCTCAATCAAGTTTTCCACAATTCTTTCAATCAATTCCTCTCCATAGTTTTTTGAAAAATGACAAAAATGCCCTCCTCCCGTAACATATTTTTGTCTGTTCTCAATCTCTTTCCTCTCCAAAATTGGTCATTTTGATTTTAACGATCACAATAACTTAAAGAAGCTAATTTCTTTTTAGTAATTTAGAATCCTTTTTTTTAACCATCCATGCATAATGACAGTTGAAGCGAGCCCCATTAGGTAATTTGGTTTGGACTTAATCACTTCTTTTCAATAATTTATTAAAGTAAATATTTGAAAGATGACATAAGAGTGTTTTTGTTTTCTTAGAAATTTATTACATAGAGAATTTGATTGAAAGAATCAAGGGGAAGTCTTGTACTTTTTGTAAAATACTCAAAATTTAATGTACTTTTTTTAAAATAAGCCAAAAATTTTAAACCTTTTTGAAAACTTCCCTCTCTACAACGATAAACTTGCCGGATTATATAGCATACACATTTCTACTTCTACTATTAAAACCCTCTTACCCAAAAACGAACGAGAAACCCAAAACCCTGAAATGAGAACCCACTGAGAAAGGAAAAAACTCCTTCCCCCCACTCCAAAACCCTTACGAAAACCCTTCTCCGTTTCTCCCTTCTTCGTACTCGTTTTGGTCGTTCCTTGTACAATGGCGTTGTCGACCTGCATCCGTTTCACTGCCTCTTCTCTTCTGCTTCGCCGCCAGCAGCGCCTTTCCTTTCCCGTCCTCTCTTTTAAACCCTGTCCCATTCTCTCCGACCTCCGTTTCCTCTCCGGCGTCTCCCGGCGGACGCCCTCTGCAAGAGCTATAAGGGCGAAGAGAAGGGACGAGGAGAGAGATGAAGGGAGAGGAGACGATAGCGGGAATGGGAGCTTGTTAGTGAAGGAAGAGAAGGGAGGAGAAGGAAGGATCGTACCTACGGAGCTCCACAAGGAGGCAACGGAGGCGTATATGGCTTATGCGATGTCGGTGTTGCTCGGGCGTGCTCTGCCGGACGTTCGGGACGGATTGAAGCCGGTTCATCGCAGGATTCTGTAAGAGAGGATTTTTTTTTTTTTTTTTTTGTTTTTTGGCAATTTTCTGCTGTTGGGGTGAATGATTTGAGTGTGCTTTTTTTTAGTAAAAATGTAGGCATTGCTGCTTGCTTCTTCTTCCTCAAACTGTTGAATTTTTCTGCTATTGATTTGGTGCCAAAATACCCCACTAGCTGCAGAATTTCGACTTCTACATCGTCTGTTCGAAAATTGATAAACGTGAATGATTTTTCTGATTATTTGTGTGGCATGGTTATTATGGGCAATGACCCATCTGCGCTGTGTGCTAGTAGATGAATGGTCTTGATTGCCATGTGCTGAAGTAGAGAAGTACTTGGTGTGAGCAACAATCGGCGGGCAATGATCCATCTTAGCATTCACATTGGTTCGTCTTTAATTAATTTCTTTTGTTGATCCAAATCCAGCTCCTTATAACATGCATATGAACTGCCATTTAAAAAATGTATCTTTGATCAAAGTGACCTATGAGAGAAATACCATGTGTAACGGTTGCAACCAGAATTCACATTGATTGACTGTTTATCAACTGTATAGGCTGTTTCTGTCAGTTGACCATATTGGTGGTTATACCGTGATTGGCGTTAAGTTGCTCAAATAGCATTCAGACTTTTTTTTTTCACATCCTTTCTTTCTTTTTTTTTTTTTCCAGATAATGTTCTGGTGGAAGTTAAACTACTCCCCAACGGGTAGTTGTTTGAATCAAGCCTGATACAAAATATTTTCTTTTCTTACACTTTTGGGATTTTGCAAAAAAAAAATAAATACAAGGAAGGTCTTTTTTTTAATACTACTTTGAAATGGGTAATGGGTGGCTGTTTTAGCTGAAAATGCAATTTTGTGCTGCCATTTGCTGCATGCTGCATGATTTCAGCTTCTTTTTTCCTTTTTCTTTTTCTTCCTTTTTCCTTTTTCCTTTTTGTGCTTTTTTGACATATTACAGGAAGCATTACATCTGGTTTAGTTGCATCCTATGATGGGAATAGTGTAACTAGTGTAGGGGTAGCTGTGTTTTTAGTATAATTGTTTTTTTTTTTCCTCAATGGATAAAGGTAAGTTAATGCTTCCATTAAAATAAAAGAAGTAATTTGATACTTTCTTTACATTTCATAGGACTTTTATACTTATATCGATGTGTAGTTTAGCCAACTGTACATTATTATTAATGGACCGGACAAAATATTATTATTTGTTCTGTCACATGTTCTCTAGTTAATTTTTTTTAGTGATGTTTGTTACTAATTCTGTATCTACTTGTCTATCTGAATTAATTACTTTTATTCTCTCTTCAAACTCTCGGAACAGATTTGCTATGCATGAATTGGGTATTTCATCTCGGAAACCATTCAAGAAATGTGCTAGAGTTGTTGGAGAGGTACATAATGGATCAGTCGTTGTTATCCTGTTAATTTATTGCAAGTGTGATTTTTTCTGTTGCCCGTTTGTAGATTTATTCTATATTTGGAGGTTTTGTTGTCTCATATGCCAAAATACTACTATATATTAGCTAAAATATGTGCATTTAAGATTCACAATTACACCAGATTCTTATTGTTTAATAGCTAGTAGGTGTCTTCTTTTTTTACAGGTTTTAGGAAAATTTCATCCGCATGGGGATACTGCTGTTTATGATTCATTGGTGCGAATGGCACAGGTAATTATAGATATTGTCATTTTTTGTTATTGTAAGCCTCCTCTCTTATTGGATTTGCGGGCTTGCATTTGTCTTGACATGCATGCGTCTTACAAGTTACAATGGTATAACTGCTTCACTTCCAAATCTTGTGTTCTACTTACTCTGTCTGGTTGTTTGGAAACTTGCAGGATTTTTCCTTGAGGTTCCCGCTTATTCAAGGACATGGAAATTTTGGATCAATTGATGCAGACCCTCCCGCAGCAATGAGATACACTGAGTGCAGATTGGAAGTAGGTTAAATATGTTAAACCTTGCTCTGTCCTCTTATACCTCTATAAGCTCCAACCTTTCTGCTTGAGCTACTTTTAGTGCAGAAGTTTCTGTTGCTTCTGGCTGGCGGGGATTTCTTAGATTTATTCTAATCATATTCACAAATATTGTACTGGCTGGAGATAATATTGGAATATTTTCAAGTTTTTGGATTTCTGTTGTTATAAGATTTGGAAAAATATAAATTGAATTATCACTGAAACAAAACTCAGGAACTTATATGAAAAAGGCCCATTTTAATTTCCTTATGTTTATTTTTCACAATAATATCGCATTTATAATTCAGTTTTAGGGGTACTTTTAATTTAACATGATATTATTGGGGGCACTATCTTTTTGCAAAGTTATCTCAATAATATTGCAGTTTGTTTAAAATATTGGTGATAATTATAATTGGTGGATAGCGTCGCAAACTGCCTTTAAAAGAGAGAAAAAAAAAGTTTCATGAACAGCAAGCTTTCTTTATCTATTTAGTTGCCTTTGTCTCAAGGTGTGATATCTTAGAAAATGCACCAGGAAAGAATATCTGAGGAAGTACAGCCTTAGAAGGTGAAATCTTTATTGAATCATAATCTTGAGTTGTGTTATGGTCGGCTAAATTTAGTAGCCCACTGTCGTTGTGACCTGTTATCAGAGAAGGTAAAAATGCTGGAAGCATGTTAAGAAAACTGGTTGCTGTCATTCTTGCAGGCACTTGCAGAGGCGATGCTTTTGGCAGATTTAGAGCAAAATACGGTGGGTGCTCGCTGTTTCCTCCACTTATTTGATTTATTTTATGCAGTAAAACTTCCTTACTGGATATGGTGAAACTGTGTTTCCGTTCTGCTTCAGGTTGACTTTGTTCCAAATTTTGACAATTCACAAAATGAGCCATCACTTCTGCCAGCTAGGGTCCCAAATCTTTTGTTGAATGGCTCATCTGGGATAGCGGTAATACCATCAACGTGGACTTCTTGGTTTAGGCATTTCTGTTAATGTTTTGTATTTCTTTTATTTTTGTGGTTCACAATGTTCATTTGATCTGTTAGATATTGGCAGGTTGGAATGGCCACCAATATCCCCCCTCACAATCTTGGTGAGCTAGTGGATGCACTTTCTGTGTTGATTCATAACCCCCATGCAACGGTAAGATTTTCCACCTTACTTGCTAAGGATGTAAATCCTTGAGTACTAAAAATATTTAACTTTTGAAGATTGAAAGGGTCCTTCCTTTTGGGTATTATAATTATTTAGCTTATGTGTCTGAACTGCTTTGTTAGACCTCTAATTGACACTTGGCTAGTGTGGTAGCTAGGACATTCTGGTGACTTATTATTTAGTCCACATACTTATTAAAATATACCTTTTTTTTTTTTTTTCTTGAATTCTGTTCATTTGTTTTATGCTTAAAATGAAAGATTGTCCACATACTCAACACACTGGTACTAGCCGGATGTCTTACACCTCATTCAGATTTGGTTCTCTTCCTATCACACAATTTTTCTTATTTATTCTTTTCCTCTTTGTTTGTTTCTCTATTTCTTTAAAATTAAAGCTCTATATCAAACTTTCTCTCATTTCATTGATCTCCTTTCTTTATTTGTGTCCTAACATTATTTTTATTCATACCATAAGACAACTATCTGTTGAAAATCTGGAATGGGTTACAAATTGTTTGGTGTTTCTGTTGAACATGATTTGGTACAGCTGTCTAATTGTAGTCAACACAACTTTATCTTGCATACCACTGTGATTCATGAGATGCACTGTTCTCCTAGAAAGCATGATTTGCTTTAATTGAGATGATGGATATTTGTTAAAAGTGGCTGCCATAAGCATGTTCTGTTTTGGCTTTCAGAAAATTCCACTTGACAATCTAATGATAGAAATTTCTATTTGAGCCTAGCACTATGGGCCTGATAATGGGGCCAAATGGTGAGATGGCACTAAGTTTCTGGCCTGAATATGAATGGGCTGGGCTGGGCTTCCCTGGCCATCATCCATGTTTGAGTATCGTCCTTGACGCCCCTAAGTAACTCCTTTGGGGGCTTAACTGCATAGACTATTATTCCTGACATTATTATCTGGATTTTGCATATGTTTGAGTTACTGGTTTCTTATTTGTGCTTCATAGCTTCAAGAATTGCTGGAATATATGCCTGGACCAGATTTCCCTACTGGAGGACTGATCATGGGTAACACCGGGTATGGAAGTACTCTCTCTCTCTCTCTCTCTCTCCCCACAAACACGCATTGGGATCCCATGTCTGGGTATTGGGTGAAGAACCACTGCCACCAAGACCTTTACATGATACCTCATGATTTTAAAACCCAGTTGGTGTCCACATCTGATTGAAGTGCGACTCCAAGGCTTCCATCCTGCATCACTAGCCTGGGTCTATCTGTTGCAACTAGATATGATTTGGATCACAACCATAATGACTGTGAAGTGAAATTTCACCCAACCCTATCCATGTGGCCCCCCTGAATACATCCATTACTCTTGAATAGACACTGGCATAACTGGGCCCTGCTAAAAATCACGCTGATGTCAACTTTTTGGCTCTATTCGACTTACAAGTTAAAGCTGAGTCATACAGACTTTTGAATGCTTTAGACCGGTAATTCAAAACTTAGACTCGGCAAGGGTCGGTCGACTTGGTGAGACAGGTTAAGTCTGGATTTGGCCCATTTATGGCCCCCCAAAATTCTAAAAAAGTCATTAAAAATAAAACATAATGGTCCGTTTGATGGGGTTGGGACATTGGAAGTGGAAGGGGTTTGATGGAGTTGGCACTTTGGAAGTGGGGACGGTGTTTAATGGAGTTACAATGTGGAAGGGGCTTGATGGTGTAGAAAATGGGAAGCGGGTAGGATTTGGGAGTTGAAAATGGGCAGTGGAAGGGGTTTGATAGAACTGGGAAGGGTTGGGGTTTGGGACTTGGGAAATTGGAGGTGGAAGGGGTTTGAATTTGATGGAACTGGGACCTGGGAGTGGAAAGTGGAAGGATTTTTGTCATCAAACCTTGATGGTTCTTGGACTTGGCCCAGTCCTACCCAGCCTTGACTTGATGATTGGCATGTCCAACTCGACTCAGATGAATTTTAAACATTGCCTGAATCAGCGTTACTACGGTTTGCTTCTTTTTCAGAAAGTAAACAGAAAGGGTTTGCCTCTACCGCTTTTATTATTTAAGAAGTTTGCTGGTACTACTTCTACCATATAACAAGCTTGCCCATATAACTTTTACTATATGACAACTTTACTTCCCCTACCCCTCTCCCTCTTAAATTGAATTAAGCAGACCAAACAACTATTGTAAAAAGTCTAATTGAAACAGCTCTATTTTAGACAAATTAGATTTGCCTAACGAGTCCCTTGTGACATTTTTAAATGAAGGACTTTTTAAGGTTGACCTTATCGAAATGTGAAATCAAATCTATGCGTGCGCACATGTGCAAAATCTGACCCATTCAGATCCTCTGCTCATCCATTTTTCCCAATGTGGGCTTTAGATCCACCCCAAACAAAGTGATTCACTATTGGATTAAATAAAATGTGATTAAGCCCCCTGAATTTGGCAGTTTTTAAAACTTGATTTTCTTGTATAGTGAGTATTACATTTTAGGGATCTGTCACCAGATGCATATATTCTTTCCCTACATATAAAATTCTAAACCAATCAAAGTGATGCTTACTATTGGACTGGACAAAATGATTTGGCCACGTTTCTGAATCTGATGGTTAATCATTCCTCTGAACAAGGATGAAAATATCGGTAGCGGTGGGCGTAGCGGCCTGCCGCCAAAACGCTACGTAGCGGGCGCTACGTAGCGTAGCGGCGCTACGTAGCGGTGTAGCGGTGCGATTTGAAAAAACAGTCAAAAAATTTTGAAAAAATTCTAGAAAATCTAGAATATTGGAAAATGAGAGAAAATGTATTTTTTTTGCAAAAGTAACTAAGGTAAGGGGGCGTAGCGGTCCCCTCACTATATGAGGTCCTGTATCGCTGTATAAATAGAAAATAATAGTAATGATTTTTTTTTTTACATGTATTCATGTTGCTTAGTTATGCTAACTTAGAAACTAATGAAAGGCTTATAAAAAAAAAAAACTGTCATGAAGTCAAGACTTAAGAATACCTAGAGAAAAAAATGCATATACCAAAGGGAGTGTCTAATAGGATGTACTTAGAGAAGAATCATTGAGAAGAACTCTTTGTATCGACTATAATTCGGCGAGATCATGTGCTTTTTGGTGTTCTTTTAAACATAAAAGGGTAAAAGAGTTGTGTAGAAATGTTATTTGGAGAGAAGAAGAAAAAAAATAAGTTTTATTATGTATTTTAAAAAAATTTGGAAAATAGAAAATTTTCTCACCCCGTAGCGGCCGTAGCGGCCCTGTATCGGCCGCTACATTCACGTAGCGGTCAGAAGACCGCTTTTTTCAATTTAGCGTGGCGGCCTGGGCCCCACGGCCGATACGTAGCGGCCGCTATTTTCATCTATGCCTCTGAATGACATGAAATGTATGACGTTAATCCAGTTTGTGGAGGATGGGTTGCATACTTGCATGAATGGTGCTATCTATGTTGGGTGAGCCCCATTGTATGGAAACTTTTGTTCTATTTAGAAGGCGGTGATTAACGATGAGATTTAATCACCTTTTTTGTGTCTAGTCTTATCGGCCATAGGTTGAGGCTGCTATGTTATTTTGAAAATAGCAGCACTACGGTATAAAATTTAGTAGAGCCTAGCAATTTGAATATGAAACATTGTTTTTCCAATTTCTTCTCCTCAATAGCCTTTCTTACAGTTGTCTCTACCCTTATATAGTTCTCAATCACTAAAAAAACACAAGATTGGTTGTTGCATAAGATTCTGATTTTTTTTTTTTACTTAAAAGCTCGCACCACTACGTGGCTATGTATCGCTGCAACTACTACGTATCACCCACTACGTAGTGTTTTACACCAGCCGCAACCGCTATTTTGGTCCTTGGTCTAGTCCTACAGTCATTACTGCAGTTTTCCATGGACCCACATAAGTAAAGATGGTTGGACACATTCTGATTCTTGAAATGTAGGCCTCATGTAGTCATGTGTATAAACTTGATTTGACCTTGCATAATCATTCATTGTATATATGTATATATACATGGATAAGTAGATGAATGTAGACATTTGATCAAGATTGATTGTACCATTACCTATTACAAAAGGAGAAAAAAAGGAAGATCAGGAAGCATTCTGCTTACCATTATGATTGTTACTGCTGCTTTTTTTTGGCCAACATGTGTCAGCCCTTTGTGCTTACTATCAGCCTTCCCAACCCACCAACCATGAATTAGTATTTGGCACTCGCCTCCATTTGACATCTGTCCAGCCATTGTGCATTGTCGAATTGAATTTTGCTAAACTCACGACTTATAGAACTATTTAACTTTGAGGTCTATTGAATCTGGGTAAGGATAGCTTGAATTTTTGCCCAGCCCTAATCTACAATGAGACCTTTCCATCCCGCTAAACCCCTCATGATTGTCATGCATCTAGTTGGGCCCACCGAGGTGCTTGGGTAGCTTAAATATGCACAGTGCTTACCTGATTATCTACCTATTGTTTATGCATGCATATGTACTCATGTACGTACGTTTACATATACATACATACGTGAGTAAATAAATGCTTACATGATGCAAAAGCTAACACATCTTAGTGATCCAACATCTAGTTGAATTGATTTTCAGACTTTTATTCGTTTTGATGTAGCATCTTAGAAGCATATCGAACTGGACGTGGCCGCATAGTAGTCAGGGGCAAAACTGATTTGGAGTTGCTTGATGCAAAAACCAAGCGAACTGCAGTTATAATTACAGAGGTCAACACCTTGGTTATTTGGTTCAATGAATTTTCTTCCACTTTAATTTATTAGTAGATAGGTGTTTCTTATGATACTCTTAGGTTAAAAAAAATCCTATTCTGTCTTTAATATTTTATTATTGATGCAGATCCCTTATCAGACAAACAAGTCTGCTTTGGTTGAAAAAATTGCTGATCTTGTGGAAAGCAAGGTATTGTACTGACAAAAAAGGGTCTTGTTCTTCTAAGTGGAGTTCTAACTTTTAGCTATGCAGTGTGCATGATCAAAAACTAATGTTGCGTTACACCAATTAGAAGTATATGATAAAAAAGAATGCTTATATGATAGATCAGTGAAAGTGAATATAGAGTGGATCAGTTGTTGTCGGAATAATTGTGTACCCTTTCATAAAAGTCTATATTATCTGGCACCTGTTAAACTATAAAAAAATGTCACTTGGTATATTGAAGCCAAGAGAGTGGGTTCTAATTCCTAAAGATTAGAAATGCCAGGGGTCTAGGGAAATGTGCATTTTGGAAGTGTAAAATATTTAGTGAATATTAATGCTGACAGTTGTCATCGGTTATCATCATTTCTTTATTCTAATTTCGTGTGTGATCCATTACTTGTTTATTTGCTGGCATGTAAACTTTGCGGTATCATAATTTAGAATGATTTTATTCGTTGGTTCGGTTGCCTGGAAGCTGAAGTTATTTATTCTTTATTTTTATGTCACATGTTTAGTTTTGAAGCCCGGCCTTTTTCTTTCTAGCAATCTCTCTTTGGTATCAATTTTTGTTTTAAGACTCAAACTTGCATGAATTTCTGTTGTCATGTTCTGTTTCACCTTGTACAATTAGTTTTGGCATTGGGAGGAAGGAAAATGTTCTCCTACGAGAACCGTGCATCCGCATCTGTAGTGGTTGATTTTCCAGGTGGGGTCCCGCCTCTGCGACAGTTAGGATGCATGCTTCTCATGAGAATGGTGTGCAGGAGATCAAAATCCTTGGGAGGAAATACAAAGTTGTTACTATAATCAGATACTTTTGTTTTTTTTGTTTCATGCTAGAGTAAATATGATCTTTTTTATTTGGTGCAGAGTTTAGAAGGGATCAGTGACATTCGTGATGAGAGTGATCGTTCTGGAATGCGCATAGTTATAGAGGTGTGTATGACCTTAGTGATATCTTAATTTCAATTTTATTTTACTAGTACTGGCTTATCCTTCTGTTTCCCACGCATATATCTGGAGACATGGAGATCCACAGCTGTAGTTTTCATATGGTGAGCGTTTATCCATTTTTCCTTGCAGCTAAAAAGGAGCTCAGACCCATCTATTGTTCTCAACAATCTGTACCGCCTTACATCTCTTCAATCTAGTTTTAGCTGCAATATGGTAGGGTGAGTTAATTTCTGAACCTTTTTTTTCATGATAACGAACATATCGTTACTGACTGAGAGATTAGGCTAGAATAGTTTTTTTGTGGAGATTTTAGAAAACTCTTCAGCATTTTCAAGTAATCATTTGTTGCAAACCTTGTTGAAATTCCATCTTGTCAAAATGCAAGATATTAGTTTGCCTCCCTGCTCAGTGGGGACGAGATATCAACAAGATCATGGGTGCCTTCCACAAAAATTGCACAACCTTCCACAGTTCTGAATCTTCAGAGAGCTCAACAAATAACAGAACATAGTTTGCATTGTTTTTATATTCTTGAGTGGTCTGTTGGCTACTTTGTATTTCTAGTTTACCAGGGGTTGGATTTAAAATTAATATTATTTGATAAAAAATTAAATGTTTTTAAAGAATTTGTCGTATGATGTGCCTGTTTTTCTATAAATTTTTTTGCAGTATTCTTGATGGGCGGCCGAAACTAATGGGTTTAAAAGAGCTCCTACAGGTAATGTTGTATCGATGATCTTATCATGCCTTTATGAGGCCCAGTTTATCAAATCATTGGCATTTATTTATTTATTATTATTACTATTATTTTGCAACAGACTCTCACCCACCCACACAAATGAATTCACATCATTCTAAACTCATGGAAAGTGTGAGTATTGAGGAAGTTGTGACAGAGAACTTTATAAACCATTTTCATGTTCTCTGGGCCAAAAGGCATCTATTGCATTGAATCAGTACATAAAGGCACGTGCGTTTTTTTTTTTTTTACCAAAAAAAAATAAAAAAATGCGCGTGTTGTTTTCTTGCCCTAAAAGATAACTCTGGTTTGATAATAATAAATTTTATTGATGGTTATCAATGTCCATTCTATGTGATTTTCTACTTAGTTGATTTTTATGAGCAATTCCCATTTTTATTCTATACATTGGGCCCCACCTATGATCAATTCAAACCCTTACACTTGCACACACCTACCCCTTTGTGTGAATTGTGATAAAAGCTACACTCATGAAACAGTTATAGTTTGGGCCCTCAGAATCTATGCTCAATATCTTTTGATTGGGATGAATTTTGACCAACGCATAATCCATACCAAGGCCTTACCCTACTTAGACTTACACTTCCCCCATTGTTGGTGTGCATCCAGCAGGGTTCGACAAATTGTTTTTTTAATGAAATATAATTCGTGTAGAAGCGTTTTTTTTTTTATTTTTTATTATGAAATGTTTTTTTTTTTTTGAATCATTATCAGATGAACAACGATTTAGGTTCCATCCCTAATATATGATGCAACCTTCATTTCAGACCTTGTGAATTGTGGCGGTAGGCCCTATAAAAAGTTCATGAATGGTTCTTTCCTGGCTATTTCTATAATAATCATGGTGACAGCTTATGAGGCATTTTGGCGTGCATCCAGGTGGACCCCACATACTAGGGCTCATATTTCATTACAACAGGTTCCTTCTAATCATTACTGGACCCCAGATTTGTTAAGTAGATTGGTCTTCCGCTTTCTAACAGCTTAAGCTTTGGGTATCATTGGCTAGTCAGACTTGACAGGGTATTAGAGCCATGCTACGTCTTGAGTTCGAACCCCAGGGTGATGTTGTTTCCCCAAGTCTTGTGGGTAGGGATGTGTGGGTTGCAAATTTGAATGACGTCTTGTTCGGTTTCTTTTTTCTTTTTCGGTTTTTTTTTTTTTTTTGTGGGTGGTTGTTGTGGGGGGGGGGGGGGGGGGGGGGGGGGGGTGTTGTTAAGTAGATTAGGCTTTTGGGATGCATTGGCTAGTCGGACTTGACAAGATTGAAGGGATAAGGCTAAGTTGATGAATGAAAATGAAGAGTGGACTGGAATGATTTTCATGCCTTCCCTAATCTATGTATCAACCTTTACCCTACACTGCCTTGTGACATGGTGGTAGTGGGCACAACAAAACTTTTCAGTAAGGGCATGTTTGGTAAGTCTAATTTGTTTGAAATATAGCTGTTTCAATTAGTCCCTCCTAAAAATTGACTATTTGGTATGTTTGATTCAATTAAAAGAAGCAAAATTGTCGCATGGTAAAAGTGGTACAATCAAATTTGTCATATAGTAAAAAAGTACAGTAAAAGTGATATGGGCTAACTTATCAAAAAACCCAAAAAAGGTCTGATAGACATTCATGTCTGTTTGAAAAATTATATTTTCGTTGCTTTTTGGAAAAGAGGCAAAAGGTGTTAAAGCTGATTCAAATATGCATTCAAATATAGTTTGCAAACAGTTTAAAGCCCTCAAAACATCTATTTGAATAAGCTTTAAGTCATATGGACCCACAAGTAGACTTGTCAAATGGCACGTAAGTGTTCCCTCTAGGGGCCATTTGAATGGCACCATCGGGGTAAGGCATGGGTGAAATTTCACCTGTTGTATCACCCTAGTCATACCATTATGATTCTTATCCTTCCAATAGTTTATATTTACATGGCCCTTGGGATATGTTGGATGATTTGATAATGGTGACTTCATCCATCCTCTACCCATGTGGTTCCCTTCACATCCTGCCACCCTTGTGATTTAGCGCTCAACTAGGTGTGCCTCCAATGACTTTTGCTCCTATAAATCTAACGGCACATACAGCTTGATATAAATTATAATTCAGTTGCCTTACCTATATCACCTTCATCATGATGGGTGCCTTATCCCTCTTTTTTAGGCCGATTTTGTGTTCTACTTTTCCACTAAACCCTGTTTTTATCCATTTTCTCAGTAATTCTGGACACCATCTTTTCTTTCCTCACTACCTCATTTAAGGTCTTTATTGGTCTCCCCCTTCTCCTAGCTACTTGAACTTGTAACCTATGATAACTGGACACTTCAAAGTAGGCAATGTATGATATCATTACGTATCTGATACTTTCACTTTTTTATGTGCAAGGCTATGTCCCTGTTGTATCCATGGCCTTCCCCTACCTTATATACACCCTGCAAGGCATCATAGCATGGAACTCTCAATACATTGTTCATAGGCTGTTTTTTATATTCTGTTTATTTATTTTTTGTTCCTCCGTTTTTTTGAGCATGTGCATCTTAGTGACATGTTCCATTCTGATGCAGTGAGATCCAAGACCAGGACCCGCAGGCCTGATGGACCCGCTTATTGGGGTCTACATGATCTCTAATTTGGGTTTTAGTCAAGATGGGGTGGATCAGTGTGGGTTGGATGTGGGATGAAAGGAATTTGGTATGGATTAGGATTGGGTTGGGTTCAGGTTTTGGCGATGAATGTCAGAGATTGGGTTCGGTGGGATGGATGTTGGTGGTGGTAGATGATGGTGGGTGGGGTGTGGGGCTATAGCAGTGGGTAGTGGTTCTAGTGGAACGGTTTGGGGCTGCTAGGTTTTAATTGAGTTAGGGAATTTGGGTAGAAGGCTCTGATACCAATTGATACCAATTTGATGGCATAGCCCGGAGGCCATGATGACTACACCTGCAACGGTGAGATCGAGCCCTAAGACTCAAAACCCTAAGATCACTTAGGGGAAATACCCCAAAAGGGAACTCACGAGAACTTCTCTGAATTTTATTAAAAATGTAGCATGAACATGTCAATTAGGAGCTTCTCTATATATAGAGTAGCATTGTTCCTAAATAAACAATAAATAAAATAGCTAATCCTAATCAACATATAAATTAGAAAGGAAATCTTCCTAAACAATTAAGCAACCTACTAATCTAGAAATAAGTAAATAAAGTAGCACTACTAATCTAGAGACTATCTAAACTAATGATAGGGATCCCAAATTAGAGATCATGTGGACCTCATCAAGCGGGTCCATCAGGGCCTGTGGGTCCTGGTCTTGGATCTCACTGCATCACATTCCTCTTTTCTTCATTCCCCAACATCTAAATCCATACAAAAATTCAGATCTGTCATCTTATAAAATGCTCCTATTATCAGTGGCACTTAACAAACACATAAAACTCTATTTGCTTCTCTCCACTTGCCCACCCTATACTAATCCTATTTGCTAGATTCAACTCAAACCCTCTGTATTCTTCACTGTTGATTATCAGCATGAAGTGATACAAGTTTTCGACACCCATTTATTTAGTATGGTGGGGTCAGCTATCATCTGCTGAAAGTGAAACTGTGGCCCAAAACAGCGGAAATAAAGAGAAAGGAAACTAACCTCTAGGAGGCAGAGGTGAAGGTTGCACGTGTGATGACTAATATAGTTACATTGCATTTTTTTTTTTCATTCATCTTATTTAGAAGGTTAGTAATAAGCCCGGTGATCTCTAATTTATTTTATCTATATGCTTAGTACCTATTATTTTTATGTTTGATTTAAAATTTTAGTTACTTGAGTTTTGGTTATGCTAAATTTGAAGTGTGTGAAGAGGACATATCATGCTATTTGGAAACACCTTATTTATATTTTTTCTTTTTCATTTTTATGCTTCAGGCATTCCTTGACTTTAGGTGCTCTGTTATTGAAAGACGTGCAAAATTTAAGCTTTCTCATGCTCAAGATAGGAAGCATATTGTAGAGGTATATTAAAGAATGTAAGGGGAAAAAAACTAATCTTTTCTATAGTAGAATGTTGACAATGTTTCTCTCTCAGGGCATTATAATAGGTCTTGACAATCTGGATGGTGTAATTCAATTAATTAAAGCAAATTCAAGTCTTGCCACGGCTTCAGCTGCTTTGAAGAAGGGTAAAAAATCATATTAATTTTTTTTTAATAATTCATGTTTTGTAATTCTTCAGCTGGTAGATTGTGGAGGTATCTTTTAATTTCTTCAATAATGTTTCCACCATTTTATGCCTGTGTTGGATTTTTAATTTCAAGGAGGTATCTTTTAATTTCTTCAATAATGTTTCCACCATTTTATGCCTGTGTTGGTATTTTAATGTCAAGGTTTTGAACAAAGAAGTGTCACCATTCGGGGGAAAAAATGAAGTCTTTTTAAGAACTTACAATTATCTCGTTTCTTAGCTTATGGTATGATAAACAGGATTAAATGGTACTAGAGACTGCTAGCAGTACTTAAGTACATTTTAACACTAATTCTTGTTTGCCTATATTTTTCCTAAGATGCTGTCCTTGTAATAATGAGTGGCTGGGTGTAGTTTATAGTTGTGTTTTGATGCAGAATATGATTTATCCTCGAAGCAAGCTGAAGCTTTATTGGACATAACGCTGAGAAAACTTACTTCTCTTGAGGTGGGTGTGATCTTGATGGCCTTCTTATTGTTTTTATTGTGTCAATGGAAGCTATGTCTAGTTTTTTGTATAGTTTGTTAGCCCTGATATGTGTTTTCTTCCTTACAATGCAGAGAAAAAAGTTCATAGATGAATGTGAATCCTTGAGTGGTGAAATTTCCAAGTTAAATGAACTCTTGTCAAGCAAAAAGAACATTCTTGAGGTAATTGTTTTGTTGGAAGCTCCGTGTACAAATGTTTAGAGCCTTTATAACATAGAGCATTACAATTATAAATGTTTATACACAACACCACAACCCTACTGGGGCACACACCCACACCCAAAATTCCCCATCCCTCTCGTCTCTCTACTATTTTTTGAAACGGTAACCAAAGATTTCATTAAAGGGAATGAAAATACAGAGAGATTGGAAGAGAGAGCAAAAGGAGTACAAAGGTACAAGAGAGGCATACCCCACCCAAACCTCAATTACATAACAATACCCTCCCAAGGAGTAGTCTTCTCAACCCCCTGTTTGGCGAGATGATCTGCCATATGGTTGGCCGATCTAGACTCATGATGAAAGGCAACATTCATGGAAGAAGATAAGGCAGAGATTTCATTGTAGATGAAATGGAATTTTCAAGGATTCGCCTTCTGCATAGACACCCAAGAGATCACATTAGAAGAGTCACTTTCCACTGTAAGACTGCCATGGAAAAATCTTGAGAAGCACCGAAAGGCTTCCAGGATAGCTAGCACCGACACTTCATTGGAATCGCGAACATCCTCATGCTTTGTGAACATAAACAATACCTCGCCTTTATCATTGCGAAGCACACCTCCAATTCCCGTTGGCCCTGGTTTACCCCTTGCAGCTCCGTCAACATTGAATTTAAAGACACCATGAGGATGGGGAGACCATAGAATATGTCTCCTCGTTGTAATCGGGCAACAAACCATATGCGCTTCCTAGTTAACAATGATATCGTTAAGGGAAAAATTAGAGAACTCCTTTCTAATCAAAGCCCACCTAGCAGTTCTTAGAGTGATATTGGCAATCAGATCTTCTAGAGTGGAGGAGGCGCCTTTGAAGATTGTGTCATTCCTTTCCTTCCAAATGGACCATAAAATAGTAAAGGAAATCATTCTCCAAAGAGTGCGCCCACACCCACCGAAACAATCTCCCAACCAAGACTTAGTTGCTTCAACCATAGACCATGGGCAACACCAAACCATACTGCACCTATGCAAATAGTGACTTCAAATGCCTGCTGCTACCTCACAATGCAGAAAGAGGTGATTGAATGACCCCTCCACCCTTTTACAGAGCACACATCAATCTGAGATGGTTGCCGACATTAACCCTCTTGTTCTCAAATTATCTGTAGTATAGACTTTCCCTCCAATAGCTAACCAACAAAATGCCTCAACTTGGGGAGGAGCTAGCCCTAAAAGGTTGGAGTACTTCCAAGGCCAAGTAGAAAGCCTTTGCCGAGAATCCACCGAACCTGAAAGTCTTCCAAATCCGAGTCCTTGGAGTTCCTACACAAAAACATGTTAGAAAGAAAGCTCAATAACTCCCCATACTGGACCTCCTCTGAAGAACGAAGACTTCTCCTAAAAGATACCTCCCACATAATTTCCGACAATGGACTCCTTACTAGTCACCACTCTATAAAAATCCTAGGAAACCAACGAAATAAAGGACCACCCACCTTCAATCAATCATCCAACCAAAACCGCACATCCCTTCCCTCCCCTACCACAAAACCCACCCCTCTGGACAAGACTTTTCCTATCTCAGTTGTTTCTCTCCAAATTAACTCTCATCGGGTGCTCGTTGCATCGACCACCTTTTATTTTAATATTTACTTTGTTGATCTTTGAAGCTTAAAATTTATGCCAATGGCAATTTGATTTGGCTGATTTCTAGGGGATCCACGCGTATGGAACCCCTTGTGATTGATATTTATCCACGTGGACATGTGGAGACTACAGGGAGGTACATGAAGATCTGTCACTAGGAGTGCATCAGGCTATATGTGTATTATTAGTATTACCCAAAGTTACGAAATTCAGTTTGCTTCGGCCGAATTTTCTGAATTATTTCGGTTCGGACCCTTTACCGAACCGAACAGCACCCATATATATATTCGTTTCAAAATTCGGTGCAATTCGTCCGAATTACTGTAATTCGGACAAAAATCCAGAATTTCAGCTGAATTGGCCGAAATAACAGAGTTCGGTTGATATTTGTAGTTAGCCCTTTTTTTTTTTTGAACGGTAATGTTCATTGGAAAGGCAAATAGTACAGGAGAAGTATGCTGACAAGCTGGAACAAAAGACCCCAAAAGAAAAAGGAAAAGCCCCTAAGATAGAACTAGGTAGACCTTGCAAAAGGAAGGGCTAGCTCCTTCCAATTTAACATAATCTGATCGATAGAGTAACCTTTAAAAGACGATCTAATGGAAACCCAGAGAGCAACTAAGAATTTCACTTTCCCCACCAAGCAGCTATCACTGGATACAACCCCTTCGAAGCATCTGGAGTTCCTTTCCTTCCAAGTAGTCCAGAGGACTGCCAAAAAGGTCAGGTTCCATTACTCCTTTCCTCTAGGGACTCTGCATGGGGCCTTCCAAGCCCGGAACAACTTGGAGAGAATTTGGGAAAACCCAACAGCAGTCAAACCACTCAACCACCGAGCTCCAAATATATTGAGTACTTTTGCACTTCACCAAAAGGTGGTCCACAGTGCCCTCCTCTTTTAAACACGTAGGGCAGCCGTTAACTACTGACATCCCCCTCCTCAAATTATCCTGGGTGAGGATTCTTTTCTGGATTGCTAGCCACCCAAAGATTAGCACCCTCATAGGAGCCTTCATCTTTCAAATGTTGTTAACTGCATTCCTCTCCCTCAAACCATTTGTAATGGAAGAGAAGAAAAAAGAAACAGAGAAGTACCCATCTTTTGAGGCAGTCCACACCCTTGTATCATCCCCACTTTCCGGTATGTACATACTGTTAAGAAGATTGATGAAGGAAATGAATTGAGTTTCCTCTTGATCCTTCAAGTGCCTCCTTAGAATGGGGCTCAAAACCACCTTATCGCCAATTGTTGACATGTAGGATTTAACTTTAGCATCCTTGTCCATGGCACGATTGATTAAGTCCGGAAACCGAGCAGCAAGAGTCCTATCTCCTGCCCACCGATCTTTCCAGAAAAGAGTTCTCTCCCCCGACCCAACTTGATATTTTATATATTACATAAGAAGCTTCTTAACCGAGAGGATTCCTCTCCAAATTGCTGACGACTTATTAGTTGGATCCCGGAAATCCCATCCATTTCTTGGAAGGCCATATTTCTTTTCCAAATCCTGTCTCCATAAGCCATCTGTTTCTTCTCCTATCCTCCATAGCCATTTGCCCAGAAGAGCTTGATTCATTTGTCTAAGATGTCTGATTCCAAGGCCTCCCTCATCCTTGGATTTGCAAATAGAGTCCTAGTTCACCAAGTGAAACTTCTTATGGTTGCTATTTCCATGCCATAGGAATTCTCACTGCAGGCTTTCTATGCTTTTGATTACTGATGCTGGGCATCTAAAGAGGGAAAAGTAGTAGACTAGAAGATTAGACAGAGATGCCTTGATTAGGATGACCCTACCTCCTATGGATAGGTAATTGGCTTTCCAAGAAGACAACTTTCTCTCCACCCTTTTCGCCACCGGATTCCACAGTCTTAATAACAGATCCCGCACACAAGGGCAATCCTAAATAAGAAGCTTGCAGATCCCCCACCCTGCATCCCAAAATGTCTGCATACTTATGAAGCTTTGAATTCTCCATACGTATCCCGATTAGCTCACCCTTGGAGAAATTAACTTTTAGACCCGACACGGCTTCAAAGCAAAGCATAGTAGCTTGAACGTTTCTTATCTGACCCTTGTTATCTCCACTGAAGATAAGGGTAACATTAGCAAACTGCAGATGGCTGATTTCTGGTGAATATCTAGCCAATTGAATCCTTCAAATAGCCCCATGTTCACTGCCCCTTTTATCATTCTGCCCAGAGCCTCTCCCACTATAAGAAAAAGGAAACGGGGGAGCGGGTCACCTTGTCTGAGCCCCCTTTCAGCCGGAAAGAAACCCTTGGGAGTGCCATTTATCATAATAGAGATCGAAGTAGATGAAGCACTCTTGAGTCCACTTTCTCCATTTTATCCCAAGCCCCATTCTTCTAAGCATATATTGGAGAAACTTCCAGTCCACTTTGTTGAATGCTTTTTCCAAATCCAACTTGCAGATAAGCCCCGGAAGTCTATCTTTGTGCCTTGAGTGCGAACCCTTGTTTGCCACTGGGATATCGTCTAAGATCTGCCTCCACTTGACAAAAGCTCCTTGCTCTTTGGATATGATATTCGGTAGGGCCTTCTGAAGTCTCCCCGCTAGGACTTTGGCTAGAATTTTTAAGTGCCGCCTAAAAGGCCAATGGGTCTGTAATCCTTAATACCAATCTCCCCAGACTTTTTCAGAATGAGAGTGATAAAAGAAGCCCCCATGCCTTTTGAAAGCTTTCCCCTTTGATTGAATTCATCCATGAAGGCTAGTATATCCTTTTTCATCATTGCCCAGAAGCGCTGATACAACGCCAGTGGGAACCCATCTGGGCCTGGAGTTATCACCTACAAGGTCTAACACTGCATGGCGAACTTCTCCCTCATTCAAAATACTAAACTAGGACTCTAGATAATTACATGCTCACACATAAAAGCAATCTAGATTCAATGCCACTTGAAATGAAGTGAGTCCCATCAGTCCATGTGTAACACCCGTTGTTTCACTTTTTTATTTTTTTTATTTGTATTATTCCAGTCATTGTTGTGCTTGTGAATGTGCTCTGCCTAGTTCCAAATACCATTTACTAACAGTTGTATTGAATTATTTCTAAATGCACTTATGTTTAACTAAGATCTATGATGCCCGGATACGGATACGGGACACGGGAACGAGCGTCCGATACGTCAACTTCAAAATTTTAGGATACGGATACGGGTATGGCATTTCTAGAAATAGATAAATATAAGTATTTGGTTAGGGATTTATTTTAGGTGGAATGCTTATTTTATCTCAATTTAGAGCTCAAATATTACAAGGCCCACTGTTTGTTTCAAATTTTCAATGAGGTGGGCCTCACAATACAATATCTCAGCATAGAAAAAGAGAAAAAAAGAAAAATGGGCCAAGTGGCTATTTGGATCAGTAGCCCAACATTAAAAAGAGAAGAAAAGAAAAATGGGCTGAGTGGCTGACGGGCTCAGTAGCCCAACATTAAAAAAAGAAAGAAACAAAACAGGCCCAACGGGCCCATACTCATTTATAAGAGTGATGGGTTCTTTTCTCCCTTTTCGTTGGCATCTCTAGGGCACGAACAAATGAGAAAAAAAAAACGAAGAAAGAAGAAGAAGCAAGAAAGAAAGAAAGAAAAAAGAAAGGAGGAAGAAGAAGAGGAGGCATACCTGGCACTTGGAGGTCGAAGCAGTGGTAGTAGTCGAAGTAGCAGGCTAGCAGCAACAGCAGCAGTCGAAGTATGAATGGAAAGTAGTCGAAGCAGTCAAAGCAGGAGCCCCAATCGAAGCAGGTGAGTCTCCTCCTCCTCCTCTTCTTTTTTTTTTTTCCTTTTGTTCAAACTAAGAGAGAGACAGAAATTGACCAAAATGGAAAATCTGCCGAAATATTGGGTGAAAAATAACACAAGCCGTATCCTAAAATTGGCCCCCCGTATCCCAGCCGTATCCCGTACCGGTATCTATATCGGACCGTATCGGTACGGGTACCACAAGTAATTTGCGGTATCCGGGTATCATAGACTAAGATACTATTGTGAGTCAATGGCTCAGGAGTCAGGAAGTTTGTTAGATTGATGTCTCTTTTCCTGCAAGATATTGATTTTCCTGATGGGAATTCTGTTTCAATTACAACGATTTATATTGTTTCTTAATGTCATCCCTTCACATATTTCTGCCGGTCAAGGCGAATTGTACTTTATGAACTTGTACTTTTAGTTGATAGAACGAGAGGCAGTTGATCTCAAGAACAGATTTACAACTCCAAGGCGGTCAATGTTGGATGACGAAGATGGTGGTCAACTAGAAGATATTGATGTCATTCCAAATGAAGAAATGCTTTTGGTATAGAACTTTCAAGTTTTTCGATAAGTATATTTATTTATTTATTTATTTTTTTTTTAATTTTTTGTCAAAGATGTCTCTTGATTGACTTGGAAGAAAATGAATGAAAGGCTTTGTTGATAGATGCCTCTAATTAACTTTGAAATTAAATTATTTGTGATAAATTTTAGGCTCTCAGTGAAAAAGGCTATATGAAGCGGATGAAACCTAATACCATTAATCTACAAAATCGTGGGACAATTGGAAGATCTGTTGGGAAAATGCGAGTAAATGACACTATGTCTGATTTCATTGTCTGTCATGCTCACGATTATGTCCTTTATTTCAGGTAATTTCCAAATTTCTATTGATGTCTCTTGAGGTAGCTTGCTCTTTTTACAATCTACAATTACTTTCCAAGATCTTGGAATTTTCCTTGTTCAGATTTTCTACCCATTTGGCAATTTACTTGTAAAGTAATTTCAAAGTAAAGGATCACTTTTAAGAGATGAGAAAAGAAAAGTGGTCTTGTCAAAAAATACAATTTTCAAAATTCACCTTATTGACCTTGTCATTTTGTGGCATGTGGAGGAACTTTTTTGACTTTTGGATTAAAAAAAGAGGCTTTTTTTTTTGTCTTTTAGTGGAATGAGAGATTGACTTTTCAGGGTCATTGCTATGGTGCAATGGTAAATGTCTCGGGTGCCATGCTCGATAATGCAGGTTCGAGACCTGTGAGCAGCCACTTTGTGCAAAATTGCCAAAGGTTGGGTTTGTCTCTAGTCTGGATCCTCCGAGGACCCTACTTTGGCGGGACTGCACTAGTTGATGACCTTTAAAGATCAACTCTTCAACTTGTTTAAAAAAGAAGAAGAAGTGATTTGTGAAATTTTGTACATTTTGATAAGACCCGATTTTTTTTCTTGTCTCTTAAAAAGTGGCCCTTTACTTTGAATTCACTTTACGAGTTAATTGCCAAACGGGCATTGATGTTTGCATTTGTGTATCATTTTCACTTTGTGCTGGAGCCCACAGAGAAGTTTGTGGCATTGACTTTTATTTCATTTTTAAGGATTGTCTTTTCCCAAAACATACTTACATTATATTCTCCATAAGAATGTCATCACTTTGGCTTGACCCTTTATTTTTATTTTTTATTTTTGAAAATGGTGGCTGTATTAAAACTCAAAAACTGTACAGTATCTTGACCCTTTATTTATTTTATCATTTTATTTTTCTTTTTGGTTCTACCTGGTTGTGCCGACTCTGCTATAAGTTATTTTCTTTTTAACACTGCAAATTCACTTAGCAGTTAGTTGAACCTGGGATCAAGAATTAAAAGGTAGTTACAGAGTGTATCTGCTATATGAGGATTTGGCCTTGGATTGATTGGAATGGAGAAACATAATTCATGTAGCCAACCGCAACATAGTTGGGATAAGGTTTTGATGATGATGATGACGACGACAATGACGGAGTGTATCAGCTGCCTCCTAAAATGATAAATATTGGGTATCAGAGTTTCTTAAAGGTTTTTAAAAAATCCAGAATTTTATGAAATCCTAGATTTTGATGTCTTTTTTCAATAGCAACTAAAAGAAAAATGTATGTGTTAGACCCTTCCATGTCATATAGGCTCTGTATCAATTTAACCCCCCATTAGATTGATCACATCTAAAGCATGTGATTGGAATAAAAATAGAGGAAGTAGAATCCCATTTTTTTTACAAGCTATCAATTTAAAGTGGGGACAGCTTTGATTGGAGTTAGATATGGACTAGAGTTAATACTTAGGGTCATATTGCTTTGAGCAGCTTGGATTTTGTAGGTAGGCCCCACAGGTTGATTTTTAGGACTTGGTTTAGAGAATTTTAAGAGAACAATTCTTGAACTGAACTGATTTTTTTTTTAAACGTATAGTTTGCGGTTTTAGGAGGTTATTAATGAACCAGGCAGCTATTGTTAAATCAACATTTTATCAATCATCACTATTTGGTATGCATGTAGAGCAAATCTAAGCTATTAAGATGTACTATTTATTATTTACAACTCATTCCTACCCAAAACAGACCAAAAACATTTTTATATTTCCCTCATTCTCGGATTTTTTCTTACCTTAGATAACCCTCAAGCTAATGGATTGTGTATTTTTCATAGTTCAATGTTTGGATCTTCAATATGGGCTCTCTTTAGATTTTTTTATGCTAGAAATGCCGAAAACACTTTCCTCAGTTTCACTTTGCAAGACAGCCGAAAAAGATAGGCTCGTAGGTTCTTAAAGGAGGTATCAGCTGATATGCCTAGATAGGGTTGTGAATGACCATTTATGGGGCTCAGTCTTGACCAATATGATACTCATGGGTCAAAAAAAAAAAAAAAGTAATTTTTTCGAGGGATAGATGCCAATTAGCTAGGGGATTTGGTGGATATGGTGCAAAAGGCAGAGCCATAAATAGTATGTTATTAAGGCTTGAAAGTGTAAGCTAGGATTAATTAGTCATCATTATAGAAACTAGTTTGAAAGAATGCCTATCAAATTGTTCACAAATTCAAATACAAATCCATACGCAATGATATGCTCTTATCGTCCAAAAGAAAATATTGGATCTTTATATGTGCACCAACCCAAAAAAAAAAAAAAAAAAAAATCAATGAAGGCCCAAATACCGATGCTTTGATTTCCTAATGTAGATTGGACCCAATAAGTGAGATGTTGAGATTATCGAATCATGTGGCCCATTTTATGCTATGGGTAATATATATTGATGGACCACCCCAAGCTCAAGTTGATTGGACCACACCCCGCTCTCCGTATGGAGGGCCGCTTTAGAGCAGAACTGACAGTTGGAAGAATTTTGATTGATATCTTTCTTGTCCATTCCATTCAGTTGCTTCCCTGAGAAGGTACTTTGACTGAATGGATACCCAATCAGTGTAATTTTGTGTTTTTACCATCTAGGTTGGAGCCTCTTGGTAATTGACTTGTTTCTCATACTGTCATGCATATAAAATATGAGTCCTCTATTCAAGCATTTTGTAACTCCTGCTTTCTTTGAGAAAGAAGATAAAAAGTTCTAAACAGGAATGCTAAGAGGGGATTTCAATACACTTTGCACTAACATGCAATTAGTTGCATGTTTGGTCAATTTTAGATCATTTGTATGTCGGGTTTCGGCATGGATGACTCACAGTACTACCTTAACCTTCATATAAATGAAATAATGCCATTTTACCCTGGCTATTTTAACTAGCCATTTGCAAGTCAACATTGACAATCCTTATTCTGGCTTCTCGTCTTCTATATTTATTTGCTTAATCAGTTTAATGTTGTTGACCTCGTTACTTTAATTGCCATTTGCAACTCAAAACACCTAACATTGAAGATACTTCTCCTTTCTTCTTGTGAGCAAGGATGAAAATATCGGTAGCGGTGGGCGTAGCGGCCTGCCGCCAAAACGCTACGTAGCGGGCGCTACGTAGCGGTGTAGCGGTGCGATTTGAAAAAATAGTCAAAAAAATTTGAAAAAATTCTAGAAAATCTAGAATATTGGAAAATGAGAGAAAATGTATTTTTTTTGCAAAAGTAACTAAGGTAAGGGGGCGTAGCGGTCCCCTCACTATATGAGGTCCTGTATCGCTGTATAAATAGAAAATAATAGTAATGATTTTTTTTTTACATGTGTTCATGTTGCTTAGTTATGCTAACTTAGAAACTAATGAAAGGCTTATAAAAAAAAAACTATGTCATGAAGTCAAGACTTAAGAGTACCTAGAGAAAAAAATGCATATACCAAAGGGAGTGTCTAATAGAATGTACTTAGAGAAGAATCATTGAGAAGAACTCTTTGTATCGACTATAATTCGGCGAGATCATGTGCTTTTTGGTGTTCTTTTAAACATAAAAGGGTAAAAGAGTTGTGTAGAAATGTTATTTGGAGAGAAGAAGAAAAAAAATAAGTTTTATTATACATTTTAAAAAAAATTGGAAAATAGAAAATTTTCTCACCCCGTAGCGGCCCTGTAGCGGCCGTAGCGGCCGCTACATTCACGTAGCGGTCAGAAGACCGCTTTTTTCAATTTAGCGTGGCGGCCTGGGCCGCCATGGCCGATATATAGCGGCCGCTATTTTCATCTATGCTTGTGAGGCAATTGTAAATTTTATGATCTTAGGGTCTTCACTTGGCCAACATCAGGAAATTTCTTCTTTTTGAATGGCTGTATGACCACAAATTGCTTTCATTTATATTGTATGCATATTTTATTGTCGGAAAATCATTTGTAAAGGAAAAACAAAAATGATTTGTCACAGAAATATGTGCCAGTGTAGGTGTGGTATTACCTGTGTTTGGTTTTTGTTACTTGGCAATTGATTCTATTATGCATTTCTAAATTTATAATTCAAATAAGTAATTTAGTGCAACTGTTCATAACAATGGATATATAAGTTATAAAATAATTATGAAATAAAGTTTAAAGTTCAAACCAAATAACAAATTACGTTTCATAAGAAAAACAATATATTTTTGTTGAATGTAGAGAAAAGTAGACCTCTACCTTGAGAAGAGCCCTTGAGAGGAACTCTCTGTATCGATTGCAATTCGGCGAGATCATGTGTTTTTTTTGTTCTTTTAAGCATAGAAGGGTAAAAGAGTTACGTAGAAATATTATTTGGAGAGAAGAAAAGAAATGTCTTATTATGCATTTTAAATTTTTTTGGAAAGTAGCAGTCTGGCTCACTCCGTAGCGCCCCCATAGTGGCTCCGTAGTGGCCGCTACGGATGTGAGCAGCACTAGATGCCATTTAGCATTGCCGTTACACTAGATATAGCGGCCACTAAGTATGGCTAACCAACATGAATACATGGGGAACATTAGATCAATATTTATTTTTTTTAATAATCATTTAATGATATAGAACTTATATGCATCGAAGGGATGGCTACACCCCTATCTTAGTTATACAAAAAAAGTATCAAATTCTAATATTATCCAATATGTTGAATCTTTTGGATATTTTTCAAAAAACATTGTCAAATTTTCGATTCACACCACTATGCCGCTATGTATCGCCTCTACCGCTATGTATCTGCCACTACGTAGCATTTTGGCCACCGGCCACTACGTCCGCTGCAGCTGCTATTTTGATCCTTGATGGTGCATTCAAAATGGATTTTTGTCCCAACTTTTTAGCACACTTAAATCCATGGTTCAAAATATCAGCCAATATTATCGGTCTTGGAAAATATCGCCATATTATCAACTGTATGTGTATCGGTATCGGACCTGGCCATGGAAAATATTGCCATATTATCGGTTGTTCTTGGCCGATATTTTTAAAATATCGGATAAACCAATACATCGGGCGAGACGCACATTGACCTCTTTCTTCAACATGGCCGATACCAGCCCGATCCCTTTGTTCTTGCAATTTGCAAAATGAAAAAAAGAAAGAAAAAGAAACTCCTAAATGCATATTGCAGGAAAAGAAAAAAGAAAAATAGAGAATAAGAGAGAAAGAGTAGTTCCTGAGACTGTCACCGCACTGCTTTACTCCGCTGCAACCGAACCGCTGCACTGCCGCTTGCTGTTGTGACCGCTCAACTTGCCACCCACTACTGTATTCTCCTCCCCCTCTTCCTCTCCCCTCTTTCCCTCTCCCTCTCCTCTCTTTCCCCCGGTTTTTTATTATTCCCACTTCCTTTCTTCAGTTGATATCAACATCTTCAACGAAAGCACGAAACCCTTTTTAGGGTTTCACTTTCACGTGCTTTCTTTCACATGGTCCTCCACGTGTAGACCGTGGACCATGTGATGTGTTTTTCACATTCTATGGGCCCCAATTGAAACTTTTTATTAGATGGGTTGTCTACGAAGGACCCTTAACATTTTTTATGAATATAGGAGTTGTGCCCACTATCACCTTGATCACATTTAAAGAGCATGTGAATAAATTGATCACGCTTAAAAAACATGTGAATAAAATATTAAAAATTGAATTAAGTATCCAAACTTTTTTATTTGACCTATACACTTCTAATAAAACCTACTTATGAAAAATGAAAATTACTAAAATAAATGCCTCCTTGAATGTGGCCTTAATGATATTTACTCCGAGAAAAGTTTGACCTATATTGAAGTTAAATTAAATTGTGTTTGAGGCCTAAAATTCCATTTAATTGTGAACAAAATTCACACTCTTTCAATTTTTGGGGTTGACCGACACCGCGATTTTAAACCATGCTTAAATCTCATTGAAACTTCCTACTTCTTTTACCTGCTTAATGTCAATCCAGCCCATCTGCGCAGGCTTGGAACTTGTTTTATTAAGTTAGCTTTATTTTTTGAACTTGTATTGTATTGGGATACTAATAATAGGAACTTGTATTGTATTAGGATACTAATTAGAGGGTAATCAACCCTTATATAATGAGAAGGATGCAACCCTAAGGGGTACACGTTTTTCCTCCAATCTCCTTGTTTTCTCTCCATGCGTGCATAACTGACACTTAAGTGGGAGGTGGGTAGATGAAATCAGGAACCAACACTTTGATCAAACCAAGTGGTCATTGCTTTGGTGATCATAAAACTGAATCTAAGGTGACGACATAATACCTGTGAGCTGATGTAATGGGTGTAACCTTGGAGATTATAGCAAACAAGCAGCTCCATGCTTTAAGAATAATTGGGGAATTGCCTTTGTTTTGGAGTTCATTATTTTATGCTTCTGGATTTTTTTTCTTTCTTCTCCGAGGAAAATGTGGGAGGGAAAAAGATGGGGGAAGGATGGTTGGATTACATTTTGTTACTAATCATTGGAAGTTTGCACCACACAAGTTAACCATTCATGGTGAAGCAACAAATTGATTTCCTTGTACAGTGATAGGGGAATAGTGTACTCTTCTCGTGCCTATAAAATACCAGAATGCACTCGGACTGCTGCTGGCACAACTCTAGTCCAGGTATTTTAATCTTGGAACTGAGTTATGTCATCTAATTAAGCTTTCATATTTTGGGTATTTGGTGCCTTACCATTTTCTTTTGCTTACTTTTCCATGGGGCCCAGATATTGGCTTTATCTGATGGGGAGAGAATAACATCCTTCATTCCCGTTAGCGAGTTTGTTGAAGACCAATATTTAATCATGTTAACAGTGAATGGGTACATAAAGAAAGTTTCTTTGAATTTTTTCTCAGCAATCCGATCGACTGGGATTATTGCAATACAGCTGGTTTGTCCTGTTCCCTTTTGTTTGCTTTATTGTTACCTAGTCTTTTTCCTGATAAATGTCACACCTACAGATTCTAAGGGTCTCTTCTCTTAAGTTGGCAGGTTCCTGGTGATGAGCTTAAATGGGTCAGGCATTGCTCAAATGATGACCTTATTGCAATGGCATCACAGAATGGGATGGTTATTCTTAGTTCGTGTAAGACTGTAAGTTGCCATGCTGCTGATACGCATGTACTCAATACAAAGCAATGTGTATTCTCTGGCTGTGATAAGAGAATCACCTATGTAGTAATTATTTATGTAAAGCTGATAAAAAAATTATATTCTTATAAGGTAAAAGAAAACCTTCTGTGGCTATGGCTACGTGTTGAGTATTTCTTGAGGGCATAGTTAATTGAGAGTAAAAAGTTATCAAGCTGAATCACTTTTCTCTCCATACGTGTCTATGGCTACGTGTTGATTTCTTTAGGTGTCAATAGCATCATACTCTTATTTAAATGATAATAACTTATATATATATTTATGCACCAGAAAATTGAAGAAATCCACAAATTAATAATACATGCCAAATGAGACATAATTACAAGAGAGTTGCACAAGCCATTCTATTAATTTTTATGGATCTAAACAAATCAGCTTCAGGAAGGTCCAGGCTGGACCCAGATGTGAAACCAATTTAATCTAAATTCCTGGGACTGGACCAGACTGGTTTCTGTTGGACCTGACTGAACCCGAACATGAGTCTGTGTCTGACTTGACATGAAAATAGAGAAAATTTATCATTGATATAAAGGACCAATGCAAAACTAGAACCCTTGAACCTTGATCTGTTAGCTGCCCATCCTAACAGCTACCAGCTGTGCTACAGAGGTGTTTCCATCTTAATTGTTGTTTATAATAATATCAAACTATGTAAATTGGAATGGCAACTAGTTCATTGAAGAGGAGAATTGTATAGAAAGAGGGGGAAATACTATAAAACAGGAAAAGCGGGGAAGGCCAGTGCCAATAGAAAAGAGTTGATTCACCCATTGACTCTTACATACAAAACATACAGAGTAACAGAAGGGCCAAAACTGCCAGTTACTCAAAATGATTTAGGGACTACAAATTTATGATGGCAACAACTACCGACATGTTCTCAACCTCTCAGCCATATATTAAACTAGGGTCAGAATGACAAATTTTCATTGAAGAAAAGAAAAGAAAAGTACAGTAAAAGAGGAAAAATACTATAGAACAGGAAAACAGTGATCGCCTGTGCCTATAGAAAAGAGAGGATGCACCCACTGACTCTCACATACAGAATGTACAAAAGGGCCAAAACAGTGAAGAAACTAAAAAATGATGAAAGGATTACAAATTTATGATGCCAACAACTACCATCATTCGCTCACCTCTTAGCCATATCTGTAATTGGCACTTCTTTGAATGTTGGGAAGGGAGACTCGGAATATATGCAATAGAATTTTCGTGTGAGTAAAGTCATAATATAAATGCTCACTTGGGCTAACCTATGATCAATTTTCCCACCTTATCCTCTTTCTTCCCCTGTTGGCAAAGACCACACCTCTGGAAGCGGAGGTCTTTAGTTCAAATCGCTCCCTTTGGGCCCACCTTTGGGATTTATCCTGTGTCTTTACCTGGTCGTGTGGGATGGGGGGACTGCATGGCCCAGGGATTAGTTGTGTCCTCTAAGAGGCCTGGACACCTTGTTAGCAATAAAAAAAGAAAGCCTCATTCTTTCATTCATCATGTCCTTGATAGTTTTTTGGCTTTATTGTGAACATCCATATGTGTGTCTCTTGTGAGCTCCAGCCTCCAGGACTCTGTTGTGGACAGAGTTTCCCAGAGGGGTTTGTCTAATTACATTGGTAGCTTAAAAACCTTTATTCATCACTATTATCATCATTAGTTTTTGTGCCATATTTTGAAGCCTCAAATGACAAGAGACTCATGAAATATGAATAAACAGCCATAATTGATCTTGAAATGTGCTCTGGGTCACTCTATAAGTCACAATAAATGTATAAACAGAGCCAAAGTTTTGTTGCAAATGGTGGCAGCCTCCACATGACTTGAAATTTAGGACCCTTTTCTTTTTGGTCATTCCTCTGTTTTGAACGATCTATTGCTCTTCCTTTTTTTAATGGTGATGACCTATTGCTCCAGATTGCGTCATTTTGTGATCACTGGTTTCCAATATTGTAGAGCATTAAACTCTGATTGGGTGATTTTTTTGCTTTCTGGAAATATTTTTTGTCCTCTGATGCTTGTGAGTCGTAATTGAGGCCCATAGGAACTTTTTTTTTATTTATTTAAATTCAACTGATGATATTTTTCTATTTTTCTTCATTGATTACTATGTGTTCAGGTCCGCGCACTTGGAAGAAATACAAGGGGTATGATTGCCATGAGACTGAAGAAAGGGGACAAGATGGCATCCATGGACATAATACCAGCAACTATGCAGAATGATCTACAAAGGGTGTGGGAGAAGCCTGACACCCGGTAAATTCTGCTGTTATTTTTGTTACGAACCAAGTAATTATTTTTACTGAACTCAATCAGAACAACAGGATTTGTATTTCTTTATTTCTGTGTGTGGTAATGATTGCAAAAGGTCGACCACACCATATGGTCAAGTAGGTTTGAATCAAGTACATGTAGGGTCCACCTTCTAAAGATCCAAAATGTTCTAGTTGCGGCCCAGGCCAGACTTTTCTACATAGAAAGTGATATTCACTGTTGGATTGTACAAGAATATGTTTAATCACTTTCTTTTTTCATGGTTTATTAATAAATTGATTTTCTCTACACAGTAGGGCCTACATTTCAATGATTTGAACTGGCCATAGGCGCTCAATTTCCTCCCCGTAACTGAATGAAATTTAAGTCCTAATGTAAATTATATTCTCCATTTGGCCCACAAGTTTTAACCTGTCCCATCCAGTAGTCAAACTTACGCTGGTTGACCTGAAACTCCGGGGTTGGGCTTTTTTGGTTGTTGTTTCCTTTTTCTTTTTTTCTTTTTTTCTTTATTTTTTATTTTTATTTTTGTTTTTTAGAAGAGGAAAGGGGCCCCAATTCCCAATCATGTTGGTGCATTCAAATTTGATGGTTTTGCTCCATGTTATGCTGCCTTTATTTATGGAAAGTTTGATTTTATTAAAAAAATATGATAATTTTTTGGTAATTAAAAAAATATGATTAATATGCGATTCAACCTCTTTTTTTTTTATTGTTAATATCTATCGATCCAAAAAGTGATTGTTGCAGTGAATCATGGACCCACATAGGTAAACCACAGTGGCCCATTCTTTTGAACAGCATGGACCTTCACTAATTGTTCCATGCATGGATGGACTTGATACAACCTTGATATAAACATTCTTCAATTTTCATGTGCATATAAACCTCCAATGAGGGACATTCTTCATAAGATGTATGAACTCTTTGTAAGGATCACTTGGGGTCACCACCACTCAAAAAGTATATGGCAACTATATACTGCTGCTAGTATTGTTGTTTGTTTTTTCAACTTCCAATTAACTTCCACCTTTCTGAGTCATGTGGTTTTATTCATTTTCTATGATAAATGTGTCTATCTATCTTAATTTGGTATACGAAATATTTACAGGGTTAAGGATACAGGTGCTCCTTGGTTGCTCTTTGTGTCCGAAAGTGGTCATGGGAAGCGTGTGCCTCTCAGTAGCTTCCGCTTGTCACCTTTGAGAAGAGTGGGTTTAATTGGCTACAAGGTAGAAATTTAGTTAACAATAAAGATCCTTTTTTTACCATTCAAAAAAATAATAATAATAAACGTCCTTTAAAAAAAAATACACATGGAACTAGAGGTTTGCTTGACTTTCTGATGAAAGTGGTTTGCATGCAGCATTTATTAATTTCCAGTTATTAATTTACTATCTTGTTTTTTGGTCTTTGTAGCTTTCTTCTGATGTACGTCTATCAGCAGTATTTGTGGTTGGGTTTTCATTGGCAGGTACTCTTTTTTGCTTTCTGAGGATTGGGGTAGCAATCAGGCCAAGATAGGCCCATGGGCTCAGTGCTGGACCATTGGCCTAATTATCTTTGGCCAGGTTGCCCTTTTGTCCTTTATTGAGGAATTGCACTGAGTATGGCCAATTCATTGTTTGGTTAGAAAACTTTGATCTTTTGTTGCTCAGAGAAGGTAAAAAAGGAACTTTTCTTCTTTCACTGACATGTACTTGTCCTAAGTGGGTGAGACCATGGCCTGAGCTGGTGCAGACCTGCCTTTTTTCAAGTCCACTGGTGAAGGTTGTTTGGAGGCTAATTGTTACAAGTCCAATTGTTCCTGTGCCATGTGTGATGCCTTGGCATTTGCCGATCTAATCTTACCCTCTAAAAGGGGGGCCTGTGTCACACAAGCAATTAAAAAGGTCATCTCTAAGTGCAGTCCTGCCGAAGCAAGGTCCTAGTTGGTCAATCTTGAGAAATAAAAGAGAACTTACCAAACAAATTTTCAAGTCTTATCTTGAGAAAGTAGCACTTTGTCGATCTTGTTTGATGGGAAATGGTTCTAGTTAACAATGATGGTGTGTTACATACGTAGCTTGCCATCTTGCCAAGTCGACTTGGTGACTTGGCTCACCTAGGAAGGGGTTGGATCACATGTAACTCTAAATGCATAAGTTTGACTGAGTCATATTATTAATGCAGTCAATTTGATTGACTTGGGTGTTTCTTGACGAGTTACATTGCTTAAATTGAGTGCTGTGTGGGGCATTAATGCAAGTGCAATTTTGGCGACTTCAACCCAGAATCTATTCAAGGAATGGGTCTGTGGCTTGCTGATCACCAGGAAATCGTATATCTACTGTGTTCCCCATTATTTAATCAACAATATCCCATTATTGAGCTCTCTTGATTGACATCCCAAAGGTGAAGAGACAACTTGGCGTTGTAATTTTCCAAGCAAAAATTTAACAATTAAAAAGTCCAAAGGCTATTTTTTCCCTAGCTATAAAAACCCTTGAAATACAATTGAAATGTCTTTGTAATTTGTCATACTACCTCTAAGTTATTAATCCATCATTTTTTTGCTTTCTTGATTTTCAATTTAAATGAAAAGATTAACTTGATGCCCCAAGTCGCCAACTTGGCTTAACTCCTTACCCTACTCAGTGGATTCCGAGCCACTAGTCTGCAATATGGTTACAGGATTATTTGCCTGGATTACTTGCTTATGTCATCTCTAAACTCCTTTAATCTTACAGAGGATGGTGAAAGCAATGAACAATTAGTTTTAGTGAGCCAAAGTGGGACTATCAACAGAATCAAGGTTCGGGATATTTCTATACAGTCACGTTATGCAAGGTAAATATGAGAATATTTGTCCTTTCTTCTCTTTTTTTATAGTTTAAAGTTGCACAAATCTGAAAAAAAGAAATTTAGCCAAAGTCAAGTTTCTTTTGATTTTATATGGTTACCTGTTCGCTATTTCCACTTATAATATTGTTACCATAGGAGATGGAATTTATCTAGTCCAATAGTGGATATCACTCACTGGTGATGATGTTCAAGGCAATGTCGTGTCATGGGGGAGATTTAACTCCACTCAATTTACATTTAGTTGTGGATCACATTGTACATATTTAGTTGACCATTTCACAACACTACTCCATAGGATCTGTTGATACCTCCTTCAACAGAATTTTATTACAAGTATTGCACTGCTTACAATAATTCATGTCTAATTTTGGTTGTGGTAATTTTGCTGGTTGAAATACAATTCAGAGGAGTTATTCTCATGAGACTGGACCATGCTGGAAAGATTCAGTCAACTTCTTTGATCTCTGCAGCGGATGTTGAAGTTGGGGCTGATGACTGAAATGCACATGATTGAAACCTAACTAGGTGGATTTTGTTTTGGAGATGAGATTGTAGATGTTTTCATCGTCTGACAGTCGTAGGTAATTTGGGAATCCTAAGAGTGTCATCAACACAATGATATGATTTTCATGGCGTTGAAATCAGTTTGCAGTTTTGTAAAAATTCGTAAGGAGGAAAGGTCAGAATATATTCATTATCGAGATGTGAATTGTAAAAATTATATACTGTATCAGCCATGCATCTGTCCAAGGAATCTGTCGTTTCTACTCACTTGTTGTAAGTGGACCATTATTGTCATCATCCAGTGTTACTAACCAATGAAGTTGCGTTTTGTAATATTATTCTATTTGCCTTCCTTTTCTATGAGCGATCTTTTTTCTTTTTTTTGCCAATGAAATCACTGTTTGTGATCCGTTCAGTTGATCTGCTGTGTGCTGAGAAAAACACTGGAAGATCTTAATCATTCAATTTTCTTAGATGTCTGTTCACTGGATGTTGATATAGGGGTCATTATTCGTCTTTCATGAAAGTACTCTTGGCCATATTCCATCCATTTGAGGCCTTTTGTATTTCTCTGATTACCGCTTGTACTTTAAGAGCCCTGATTATACTGTGCTTCTACAGGACGTGAGATCATATTGGCGTGTCATGGGTGGAGTAGATTCAGAGCGGTTCAGGGTTAATGGTCCTCAATTTCATAGGCCAATAATGCTTTAGAGGAGGAATCAGTTCATTCTAGAACACCTGGTTCATGAATAAGTTGGTTGTCAACTGAAAGAGTTTGAACAGCTATCCACCTGCTGCATGAATGCAAATTTCCAACCCATCCTTGGGTTTCATACAAAATGCTGGAGCATTCTGATTACTACAGAAAGAAATACCTCTAGATGTTTTCAGAATGGGAGTTTTTTCGTTTAGTGTTATCGCACTCCTTTGCCTAATTACTGGATTTGAGGGGATGTAGGTGGGACCGACATTTAGGATTTAATTTGCAAAGGTGATGGGTGGGAAATCATTTCTAATGAAAGGATTTGAATTATTTGATGACCTGTTGTAAGTTTTTATTTCTGATCCTTATAGTCCATTGACTTTGAGATCTTAAAGAATTTTTTTACTGACAATACAAATGGGCCCTAGAAGTAGGAGTTGCCCCCTGGCCTAATGAATTAGGGTAGTTTACTGTTCTCTCTCATGTACGAGCAAAAACAGAAGGGCACATTGTATTTGGTTTAAAGAACATCATTATTCAGCTTAAGCATTAAGTATTTTGAAACAGTTGTGCATCCTGGCCTTTGAACATAAGCATAATGTTGATTTTGTTCAGCAGCTGAGAGTTGTGATATGTCTCTTGGGTGGGTCCAACGGAGTAATTGTGGCCCTCAAAAGATGCAGGGTATACAATGATTATTGAAATTATTCTCTGCTTGTAATCAGCTACTTAGTATGAATATTTAAAAGCTTTGTGCTATGATCATAGGGTGTTGCAGGGAGGAGGTTTTGGGCAAGAAAAAACTAGATCAAGTTGGGTGTGTAATTACTTGGCATTGAGCTCTTTCAAACCAATTTCCGACAATTTGACATTAATCTAGGTTTAGCTCAACCTTGAAATGATCAGACCATTGGACTATACATCACCTTAAGTTGCAAGATACCTTGTTGTATACAGGGCTCATTGGATCGAAACATGTGACCTATCTACAAGGCATCTGTTTATCCAACCAAAAATCCTACATAGATGACTAGGCCGTCTGCTAGATGGCTGAGCAACTTGCAAGCACTCTTTATCCGGGTCAGGCTATGAGCTTTCTACCTTTTAATTTAAGGATGGGCCACATGTTAAATGCGCCCATTTTATACATCCAAGCCTGTGCCAAATGGGCTGGGTCCAGATTGGAATCAGGATGGCCCGGCTCCATTTCAAGAATTGTTTGGAAATGTAAAAAAAGGAATCCTTGGGAAAACTACCCAGACATAAAGTCATTATATTCCACCTTGGACTCTCCATGGGCACCGGGGCGCGGATAATGACTGTGAAGGGGGTAGATTGACCAAATGTCCTGTTTGCCCAAGTGGTTGGGTGACCCAGGAATTGCTCGTTTGATAAACAACTAGGTTCGATCTCTGGATATGCTGCTCTTCCCACCTGTGGTCTTCCCTTCCGCATGTGTGGGCTCTCTTCCCACGTGTGGAAAAAAATACTAATAACATGTGACCAAATCTCATCGACCAAGGGGTCCATGTCTGAGGTTTAATTATGAACAGGAATAAAGCCTCAGGAAATTTACAAGCAAACCCCCTTGTCATTAGTTCTTTCATCCCCAAAAATCTCAACAAGGTGATGCAAAGTGATGATTCCACTGATTTTCTCCTGGGCTGATGAAACTGAGGCAAAATGCTGGGAAAAATTTTCATCAAGTTCAGATTCTTTTAATAATGCTCAACCACACATGGGAAGTCTCCTTCCATTGGTAATATTGCTTCAGAAGTAGAAGATTCCTCCACCTCAAAAGGCCCCACAATCTCCTCATTTGAAACGTCTAAGTTCACCCCAATTTCCTCTTTCGAGCCTCTGAAGTTCATCAGACTATAAAAAACAACTGAAATTTTCCAGTTGGTCGGTTTCAATAAACCAACATTTCATTAAAAGGAAACTAGCAAGTCAAATCCCAAACAGTAACTCTCATAAGGTGATGGTAGCAATAGACAATACTTCTCTTAAACTCCAGCTTCTCCAATTGAACCTTGTAGAATATATGCAAGATACAACAAATCTCAAGCATGGTCAGATACAAGGGGAAAAAGATAAATCTTATGAAGTGGAAGGGTTCAAGGAAGTGACAAAAAATATATAGTATGACCACATGGGTTGTTGGGAAGTCCCATAGGCTTGACGTGTCTTAATATACCTGTATAGGCCGTCTACCTATCGACTTAAGCTTTTGAGTTGGTATATAGTTTCTTCCATGGGTTAACTAAAAAAATGTATAATGGAATGTTCATTACTTAGTTTCAAAGCAGCCAGCCTCAAACTCACTCTTACAACCCCAAAATCAGACCTTTGACGTGTCTTAATATACCTGTAATAAGATTTGAAACTAGAAACCATAGATTGGAAAATAGCCTATAAAACTCTGCCTTCCATTCATTGTATTGCTCTCCAAGAACCGCATTGAACCACGATGGGAACTTGGCCACAATCATCCAGGGGCGGACCCAGAAAATAGAACTAGGGGGGGGGGCGGCGGCGCAAATGAAAATTAATAAATTTTTTTTTTTATAATTTAGGGGTCAAAATAAAAAATTACAAAAGATTTAGTGATAAAAAATAAAATTTTGAAAACTCATGGCCCCCCTAGGCCTACATGTAGGTCCGCCCCTGTGATTAGGCACCATAGATATTTTTAGTGCGTGATCGTATGACTTATAAGCCATGTGGATGGAAAAAAAGGTCCAACGGGGCAACTTGTTATTTAATTTCTCACCCAAAAGTCAGTGTTTATGGAGTCCAAAATAGTCTATACTTGGATTTTTTTTTCTTTTTTTGTGGATTCGAGTCCTTTGGATAATTAAGGTGGGGTCCAAAGTAATGTGGACGCCCTCCGTTATTAAATTTATAAATATTCTTTTATTTTTTCTTGTTCATGTTGTTACACATTACTTTTCCCTATTGGCAAAAGATTTTCTTTATTAATTTCTCTATTGTGTTTTTTTTTTCTCATAAGCAAGAACTCTTGGGACAACCAAAGCCATTTTCGAAAATAATAAATTCTTTTATTAATATTTTGTCTAATAATGAAAATTTAAGAAAATATTAGATTTAAGTGTGTTTCTAGTTTAATGTTAAAGGAAATGGAATGGACGGCTTGAAATGGATTCGGATTTGGGAACTCACGCAGCTTTATCGCTGTAAGTGGCATTTGCCAGATTTCCTCCTCTCCCAGAAGAGGAAAACTGGACTTTGCAGCTATACCGCCTATGCACACAGCGGTAATATTAATTTTCCAGATTTCCTCCTCTCGGAGAGGAGGAAAACTGGAATTTGCCCAGTCCATACATTGGTAAGCTTAATTTTCCAGATTTCCTCCACTCTAAGCGGAGGAAAACCTGCAAACGGATTGTAATTGTATGTTGCCTTTTTTTACATCTTGGTTGCGTCACGGGTCCGGGTTTTGGACCACACAATGAGGGATGGGCATATATAATTAACGTTTAAACGCAATTCTATCAAATCACTCAGTAAATCACTGGTTTGGTCAATTTACTCTACCGGTTAAGTAAAGTGAGTAATTAAATGCAAAGAGAGAACGGAAGTAAAGGTTTGAAAAAATAAAAAGGCGAGACAGTGGCCCCTTGAATTTTTATTTTAAGATGAGTTTTTTCTTTTTTGTAAGGGTGATCGTGGACAGGGCCTGCCTGCATTGGTTCGGGAATGGGTTTTAGGTTATAATAGATGGGCCGTGCTTAAAACTTTTTTTTTGTTTTTTAGACTCGATGGTTCAGATGTGGAATCCTTGCCAGTCCCAATCATACATATATAATTGTAAGAGCGGGAGTAGTAATGGGGGGACTCAAACCCATGACCTCTCATATAGGGTGATATGTATGGTTTAAAATCTCGGTCTCGGTCGTGGTATTGGCCGGGCCGAAAAACCGATATGATATCGGTATCGGTCGTGGATATCGGTCCGTCGCGGTCGTTGTGGTGTAAATTTTTTTTTAATCCAAAAGAATTTGCAAAAATATACAAAAAATCAAGAATATTAGAAAATGCTGGAAAACAATAGTTGTTTCCATTAGTAACAACAATAAATCAAAATCTCGGTTACCTTAAGTTATGAGTCCTGTCTGCGTCGCGGTTCGCTGTCTTCCTTAGTATTTCATATAATGCAACTCTTATTGATGCTCATTATCAATGTATTAGTGTAAAGTATAAGAAAATAAAGATAAAATATTGATCATCATTTAATACTAACTCAATTTTAAAATAAGTTGTGAAATTCAAGACCCTGAAGATGATATATGTAGTATATATCATACGGCAGTGATATTAGGTCCACTCCCTAATATGTTATAAGATCTAAAATACAATGATTAGGCACCATAGATATTCTCAGTGCGCGATCGTATGACTTATAAGCCATGTGGATTTTAAAAAAGGTCCAACGGGGCAACCTGTTATTTAATCTCTCACCCAAAAGTCAGTGTTTATGGAGTCCAAAATAGTCTATACTTGGATTTTTTTTTATTCGAGTCCTTTGGATAATTAAAGTGGGGTCCAAAGTAATGTGGACACCCTACGTTATTAAATTTATAAATATTCTTTTATTTTTTCTTGCTCATGTTGTTACACATTACTTTTCCCTATTGACAAAAGATTTTCTTTATTAATTTCTCTATTGCGTGTTTTTTTTCTCATAAGCAAGAACTCTTGGGACAACCAAAGCCATTTTCGAAAATAATAAATTCTTTTATTAATTTTTTGTCTAATAATTAAAATTTAAGAAAATATTAGATTTAAGTGTGTTTCTAATTTAATGCTAAAGGAAATGGAATGGACGGCTTGGAATGGATTCGGATTTGGGCACTCACGTCGCTTTATCGCTGTTAGTTGCATTTGCCAGATTTCCTTCTCTCCGAGAGGACGAAAACTGGAAGCTGCAGCTATACCGCCTTTGCATACAGCGGTAATATTAATTTTCCAGATTTCCTCCTCTCGGAGAGGAGGGAAACTGGAATTTGCAGCTATACCACCTATGCATACAGCGGTAAGCTTAATTTTCTAGATTTCCTCCACTCTAAGCAGATGAAAACCTGCAAACGGATTCTCATTATATGTTGCCTTTTTTTACATCTTGGTTGGGTCACGGGTCCGAGTTTTGGACCACACCTTGAGGGATGGGTATATATAATTAACGTTTAAACGCAATTCTATCAAATCACACAGTAAATCACTTGTTTGGTCAATTTACTTTGCCGGTGAAGTAAAGTGAGTGGTTAAATGCAAAGAGAAAACGGAAGTAAAGGTTTGGGAAAATCAAAAGGCGAAACAGTGGCCCTTTGAATTTTTATTTTAAGATGAGTTTTTTCTTTTTTGTAAGGGTGATCGTAGACAGGGCCGGCCTGCATTGGTTCGGGAATGGGTTTTAGGTTATAATAGATGGGCCGTGCTTAAAACTTATTTTTTTTTTTTTTTAGACTCGATGGTTCAGATGTGGAATCCTTGCCCGTCCCAATCATACATATATAATTGTAAGAGCGGGAGTAGTAATGGGGGGACTCAAACCCATGACCTCTCATATAGGGTGATATTTATGGTTTAAAATTTCGGCCTCGTTCGCGGTATTGGCCGGGCCGAAAAACCGATATGATATCGGTATCGGTCAAGGATATTGGTCCATCGCGGTCGTCGTGGTGTGAATTTTTTTTTAATCCAAAAGAATTCGCAAAAATATCCAAAAAAATCCAGAATATTAGAAAATTCTGGAAAACAATAGTTTTTTTCCATTAGTAACAATAATAAATCAAAATCTCGGTCACTTTAAGTTATGAGTCATGTCTGTGTCGCGGTTCGCTGTCTTCTTTATTATTTCATATAATGCAACCATTATTGATGCTTATTATCAATTTATTAGTGTTAAGTATAAGAAAATAAAGATAACATATCAATCATCATTTAATACTAACTCAATCATCAAAGAAGTTGTGAAATTCAAGACCCTGAAGATGATATATATAGTATATATCATACGGCAGTGTTATTAGGTCCACTCCCTAATATGTTATAAGATCTAAAGTACAATGATTAGGCACCATAGATATCTCAGTGCGCGATCGTATGACTTATAAGCCATGTAGAAGGAAAAAAAGGTCCAACGAGGCAACATGTTATTTAATCTCTCACCCAAAAGTCAGTGTTTATGGAGTCCAAAATAGTCTATACTTGGATTTTTTTTTTTTTGGATTCGAGTACTTTGGATAATTAAGGTGGGGTCCAAAGTAATGTGGACGCCCTCCATTATTAAAATTATAAATATTCTTTTATTTTTTCTTGTTCATGTTGTTACACATTACTTTTCCCTATTGACAAAAGATTTTCTTTATTAATTTCTCTATTGTGTTTTTTGTTTTCTCATAAGCAAGAACTCTTGCGACAACCAAAGCCGTTTTCGAAAATAATAAATTCTTTTATTAATATTTTATCTAATAATGGAAATTTAAGAAAATAATAGATTTAATTGTGTTTCTAGTTTAACGTTAAAGGAAATGGAATGGACGGCTTGGAATGGATTCGGATTTGTGCACTCACGCAACTTTATCGCTGTTAGTTGCATTTGCCAGATTTCGTCCTGTCCGAGAGGAGGAAATCTGGAATTTGCAGCTATACTGCCTATGCATACAGCGGTAATATTAATTTTCCAGATTTCGTCCTCTCGGAGAGGAGGAAAACTGGAATTTGAAGCCATACCGCCTATGCATACAGCGGTAAGTCTAATTTTCAAGATTTCTTCGACTCTAAGCGAATGAAAACCTGCAAACGGATTCTCATTATATGTTGCCTTGTTTTACATCTTGGTTGGGTCACGGGTCCGGGTTTTGGACCACACAATGAGGGATGGGCATATATAATTAACGTTTAAACACAATTCTATCAAATCACTCAGTAAATCACTTGTTTGGTCAATTTACTCTACCGGTTAAGTAAAGTGAGTAATTAAATGCAAAGAGAGAACGGAAGTAAAGGTTTGAAAAAATAAAAAGGCGAGACAGTGGCCCCTTGAATTTTTATTTTAAGATGAGTTTTTTCTTTTTTGTAAGGGCGATCGTGGACAGGGCCGGCCTGCATTGGTTCGGGACTGGGTTTTAGGTTATAATAGAATGGCCGTGCTTAAAACTTTTTTTTTTTTTAGACTCGATGGTTCAGATGTGGAATCCTTGCCAGTCCCAATCATACATATATAATTGTAAGAGCGGGAGTAGTAATGGGGGGACTCAAACCCATGACCTCTCATATAGGGTGATATGTATGGTTTAAAATCTCGGTCTAGGTCGCGGTATTGGCCGGGCCGAAAAACAGATATGATATCGGTATCGGTGTGGATATCGGTCCGTCGCGGTCGTTGTGGTGTGAATTTTTTTTTAATCCAAAAGAATTTGCAAAAATATACAAAAAATCCAGAATATTAGAAAATGCTGGAAAACTATAGTTTTTTCCATTAGTAACAATAATAAATCAAAATCTCGGTCACCTTAAGTTATGAGTCATGTCTGTGTCGCGGTTCGCTGTCTTCTTTATTATTTCATATAATGCAACCATTATTGATGCTCATTATCAATTTATTAGTGTCAAGTATAAGAAAATAAAGATAACATATCAATCCTCATTTAATACTAACTCAATCATCAAATAAGTTGTGAAATTCAAGACCCTGAAGATGATATATATAGTATATATCATACGGCAGTGATATTAGGTCCACTCCCAAATATGTTATAAGATCTAAAGTACAATGATTAGGCACCATAGATATTCTCAGTGCGCGATCGTATGACTTATAAGCCATGTGGATTTTAAAAAAGGTCGAACGGGGCAACCTGTTATTTAATCTCTCACCCAAAAGTCAGTGTTTATGGAGTCCAAAATTGTCTATACTTGGATTTTTTTTTATTCTAGTCCTTTGGATAATTAACGTGGGGTCCACAGTAATGTGGACACCCTACGCTATTAAATTTATAAATATTCTTTTTTTTTTCTTGTTCATGTTGTTACACCTGTTAAAAGGTGTGAAGGCATAGAGATTGCCAGGAGTAGGAGAGGGAGAGGGAGACCCAAGAGAAGTTGGAAAGAAACTATTAAACATGACCTTGCCTACATGGATCTAACGGAGGACATGGCCCTAAACAGATTTGATTGGCGTCGTCAAATCCATATAGCCGACCCCACCTAGTGGGAAAAGGCTTGGTTTGGTTTGGTTTGGTTTGGTTCATGTTGTTACACATTACTTTTCCCTATTGACAAAAGATTTTCTTTATTAATTTCTCTATTGCGTGTTTTTTTTCTCATAAGCAAGAACTCTTGGGACAACCAAAGCCATTTTCGAAAATAATAAATTCTTTTATTAATTTTTTGTCTAATAATGAAAATTTAAGAAAATATTAGATTTAAGTGTGTTTCTAATTTAATGCTAAAGGAAATGGAATGGACGGCTTGGAATGGATTCTGATTTGGGCAGTCACGCAGCTTGATCGCTGTTAGTTGCATTTGCCAGATTTCCTTCTCTCCGAGAGGACGAAAACTGGAAGCTGCAGCTATACCGCCTTTGCATACAGCGGTAATGTTAATTTTCCAGATTTCCTCCTCTCAGAGAGGAGGAAAACTGGAATTAAGCAGCTATACCACCTATGCAAATAGCGGTAAGCTTAATTTTCTAGATTTCCTCCACTCTAAGCAGAGGAAAACCTGCAAACGGATTCTCATTAAATGTTGCCTTTTTTTACATCTTGGTTGGGTCACGGGTCCGGGTTTTGGACCACACCTTGAGGGATGGGTATATATAATTAACGTTTAAACGCAATTCTATCAAATCACACAGTAAATCACTTGTTTGGTCAATTTACTTTACCGGTGAAGTAAAGTGAGTGGTTAAATGCAAAGAGAAAACGGAAGTAAAGGTTTGGGAAAATCAAAAGGCCACACAGTGGCCCTTTGAATTTTTATTTTAAGATGGTTTTCTTCTTTTTTGTAAGGGTGATCGTAGACAGGGCCGGCCTGCATTGGTTCGGGAATTGGTTTTAGGTTATAATAGATGGGCCGTGCTTAAAACTTTTTTCTTTTCTTTTTAGAGTCGATGGTTAAGATGTGGAATCCTTTCCCGTCCCAATCATACATATATAATTGTAAGAGCGGGAGTAGTAATGGGGGGACTCAAACCCATGACCTCTCATATAGGGTGATATTTATGGTTTAAAATTTCGGCCTCGTTCGCGGTATTGGCCGGGCCGAAAAACCGATATGATATCGGTATTGGCCGGGCCGAAAAACCGATATGATATCGGTATCGGTCATGGATATTGGTCCATCGCGGTCGCCGCGGTGTGAATTTTTTTTTAATCGAAAAGAATTCGCAAAAATATCCAAAAAAATCCAGAATATTAGAAAATTCTGGAAAACAATAGTTTTTTCCATTAGTAACAATAATAAATCAAAATCTCGGTCACTTTAAGTTATGAGTCATGTCTGTGTCGCGGTTCGCTGTCTTCTTTATTATTTCATATAATGCAACCATTATTGATGCTCATTATCAATTTATTAGTGTTAAGTATAAGAAAATAAAGATAACATATCAATCATCATTTAATACTAACTCAATCATCAAAGAAGTTGTGAAATTCAAGACCCTGAAGATGATATATATAGTATATATCATACGGCAGTGTTATTAGGTCCACTCCCTAATATGTTATATGATCTAAAGTACAATGATTAGGCACCATAGATATCTCAGTGCGCGATCGTATGACTTATAAGCCATGTAGAAGGAAAAAAAGGTCCAACGAGGCAACATGTTATTTAATCTCTCACCCAAACGTCAGTGTTTATGGAGTCCAAAATAGTCTATATTTGGATTTTTTTTTTTTTTGGATTCGAGTCCTTTGGATAATTAAGGTGGGGTCCAAAGTAATGTGGACGCCCTCCGTTATTAAATTTATAAATATTCTTTTATTTTTTCTTGTTCATGTTGTTACACATTACTTTTCCCTATTGACAAAAGATTTTCTTTATTAATTTCTCTATTGTGTTTTTTTTTTTTCTCATAAGCAAGAACTCTTGCGACAACCAAAGCCGTTTTCGAAAATAATAAATTCTTTTATTAATATTTTATCTAATAATGGAAATTTAAGAAAATATTAGATTTAATTGTGTTTGTAGTTTAATGTAAAAGGAAATGGAATGGACAACTTGGAATGGATTCGGATTTGTGCACTCACGAAACTTTGTCGTTGTTAGTTGCATTTGCCAGATTTCGTCCTGTCCGAGAGGAGGAAATCTGGAATTTGCAGCTATACCGCCTATGCATACAGCGGTAATATCAATTTTCCAGATTTCCTCCTCTCGGAGAGGAGGAAAACTGGAATTTGAAGCCATACCGCCTACGCATACAGCGGTAAGTTTAATTTTCCAGATTTCCTCGACTCTAAGCGAAGGAAAACCTGCAAACGGATTCTCATTATGTGTTTCCTTGTTTTACATCTTGGTTGGGTCACGGGTCCGGGTTTTGGACCACACAATGAGGGATGGGCATATATAATTAACGTTTAAACGCAATTCTATCAAATCACTCAGTAAATCACTCGTTTGGTCAATTTACTCTACCGGTTAAGTAAAGTGAGTAATTAAATGCAAAGAGAGAACGGAAGTAAAGGTTTGAAAAAATAAAAAGGCGAGACAGTGGCCCCTTGAATTTTTATTTTAAGATGAGTTTTTTCTTTTTTTTACGGGTGATCGTGGACAGGGCTGGCCTGAATTGGTTCGGGAATGGGTTTTAGGTTATAATAGATGGGCCGTGCTTAAAACTTCTTTTTTTTTTTTTTAGACTCGATGGTTCAAATGTGGAATCCTTGCCCGTCCCAATCATACATATATAATTGTAAGAGCGGGAGTTGTAATGGGGGGACTCAAACCGATGACCTCTCATATAGGGTGATATGTATGGTTTAAAATCTCGGTCTCAGTCGCGGTATTGGCCGGGCCGAAAAACCGATATGATATCGGTATCGGCCGTGGATATCAGTCCGTCGCTGTCGTTGGGATGTGAATCTTTTTTTAATCCAAAGGAATTTGCAAAAATATACAAGAAATCCAGAATATTAGAAAATGCTGGAAAACAATAGTCTTTTCCATTAGTAACAACAATAAATCAAAATCTCGGTCACCTTAAGTTATGAGTCCTGTCTGTGTCGCGATTCGCTGTCTTCCTTAGTATTTCAAATAATGCAACTACTATTGATTCTCATTATATATTTATTAGTGTAAAGTATAAGAAAATAAAGATAAAATATTGATCATCATTTAATACTAACTCAATTTTAAAATAAGTTGTGAAATTCAAGACCCTGAAGATGATATATGTAGTATATATCATACGGTAGTGATATTAGGTCCAGTCCCTAATATGTTATAAGATCTAAAGTACAATGATTAGGCACCATAGATATTCTCAGTGCGCGATCTTATGACTTATAAGCCATGTGGATTTAAAAAAAGGTCCAACGGGGCAACCTGTTATTTAATCTCTCACCCAAAAGGCAGTGTTAATGGAGTCCAAAGTAGTCTATACTTGGATTTTTTTTTTTTGAGAATTCGAGTCCTTTGGATAATTAAGGTGGGGTTCAAAGTAATGAGGACGCCCTCCGTTATTAAATTTATAAATATTCTTTTATTTTTTCTTGCTCATGTTGTTACACATTACTTTTCCCTATTGACAAAAGATTTTCTTTATTAATTTCTCTATTGTGTTTTTTTTTTCTCATAAGCAAGAACTCTTGGGACAACCAAAGCCATTTTCGAAAATAATAAATTCTTTTATTAATATTTTGTCTAATAATGAAAATTTAAGAAAATATTAGAGTTAACTGTGTTTCTAGTTTAATGTTAAAGGAAATGGAACGGACGGCTTGGAATGGATTCGCATTTGGGCACTCACGCAGCTTTATCCCTGTTAGTTGCATTTGCCAGATTTCCTCCTCTCCGAAAGGACGAAAACTGGAATCTGCAGCTATACCGACTTTGCATACAACGGTAATATTAATTTTCCAGATTTCCTCCTCTTGGAGAGGAGGAAAACTGGAATTTGAAGCTATACCGCCTACGCATACAGCGGTAAGTTTAATTTTTCAGATTTCCTCGACTCTAAGAGAAGGAAAACCTGCAAACGGATTCTCATTATATGTTGCCTATTTTTACATCTTGGTTGGGTCGTGGGTTCGGGTTTTGGACCACACAATGAGGGATGGGCAGGTATAATTAACGTTCAAACGCAATTCTATCAAATCACTCAGTGAATCACTTGTTTGGTCAATTTACTCTACCCGTTAAGTAAAGTGAGTAATTAAATGCAAAGAGAGAACGGAAGTAAAGGTTTGAAAAAATAATAAGGCGAGACAGTGGCCCTTTGAATTTTTATTTTAAGATGAGTTTTTTCTTTTTTGTTTTTTGTAAGGGTGATCGTGGACAGGGCCGGCCTGCATTGGTTCGGGAATGGGTTTTAGGTTATAATAGATTGGCCGTGCTTAAAACTTTTTTTTTTTTTTTTTTAGACTCGATGGTTCAGATGTGGAATCCTTGCCAGTCCCAATCATACATATATAATTGTAAGAGCGGGAGTAGTAATGGGGGGACTCAAACCCATGACCTCTTATATAGGGTGATATGTATGGTTTAAAATCTCGGTCTCAGTCGCGGTATTGGCCGGACCGAAAAACCGATATGATATCGGTATCGGTTGTGGATATCAGTCCGTCGCGGTCGTTGTGGTGTGAATTTATTTTTAATCCAAAAGAATTTGCAAAAATATACAAAAAATCCAGAATATTAGAAAATGTTGGAAAACAATAGTTTTTTCCATTAGTAACAACAATAAATCAAAATCTCGGTCACCTTAAGTTATGAGTCCTGTCTGTGTCGCGGTTCGCTGTCTTCCTTAGTATTTCATATAATGCAACTATTATTGATTCTCATTATCAATTTATTAGTATGAAGTATAAGAAAATAAAGATAAAATATTGATCATCATTTAATACTAACTCAATTTTAAAATAAGTTGTGAAATTCAAGACCCTGAAGATGATATATGTAGTATATATCATACGGCAGTGATATTAGGTCCACTCCCTAATATGTTATAAGATCTAAAGTACAATGATTAGGCCCCATAGATATTCTCAGTGCGCGATCGTATGACTTATAAGCCATGTGGATTTTAAAAAAGGTCCAACGGGGCAACCTGTTATTTAATCTCTCACCCAAAAGCCAGTGTTTATGGAGTCCAAAATAGTCTATACTTGGATTTCTTTTTTTTTTTTTTGGATTCGAGTCCTTTGGATAATTAAGCTGAGGTCCAAAGTAATGTGGACGCCCTCCGTTATTAAATTTATAAATATTCTTTTATTTTTTCTTGTTCATGTTGTTACACATTACTTTTCCCTATTGACAAAAGATTTTCTTTATTAATTTCTCTATTGTGTTTTTTTTTTTCTCATAAGCAAGAACTCTTGGGACAACCGAAGCCATTTTCGAAAATAATAAATTCTTTTATTAATATTTTGTCTAATAATGAAAAGTTAAGAAAATATTAGATTTAATTGTGTTTCTAGTTTAATGTTAAAGGAAATGGAATGGACTGCTTGGAATGGATTCGCATTTGGGCACTCACGCAGCTTTATCGCTGTGAGTTGCATTTGCCAGATTTCCTCCTCTTCGAGAGGATGAAAACTGGAATCTGCAGCTATACCGCCTTTGCATACAGCGGTAATATTAATTTTCCAGATTTCCTCCTCTCGGAGGAGGAAAACTGGAATTTAGCAGCTATACCACCAATGCAATGCAAACAGCGGTAAGCTTAATTTTCTAGATTTCCTCCACTCTAAGCAGAGGAAAACCTGCAAACGGATTCTCATTATATGTTGCCTTTTTTTACATCTTGGTTGGGTCACGGGTCCGGGTTTTGGACCACACAATGAGGGATGGGCATATATAATTAACGTTTAAACACAATTCTATCAAATCACTCAGTAAATCACTTGTTTGGTCAATTTACTCTACCGGTTAAGTAAAGTGAGTAATTAAATGCAAAGAGAGAACGGAAGTAGAGGTTTGAAAAAATAAAAAGGCGAGACAGTGGCCCTTTGAATTTTTATTTTAAGATGAGTTTTTTCTTTTTTGTAAGGGTTATCATGGACAGGGCCGGCCTGCATTGGTTCGGGAATGGGTTTTAGGTTATAATAGATGGGCCGTGCTTAAAACTTTTTTTTTTTTTTTATAGACTCGATGGTTCAGATGTGGAATCCTTGCCAGTCCCAATCATACATATATAATTGTAAGAGCGGGAGTAGTAATGGGGGGACTCAAACCCATGACCTCTCTATTGGGTGATATGTATCGTTTAAAATCTCGGTCTCAGTCGCGGTATTGGCTTGGCCGAAAAACCGTTATGATATCGGTATCGGTCGTGGATATCAGTCCGTCGCGGTCGTTGTGGTGTGAATTTTTTTTAATCTAAAAGAATTTGCAAAAATATACAAAAAATCCAGAATATTAGAAAATGCTGGAAACCAATAGTTTTTTCCAAGAGTAACAACAACGAAATCAAAATCTCGGTCACCTTAAGTTATTAGTCCTGTCTGTGTCGCGGTTCGTTTTCTTCCTTAGTATTTCATATAATGCAACTATTATTGATGTTCATTATCAATTTATTAGTGTAAAGTATAAGAAAATAAAGATAAAATAATCATCAACATTTAATATTAACTCAATTTTAAAATAAGTTGTGAAATTCAAGACCCTGAAGATGATATATGTAGTATATATCATACGGTAGTGATATTAGGTCCACTCCCTAATATGTTATAAGATCTAAAGTACAATGATTAGGCACCATAGATATTCTCAGTGCGCGATCGTATGACTTATAAGCCATGTGGATTTTAAAAAAGGTCCAACGGGGCAACCTGTTATTTAATCTCTCACCCAAAAGTCAGTGTTTATGGAGTCCAAAATAGTCTATACTTGGATTTTTTTTTATTCGAGTCCTTTGGATAATTAAGTCGGGGTCCAAAGTAATGTGGACACCCTACGTTATTAAATTTATAAATACTCTTTTATTTTTTCTTGCTCATGTTGTTACACATTACTTTTCCCTATTGACAAAAGATTTTCTTTATTAATTTCTCTATTGCGTGTTTTTTTTCTCATAAGCAAGAACTCTTGGGACAACCAAAGCCATTTTCGAAAATAATAAATTATTTTATTAATTTTTTGTCTAATAATTAAAATTTAAGAAAATATTAGATTTAAGGGTGTTTCTAATTTAATGCTAAAGGAAATGGAATGGACCGCTTGGAATGGATTCGGATTTGGGCACTCACGCAGCTTTATCGCTGTTAGTTGCATTTGCCAGATTTCCTGCTTACCTATTTTATGTGCGTGTCCTAAGCGGAGGACAATTTCATCGCTGAGTAGCACTTCGCTCATGAAGAGGTCGAATCCACAGAGAACGGACTAGGGTTTCAGCTCTGGAGGACTTCTTTTGGTCTGGAGTGACCAACTTGTGTTCAAGAATGGGATTAATTCTAGGCTAAGGACTGATTAAAACTGCAGAAAGCTAATTGAAATTGTTAAACTAAGAGATTGTTCAACCTAAGGTTTAATTCACCTAGATTCTCATTGGTTTTCATCTTCCTTTCCATTACACAGGTTAGATTTAGAGCCATCCAATTCTAAACTGGAAAATTCCTTCGTGGAAATCAAATCGCAGTAATTGACTAATTTCCAAGGAGATTCTAGGCATTCTTTTCTATAAACTGAGAGTCATCGACCTAAGCACTAATTGTATCATCATAGATGAACACAATTAGTCAAAGGCTTAACATCTCATTCATAATTTCTGAAAACAGAACATCCATGGAAATTATCTCTCAACAGTAAAGCATTATCAGCAAGAAGAAACTATGCAAAACCTTGGATGAATTCCCTTTTGGTCAAACCATCTGAGATTTTACCCCTCCATTAATGGAGAATTCCTCATACTAAAAATGAAAGCAAGAGAACAGCAAGAACAAAATCGAAATATTACCTCTACTGAAAACTTGAAGTAGATTGAAGAATTCTGTCTTAATACAAGAACTAAGCGAAATTGAACATTGATTTTCAATTCAAAACTCTCTATACACTCATCTATCAAAGAAGGAAAGAAAAGGGGGCTGGGAAACCAAGACTATTCCCAGATAACCCTAATTGTTGAGTTACAATGCTTTAAATAGGTCCCCAAAACTTTAATTACAAAAGTGCCCCTAAAAAGTGAATTCCGAGTGTTCTACCTGTAGAAATACCGGTAGAAGTCGTTCTACCGGTAGAACTACCGGTAGAACAGGTGCATTGCTGATGTCCAACTCTCTGCCTGATTTTCAGCCATTTCTACCAGTAGAAATTGCGGTGGAACTGCTTCTACCGGTAGAGTTTCCGGTTTGACAAGTAGAACTCCATTTCCTCAGCTCACTGGTTGAATTTCAGCCTTTTCTACCGGTAGAACTTTCGGTACAAGCAGTTCTGCCGGTAGAAATTCCGGTAGAAGAGTGGAATCTCATTTTTCCAGCTTTCTGTCCAATTTTTGGACATTTCTACCGGTAGATCTTCCGGTAGTAGTATTGAAGTTCAATTTCTTGCTTTTTGTTGCTCAAATCTTCAAAGTCACTTGATCCTTCAATCTGCACTTGGTATATTCATCATCCCAAAAGCTTCATTCTTCACTAATTTCCTGCAAATGACCAAAGACCAATACTCGTGCAAAATTATATGAAATCAAAGGAATTAAACACGAATCAAGGTGATGGAAGGGAAATTGAGTCTATAATTGCTGAATAATTAGGTACTTATCACACCCCCCAACTTGGACTTTGCTAGTCTCTAGCAAATTAAGAAGAAGCTATCTTTTTGTACAGATGGTTCTCAGTTAAACATGGAAATACATGACTTATGCCCAATTGATGCAAATGTCTAAGACCATGAAAACATTCAATCAAGATGTTCGAATTAAAATGAGTTAGCCATCACATCAAATTTGATTCCAAAACTCACAAAAGCACATCATTCAAGTAAATTTCACACATTTGAATGAACATATCCCGTAAAAGCTAATCTCACAATGCCTAATCTAACATCACACACATACAGAACAACACAAGAGTAGCATATAATTCAAACATGTATGCTAATGGAAGTAATGACACAAAAAGAGTAATTAAGGAGTCTAGGATTGAATTGAAAGGGTAATCAATGATAGTTTTAAGACCAAATGGGGCATGGCCTTACATGGCTTGGGTCAACTACCCCATGGCCATGCCCATCACAATTCACTTGACAAAATGCAAAATGAGACAATTGAAATACCACCCACTGCTAAACTAAGACCAAACACCAACCTAGACAATTCATTCACTGACTAATTCTTCAGTATCATCTTCCCCTTCATCTTCATCTTCATCTTCATCTTCATCTTCCTCATCATCATCTTCTTCATCATCATCTTCTTCTCCCTCCGCCTCTCTTTCTGCTGCAGCATCACCATCACCCTTAGGCTGGCTCGGGCCTGCCTCTGCCTCTCTCTGGGGTGACACATATGGCTCAGCTCCTTGTGATACGGCAAACTTCATCAGATACTCCTGCCGGGATCTCTGCTTCTCCATTTCTTGTTGAATCTTTTTCTGCCCATCTATGCAGTCATCCACTTTGCACCCAATCCACTTCAATAAATCCTTCATATAAGTCTGAAAAGACGAACCCTTCACTTGCTTTGGAAGGGAAGAAGAGGGCTGAGCTGCTACTGGAGGGTCCCGCTTTTGTGATCGGGCTTTTGCCATAGTTTTAACAGTGATTGCCCCTCTATCACTAGGCAGGAGCCAGTCATCTGGACCTTTCTCCACCTTCTGATCCAAACATATCTTAGTGATGAGACAAGGGTATGGGAGGGCTGCCTTAGCTGTGCTCTCTTCCGGGTATCTCCTCATCTGATTATAAATGAATTGAGCTGCATTCATTCATTTGGGTTCCAGATCACCCAAAGCAATTCCATCTCCTTCCTTCCCAGCATCTTCTCGTCACCTCGAGGGAAAATGTTGTAATGCATGATTTTATTCAACATTCCTGCTTCCCCATTCAAATTCCCAACTGTGGTTGTCCCTTCTACCACAGCCTCTTCTCTCAACACCAATTGGGCATAGGGAATTTCCAATGAAACATTTTGAGGTTTAGGGTAGGTGATCTTCTCCCTAGCCACAGGAGTGTATCCTAAGGCTTTTGCAATAATAAATTGATCCACTCTAATTTTTGTTCCGTTCACCATGGCCTCAATTTGCTCACCCCCTACTATAACAAGCTCCATAGACTTGTAAAATTGACGAACCAGGTTAGGAATATACCCTGAGAAGGCGGTGTCCATATACTCTAGCTTACTGCTAATTATTGCTCCGAAGCACTCTCCATTCCCAAGTTTTCCCACATCAACTCTGCGTTCGATCACAAAGGCCTTTTTGTCCACTTTCTTCTCCCATTTGATCTGTCCCGCAGTTTTCTAAGGAGGAGGAGGAGAAGACTCCCTTGGTCTTTTTTCTGCCCTTCTCTCACTTCCCCCGGAAGTGCTTCCCTTGGATTTCTTTCCTTTGGCAACTGCTCCTTTCTTTGGTGCGCCCCCAACACTCGGATTTTTTGTTCTTGGCATGGTTAGGGTTTTGGAGAATAAGGAGGGTGGAATGTAGAATGAAGAAAGGGTTAGTGGAGGAGAGTTGATTTGAGTTGATGAATGTATGGCTAAAGGGGAAAGGTTGAAATTTTCGGCCAAAGTGGGTTTTCTTAGGGTTTTGGAAGGTTTTAATCCGATGAAGGAGAGAGGAATGGAGATGGGAGAAGAAGTTTGGACGAGTTTGGCTGAAGATTGGGTGTATTAATGGAGGATTTGGAAGTTTGGGGCTAGGGTTTTGAGAAGGAAGGTGTTTCGGCCAGAGAGAAAGGTGAAGGAAGAAAATGAAATGAAAACAGAATGAGGGCAAGAAATATAAATAGAGTGCCTGGGCCCGCATTTTCTACCGGTAGAACTACCGGTAGAGAATTTTCTACCGGTAGAAATATCGGTTCTGGCTTAGTATCCAGAAGTTCAACCTCTATGCCTCAATTTCCAGTTTTTTGAACCGGTGTTTTTACCGGTACTACCATCCATTTAGCATGTTCTACCGGTAGAAATACCGGTAGAACTGCTCTTCTGTCTTTTTCTGAAACTTCACCCTTCTCTGCCTTAATTTTCCACTTTTAAACCGGTGTTTCTACCGGTACTGCTTTTCATTCTTCCTTTTCTACCGGTAGAAATACCGGTAGAACTGCTCTGCTGTATTTTTTTTTCTGAAACTTCACCCTTCTCTGCCTTAATTTTCCACTTTTAAACCGGTGTTTCTACCGGTAATGCCATTCATTCATTTTTTTTTTTTTTGGCATGGCTATGAATCCAACACCTCTTTCCTTTGATTTTCAAAACTTTTATTCAACGAATAGCTTCAGTCGTGAGTCTCATTTATAGTCCATCGAAGTGAATTAGCGAATTTCTCGAACTTTGCAATGGAATTCTGAAAAAGGAGAAGTCTTAATGACTCTATCTTCATAAGATCCCTTCATCTCAGACACTCGAAAACCCCATTAGCAAAACACAGAAGATCATCTCCACTTTTAAAGTCATCCTTAGACTCATCATTACCAAGCTCAATTTTCATTACATCCACTTTCCACCTGCAGAAATCACTCCAAAAACCCCCATTCCTCCTTGCCTCCTTTACTCCGGTTCCTTAAGTTTTAGCACAAGAAGAAGAGGATAAAGAACATGGCTCAAACAACGGGTACAAGGGTGACTCTTTTCTGGTTTCATAGACAACAAAGTTTCCTTGTATTGACAATTTGTGCCACCACTTCCAAAAGATGTAAAATGAATGCAATTTAAGGCTAAAAAGGTATGAACTTACAAGTGTGTGGAATCTACTCTATCACTCAAAGCACTCTCAAAAATAGGGAATATGGTACGAATTCAAATCAATGTGATAATTAACTCACATAATCATTCAAAAATACATAATAATCAAAGAAGGCATAAATCATGTATTTCAAGAAAGTTGAGTCTTCAAATGAGAATTTCGATGGAATGAATGCAAGGCTTGGATTAACAAATTCTAAAATAGCGAAAAATTAACTATATGCATGTATGAAAAAAAATTAACTATATGCATGTATGAAGAATTATGCCTCTCCCCCCAACTTAAACGAAACATTGTCCTCAATGATTAAAAGAATTAAGAACCAAGAGAAAGGAGAGGAACGAAGTTACCAATTTACCAAGGTTGTTGTAGAACAAATAACCTGCTAAGACTTAGACAGCAACCATTGGTTAGAAACAAAAATTGGGGTAAGAATAGATGGTGTACCTCAAAAATTTTGCACTTTTCATTGGTTTTTTAAAGTCAGATTCCAAGACATCACACCAAAGAACGATGTGATACGGAGTAGCATCATCCGCTATTTGTTTTAAGATGCAATTAGGCCAAACATGCACACAAACGAGATAAAGACATTAAACAGAGGAAAACAGAATGTAAACAAGTTGGCACAAACTAAGTCAAGAAAGATTAAGAACTAGTGGGTTCCGGATAAACCGGATCCACTAACTCTTCCACAATTTCCTCTTTTGCAAAATTCTCAAGAAATGGCTTAAGCCTTTGCCCATTAACTTTGAAAATTTTACCATCATTTTTATTAAAAACCTCAACAGCACCATGAGGGTAGATTTTGTGCACAAAGTAAGGTCCAGCCCATCTTGAACGCAACTTTCCCGGGTGGAGATGCAATTTAGATTTATATAAAAGGACTTTTTGCCCCACCTCAAAGTCTTTCCTGACAATGTGTTTATCATGAAAAGCTTTGAGTTTGGACTTGTAGATGTTAGCATTTTCATAAGCGTCTCTCCTCAACTCTTCTAACTCATTCATTTGAAACTTCCTAAGCACACCCGCCTTGGGTAAAGAGAAATTCAGAGTCTTAAGAGCCCAAAATGCCTTATGCTCTATTTCGACTGGAAGGTGACAAGTCTTGCCATACACAAGCCTATACGGAGACATCCCTAAAACTGTCTCGTAGGTCGTTCGATAGGCCCATAAGGCATCAGTCAACCGAGTTGACCAATCCTTCCTATTAGGATTCACAGTTTTCTCTAAGATGTGCTTGACCTCCCTATTGGCTAACTCAGCTTGCCCATTGGTTTGAGGATGATAAGCAGTGGACACCTTATGGGTGATCCCATACTTGGCCATCAAGGCCGTGAAGGGACGATTGCAAAAGTGAGTGCCCTGATCACTAATCATGGCTTTCGGCATCCCAAACCGAGACAATATATTCTCTTTCATGAATTTGACCACAACCTTGTGGTCATTGGTCCTAGTGGGGATAGCTTCCACCCATTTAGACACATAATCGACAGCCAAAAGAATGTAGAGGAGCCCATACGAACTAGGGAAAGGACCCATAAAGTCTATACCCCAACAATCGAAGATCTCGATGATAAGCATGGGCTGAAGGGGCATGGCATTCCTCTTGGAGATAGCACCTAATCGCTGACATCGGGGACAAGATCGACAGAAGTCATGGGCATCTCTGAAAAGAGTGGGCCAGAAGAAACCACATTGCAAAATCTTTGCAATGGTCTTCCTAGAAGAGAAGTGACCCCCACACGCCTCAGTGTGGCAGAATGACAAGATACTCTGTTGCTCCGACTCAGGGACACACCTCCTAATAATCTGATCAGCACAATACTTGTAAAGATAAGGATCATCGAAAGCGTACTTTCTCACCTCCACTAAGAACCTCCTTCTCACTTGAGAAGTCCAGTCAGTAGGAAACTGCCCTGTCACGAGATAATTGACGATATCCGCATACCACGAACACGTCGACATTGAATACAACTGCTCATCGGGAAAAGAATCAAGGACCGGAAGATGGGATGACTTATCCTCAAACTCAAGTCGCGAAAGATGATTCGCAACTACATTCTCAACCCCCTTCTTATCCTTGATAGTGATATTAAACTCTTGGAGCAACAGGACCCACCGAATGAGACGCGCTTTCGCGTCTTGTTTGCTCATCAGATACTTGAGCGCTGCGTGATCAGTAAAAACAACAATCGGAGAACCTATGATATAGGATCTAAACTTATCAAGAGCAAAGACCACAGCAAGCAACTCTTTCTCTGTGGTGGTGTAATTGAGTCGAGCATCATTCAAGGTTTTGCTGGCATAAGCAATGGCATAAGGGACTTTATCTCTTCTTTGACCCAAGACGGCACCAATGGCATAGTCACTAGCGTCGCACATCAACTCAAACGGAAGACTCCAATCCGGGGCTTGCATAATAGGTGGAGAAGTGAGGCACGCTTTCAAAGCGCTGAAGGCTTTCTCGCAAGCCTCGGTCCAAACAAATGGTGCCTCTTTGGTCAAAAGATTGCACAAGGGGCGTGCAATGGCGCTAAAAGCACGAATGAAGCGCCTATAGAAACCACAATGACCTAAGAACGATCGGATATCTTTGACACATTTGGGTGAAGGTAATTGGGAGATCAATTCGACCTTAGCCTTGTCCACTTCAATGCCTCTAGGAGAAACTATATGGCCTAATACAATCCCTTGTGTCACCATGAAGTGACACTTCTCCCAATTCAGGACTAACTTCTTCTCCTCACACCTTTCTAGGACTTTTTCTAAATTTTCTAAACACCCCGTAAAACTATCTCCAAAAACAGAAAAATCATCCATGAATACCTCTAAGAAGTCCCCGACCTTGTCATAAAAAATACCCATCATGCACCTCTGAAAGGTGCCAGGGGCATTGCACAACCCAAAGGGCATGCGCCTATAAGCGAAAGTCCCAAATGGACAAGTGAACACAGTCTTCTCTTGATCTTCTAAAGACACTTCATCTGATTATATCCTGAATAGCCATCCAAGAAGCAATAGAAGGTATGACTGGCCACTCTCTCAAGGACTTGATCAATTAAGGGAAGAGGGAAATGATCCTTCTTTATGCTGGCATTAAGCTTTCGGTAATCCATACAAACTCTCCACCCCCTGGCAACTCTAGTAGGGATCAATTCTCCTTCTTCATTAGCCACAACAGTTACCCCTACCTTCTTAGGCACTACTTGTATAGGACTCACCCATTTACTATCAGCTACAGGATAGATAATCCCAGCATCAAGCAATTTCAGAACTTCCTTCCTGACCACATCTTTCAGAACAGGGTTTAATCTACGCTGTGGTTGGCGGGAAGGTTTGACATCATCCTCTAAATGAATCCTATGGGTGCAAATTAAGGGACTAATCCCTTGTAGATTAGCTAAGGTCCACCCAATTGCTCTATTGTGCCTATTTAAGACCTCTAACAGCTGGGTCTCTTGGTGTTCCTCAAGAGAAGAGGAAATCACCATAGGATATGACTCGTCGACACCAAGAAAAGCATATTTTACCGAAGAAGGTAAAGGCTTCAACTCAAGGGTAGGGGCTTCCTCACTACTAGGCATAGACTTAACTTCCGACTTCGGAAGCTCTTCAAATTTTGGTGCCCAAAACGCAGCACCCTTCACCTCCTCAACCTCATCTAATAGAGAATACAGATACTCAACCTCAGGGGATTCAAGAAACTCCCTCTCCTCTTGGGTCAAGAATTTCTCTAATGGATCTGAATATAAATGTGTGTCCACATGTTCTTGAACCAAACTCTCTATCAAACTCACCTCATGTATGTCCTCATCATCTCCCAATTGGGAGGCAACATTGTAGATGTTCAGATCAAGGGTCATGTTTCCAAAGGTGATGGACATGTTCCCATTCCTAACCTTGATGACTGAATCTATTGTGGCTAGGAAAGGACGACCTAGAATGATAGGGGCTTGATCATTAACTCCTAGAATTGGACATGTGTCCAACACAATGAAATTTGCTGGATACACGAAACTCCCTATCCGAACTAACACATCCTTCAAAATCCCCTTAGGGACTCTAACGCTCCTATCTGCCAACTGAAGTGTAACTGAGGTGGGCTGAAGTTCCTCCAACCCGAGTTGGAGGTAGACTGAATAAGGTAAAAGATTGACACTTGCTCCTAAATCACACAAAGCTCTCTCTATCTTCTTTCCCCCTATCTCTATTGAAATGCAAGGACAACCAGGATCCTTGAATTTGGGAGGAAGAGAACCAAAGATGGTGGTACTGACGTTGGCTGCTAGGAGGACCTTGTTTTGATGCAAGAACTTGCGCTTGTAAGTGCACAAGTCCTTAAGATACTTCGCATAGATAGGAATGTGTTGGATAGCATCCAAAAGAGGAATGTTGAGCTTAACTTGAGAGAAAATCTCCCTAAGAGATTCTGCAAGATCTGGCTTGGACTTCCCTCTCAACCTCTGAGGGAAAGGAACTGGGGGTTGGAAAGCTTGGACTCTAGGGTCTTGACTGGTAGAAGTGGAAGACTCATCTTTCTTAATTTCATTGGACTCATTAGATCTCTGTGAAAGCTCATCCCTAGACTCAGAATTCTTAGGCTCCTCCACTTCATGCGAAGCAGGAGGTGCCATGGAAGTAGAAACATCGGGTTTAGATGGCTGATCGTTAGCCCCAAGTGCAAGGCCACGATTGTAGTAATAACTCGGTGAAGTCCGAGGTCGATCCACAGGGAGTAAGTAATCGCATAAAACCTGTCCTATTGAAAAACTAATCTAGCCTATCAAAAATCTATATAACTAAATATCTACGAAACTGAAATTGAAACTTATTACAAATCCAAAATAAAAAATACAATCCCAAATAAAAAATTCCTAATCTAAAAATCCCAGTCTAAATACTGCAAAAACATAAAAGTCATCAAACCACCAATTGCATAAAAGTAAATAAATCATGCATTAAAATAAAAATCCATTCATAATCTCATTCATAAAAAAGAATAAAAAGAAATTCTAAATATTATTATTATTGGAAGTCACACATTATATTGGCAAAAATTAACAAAAGACTGCAAAAACACCGCACCAAGTGCGTACTGTCGCTACTCACAAACACGCGATGCCGATCCAAGGCGGGACACCTTGACCTCACTAATTGCGTCTTTTAAATTAAATTGAACCAATAAACTAGTAATTTCCTAACATTAATTAAAACTGAAAAATAAATATTTCTTACCCTAGATCGAAACATTAAGAAAATAGGACTTGCGCATAATCCCATCTTCAAGTCTTCAATCCCTCACCAATGGAGAATTAAATGGCTGGTTGATGATGGATCGACGGAGCAACGGCAGCAGCTTGACGACGTAGAAATCCAAGTGGTGGTAGCCTTAGGGAAGGCCTTGGATGAGGTGGTAATGGAAGAAGAGAGAGATGGATGAAAATTTGGAAAAAGGGGAGAATGGGATGTTGCTCGTTCAATGTGGAATGGGGAATTCTTTTTTTGCACGTCAGAGAGGGATGGGTCATATATATGATTCAAATTTGATTGGAGATATGTATAAATGTGATGAGTGGGCCCAAGAGAAAGTTTTGTGTAGAAATTTATGAAACAAACATTGCTTCTGACGTGTGACGTGTAGGACTTGGACTTCTTTTTTTTTTTATTTCAAACTGTTGAGATCTTCTTGCTTTGGAATAATCACATGCACGCCCATTGCTTGGATTGAATGTCTCTTTACTTGGATGACCACAGGGCCCACATTTAATTCAAAATTTGAACCATATGGGCAGCCCCTTCATTTTGGACGTATGAAAGCTTGGAGTGGGTGTTGGACGTGTGAAGGTTTAGATGGAGTCTTGGTTTGCAAGATTTCAAATCTTGAGGCCTATCTTTTTGGAGATAAATTTAACAACTTGATGCTAAAGGCTTGGATTCCTTGATTTAGTTTCCAACTTGGATTGCTAACCAAGATCTTTTAATTTCTTTGAACTCTTCATGGCTGGAAAATATCTTTAAATGGGCCCACTTTCTCTCCTTAGACTTTATGCCAAATGTAGGTAGGTCCAATAGTGCATTTGATTCATTAATTCTCTTTTGCGGGCCCCAATTTCTGAAATTCCCTACAAAAAATAAAAACAAGTGTCAAAGAATAATTATTCATATAGGAAAGGAGTTATGCAAGATGCGGGTCCACTTCGCACTAACGAGATGCATTAATTGTCACCATTTTATCAAATCATCAACTAAATTAATGGTGCAAATAAAATTCATCATTTTATTTGTGAATAAAAAGTAATGAGAAATTAATGATTTTCAATGCCAAGAAATTGATAAATTCATGATTTTATGTGAAAACGCAATTTTGGATGAATTTTGATTGGAATTTAGACTTTGATGCCCATAAACATAGAATCATGATTTTTTTACTAAAATGGTGCATGATTTGAAGATTAAGTCCTTAATTAGTTCTAAAATGATAATGAAATTATGCATTTTTAAGGACTTATCACACCCCCCAACCAGCATTTTGCTAGTCCTGAGCAAAATATGTGAACTAGGGTAGGTCTCCTAACCAAATCTAATATAATCTAAATGCAAAGATAAAAAGGAAAACACCACTTTCGCTGGTACTCTCGGCTGCATTTAGCGTATGCAGCAAGCCCTTAAACCCCTAGGTTACCCCTAGTGGACGAGTTGTGCCTCGTGAGGGTTTGCAGTGAATATGCCCACAAAATTCATCTACCTAAAAATAAAAGAAAGTTAACGGAAGGTTTTTCAAACGACGCTTGAGTCAGATCGGATGCCATGAATCCTCGAATAATCAAGATTTCAGAATTTTCAAAATCTAGTTCACTTTTTTTTTTTTTTTTTTTCAAATCTTTTCCAAAAATTATACCAAAACTTTGAGTGCCTTGTGCAAGTGTATACATCAAATCAAAAATTTTAATATTCTATGATAATGCCATGAAAACAAAATTCTCTCTCAGAATTTCCAACTTTCCTAGATTCGGGGTAAATACAAGTCTCCTCTCAAGGCTACTATGACGGCTTTCGCACTACTGTTTTTTCGAAGGCCGCGGGATGCATCTTTTTTTTTTTTTTTTTGATAACTTGCATGTGACTGTGCAATGCCCAAGTCCCTTAAGCTTTCTAATTAACCCATGTAACGAGCGTTAGGCTAATGACTCCCAAAACAGATGTCTTTAGGGCATTAGGTATATAAATACCCCTACGGGCTTACTAGCTCGGGTTAAAAAGGCTACGAACCCAAACTAGTCACACAACTTTTTATTCTTTTCAGCATTTTTCTTCTTTTTTATAAATACCTATTTGTGCATCCCTTGTCACCTTTTGTTGTATTTTTCTTTAAACGGTCCCCAACAATAGGCAGCCGTTTTCAATTCGCCCGAATTAATTCACTAGTTTTTTTTTTTTGTTTACCAATGAACCAGGAGCACTCATATGGCCAAATTTCAGAAAGTTGTCTCTTTTTTTTTTTTTTATCTCTTGAAAGAACTCTGAAAATGACACTTAAATCTTTTTATCCAAGACTTTTGAAATGATGTACACGTGTTACTGTGAAAAACAAAGTTCGGTATTCTCTTTTTTTTTTTTTTTTTTTCTTTTCTTTTTAAAAAATTGTGAACCTTCATTATACTTCCTTCCAAAAGTTCTGAAATTCAAGATTTCTAGACATCTTCGAATCGTCAAGTTCTTTTGTAACACCCTTCTATTTTTTTATTATTATTATTATTATTTTAGGGAAAACTACGCAAAAATGAAAGAAAGATAGGAAATTTTTTTTTTTCTAAAATTGGACAAGTGTGCTTGTGTGTGCTTGTTGTGTGTGCTTGTTCCCACCCCCCTACCTAAACTAGACAGCGTCCTCGATGTCATACATGATATGCAAAATGGAACATAACATGAGGTGATAATGTAAAAGGAGAAAATGGGTAGAAAGCACCTAGAATAATGAAGCTTTCACATAGAAACATGTCCAATATGAGACAAAGAACAAAAAGAAAAGGCAGAAAAGAATAATATATATAATGTACAAAGGTGTGGGCTACTATCAGATCCAGTGCCCATCAATCCTGATAGACAGGATCGATAAGAGGAATTTCATTTTCCTCTGGAGGAATAGTCTCCAAGAATGGTTTTAAACGTTGTCCATTAACTTTAAAAGAGGTACCATTCGATGGATCAATAAGGGTCACTGCCCCATATGGAAATACTTCTTGAACAATGTAGGGACCTGTCCAACGAGATCTTAACTTTCCAGGAAAAAGATGAAGTCGAGAATTGTATAATAGGACTTTTTGAGACAGATGGAATGACTTCCTTAATATCCGTTTATCATGAAAGGCCTTAGTCCTGTCTTTGTAAATTCTTGAGTTCATATAAGCCTCGTTTCTCAATTCTTCTAATTCATTTAAATCAAGGGCTCTTTTCTCTCCAGCCTTGTCTAGGTCAAGGTTTAGTTGTTTTATGGCCCAATAGGCTTTATGTTCCAGCTCCACCGGAAGGTGGCAAGCTTTTCCATATATAAGCCGGTATGGGGACATCCCAATTGGGGTCTTATAAGCAGTTCTATAGGCCCACAAAGCATCATTTAAGAAAATATTAGATTTAATTGTGTTTCTAGTTTAATGTTAAAGGAAATGGAATGGACGGCTTGGAATGGATTCGGATTTGTGCACTCACTCAACTTTATCGCTGTTAGTTGCATTTGCCAGATTTCCTCCTCTCCGAGAGGAGGAAATCTGGAATTTGCAGCTATACCGCCTATGCATACAACGGTAATATTAATTTTCCAGATTTCCTCCTCTCGAAGAGGAGAAAACTGGAATTTGAAGCTATACCGCCTAGGCATACGGCGGTAAGTTTAATTTTCCAGATTTCCTCGACTCTAAGCGAAGGAAAAGCTGCAAACGGATTCTCATTATATGTTGCCATTTTTTACATCTTGGTTGGGTCACGAGTCCGGGTTTTGGACCACACAATGAGGGATGGGAAGGTATAATTAACGTTCAAACTCAATTCTATCAAATCACTCAATAAATCACTTGTTTGGTCAATTTACTCTACCAGTTAAGTAAAGTGAGTAATTAAATGCAAAGAGAGAACGAAAGTAAAGGTTTGAAAAAATAAAAAGGCGAGACAGTGGCCCCTTTGAATTTTTATTTTAAGATGAGTTTTTTCTTTTTTGTAAGGGTGATTGTGGACAGGGCCGGTCTGCATTGGTTGGGAAATGGGTTTTAGGTTATAATAGATGGGCCGTGCTTAAAACTTTTTTTTTTTTTAGACTCGATGGTTCAGATGTGGAATCCTTGCCAGTCCCAATCATACATATATAATTGTAAGAGCAGTAGTAGTAATGGGGGGACTCAAACCCATGACCTCTCATATAGGGTGATATGTATGGTTTAAAATCTCGGTCTCAGTCGCGGTATTGGCCGGGCCGAAAAACCGATATGATATCGGTATCGGTCGTGGATATCAGTCCGTCACGGTCGTTGTGGTGTGAATTTTTTTTTAATCCAAAAGAATTTGCAAAAATATACAAAAAATCCAGAATATTAGAAAATGCTGGAAAACAATAGTTTTTTCCATTAGTAACAACAATAAATCAAAATCTCGGTCACCTTAAGTTATGAGTCCTGTCTGTGTCGCGGTTTGCTGTCTTCCTTAGTATTTCATATAATGCAACTATTATTGATGCTCATTATCAATTTATTAGTGTAAAGTATAAGAAAATAAAGATAAAATATTGATCATCATTTAATACTAACTCAATTTTAAAATAAGTTGTGAAATTCAAGACCCTGAAGATGATATATGTAGTACATATCATACGGCAGTGATATTAGGTCCACTCCCTAATATGTTATAAGATCTAAAGTACAATGATTAGGCACCATAGATATTCTCAGTGCGCAATCGTATGACTTATAAGCCATTTGGATTTTAAAAAAGGTCCAACGGGGCAACCTGTTATTTAATCTCTCACCCAAAAGTCAGTGTTTATTGAGTCCAAAATAGTCTATACTTGGATTTTTTTTTATTCGAGTCCTTTGGATAATTAAGGTGGGGTCCAAAGTATTGTGGACACCCTACGTTATTAAATTTATAAATATTCTTTTATTTTTTCTTGCTCATGTTGTTACACATTACTTTTCCCTATTGACAAAAGATTTTCTTTATTAATTTCTCTATTTCGTGTTTTTTTTCTCATAAGCAAGAACTCTTGGGACAACCAAAGCCATTTTCGAAAATAGCAAATTCTTTTATTAATTTTTTGTCTAATAATGAAAGTTTAAGAAAACATTAGATTTAAGTGTGTTTCTAATTTAATGCTAAAGGAAATGGAATGGACGGCTTGGAATGGATTCGGATTTGGGCACTCACGAAGCTTCATCGCTGTTAGTTGCATTTGCCAGATTTCGTCCTCTCCGAGAGGACGAAAACTGGAATCTGCAGCTATACCGCCTTTGCATACAGTGGTAATATTAATTTTCCAGATTTCCTCCTCTCGGAGAGGAGGAAAACTGGAATTTTCAGCTATACCACCTATGCATACAGGGGTAAGCTTAATTTTCTAGATTTCCTCCACTCTAAGCAGAGGAAAACCTGCAAACGGATTCTCATTATATGTTGCCTTTTTTTACATCTTGGTTGGGTCACGGGTCCGGGTTTTGGACCACACCTTGAGGGATGGGTATATATAATTAACGTTTAAACGCAATTCTATCAAATCACACAGTAAATCACTTGTTTGGTCAATTTACTTTACCGGTGAAGTAAAGTGAGTGGTTAAATGCAAAGAGAAAACGGAAGTAAAGGTTTGGGAAAATCAAAAGGCGAGACAGTGGCCCTTTGAATTTTTATTTTAAGATGAGTTTTTTGTTTTTTGTAAGGGTGATCGTAGACAGGGCCGGCCTGCATTGGTTCGGGAATGGGTTTTAGGTTATAATAGATGGGCCGTGCTTGAAACTTTTTTTTTTTTTTTTTAGACTCGATGGTTCAGATGTGGAATCCTTGCCCGTCCCAATCATACATATATAATTGTAAGAGCGGGAGCAGTAATGGGGGGACTCAAACCCATGACCTCTCATATAGGGTGATATTTAAGGTTTAAAATGTCGGCCTCGTTCGCGGTATTGGCCGGGCCGAAAAACCGATATGATATCGGTATCGGTCATGGATATTGGTCCATCGCGGTCGTCGCGGTGTGAATTTTTTTTAATCCAAAAGAATTCGCAAAAATATCCAAAAAAATCCAGAATATTAGAAAATTCTGGAAAACAATAGTTTTTTCTATTAGTAACAAGAATAAATCAAAATCTCGGTCACCTTAAGTTATGAGTCATGTCTGTGTCGCGGTTCGCTGTCTTCTTTATTATTTCATATAATGCAACCATTATTGATGCTCATTATCAATTTATTAGTGTTAAGTATAAGAAAATAAAGATAACATATCAATCATCATTTAATACTAACTCAATCATCAAATAAGTTGTGAAATTCAAGACCCTGAAGATGATATATATAGTATATATCATACGGCAGGGTTATTAGCTCCACTCGCTAATATGTTATAAGATCTAAAGTACAATGATTAGGCACCATAGATATCTCAGTGCGCGATCGTATGACTTATAAGCCATGTTGAAGGAAAAAAAGGTCCAACGAGGCAACATGTTATTTAATCTCTCACCCAAAAGTCAGTGTTTATGGAGTCCAAAATAGTCTATAATTGGATTTTTTTTTTTTTTTGGATTCGAGTCCTTTGGATAATTAAGGTGGGGTCCAAAGTATTGTGGACGCCCTCCGTTATTAAATTTATAAATATTCTTTTATTTTTTCTTGTTCATGTTGTTACACATTACTTTTCCCTATTGACAAAAGATTTTCTTTATTAATTTCTCTATTGTGCTCTTTTTTTCTCATAAGCAAGAGCTCTTAGGACAACCAAAGCCATTTTCGAAAATAATAAATTCTTTTATTAATATTTTGTCTAATAATGAAAATTGAAGAAAATATTAGATTTAATTGTGTTTCTAGTTTAATGTTAAAGGAAATGGAATGGACGGCTTGGAATGGATTCGGATATGTGCACTCACTCAACTTTATCGTTGTTAGTTGCATTTGCCAGATTTCATCCTCGCCGAGAGGAGGAAATCTGGAATTTGCAGCTATACCGCCTATGCATACAGCGGTAATATTAATTTTCCAGATTTCCTCCTCTCGGAGAGGAGGAAAACTGGAATCTGAAGCTATACCACCCACACATACAGCGGTAAGTTTAATTTTCCAAATTTCCGAGACTCTAAGCGAAGGAAAACCTGCAAACGGATTCTCATTATATGTTGCCTTTTTTTACATCTTGGTTGGGTCGCGGGTCCGAGTTTTGGACCACACAATGAGGGATGGGCAGGTATAATTAACGTTCAAACAAAATTCTATCAAATCACTCAGTGAATCACTTGTTTGGTCAATTTACTCTACCGGTTAAGTAAAGTGAGTAATTAAATGCAAAGAGAGAACGGAAGTAAAGGTTTGAAAAAATAAAAAGGCGAGACAGTGGCCCTTTGAATTTTTATTTTAAGATGAGTTTTTTCTTTTTTGTAAGGGTGATCGTGGACAGGGCCGGCCTGCATTGGTTCGGGAATGGGTTTTAGGTTATAATAGATGGGCCGTGCTTAAAACTTTTTTTTTTTTTAAGACTCGATGGTTCAGATGTGGAATCCTTGCCAGTCCCAATCATACGTATATAATTGTAAGAGCGGGAGTAGTAATGGGTGGACTCAAACCCATGACCTCTCATATAGGGTGATATGTATGGTTTAAAATCTCGGTCTCGGTCGCGGTATTGGCCGGGCCGAAAAACCGATATGATATCGGTATCGGTCGTGGATATCAGTCCGTCGCGGTCGTTGTGGTGTGAATTCTTTTTTTAATCCAAAAGAATTTGCAAAAATATACAAAAAAATCCAGAATATTAGAAAATCCTGGAAAAGAATAGTTTTTTCCATTAGTAACAACAATAAATCAAAATCTCGGTCACCTTAAGTTATGAGTCATGTCTGTGTCGCGGTTCGCTGTCTTCTTTATTAATTCATATAATGCAACCATTATTGATGCTCATTATCAATTTATTAGTGTTAAGTATAAGAAAATAAAGATAAAATATCAATCATCATTTAATACTAACTCAATTTTAAAATAAGTTGTGAAATTCAACACCCTGAAGATGAAATATATAGTATATATCATACGGTAGTGATATTAGGTCCACTCCATAATATGTTATAAGATCTAAAGTACAGTGATTAGGCACCATAGATATCTCAGTGCGCGATCGTATGACTTATAATCCATGTGGATTTTAAAAAAGGTCCAACGGGGCAACATGTTATTTAATCTCTCACCCAAAAGTCAGTGTTTTTGGAGTCCAAAATTGTCTATGCTTGGATTTTTTTTTTTTTTTTTTGGATTCGAGTCCTTTGGATAATTAAGGTGGGGTCCAAAGTAATGTGGACGCCCTCCGTTATTAAATTTATAAATATTCTTTTATTTTTTCTTGTTCATGTTGTTACACATTACTTTTCCCTATTGACAAAAGATTTTCTTTATTAATTTCTCTATTGTGCTCTTTTTTTCTCATAAGCAAGAACTCTTGGGACAACCAAAGCCATTTTCGAAAATAATAAATTCTTTTATTAATATTTTGTCTAATAATGAAAATTTAAGAAAATATTAGATTTTATTGTGTTTCTAGTTAAATGTTAAAGGAAATGGAATGGACGGCTTGGAATGGATTTGGATTTGTGCACTCACTCAACTTTATCGTTGTAAGTTGCATTTGCCAGATTTCCTCCTCTCTGAGAGGAGGAAATCTGGAATTTGCAGCTATACCGCCTATGCATACAGTAGTAATATTAATTTTCCAGGTTTCCTCCTCTCGGAGAGGAGGAAAACTGGAATTTGAAGCTATACCGCCTACGCATACAGCGGTAAGTTTAATTTTCCAAATTTCCTCGACTCTAAGCGAAGGAAAACCTGCAAACGGATTCTCATTATATGTTGCCTTTTTTTACATCTTGGTTGGGTCGCGGGTCCGAGTTTTGGACCACACAATGAGGGATGGGCAGGTATAATTAACGTTCAAACACAATTCTATCAAATCAATCAGTGAATCACTTGTTTGGTCAATTTACTCTACCGGTTAAGTAAAGTGAGTAATTAAATGCAAAGAGAGAACGGAAGTAAAGGTTTGAAAAAATAAAAAGGCGAGACAGTGGCCCTTTGAATTTTTATTTTAAGATGAGTATTTTCTTTTTTGTAAGGGTGATCGTGGACAGGGCCGGCCTGCATTGGTTCGGGAATGGGTTTTAGGTTATAATAGATGGGCCGTGCTTAAAAATTTTTTTTTTTTTTTAGACTAGATGGTTCAGATGTGGAATCCTTGCCAGTCCCAATCATACAGATATAATTGTAAGAGCGGGAGTAGTAATGGGGGTACTCAGACCCATGACCTCTCATATAGGGTGATATGTATGGTTTAAAATCTCGGTCTCGGTCGCGGTATTGGCCGGGCCGAAAAACCGATATGATATCGGTATCGGTCGTGGATATCAGTCCGTCGCGGTCGTTGTGGTGTGAATTTTTTTTTAATCCAACAGAATTTGCAAAAATATACAAAAAAATCCAGAATATTAGAAAATGCTGGAAAACAATAGTTTTTTCCATTAGTAACAACAATAAATCAAAATCTCGGTCACCTTAAGATATGAGTCCTGTCTGTGTCGCGGTTCGCTGTCTTCCTTAGTATTTCATATAATGCAACTATTATTGATGCTAATTATCAATTTATTAGTGTAAAGTATAAGAAAATGAAGATAAAATATTGATCATCATTTAATACTAGCTCAATTTTAAAATAAGTTGTGAAATTCAAGACCCTGAAGATGATATATGTAGTATATATCATACGGCAGTGATATTAGGTCCACTCCCAAATATGTTATAAGATCTAAAGTACAATGATTAGGCACCATAGATATTCTCAGAGCGCGATCGTATGACTTATAAGCCATGTGGATTTTAAAAAAGGTCCAACGGGGCAACCTGTTATTTAATCTCTCACCCAAAAGTCAGTGTTTATGGAGTCCAAAATTGTCTATACTTGGATTTTTTTTTATTCGAGTCCTTTGGATAATTAAGGTGGGGTCCAAAGTAATGTGGACACCCTACGTTATTAAATTTATAAATATTCTTTTATTTTTTGTTGCTCATGTTGTTACACATTACTTTTCCCTATTGACAAAAGATTTTCTTTATTAATTTCTCTATTGCGTGTTTTTTTTCTCATAAGAAAGAACTCTTGGGACAACCAAAGCCATTTTCGAAAATAATAAATTCTTTTATTAATTTTTTGTCTAATAATGAATATTTAAGAAAATATTAGATTTAAGTGTGTTTCTAATTTAATGCTAAAGGAAATGGAACGGACGGCTTGGAATGGATTCGGATTTGGGCACTCACGCAGCTTTATCGCTGTTAGTTGCATTTTCCAGATTTCCTCCTCTCCGAGAGGACGAAAGCTGGAATCTGCAGCTATACCGCCTTCGCATACAGCAGTAATATTAATTTTCCAGATTTCCTCCTCTCGAAGAGGCGGAAAACTGGAATTAAAGCAGCTCTACCACCTATGCATACAGCGGTAAGCTTAATTTTCTAGATTTCCTCCACTCTAAGCAGAGGAAAACCTGCAAACGGATTCTCATTATATGTTGCCTTTTTTTACATCTTGGTTGGGTCACGGGTCCGGGTTTTGGACGACACATTGAGGGATGGGTATATATAATTAACGTTTAAACGCAATTCTATCAAATCACACAGTAAATCACTTGTTTGGTCAATTTACTTTACCGGTGAAGTAAAGTGAGTGGTTAAATGCAAAGAGAAAACGGAAGTAAAGGTTTGGGAAAATCAAAAGGCGAAACAGTGGCCCTTTGAATTTTTATTTTAAGATGAGTTTTTTCTTTTTTGTAAGGGTGATCGTAGACAGGGCCGGCCTGCATTGGTTCGGGAATGGGTTTTAGGTTATAATAGATGGGCCGTGCTTAAAACATTTTTTTTTTTTTTTAGACTCGATGGTTCAGATCTGGAATACTTGCCCGTCCCAATCATACATATATAATTGTAAGAGCGGGAGCAGTAATGGGGGGACTCAAACCCATGACCTCTCATATAGGGTGATATTTATGGTTTAAAATTTCGGCCTCGTTCGCGGTATTGGCCGGGCCGAAAAACCGATATGATATCGGTATCGGTCATGGATATTGGTCCATCGCGGTCGTCGCGGTGTGAATTTTTTTTAATCCAAAAGAATTCGCAAAAATATTTAAAAAAATCCAGAATATTAGAAAATTCGGGAAAACTATAGTTTTTTCCATTAGTAACAATAATAAATCAAAATCTCGGTCACCTTAAGTTATGAGTCATGTCTGTGTCGCGGTTCGCTGTCTTCTTTATTATTTCATATAATGCAACCATTATTGATGCTCATTATCAATTTATTAGTGTCAAGTATAAGAAAATAAAGATAACATATCAATCCTCATTTAATACTAACTCAATCATCAAATAAGTTGTGAAATTCAAGACCCTGAAGATGATATATATAGTATATATCATACGGCAGTGATATTAGGTCCACTCCCAAATATGTTATAAGATCTAAAGTACAATGATTAGGCACCATAGATATTCTCAGTGCGCGATCGTATGACTTATAAGCCATGTGGATTTTAAAAAAGGTCGAACGGGGCAACCTGTTATTTAATCTCTCACCCAAAAGTCAGTGTTTATGGAGTCCAAAATTGTCTATACTTGGATTTTTTTTTATTCTAGTCCTTTGGATAATTAACGTGGGGTCCACAGTAATGTGGACACCCTACGCTATTAAATTTATAAATATTCTTTTTTTTTTCTTGTTCATGTTGTTACACATTACTTTTCCCTATTGACAAAAGATTTTCTTTATTAATTTCTCTATTGCGTGTTTTTTTTCTCATAAGCAAGAACTCTTGGGACAACCAAAGCCATTTTCGAAAATAATAAATTCTTTTATTAATTTTTTGTCTAATAATGAAAATTTAAGAAAATATTAGATTTAAGTGTGTTTCTAATTTAATGCTAAAGGAAATGGAATGGACGGCTTGGAATGGATTCTGATTTGGGCAGTCACGCAGCTTGATCGCTGTTAGTTGCATTTGCCAGATTTCTTCCTCTCCGAGAGGACGAAAACTGGAATCTGCAGCTATACCGCCTTTGCATACAGCGGTAATATTAATTTTCCAGATTTCCTCCTCTCGAAAAGGAGGAAAACTGGAATTTTCAGCTATACCACCTATGCATACAGCGGTAAGCTTAATTTTCCAGATTTCCTCGACTCTAAGCAGAGGAAAACCTACAAACGGATTCTCATTATATGTTGCCTTTTTTTACATCTTGGTTGGGTCACGAGTCCGGGTTTTAGACCACACAATGAGAGATGGGCATATATAATTAACGTTCAAACGCAATTCTATCAAATCACTCAGTAAATCACTTGTTTGGTCAATTTACTCTACCGGTTAAGTAAAGTGAGTGATTAAATGCAAAGAGAGAATGGAAGTAAAGGTTTGAAAAAATAAAAAGGCGAGACAGTGGCCCTTTTAATTTTTATTTTAAGATGAGTTTTGTCTTTTTTGTAAGGGTGATCGTCGACGGGGCCGGCCTGCATTGGTTCGGGAATGGGTTTTAGGTTATAATAGATGGGCCGTGCTTAAAACTTTTTTTTTTTTTTTTTTAGACTCGATGGTTCAGATGTGGAATCCTTGCCCGTCCCAATCATACATATATAATTGTAAGAGCGGGAGTAGTAATGGGGGGACTCAAACCCATGACCTCTCATATAGGGTGATATTTATGGTTTAAAATTTCGGCCTCGTTCGCGGTATTGGCCGGGCCGAAAAACCGATATGATATCGGTATCGGTCATGGATATTGGTCCATCGCGGTCGTCGCGGTGTGAATTTTTTTTAATCCAAAAGAATTTGCAAAAATATCCAAAAAAATCCAGAATATTAGAAAATTCTGGAAAACAATAGTTTTTTCCATTAGTAACAATAATAAATCAAAATCTCGGTCACTTTAAGTTATGAGTCATGTCTGTGTCGCGGTTCGCTGTCTTCTTTATTATTTCATATAATGCAACCATTATTGATGCTCATTATCAATTTATTAGTGTTAAGTATAAGAAAATAAAGATAACATATCAATCATCATTTAATACTAACTCAATCATCAAATAAGTTGTGAAATTCAAGACCCTTAAGATGATATATATAGTATATATCATACGGCAGGGTTATTAAGTCCACTCCCTAATATGTTATAAGATCTAAAGTACAATGATTAGGCACCATAGATATCTCAATGCGCGATCGTATGACTTATAAGCAATGTAGAAGGAAAAAAAGGTCCAACGAGGCAACATGTTATTTAATCTCTCACCCAAAAGTCAGTGTTTATGGAGTCCAAAATAGTCTATACTTGAATTTTTTTTTTTTGGATTCGAGTACTTTGGATAATTAAGGTGGGGTCCAAAGTAATGTGGACGCCCTCCGTTATTAAATTTATAAATATTCTTTTATTTTTTCTTTTTCATGTTGTTACACATTACTTTTCCCTATTGACAAAAGATTTTCTTTATTAATTTCTCTATTGTGCTCTTTTTTTCTCATAAGCAAGAACTCTTGGGACAACCAAAGCCATTTTCGAAAATAATAAATTCTTTTATTAATATTTGTTCTAATAATGAAAATTTAAGAAAATATTAGATTTAATTGTGTTTCTAGTTTAATGTTAAAGGAAATGGAATGGACGGCTTGGGATGGATTCGGATTTGTGCACTCACTCAACCTTATCGCTGTTAGTTGCATTTGCCAGATTTCCTCCTCACCGAGAGGAGGAAATCTGGAATTTGCAGCTATACCGCCTATGCATACAGCGGTAATATTAATTTTCCAGATTTCCTCCTCTCGGAGAGGAGGAAAACTGGAATTTGAAGCTATACCGCCTACGCATACGGCGGTAAGTTTAATTTTCCAGATTTCCTCAACTCTAAGCGAAGGAAAACCTGCAAACGGATTCTCATTATATGTTGCCATTTTTTACATCTTGGTTGGGTCACGAGTCCGGGTTTTGGACCACACAATGAGGGATGGGCAGGTATAATTAACGTTCAAACGCAATTCTATCAAATCACTCAGTAAATCACTTGTTTGGTCAATTTACTCTACCAGTTAAGTAAAGTGAGTAATTAAATTCAAAGAGAGAACAGAAGTAAAGGTTTGAAAAAATAAAAAGGCGAGACAGTGGCCCCTTTGAATTTTTATTTTAAGATGAGTTTTTTCTTTTTTGTAAGGGTGATTGTGGACAGGGCCGGCCTGCATTGGTTGGGAAATGGGTTTTAGGTTATAATAGATGGGCCGTGCTTAAAACTTTTTTTTTTTTTTAGACTCGATGGTTCAGATGTGGAATCCTTGCCAGTCCCAATCATACATATATAATTGTAAGAGCAGGAGTAGTAATGGGGGGACTCAAACCCATGACCTCTCATATAGGGTGATATGTATGGTTTAAAATCTCGGTCTCAGTCGCGGTATTGGTCGGGCCGAAAAACCGATATGATATCGGTATCGGTCGTGGATATCAGTCCGTCGCGGTCGTTGTGGTGTGAATTTTTTTTTAATCCAAAAGAATTTGCAAAAATATAAAAAAAAATCCAGAATATTAGAAAATGCTGGAAAACAATAGTTTTTTCCATTAGTAACAACAATAAATCAAAATCTCGGTCACCTTAAGTTATGAGTCCTGTCTGTTTCGCGGTTCGCTGTCTTCCTTAGTATTTCATATAATGCAACTATTATTGATGCTCATTATCAATTTATTAGTGTAAAGTATAAGAAAATAAAGATAAAATATTGATCATCATTTAATACTAACTCAATTTTAAAATAAGTTGTGAAATTCAAGACCCTGAAGATGAGATATGTAGTACATATCATACGGCAGTGATATTAGGTCCACTCCCTAATATGTTATAAGATCTAAAGTACAATGATTAGGCACCATAGATATTCTCAGTGCGCGATCGTATGACTTATAAGCCATTTGGATTTTAAAAAAGGTCCAACGGGGCAACCTGTTATTTAATCTCTCACCCAAAAGTCAGTGTTTATTGAGTCCAAAATAGTCTATACTTGGATTTTTTTTTATTCGAGTCCTTTGGATAATTAAGGTGGGGTCCAAAGTATTGTGGACACCCTACGTTATTAAATTTATAAATATTCTTTTATTTTTTCTTGCTCATGTTGTTACACATTACTTTTCCCTATTGACAAAAGATTTTCTTTATTAATTTCTCTATTTCGTGTTTTTTTTCTCATAAGCAAGAACTCTTGGGACAACCAAAGCCATTTTCGAAAATAGCAAATTCTTTTATTAATTTTTTGTCTAATAATGAAAGTTTAAGAAAACATTAGATTTAAGTGTGTTTCTAATTTAATGCTAAAGGAAATGGAATGGACGGCTTGGAATGGATTCGGATTTGGGCACTCACGAAGCTTCATCGCTGTTAGTTGCATTTGCCAGATTTCGTCCTCTCCGAGAGGACGAAAACTGGAATCTGCAGCTATACCGCCTTTGCATACAGTGGTAATATTAATTTTCCAGATTTCCTCCTCTCGGAGAGGAGGAAAACTGGAATTTTCAGCTATACCACCTATGCATACAGGGGTAAGCTTAATTTTCTAGATTTCCTCCACTCTAAGCAGAGGAAAACCTGCAAACGGATTCTCATTATATGTTGCCTTTTTTTACATCTTGGTTGGGTCACGGGTCCGGGTTTTGGACCACACCTTGAGGGATGGGTATATATAATTAACGTTTAAACGCAATTCTATCAAATCACACAGTAAATCACTTGTTTGGTCAATTTACTTTACCGGTGAAGTAAAGTGAGTGGTTAAATGCAAAGAGAAAATGGTAGTAAAGGTTTGGGAAAATCAAAAGGCGAGACAGTGGCCCTTTGAATTTTTATTTTAAGATGAGTTTTTTGTTTTTTGTAAGGGTGATCGTAGACAGGGCCGGCCTGCATTGGTTCGGGAATGGGTTTTAGGTTATAATAGATGGGCCGTGCTTGAAACTTTTTTTTTTTTTTTTAGACTCGATGGTTCAGATGTGGAATCCTTGCCCGTCCCAATCATACATATATAATTGTAAGAGCGGGAGTAGTAATGGGGGGACTCAAACCCATGACCTCTCATATAGGGTGATATTTATGGTTTAAAATGCCGGCCTCGTTCGCGGTATTGGCCTGGCCGAAAAACCGATATGATATCGGTATCGGTCATGGATATTGGTCCATCGCGGTCGTCGCGGTGTGAATTTTTTTTAATCCAAAAGAATTCGCAAAAATATCCAAAAAAATCCAGAATATTAGAAAATTCTGGAAAACAATAGTTTTTTCTATTAGTAACAAGAATAAATCAAAATCTCGGTCACCTTAAGTTATGAGTCATGTCTGTGTCGCGGTTCGCTATCTTCTTTATTATTTCATATAATGCAACCATTATTGATGCTCATTATCAATTTATTAGTGTTAAGTATAAGAAAATAAAGATAACATATCAATCATCATTTATAAATATTCTTTTATTTTTTCTTGTTCATGTTGTTACACATTACTTTTCCCTATTGACAAAAGATTTTCTTTATTAATTTCTCTATTGTGCTCTTTTTTTCTCATAAGCAAGAGCTCTTAGGACAACCAAAGCCATTTTCGAAAATAATAAATTATTTTATTAATATTTTGTCTAATAATGAAAATTTAAGAAAATATTAGATTTAATTGTGTTTCTAGTTTAATGTTAAAGGAAATGGAATGGATGGCTTGGAATGGATTCGGATTTGTGCAGTCACTCAACTTTATCGTTGTTAGTTGCATTTGCCAGATTTCATCCTCGCCGAGAGGAGGAAATCTGGAATTTGCAGCTATACCGCCTATGCATACAGCGGTAATATTAATTTTCCAGATTTCCTCCTCTCGGAGAGGAGCAAAACTGGAATTTGAAGCTACACCGCCCACGCATACAGCGGTAAGTTTAATTTTCCAGATTTCCTCGACTCTAAGCGAAGGAAAAGCTGCAAACGGATTCTCATTATATGTTGCCTTTTTTTACATCTTGGTTGGGTCGCGGGTCCGAGTTTTGGACCACACAATGAGGGATGGGCAGGTATAATTAACGTTCAAACACAATTCTATCAAATCACTCAGTAAATCACTTGTTTGGTCAATTTACTCTACCGGTTAAGTAAAGTGAGTAATTAAATGCAAAGAGAGAACGGAAGTAAAGGTTTGAAAAAATAAAAAGGCGAGACAGTGGCCCTTTGAATTTTTATTTTAAGATGAGTTTTTTCTTTTTTGTAAGGGTCACTACAAGAAAATAGGGATTCTGTGACTAGCATTCTTGTCACTGTACATTCAATAGTCGTCACTGGCGAGTTTTAGTGACCAACCTAGTGACGACTGATACTCGTCGCATATGTAGGCGTCGCTGAAGATCTAAGTGACGACAAAATGTCCTCGTCACTGATGCGTCCTTTATAGTGACGAGTTTACTCGTCACTAAACATTATTTTTCTGTGACGACATAGGTCGTCATTAAATATATTAGTATATGTGACGACCATTTGTTGTCACTATATAGTTTATGTTACGATAATACTCATCACTATATAGTCTACCATAAATGGTAATTTTAAAAATTGGTGTGTATTCAGTGACAACTAACTCGTCACTAAACAGTATTTCTCTGTGACGACATAGGTCGTCATTAAATATAGTAGTATATGTGACGACCATTTGTTGTCACTACCCAGTTAATGTTACGATAATACTCATCACTATATAGTCTACCATAAATGGTAATTTTAAAATTTGGTGTGTATTCAGTGACAACTAACATTGTCACTGAACGATTATAGGGTCAAGTTTTATTTCTTGTTACTGCAACCCTTCAAGTGACTACATGTGTTGTCACAGAATCATGATTCCTGATCAAATGACTAATTACAGTGACAATGAAATGATCTGATTGTTGTCACTGCTTTACAAGCTTTATTAAAAAAATATATTACACATGCATATATATATATATGTATGTATATATATAGCTCTTAATAATTAATTGCCTGCTTCATATGTAATTAATTTATCTGGATACAAAAAATACAAATCAAGATATTAAGAACAAAAAACTTGCTAAATATTATATTTTCCACCAACAACATTAATAGCAAAAAGTTTATCCATCATTTCATACAAAAATCCATCATATGAGTTTATCTAGCTAGCTATATATAACAGCTGCGTTCTTAATTATCCAAAAATAGATATATAACAGCTGCGTTCTTAATTATCCAAAGCATAACAAAATGGCATCCTCATTAGTGAGAGCATCCATGCATCTTTGAGCAACAAGGCATCAAAAAATGGCATCCTCATTAGTGAGAGCATCCATGCATCTTTGAGCAACAAGCATCACCATCATTCCTTGAAGTAATAAGATATCGTCCTGCAAAAGATTTGGCATCTTTATTAGTGAGAGTAGAGGACCATATATATAAAACCAAATCTTCTATGATTGCTAACACACTTTGAAGAAGAGATAAAGGAAAAGCATGACCCAAAAAAAACATATATCAACTACCATCATCAAATATAGTACATTGCAAAACCACCTAATCAAATCCATTCAAAAAACCTTTTACACCCAAAGATTTCCATTTATAAGGTCACGATACAATTTGGTCTCCAGAATCTATCCTTGTTAATCATAACTAGCAAGTAACCAGCGCTCCGTTGCGGATTTTTGGTTTATTTTGGCGCCGCGGATTTTTGGTTTATTTTGGTGCCATCGAAAAGACATAATCAGAAATGTGTTGCAAGTGATTAACAACACATTTCTTTGTTCAATGAGGATCTGGGGTTTGGCAGCTAAATAGCTAGAATTACTGCAGATCTTTACTGTTTTGGGTTTTTACTTTGGAGACTTCATTTGCTTTCCATGCATCTGCTCATATGGTGAATGATTTTGTAGAGCACAATATATACCATGGACTTGAATAGAACCTAACCCGCCTACAGCTTTACCCACAATGGTGTGGACTGTGAATAACCCATTAAGGCATTAACAGACTTACATACCTAGGTCTATATACTAAACAACAAAACACAATTGAAAAGTGGGTTTGGGTACACCAAAGGTGCATAACCAATTAGGCAACCATAGGTCCAGAACCGAAACCAAGTGACTCCTGAGTCCTGAATCCATTTCTTGTATCTGAGGATATACTGATATAGTGTCATATTCCTTTCCATAAGCTTAACATATTGACACCCCAAGTCTCAATCTCTCTGTCTCTCTGTGTCTCTACTTTCTTTGTGATGAGAAGGAAGTTTTTGTTTGATGCCATGTTCTACTGTCAATGGCATCAAGTGGTGGAAATAAGTTTTGATGGAGCTGAGATAAAAAAGTTAAAATATAAATAGATAAGCACCATCAAATGAATATCAAATTTATCACTGATCCAACATGAGGAATCAAACTCAGAAAAGCATGTTGTTACAACTCAGATGAGACCAGGTAATTCTCATAAAGAGGTAAGATCACTTGCATCATTCTCGAGAAACAAACTGAAACAAGAGTGAACAGAAATTAAACAGAAACAAGAACCATGAGCAATAAAAACCAGTATCTGAGGCTGTATAGTTTGTATTTTAAAACAAAAAGCACAAGTTTTACCATGGTACCATCTACTCAAGCGTGGGCAATGACTTTCTTTCACAGCCATCCAGTCACTCTAAGGCTTATGAGCTCAGATTCTTTTAGATGAGCAACATATAACAACTATACATATTGACAGGGATTTTCATATTGGAATTTTCATGATGAATTGGATTCTTTTAGTATTATTAATTTTTTAAAGTTCTGAATGGTAACATTATTTCAGAGTTGACAAAAGGTTGCTACATTATTTTTTTCTTTCATATCTTTTCAAAAAGCATCTTTAGAAAACAATTTTCCATTATTTTTTATTGGTTTCATGTTCTTACATCTATGTTTAAAAAAAATTTTACTTAAATTACTCTAAACATGACAACAAATCCACAATTCATGCTTATCCAACTGACCATTGGTTCATAGAAATCAAGTTCCCAATGCCCCAGATCACAGCCCTAAGATGACTGGATGAACTTAGCCACCCAATGTACTCAAAGCACAAGGTAAGGCATACACCTAACAAAAAGACATGCATACATATATTTTTTTTACCTGTCTTCATGCCACACCGCAACAATGTAGGTATACGTTGTGGGTTAGCACTTTTGACTACACCGCAACCATCCCTATCAATGCCATCCCCTACATAACCCACAAACCATTGGTGATACAGTTCATGCAGTAGGCCGTTGGCCAAAATGCAATGGGTCATGCTAAGGACCTATGACTATGAGACCAACCATACATTAAAGGAGCTCCAAGGCTCCTCAATTTGATTGCAGCACATGTCAAAATAATTCCTAAGTCACACTGTGGCCCCACTAGCATGCCCAGCTTCCAATTAATATAAGTATTAATATCCTTCGTTATCATTTGACTGCAATTACGAGATCATTTTGGAGTGGTGTTGTTAAATTTCTACGTATTGCAAGCCTTTAGTGTCGTTAGCTAATATTGGAATGACAATCAAATCAAATCTTGTCCTGTGGAAGGCTTGGAATGCAAGCCAAGCATAGGGGACATCCTTATGTTCATTATGATGAATTTTCATTCCTTATGGCAGGGGGTTTATACGAGTTTAGGGGAGGGAAATCTGAGAGTGAAAAGTTGGATGGGTTTGTGGAGGATGAAGGTATGGCTGGGATGAGTGAGTTTGTGTAATAACCAGCAAGGACAGAAATTGCAGAGGGGTTTTTACTGTTCATCAGGAGGGTTGAAATAAAGAATAAGAGTGAGAGGCAAGGATCAGCAAAAAGAGAGAAATACATGAAAATTAACATCTCAGTCAAACACAAAAACACAAATAAAAAAACTCAACCTAGAACCACTGAACTGCCTAACTCATCACCTTCACCTTCACCACCAAGCTCCTCCCTCACCTTCACCTTCATATAATAATTCATTTATAGATTCCAGACCAATAGAAATCCTAATGCAGATGCAGAGAATCCAGACCAATAGATAAATGTATTGGAGATCCTAATGCAGATGCAGAGAATCCAGTCCTTACCAATAGAAAAAAAGAAAAGAAAAGAAAGATGGTGCAAGGAAACTTACACCATTGTGAAACATGGAGTCCCCAGCAAAAGAAGCTCCATCACAATACTGAATCTTTACACGGTTCCAGTTATAAAAGTCTGCCCAAAGACACAAGTTATTTCAATTAAACAGACTGAAAATAGAATAATTATATACGCAAAGAAACTGATACAAATTAAACAGACTGAAAATAGAATAATTATATACACAGAAAATACTCCTGATCAGATTGTACTGATTGACCTATTTCTCCCTCTTCAAAAATGGATTATGGGCATTGAGTTGTTTTGCCAGCAACCAACTAGTGTTCTGGATATTCCAATAGGGGAAGATTAGTGTTAGATTATGGATCAGGTTTTTTTATGGTCCACAAGCAAGAATGGGTAAAGAATGACAAGGTGAGATGATTAGAGGTGTTTCTTCAGGTGTGGCATCTTGAACCTGGTCAATTAGATGAAAAGGACTTCCAAGCATTAATCTTGCATCATGTTGTATCATTGTAAAGGTCCCTTTGATCCCCTCTTAGTCATTTACATAGCTTCATTTGATGCAAGGATGGGTTACTATTTTTTTTACATACTTCTTCTCTGTTAAACATTACTCTTAATTTATGATTGCTATGTCCAAAAATTATCTGGAGTTTCCACCTCAAACTCTGTTCGTAGCCTTCTCTGATTTCACATGCTAGTTTTTACATATCATGATATTTTCAATTAAATTCCATTTGGAGCTATTTGACTCACTGATTAATACTAGACGGGGACAGGACTCCTTTAGGCCAGTTGTCTTTGAAGAAATACGAGAAGACAGTTGGCCATTTGTTTTTGGTTTGTAATTGTTGTCAAACATAGAGTGTTGGTATGGTGTTGGAAAACAGTATGATGAAGGTTGCAAGCATTCAAAGTGAAACTGGGCAATTGCATGTTCAGGTCATGTCAATTAAGCATGTTGTTATGCTTATATCTTCACATCCAATCTCTAAATTAAGAAGTGGTCAACATGACTTCTGTGCATCAGTGAGAGGGCTTGATTTTGGTTTTTGGAATCAGGTCGATTTGGCTTCAGGTTTTAAAGTTATGGCCCGGACAGTGGGACAACTCTGCTCACATAGGTTTCTATTTTTCTGTGACCAGTCAGCTTCAAGGTGATTTTACACTACTTTCCATTCAATCTGGGTTAAATCTCAAAACATGAAAGTTGTAGCCCTCTGATAAATCTTTCATTTCGCTCAAGAATCATGTCGTTTCGAGTTCAGAAGAGGAAGTTATGAATTTTCTAGTGGAGACGAATTCTGCAGTTTTTTCTGCACAGACGAATGGCTGGTCTGCATTGATTTTGTATATTTTTATAACTATAGGATGGTTATAAGCTTGTATCAGTTTTAGTTTGTATATCTGTGTTACTATTATTTCGTATTATTTCGTATATCTAATAGACGAATGTTATTTCGTATTATTTGTTGTTGTCAATATTATTTAGTAGTGACATGTACTATGTTTCAGATTCATTAAGTACAAGTTTATTTTATATATCTTATTTAGTTTATATATCTTATTGCTACTAAAAAGAATGCCTACTGTACTTCTCTTAGTTATTAGTAACTAACTAACGATGTTCGGCAAATCAAACTGCAGTAGATAAGCCACACATAATTACCTCATGACCTCGACTGTGATATAGAACCCAAAAATGCAGCAATACGCTCTTGAAACATAGTGTCAAAATCAAGCTGTAGTTGGGCTCGGATCTCTGTCTTCAATTCTTCTTGTATCTCAGCTCGAACCTCTGCACGAACCTCTGATCTTACCTCTTCCCGAACTTTTTCGAGCATGGATTCAGTAAATTGGCCCATCATATCCTTTTTAGCTCGATCAATAGCCCTCTGCACTTGCTCATTAACATCTTCCATTTGCCTACCCCTTTTGGTAGGGACCTTCTTCCCTGCTCCTTTGCCACGAAAGTAACCAGACTTTTCACCTAGAACATGAAGAAGGATTTCATCACGAGTCATCCGTTCACCTTCATCTACATTTGTTTGTTCGATGACAGACTGATGCAACTGCTCCTGTATTAAGTTTGAGAACATGTCAATTTAAAAAGAATTAATGACAAATTTATACAAATTATATATATATATATATATATATATATGTATATGCTTTCAGACTTACATGAATTTCTTTAGACTTAGGGTCAGACCAACATACTTCCCCAACATCTGTCATCTTTGTATGTTGCTTAAGCCAAACTTCATCTGGAGGAGCTTTCTCACCTGTAATAGGATCTCTCTTTCAAGGCAACAATCAACTAGTTAGCCCACATATTGAAATGAATTAAATACAACAATATGTATATATATACAAACTACATATTAAATTGACAAGTATACTTACTGTCATCTCTTCTACTTCGGCATAGGATCTTGTTCCACATGTATGCTTAGTTGTCAACTTTGACCTATTTTTTGAATTTCTTTGAATTACCTTTTGGAAATAAAAAAAGATTTAGTTATTCTAATGCAAAAACCAGAATTGATATTACAAGTATTTAATTTTTTCTTGTTAAGTTTAAGTTTATACAGGACCTGAAACTCCAAGCTGCTGAAATGGTCCATTAGCTTCTTCCATGCCTCTGGAGTAACATCATCTGGAATATTCGTCATCCTTTCCTCATCGTTGTTGTACCTTTTATAGATCATATGCAGCCGATTCTTCCAGCACCTATACAAGCGTTGCATTGTTGATAGTAAAAACGCATCAAACCGAAATTCATTGTGCGGATCTGCCACAAACTTCTCCTAAAACAAATAAATCAAAGTATTAAACTAAGATTACATTAAGGTATAAAATCAGAAACTACAATACAACATTGACTTCTTAATTACTACCACATTACCTTCACTTGTTTCATCATTTGGTCTCCCACAGCAGCAACCACCTCTTGCCAAGTATCCACGTCAAGGGGAGCTAGGGACCTAACAATAAACCCACAAAAATTGACGATATCTCTGGCATTATCCTTCACAGGTCTAAGTATATCATCTGGGATGGTGATTTTCAGTTTACCACCCTTCGTCTTCATATCAACCTGGTAGCATTTATATTTTCCTCTTACACGTCTCTCTTTAGCAATACATGAGGCTGTACATAGCAATGACAGCCATTGATTAGTATGTACTCGTCCATATATTAAGTGCATGTATAGAAAGAGAGTATATGTTACCTTCACTGCTAGGACCAGAGATAGAGCCTCTATTTTGTTCTTGAACTTGGCCTTCTCTCTGTTGTTGTGCTTGCCCCTGGTCTCTGTTTTGTTCTTGAACTTTTTCCAAAAGTCTTTGTTGATGTGCCTGCCCTTGGCCATCTTTATACTGTGGGGCTTGAGGCACCAAACTTTGTCTTGTTCCTACAAGGCTTTGCATCTCGGTCCTTGACTGTTGTGCCATGGTATGGGTCCCTAATGTAGTCTCAGGCTGTTGTTGCTGTTGGGAACTTAAAGTAGCCCTGACTTCTTTCGGTGGATGCTGTTGTTGTTGGGAACTTACAGTTGTCCTGACTTTTTTTTGTGGATGTTGTTGTTGTTGGGAACTTAAAGTTGCCCTGACTTCTTTTGGTGGCTGCTGGTGTTGGGTATTTAGATTTGTCCTGACTTCCCTTGGGGGCAGCAGTGGTTTTTGTGGCTGCAATTTTGGGGGCCTTAACATCATCAATGGTTCTGACTTCTTGATTTTTAGTGTTGTGTGTGCCTCCTCTTGTTGTGGCTTTAATGGCGATGTAGCCTCATCACTCCTATCAGTGTGTTTAGGCGTAGCATTTCCTTTTAGTACTCGCCCACCACCAGAATGGTGTGATCCACGACCCCTTCCTCTGATTGTCATCTTTTGTAAAAAATGTAAAGATCAGAACATATATTCCATTTTTTTCTTGCATTGGAATTTCTTGGAACAATATACAAAGAAATCTTTCTTTTTTCTTTTTCTTTTTTATTGGTGCCATATATAAAAAACCAGAAGAAACATATGAACAAACACACTTAAATAGGAGAAGATAAATCAGTTTCCCTTTTTTTTTCCAGTTAAGAAGAGAAAATTAAAGAAAACGATCAAAACATTCAACTCAAAAGTGCTACAATCTGACTTTCTTGGATAACATTGTAACTGCCTCGACTGAGATCACCAATGAAACTGGACTACTGAAACATAATACTTCTAACAGATGGTTGCTAATGGTGCAGTTGCCATCATCCAATGAGCATAAATATGGACTTATAAAATAGGAGGGCCGCCAATGAGTCATTAGTTTGAAGGATGTTTTAACATACACAAGATTTTCTTTCCAGAATAATAAGGATAGCTTGCGTTGGGCATTGATGATTTTCTATCCCAGAATACGCCAGAAAATCAGGGGATAAAGTGGGTCCACAGTTTCAAACTGTTTATCTCATAATGATTCAGACCCATTTTAAAGAGGGTGCTCATGGTTTAGATGATTTGGACCAGAAACATAATTCAGTGGCTGAACACAGGCCTGCAATCATGTTAATGATACATGGATAGTACACAATGTATCAGATAACCACCACTTTAAGTGATATTATGGTGATCCAATCTCCTGTGATCATATGCTTTTCATTGTCTTGAATCAGGAGCGGAAACATTTTACACTAATAGGCATTTGCTCAAAATGCACGTTGATCATATTAACATTGATCGCGATGATAGTCATGAGCAATAAATACCAAACTAGATTCTCTTCTTCATGTTGTGTCTCCTATAGAAATAAAATTTATTGCAGTATCAAATTAGAAAAAAAGGACAGCATGCAAATCCAACATGATGCCATGACAAACTTTTTACTGGAATTCCCTATTGATGAATAAGTTGAAAATTTGATTGACCATAAACCAGTAAGTGCACATTGATTAGGCCACTGCATCTTCAGAAGTTTAATTGAGTGGATAGCATGCATGTGAAAAATTCAAGGGGGCGTTCAGAAACTCAACTAAAAAAAAAGGTCCTATTTTATGATTTAGAGCTTATTTACATATTAGAGCGTTTGGTAAACCTTTAATTTCATTCTCTATTTTTAAAGCTTATTTACAAATTAAAGCTTTTGCCTCTAAAAAAAATAAACTAAGGGGGCTGTTTTTTTCAACATTTTTAGCTAAAGTGGCAGGAGGTAGACAATGCAAGATTTACGAGTGATTTGGACGAAATGACCTCATACCACAAATGGTGGGTTCTACATTGTAATATTTAAAAATTGGGCCCAAATTACCACAAATCCTAAAGCCGGCCCCAACTACCTCATGAAATAAGAGTTTTTTTATAATTTTATCAAACAAACTAATTGTAAATTAAAACTTAAAAATTAGAGCTTTTATTTTAGACCTTAATCTAATTAGCTCTTATTAATTAGACTATAGTTTTCAAACAGCCCCCAAGCTTCTGTAACACAACTATGACCTGAAAGTAAAGTTATTTTGTTCATCCACGTGACACCATTGCAATGTATCAATTAGATTAGCCACTAGGGTCTAAAATTACAAATTAATCTGGCATTCGTGGAACTTTTTATGATGTGATACGCTGCTGTTATTGTATAGGCTGCTGTGCTCTTACAAGAAAATCTGCAGTCTATTGGACAAATCAATGTTCTAATGAGTCTGAGACCCCAATCCTAGAGTTTTTCATCAAGTGTGTCAAGATCCGAAAAACTGAATAAATATTAGTAGATAAATCATTGTTTCATGGGTAGGTAAGCACAGTTGCCTCAACACTGCAATATGTTGCCAAGACAAAGAGGAATCCTCAATGTTTTAATGAATGCCATGTATGTGCCTAGAAGACTCTAGGAATGTCATGGTTTAAGCATGATTTTCCTAACACTACTATCCTTGTAATACTTTGTTATGTAATATTGATGCATATGCAATAATCACATCAGAACACCACAAAGGATGAACTTGCAACCTGTAAGTATGAGGGAATCCAACAAAAAATTTATCATTGAAAATTAAGAAAAATTATACAGAGTGGAGAAAAATGAAGCAAAGAAAAATCTATATATTTGAGCGCTTAATGGTTTTTTAAATGATAAGGTGGACTACAAATGTTTTATTTAGATTCGCCTCTAAATCAAATGGTTTCTAATTTTACTGAATTTCAAGCTTCTACAATGGCCAAAGGTTATCAACTTTTATGATGACAATAATGTCCTTTTCCTAGCTAAAACACGTGCTAATTCTATGCACCTTGTATATATGTTGGCGAAAGCATCTTCTCATAACTTCTATTGACTAAATTATGCACTTGTACTTACTAGTTTTGGCAAAGGGAGGCAGCAAGCTTGAGGCAACAATTACAACATGTGCAAGAAAATCATCGGTACATTTTTTTAACACCGACACATCTGTATTTGAGAAAATTATGCATTTGTGCCCACAAAGCCTTTAAATATATTCATTTGTAACCATGGAAAACACTGAACCTGTGCAGTAGTGACATGATTTGAAGGTACTTGCATGAAATTTAAGATATGTGTTGGAATGTAAACCTAGGCAAACTAAAAGGCATGCCCTAAGCTATTTCAGTAAGTAGAAGTGTAACCGGACAAGATATGAATAAAGACAATACCAAGCAGAGCAGAAAGTAGAAACTAAAGAACCACGATCATTTTAAGAACCAAAATAGAAAGATGTATTTTTTATAAGATAGTACTAACTAACATAATTGCATATGAAAACGTTTCATATAACATCAAAAGGTTTATATTAGTGCATGTCATATCTGAAAAAACAATGCTAATTAGAAATTAGAAGATTTCATGAACGGAAGTTAAAATTCGTTGGTCTACAAAAATAGAACTTGCACCTGAAAGAAAAAATCCATCACTGTTCTGTGACCGGATCCCACTTAAAACAACCATCATGATTGAATGAGATTAATTTTCATCAAGGAGTTTCACCAATAGAAATGGGCTTATGCTATATAACATAGGAATATTAAGAACATTTGGCCACATGGGTGAAGGAAAAGAATAAAAATTGCATGACCACTACCTGATATTTCCATTTTTTACCAATAGCAATGTGAATATTAGCTGAACCAATATAAAGTGTGAACTTCAGAAAGATTGCAAGGAAATCAAATCATGCAATTAAATGGTTCATAATCCAAAAAACCAACTGGATGAACCAGACTACATATTAGCTTCGAAGCACATGGAAGAGAAGAAACAGGAAAGAGAGGTTTGAACATTTGTTGAACTACTTTAGGAGCCACTGATAAAACACAGTACTTCATGAGTTAAAGTAGTTGCAATAGGAGATGAAGGTTTGGCTGCTTATGAAGCAAAAGATGTGGAATGAAACATACCAGAGGCTAATACAGTATTATTAGAAGTAGCGTGATATTCTACAGTGTGATTCTGAGGTCGTGTCCTACAACCAGAATTAGATGGCCCTTTTCTGGCAGTGTTCATAGAATGGATCATTGTTTAGCAAGCTATTTGAGCTCCTATAAGGGAAACCATGAATTTCAGTCATGTCCCTACTGCTTTATCATCATCCTCCCCACTGGTCATTTTCTGATCCTCAAGCATAATTTGGATTGACAACAAACGTTCTTCACGATGAAGCTTCCAAGACAACTACCAAAATTGGGAGCTGGAACCCTATTTAATTAAACTGTAAGAACATTGTAAGTGCCTAAATTATACGGACTTAGTTTAAGTGATGGAGGGGATTAGGAAAATCCTGTTTAGCCGATCGGAGAAGTCGCCGACGGCCTGAATCCTGAAAAGAGGGAAGAAAGAGCAGTCAGAGCCCGAGGCTGTTGTCAGCCAAAGGCACTCCGACGCCTGAGTTAGTGCAGTCACTGAACTAGGGTGAAGTGAGGGAGAAGATGTGGGTGAAATAAACAGGATGTAGACTGTATATTGCTTACCTCTTATGGGGCTCCCATGCAGGTATTTGTAGGAGAGAATAGAAGATTCCATAGTGGAGGTAGGTGAGGATACTTGTCCCATCAGCCCACTCCTAGGATGGTAGGTGAGGATACTTGTCCCATCGGACGTCCCCTCAACCCCCTCACATAAATGTGGAAGTGATAGGGAAGGTCCCTTATCAGCACTTGGCCACCTTCTGTCAGGGGGGCTTTGTCATGTAGCCGTCCCATCTCATAAATGGAGATTAAGACGGACATCCATCTCAGTCAAGTGGACCGAGATGGGAATTACCGAGATCAGGGGATGCAGGAGGTCGGTCATGGGTACCGAGGCGCTCAGGGCAGAGCCCGTAATGAACGAGGTCGGTAGGCAGACCGAATCCAACTCCAACTCGGTGACAGCTGGCACTCCTGCCGAACTGGAATAAATCAGGCTGGAATAACCCCTAATTGGTAGTTTAGTGCCGAGGCAGGAGATTACCTCGGTATTACGTAAGCACTCCACACAATTGCCGTTGTCTAGCCGATACCCCTGAGGCTCTATTTAGGTTTAGGGCGACCTACGATATTCCGGACGACGTCCGGGTTAGGCTGGATGATCCAGACAATCTCTGGGATGGTGATGTCTACCGAGATGGGGCGATGCCCTTTCCATTGGTCTCGGTAGTGGAAGGGGGAGTGAGGTTCCCCGTCCACCCGTTGCTCAGGCGATGTCTGGCAGCGTGGCATCTTGCCCCTTGCCAATTGATGCCGAATAGCTACAAGATTATAATGGGGACGGTAGCACTGAATAGGATTTTAGGCATCCAGCTCGGTGTCCACGACATTGAGGCGGCATATGATATTAGCAAGTCCACCGGGGTGATCGACGACCGTTATTACCTCCGGAGTAAACCGAAGATGGTCTCGTTCGTAAATGCCCTGGAGGACTCGATACGCCACGCCGGGACCGATAGGTTGTTCGTTACTGGCAACTGGGAGATCGGTGCGAACGAAACCGAGGCAGAGAAGAGGTACCGGATACCTCGTCACTTTGGGCGCCTCCCAAGTAAAGCACCGAGCTCAAAATAGCTTAACTTTTTATCCTGCTATCTTCCTGCCGGACTGACACACGCTGATCTGTTCTTTTGTGCAGGCGTTGCTGAGAGGAGACAAGCGGCCATTCGCGACGGCTGGAGGAAGAACGGAGGTTGGTTCGAAAAAGTCCAGCACTACCAGGGGCATAAGGGCCGGGCTGCCTGGTGTCTCATAGGCTACTGGCCGAGATACAGGCATTACAACAAAAGGCAGGGGTCAGAAGTGCTTGAGGTCGGTCCTAGCTACGCACCAGAGGCGGTTGGGCAAGAGCGGCCGATCTCACCCCTTACCGACCCGGAAGAAGCTTCTGAGGAGAATCGGCCCGGTACCGAGATGGGTCAAGATCCTCCTGTCACCAACCTCCGGGAGAAGCTCCTAGGAAAACGGCCATCCTCGTCGTCGAGGTCGGCTCATTCTTCTTCTTCTTCTAGGGACGCCCATCTGGCTCCCCCATCCGGCTCCTCCCGGGATGACTCGACTGCAGCCAGGGAGGAGAGGCAGACGAAGAGGGCGAAGGGCGAAGAGCCGCGCCAAACCAGGGCCCGGAAGGAGAGGGCCAGTCGGAAAGGTCCGACGGAGGAGGCGGAGGAAGAGCCGTGGGTGGAAGAAGAACCTTTGGTTCGCCGAGGGAGGCAGGAGGAGAGGATGTCGGGGGCGCCCGGAAGAGAGGGCCCATCCCGGCAAGACCCTGTCCTGCCCTCGGCGCCTCGTGCCCCTCTGGATGAGCCCTGGAGGCCATCCTTCCTTCTAGCCCCAAGGACGCCGCTGACCTCGAGACACCATTTACAAGGTTGTTCGGCAGTGGCGGCCGTGCTGGCTGGGACGTGCTCGCTTCCCCTGGACGTCGAACGCTTCAGGAGAATGGAGGAGGCTACACTGCATCAGGCCAATCTGTCGTCGGCCCTGATGGTGAGCATTACTCTTTATGTATATAGATTTAGAGACATGCTGTGTGTTGCTTCTAACTTGTTGCTGCTGTCCAGGTGGTCCAGAGGTCTGTAGTAGCTTTGGAAAAATGTCAGCAGAGCCGCACCGAGATCCAATCCTTGCAGGCTGACAGACAGAAACTTGCTGCAGCCCTGGAAAGGAGCTCGGAGGAGCTGAGGAGGTCTGAGGAGGCATATGCCAAGCTGAACGCGGAGAACGAGGCTGCCATGGAGGCGATTACCAAGAAAAGCGCCGAAAATTATGGCCTCCAGGCAGCCGCGTATGAGATGGAGAAGAGGGCCAAGGAGAGGGAGGCCGAAATGGAGGTTCTGAAGAAGGCGAAAGCCAAGGCCGAAGCTCTGCTGAGAGCCGAGCAGGAAGCTTCAGCCAAACTGAAGGCTGACTTCGAGGCTTCTCGGGAAGCCGAGCTCGAGGCCTCCCTCCAGAAGGGGGTGGCACAGGCGACAAAGCTTTATGAAGAGCAACTCATTCCGCTGGGGGAGGAGCTCTTCGAAATGGGATGCCTGGCCGTGCTGAGAGAAATGGGGGTTCCCGAGGACCACCCCATTCGTCAAGGCTTGCCCAAGCTCCCCCGTGCCGAACCTGAGTCGCCAGCCCCTCCATTCTCCTAGGCACCTCTGGACCGCGTAGATGAAGAGCCTCAGGCCTCAGAAACTCTCCAAGTTCCAGCCACCGAAGCTGCCGCTGCTGATCTCGGGCCTGTTGCCACTGAGGCCCCTCTTGCTCCTGCTGGCGATGGTGAAGTCGAAGATGTGTCCATCATTGACATAGATCGGCTGCCATGATTTTTCTGTCTTCTTTTCTTGTGCCCATTTGGGGAGATACATGTAATTTTTTGATGATTTTATGAAACCTTCGTTTTGTACATGATTTTGAAGTGAATGGAATTCTTCTGTTTTTATGCTCCAATTCGTTTTGTACATGATTTCCTTGTCTTGTCTTTTCTCTTTATGCGTTTGGCTGAACAACCAGAATAAAGTAGAAAATAAAACAAGTAAATGAGCTCGGTCCATAGCCGTGCTTAATGTATTTTTTGTAACCCGAGATGCTATATTGATCCTGCAATCATAACAAGCGCTGACTTCGGTAACAAGTGCTCGGTCCTGTGACCAAAGCTGAGTCCGGTTTTACAGAAAACTTGACTGGCCCAAAGGCCGCGCCGAAGTAGTTGATTCTGGTAACCGGGCTGTATGCATATGCCGAGCTCCATAGCTCGGTCACTTTCTTTGAGAACAGGAGATAATTTGGAAAATATAAACATATTCTATAAAGAGAACCTGTTTATCACCTTCCGAAATTAGATTACATCTTAAAAATAGAATTTCTTGAGGTGGGTGGCATTCCACGGGCGTGGTAGTTCTTTGCCTTCCATGTCCTCAAGCCTGTAAGCAGACTGCCCAGCTACCGAAGTCACCTTGAATGGCCCATGCCAGTTCGGTGCAAACTTTCCTTCGCTAGGGCTTCTGTCTGCTGGAAGGGTCTTTTTCAAGACCAATTCTCTAGGGGAGAACTTCCGCTCCTTGACCCTCTGATTGTACCCTCTAGCCAACTGTCGTTGGTAGGAAGTGAGGTGGATGGCTGCAGCATCCCTTCGTTCCTCAGCCAAGTCGAGCTCTGCGGCGAGGTTTGTATCATTTTGGCCTTGGTCGAACAGTTCCGACCTGAGAGTCGGGAGACCGACCTCAAGTGGAATTACAGCTTCCATTCCGTAAGCTAGGGAGAAGGGGGTTGCCGAGGTCGAGCGCCTTGGGGTAGTCCTGTATGCCCAGAGGACACTTGGAAGTTCCTCTATCCATCTGCCTTTGGCTCGATCTAGTCTCTTTTTGAGTCCGTCAAGCACCACTTTGTTCGAAATTTCAGCCTGTCCATTACACTGGGGGTAAGCCGGGGTAGAATAGTAGTTCCTGATGCCAAGGTCTTGACAGAAGCTTCTGAAGAAGTTGGAGTCGAACTGGGTCCCGTTATCCGTGACCACGGCTCGAGGAACTCCGAATCTAGTTACGATGTTTCTCCACACGAAGTTTTTGGTATCCTTCTCAGTGATGGAAGACAACGCTTCGGCTTCTATCCATTTGGTAAAATAGTCAGTAGCTACCAACAACCATCTCTTGTTTCCTGGAGCTCGGTGGAGTGGTCCCACGAGGTCCAGCCCCCATTGGGCAAAGGGCCAGGGGCTGGAAAGAGGACTTAGGTCATGTGCTGGCTGATGGAGAGAGTGGGAGAACTTCTGGCACTTCTCACATTTCCTGGCATAGACCTGTGCGTCCTTCTGCATGTAAGGCCACCAGTATCCCTGACTGATAGCTCGGTAAGCCAGTGACCGACCTCCGATGTGGCTGCCGCAGATCCCTTCGTGAATTTCATAAAGGAAGTCCTCGACTTTGCTCGGATGTACGCACTGGAGGTAAGGGCCATTGTAAGATTTTTTGTAGAGTTTGCCATCCGGAGAGAGCCAGAATCGGGCTGCCTTTAGCCTGATTTTGTGAGCCTGGTTCTTGTCGTCGGGTAGCTGGTCATTCTTTAGATAGGAGATGAGTTCATCCATCCAGCTCGGGCCGAGATCAATACACATGAGCTGCCGAGGTGGTTGAAGTTGTATACTCGGTCTGTCTAGTGCTTCTACTTCGACAGTTCTTCTTTTTCCTGCCTCGACAGCAGAGGCCAAGTTTGCAAGGGCATCGGCGTGAGAGTTGGAGTCCCTGCCTATCTGCCTGACTTCAGCCTTTTGGAACTGAGATAGGAGTTGCTTGGTGTGGGCCAGGTAGGCTGCCATCCTGTCATCACGGGCCTGGTAATCCCCATTGAGTTGGTTTGTCACCAGCTGTGAATCGCTGAAGATCATCAGTTGTTGTGCCCCCAGGATTTTTGCGCTGCCCAGCCCTGCAATTAGTGCTTCATACTCAGCTTCATTGTTAGATGCTTTGAAGTCAAGGGTCAGGGCTTGCTCAATGACGAGGCCCTCTGGAGATTGAAGGACTACGCCAGCGCCAGCCCTTTTGGAGGTGGAGGACCCATCGACGAAGGCTTTCCAGGATGAGGCGAGGAAATGTTTCCAGGACCGCTCCTGTTCGGTCTCTGCCGAAGTGCTCGCCTCCTTGCCCCCCAGTTCGGTGTCGAGATGGCTCGGTGCCAAACTAGGAGAGGTGAATTCCACAATGAAGTCTGCCAATATTTGGGCTTTAATGGCCGTCCGGGGCTGATAATTGATGTCATATTGCCCGAGTTCGACAGCCCATTTAGACACTCTTCCTGAGAAGTCTGCTCTCCGAAAGAGGGACTTAAGCGGGTGTTCTGTCACAACCGTTATGGGATATGTCAGGAAGTAGTGGGAGAGCTTGCGGGATGCACTGACGAGTGCAAATGCGAGCTTCTCCAGTGGCAGGTATCTCGTTTCGGAGTCCAGCAGAATTTTGCTTGTGTAATAGATGGGCTTTTGTTGCCTGTCATCTTCTCGCACGAGTACAGAGTTCACTGCATGGTCCGAAACTGCCAGATATAGGTATAAGACCTCACCCCGAACCGGGGTGGAAAGCAGAGGAGGGGAAGAAAGGTATGCTTTCAGTTCCTGGAGAGCACTTTCGCATTCCGGGGTCCATTGGAACCCGGAGCTCTTTTTCAAGAGCTGGAAGAAGGGATGGCATTTATCTGAGGCTCGACTGATGAATCGGTTCAGTGCTGCTGCCATCCCGGTAAGTCTCTGAGCCTGTTTTGTCGAGGTCGGACTTTGTAGTGCTCTGATGGCCGAAATCTGATCGGGATTGGCCTCGATTCCGCGCCTAGTAACCAGGCTGCCAAGGAACTTGCCCGAGCCGACGCCAAATGCACACTTGGAAGCGTTCAGCTTGAGCTTGTATTGTTTGAGGATGGAGAAGGTTTGATGTAGGTCAGTCAAGTGGTCCTGTGATCGTTTCGACTTGACGACCATGTCATCAATATATACCTCGACCGTGCTGCCGAGCTGGTCCTGAAACATCTTGGTCACCAGCCTCTGGTAAGTGGCGCCAGCGTTTTTTAACCCGAAGGGCATTACTTTGTAACAGTAGGTGCCCCTGGGTGTTATGAACGCGGTTTTCTCTTGGTCAGGCTCATGCATTGGAATTTGATGGTAACCTCGGTAGGCATCGAGGAAACTCATCCTTTCATGCCCGGCAGTGGCGTCGATTAGCTGGTCTATCTTTGGTAGAGGAAAGTTGTCTTTGGGGCAGGCTTTATTCAGGTCGGTGAAGTCTACGCAGACCCTCCAGCTTCCATCCTTCTTTTTCACCACAACCGTGTTGGCTAACCACACAGGGTAGTGGACTTCTCTAATGGCATCAGCTTCCAGTAACTTGCTGACCTCCTGGGTCACAGCCTCTATCTGTTTGGTACCCGACCTTCGAATCTTTTGGGCAACAGGTTTATGCTGAGGGTCAACATTTAGCTTGTGGCTTATGACCTCCGAGCTGATGACAGACATTTCGTATGGGGTCCAGGCGAAGACCTCTCTGTTTTGCAACAGGAAGTCGAGCATCCTGGCCCTTTCCTTGTCAGCAAGTTGACTACCGAGCAGGAAGAATTTCTCTGGATCGCTGGGGTCGATCCCGACCTGGGTGAGGTCCTCGATGCTCTTCTGCTCGGGAGTCCGGCCCACAGCATCGAGCTCAGCCTCGAGCTCGGTCATGTGGACTCGCTGAGGCTCTGTCTCTCCGGGGACCACGGCCAAGAGGCATTCTTTGGCCATGTCTTGGTCGCCGCGGACTATGATGACTTCGATGCTCCCGTCCTTGTTCTGTAAAGGGAACTTGAGCTTCTGGTGATGGGTCGAGGGAACAGCCTCCATGCTATGAAGCCAGGTTCTCCCCATGATGGCGTTGTATGGAGATTGTGCATCCACCACCAGGAAGTCTGCCGTTGTGGGGGCTCCTCCGACCTCGACCTTGAGGGAAATCTTCCCTTTGGGATATACCGTCTTGGAGCTGAATCCCACTAAAGGGGTGCGAGCTTCGAGCAGATCCTCTTCCTTCAGACCCATTCTTTTGAAGCAGTTGAAATAAAGGATTTCTGAGGAGCTCCCGGGGTCCACTAGGATCCTCTTGACGTTGAAGTTTTGCAACCTCATAGTCAAAAGAAGAGGATCATTGTGGGGTAGCTGAACCCCGGCCAAGTCTTTGTCTGAGAACCAAATCTTTGGTCTCTCTATGCGGGCCTTCTTTACAGAGGGACCGAGCTCGGCCGCCATCACATGTTTACCGTGCTGGGCCCTCCTGGCCTCGGTACGTGCTTGATTACTTCCTTTGGGAGCGGGAGCCAGGTGAATGACGTCGATGGTCCCTATAGGCCCATCGCTGTCCCTGTCGTCGAGGTGGTGCTGCTGGGCCTGGTTTACCCTTCCCTCCTCTTTGATATGATCTCTGAGGTGCCCATCTTTCACAAGCCTTTCAAGGTGATTTTTGAAGGAGTAGCAATCCTCGGTTCGGTGTCCTCTATCTTTGTGGTAGGCACAGAACTTGCTCTGGTCTCGTAAGGCAGCGTCACCTTTCATAGGCTGGGGCCATTTGAAGAAAGGCTGGGCTTGGATTTTGCCCAGGAGTTTGTAAATGGGCTCCTTGAAGATGGTGTTTACGGCTTTGTGAGGGGCGCCACTTGGCTTCGGCTTTGCGCTGCCTCCCGAAGTGGGAGCAGAACGCGCTGCCGAGCTGGATGGTTCCCCACTTCGGTCCGCCTCCCTCTTAGCAAGCCTCTTGTTCCTCCTTGAAGGTCAGCCTTCCGAAGGTCGGCCCTCGGAAGGTTGGCCCTCGAGGAGTGGGAGCCAAAGATGATGGCTTTCCCGAGCCCGGAGCTCATCTTCTTCCTGCTCTACATACTGGTTCACCCGGGCCATGAGTGCCTTCACTGAGTCCGCTGGGCGACGCGCCAACTTCTTCCGAAGCTCATTTCCAGGTAGCAAACCTTGTTGAAAGGCTGTGACGGCTACCTCGTCATTGGAATTCTCGATTACGCTGTAGATGGTCCAGAACCTCTTGGCGAATCGAGTGATATTCTCTGTCGGCCTCATCTTGATAGAGATTAGGTCGGCGTCGGTCTTTGGGATGACCCGATGTGCTTGAAACTTCTCGACGAAGGAGTTTCGGAGCTGTCGCCAGCTCGAAACCGATCCCTCGGAGAGTGCACAGAACCACCGAAGCGGGAGGTCACCTAAGCTGGAGGAGAAAACCTTGCAGTCGAGGTTGCCGTCGCCGCTGAATACCGACATCTTCTGGGTGAAGTGTCGGAGGTGAGCTTCGGGGTCTGACGTCCCGTCATAAAGATTGAAGCGTGGGACGCTGAATTTATCAGGAAGAGGATGGTCTGTGATTTCCCGAATAAATGGGGAGGTACCGTGGATGTCGGCATATCTGGTAACCGACCGACCTCGAGCGAGGCCGGCATGCTTCAGGTTCTGCTGCACGGCCAGCTTAATCTGCTGATCAATATAAGCGGCCATGTCGGGGTAGGCACCGACCTCCCGCTTTTGCCTCTGGCACTGACGCTGGTCGGCGCTGGCGTGAGTGTTACTCGAGCCTTCTTCCCGAGCTCGGGCACGTCTCTCATTTAGCTGCTCCCTTAGGTCTGGCTGACCTTCAGGGACCCGCCGAGCTTTCCGCTGAGGTGGGGGCGTGTGAGAGGCTTCGGGCAGGGGTCCGCCCTTGACCTCCAGCTGTTGCTGGAGCTGGAGGATCTGTGCCTTCTGTTCCTCAATGACGAGGTTCTGAGCCTTGATTGCTTCACCTTGGGCTTCAGCATCGTCCTCTAGGGCCCTGTCGTCGTCACCTTCGTCACTGAGGTGGATATGGTCCTCCTCCATGTGGTCTTCGTGATGAGACCGAAGAGGCTGAGATTGTTCAGGAACTCTACCTCGCTGGGACTATTCCTGAGGAGGAACGTCCTTGCGGGGTACTTGGGTGAAAACGACCTCCAGGCGTGGATGCTCCGCCTGGGAGGGTGTTGTCCGGGCCCGTACTGCTACGGGACCGCTCCGAGGAGACGCTGGTACACCTCTCGACGATGAGTGCGTCACCGTGACGGGTGACCCTACGCTTCGAACACCAGGATCCCCTTCCACTCTTTTTGACTGAGGGTTGGGTGGTGTTTGTCTGACATCTCTTTGCTGTCTTGTCCCTAATGCCCCTGCCTGGTTCGTCACCAGTGGAGGTGGCATGAGAGGCAAGAATATCTCTGGCTGGCTGGACATGGATGGTCCAACAGCGCTCTTTCCCTTCTTAGCCTTAGGAGGCATGGCTGTTGGGATGAAAGTGAGGATTTTTCAGATAGTCTTCCCCACAGACGGCGCCAATTGTAAGTGCCTAAATTATACGGACTTAGTTTAAGTGATGGAGGGGATTAGGAAAATCCTGTTTAGCCGATCGGAGAAGTCGCCGACGGCCTGAATCCTGAAAAGAGGGAAGAAAGAGCAGTCAGAGCCCGAGGCTGTTGTCAGCCAAAGGCACTCCGACGCCTGAGTTAGTGCAGTCACTGAACTAGGGTGAAGTGAGGGAGAAGATGTGGGTGAAATAAACAGGATGTAGACTGTATATTGCTTACCTCTTATGGGGCTCCCATGCAGGTATTTGTAGGAGAGAATAGAAGATTCCATAGTGGAGGTAGGTGAGGATACTTGTCCCATCAGCCCACTCCTAGGATGGTAGGTGAGGATACTTGTCCCATCGGACGTCCCCTCAACCCCCTCACATAAATGTGGAAGTGATAGGGAAGGTCCCTTATCAGCACTTGGCCACCTTCTGTCAGGGGGGCTTTGTCATGTAGCCGTCCCATCTCATAAATGGAGATTAAGACGGACATCCATCTCAGTCAAGTGGACCGAGATGGGAATTACCGAGATCAGGGGATGCAGGAGGTCGGTCATGGGTACCGAGGCGCTCAGGGCAGAGCCCGTAATGAACGAGGTCGGTAGGCAGACCGAATCCAACTCCAACTCGGTGACAGCTGGCACTCCTGCCGAACTGGAATAAATCAGGCCGGAGTAACCCCTAATTGGTAGTTTAGTGCCGAGGCAGGAGATTACCTCGGTATTACGTAAGCACTCCACACAAACATGTTTAAAGTTTTTAAAGAGTTTCATGAGGAACTCATTCCTCAATGTTTTCTCATGGACTTTCTAAACATTTGCTAGGAAGGTTATCGCTACACATTAAACATATTCCAATATTCAATTAAGACTCAAAATTGTAATGACAAAACTGATTTGTCTCCCTGTTCATTTAATGACAAAACAGATCATTATCTTGATCATAGATGTGTCATAGGTAATCCCACTCACCATGAAAAAGTGGAAACATTCCTACCAAAAAGGTTGAAACATAGAATTATATTTACCATTGGTTTCGGGCCGTTTGGGCAGTGTAAAATCACCAAATATCACCACTAAAGCTTTACAAACAAATACATCTACCATCTAATAGTTTTTATTGTCAAAAGCGGCATATGTAAGAGTCACATTGTCGGTTTAAGCATCTAAACATTTGGCTTCAGGTTTATGGAGTGAACAGAAATTTCTTTCATCCAAATGGTTTAACGAATGGCCAAGATTTGCATGTACCTGTCTATCTCCAGCTAAGCCAACCTCAACAGCAAGCTTATGAAACACCAACAAGAGCTACAAAGCTGGGGTAAATTTTTCTTTCTTCATACCACTTGGAAATTCAAATGAGCCTGCAAACTATACCTAACTGATTGTGATCCTACAATTTTGTGATGAAAATTGCAGCAGATTGCAGCTACATTAAACATGCAGGTTCATGAATGAAAGAAGGATATCAACTTCCCATCAACCACTGCCACAACACCACCTTACTTTCATTACTTGGTATGTATGCTACAGAAGGACTCAGATACAACAGATAAGTCCTCTAGATATGGTGTGACATGACCAAAGAAATCAGTGACCTATGTAAAGCTATGTAGCAATAAAAAAAAAAAGCTCGAACTGTGTTGTGTGTTCAATAGACATTTGCGAATTCAGACAATCCTAGCAAATGACTACTTGGCTATGATATTGAGATATGGATTTGTACTTGTAAGGATAAAAAATTACTATTAAAATAGTAAACCAAGAAATTCGATCATGTGAATCGGTGATGCCATCAAAAGATATGCAACAGGGGCAAAAGCATCGTAGAAAGAACAGACTGTTAGTGCCTTGGGCATCAGCAAGTTAGAACTAAAGGAGGTATCCACCCTCCACATTCATAGACCAAGACATCTTAAGTACAAGAAAAGCATTCAACATTTAAAAATTATTCCAGTAAAAGGAAATAACGAGACGTGGCATTAACTTCAGCAACAAAAAGAACATGATGTTTTTACTATAGAAACGGGTGGCAACCTCATCTAAATAGGAAGGGCTTCTGCCCGTTTCAAAATGATGTTTCTGATTTCCAATTTTGGTGTAGTGATTCTTAAAACACAAGATGCAAGATAACATCAAAGAAGATCATACAGATACAAGATAAAGATAAGTGCTATAAATGACAACCACTGTAATGGCAGAGAGTATATTCATCAAAAATAAAAAGCTCTTGCAAAGAGAGCCAACATAAAATCCACCACCAATGTCCTCTTCAGAGAGTATATTCATCAAAAATAAAAAGCTCTTGCAAAGAGAGCCCAAAATCATCAAATATAAATAGCTCTTACAAAAAATAAGGTTAATCAGCAAATGAGTAATTTTTATAAATCAATGATCAGAATTATAATCAGTTGATGAATACTCATCAATGTCTGGTTCATCTACATCATTTGATTCACTGTCCACATCATCAAATATGTCATCATCATTAATAAAATTATCTTCTAAGCTATTGCCAGCAACATTTTCCACATTAAGATCAGCACAACTAGGCTCTACATCATCCCTACATAGCATGACTGTGAGGTTATCATTGATCTCTATTGAGGAAGTCATATCAAATCCACCACCAATGTCCTCTCCTTGGTAAGCATCTTCTTCATCATCATTGGAATCGTCGTCATCATCATCATCTAAGTTTTCATCATTGGTTAGTGGCATCTTGTAAAGATCACGAGGACTTGTTTTAACCACAACAAGCCAATCACTGTTGACAAGATCTTGTACATAAAATACTTGTTCAGCTTGAGACGCCAAAATGAAAGGCTCATTGCTGGTCAAAGAACTGTGAATGTTCACGCTAGTATACCCATAACTGTCAACTTTGTATCCTCTTCCTAAGCGAGCCACATCCCACCAATGACAGTTGAAAAGAGTAACTTTTCTCTCTCCCACATATGACAATTCTAAAATATCTTTTAACACACCGTAGTATTCTTTATCTGGAGACTCATCATCTCCTCTAACAAGAACACCACTATTTTGAGTTCTTCTTCCGACCGCTCGATCTTTTGTATGAAACCTAAATCCATTCACGACATACGCTGAATGTCGGTGAGCCAATTTCAATGGGCCAATGGCTAAGCTTAGAAGGTCATCACTTGCTTGTCCTTCTGAAAATAGCTTGTTCACCTATTTCAACATGAAAATAGAGGACTATATTACTTATACATGGAAAGTAATAAGTAAGAGTAAAAATATCATTTCATACACGTACACGTTGGTAGAACCAATTAGGAAACTCTTTATTGTGTCTCTCCGACACATTTCTGACACTCTTCCTCGTAAGCTCGCTTTTGTGTTCTCTGTGAGCAGTGTAGTTAATAATGTAGTGAGGAATGAGTAAAAATATAGTTATAACTATCTGACTAAACATAACAATTTGTATCTTACTCTATGAATGGCCAAACATCTTCACAGTTTTGCAGCACATATGCACAAGCTTGATTGAACTCTTCATTGCCAAGGTGATATGGCTTAAAACCTCCTTTAGCACAACCATTTTTTGTGAAAATTGATAGCCCACCAATCCCTACATATCCATCATCATTTCGTGGAGCTCGATTGAATTTAGTTCGAACACCGTGCAAGTAATTTGAACAGAATGTTAAGCATTCATCCGCAATATAACCTTCTGCAATTGATCCTTCTGGACGAGCTTTGTTTCGAACATATGACTTGAGCGTACGTAAGTACCTAGTGAAAAGGCCACATTAGAATATATATTTTATATACATGCATGTATAGAGAATACGAAGGTAATTTTCAAAATTATGAAGTACCTTTCAATTGGGTACATCCATCTATATTGTACTGGTCCACCAATCTTAGCCTCTTTTGCCAAGTGTACAGGTAAATGAATCATAACATCAAAGAAGGCTGGAGGAAAGATTGTCTCAAGCTTGCACAATGTTATCACAATCTGTTCTTGAAGTCTATCTAAATCATCATTGTGTAATGTCTTTGAACACAATTTCTTGAAGAAGCTACCCAATTCAATTATTGGCTCACATACATCCTTAGGTAGTAATCCACGTATTGCAAGTGGAAGTATAATTTGCAAAAGAATATGATGATCATGACACTTCAAACCAGATATGGTTTTCCCATTCAGATTCACACATCTTGATATATTTGATGAGAAACCATCCGGAACTTGCAAGTTTGCTAAAAATTTACAGAAGATAGTCTTCTCATTTGTGGATAATGCATAGGTAGCTGCCGGAAGCCACACTTTACTACCATCAACATATGGATGGAGATTATGCCTAATTCCCATATCCACAAGATCATACCGGCTCTTCAAGGTGTCTTTAGTCTTACCTTTCATATTTAGCACTGTTCCTAACACATTATTTGAAACATTTCTTTCAATGTGCATCACATCTAGATTATGGCGTAACATGAGAGTCTTCCAATAAGGCAATTGGAAGAAAATACTCTTCTTCTTCCAATTATGTACAATATTAGACTCGCCTCGCTTCCGTTTATGGCCTTTTCCAAATACAACATTATCAAAAGAATGCAACTGATCGATAACATCTTCTCCTGTGAGCATATCCGGTGCATTTCTAACCTCTGTCTTCCCATTGAAAGACATTTTATTCTTCCGCCAAGGATGATCGAACGGCAAGAAACGGCGATGGTCCATATAGCATAACTTGTTCCTTAGAGAAAAAGAGCAAGTATCTTTATGGCAGCATGGGCAAGCCAATTTTCCTTTTGTACTCCAACCTGATAAGTTGCCATATGCAGGAAAGTCATTGATCGTCCACATAACAGCTACATGCAATTTGAAATTTTGTTGTATGTAGGCATCGTATGTGTCCAATCCTTCTTCCCATAGCTCCTTTAACTCTTCAATAAGTGGCTGTAAATACACGTCTATGTCATTTTCAAGACATTTAGGGCCTGGTATAAGAAGTGTTAGCATGAAGTAAGGGTGTTTCATACACAACCAAGGTGGCAAGTTGTATGGAACAAGCACAACAGGCCAAATACTGTGTGAGGAGCTCATATTCCCATAAGGTTGGAACCCATCACTGGCTAAACCTAGCCTAATATTCCTGGAGTCAGCAGCAAACAATTGGTGTTTTTCGTCAAATGCTTTCCAAGCCATTGAATCAGCTGGATGTCTCATTATGCCATCATCAATGCGTTTCTCTTTATGCCACCTCATCTCTTTAGCTATTTTTTTTGACATATACAACCTTTGCAATCTTGGCTTTAATGGAAAATGTCGCAAGATTTTACGAGGAATCCTTTTTTGATTACCGATATCTTTCCAGCGAGAAAGACCACACACAGGACGCTGTAGTGCATCTGCATTCTCTCTCCAATACAAGATGCAATCATTTTGACAGGCATCAATTTTTATGTAATCAAGGCCTAAATCCCGAATAACTTTTCTTGCTTCATAATAAGATTTCGGAATCAAGGCATCATTTGGAAGAAATTCTTGACAAAATTTCAAAATGTCATCCAATACTGTGTCACTCAAGTTGTTAAGGCACTTCATATGTAACAACTTCACTATAAAAGATAGTTTAGACATCTTCTCGCAACCAGGATATAGCTCAACCTCAGCATCTTTGAGCAACCGATAAAACTTTTGTGCTTCTTCATTTGGTACATCAAGATTAATTCCTTCTTCCTCTTGAACTCTCATGTTTGTGAAACCACATGTATCATGAACTACTCCAATCATGTCATCATAATCAAAATAATCTTCCACATGTCGATCCTCATTCAAGTCAACATTGAGTGGTTCTACAGTTTCTACAAACTGTTCTCCATGGAACACCCATATTCTGTAATTTCTCACAATTCCTTTCTTGAACAAGTGAACTCTTACTTCACGCCTTTTCTTGTATGCAGTGTTCCTACATCTATTACAAGGACAACGAATCATATCGCTAACTCCAGGCTGACCGAATGCGAATTCAAGAAACAAATCAACTCCTTTTATATACTCAAGACTTGCTCTATCATTAATCTCCATCCATTTCTTGTCCAACATTTTTTCAATCCTACATGATAATCAAAACAAATACTAATATGAATAAAATCAAATTAGAGAAACCGTGACTCACTCACTGAAAAAGTATTATATTAAAACAGAGAACAAGTATTTATAATTAATTAGAGAAAAGATAGTCATAAAGATAAACTGTTCCTTTTGATAGCTAGGCATAAGTTACTGCAACTTTCCATCACTCTCTATCTCTCCCTTCAGTACAACTGGATTTGCCTTAGATGTGTTAAATTTCCACATCTAAGGCAACACTTTCTGTCATTAAAATTATGATGTCAGATACAAATGCAGATATGGTATCGATATGCGGCTGTGAGTTATAATTAAGCATTTTATAGAGTTTGGAATATGGATGCAAATAATGCTATATTTTCACAGTGCAAGTTCGCTTTACTGACTTTACACAGTAAATGGGAATTTCAAAGGGATTGTTTGTGCTTTTATAGTTCGCATTATATCATAATTGGTAATATTTCAAAACTCGAAATAAGTCATTTACTGGACCCTGAAGTCATTTATTAGACCTAGATTCTATTTTTTTTTTTCAAACTATGATGTGCCCTTTCCTCTATATAATCATTTACTTTGTTGAACTGACAAATGTTTAGTTATTATTTTCGCCACCATATATAACAGTTAACAAAAAAAATTAACATAATTTATGAGGAAAGTTGACTGAAATTGTGCCACCATGGGTGATATATTCTTCTGTATAATTGTCATTTTGTTTTCCTCTTCTTTTACTAGTTTTTTACTATAATTCTAATTGGAGTTAAGTATAAAAAAAACAAGAAGAAAATAGATATACAAAAATCATAGATAGATACAATTTAATATGAAAAAAAAAAAATTGAATTCTTCATGCATGTTCACTTTGGGCTGGAAGAGTGGAAAAGTTAGAATTCATGCTTGTTCACTTTGGGCTGGAAGAGTGGAAAAGTTAAGGCTTTTGTTAGATTTAATCTACATAGAGGTGCACCAAAGGTAGGTTCTCTTGCTCATATTCTAATATCTCTTTCAGTTCATTTAATATTCACAACAAAGATTAGTAGTATAAAACACAAATTTTCTCACATGTATACAGAGAAGAAACAGATTTCGAAGTGGTCTCTTCCTCATATGACAATTTTTCTCACATGTATAAAATAAATCAAGATTGTCATGTATTTGACAAAAAAATTTAGAACTACATTTCAGAGTAGTGTGGTTCATGAAACGTGACTTAGAAGACATGAGCATCAAGGGTGGTTCCATGATATAATGAAGGGTTATGGTGATTTCTTTTAAGTTGTTTGCTTATAAAGTAAAGATTTTCACTAATAGATCTGATGGGATAGCAAGATTTAGAGAACTAGGATAAGACCTCATACTTGTTTCTCAAGTATGTGATTGTAATAATTCAAGGGTTCAAAGTTCCATTCCATGAGAGCAATCATATGGTAGAGATGACCATATATTGTATTGAAAGAAAATGAATAGGCAGATGGTTATTCAAAGACACCACAAGCATTCCTTGCATATTACATAAGCAACTTTTAAAAAAAAATTTGGATATAATGTGTACAGCATCCCCCTTTGGATTATAGTAGCAAGAAAATTCGTCTGCAGCTTCTCATAATTACTCATATGAAGAGAAATCTAACTACACTGACAGAGTGGCCATCATTTCTAGCAATGATCATTGATACCGGTTTGGGTTGGAAAAAATAAATAAAAATTCAAAACAACATCCCACCTAATGTCATATTTGATTTCAAGTCCTTACTGATGCAAGGTGGAATGGGTAGTCATCCATTTTGCCCAAATATAAAAAAACCAACTTCACCCAACATAATGAATCTGATGATGTTCTGATGATGGGTTTGGGTGGAATGGGTGGAATATGAGCATTAGCAACATAAGCACATTCATTCTGTTTAAATAATAAAATCCTAAAAGAACACGTTAGAAATAGAGATAGAGATATAATCATTTATCCATTACAACCCCAAAAGACCCAAATCAATTCCAGTTCTAGTAGTAAATCCAAACACAACTATAAAGCCTGCACTCACCCTGCACCACCTGTGGGATTGCAATTTCACTCAAAATACTTAATTTATATACTACTTTCGCCCCTTGTGAGATGGCAATTTCACTCTCCCTTTATAGAATTAACCCCTAAGACGGGAAACCTACTTACATTATTTTCATTAAGTTCATCATACGACTTCAACTTCGGAGATAGAATTATAATAGTAGAATTTCAGTTAGCGAAACACCTCCAGTAGAACAAGGAGAATAGAACAAGTAAAAAGAAAAAAAAAAGGAAAAGAAAACAAAAGATAATAGAGAGACACCCATTCGCATAGAACCTGAAAATACCCACAAAAAAACAAACCACTTCTGAGACAGAAAATAGAAAACACATTACCTGTTCAGCCATCTCTGTAGTAACAAATATGAAAGCAGCTTTAACAACATTTACAAAGTTGACATAGGAGAACTAACAATTAGTTTTTCCCTATGTTGGGCTACTGGTTACTATTCTTGGGCATGTATGGTGCCAACACTCACAAGCTGAAACAATCCACTATGCAAACTCATTCTTCTTTTGTCCAGTTACAGATTCACATTGAAATATACATGATATACTACCATTTAATTTGGATATCAAATTGATCAAATACACATCATATAGATATCCTATAATTCATTAAATCAGCTCAACATAAACTTATGACAAAAATTGAAATTTAAGCACATCACTTGGAGCTTGAATGGGTATCTAATATGCATAGTTTCTTAAATCGATCATATTAATGTTGTAATGCAAATATACTTATTTACTTGCCTCAATTTGGGGCTCTAGTTGTTGTCTCCAAGTTCCCAACCAAATCCCAGAGCTAAAAGCTTCTAAAACAAGAAGGAATCAAAAGAAACATGGAGATGGTAAGAAGAAGATGATGAGTTTAATGGAAAAATGGTGAAAATAATACAAACCTTGAATTGAATGAACTGAAGCAAGTAAGTAAGAGAAAGAGAGCTAGGGAGCTAAAGTGTCAGTTGTGTTTCTTTGGTGTATCTTGTTCTACAAAATGATGTGGAACCTAAACATATTTTTATTCAAGTTGTGTGAAATTTCCTTTTCCATGTTCTCAAAGGTTTGATTGTATGTCTAAAGTTGTTTGAATGAGGTGAAAAGGTGGAGAAGATTGTCCACAGTTCAAGCTTCTGTGGAGAGCTTCACATATGTACTTTTTCTCATCATCCAATTTGGCCTTAAAATCCTTTAGTTACAAAATTTGATATAAAGCACTAAAATCCTACTTCTTTGATGACTATTTTGTGGGTCAATAGATCACAGTGGCAAAAACAAGAACGAAAAGAACTAAAATTTCATGATACATCATGCTGTATTTTTGCATTGATGATTAGAAAGTTTCAATAAGGGCAATTTTTCTTTCTTTTTTTTTTCCTCATCTTTGGTGTCATATAGAAACAACGCGAGATAAGGGCAAGCTTGCTTCATATAGTTGCTCCAAGACAAATAGATTTTTGTAGAAAAACTTCTCTGAATAAATTCTGATTAGGTTGAAAATTTCCCTTTCTTAGAGAATGTATTGGACAAAAAATACACTGTAGTTGTGGTAGGATATTCTTACTTATGACAACGGTTATGGCTGTTTATACAGTATTAAAGATACTAGTTCAATTGGGATTTATGATGAAATGTCTTAAATTCTATTAAGATCCGATTAGGATGTTAGTTTTAGATTAGTATTTTCATTTTATTTGATCTTGTTTCCTTATTTATCCTATTCCTTTTACTCTACTAATAGCAAATCCATTTTGATTAAAATAATACAAGCTACTTATGAAATGTAATCTCTAAAGTTCAGAGTAACAATCATTGGGAACAGCAAAACATTGCTTGAAGTTGGTCCTTTTGGAGGTTAAATCCTTCATGTTATTTCATACTCTTGCATCATTTAATTTGCCATGTGTAATTAACTGTTCATGGTACAATACTGTATGAATTCTGATTTACAGAGTATTTTATTTCGAAAGTTTCATTTCGATATAAATGAGTTTTGAAAGATGAAATGGTGAAACTGTAATATATCAAGGACATATGATCAATATCACAGACACTTAACTTTTATACATAAGACACTTCAACTATTTTAAACTGTGCAGGTATCATAGGAATTACTTTAGTATTTGATACCATGTAATTGAATTTGTTGCTGTGCCTATCAACAAGGAAGTCAATTTGTAACTTGTGATTGGTGTAAACCATTGATAGCTTAATATAAAGTAAAAGGTGCAACTGTTCAAGTTTCTGTTTAGAATTCAAGTAATCAGATGTAACTCCATCCAGCTTCCAATTATCATTTAGCCATATAACATCCACTGTTGTTTATGCATTGGAATTTCATGCAAGGAAAATTCACAGAATCATATATATATACAGCCAATGTGTATATCCAACGACCCCAACGGTCCAATAAAAAAACTTCAGCTATAAAAGAACTATTCTTAGAACCCCAAACTTTTTGGTAAGTAGTTGGCCATAGCTTTCATTGACCAGCCAAAATTAGATTGCTTAAAGGATCCTGCATTAAAAGATGCACTTCAAAAAGGATTTGATGTATGTAAATATGGTGGTAGTTGTCATAGACAACCTACTTTTGGTGGCCCCACGTGATTGGACCTGTTGCCCTACCAGAGTTTTGATCTGGGCCCATAAATTCTTTGCCACATTTCTTTTACTTTTTTACATTTCTGATTTCAGGCAACTTACTGTTTTCCATTTATTTCACTTTCATTGTGACATACAGGGCAAGGCTTGATATTGGGGACTGCATTTTTTGGGGGATTCAATGTGGCGCCTAACACCTTCTCCCATTGTAACCAAACTTCTCAACTGTAATTTCAAGTTGAGTAGTTCCACTTGAAGTCATATCAGTCAATTCAGATTGTGGGTGATTATCCATTAATTTAGAATCAATGGGTGCCCAACCATGGTGCCAATGCAATGGGTAAAGCATTCTACCACTAGGAGAGAATCTCAAGATCTATGTACAAGATGGCTGCTAGGTTAAAAAAAAAAATGCAAATGGATGGATATATATATGCACATTTTTCAAAACAAAAAAAAAATCTTTCCAATTACCTCACTGCTCAGTTGCCTGATGTAGCCGACAATCAAGAGCTGCAACTGCTCCTCAGAGATGTCATTCCCAAATTCTCTGATGAAACATGGTTTCTGAAAAAATGGCATGCTAGTGAGATTAGAATGGACAAGTGACAGGAAAGCCAAATGAGATTAGAAATTCTTTGGGTTGTGGATTGTTGCAAGAGTTAGGCATCTCATTCTCATCACCCACTTCACTTCATGTTGATAATACAAATGCTATTCAGATTGGAAATAATCCCATTTTCAAAATGACATGATTTAAGGATGTAAAACAGCTGTAAAACAGATTATTCAAAGGGATCAAACTCACAAAGGAGGGAACAACCCGTTCCATCACTCTCTCTTTTCCTTTCTCTGATATTTACATGATTGAGCATGCTAGATGCTTTGATCACTCCTACTTTATATGAAGCATCCTTCTTTGCTTGCAAAACTAAAAAGAAGAAACCCAATCTATGATACAGGTGCAATGCTTCACATGCAAGGAGTTTTGACATTATGCAAATCAAAGCAAAAAAAAAAAAATTAAAATTACAGTAAAAAAACTTAGAACATGTCATCTCTGATTGTAAGAAGCAACCAAAGAGTCAAGGACCTAGAGCTTATCAAGCTTCTAATGCTCATGCTTGTGCCACATCCTTTGCTACCAATAGTATTCCATTACAGCCTCCTCAAACTCATCTAACACTAATTAATGGAAAACCCCCAATTAACAAAACCTAATTTTTTTTTTGCTAATTGGTAAATTTGAATTAAAAAGAGAGGAGGCCAAGGGTCCCAAGACAGAGAGAAAAAAGAATACAACCCGAAAAAAAAACAAGAAGAAGGCCCCCTTGAACAAGAGGGCTGAAACCACCCAAAAGACAACAAAAGGGAGAGGAGAACTTCTCAAACTTGAGAAAAGGAAAACAGAAACCCAAAAAGAAAACAACCAAGGAGGCAAACTTCTTTACTTTGCAACAAACTAAAGAAACTCAGCTACTGCAGACTAAAATCCAAGGAGAGCTACTCCAAGCAAGAGCACATGAAACTTTGAAGGGGAAGAGAAATACCAAGCAGCAGAGAAACTGCAGACAGAGGAGAGCTCCTGAGCATCAGCCGCAGCTAGAAAGGCTCAAGCTGAGAAGAACAGACCTACACAACAGAGGGGCTCAGACTGCAGCAAAAAGAAACTACTCAGCTCAGCCCAGAACAGGATTAGAGGAACTGCACAACATTACACGACACAGCACAACTCTACTCTGCACAACAATTGAAGGAAGCAAAGGGGGCGAGCTAACTGAACAGCAGAACCAGCACAAGCACTGCACTTCACTGGGACTCTGCCTACACTTCAGCCAAACAAGAAAACAGGCTTCAAACACTCCACCGCAACTGGGAGAAGGAAGCAGAAACTTCGCTGCAGAAAAGCAAAGTAGCAACCAAACCAGAGCATAGAAGCTAGAAGAGGTCTGACACAGCCAAGAAAACTGCAGCTACCAGCCAATTGAAGAGGAAGCTGATCAGTAGGGGAAGATTGCACCAGATGGGAACAACAGTGACGCTTGAGATTAGGGATGATGAAGATCGTGGGGCCCACTTGATCGATGGCCCATTGGAATAGTGGTGGTGATGGTGCTTGATGATCCACTGGGCAAAGAGGGGGAGGAAAGAAATCAGAAAAAATGAGAGAAAGAAACAGAGAGAGTGAAATGGGTGGGTGCTTAGTCACGTTGCTAGGAAGAGTGAATGAGGAGGAAATAAAGAAAGGAAGAAAAAGAGAATAGAAAATCAGATGGGAGATGAGATGAATGAGTGGAGAAGGGAGAGGGAATGAGAGAGGGGGCTGCTGAGAGCGTGGAATGAGAAAGGGGAAAGGGAGATAAGGGAGAAGGATAAGGAAGAAAGAAAGAAGAAGAGGAGGAGGAAAAGGCGGTTGCGCAGGGCAGAGAGGAGAGGAGAGGAACCGGGGAGGAGGAAGAGAAGAAAGGAAGAGAGAGAGAGAACCAAGGGAGAGAGGGAGTGGTGTGCAGGTGGGCGCAGGGCGGAATAGAGGAAGCAGGGGAGAGGGAGAGGAAAAGGGGAGGAAGAAGAGAAGGGAGAGGGAGAGAGAGAGAGAGAGAGAGAACTGAGGGACAGAGGGGGTGGTGTGCAAGTGCGCAGGCGAGGGGAGACAGGGGAGGAAGAAAAAGAGAGGAAGGGAGGGAGGAGAGCAGACAGAGGAAACAGAGAGATGGGGAACGAGGGAGAGAGAGAACAGAGAAGAAAGAGAGAGGAGAGGGGGAATGGTGCACGGTGTGTGCGGAGTGCAGGAAGAGGGAGGGGTGTACCTGGTGCAGGGGAGGCGTCCGGCGGCGCGAGGAGGAAGAAGAAGGCTCGCTGGCGTCCGGGGGTCTTGCGCCTGGGAAAGGGAGGGAGAGATAGAAAGGGATGAGAGGAGATGAGTTCTGGTTCTGGAGATGACAGAATGACGATCGATGGAGATGGGAGGAGATCAGGTGGGTTCTGGTTCTAGAGCTGAGAGGGCGACGGTCGATGGAGATGAGAGGAGAGGAGGGAAAGAAAGAAATGAGGTGAGGGAAAGAAAGAAAGGGGTAGGCAGCGCGGGAGTGGAAAAAAAAGCGTGGTAAGTTTTAGCGCCAACGTGGTCCGTGTATATTTTGTGCAAAAGACCTAGCTATGCAGTGACAACATTCAGTGACTACCTAAAAACGCCTCGTCACTGAAAACTCAAATTTTGTGACGATATATTTTCTTGTCACTAGCGAGACGTGACGACGATTTATATGTGACAGACAAAATTTCTTGTCACTGATCAGTTACTTTTAGTGACAATATATACCTCCCTCACTGAATAGTTGTCATTGAATCCGCATTTTCTTGTAGTGGGTGATCGTGGACAGGGCCGGCCTGCATTGGTTCGGGAATGGGTTTTAGGTTATAATAGATGGGCCGTGCTTAAAACTTTTTTTTTTTTTAAGACTCGATGGTTCAGATGTGGAATCCTTGCCAGTCCCAATCATACATATATAATTGTAAGAGCGGGAGTAGTAATGGGGGGACTCAAACCCATGACCTCTCATATAGGGTGATATGTATGGTTTAAAATCTCGGTTTCGGTCGCGGTATTGGCCGGGCCGAAAAACCGATATGATATCGGTATCGGTCGTGGATATCAGTCCGTCGCGGTCGTTGTGGTGTGAATTTTTTTTTAATCCAAAAGAATTTGCAAAAATATACAAAAAATCCAGAATATTAGAAAATGCTGGAAAAAAATAGTTTTTTCCATTAGTAACAACAATAAATCAAAATCTCGGTCACCTTAAGTTATGAGTAATGTCTGTGTCGCGGTTCGCTGTCTTCTTTATTAATTCATATAATGCAACCATTATTGATGCTCATTATCAATTTATTATTGTTAAGTATAAGAAAATAAAGATAAAATATCAATCATCATTTAATACTAACTCAATTTTAAAATAAGTTGTGAAATTCAACACCCTGAAGATGAAATATATAGTATATATCATACGGTAGTGATATCAGGTCCACTCCATAATATGTTATAAGATCTAAAGTACAGTGATTAGGCACCATAGATATCTCAGTGCGCGATCGTATGACTTATAAGCCATGTGGATTTTAAAAAAGGTCCAACGGGGCAACATGTTATTTAATCTCTCACCCAAAAGTCAGTGTTTATGGAGTCCAAAATTGTCTATACTTGGATTTTTTTTTTTTTTTGGATTCGAGCCCTTCGGATAATTAAGGTGGGGTCCAAAGTAATGTGGACGCCCTCCGTTATTAAATTTATAAATATTCTTTTATTTTTTCTTGTTCATGTTGTTACACATTACTTTTCCCTATTGACAAAAGATTTTCTTTATTAATTTCTCTATTGTGCTCTTTTTTTCTCATAAGCAAGAACTCTTGGGACAACCAAAGCCATTTTCGAAAATAATAAATTCTTTTACTAATATTTTGTCTAATAATGAAAATTTAAGAAAATATTAGATTTAATTGTGTTTCTAGTTTAATGTTAAAGGAAATGGAATGGACGGCTTGGAATGGATTTGGATTTGTGCACTCACTCAACTTTATCGATGTTAGGTGCATCTGCCAGATTTCCTCCTCTCCGAGAGGAGGAAATCTGGAATTTGCACCAATACCGTGTATGCATAGAGAGGTAATATTAATTTTCCAGATTTCCTCCTCTCGGAGAGGAGGAAAACTGGAATTTGAAGCTATACCGCCTACGCATACAGCGGTAAGTTTAATTTTCCAGATTTCCTCGACTCTAAGCGAAGGAAAACCTGCAAACGGATTCTCATTATATGTTGCCTTTTTTTACATCTTGGTTGGGTCGCGGGTCCGAGTTTTGGACCACTCAATGAGGGATGGGCAGGTATAATTAACGTTCAAACACAATTCTATCAAATCACTCAGTGAATCACTTGTTTGGTCAATTTACTCTACCGGTTAAGTAAAGTGAGTAATTAAATGCAAAGAGAGAACGGAAGTAAAGGTTTGAAAAAAAAAAAAGGCGAGACAGTGGCCCTTTGAATTTTTATTTTAAGATGAGTTTTTTCTTTTTTGTAAGGGTGATCGTGGACAGGGCCGGCCTGCATTGGTTCGGGAATGGGTTTTAGGTTATAATAGATGGGCCGTGCTTAAAACTTTTTTTTTTTTTAGACTCGATGGTTCAGATGTGGAATCCTTGCCAGTCCCAATCATACATATATAATTGTAAGAGCGGGAGTAGTAATGGGGGGACTCAAACCCATGACCTCTCATATAGGGTGATATGTATGGTTTAAAATCTCGGTTTCGGTCGCGGTATTGGCCGGGCCGAAAAACCGATATGATATCGGTATCGGTCGTGGATATCAGTCCGTCGCGGTCGTTGTGGTGTGAATTTTTTTTTAATCCAAAAGAATTTGCAAAAATATACAAAAAATCCAGAATATTAGAAAATGCTGGAAAAAAATAGTTTTTTCCATTAGTAACAACAATAAATCAAAATCTCGGTCACCTTAAGTTATGAGTCATGTCTGTGTCGCGGTTCGCTGTCTTCTTTATTAATTCATATAATGCAACCATTATTTATGCTCATTATCAATTTATTATTGTTAAGTATAAGAAAATAAAGATAAAATATCAATCATCATTTAATACTAACTCAATTTTAAAATAAGTTGTGAAATTCAACACCCTGAAGATGAAATATATAGTATATATCATACGGTAGTGATATTAGGTCCACTCGATAATATGTTATAAGATCTAAAGTACAGTGATTAGGCACCATAGATATCACAGTGCGCGATCGTATGACTTATAAGCCATGTGGATTTTAAAAAAGGTCCAACGGGGCAACATGTTATTTAATCTCTCACCCAAAAGTCAGTGTTTATGGAGTCCAAAATTGTCTATACTTGGATTTTTTTTTTTTTTTTGGATTCGAGTCCTTTGGATAATAAAGGTGGGGTCCAAAGTAATGTGGACGCCCTCCGTTATAAAATTTATAAATATTCTTTCATTTTTTCTTGTTCAAGTTGTTACACATTACTTTTCCCTATTGACAAAAGATTTTCTTTATTAATTTCTCTATTGTGCTCTTTTTTTCTCATAAGCAAGAACTCTTGGGACAACCAAAGCCATTTTCGAAAATAATAAATTCTTTTATTAATATTTTGTCTAATAATGAAAATTTAAGAAAATATTAGATTTAATTGTGTTTCTAGTTTAATGTTAAAGGAAATGGAATGGACGGCTTGGAATGGATTTGGATTTGTGCACTCACTCAACTTTATCGATGTGAGTTGCATCTGCCAGATTTCCTCCTCTCCGAGAGGAGGAAATCTGGAATTTGCACCAATACCGTGTATGCATAGAGCGGTAATATTAATTTCCAGATTTCCTCCTCTCGAAGAGGAGGAAAACTGGAATTTGAAGCTACACCGCCTACGCATACAGCGGTAAGTTTAATTTTCAAGATTTCCTCGACTCTAAGCGAAGGAAAACCTGCAAACGGATTCTCATTATATGTTGCCTTTTTTTACATCTTGGTCGGGTCGCGGGTCCGAGTTTTGGACCACACAATGAGGGATGGGCAGGTATAATTAACGTTCAAACACAATTCTATCAAATCACTCAGTGAATCACTTGTTTGGTCAATTTACTCTACCGGTTAAGTACAGTGAGTAATTAAATGCAAAGAGAGAACGGAGGTAAAGGTTTGAAAAAATAAAAAGGCGAGACAGTGGCCCTTTGAATTTTTATTTTAAGATGAGTATTTTCTTTTTTGTAAGGGTGATCGTGGACAGGGCCGGCCTGCATTGGTTCGGGAATGGGTTTTAGGTTACAATAGATGGGCAGTGCTTAAAACTTTTTTTTTGTTTAGACTCGATGGTTCAGATGTGGAATCCTTGCCAGTCCCAATCATACATATATAATTGTAAGAGCGGGAGTAGTAATGGGGGGACTCAAACCCATGACCTCTCATATAGGGTGATATGTATGGTTTAAAATCTCGGTCTCGGTCGCGGTATTGGCCGGGCCGAAAAACCGATATGATATCGGTATCGGTCGTGGATATCAGTCCGTCGCGGTCGTTGTGGTGTGAATTTTTTTTTAATCCAAAAGAATTTGCAAAAATATATAAAAAATCCAGAATATTAGAAAATGGAGGAAAACAATAGTTTTTTCCATTAGTAACAACAATAAATCAAAATCTCGGTCACCTTAAGTTATGAGTCATGTCTGTGTCGCGGTTCGCTGTCTTCTTTATAAATTCATATAATGCAACTATTATTGATGCTCATTATCAATTTATTAGTGTTAAGTATAAGAAAATAAAGATAAAATATCAATCATCATTTAATACTAACTCAATTTTAAAATAAGTTGTGAAATTCAACACCCTGAAGATGAAATATATAGTATATATCATACCGTAGTGATATTAGGTCCACTCCATAATATGTTATAAGATCTAAAGTACAGTGATTAGGCACCATAGATATCTCAGTGCGCGATCGTATGACTTATAAGCCATGTAGATTTTTAAAAAGGTCCAACGGGGCAACATGTTTTTTAATCTCTCACCCAAAAGTCAGTGTTTATGGAGTCCAAAATTGTCTATACTTGGATTTTTTTTTTTTTTTTGGATTCGAGTCCTTTGGATAATTAAGGTGGGGTCCAAAGTAATGTGGACGCCCTCCGTTATAAAATTTATAAATATTCTTTCATTTTTTCTTGTTCAAGTTGTTACACATTACTTTTCCCTATTGACAAAAGATTTTCTTTATTAATTTCTCTATTGTGCTCTTTTTTTCTCATAAGCAAGAACTCTTGGGACAACCAAAGCCATTTTCGAAAATAATAAATTCTTTTATTAATATTTTGTCTAATAATGAAAATTCAAGAAAATATTAGATTTAATTGTGTTTCTAGTTTAATGTTAAAGGAAATGGAATGGACGGCTTGGAATGGATTTGGATTTGTGCACTCACTCAACTTTATCGATGTGAGTTGCATCTGCCAGATTTCCTCCTCTCCGAGAGGAGGAAATCTAGAATTTGCACCAATACCGTGTATGCATAGAGCGGTAATATTAATTTTCCAGATTTCCTCCTCTCGGAGAGGAGAAAAACTGGAATTTGAAGCTACACCGCCTACGCATACAGCGGTAAGTTTAATTTTCAAGATTTCCTCGACTCTAAGCGAAGGAAAACCTGCAAACGGATTCTCATTATATGTTGCCTTTTTTTACATCTTGGTTGGGTCGCGGGTCCGAGTTTTGGACCACACAATGAGGGATGGGCAGGTATAATTAACGTTCAAACACAATTCTATCAAATCACTCAGTGAATCACTTGTTTGGTCAATTTACTCTACCGGTTAAGTAAAGTGAGTAATTAAATGCAAAGAGAGAACGGAGGTAAAGGTTTGAAAAAATAAAAAGGCGAGACAGTGGCCCTTTGAATTTTTATTTTAAGATGAGTATTTTCTTTTTTGTAAGGGTGATCGTGGACAGGGCCGGCCTGCATTGGTTCGGGAATGGGTTTTAGGTTACAATAGATGGGCCGTGCTTAAAACTTTTTTTTTTTTTAGACTCGATGGTTCAGATGTGGAATCCTTGCCAGTCCCAATCATACATATATAATTGTAAGAGCGGGAGTAGTAATGGGGGGACTCACACCCATGACCTCCCATATAGGGTGATATGTATGGTTTAAAATCTCGGTTTCGGTCGCGGTATTGGCCGGGCCGAAAAACCGATATGATATCGGTATCGGTCGTGGATATCAGTCCGTCGCGGTCGTTGTGGTGTGAATTTTTTTTTAATCCAAAAGAATTTGCAAAAATATACAAAAAATCCAGAATATTAGAAAATGCAGGAAAACAATAGTTTTTTCCATTAGTAACAACAATAAATCAAAATCTCGGTCACCTTAAGTTATGAGTCATGTCTGTGTCGCGGTTCGCTGTCTTCTTTATAAATTCATATAATGCAACCATTATTGATGCTCATTATCAATTTATTAGTGTTAAGTATAAGATAATAAAGATAAAATATCAATCATCATTTAATACTAACTCAATTTTAAAATAAGTTGTGAAATTCAACACCCTGAAGATGAAATATATAGTATATATCATACCGTAGTGATATTAGGTCCACTCCATAATATGTTATAAGATCTAAAGTACAGTGATTAGGCACCATAGATATCTCAGTGCGCGATCGTATGACTTATAAGCCATGTGGATTTTTAAAAAGGTCCAACGGGGCAACATGTTATTTAATCTCTCACCCAAAAGTCAGTGTTTATGGAGTCCAAAATTGTCTATACTTGGATTTTTTCTTTTTCTTTGGATTCGAGTCCTTTGGATAATTAAGGTGGGGTCCAAAGTAATGTGGACGCCCTCCGTTATTAAATTTATAAATATTCTTTTATTTTTTCTTGTTCATGTTGTTACACATTACTTTTCCCTATTGACAAAAGATTTTCTTTATTAATTTCTCTATTGTGCTCTTTTTTTCTCATAAGCAAGAACTCTTGGGACAACCAAAGCCATTTTCGAAAATAATAAATTCTTTTATTAATATTTTGTCTAATAATGAAAATTTAAGAAAATATTAGATTTAATTGTGTTTCTAGTTTAATGTTAAAGGAAATGGAATGGACGGCTTGGAATGGATTTGGATTTGTGCACTCACTCAACTTTATCGATGTGTGTTGCATCTGCCAGATTTCCTCCTCTCCGAGAGGAGGAAATCTGGAATTTGAACCAATACCGTGTATGCATAGAGCGGTAATATTAATTTTCCAGATTTCCTCCTCTCGGAGAGGAGGAAAACTGGAATTTGAAGCTATACCGCCTACGCATACAGCGGTAAGTTTAATTTTCCAGATTTCCTCGACTCTAAGCGAAGGAAAACCTGCAAACGGATTCTCATTATATGTTGCCTTTTTTTACATCTTGGTTGGGTCGCGGGTCCGAGTTTTGGACCACACAATGAGGGATGGGCACGTATAATTAACGTTCAAACACAATTCTATCAAATCACTCAGTGAATCACTTGTTTGGTCAATTTACTCTACCGGTTAAGTAAAGTGAGTAATTAAATGCAAAGAGAGAACGGAAGTAAAGGTTTGAAAAAATAAAAAGGCGAGACAGTGGCCCTTTGAATTTTTATTTTAAGATGAGTTTTTTTCTTTTTTGAAAGGGTGATCGTGGACAGGGCCGGCCTGCATTGGTTCGGGAATGGGTTTTAGTTATAATAGATGGGCCGTGCTTAAAACTTTTTTTTTTTTTAGACTCGATGGTTCAGATATGGAATCCTTGCCAGTCCCAATCATACATATATAATTGTAAGAGCGGGAGTTGTAATGGGGGGACTCAAACCCATGACCTCTCATATAGGGTGAAATGTATGGTTTAAAATCTCGGTTTCGGTAGCGGTATTGGCCGGGCCGAAAAACCGATATGATATCGGTATCGGTCGTGGATATCAGTCCGTCGCGGTCGTTGTGGTGTGAATTTTTTTTTAATCCAAAAGAATTTGCAAAAATATACAAAAAATCCAGAATATTAGAAAATGCTGGAAAAAAATAGTTTTTTCCATTAGTAACAACAATAAATCAAAATCTCGGTCACCTTAAGTTATGAGTCATGTCTGTGTCGCGGTTCGCTGTCTTCTTTATTAATTCATATAATGCAACCATTTTTTATGCTCATTATCAATTTATTAGTGTTAAGTATAAGAAAATAAAGATAAAATATCAATCATCATTTAATACTAACTCAATTTTAAAATAAGTTGTGAAATTCAACACCCTGAAGATGAAATATATAGTATATATCATACCGTAGTGATATTAGGTCCACTCCATAATATGTTATAAGATCTAAAGTACAGTGATTAGGCACCATAGATATCTCACTGCGCGATCGTATGACTTATAAGCCATGTGGATTTTAAAAAAGGTCCAACGGGGCAACATGTTATTTAATCTCTCACCCAAAAGTCAGTGTTTATGGAGTCCAAAATTGTCTATACTTGGATTTTTTTTTTTTTATTCGAGTCCTTTGGATAATTAAGGTGGGGTCCAAAGTAATGTGGACGCCCTCCGTTATAAAATTTATAAATATTCTTTCATTTTTTCTTGTTCAAGTTGTTACACATTACTTTTCCCTATTGACAAATGATTTTCTTTATTAATTTCTCCATTGTGCTCTTTTTTTCTCATAAGCAAGAACTCTTGGGACAACCAAAGCCATTTTCGAAAATAATAAATTCTTTTATTAATATTTTGTCTAATAATGAAAATTTAAGAAAATATTAGATTTAATTGTGTTTCTAGTTTAATGTTAAAGGAAATGGAATGGACGGCTTGGAATGGATTTGGATTTGTGCACTCACACAACTTTATCGTTGTTAGTTGCATTTGCCAGATTTCCTCCTCTCTGAGAGGAGGAAATCTGGAATTTGCAGTTATACCGCCTATGCATATAGCGGTAATATTAATTTTTCAGATTTCCTCCTCTCGGAGAGGAGGAAAACTCGAATTTGAAGCTATACCGCCTACGCATACAGCGGTAAGTTTAATTTTCCAGATTTCCTCGACTCTAAGCGAAGGAAAACCTGCAAACGGATTCTCATTATATGTTGCCTTTTTTTACATCTTGGTTGGGTCGCGGGTCCGAGTTTTGGACCACACAATGAGGGATGGGCAGGTATAATTAACGTTCAAACACAATTCTATCAAATCACTCAGTGAATCACTTGTTTGGTCAATTTACTCTACCGGTTAAGTAAAGTGAGTAATTAAATGCAAAGAGAGAACGGAGGTAAAGGTTTGAAAAAATAAAAAGGCGAGACAGTGGCCCTTTGAATTTTTATTTTAAGATGAGTATTTTCTTTTTTGTAAGGGTGATCGTGGACCGGGCCGGCCTGCATTGGTTCGGGAATGGGTTTTAGGTTATAATAGATGGGCCGTGCTTAAAACTTTTTTTTTTTTTTTAGACTCGATGGTTCAGATGTGGAATCCTTGCCTGTCCCAATCATACATATATAATTGTAAGAGCGGGAGTAGTAATGGGGGGACTCAAACCCATGACCTCTCATATAGGGTGATATGTATGGTTTAAAAACTCGGTCTCGGTCGCGGTATTGGCCGGGCCGAAAAACCGATATGATATCGGTATCGGTCGTGGATATCAGTCCGTCGCGGTCGTTGTGGTGTGAATTTTTTTTTAATCCAAAAGAATTTGCAAAAATATACAAAAAATCCAGAATATTAGAAAATGCAGGAAAACAATAGTTTTTTCCATTAGTAACAACAGTAAATCAAAATCTCGGTCACCTTAAGTTATGAGTCATGTCTGTGTCGCGGTTCGCTGTCTTCTTTATAAATTCATATAATGCAACCATTATTGATGCTCATTATCAATTTATTAGTGCAAAGTATAAGAAAATAAAGATAAAATATCATTCATCATTTAATACTAACTCAATTTTAAAATAAGTTGTGAAATTCAACACCCTGAAGATGAAATATATAGTATATATCATACCGTAGTGATATTAGGTCCACTCCATAATATGTTATAAGATCTAAAGTACAGTGATTAGGCACCATAGATATCTCAGTGCGCGATCGTATGACTTATAAGCCATGTGGATTTTTAAAAAGGTCCAACGGGGCAACATGTTATTTAATCTCTCACCCAAAAGTCAGTGTTTATGGAGTCCAAAATTGTCTATACTTGGATTTTTTTCTTTTTTTTTGGATTCGAGTCCTTTGGATAATTAAGGTGGGTTCCAAAGTAATGTGGACGCCCTCCGTTATTAAATTTATAAATATTCTTTTATTTTTTCTTGTTCATGCTGTTACACATTACTTTTCCCTATTGACAAAAGATTTTCTTTATTAATTTCTCTATTGTGCTCTTTTTTTCTCATAAGCAAGAACTCTTGGGACAACCAAAGCCATTTTCGAAAATAATAAATTCTTTTATTAATATTTTGTCTAATAATGAAAATTTAAGAAAATATTAGATTTAATTGTGTTTCTAGTTTAACGTTAAAGGAAATGGAATGGACGGCTTGGAATGGATTTGGATTTGTGCACTCACTCAACTTTATCGTCGTTAGTTGCATTTGCCAGATTTCCTCCTCTCTGAGAGGAGGAAATCTGGAATTTGCAGCTATACCGCCTATGCATACAGCGGTAATATTAATTTTCCAGATTTCCTCCTCTCGGAGAGGAGGAAAACTGGGACTTGAAGCTATACCGCCTACGCATACAGCGGTAAGTTTAATTTTCCAGATTTCCTCGCCTCTAAGCAAAGGAAAACCTGCAAACGGATTCTCATTATATGTTGCCTTTTTTTACATCTTGGTTGGGTCGCGGGTCCGAGTTTTGGACCACACAATGAGGGATGGGCAGGTATAATTAACGTTCGAACACGATTCTATCAAATCACTCAGTGAATCACTTGTTTGGTCAATTTACTCTACCGGTTAAGTAAAGTGAGTAATTAAATGCAAAGAGAGAACGGAGGTAATGGTTTGAAAAAATAAAAAGGCGAGACAGTGGCCCTTTGAATTTTTATTTTAAGATGAGTATTTTCTTTTTTGTAAGGGTGATCGTGGACAGGGCCGGCCTGCATTGGTTCGGGAATGGGTTTTAGGTTATAATAGATGGGCCGTGCTTAAAACTTTTTTTTTTTTTTAGACTCGATGGTTCAGATGTGGAATCCTTGCCAGTCCCAATCATACATATAAAATTGTAAGAGCGGGAGTAGTAATGGGGGGACTCAAACCCATGACCTCTCATATAGGGTGATATGTATGGTTTAAAATCTCGGTCTCAGTCGCGGTATTGGCCGGGCCGAAAAACCGATATAATATCGGTATCGGTCGTGGATATCAGTCCGTCGCGGTCGTTGTGGTGTGAATTTTTTTTTAATCCAAAAGAATTTGCAAAAATATACAAAAAATCTAGAATATTAGAAAATGCAGGAAAACAATTGTTTTTTCCATTAGTAACAACAATAAATCAAAATCTCGGTCACCTTAAGTTATGAGTCATGTCTGTGTCGCGATTCGTTGTCTTCATTATAAATTCATATAATGCAACCATTATTGATGCTCATTATCAATTTCTTAGTGTTAAGTATAAGAAAATAAAGATAAAATATCAATCATCATTTAATACTAACTCAATTTTAAAATAAGTTGTGAAATTCAACACCCTGAAGATGAAATATATAATATATATCATACCGTAGTGATATTAGGTCCACTCCATAATATGTTATAAGATCTAAAGTACAGTGATTAGGCACCATAGATATCTCAGTGCGCGATCGTATGACTTATAAGCCATGTGGATTTTTTCTTTTTTTTTGGATTCGAGTCCTTTGGATAATTAAGGTGGGGTCCCAAGTAATGTGGCGCCCTCCGTTATTAAATTTATAAATATTCTTTTATTTTTTCTTGTTCATGTTGTTACACATTACTTTTCCCTATTGACAAAAGATTTTCTTTATTAATTTCTCTATTGTGCTCTTTTTTTCTCATAAGCAAGAACTCTTGGGACAACCAAAGCCATTTTCGAGAATAATAAATTCTTTTATTAATATTTTGTCTAATAATGAAAATTTAAGAAAATATTAGATTTAATTGTGTTTCTAGTTTAATGTTAAAGGAAATGGAATGGACGGCTTGGAATGGATTTGGATTTGTGCACTCACTCAACTTTATCGTGGTTAGTTGCATTTGCCAGATTTCCTCCTCTCTGAGAGGAGGAAATCTGGAATTTGCAGCTATACCGCCTATGCATACAGTGGTAATATTAATTTTCCAGATTTCCTCCTCTCGGAGAGGAGGAAAACTCGAATTTGAAGCTATACCGCCTACGCATACAGCGGTAAGTTTAATTTTCCAGATTTCCTCGACTCTAAGCGAAGGAAAATCTGCAAACGGATTCTCATTATATGTTGCCTTTTTTTACATCTTGGTTGGGTCGCGGGTCCGAGTTTTGGACCACACAATGAGGGACGGGCAGGTATAATTAACGTTCAAACACAATTCTATCAAATCACTCAGTGAATCACTTGTTTGGTCAATTTACTCTACCGGTTAAGTAAAGTGAGTAATTAAATGCAAAGAGAGAACGGAGGTAAAGGTTTGAAAAAATAAAAAGGCGAGACAGTGGCCCTTTGAATTTTTATTTTAAGATGAGTATTTTCTTTTTTGTAAGGGTGATCGTGGACAGGGCCGGCCTGCATTGGTTCGGGAATGGGTTTTAGGTTATAATAGATGGGCCGTGCTTAAAACTTTTTTTTTTTTAGACTCGATGGTTCAGATGTGGAATCCTTGCCAGTCCCAATCATACATATATAATTGTAAGAGCGGGAGTAGTAATGGGGGGACTCAAACCCATGACCTCTCATATAGGGTGATATGAATGGTTTAAAATCTCGGTCTCGGTCGCGGTATTGGCCGGGCCGAAAAACCGATATGATATCGGTATCGGTCGTGGATATCAGTCCGTCGCGGTCGTTGTGTTGTGAATTTTTTTTTAATACAAAAGTATTTGCAAAAATATACAAAAAATCCAGAATATTAGAAAATGCAGGAAAACAATAGTTTTTTCCATTAGTAACAACAATAAATCAAAATCTCGTTCACCTTAAGTTATGAGTCCTGTCTGTGTCGCGGTTCGCTGTCTTCTTTATAAATTCATATAATGCAACTATTATTGATGCTCATTATCAATTTATTAGTGTTAAGTATAAGAAAATAAAGATAAAATATCAATCATCATTTAATACTAACTCAATTTTAAAATAAGTTGTGAAATTCAACACCCTGAAGATGAAATATATAGTATATATCATACCGTAGTGATATTAGGTCCACTCCATAATATGTTATAAGATCTAAAGTACAGTGATTAGGCACCATAGATATCTCAGTGCGCGATCGTATGACTTATAAGCCATGTGGATTTTTAAAAAGGTCCAACGGGGCAACATGTTATTTAATCTCTCACCCAAAAGTCAGTTTTTATGGAGTCCAAAATTGTCTATACTTGGATTTTTTTTCTTTTTTTTTGGATTCAAGTCCTTTGGATAATTAAGGTGGGGTCCAAAGTAATGTGGACGCCCTCCGTTATTAAATTTATAAATATTCTTTTATTTTTTCTTGTTCATGTTGTTACACATTACTTTTCCCTATTGACAAAAGATTTTCTTTAGTAATTTCTCTATAGTGCTCTTTTTTTCTCATAAGCAAGAACTCTTGGGACAACCAAAGCCATTTTCGAAAATAATAAATTCTTTTATTAATATTTTGTCTAATAATGAAAATTTAAGAAAATATTAGATTTAATTGTGTTTCTAGTTTAATGTTAAAGGAAATGGAATGGACGGCTTGGAATGGATTTGGATTTGTGCACTCACTCAACTTTATCGTCGTTAGTTGCATTTGCTAGATTTCCTCCTCTCTGAGAGGAGAAAATCTGGAATTTGCAGCTATACCGCCTATGCATACAGCGGTAATATTAATTTTCCAGATTTCCTCCTCTCGGAGAGGAGGAAAACTGGGATTTGAAGCTATACCGCCTACGCATACAGCGGTAAGTTTAATTTTCCAGATTTCCTCGGCTCTAAGCGAAGGAAAACCTGCAAACGGATTCTCATTATATGTTGCCTTTTTTTACATCTTGGTTGGGTCGCGCGTCCGAGTTTTGGACCACACAATGAGGGATGGGCAGGTATAATTAACGTTCAAACACAATTCTATCAAATCACTCAGTGAATCACTTGTTTGGTCAATTTACTCTACCGGTTAAGTAAAGTGAGTAATTAAATGCAAAGAGAGAACGGAGGTAAAGGTTTGAAAAAATAAAAAGGCGAGACAGTGGCCCTTTGAATTTTTATTTTAAGATGAGTATTTTCTTTTTTGTAAGGGTGATCGTGGACAGGGCCGGCCTGCATTGGTTCGGGAATGAGTTTTAGGTTATAATAGATGGGCCGTGCTTAAAACTTTTTTTTTTTTTAGACTCGATGGTTCAGATGTGGAATCCTTGCCAGTCCCAATCATACATATATAATTGTAAGAGCGGGAGTAGTAATGGGGGGACTCAAACCCATGACCTCTCATATAGGGTGATATGAATGGTTTAAAATCTCGGTCTCGGTCGCGGTATTGGCCGGGCCGAAAAACCGATATGATATCGGTATCGGTCGTGGATATCAGTCCGTCGCGGTCGTTGTGTTGTGAATTTTTTTTTAATACAAAAGTATTTGCAAAAATATACAAAAAATCCAGAATATTAGAAAATGCAGGAAAACAATAGTTTTTTCCATTAGTAACAACAATAAATCAAAATCTCGTTCACCTTAAGTTATGAGTCATGTCTGTGTCGCGGTTCGCTATCTTCTTTATAAATTCATATAATGCAACCATTATTGATGCTCATTATCAATTTATTAGTGCAAAGTATAAGAAAATAAAGATAAAATATCAATCATCATTTAATACTAACTCAATTTTAAAATAAGTTGTGAAATTCAACACCCTGAAGATGAAATATATAGTATATATCATACCGTAGTGATATTAGGTCCACTCCATAATATGTTATAAGATCTAAAGTACAGTGATTAGGCACCATAGATATCTCAGTGCGCGATCGTATGACTTATAAGCCATGTGGATTTTTAAAAAGGTCCAACGGGGCAACATGTTATTTAATCTCTCACCCAAAAGTCAGTGTTTATGGAGTCCAAAATTGTCTATACTTGGATTTTTTTCTTTTTTTTTGGATTCGAGTCCTTTGGATAATTAAGGTGGGGTCCAAAGTAATGTGGACGCCCTCCATTATTAAATTTATAAATATTCTTTTATTTTTTCTTGTTCATGTTGTTACACATTACTTTTCCCTATTGACAAAAGATTTTCTTTATTAATTTCTCTATTGTGCTCTTTTTTTCTCATAAGCAAGAACTCTTGGGACAACCAAGGCCATTTTCGAAAATAATAAATTCTTTTATTAAGATTTTGTCTAATAATGAAAATTTAAGAAAATATTAGATTTAATTGTGTTTCTAGTTTAATGTTAAAGGAAGTGGAATGGACGGCTTGGAATGGATTTGGATTTGTGCACTCACTCAACTTTATCGTCGTTAGTTGCATTTGCCAGATTTCCTCCTCTGTGAGAGGAGGAAATCTGGAATTTGCAGCTATACCGCCTATGCATATAGCGGTAATATTAATTTTCCAGATTTCCTCCTCTCGGAGAGGAGGAAAACTGGGATTTGAAGCTATACCGCCTACGCATACAGCGGTAAGTTTAATTTTCCAGATTTCCTCGACTCTAAGCGAAGGAAAACCTGCAAACGGATTCTCATTATATGTTGCCTTCTTTTACATCTTGGTTGGGTCGCGGGTCCGAGTTTTGGACCACACAATGAGGGATGGGCAGGTATAATTAACGTTCAAACACAATTCTATCAAATCACTCAGTGAATCACTTGTTTGGTCAATTTACTCTACCGGTTAAGTAAAGTGAGTAATTAAATCCAAAGAGAGAACAGAGGTAAAGGTTTGAAAAAATAAAAACGCGAGACAGTGGCCCTTTGAATTTTTATTTTAAGATGAGTATTTTCTTTTTTGTAAGGGTGATCGTGGACAGGGCCGGCCTGCATTGGTTCGGGAATGGGTTTTAGGTTATAATAGATGGGCCGTACTTAAAAATTTTTTTTTTTTTAGACTCGATGGTTCAGATGTGGAATCCTTGCCAGTCCCAATCATACATATATAATTGTAAGAGCGGGAGTAGTAATGGGGGGACTCAAACCCATGACCTCTCGTATAGGGTGATATGTATGGTTTAAAATCTCGGTCTCTGTCGCGGTATTGGCCGGGCCGAAAAACCGATATGATATCGGTATCGGTCGTGGATATCAGTCCGTCGCGGTCGTTGTGGTGTGAATTTTTTATTAATCCAAAAGAATTTGCAAAAATATACAAAAAATCCAGAATATTAGAAAATGCAGGAAAACAATAGTTTTTTCCATTAGTAACAACAATAAATCAAAATCTCGGTCACCTTAAGTTAAGAGTCATGTCTGTGTCGCGGTTCGCTGTCTTCTTTATAAATTCATATAATGCAACCATTATTGATGCTCATTATCAATTTATTAGTGCTAAGTATAAGAAAATAAAGATAAAATATCAATCATCATTTAATACTAACTCAATTTTAAAATAAGTTGTGAAATTCAACACCCTGAAGATGAAATATATAGTATATATCATACCGTAGTGATATTAGGTCCACTCCATAATATGTTATAAGATCTAAAGTACAGTGATTAGGCACCATAGATATCTCAGTGCGCGATCGTATGACTTATAAGCCATGTGGATTTTTAAAAAGGTCCAACGGGGCAACATGTTATTTAATCTCTCACCCAAAAGTCAGTGTTTATGGAGTCCAAAATTGTCTATACTTGGATTTTTTTCTTTTTTTTTGGATTCGAGTCCTTTGGATAATTAAGGTGGGGTCCAAAGTAATGTGGACGCCCTCCGTTATTAAATTTATAAATATTCTTTTATTTTTTCTTGTTCATGTTGTTACACATTACTTTTCCCTATTGACAAAAGATTTTCTTTATTAATTTCTCTATTGTGCTCTTTTTTTCTCATAAGCAAGAACTCTTGGGACAACCAAAGCCATTTTTGAAAATAATAAATTCTTTTATTAATATTTTGTCTAATAATGAAAATTTAAGAAAATATTAGATTTAATTGTGTTTCTAGTTTAATGTTAAAGGAAATGGAATGGACGGCTTGGAATGGATTTGGATTTGTGCACTCACTCAACTTTATCGTTGTTAGTTGCATTTGCCAGATTTCCTCCTCTCTGAGAGGAGGAAATCAGGAATTTGCAGCTATACCGCCTATGCATACAGCGGTAATATTAATTTTCCAGATTTCCTCCTCTCGGAGAGGAGGAAAACTGGGACTTGAAGCTATACCGCCTACGCATACAGCGGTAAGTTTAATTTTCCAGATTTCCTCGGCTCTAAGCGAAGGAAAACCTGCAAACGGATTCTCATTATATGTTGCCTTTTTTTACATCTTGGTTGGGTCGCGGGTCCGAGTTTTTGACCACACAATGAGGGATGGGCAGGTATAATTAACGTTCAAACACAATTCTATCAAATCACTCAGTGAATCACTTGTTTGGTCAATTTACTCTACCGGTTAAGTAAAGTGAGTAATTAAATGCAAAGAGAGAACGGAGGTAAAGGCTTGAAAAAATAAAAAGGCGAGACAGTGGCCCTTTGAATTTTTATTTTAAGATGAGTATTTTCTTTTTTGTAAGGGTGATCGTGGACAGCGCCGGCCTGCATTGGTTCGGGAATGGGTTTTCGGTTATAATAGATGGGCCGTGCTTAAAACTTTTTTTTTTTTTTAGACTCGATGGTTCAGATGTGGAATCCTTGCCAGTCCCAATCATACATATATAATTGTAAGAGCGGGAGTAGTAATGGGGGGACTCAAACCCATGACCTCTCATATAGGGTGATATGTATGGTTTAAAATCTCGGTCTCAGTCGCGGTATTGGCCGGGCCGAAAAACCGATATGATATCGGTATCGGTCGTGGATATCAGTCCGTCGCGGTCGTTGTGGTGTGAATTTTTTTTTAATCCAAAAGAATTTGCAAAAATATACAAAAAAATCCAGAATATTAGAAAATGCAGGAAAACAATAGTTTTTTCCGTTAGTAACAACAATAAATCAAAATCTCGGTCACCTTAAGTTATGAGTCATGTTTGTGTCGCGGTTCGCTGTCTTCTTTATAAATTCATATAATGCAACCATTATTGATGCTCATTATCAATTTATTAGTGTTAAGTATAAGAAAATAAAGATAAAATATCAATCATCATTTAATACTAACTCAATTTTAAAATAAGTTGTGAAATTCAACACCCTGAAGATGAAATATATAGTATATATCATACCGTAGTGATATTAGGTCCACTCCATAATATGTTATAAGATCTAAAGTACAGTGATTAGGCACCATAGATATCTCAGTGCGCGATCGTATGACTTATAAGCCATGTGGATTTTTAAAAAGGTCCAACGGGGCAACATGTTATTTAATCTCTCACCCAAAAGTCAGTGTTTATGGAGTCCAAAATTGTCTATACTTGGATTTTTTTCTTTTTTTTTGGATTCGAGTCCTTTGGATAATTAAGGTGGGGTCCAAAGTAATGTGGACGCCCTCCGTTATTAAATTTATAAATATTCTTTTATTTTTTCTTGTTCATGTTGTTACACATTACTTTTCCCTATTGACAAAAGATTTTCTTTATTAATTTCTCTATTGTGCTCTTTTTTTCTCATAAGCAAGAACTCTTGGGACAACCAAAGCCATTTTCGAAAATAATAAATTCTTTTATTAATATTTTGTCTAATAATGAAAATTTAAGAAAATATTAGATTTAATTGTGTTTCTAGTTTAATGTTAAAGGAAATGGAATGGACGGCTTGGAAAGGATTTGGATTTGTGCACTCACTAAAGTTTATCGTTGGTAGTTGCATTTGCCAGATTTCCTCCTCTCTGAGAGGAGGAAATCTGGAATTTGCAGCTATACCGCCTATGCATACAGTGGTAATATTAATTTTCCAGATTTCCTCCTCTCGGAGAGGAGGAAAACTGGAATTTGAAGCTATACCGCCTACGCATACAGCGGTAAGTTTAATTTTCCAGATTTCCTCGACTCTAAGTGAAGGAAAACCTGCAAACGGATTCTCATTATATGTTGCCTTTTTTTACATCTTGGTTGGGTCGCGGGTCCGAGTTTTGGACCACACAATGAGGGATGGGCAGGTATAATTAACGTTCAAACAATATTCTATCAAATCACTCAGTGAATCACTTGTTTGGTCAATTTACTCTACCGGTTAAGTAAAGTGAGTAATTAAATGCAAAGAGAGAACGGAGGTAAAGGTTTGAAAAAATAAAAAAGCGAGACAGTGGCCCTTTGAATTTTTATTTTAAGATGAGTATTTTCTTTTTTGTAAGGGTGATCGTGGACAGGGCCGGCCTGCATTGGTTCGGGAATGGGTTTTAGGTTATAATAGATGGGCCGTGCTTAAAACTTTTTTTTTTTTTAGACTCGATGGTTCAGATGTGGAATCCTTGCCAGTCCCAATCATACATATATAATTGTAAGAGCGGGAGTAGTAATGGGGGGACTCAAACCCATGACCTCTCATATAGGGTGATATGTATGGTTTAAAATCTCGGTCTCGGTCGCGGTATTGGCCGGGCCGAAAAACCGATATGATATCGGTATCGGTCGTGGATATCAGTCCGTCGCGGTCGTTGTGGTGTGAATTTTTTTTTAATCCAAAAGAATTTGCAAAAATATACAAAAAATCCAGAATATTAGAAAATGCAGGAAAACAATAGTTTTTTCCGTTAGTAACAACAATAAATCAAAATCTCGGTCACCTTAAGTTATGAGTCATGTCTGTGTCGCGGTTCGCTGTCTTCTTTATAAATTCATATAATGCAACCATTATTGATGCTCATTATCAATTTATTAGTGCTAAGTATAAGAAAATGAAGATAAAATATCAATCATCATTTAATACTAACTCAATTTTAAAATAAGTTGTGAAATTCAACACCCTGAAGATGAAATATATAGTATATATCATACCGTAGTGATATTAGGTCCACTCCATAATATGTTATAAGATCTAAAGTACAGTGATTAGGCACCATAGATATCTCAGTGCGCGATCGTATGACTTATAAGCCATGTGGATTTTTAAAAAGGTCCAACGGGGCAACATGTTATTTAATCTCTCACCCAAAAGTCAGTGTTTATGGAGTCCAAAATTGTCTATACTTGGATTTTTTTTCTTTTTTTTTGGATTCGAGTCCTTTGGATAATTAAGGTGGGGTCCAAAGTAATGTGGACGCCCTCCGTTATTAAATTTATAAATATTCTTTTATTTTTTCTTGTTCATGTTGTTACACATTACTTTTCCCTATTGACAAAAGATTTTCTTTATTAATTTCTCTATTGTGCTCTTTTTTTCTCATAAGCAAGAACTCTTGGGACAACCAAAGCCATTTTTGAAAATAATAAATTCTTTTATTAATATTTTGTCTAATAATGAAAATTTAAGAAAATATTAGATTTAATTGTGTTTCTAGTTTAATGTTAAAGGAAATGGAATGGACGGCTTGGAATGGATTTGGATTTGTGCACTCACTCAACTTTATCGTTGTGAGTTGCATTTGCCAGATTTCCTCCTCTCTGAGAGGAGGAAATCTGGAATTTGCAGCTATACCGCCTGTGCATACAGCGGTAATATTAATTTTCCAGATTTCCTCGGCTCTAAGCGAAGGAAAACCTGCAAACGGATTCTCATTATATGTTGCCTTTTTTTACATCTTGGTTGGGTCGCGGGTCCGAGTTTTGGACCACACAATGAGGGATGGGCAGGTATAATTAACGTTCAAACACAATTCTATCAAATCACTCAGTGAATCACTTGTTTGGTCAATTTACTCTACCGGTTAAGTAAAGTGAGTAATTAAATGCAAAGAGAGAACGGAGGTAAAGGTTTGAAAAAATAAAAAGGCGAGAGAGTGGCCCTTTGAATTTTTATTTTAAGATGAGTATTTTCTTTTTTGTAAGGGTGATCGTGGACAGGGCCGGCCTGCATTGGTTCGGGAATGGGTTTTAGGTTATAATAGATGGGCCGTGCTTAAAACTTTTTTTTTTTTTTAGACTCGATGGTTCAGATGTGGAATCCTTGCCAGTCCCAATCATACATATATAATTGTAAGAGCGGGAGTAGTAATGGGGGGACTCAAACCCATGACCTCTCATATAGGGTGATATGTATGGTTTAAAATCTCGGTCTCGGTCGCGGTATTGGCCGAGCCGAGAAACCGATATGATATCGATATCGGTCGTGGATATCAGTCCGTCGCGGTCGTTGTGGTGTGAATTTTTTTTTAATCCAAAAGAATTTGCAAAAATATACAAAAAAATCCAGAATATTAGAAAATACTGGAAAACAATAGTTTTTTCCATTAGTAACAACAATAAATCAAAATCTCGGTCACCTTAAGTTATGATTTATGTCTGTGTCGCGGTTCGCTGTCTTCCTTAGTATTTCATATAATGCAACTATTATTGATGCTCATTATCAATTTATTAGTGTAAAGTATAAGAAAATAAAGATAAAATATTGATCATCATTTAATACTAGCTCAATTTTAAAATAAGTTGTGAAATTCAAGACCCTGAAGATGATATATGTAGTATATATCATACGGCAGTGATATTAGGTCCACTCCCTAATATGTTATAAGATCTAAAGTACAATGATTAGGCAACTTAGATATTCTCAGTGCGCGATCGTATGACTTATAAGCCATGTGGATTTTAAAAAAGGTCCAACGGGGCAACCTGTTATTTAATCTCCACCCAAAAGTTAGTGTTTATGGAGTCCAAAATAGTCTATACTTGGATTTTTTTTTATTCGAGTCCTTTGGATAATTAAGGTGGGGTCCAAAGTAATGTGGGCACCCTATGTTATTAAATTTATAAATATTCTTTTATTTTTTCTTGCTCATGTTGTTACACATCACTTTTCCCTATTGACAAAAGATTTTCTTTATTAATTTCTCTATTGCTTGTTTTTTTTCTCATAAGCAAGAACTCTTGGGACAACCAAAGCCATTTTCGAAAATAATAAATTCTTTTATTAATTTTTTGTCTAATAATGAAAGTTTAAGAAAATATTAGATTTAAGTGTGTTTCTAATTTAATGCTAAAGGAAATGGAATGGACGGCTTGGAATGGATTCGGATTTGGGCACTCACGCAGCTTTATCGCTGTTAGTTGCATTTGCCAGATATCCTCCTCTCCGAGAGGACGAAAACTGGAATCTGCAGCTATACCGCCTTTGCATACAGCGGTAATATTAATTTTCCAGATTTCCTCCTCTCGGAGAGGGGGAAAAATGGAATTTTCAGCTATACCACCTATGCATACAGGGGTAAGCTTAATTTTCTAGATTTCCTCCACTCTAAGCAGAGGAAAACCTGCAAACGGATTCTCATTATATGTTGCCTTTTTTTACATCTTTGTTGGGTCACGGGTCCGGGTTTTGGACCACACCTTGAGGGATGGGTATATATAATTAACGTTTAAACGCAATTCTATCAAATCACACAGTAAATCACTTGTTTGGTCAATTTACTTTACCGGTGAAGTAAAGTGAGTGGTTAAATGCAAAGAGAAAACGGAAGTAAAGATTTGGGAAAATCAAAACGCGAGACAGTGGCCCTTTGAATTTTTATTTTAAGATGAGTTTTTTCTTTTTTGTAAGGGTGATCGTAGACAGGGCCGGCTTGCATTGGTTCGGGAATGGGTTTTAGGTTATAATAGATGGGCCGTGCTTAAAACTTTTTATTTTTTTTTAGACTCGATGGTTCAGATGTGGAATCCTTGCCCGTCCCAATCATACATATATAATTGTAAGAGCGGGAGTAGTAATGGGGGGACTCAAACCCATGACCTCTCATATAGGGTGATATTTATGATTTAAAATTTCGGCCTCGTTCGCGGTATTGGCCGGGCCGAAAAACCGATATGATATCGGTATCGGTCATGGATATTGGTCCATCGCGGTCGTCGCGGTGTGAATTTTTTTTAATCCAAAAGAATTCGCAAAAATATCCAAAAAAATCCAGAATATTAGAAAATTCTGGAAAATAATAGTTTTTTCCATTAGTAACAATAATAAATCAAAATCTCGGTCACCTTAAGTTATGAGTCATGTCTCTGTCGCGGTTCGCTGTCTTCTTTATTATTTCATATAATGCAACCATTATTGATGCTCATTATCAATTTATTAGTGTTAAGTATAAGAAAATAAAGATAACATATCAATCATCATTTAATACTAACTCAATCATCAAATAAGTTGTGAAATTCAAGACCCTGAAGATGATATATATATATCATACGGCAGGGATATTAGCTCCACTCCCTAATATGTTATAAGATCTAAAGTACAATGATTAGGCACCATAGATATCTCAGTGCGCGATCGTATGACTTATAAGCCATGTAGAAGGAAAAAAAGGTCCAACGAGGCAACATGTTATTTAATCTCTCACCCAAAAGTCAGTGTTTATGGAGTCCAAAATTGTCTATACTTGGATTTTTTTTTTTTTTTTTTTTGGATTCGAGTCCTTTGGATAATTAAGGTGGGGTCCAAAGTAATGTGGACGTCCTCCGTTATTAAATTTATAAATATTCTTTTATTTTTTCTTGTTCATGTTTTTGCACATTACTTTTCCCTATTGACAAAAGATTTTCTTTATTAATTTCTCTATTGTGCTCTTTTTTTCTCATAAGCAAGAACTCTTGGGACAACCAAAGCCATTTTCGAAAATAATAAATTCTTTTATTAATATTTTGTCTAATAATGAAAATTTAAGAAACAGATTAGATTTAATTGTGTTTCTAGTTTAATGTTAAAGGAAATGGAATGGACGGCTTGGAATGGATTCGGATTTGTGCACTCACTCAACTTTATTGCTGTTAGTTGCATTCGCCAGATTTCATCCTCTCCGAGAGGAGGAAATCTGGAATTTGAAGCTATACCGCCTATGTATACAGCGGTAATATTAATTTTCCAGATTTCCTCCTCTCAGAGAGGAGGAAAACTGGAATTTGAAGCTATACCGCCTACGCATACAGCGGTAAGTTTAATTTTCCAGATTTCCTCGACTCTAAGCGAAGGAAAACCTGCAAACGGATTCTCATTATATGTTGCCTTTTTTTACATCTTGGTTGAGTCACGGGTCCGGGTTTTGGACCACACAATGAGGGATGGGCAGGTATAATTAACGTTCAAACGCAATTCTATCAAATCACTCAGTAAATCACTTGTTTGGTCAATTTACTCTACCGGTTAAGTAAAATGAGTAATTAAATGCAAAGAGAGAACGGAAGTAAAGGTTTGAAAAAATAAAAAGGCGAGACAGTGGCCCTTTGAATTTTTATTTTAAGATGAGTTTTTTCTTTTTTGTAAGGGTGATCGTGGACAGGGCCGGCCTGCATTGGTTCGGGAATGGGTTTTAGGTTATAATAGATGGGCCGTGCTTAAAACTTTTTTTTTTTTTTTAGACTCGATGGTTCAGATGTGGAATCCTTGCCAGTCCCAATCATACATATATAATTGTAAGAGCGGGAGTAGTAATGGGGGGACTCAAACCCATGACCTCTCATATAGGGTGATATGTATGGTTTAAAATCTCGATCTCGGTCGCGGTATTGGCCGGGCCGAAAAACCGATATGATATCGGTATCGGTCGTGGATATCAGTCCGTCGCGGTCGTTGTGGTGTGAATTTTTTATTAATCCAAAAGAATTTGCAAAAATATACAAAAAATCCAGAATATTAGAAAATGCTGGAAAACAATAGTTTTTTCCATTAGTAACAACAATAAATCAAAATCTCGGTCACCTTAAGTTATGAGTCATGTCTGTGTCGCGGTTCGCTGTCTTCCTTAGTATTTCATATAATGCAACTATTATTGATGCTCATTATCAATTTATTAGTGTAAAGTATAAGAAAATAAAGATAAAATATTGATCATCATTTAATACTAACTCAATTTTAAAATAAGTTGTGAAATTCAAGACCCTGAAGATGATATATGTAGTATATATCATACGGTAGTGATATTAGGTCCACTCCCTAATATGTTATCAGATCTAAAGTACAATGATTAGCCAATCATCCTAATCCAAAGGGAATGTGTTGTGCTTGGCATGTCAATTTCTATTGCCTCTTTGAGACATTGGTCAGTCAAAATGGTCCAAAAATGCATGTGAATACAAATTGAATACTGTTAAGAGCAATGCAGAGAATGTGAGAACTGCTGCCACTTACCAGTTCGACAAGTGTCCCCTTCTCATGAACTCATTTTAGAATGCTCTCATGAACTCATTCTAGAAAGCAGTAGTAGAATCTCACATAGAGAAGTATACTAGTACCAAGATCAGGTTCCTTCTCTCAACGGAATGTTGCTAAAAACAAGAAACAAAAATAGAAACAGCTCTGGCAACGGAATACTATCTAATTGAAATAGGAATGGGGCCCACGTGAATTAGCCACCCAGCAGTCCGTTCCCTGTCCTTACATATGTTTTTGATGGGACCCTACATACATCTGATTAGGAAAGTTTCTAAAAACATTAAACTACCTTCTCTACTGAAACTCTTGCAACGGAAAACAACTAATAAACCTACCTAATTCTTTCAAGTTGAGCAATACTGAGTTATAAATAAAGCTGTTAGATTCCTATGTATTTCATACTTAAAAACTAACACCTGCAACTCTCTCTCTCTCTCTCTCTCTCTCTCTCTAAGTTACTTGGAATAAATTTTGGTTTTGGGTGAAGAAATAAGATGGGTGGTATGCAAAGATTGATGAAAAGAAGAAAGAAGTTGAATATTATTACTAGTAATATCTTGTCTCTTCCTCATGAAATGCTTGCATCAATTCTAGCTGCCGTTGCTTCTTCCTCCATCATCGACCTTGTTGATGCTAAATTAGTGTAAGTTATCTCTTTCTTCAACAATGGTTTTTTTTTTTTTACTGAGATTGTCTTTTATCATCTTGTAGTTTGTTATTCTTATTGATATCTTTACGTTGGATTTCATTACAGATGCAAGGAGTTTTCTGAAGCTGGTTCAGATTATCTTGTTTTGAAGAGAGTGACACTGGAAACTATACCTTCAACCAGTTGGACAGAACTTTCACCTCAAAAGTCATACTTCTTGAAGCAATGTGAAGAAGCTGAAAATCCGGATGCCATTTACAACCTAGGAATGGTAAGAAAAAATACACCTACATGCATGTATAATATATTCAACTCTATTCTTGATTACAATCAAATTGTTACTGTTCAGAATCCTGTTTATTAGTCTTTTGAAAGTTCAGAATAATGGAACCAATTAATAGTCCGAGGTCTGGGTCGATCAGATCTAAGGGAAGAACTATGTATTACACTAGTTATATTTTGAATCTTTGCTAGATCCGATTTGTCGAGGAACTCGTAACTTAATGAGCTCTGGGCCCAGAGGGATTAGTCCAGCCCAAAAGGTTGGGAACCCTCCCTTAGAAAAAAAAAAAGGGAACTTAGGACGACTCATGACAAGTCGAATCAAATTATGTCAATAAATATGGTTTAGCGAACTATCTTAATTGACAGATGCCTTTAATTGTCACATGATGTTGGAAGAAAAAATAGAAATTGACTTTTTGCTTGTTTTTTTTTTACAGTATAACTATTTTTCATATAGAGAATTTCAATTGGGTCGACAACTTTTGGAGAAATCTGCAGACTCAGGACATCCTCACTCTATTTACGCGCTTGGGATGATCCTTTTCAGTGAGAAAGAATCTCAGCTAGAAGCTATCAAACTCTTGAAAAAGATTGATAATGTGGAGACCACAAAGTGTCGCAGGCGATCCAAGAAAGTCTTAAACAGAATGTGGCTGAATCATTTTTTCCTCCGAGAAGAATCTAGTTGCATGAATTCATCATGTAGGAATGGTGGGAAGAGAGGACTCCCAACAAAAGAAGAATGGCCGAGAAAAGAAGAAGACCATTTCTGTAGTGAAGAATGCAAATGGAGTTTTGAGTTTTATTTGTTATGTAAAGAAGTATTCATGATTTACTGATTTTATTAAGAATGTTAGTTAAGCCTAATATAAGATTATCCGGTACACTCAACTTGTGGGCAATTTATATCTGTGATGAAACCGATTTCAGGGACGGACCCAAGTGTTAACATACAGGGTGTGGTCGCACCCATGAGATTCAAGAAATCCCATGATTTTATTATTTAATTTCTTCACTTGATCAATGCCCGCACCACCCAAACGAAAATCCCGGGTCCATGGTTGCCTATTTGATAAATGAAATGTGGACAATCAGCTCTGTCTCAATGGTCATCTATTGGTGCCCTCATATCTGGATTTCTGTTCCCTTTTTTAGTTCCCCTCTCTGTTTTATGGCCTATTTTAATGCAGACTGGATTCATGTTATAAACAGTGCCAAAAATTAAAAAAAATTGGTTAAGAAACAAAAGGAAACTTGATTATGGGGTCCACCTCTCCATGCTAGCCCCCCTCTAGAATTGGTGGATGGATACCACCTTGGCATGGCATCAGATAAATGGCCCCACAAGTCAAAAGGAGAAATTGACCCTTGATCCAAGGGCCCACAAGTTGGATGTTCTATTCATTTTGATGATCAAGCATGTGTTGTCAATTGTGGCTTTGTGCAGTTGTATTAAGGGACAAGGGTGATTCTAAACGCACCCCATTAAGTGCTGTACACACCCACATCCCTCTCATGTGAACAGTGAAAATCACTGTTCACATAAGAGGGATGTGGGTGGGCACAACAATATTGGAGGGTGCATTTAGAATCACCCAAGGGACAAATATTGCAAATCTTAAATAATAAAGAAAGTAGATGATGCATTAAGGGTCATTTGTTTGTTGAAATGAATTCCCCCGAGCTCTTAAGAAACAAAGGTGAAGATCCACGAATAGCTATCAAATAATCTCTCCTTTGTGGAAAATTAATAACTAACTATTAATTACTCAAGTAAATCAATTCCAAGTTAGGGTATCAGCTACATCTCCATCTTATATGTACTCCATCGCTCACCTCTACAAGTGTCTGTCACTTGAATATATTCAAACATAAATTCCTACTTCAGTTCCATGCAAACCAATGGCCTAAATGTTTGAGATCTGTTTGAAACTAATGACAAATCCACAAGTAATGTGGACACAACGATGCAGGTTGACACTCATATTTAGCAACAAAATGAAATCACACACAACAAAAAAAAAAAAAAATGAAATCACAATGATATGGCAATGTGCCTATATGTATTGTTGAATTGGCCTTTTCTTTTTAGAGAGTGAATTTCACTTTCAAGGGAAGAATTCAAAATGGGTTGTAGCTCTGTTCAAACATTTGCATGTAGATGCCTTGACAAATTGATCTCTTCCTAACCTTTCCTATCTGTTAACATCCTTTTCCAGCCAAGGGCAAATCAGATAAAGACAGAAACTTGGAGGATCTGGTTACTTTGAGTCTGGATCCTCCATCTGTGGTATGTATTACACAGAACTGTGTAACAATTTTCTGTAACTCCATTGTGGGGCCCACATAAAGATCATCTGGACGGCTCAATATGGCCCTCCAATCACATATCCTCAAGTTCCAGCACAAAACTAGAACAAGAGGATATATCTGTAGAGGGGGATGTTATTCATCTTGAACTATTATGACTTTCTGTACATGACACATGAGCCCCCAATGGAGATCGAGAATAGTATTACATGGCTGACTCAGTTACTTTTTGTGCAGTTTCACTAATGGTCAAGGGGGGTTTTTAGTAAAAATATAAAATACAGGGCCCCTTTTTAGACTGTGAAACTACAAGATCTTCTGTAAAAAATAAGAAAAATAAAAAAATAAAAAAACTTTATTTTATTCCATACTATCAGCTCTTTGTCTGATGCAAGGACAACTAACAGCCGGTCAAACAGTCCCTTATGCGATTCCCCTGAGTGGGCAAATCGCAATGCGCCGCATATGAAGTAATCCTCCTTATAGGACTAGAATAAAATAAAGTATCTCAACAGGGGTTTTTTCATAAAAAATGAAAAAAAAATTACCCTCTTCTGTAGATGTATGATGAATTGAAGTATGATGAGGTGAAGCATCATATAAAGAGAGAATAAAATATAAAGTGTTATGATGGTGTTTTATTTTTAGTTGTTTTGTATGAAATTTTTTTGACTTTTTATATGGAGAAGTGGATTTTTTTTTTGTCTTTCAATAGAGAAAGGAGGTTGCTTTTTTTACTTTTTTTAAAAAAATTGAATTTTTTTTTTGAAATTATATACTTTTAATATTAACCATTGTCATTTTTTATTTGGATTTACTTCACTTTAACTTAACTAGTTAATTGTCAAACACGTCATTTGATTCTCAATTTACTATTAAAATAAAAATAATGTAGAACATTATATAAATTAAGAAATAATAAAATATTAACAGATTATGATGATATTATGTCTTTAATGGATTGGTAGAATTTTTTTTTTTTTTTTTTACATAAAAGTGTGGGTTTTTTTTTTTTTTTTTTTTTTCCGTCTTGAAAAGATGATCTTTGTTGGAAGATGTGTACCGTGTTGATGTGACACATCTATCCAAATGGGCCCGAAGGAGGGACTAGGAAGAGGCATTTTGTCTTTCTAACCACCATCTCTTATAGATATACCTACCCACCCCACCATCAGCTCTCACAAAAATACTTCTTTCTTTTTCAACAGCCCACATCTCCTACCCAAATGGCCAAACCCATTTCATTTCATCATGGTTTACCCCATACAGAAATGTAGTTTATCAATAGAAAATGCAAACAATGCCAAATACACCCTCTTGGCCTCACAGATTTGTACATGTTATATATTCACGGTGCTTCGCTTTCTATGGGCCACTTAAATTTGCAATTGTAATGGAAAGAATGTGTGGGTACCTTGTCATATATAATGTTGCAGACAGATTTAGTCTCATTGGTTGCAACTGATTTCTCCACATCAATTGATCAAAGGCTGCTGTGAATACTTTGTCTTCCCACTCGGGAATCATATCACTGGCACAGGCGCCACAGAGGATTCGGACCCATGTTTTCTGAAAACGTTGAAAGTTTCAACTGAAAAAAACTAATAAACCAACTGCTTTCTTCTTTTCAGTTGAAGTACACTGACTTGAGTTATAAATAAAGCTATCTGATCCCTATTTGTCACAATTTATAACACCTCTCTCTCTCTCTCTCTCTCTCTCTCTCTCTCTCTCTCTCTCTCTTGTTTTTCAGGTTACTTAGAATTATTCTTGCTTTTGGCTCTTGGGTGATGGAAAAAGATCTGGGTACTGGTATGCAGAAAATGATGAAAAGAAGAAAGAAGTTGAATACTATTACTAGTAATATCACGTCTCTTCCTCATGAAATGCTTGCATCAATCCTAGCTTCTGTTGCTTCTTCCTCCATCATTGATCTCATTGATGCTAAATTAGTGTAAGTTCTTTCTTTCCTGATCTTTCTTCAACAAGTAGTTTTTTTTTTCTGTTGAGATCTTCTTAATTCATTATCTTTAGACTGTGGTATGCTGTTTTACTGATATGTTACTTTGGGTTCTATTACAGATGCAAGCAATTTTCAGAAGCAGCTTTGGATTATCTTGTCTTCAAGAGAGTGACACTAGAAACTATACCTTCGACCAGTTGGACTGAAAGATCGCCTCAGAAGTCATACTTTTTGAAGCAATGCGAAGAAGCTAAAAATCCGGATGCTATTTACAATCTAGGAATGGTAACAAGAAAAATTAGTACACCTACATGCATCATGTATAGAATATTCAAATCTTTATCTTGATTTGAATAGAATCATATTTTTAGTGTCCCAGGGGTAGGACCCACCTTTTTAAATCCCAGTGTTCAAGTGAATCTGCAGTGGGCCTAGTTTTGCTCCCATCGTGGCCCACCATCGGAGAGTGGGCCCAAGTTCAATTCAAATGAAATTCTAGCCACAGAGACAGCAAAGACTTATGATAGGTTTGGGTTTTGATCAGAGGGTGGGACCCGCTATTGAGCTTGAACTCTATTGCAAATATGATAGGAAAAGAATAGATAGGTTTGGATGATCTGACCCATACATGAGCATGGATTGCACTTGGATCCAGTAAAATGTGATTAACCCAATTATGTCTGGCTCATCAGGCTGATAGGGTTCATAAAAATCAGCATTCAGAGGGCTGTAAAAGAACTGAGCCGAGACATGATTGGCCAAGCTTAACCACAAGCTAGCTCAACTGCATGACCCAAACGAAGAGACTGAGATTTAACCTAGCTCGAGGAACCAAGCTCAAGCTCAGCTTGTGTTGAGCTTGAACTCTATAACAAATATGCATTAGCATGCAAGCCGAGCCAAACCGAGCTGAACCCATCTAGCTTCACTCGTTGACAGCCGTAAGCATGCAGTTTTTGCAGGTCAGCCCTAAACTGACCCGTTTATAGTCAATATGGCCAATAAGCATAGTTTAAAAACTGGAGACCCATCACCTATCCCAACTTGAAATTAGGTTACCGAGCTGACTAACTGAGTGGGCTCCTGCAGAGTACTGGGTCAAACATATTGGACCCTTTTGACCCGGTTGCACACTGGTCCGAGTCCACTTGGACAATTCAGGATTAGTCAAATAAAATTATAGTAATATGTTTGACTTGAGTATGAGATTTCTTCAATTGTTACATGAAGTTCATGAAAAGATAGAAAGCTTTTTTTTTTTTTTTTTTTTTGGTTTTGCAGTATCATTATTTCTCATACAGGGACTTCGAACTAGGTTACAATCTTTTGAAGAATTCAGCAGATTCAGGTCATCTCCCTTCCATTTATGTGCTTGGGATGATACTTGTTAGTGAGAAAAAGTCTCAGCATGAGGTCACACAGCTATTAGACAAAATCAATAACTTAGAGATTAGGAAGTGTAGAAGGAGAATCGTGCAAATTCTAAATAAAATGTGGATACATCAAACTTTGCAGCAAGAAGAATCCAGGTGTGTAAGTTTCTCATGTAGGAACGGTGGAAAGAGAGGACTGCCAACTAAAGAAGAATGGTCCAGGAGAGAAGAAGACCAATTTTGTAGTCAACTATGCCAATGGAGTTTTGAATACTATTTATTATGTAAAGAAGCATTCAATTGTCATTAGGTTTTTTTTTTTTTTTTTTTTTTTGTACAAATACAAACATAAAAATGTCATGAGAGAGAAGGCATAATTTAGCCCCACCTCACATCATTCTAGCCCCACTCTAGAATTGGTAGACGGGCCCCACATGGAAATAATCTGACAATGATATGCTTCAGATAAGGCCTCATAGTTTAATGGTTATAAATGCATCTACTTAAAAATTCATTACAAATATCAGATGATTGTGCGCATGATGATCCCATCCACTAACCCTTGGAGACCTTCCAATTCACTCCACTCCCCTAATTGACACAAAATGAGCTGGGCCGTACACACAACATCCTCAGGTTGCAGGGTGGATTTAGCAAGGAAACAAACTTTAGTTTGGAATAGTTCATGAAGTTGGTAATGAATAAAGTACTGTACATAGTCTGTATCAGATAACCTACATAGTCCATGTACTCGGCTGCCCACAACTTTTGAATCACCCAATCCTTGATTATCTTTCCAACTTATACTCTATGATGCATAGATATGGCATGGATACAGCAAGGACACGACGTAGACACAGAAGGGACACGAATTTTACATAAAAAAAGTGAAATATCGGATACGATACAACACGACACGTTGCTCATTTTGAAGTACCCATGCATCATAGCTTGTACTCTTTTGCAAAGATCTCAGTGGCAACTCCACTAGGAAGATCTAGATAGAATTGATTGTAACAAGTTACAATAATTTTCTGTTTCTGGTAGAGTAGAGCTCCTTTGTTGAGCTTAATAACTGTGACATACCAGGAGATCATTCCTCGTACCCTCACTTTGCCCGGGCCCCATTACCAAACATTAGACTGCCCTCCTTATAAGAGTGGTGGTTTTTAAAAAGAAATCACAAACTTTCAATCACAACAATAATGATTTCTCTGTAGTAGTAATACATCATAAATCTAGGGACGTAATCTCTAATCTATATAACTTTGTTTACTTACCACAGGCGTTTACAACCAGAGTTGCAAACCACTGTTTCATTAATCAAATGATACTTGTAGAAAAAATGTGAAATGGACAGCCATAAAACTAAAGTCCCCATGTAAATCTCCTAAGGAAATGAGATTTTTCGTTCCTTCATTCCAAAAAGAAAATTACTTCCGGTTGTTTCTATTGGAAGAGATGGCGTTGTGGGCAAAGTTTGTTAAACCCTGCCTCAGAGCTCCAAGAGTTACCCCATCACCCACCAAAATGCTAGTCACACCCATGTTCGACACCTGCAGAGATTTGAGCACATTAGAAGAATGTCACGATCTTGAAAACAATGCATGCATTATAACTCAGCTATCAACTTAGAAACCATAATCGGGGAAAAGAAAAGGAAGTGGAATACAAATGATAAAATTGTCATACCGGTTCAATGTTCCTATCCTCATCATCAAAAAAGAGCATGGACTTGAAAGGCACCCCTGTCCTCCTATGTATCCGCTGGAAATGCTCTGTCTTGTGCGTCCAACTGGAGAAGATCTCCTATAGCAACAAGAAAAGAAAAAAATGTCATAACGAATTGATTTAATAAAGACAACAATCATAATTATTCGAAAAAACTATGCAGAGGTCTTTCAGAGTGGAACCTTCTATTAGATATTCTGATCACAGTTATCAGAATTATATAAACCTTTATGTGAGAAAAAAAAAGAGTCTGTTGCACTTTTTCTCCTCTGAACACAAAAAAATGCCTGATGAAAGCTTTTAGAGTTTCTTGTTCATGCAGAACACTTTCTCACAGCTATAGAGGTTTATGTTTTCTGAACAGGAGGTTTAAAAGAGCTTTTTTCACAATTTCCTTGAAGGAAGGGCCTTTTCTATACAAACATACCCTTACTAATATAAAAGGTCCTTAATTCCTCTAATAGTAGCCTGTTGATTAGCGTTTGCTATACCCCTCTCCCCTGTAGGGAATGGCAATCCAAGGAAATCAAGGAAAGACAACATGACAAGAAGATGAAAATTGCCAAACCATACCATGAAGTTTAATTATTGGAATTTTTTTCCACAAAAATTTCTCCACAACTGCGGAGCAAAAACATCTCAGTTTGGAACATTTTCATGTAGTTTTCCAACCAAAAAGCATCGCCAGAGGAATATAAAATTATTCCCACTCATAGGCTGTAGAGCACTGTGCCAGGCCAACTGAAGCTTGTCCGAGTTCATGCAGAACATTCCAGGCCATGGGCCTCAAAAATCTAAGATGGGCCTGGTCATTGGCCAAATATTAGGTCTATTGTTGTCCAATATGTCAAGAAAGGAGACCAATTGAGCACGTATACTACATATGCAGGCTAGGCCAGGCATTGCTAATTAAGACATTAAGCCAAATATAAGGTGCAGTCTACAGGCCAAAAACACAGCTTACATCCATCTCACTGTGGGCTGAGCTCAGTTTAGGTCTGTGCTCAATTGCCCATAAGCAGCCATAAATGTCAGGGAGACCATATAAATCACTTCAGACATTTAAAAGTTTAAACACATTTAGCAATATATTCAACAGTGGGGTCAATCATTCTTATACCACTTTTGGGTGGTTATGACAGCTTTATTTCAATCATTATTTTGTATACATTTGTTATAAGACTGGTATTTAATAATTTTAATCTTGACATAGGCTGGCGTGGTGGCACCCCATTTTGAACTGTACGGAGGAGTAACGTGTTTTTACAGAGTGTTGCATGCATCAAAAAACAGAAGACAAGCAAACAGTGCCAACTGCCAAATATCTGCCCTTTATTTGGATAAAATGAAAAATGAATAGGACATGAAAAAAAAAGTTCTTGTGGCGCTCACCTGTGCCACAAACATGGATTGGACCTCCAATTTGTTCAGAAATGTTTTTGCTATATCAGGAGTCGGTGATCGAGAAGCAATAGCCATATCAATTCCTTTATCCTTCAGTGCGTACATTATGCCTTTAGAATGAGGATATAAGTGAGGCATTTCTCTTTTGGAGCGGCATTCACTACCAGAAAACCAAGTAAAAAAATTAATTATCAAACATGAAGTTTACCGTTCACTAACAGACATACTAAAGTGAAACTTTCAGTATCATACATGTAGTTTAGCAATCAATGTTAAGACAAAGTCAGGTTAAAATTTAGTATCATAATTCATACATGAATTTTACTTTTTATTTTCCAGTAGAAGCATTTCAAGATATGAGATCAGTCAGTTAATGACATGTATAAGACTAAAAAGGATCAAATGTAAAGTTTACCGGACACTACCCAAGATAATTGCTATATAAACATGAGCTGTTTCGGTTATTAAATGTGTACGTCTATGAATGGATACCATCTGCTTAACAGGTGAAAAGTCTGTTCAGACAAGTTACACCTCACCCCTATGACCCTTCACGTAAATTACACAAACAAAGAAACCAAGTGGAAAGAGTAATTATCCAGTGTGGACAACCGACCCATATTTTCTAGGTTTGTAAACGGGTCGATTCCGGTCCGGGTCGAACCGTTAAGTAGAATGTGGATCCGTATCCAGAACTGGTTTCTTGGGAGCGGAACCAAAACCATATATGGGACGGGTCTGGATCCGGGTCCGAGTCTAGGTAGAGAATTATATGTTAAAAAAACATGGTTTTTAGGATAAATTTTCGAAAATTGAGGTAATATGTCTGGTCTCGGGTCCGAACCAAGGTGGAACCGGACCCAGACCCATTTACTTATCAAGGCCTAAATAAGGACCCAGACCCAATTTTTAACGGGTTGGAACCTCCGGGTAATCAGAGAATCGGGGACCCATTTACATCCCTAATATTTTCCCATGCTAGTCACCTCACTAGACCTGTTTGGGGACCACAGTTCTGAATCTCAAACTGCATGCAGAGCACATAATGTATATACAATCGCCCAAATCTCAATCAAATTTGTTGAAACATTTTGTGCAGTGGCACAGTGCCTACACAACTGAGAAATTTTAGTAATATTAGTATGGACCAAGCAAAGGTGGGGACCCTATATAATCTGCTTTGATTAGCAGGATCATCTCTCATAATAATTAAAAAAAAAAAAAAAGAATGACACTAAAACAGATCAACTGGAAGGGGAAAACCAAGAAAGAAAGCCAAATTTCGTTATACCAATTCCCAGATTAAGCTATAGAACAGCTCTGACTCCCTCAACAAGTACCATCTATACTCTATATCAGTCACTTAAAATTGTTCAAAATAGGTTCTCTTCGTGTATGCTTTTGTGTGAATGAAAGAAGTGAGACAGGGACTCCATTGTTGCAATGAGGGAAGGAAGTCAGAGCTGGAATGAGGTGAAGTGATAGTGCTAATACAAGGAATTATCAATCTCGTACAACACATGCCAAAAGGGTACTCTCTCTTTCCCATGTATGTTCTGCATTAGTCAACCTGGTGCGTGCTTTTGTGTGAAGGAAAGGAGTGAGAGAGGGACTGCATTGTGGAAATGAGGGAAGGAAGTCAGAGCTGGAGTGAGGTGTAGTGATAGTGCTATACAAGGAATTATCAATCTTGACCAACATGTGCTAAAAGGGCACTCTCTCTTACCCATGTATGTTCAGCATTAGTTCACCTGCCTTCAAGCTTTATCAATATTTTCGAGCAAGAAGTCAAATATAATTTACCGTAAGCATTTCTTTATCCCATCTACTTAGCATTGCCCTTGTCATTAGTAACTTGTGAGTCCCACTTTTCTACTTGGCACAATTGAAAGTTATACTCTCTATCACTCCACAATCCAACAAGTCTTTTCTCACAACTATCTATAATGTCTTCATCAGTATCCCCCTTCTCCTAGTTTCTATTCTTTGTGGCCTTTCAAAGTTATACTCTCTATCACTCCACAATCCAACAAGTCTTTTCTCACAACTATCTATAATGTCTTCATCAGTATCCCCCTTCTCCTAGTTTCTATTCTTTGTGGCCTTTCAGTATGTTGGACAGGGGATTATTTCCAACCTACATACACGTGCAAACCATCTCAAGTGACTTCTTGGATGATGTCAATTATAAGAGCTAATTAAAAGTTCCCCCAAGTGTACTCGCTGCTAATTCTATCCTTGATGGCAGCTGCAGCAGGTTGGGTTTGGTACGAGTAGGACCAAACTTGAACTCCCCCCAACTCACACCTACCCTTGCAACCCGACCTATGACGGATTTATAATTTGCAATACCAAACCTACCTTGTGACGGGTACGGATCAGGTCAAGTTTGATACTAAAATATGTTTAGATTAAAATACTATAACATTCCCAGTTATAATATTATAATTAAATTATACACTTTCCATTGTATGTAGGAGGATTTGAACCTACAATCTTCAACTCTTTCATATGTCCTCCACCCACTGGACTAGAAATCATTTGTGCATTAGTGTCCATCAGAACATATCTGAAGTATTATTTTTACATGCAGACAGGGCAGCTAAAACCCAAAAACACCCCAAACCCAACTCATTGTCATAGTCTATAAATTCATACTCACCTCAAATCTGAAAAGGCCACTACCAAACCGCCCCTAATAGGATCATGTCGGGGGCAGGCCACCCATTTATCCCGATTCATTGCCATCCCTACTTTCTTGTAAATCCACACATCGTAGATATGCACCTCTGCCGCATGTCCTCTTGCTTATTCTCATTTCTTCACAGTCCAAGTTAGCTCAATATGCCAATGCAGGTCTAACTGCTGTTTTGTAAACAATGCCACCTCTGCCACGTGTCCTCTTGCTTCTTCTCATTTCTTCACAGTCCAACTTAGCTCCATGGACAATGCAGGTCTAGCTGCCATTTTGCAAACAATGCCCCTTCAATCTAAGTCACACTCAACGGTCATATAAAACTCCACTTGGTTGTCTCCACTTTGCCCAACCTATGTTGATAGCATTAGCTGTTGCTAATTGAAATCTCCTGTTATATTCAATAACCAACCCTAGATATCTAAAATTATTGCAGTGTGGTGCTATGCCATTTTCTATCTTAACCGGCACATCTTCACCGCTCTCATCCGCTACACTAGCACTCTATGTATTTTGTCTTTATTCTGCAAATTTTCAACTCATTTCTCTTGAAAGCTTATCTCCACAATTTTTGTTTCAAATGATGAAGCTTGTCTCCACAATTTTATCTTACTGGGTTAAGTATCAAGAACCCCAAAATATCAGCCCCATATACAGCCCCATTTCTCAACAGAGATATCAGCCACCACATATTCTAAAAAGTGGTCAACATACCAAACAGATTAAGAGTGCCCAAAAAAGAAATAAAAAGAATTGGAACAAGATCATTGTTCACAGGCATTTGGATCAGGAAAAAATACGGCCCCACTGACCCTCTAAAACTGGCCTTGAGAAGGTTTAGTTGTCAATCGGGATCACATACTTGATCGGTTGCAAAAAAAATGATAGGGAAGGTCCGGAAGGATACGGGTCCCAATATCTAATTTCAAACAACTGATATCAAAATCTAGGAAACTTCAATAGGATAGTGGTGAAGTCTTCCTCTAGCTTAAAACTCACTGCATGAAAGCCATAATAATGTCTTCCTCTGTCTCTTCCCAAAACTTTTAAAAGAACACTATGGAGAATTCGTCAGCGCCAGGAGCTCTCTCTTTTCCTAATTCAAAGATAGCAACCTTGACCTCCTCTACACCAAATTCATGCTCCAGCCAATCTGCAATAAGCTTCCCTATACAATCGACTTCTAGATTGACTAACTTCAGTCTCTCCTAGTACTCCCTCATATAACGGTCTTTGTAGAAATGCAAAATGCATTCTATTACCCCATCTCTATCTCAGCTTGTTGTAGAAGAACAACCGGCAGAGTTTCTTCCAAAAAGGAATCAATCAAGGTCGTGCAACTAAATCAAGACTTCTCCAATGTTGATGATATGAGATGTTACAACTGTGACATGGGCAACCGTGGCTTTGTAGCCACAAGAAAGGTATCTGTTTCTTGCAATCTGGTGCGGAGAAAATAATTTTTTTGAGATTCTGCAGAAAAATGTCCCCCTCCGCTTTCTTTTTGGGAGTGGGGGCTTTGGGTTTGCCAAAAAAGCTAAAATCCATGGAATGAACTTTCCGCAATGTCATACAAATGTGTCCTGAGCTGATATATTGTGAAACCTCGTTGAAAAATGCACTAACTTCAATGACTAGGGCCTACTTCTAATAAATTTTATTGGGTCAAATGCTTAAAGTTTCCACCTTTTGCAAAATTAGGGCATTTTTTGAAGTGCTGTTTTCCTTCACCAAGTGCTGAAACAGAGAAAAAACACACAATAGGAACGAACTTCCATAGCCAATTTAGTGCAACAAGGAAAACAGAATTTTCACCATTTAGGGAATCACTACCGAATTTCTTCCATTCAATTCCCCAAAGCATCTATCCATTGCAATGTTAGGGTCTTTTCTGACAAAATCTAACTATTTCACTGGATTTCTCGTTTCTCCTCCTTTGTAAACGAGAATGAGTAAAATTGGTTACAGCTGGTCGAAAACTTGCCCTAATTTCACAAGAATCGATGCTTTCCACGTTCGATTTCGAAGACAAAACAACATAGATTTTAACGAAGACAGCTTTTAAACCTAAATTTAGATGGGAAAGAGAGGATCGTACCAATAGAAAGGCCAGACAGTGTAGTCGAGATCGAAGACGACTAAGCGAGGGAGGATTTCAAAGAGTCCCAGTATCTGAAGTGCTTCTTCTTTCACCCGCTCGTCTCCCATCTCTCTCTCTCTCTCTCTCTCTCTCTCTCCGTTTCCAAATTCCAATGCGATTGGAGGCTTGGTGGTCATTTCCTTTTATGAGCATGGTCAGCCTATCATTAGGAGACACGTGTGGCTTGCTAGTGAACACTCATGTTTTTTATTCTGTAATACTAGGGTTAAGATGATTGGGTGGGGACCATTTTTTATACATTGATAGACAACCAAATCTTTGCCGTTGAAAAGCACCTGCACAGTTGTTTTTTACTTTTTAATCAGTTCGAAGATTTTTCGGGGTTTCTCGTTCCATTAGAATATTTTTTCTTATCGTTTTTGCTTTTTATCTTTGGATTTTTGTTCTTCCACGTTTAAGTCGTTCCATATCATACTTTTGTAGAGGTCTTGTAATCTTATAGTATATGTACATGTGTTTTAGATTCGTTGAATTTAGGCTTATTCTTTGGGGTGGGATTTGATTTACTCTGTATTGAAGTGGGGGGCTTTCACCTATTGAAATGTAATTAGTTATGGTTTAATTTTCATTGGATTGAGGTTTTTGAATATTATTTTCGTCTATTTTAAGATTTCGAATTCAACAAAAAGAGGGTACCTAAGGGCCTTCTCGCAGGATAACTAATCCGGTTTAGTTATCAATTGAGGGCTTTCATTTTTCTTAAAAATATCTGGGCAGTCGAACTTGGACAAAACTTAGATTGGAGCATCACTCTTAGTTTTCACTCGTGTGTGTGTGTATATATATATGTGAATTTATATGAGGTGTGAGTACGTTTAAGCATCATAAGGGTGCTTTAGCTTCAAAAATATTTCAAAGATACTAACTAGCACAACAGTTGCATTATAAATTAAAAAAACTTATATTAATAAGGTTATGGAGAGTACCTCTTTCCATCCATCAAATAAGTTGCATAAATGAAAATAAAAAAAAAACTGGACAGAAAGGAAGTAGAAGAGATGGGATAGAGCAAGAGATTTAAAAATAAAAGGAGTAGAGTTAGAGTAAAGAGTAGTGGGTGGTTTGATGAGATAAGAATATGAGTCGGTAATAATATAGAGAGAAGGTGAAAAATTTTAAAAAAGAGGGTTAAATGTTGGTCAGAATAATAACTGACGGTCAAAATTAGATCCAAAACCTTCCAGCCTAATATATTATAATGCGATTTTTTCCAATTAAGATTGATTAAAGAAATGGATTTATCATTATTTTGGTAAAAATCTATTAATTCAATTCATGTCATTTTATTAATTAATATTTACTTTAGATATTAACTTAAATTTATCTAGAGCAAGGTTCTCATAAGCTCAAACCTAGGAGAAAATTTCGCAAGCTCATGCTTGTGTGACCTACCTTTGGTCTATCCAAATGAACCAAACACATGACTCCCCTAAATTATACATGTCCATCAACTTTCGGTCAAATCTGAATTTACTAGACTATTAGATCGACTATGTATCAATTTGAATGGACTATTGACCATTAAACTTTTGGGCCAATATGGAGATGATAGAAATTACGGTTAGGGTTGATTTTTTGTAGAGAGGAGAAACCCAGGGAGTCCTTAAAATCCCACCCATTTCATCCCCATGTGGATCTCCAAGTGGTTTCACTATACATTTGAGCTTATCTTATCCTAAACTTAAGCCAGTGAGAGGCGGAATCATTTACCTCTCATGTAATCAACGTGAATATTTACCGTGCTTTAATGCTGGGGTATGTACTTTTACTGGCTTATTTCCCCGACATCCGAGCATCGGATATACTAAGATCCAGAGTCAAGTGGCCCCAAAACCAGACAACATACACGATTGGATCCATCCACAAATACCCAACACGTAACACGTGTCCTCTATTGGAAAATTCGCTGGAGGGTCCGGATTCCTGCCTTCCGCCATTCCATATATATTCTTTTCGCCTCATCTTTAGGAAACGCCGTCGACGTCTTGCTATTTCCGTGCTGTTCTCCATCTCCCTGCGATTCGTACGGCCTCATCAATTTCGTCGCAATAGAAGAAGAAGAAGAAGCTTCGACGATCGAAGATTGTTTTCAATCCTGAAGGAACCGTTCGTTTCCATCAATCCACGGTGGAAGCTCCTTCGATTTTTTCTTGAATCTGATTGGGGATGCTCATCGATTTCTAGGGTTTCTGTTCAGACGGTGCGTTTCATTGCTCTTATCATTCTCCAACGATTTATCGGATACATACGCTTCAAATCATGAGGGATTTCATATTGATTTGTAGGAATTCGTAGTGTTTTTGTTGCCGCGCTTGTTAGCTTTATACATTTGAAAGATCTAAGCTTTTTTGTTCTCTTTCTGTGGATCCTTTCGATGATCAGAGCTGTCCATTGGATGAATTGTAGCTGTTGATTGTCAATTGATGGTTAGGATTCATTTCCCCTTTTTTTTACTATAATATTTGGAATTCCTGTGATTTGTGACTAGGGTTAGTGCCTTGATCCAGTAACTTGATGAAATGCAATTGGGAGCAGTTGTCATGGAGAACTCTAGAAATTTATCTTGCTTTGACAATATCTGTGCTGATTTGAACTCTATTTCCTTCAATCTTTGTTCTGATTGTTTCTGCATATTTAACCAAAAAAGAATCTTTTTGTATGTAGAATACTATAACCATCATTGATATTTTCAGATTGTAATGTCAGAAATACCATTCAACAAAAGTACAGTCATAAATTGGTGTTTTCATTAAGGAAATTTCTAGCATGTCATGCTTTTTGGCTGATCTTACATCTTGCTTTGACAGGTTATGGTAATTGGAGCATCCAGCTATGTGTTAGTACTTATTTCCTTGCTTTAAGTCCCTTGAGGTTTTGGTATATTGAAGTTGTTCAGTGTAATGATTTTGTGTTACTAGCTGTATCTCCTGATTTTATATTACAATGGCTATATCTGGCTCTTTGCAATTTTCCCATGAGTTTGGAATTTGCAAGCTGCATGGAGTGTGTGGACACTTTACCCAATATAAGGTACACAATTTTTTTTTCTCTTTTTGAATTTATATGAATTACACATATATAATTTTTCTATTTTTTTTTGTATATCTTTTATAAATTTTGACTGCGTCTCTTATTTTTCAGAGTACCTCTGGCAATCACCGGCTGCATTTATCAAGGCTTCCTCCTTCCTCACATGCACTGGTATGGAGCTCTCTGACTTCTAGTATATTGTTGATGGTTCTGATATTTTTTTCTGAAGCATGTTGGGAATGATATTTTTCACATGATTCATGTTACTTGGCTACTGATGCTTGCTATTCTAGTTGTGTTTTTTTTTTTTTTTTTTTTTTTTTTTAAATTTCAATGGGTAATGAATCTCAATGGTGAAGTTTGTTTGTCTTGATTCTTCCTCAGTGACCCCTGTATTGCGGATATATGGTGTTCTTTTGTATGTATTCGTGCCAATGGATAGGGTGTCAAGAGGGTTTGTGTTCATTAGATTCAAAAGAGAATTGCAGGATCTATGAATCGGGTGTAGCATTTGAAATATGGGCCACCCTCTGGGGTTGGAATGAAAATCAATATTAACACATGTCCTGTTTCTTCCATTTTATTTTTTAAATCAGCCTGGTGACCAAAGGGTGTTTGGGACTTGGGTGGATATGGAGGGAGTATAAGGGTGGTAAAGGTTTCAAAATCTGAATTTTATCCCTAAAGTGTTTTTATTTTTTATTTTTTTGTTTTGTTTTTGTTGTTGTTGTGGTTGTCGTCATTGTTGTTGAAAACTTTTGTTCCAGTTGTGTTGACCATTGACGTTTCTGAATGAGAGATCTGGGAGTGGATGATACTTAGATGAGGGTTTGTTTTTCTAGTGCTATTTGTAAGATTAAAGTTGCTGGAACGGTGGTTTAAGCCAGAGTTTTAAGAAGAGGGGCATTCAGAAGTCTCAAATGGCAGAAATAATTTTGTACAAGGTCTAATTCATAGCGTTCATGCTTGGAGGGAGATGGTGGGGGTCTGTACTGAAGCCTGTTTGGGTTCAATTGTTGGGATCCCACATTCCCATTCCCTGCTTGGACTACTAGAATAAAACACAAGCTTTTGGATATGAAATTGTGACTTAGGAGGGTATTCTCCTTGTGAGCTTGTGCCTTTCTAATACTGCAGTCTCTGAGAGATTTGCAAAATGCAATCCGGAAAACCCCAATGAAGGCTTTCAATCACTGAACATGCAGACCCAGCAGTTTTTTGTTCCTGATGAACATAATGGGCAAGTGGTGAATGGAATGAGTGTACTGATGAAGTTGTAGTTTTGAAGCTCTACAATTACTGTGTCAACATAAAAAAGAGCCAGTGTTTACATTTTGAATTGGTATGAGATTAACATGGTTTTATATGCAATTTGGGTTGGGTATGGTATCGATATGGTCTCATAGAAGTATCGATAATCAATGAACAAAATGGTATGATTGCTTATCATAAACTTGATTACTAACTAGCGAATGTTAAGTGATTGTACGCATGAACTTCAGTGTGTACATGCCTTTTCTTACTCTGGACCTTTTTGTCAGGTTGCGTTGGAAAAATAAAATGTTTCTAATTTGTATTTGTGGTTAACTCTTCATAAGCTCAAAGAAACCCTCTTTTCTTGTTACATTTGCAGAGACAGGGTGCTTGGAGTCTCCGTCTATCAGACACTATACACAGGCCAATTCGTCCTCTTCCTTCCAGACTCAGTGTTTTCACTTGTAGATCATTTTTCATACCTGGTCAACCAAATGAGACTCCCATTCTGAAAGTTACTGCCTCGGCTTTGGAAAGGTTCTCTTTCAACATTCTAAACTTAATTGAATTAACATTTTGGGGGATTTACCAAAACCTGCATGCATTGAAAATGCTCAAATTTCAAACACATTTGCAATATTATTCTAAGTTAAATCGTATTTGCTCAAATACATCCCTTTATGATGTTTGTTATATCTCTTATTTCTTACGACCATTTTGTCCCTCAATTTTTAAAGCGTTGCTGAAGTTAAAAAAAAAAAAAAAACTGTTCATATTCCTCTTTATTAAAAGTGACGCCTTCCTGAAAGATTTTTGTTTTTTTGAATGATAAAAGAGAAAAAATTCCATCCTTTTATATTTGTACATTTACACTTAGTTTTGAATTTGTTGAACATCTGGATAAAAAGGTCTGTTACAGACGCCTAATCTCCTTTTACCAACTTGAGCGATTGTAAAAGTTTATTAAAAACCTTGACATTGTAGGAATACAGTATATCAGACTGTTCATTTTTCTTGATTCCCATATATGGTTACTATTTTGTATGAGGCGGAAAAGAGTCCTCAATCTGATTATAAACATCTGTTAATCAAATGTGGAGCTTTGGCCTACCTTGGTAAACAAGGGCGTGCGTGTTGTGCGAATACTTTGGGGTTTTCAAATCCAGACTGTGATTATACAAATTGGCTCAGTCAAGGGAAAGATAAAAGAAGTATGGAGAAGAGGAATGCATATTGTGGGAGACTCCTTTATGTATATTGACTTCTATATGCATTCGAGGCCATTTTACAACTCATGAATACAATGTAATTTGATGTGATTGCAGTCACATGTCTAGAATCCTAAGGGATAAATTCAATTATTACGTTGTACCTCCATAGTCCATATTATACCCCAATAGGTGATCCTTTGAATAATATAGTGATCTGTAGTGCTTGGAACAGATAGGGGTGCAACTTTGGCTGGTCCCGAGCCACATAGCCTAACCTGGATTAAATATCAATTCAAGTTGGGTATTTTTGGGCTTGGGCTCATGCTCAGGCCTGCGATTTGGAGCTAAAGTGAAATTAGTGTTGGGTATAGACTTGGACCTAGCCCACTTTCACAAATTACTAGCCCACTGTGTTAGTTACAACAATGTTGTTAGAAATGGAGTACTTTTGGATAAGGATCAAAATAGTGGTTGTGGTGGGCGTAGCGGCCAGTGGTCAAAACACTACGAAGCGGTTGCGGTGACACATAGCGGTGTGAGTTTTTTAAGTGGTCAAAAAATTTGAATATTGTAAAATGGGCAATCTTGACCTTTTTTAGTGATTTGAAACCATATAAGAGTAGAGACAACTTTAGTTAAGGTTATTGAGGAGAAGAAATAGGAAAAACAATATTTAAAATTAAAACTGTTTGACTCTATTAGGTTTCTAGGTTTTAGACCTTAGTGCCGCTATTTTCAAAATAGCGTAGCGGCCTCGACTGCTGCTGCTGATAATGCGACCGCTACTTTGAACCATGCTTTTGGAAGACATTATAGCAGTTCTAAAGTCATGAATAAGAGGTGACATGTTGCATTATGCAGATTTAACTGCATACCTGGTCTTTTTGATAACTCTATACGCAAGTATTTTGAATTGATTAGTAAATGATGCTTAACATGCACTCATGCTTGATTGTGCGTGCTTGCATGTTTTTGCACATGTTATTTTCTTTGCAACGAATATTCTAGATCGAGTGCTGTCCCCATATTCCCCCTTCTGCATTGATTTTACTTCTCTAAAGACAGAGCAACACAGACCAATAAAAATCTGAGCTATATAGTTTTGCATTGTTAAATTGGCATATGGGATAGTGCTACACTGCTTTTCTACTTCATGTGATATCTTTTGTCTGCTCTTCTAATTTTTTGAAATCGTAAAACTAAATTTCTGTAAGCTATTTGTGTGTTCAGGTCTTACAATGCATTACGTGGAACTCCTGTCGTACTTCAGTTGGTCCCAGCAATTGGGATTATTGCTTTTGCTGTATTGGGTCTGGGGCCACTTGTGCGCCACATCAGAAACCTGTTTCTCCATGTATGATGTTAATCGGATTCCTCATCATGTTCAACATAAATTTCATTCTGATTATCTATTGAATTGTATTTTATCAACAAGTGATTTGACACTGTTGTGGACAACTTCCTGCAGAGGAATGACAATAATTGGAAAAAGAGTCGCTCATATCATATTATGGCCTCCTATGTTCAACCAATGCTACTGTGGACAGGAGCAACACTCATATGCAGGTGTTGTTATTTAACAACTTGTCTGTTTTCCTGCTGTTTTTTTCACCTACTTCTCATGTCCCATCTAAAAAAAAGGGTAAAAGGATTTTATGTCAGTCATGATATCAGTGAATTGATGTTAATGAGTATGCATGCAGGGTGTTGGATCCAGTAATTCTACCATCGGAGGCAAGCCAAGTGGTTAAGCAACGCCTTCTGAGTTTTATTAGATCATTATCAACTGTGCTGGCATTTGCATATTGTCTATCAAGGTGAGTGGTTTCTGTTGCAATCGTGGTTCTTCTAGAAGTTGATGCGGATCAATCTGCATCTGCAGACATTGATCAAGAAATTTGAGTTACGTTTGGGCTTTCAAATATTTGGACGCTCTTGATTGGGCCATGGGACCTGGACACCTTTCTAAGAGGACCAAGGATGGGCTCCAAAAAAAGTTCTCATATAATTAATAAAACTTGCTGTGAGGGACTGTTTTGAGAAAAGGAAGACAGCAGGTTTTTGTTTTTTTGCAAATAACAGAAAACTCTGCTGAAAAAATGCAAATTGGGCAGTTTTTGGGCCTCACTCAAATGGATCAAGATAGGCCCAGATTCATGGAACCAAACACCAATCTGGTTGGACATGAGTCTCCGGCCTCTTAGGACCTGGTAGGGAGTGTCTCTTAAGACCACGTGGGCCCCACAGCCAGAACTGCCACTGCTGTTCGGGACATTTCAGTCGACTGGAAATTTTCTGTTTTTGCTTTGTTTCATTTATTTGAAGTAAATTTGATGTATTTAGGATCCATACATTTTAACTGTATTTGAAGTCAGATGCTTTTTTTGGAATTGTTCCAAGGTTTTCTTAGGGGTCATTTTGTTTGCACTCATTTACATATGTAAATGTTTGCACCTCTCTCTCTCTCTCTCTCTCTCTCTCTCTCTCTCTCTCTCTCTCATAAATATCCTATCCAGGTAAAAAAGGATAGCATTTTTCTTTAAATAGTGGGTTGACCTCTGTATAAAGTGATTACTTTTAGTTTCAGATCATTTATATGTTTTGGAGGATTGGATTTTGAGGTGCAGCGTCTGTGTTAACATGCCCATTTATTTCTTTTGCAGCTTTATTCAACAAGCACAGAAATTCTTTATGGAGACAAATGACACTAATGATGCTAGAAATGTAAGTTTTTGTTGCTTGTGTCATGCAGCTTTCTGCCATGTGTCTCTGGATTTTTTATCTGATGTTCATGTGAGCATAATTACTCAGCTTATTATTTCCTTGTTTCTTACAGATGGGCTTCCAATTTGCTGGCAAAGCTGTGTACACCGCAGTTTGGGTTGCTGCGGTTTCATTATTCATGGAGTTGTTGGGGTTTTCTACCCAGAGGTGGCTCACTGCTGGAGGTCTTGGAACGGTTTTGCTAACCCTTGCTGGTCGAGAGGTGCAGTTATATTCTTTTGTTTAATTGCTGACATCATATATATATATATATATCATTCAATTGAATCAACTTGTGAACCTGCATTTTTCATGCTTCTGTGTTTTAACTTTTTGAGCAAGAAAATTATTCTGTTGTTTTGATCATTTTATTACCTTGCTGTATCATTACATTAGTCACTACAAGGTTAACAAACATTGTTGTTTGATATTTGCAGATATTCACAAATTTCCTCTCAAGTATCATGATTCATGCGACGCGGCCATTTATTGTGAATGAATGGGTTCAGACTAAGATTGAAGGCTATGAAGTTTCTGGTACTGTCGAGGTTGGTATCGGGTAATGATTAGGGCACACTTGGTATTGGGAGAAGCAGGAAGTTGTAAGTTAAAATCGAGCCATCACTGCTGAAGATTGTTTGGTATCACGTGGAATGAGTCCCAAGATTTTAGGTTGGTGTCATAGTATCTTTCTTTTAGTAAATGAACTTAGGTCATTTAATTTAGATAATCAGTATCATCATTGAAGCCTTCTCTCATCTATCTGGGGTCAGTTTTGTGAGTTACTCTTTCTCAAAGCTGGCTCATGATGGATGGGGCTTCAATGATGATGATGATCTAAAGAAAAATGATCTGAAGTCTGTTTTACTTAAAACTGGATAATACCATGACAATAGCCTAAGATCGTTAAACTTCTATGTTTTAACAGACAATCTTTAGCTGCTATGGCTTTGCTTAACATTTTAGCTCATTTTACTTAAAAAGCGGAAATACAAAATAGGAAACAGGACTGTTAATAAAGTAATACCAGTCAAACATGCCATAGCAGTACCCTTGACCATTTTGTAATCAGCTCAGGGGAAAAAAAGAGTTCTCTCTTGATGATATCTGGTGCAGGGACGGACATATGATCCATGGGTCAACTAAGCTCACTAGGGCCAACATAAGGGGATATCCAGCCCATTATAGGGGGCACCCACTTTAGGACTATTTTAGGAATTTTTTTTTCATTATTTCACAATTTGAGAATATTCATTTAAGTTGTTTTGTTTTAAACTTAATGGTTAAGGTTAGATCAGAGCAAATTGGGGAAGAATAGCTAGAAGCTGGGGATAGATCAGGCATCACACTCGAAGTTGCTAGGCTTCATGCTCAATGGCTTCACATCAGATCCTCATTCATAGGAGAGATCTCAAAAGCATTCTTTGTTTTCATTAATTAGGTCTACAGCCAAAAGGACGTATTACATTGCTTTATATAATAAAAAAACTAATCCTAAATCTAATCTCAACCATTAAAAACAATCAATGACTAAGATTTAAACAAAACAACTTAAATGAATACTCTCAAATTGTAAATTAATGAAATAAATCCTAAAATATTCCTAAAGTGGGTGTCCCCCTATAATGGGCTGAATGTCTCCTTTAGCTGCGCTTAGTGGGCTTGGTTGACCCATGGATCATGGGTCTGTCTTGCATCAATATTCTTGTTTCCGAGGACGAGGTATCATATGATGCTTCATCCAGAAAAAAAATGTTGGTTTTTTTTTTTGTCTTTTATTATTATTATTATTATTTTATAGCTATAGCACAAGTGGGCTATGATACCTGGATATGGCATTTGACCTATGGTACCTGTACCGACATGGTTTGATACAGATATGGGTATGGGATTCGACAAGATACGGTTTGGATACGACACCCAATTTTAGGATATGGCACCCAATTCGTTATGGATTTCAGCCCCGTTTTAAAACAAAGGAGAGAGAGAGAGAGAGAGAGAGAGAGAGAGAGAGATATGACCTGTTGTGTACTGGAGCCACTGATGATGGAATTGATGCTGCCTGTAGAATATCTGAGCTTCTGCCACTGCTGATCGTGCGTTGCCGGCTGCTGTTGCCTATCGTGACTACTGCTGTTGCTTCTTCTTCTTCCATCTTCTTCTTTACTCCCGTCTTATCTTTTTCTCCTCTTCCCTCTCTCCTCTCCTCTTCTCTCCATCTTCCCTCTTTCTCCTCTCGTCCTTTTCCTCTATTTTTTTCCATTTACAGTAGCTTCACCGAATGGCGAATGTCCAGAAAAGGGAAAATTGTCGTGAAAGGGGTGGAATGCCCATTTAAGGGTCTTTTGTGCGATGTATACTTTTGAGCCAAATTGAGAGCATTTTTGGGCCCAAAGTGTGATTGATGCGCTCACAGTAGATCTGACCAATTAAAGAACTAACTAATTTAAAATCAATATAATGTGTAAATATATAAGCCCCAGTTAAATTTTCATTGCAATAAAAATGTATTAATTTATGTTATTTTAAAACTTTTAGTATTTGTTTTATATTTTTTTACATATATTTAATTGAGTGCTATTCAATATAAAGTTAAGTGGTCTGGATGCTTAATAGAATCAAATCTTCTATTTTTTTTTAGATATATGTGTATGTACCCCGTGTTTGTATCGTACTTTAGGTGATACCGTACCCGTATCAGTGTCCTAAAATCTTGAAGCTGGCGTGTCGAATCCCCATTCCCCATGTCTGTGTCCGTATCCATATCTGGGCATCATAGCAAGTGGGTACCATCATTCGATATGACTTAATTTTTTAAATGGGGGTCATGACCTAATGTCTCCCCTAATTGGAGTTCCTTTCCTTTGGTTCTTGTAAGTGTACAGTTTCTGCATATAGATGGTTCACATTTAGCAAAAAATGGGTATTTTGGATCATATGGGGTAATTTATGCATCTTAGATAGGGAAGTCGTCATCTGATTATATTGCTAGAAGCAGGTTGAGCTTGAATTTTGGTTCTAATTATAGGATATATCTGGATTCTATTAGCATTGCATGGTCTTGGACCCAATCCAGACCTGGATTTAACAGGGATTCAAAGTACATGATGCAGATCTGTATCTGATCATCACAGATATGGAGACCAAAATCTGGACTTGAATATGAGTTGAACCCAGAAAAGCAAAATGGTCTATAAAAGCCATACCTGAGGGGCACGGTCACATGACCCTTCATTGTAGATTCTGGTGCTATCATCCTAGTTATCTTAAGTTCTTAACATGCTTTGGTATATACTAATAGACTGTTTGAGAAAGTTTATGTCTACTTGATTGGACCAGCTTTAAGATCTTTTACCTCTTTTTGAAAAAGAGGTAACTTTTTTCAAACAGACATGATTGTCAAAAGGAATCAGACTTTTTTTTTTTTTTAGAAAATGTTTTGACAAGTTTGCTCATATAACTTTTGCTACATGACAAGTTTGCCTATACTACCTTTACAATAATACAATTTTTTATTTTGGGTCATATGACAACTTTGTGCATACAACTTCTACTTTATGATAATTTATTTATTTTTATAATTGAATCAGACACATCAAATAATCTGTTTGTAAAAAAAGTTTTTTCTGAGGAGTGGGCTCCACCCGAGGGAGAGTATTAAAAGAATTTATGCTGCCTCGAGGTTTTGGTAGGAATGGTTGGCTGAGGAAACCTAATATGGTATCAGAGCCAATTGGTCACGCGTTCAAATCTCAGGAGGAACGACTCGGTGAAAAAAAAAAGCATGTTGCCAAAAGTGTACCGACCAGGTTCCACCTAAGGGGGGTGTTGAGGAGTGCGCTCCACCCGAGGGGGAGTATTGAAAAGTATTTATGCTACTTAGGCCGTAAGGAAACTTAATATTTTTATTTGAAAAGGCTATATTTCAAATAGATCTAATTGAATTAGCTCTATTTCAAATTGATCAGACTTGCCAAACAGGGGGCCTAAGCCAACTCTAGCACCAAAAGCAAAAACCAATAAAATAATCCCAAATTCAGTAAGCTGATGTAAAAAGGCAAGGAAATGAATGAAGCTTGGGCAATAACTTTGTAGTTGTGCTATCTCTTGTACTGATTTTCTTACATAAATATAAGTTACTATTTAAAAAAAAAACTTTATAGTTGGACTGCAGTCTTATGATATTTTAAACTTGCTGATGTAAAAATGTAAGGAAATGAATGAAGCTTGGTCAATAAGTTTATAGTTGGGCTGCAGTGTTATGATATTTTAGACCATTTATAGGTGTCCCCTACCATCCATAAGCAATGTCATACCCAAGACGTTAGGAAAACGAGATAGCAAACGGTCAGATGAGAAATTGATTGTTAATCTGGTGGGCCCAAACCAGATGCAGATTTGTTCTGGTTTGGGGTCAGAGTACCACTGACCCAAGCTTGACCTAGCCCAGAGATCTTCCATCAAAGAATCTTTGCACTCTTCAGCTACTCGTACAAAATTCACGCCAACAGATCCATGTGTGGTTCAACCTTTAAATACTTATGGGTCTAGATTCACTTTGTAGATGATAAATGGGTTTACTTATTTTCGATCCTTATTAGTCCTTTCTCAATAAGACGAACAGTCTCATAAGGTGTAATTCAACTACAAAAACCACACCATTCACCAGTGAGGAGCAGACAATCAAACTAGAGATGTAGTACTTGCTCGAACATGGCCTTGATCACATCAGAATAGATGAGAGATGGATCATGTCTAACCCTTCTCCCACATGTATTAAGATAAAATTCACTAATAATTTGTCCATCCAGCCCATATTGCCTGTGTACTTTTTTTTAATATTTATAATATTACTCTTTGCTTATTTCTCTTGGACCCCAATTTTAGAAAGATTGGACATATGATCTTTGCTTGATAGAAGGCATTTGGCCAATCCCAGCTGATGGCTAAGGCAATGATGGTGATGATTATGCACAAAGTTGGGCCAATTAGTTGAATAACCCACAATTTCATGTCGCTGGAGATGGTTTCTCACATGAATATGGTTTTCTTCTGAAAAACAATGAATAACTTCTGAGATGGTGCTTCTATGTGCCATGAGCACAAGGTGAGGACCAAGAACTTGGCAGTCCTACATTTTTGGATCATCACGAATGAACTTGGCTCCTTGATTTATAGCCTTTTTGAATCATTGACTACATGATATCCCGGTGTCATATCAGTTGATAACTTGATATTTAACCAAATGAAAGAAAAAATAAGAAGAGACAGGGAAGACGTCCCTTTTGAGTAGGATTGGACTCCTTTCCGTCTTTATTGCTGGATAATTCTCAAAGGTAATTACAAATCCATTCCAGTCACCTTTAAATAACTACAATTTCTTAATCCAAGCCTTAAACGAAGCCTAATCACAACCACATCTTATTTAAATAAGAAAACTGATAAACATTGCATGGCTGGGTAGTGAATTCCGGTTGATTGGGTATTGAATGTTGCATATTTGGGTAGTAAATGCTAGTTGAATGCTAATAGCTGGGTATTGAATGCCATGTCTGGTTATCTATAATTTCCCACCCCTTAATCTGAGGGCTGACATGCAAGAACCTCTCATGGGGTTCATAGACCAAGATATGTGGTCCTTGATCGATCAGTTCTGTTTTAGGTTCGGGGCTATCTAGATCATCTATTAAGCCTTCAATGGTTGCCAATTATGCTTGGCAGTGATGGGCTGGGTTGAACTTCTCATCACAGTTGAAACAAAGACCCTTTTTCGACATTCGACAACCTCGTTTGTTGTGAGTCGCTTCCTTGGCTTGGGCCGATCTTGGATCACTAATTGGCTTTCTTGTGGATTGTGTTGGATGCTAAGGGAACTTCACAAGGAGAGGGTCGCGCATTGGTTGTTTGATAAAAATGACTGTGGACTAAGAGTTTGTCTTCTTCAATGAGGGCCAAATGGAATGCATACATTAGATCAGTGCGTTGCAGGGCTCGCGCGCACATGAATGTGGTCTCGCAAACTTGAAACAACGCAGCTTATTAGGTATGGCTCGGGTAGCTGTGCAACTCTATTAGAGAGTCGCCCAAATTGTACTTGGTACCCTCCAACCATGCTAGTCTATTGGAGCGTTGAGAGTGCTTCTCCTAGGTCATCACTCGTCATAGTCCAAAGACCCAAAGCGAGGCAAAGGGCTCGAGTAAACTGCCCCATGTTAGATGATTGAGTGTCTTTTCCATCCCTCAATTCCATTCCATAGCATTGCCGCAGAGTTAGAGGGGCCTGTAGCGACCATCCGATCATCTGAGAGATTGTTGAACCTTTTAAAGTGTTCTGCTTGATGGACCCATGCAGCTGGTTCCTGTCCTCAAACTGTGGAAAATCCCGCCATATAGTGCAAGGTTGAATCACTGTGGCTTCAGCTAAATGACCACTGTGGACTTGAGATCGTCTATTATCTTGCTGTTCATTTTGATGGGATTTGTGATCATTGATCTCCTGCTGCACATGCTCATCAGAAGATTTGATGGTGTTTTAGAGCCTATCAATCTTTTCTTCTAATTTGCCAAGAACCTCCAGATATCTCCAATGCTGTCCTTCAGTTAGTTCTCATCATTTTCTAGCTCTTTAACTGTAGGTGCGATGGAAATCAGGTGGGAAAATGGGTACCGCTGGTTTGGTGCTGCTTTTATTACCAATTGATACGATCCCGGTATTGTATGAGTTGATATTCACCAAAATGAAAGACAAAATAAGAATAACAGATGGGAAAGATGACCCTTTAGAGTAGGATCATACTCTTTCCTGTCTTTTTTGCTTGGATCATTCTCAAAGTTAATTACAGATCCATTCCACTCATCTTTAAATAACTTCCATTTTATTAATCCAATCCTTAAACAAAGCCCAAACATAACCATAACTTATTTACGTAAAAAGACTAATAAACGTTGCATGGCTAGGTAGTGAATGTTGGTTGACTAGGTATTGAATGCTGCATATCTGGGTAGTAAAAGCTAGGTGAATGCTGATAGCTGGGTATTGAATGCCATATGAGGGTGTCTAATCACTACATCAGGAATGCGTGAACTATACATGGAAACTTGGTGTATAGACAATCTTTACAAATGACAGTTGCACCAGACGATAGTTTGGACCATTAGTTGCTATCTGTGGGCCATAACTCCAAAACTGCAGAGAGGTTTAGGTATTTGCATGGTATTTAATTATTTATCCTAATGAGAAGCACTTCCTCTCGTATTATACATTGGGTTAGTCCAAGGTTCGCACATCAGCCGGGCCAAATGGCGATACACATAAGTTATGGGATATTATTGGACATGTTTTATTTTTTAAACGGAAAAATCTGAAAAAAAATATTAGAAAGGACCATAATAATTTGATGTTAGATTTTAACATTTTATTATATCAGCATATATGATATTGGTGTGAAACAGACATCAGAAGATCATGTAGGTTGATGTTAATTGGCCATTTTAGCTGATGTGCGACAATATCAACTAATGCATTCATCTTCAATATTTTTGCAGCATGTAGGATGGTGGTCACCTACAATCATAAGAGGAGAAAATCGTGAGGCAATTCACATTCCTAACCACAAGTTCTCTGTAAATGTTGTGAGGAATCTAAGCCAAAAGACTCATTGGCGTATCAAAACTCATATTGCTATTAGCCACATGGATGCCAATAAGATTAATGTGAGAAACTAGTAGGGAAGAACGTACTTGTTGATAATACCTCTCTTTTTTGTGCTTCTGAGCGTAATTATGTGGTGCCCTTTTTCTTGTGCAGAACATTGTTGCAGATATGCGCAAAGTTTTGGCAAAAAATCCGCAAGTAGAACAGCAGAGGCTGCATAGAAGAGTATTTTTGGACAACATTGATCCTGAAAATCAGGCTCTTTTGGTAAGTTCTTTTGTTGAATTTATTTTGTTTGCAGTGGCATACCTAGGATTTTCTTTTGCGTTGGGCGGCAAGTGACGGTTGACTGGTAATATTTCATATTTATTAATTTATTATTGATCATTTAAAAAACTAGTTGAAAATACCTCAACGTTTTCAAGACATAATTTCTCTAAATTTTATGAGTTGAAATATGAAAATGCTACGCCATAATGAATCCAAATTGCTCAAAATAATCCTTTTCTCCTTGTTTTTGCACCGAGATTTGACTCTTACTCCAATCATACTAAGACTCATGTAAGATTGATCACATGTAAACTATCAACCCTCATTTAGTATTGAAAGTCTGTTGATTGATTAGTTGAGATCATTTGATTGGCCATGATGCTGTGGTTAAGATGAATGATTGAGAGGGCAGTCTTGAGAATCATTCACCAAGTGAGAGGGTGATAGCAAAGGTCCAAATCATATGATATTGCAAAGTTAGGAATTTGAATCCCTCAAGTGTCCTGCGTATGCTTTGGGTGTGAAACTCTCCTGTACGGACCACCTATTGGATATCAGAACAACTCAAAATAAACAAACCCCCTTTTTGTGGGTTTTCCCCAAAGTTCACTTCAATAGGAGCAGGTCCCACCATAAGATTGTGCATATGCTTAAGAGTACCATACACTCAATCTTACAGTAGAATGAACTTTTACTGGACTAAAAGGTGGGGACATCCCATTGAAGGGGAGGAAGAGGGCCTTTATTTTGAGCTATTCAGATTTTGGATGGGTGGGCCCCACTGTAGAGTTCCACTCACCTCAAAATTGCATGAGCAAGGCACTCAAAGGTAATTGCCACCCCCCAAGGCTTCGCCCCTGGTTGAATGTTTTGCATGCTGAAACAACTCAAAATGCTCGTTAGATGTTGGAGGAATTAGATGATACTTGATCTAAGGATATCTGTAGTATATTTGGTTCTGTTTATACAAAAGCAGTACTGCTATCAGGTGACTGTTGATTTGATGGGTCCCGAATGAGATAGAAATACCTTATAAAATATTCCTATAGAACAATTTAAATCCTTCCATTTATGGTCATCAATATACAGGAAACTTTGAGAGAGCAATAGCATTGTGTTATGTCCACCACAAAGATAAACTATTTTTAGAATCTGATTTGGTTTATACCAGCTAATTATTTTGCTTACATTAGCCCTTTTCAACAACTGATGAGATGTTTAGCAGCAGTAGTAAAAATCTATGTATGTTTTCCATGCTTTCAGAGAAGGCATACAATAGGGTGTTGAAGCAGTTAACTTGATGACGATTGAAGAAAAGCACTTCTTTAATTGTTATATTCAAATTATGCAAGACATGTATGAAAGGGCACTAACGAGTTTGAGAATTGTGTGAGGAGATACTCGAATTCCAATTGGAGTTGAGAAAGTCTATGTTTTTAGCTTTTATCCTTTTTTATTACAAAAAATTGTAATAATCTATATATGTGAAGCTTTTACGCCAGTCGAGAAGCAAAAGAGTTTTCCTTTATTGGAATCGAAATTCTAAATTTGTCAGGTAGCTTTCAACAAGATCGGGTCCCACTTAAGAGAGACTGTCAATGTGTTCGTAAATGGACTCTTAAACTGGACTGTAGGCCTGATTCACTAGGCCTGGTTCACAGACTGGGCTCGGCTTGGCTTAATGTGACTCAGGGTCTGTATCTGGCTTTGTCTTGGTTTCACCTGGTTTTGGGTTTTCTTGGGCGTAATTAAAAGGCTGCTTTTGATCCTGGAGATTAAAACATTTGGTTGATTTTCGGGAGCTTGCTATACTGAATGCTATGAACAATTTAATGCAATCATCGAGCAGTATTCAGATTCCACGATTCAATGCACTTCTTATGATTGATACTTCTTTAGTTCCCTTGGCACTTAGTCGACTGTATTTTGGAAATTCACTTTTGGCTAGGACATTATATCCATCACATCATATTCTTCAAGAAGCAAATGGAGAAGATAATAGTTAATCTAAAGATGGTGCTTATAATTTTTTGTAATGATTTTAATTGTTGTTTGATGAATTCTTTTTGTCTCGAGGAACAAATTTATCTACCATTTAATAGAAGGGATACCATTCCTAGAAAAAAAGCTTCTAAGGAACATATGATTAATTTTCTTTGATTTATTCTTTATGCACCTCAAGGCTATGGCATATTTAGTTGCACCTATAGGTTTTTTTCCCCTTGAATGATAAAATTGCTCCTTATGAATTTTAAAACTAACAGATGAGAAAGAAATATGATGTCTTTGTATACAACCTTACTTTTATCTTCTTTTTTTCTTTTTTTTTTTTGTATTGGAGGGTCTCTATGTTAGACTCAGTGGTGATTATGCACTTGATGACATAGGTCTAGGTAACACTTGAATAAGATCTGCTTTCCTCCCTTTGCATCAGCCTTCTCAAACTTGTGGATAATAATGAGAGCGATCCTAGTTCTTGGGTCATCAATTGATGTTCAGATAGTCTCTGCAGGAGGATGCCCTCAGTCCCTCCCTTTTTATAAATCCACCAAAATCCATTAGCAATTATTATAATATGATCAATTGTTAACATCTGTTCTTTTTATTGTATTCTGTCACAGATTTTGGTGTCCTGCTTTGTGAAGACCTCTCATTTTGAAGAGTATCTTTGTGTCAAGGTAAAGAGTATTTCATTTTCCATCAATTAATAAGTATTGAGGAGTTGCAGGTTCTGTACTTACATTTAAATGCATGTCCATGTGCAACTCTTTAGACATACTTGTCAGTCTATAACTGGCTTGTTTCCATGGCACTACATCGAAACCTGGTAGGAGACTTAGGGACCGTTTGGAAACTCTAGTCTAATTAAAAAAGAGCTAATTAGATTAATGTCTAAAATAAAAGCTCTAGTTTTTGGGTTCTAATGTACAGTTAATTTTTTTGTAAAATTATAAAAAAAATGTTTATTTCATGAGGTAATTGAGGCCCATCATTTAAATTTTACAATGTAGAACCCATCATTTGCATCATTTTGAAAATTTTACGAGGTCATTTTCGTCCAAAACACTTGTAAATTTTGCATTGACCACAACCATCCGCATTAGTTTAAAAAGCTCTAAAAAAGCAGCCTCTTTAGCTTGTTATTATTATTTTTAGGGGCAAAAGGCTCTAATTTTTAAATAAGCTCTCAAAATAGAAAAAAAATACAATTAGAGGTTTACCAAACACTCAAATATGTAAATAAGATCTAAATCATAAAACAAGAGCTTATTTTTAGAGTTTCCAGATGCCCCCCCCTCCCCGCCCACCCACCACACACACAAACAAACACCCTGGTTTCTATCATGATGAAAATCACATGCCTTTTTGCTGGGGAATGTAGTTTGGTCTTTCTTTCCGAGTCACATTACATAACGAGATAATTGTAGGAATCCACAATTCTGTACGACTTTCACGCCTATGATATCTATATAAAGCTTGGAATCAACTAGGTCATGCTATGATAAGGAAAATGGTCTGCATTTTACTTGGTAAATTCTTCTAACAGGAATGTTATTACAGTCTTCACTTTTTAGAGCAACGCCAAGTACCTGGATGGCAAAAAGGAATTATTATCAAACCTGAATCTGCAGCTTCTAGCTAGGATCCTTTTTTCTTTAAATGGAAACCGAGACTTCACTGTTGTGAACTCTAAGCTCATTGATGTCTTTTTGTCATAAATACAGGAAACCATTTTGCTGGATCTTCTGAGAGTCATCAGCCATCACCGCGCCCGGCTTGCCACTCCCATCCGGACGGTTCAGAAGATATATGGTGATGCTGACATAGAAAATATCCCATTTGCTGAAACTATTTTCTCCCATCCTGGTGCAGCTACCAACCGTCGATTCTTGCTAATTGAGCCCCCATCTAGAATCAATGGTGATGATAAGGCAAAAACACGTGCCACACGTGCAAATGAAGTACAAGATGCCAAGGCAGCAGCATCATCATCCGACTCCAAGGCAACGGGTCCAGTGTCTGACAATTTAGTTCAAAATGGCTCTGACAACAAGCAATCCAAGAAGACAAATTCAGGTGATGCGCGCTCGAAGAGTGGTAACTTTGGCTCTGTTTCTACTGCAGTTTCAATGTCGGCTAAGCCATCCAAGCCACATGTTGATGGCGTGGACTCCAGTGTACTCAATTCCAAAGATAATACACTTGGAGCAGCTTATGAGAAGTCCCCTTCCCTCTCAGTTGAATCCAGTGGTGAAAAGGCAGCCACCCCACCTCCAGTTCCCAAAGCCACATTGGAAGAGAACATTATTCTGGGTGTGGCCCTAGAAGGCTCAAAACGAACACTCCCCAAACGAACACTCCCCATTGATGATAAGGCAAAAGCACATGCCACACGTGCAAATGAAGTACAAGATGCCATGGCAGCAGCATCACCATCTGACTCCAAGGCAACGGGTCAAGTGTCTGACAATTCAGTTCAAAATGGCTCTGACAACAAGCAATCCAAGAAGACAAATTCAGGTGACGCGTGCTCGAAGAGTGGTAACTCTGGCTCTGTTTCTACTTCAGTTTCAATGTCGGCTCAGCCATCCAAGCCACACGTTGATGGCATGGACTCCAATGTTCTTAATTCAAAAGATAATAAACTAGGAACAGCTTCTGAGAAGTCCCTGGCGGTCTCAGTGGAATCCAGTGGTGAAAAGGCAGCCACCCCACCTCCAGTACCCAAAGCTGCATTGGAAGAGAACATTGTTCTGGGTGTGGCTTTAGAAGGCTCAAAACGAGTACTTCCCATTGATGAAGGGTCTCCATCACCCGCTGAGGTCAAGGAAACAGCAGCCCGCCGTAGTGGGAATCTATCTGTGGCTGCCGGGAAGGACAGGAAAGATAGTCAGGTCTCATCAGTTCCTGGATCAGCAAGCAGTGATAAGCGGGATCAGGATAGGTGATTGAGTCAAATGCTCAACGTTAAATGGGTGGGAAGTGAAATGCATAATAGATCCGCATTTTTTTTTTGAGGCTGGTATTATGCATTGTATATGTTCTAGTTGTATCTTGCAAATTCATACAGTAGAAAAGGATATATGTATTTTTTTCAGCTTAAAGTTGAAGGAGAAAAAAAAATTAACCCTCAAGTTCCATATGTTAAAAGAGGATCTAAACCTCATGGTACCCATCATCGAAGGGGCCCATAACTTAAAATCAGTGATTGGACTATTGTATTCATTTTCGGTTTTTCAAGTGAAAAGGGAAGCTTCAGAACATTAACAGTTTCATTTCATGGACTACAGTTACTATGTTCTTTGTGATTTCTGAACTTTTGCTGTCTCTGGGGTGTCCTGGTCGATGAAGGTTGCACATCTTGTATGTGGTTTCATGATATTATCGTGTAGTCAAAGTCCACCTGTTCATAATTTCAGTTTTCTCTGGTCTGGGCCCCCCTGCTCCATCAGCAGTGAACTGTAAGTTGACGTGCAACTTGAGGTTATTAATGGGTTGGATGGACTCAAATGTTCAAGTTAGGCCATTTACAAAATTAAAAGAAATGCAAAATAAACTATGTAGAGCAGATCTATGCTCTTTTGTTTTATGTTTTAATTTTTTTTCTCTTTGATTTTCTTATTTTTTTATTCATTTAACGTGCCTCGAGTCAACAAGTACAACCTCAAGGTTGCAACTTCTCTTCCACTGTTCCACATGCTCTCATTCTCTTTTCTCACAGTGGGTCCGTTTAATTGTTATCATTTTTTTTTGGGAAAAGCCTACTTAATTATTTTTACATCGCCAATTATGACCTGCCTGGTTGTTGGTTCGTTGGTGTAAGCAATAAGGCGTAGATTTGCTCCCCACCGAGTAGATTCGACATCCCCCATATTTATCTGGTGCACGTGTGTTGTGAGGTTGTGTGGGCACCAAGGGGATTGGTAATGTGGGTCAAATACCATGGGACACCCTTGTTAGCCCAAAAATGAAGAAAAAAAACCCAATCATGAATTTGCAAGAGGCAGTACAGATGGGCCACTTCTCATGGGGTATGGCTTCTGCTTCCAATGCACACTGGGGCAATGCATCAGACAGTTCTCTTGCCTGCACATCTTATGTCATCAATAATAGATCACACTTATTCATAACAAGAAAAATCAAACATTCAAAGACAGATCAATACTTGAAAGCAAATGATCCTTTGATTGAGAAGGCATAGTTCATCACACGTTCTTCGCTGAGTGATCCTTCTTACATCCCTGTGGAAAGGGTCCAAAAATCATGCCCGCAACATGCATGAAAGCATCTGCTTGGCTAATTTTAGAATGGCTTGAATCAAAATTTTAACATGAAGCCATGCCAATAAAATTCAACTCAGAAGGTTAATGTTGCACTACCGAGCTGCTCAAGGCTCCATTTATCAGAGGAAACTTTTAATTTGTTTTGAAAGCCAAAATGGTGAGTTCAATCAATCCTCACAATACCCCCAGCTGTTAATAGAAGCATTAACCTGAAAGCCAGGTGAAAAATAAACACCTAGGAAAGAAGAGAGGCTCTGATAATGGAAAGCCAGTAGAAAATATGATTGTACTAGTAATTTAAATTGCCCCCAGATATCAATGCATGTTTTAGCCACTTTAAGAAACTGCATTTTCATATACAAATCCAGTTTCAGTCCAAAGATCAAAGAGAGCCTGCTGGGGACTTCCTACTGATATCAAGTAAAAATGTCTACTTCCCAAGACAAATACCAACCAGTCCCAGCTTCAAGCATTTGAGTCATCCTTGATGAACTAGTTTCTGCTAGGGAGAGCAGCTCAGAAATGCAAAGGATAAAGAATGCATTTGTTACATTTCGGTGGGTCCCTGAGCTGTCTTCAGCCCACCTTGCAATAACAGAAAGAAAGTGCAGTTTTGCGATTCCTATGCATGCATAGTCATACACCCTCATGATGGAGCTACCGTATATTGTTTTTTCCTAAAACAAGTCTTTCTTGTTGGTTCTACAGGCGTCCTTTGAAACAAAGCACTGAAAAATATATGTGCAAGTGCACAGCTACATTACCCTTGGACACAAGAATGATAGAAATCAAGTCCATGGTTATTTCAAGCATTACAATCGTACAAGCATCATGGCCATGGGTCACAAGCGTTCAATATACATTCTTCAATAGTACATCACACAATCTTTTTGTTCACACCTTACACATGCAATCTGGAGCAGGATATGTATAGATGGATTGTTTCTCCTTTTTCAATCTGATTTGTCCTTGCCGATTTTTGTGCCCCTCATGAACGGCCTTCCGAAACTCAGACCACCCCATGCTCTTATTCAGAAAGAGCTGACCTAGCAATGCCATGTTCGGTCGAATTGTCTTCAAGTTCTCGTAGGTTCGATGCCCCACCTAATAGTAACAACATCCATTTTCAATTGGTTCATTGTGGTTTCCTTTTAGCTTTAGGATTGTCTCTTTTTTCTAAGTAAACATTTTCAATTTATGGGTGCTTCAAATGAGACTAAAACAACATTTTGGTAAAACAGATAGCAATCCATTATTCTATTTGGATGTGTTTGGGCAGGGCCAACAATGGGAAACCATGTTCAGTGCAGTGTAAATTTCTGCCTTTTATGATCCCAGCAAATGTCAATGAAGACAGATTTGCAATGGATTTTTTTTTTTCTAAAAAGAACGATTTCCAATTATTCATACTATCCCAACTGCACAATGAAATGGATACCAATCTGGCTGCCTACACATTTGAACCATGTGCTACTTTTGGGTGGAAAGTCCAAATGCAACACATAATCTCATTCATGGGCAAGGTAATAGAATGCTCACCAATGCATTATGCATATTCCCTGGTGAAGCAGATATGAAAACATCACTGTGCATGGCCACGTAATAATCAACTGCAGCCAATAGAGAAGCCTTCCCTTTGATTTTTGCACGTTCATCTCCAGAGGCAAGGCTCTTCTTGTCTTCCATTAATGGAAATAACCTAAGCAAAGTGGAGATTCTTGCTTCCCCACCATAAACCTGTAAACAAGAATTATTTTCAAGGAATGGAATCAGATAATAGGACTCTAAAGACTAAAGAAATAGGGAAAAATAAAATTAAATAAATAAAAGATACCAGCAAACCTTGTGGGAGGCAAGATAGAGGCGAGTGTTATTGTCAAATCCTAAGGCTGCCAGCAGCAATCCAATCTCTTCTGGAGTCAACGGGCAACGACCCTGATTCCTTAACTCCTCGTCAGTGAACTGAGAGTTTAAGACCCTCCCTTGCCAAATCACTTGGCGGTACTTTGCCAGAGCAAGTTTTTCAGCTTTACCACCACCAAAATCACATGCAGAATGAGCAGCCATATCCTGCACATTTATCGTGTTATGACTGACTGCAAATTAATTTGTCATTTGTAACAAGGCATTCAGGAAACCATGCATCTTACTGTCTTGATGTACCCAAACTGCTCTTAGTTAAATATTTAGGTAAAAATGGAAGGCTATCTGATGTATCATGCATTTTAGGTAGGGTTCAAAATATTGGCCAATACGTTTCATATAACGGTTCTAAGTTCTAACCATGAAGCGAAAGCGATACTTTGAAACTATAATAGAACCACAAATTTCTTGAATGGTGAAAATATCATAAAGTATCCCCAATTTAGTGAAAAAATATAATTCATCTTGGTCCATAAATCGAAAACATCAGTCGTATCGGATGGTATAGGTTCAATTTGTCAGCCATCTGGCTTATATTTTGCTTTCTTTTCCCTTATTTGCCACTTCAGGTTTTGCCTTTGGGAACAAGAAGAAAAAAGAAAAAGAAAACCATCTATTGGATCCTTCCATTCCTTTGCGAGCTTTGCATTTTTCAATATTTCTTCAATTTTTTGGGGATAAAAGACTTCACACCATAAAGCATGATGTATCATCTTGACCTATCAGTTTCTAGAGTTAACTGCAAGTCTGTGGCACAAATTGCGACAGCAATTTTGAATCATGATTTCAGGTTGTGCATATACTGAGAAACATATAGGATCTCATTCCTTTTAGATTTTCTTCCCCTGACCTAATCATTGTACATGCCAATTCTGGACATTGATTAATGCCCAAAAAGCTAATGGAACAGTGCCAAAAAAAAAATATTGATACCTTATCAAAACGAAGATGCAACACAACAAATTTTCCATTCCCCTTATTGACGTTTTCTTCTGTTGTCTCCCTAAGGTACTCATTAGCCAAGTGCTCCGTTTTGCTAGGTGGAGACCTCAGACGCCTGACAAGGGTTTCTCCCAAGGCATTGATATGAGGAACAAAGACCAATGCTTGAAAGTTGACTTTACAACGCAGTTGTTGAATATCCGCAGGCATGTTGTCAAAAGCCAGTCGGTGAGAGAAGGGAGCAATTGCGGCAATACCATAGCTGTGTTAGTTACAGAAACAGTAAGCTACATACACAATTAAGCTACCAGAAAAAAAAGTGGTATTGATTTATTCAGTCCTATGTACTAGAATCAACTGCCAGGAAAAAAGGATGTTTTGATAGTCGGGGATGTATGTGTGCTTCAAAATATGCTCTCTGAGTATATTCACATTGTTAAAGGACTGTAAGTTTATAAGGCCTCTAGGCCTCTGGCAGTACAATCAAACAAAATGTGAAGATTCAAACTCTGAAAATACAAACAAAAAAGAACATATCCATTATGACATTAACTTAAAAGTTGACACGAAGCATAATCATAAATCTTTTATTTAGCAGAAGATGTGAAACATACTGTTCATATGTGGTCCAGGTTGTGGTGCCCACCTAGATGCAAATTTATCAGTGAGGTTGGAGGGGATGGAAAGGTCTCATCACGGGTAAGAGTCACGCAACAAATCAGCCCCACCATACCAAACCCTTGATTTTAACAGCCTATAACGTTTAACAATCTATTCTTTGTTTTTTGTTTTTGAAAACAAAGTTTAACTATGAATTCTTTTGAGATTTAATTCAAATGGCGAGTAAAGGTCTCATTGGGCCAGGTGCCGTATCATAACAGGAGCTCATAACAGATGTCCAGACTCTAGGCATGCGCGTTGCATGAGTTTTAGGTGATTCAGTATGAGGGTTTTGGGAGATGGAAACATCCAACAAAAATCCTCTACTCATGGGAGTGCTAAAGTATAGGCTTTGAAAGGAAAATGCATTTTCTGCTTATTTTTCAAAATTTTCAAAGCTATTGATAAACTTATTAAAAAGGTTATTGACTAAAAGAAAATCAAAGAAAATAAATATAATGACATTAGAAGATGAAAAGCACAGAAAAGGCCACATCTATCCGCAATATAGGTAAGAGAAACACCTAAATCAACCTCTGGTAGGATGAGGCAAGTTATCTTAGGCGCCTTTTTTTTTTGGAAATGGATGTTATCTTAGGACTCGAAAATCCAATAGGCAATGTTATAATTTAACAAGAAGAATATCCATGCCATACTGACCTCTGCAATATAGGTAAAACATTCTCCAGATACCAGTTTGCTGAAGCATGAACAGGTGCTGTTTTAACTCTTGTCGCTCGAATGGCAGTGGCATAATACTCTCTCGTGCTCCATGAGTACTCCCTAGGCAAATCTTTAACTATAGAAATTTCATCCTTCAGAATGTGAATAAAGTGGTCCACATCAAATATATCTGCAAATGAGCTGTAAAGCAGATAGAGATATGAATACCCTCATTTAAGATGGTAAATGCAAGCTGTCTTGACCTCATACTTGAGTCAAACTATCAAAAGATATCATATGTCAGAAATACCTTGAATCTTTCCAGACAGGGTTCACTTCAAAATGTGGAATCACAAGTGTTGCATTCAAAATCTTGGCAACAGCAACTGCATCACAGATCTTTAAAACAAAAAAGATAAATTAACATCTGGTTCATTGTTAAAGGAAACAGGAGCTACCGTATGACATCAGATGAAGACAAATAACATTTTCTTCATTTGACAGAAAATGGTACATGTCGGGCTAACTTTCCAGAATCCAGACTATTATACTCTCATCTGGCGTCACAGTCATGGCATGGGTAATGCCCTAATTTTATTACAATGGATGATCTAAGCCATGTCAATATTTTCTGGCTAGACAAGTACAGCAAATGATCCAGACTAGATCATACAAAAATCTGATGGTGAAGAGAGACCAACCTGATGGGTATTTTAGGATATCATCCATCAAAAAAAAAAACCCACCATATGACTGGTTTAGGATTATAAAGGGTTGGCCCCACATATACAATTTGTATGAGAAATGAAGTGTTCTGATTGAAAATTGTATATTTCCTTATAAATCAAAGGCCCAAAAAGGAAAGGGCTGATCAAGGAGATGTCTCATAGTTCTAGTGAAGTCTACTGTGGGTTATCAAATGCCAATCTTGAAACGTAAATCACCTACCCCCATTCTCTGTTGGTTCAGTCCTCCATCAAGAAATACCTGGATATAACCCTGTGATTTTCTAGGTAACACTAATTTTCAAAAGAAAAGGAAGCAATCAGTCACAATCTACAAACCGGACCAATGCTTAAATTTCAATACATACAATTCCCAACAAAAGGTCTTAAATAAAAAATTTTCCCCAACTCAAAAACATTCTTCTAATTGTAGCATTGTAATAGCTTGCTTTTACTGTGCACTCACCAGGGGTATCTGCAGACTTATTGCATGGTTTCCATCCTTGATCAACCAAGGGAGACCAGACATCAGAGTGCTGTACATCCACCTGAAGGAAAACATCATCAGATGAAAGCTGTAGATTACTTACTAAATCCAGCATTGGCATAAATAAATAACTAGCTTATACTCACTGATTCCAGTTGTAAAGCACCTTTTAGTAGTGGCAGATGCCTAGGCTTAGGTGCATTCCATTCCTGCAGAGCGGCATTTCCAACATTGAAATATAACAATTGCTAAGATAATATCAATTTACATGTGTGTAATCTAAGAACATGCATAGATAAACAAAGACAAGCATGGATGTCTTTCCAAATTGTACATCAGTTCTTTGCTTTGCTACATCAGTGACTTGACTTTAATTTTTAGGATTTATAACTCAAAAATTTCCTAATGAAAGACATTGAATTTATAGGTAAGATGAACAACAGGTATAACTAAAAGCGAGCAAGTGGCAAGGATTCCAAATACCCATTCAACTTGGATATGGATTTATGTTCTAGGTCAATAATGGTCGCAAACATGATTTGTAATTCTTATGCCTACTTGAATACTTATTTGAGTTTTTCAAATCTTCATCAAGTTTTTAAAATTTCTTTTCTGGATCTTCACTTTCCCTCTGCCTTCATTTCGTCAACTAGAAGATTCTTTTGAGTATCTATTCCCATTTAAGATCAATGCTCTGAATACTGTCAATATTTTCACTCGCAAGAATTGTGGAACAAGATATGCATCTGGTACTATTGCAGAATTTCTTCAAAAAATTTGAGGAACTCATAGTCATCAACAGATTGTACTTAAAAATCTCTATCCTTTCGAGGCATGCATCAAAACAATTCTTTTATGCATTAAAAAAATCATTTTTAATCCTTTCCATTTGTTAACAATCTTTTTTTTTTGGTGAAATCCCCCAACTACACTCAATAAAACCCTGAATTTTGAAAATTTCCCCACTATTCTGTCAAAATAACAAGGATCTGTCTGTGTGACAGTCACAGACCCCATTAATGAAAAAAAAATGAATGATGAATTGGGTGGTGATCCTAATACAACACAATGCAGTGTAACGGTGTAACCCCCTCAAAGAAGTCTGCATTATGGGGGTGCTTTCTTTAATCTAAACCCTTAGGGCACGTTTGTGTAGAGGATTTCCACGGAAAACTGCCGCACCAAACATATGAAAAAGTAGTTTTCCGCAGAAAACTACAACCTTTTCCGCAGAAATGGGCTACACAAACATGCCCTTAGTCTAACCTTCTGCAACCACTCAAGTGACTTCGACATAGCAGCAGAACACTGTCTACATGATGCAGGCAGCAAACCAGTTTGTTTAGTGGTTTTTGATGAATGCATCAACTGCTTTTTGTCATGTTGACCGACAACAATATATTTTTATTAGGTACATGCATCTTCACATCTAATATGTTGTTGGTTTATGATTCTCAGATGCTGTTAACTTACAATAGAATGAAAGAATCTCTATACTGTTTCTCATGTTTGTTTTTAAATTGTATCTACCGAATGCTTATTACTCTCTGACTAGTAGTATTGATTTTCCAGACTCATCTTTTAGTGAAGGATTACAGCTAGGGCTTGTTAGATGATAAAGAAGTGAACTTTAGTTGATAAATCAGTTCTCCCACCTGGGATGGGCTTTTGTCTGAACAAAATTACAAATCCCGAACCTGAATTTCTGCCTTTTGAGCAGTTCCTGATTCAGTGCATGGTGATGGTCAGTCAAATCTGTGCTTGAGTGCAAAGAGTATATAAACCTAGCCTCACTGTTCGTCTGATTGATGATAATGAAATGCAAACGAAACTTAACAATGAGAGAGAGAGAGAGAGAGAGAGAGAGAGAGAGAGAGAGAGAGAGAGAGAGAGAGAGACGTACGGAGAAGATGGAGGGGGAGGCGCGGCCGAGCGGAGCGAAGAAAGCAGGGCAGAGGACAGGGAGGAGGATGACGAGGAGGGCGGCGATCGCTCCTCTCTGCGGCGGATGCTGGTGGGAGTACGTGTGCTTCATTGCCGTCGAGGGACCGGATCTGGTTTCGCTGCTCGAAACCCTAACCCTAGATTTCATGAACTGAAGAAGAAGAAGAGGAAGAAAAAGAAGGAGAGACAAAAAGCTGTCCTGATCCGTCGGTGATGGTGATGCATTCATGCATTCATTCATAGTTGCTGCGGTTGCAGACATCAAAGGGCAGAACATGGGGTGGGCCCCACACATGTCCGTTGGCGTTAATCATTGTCGTTGTTCCAAATTTTTTTTTTTTTTTCTGCATTGGAAACTGATTGGACGGTCATGATTTCAATGTAAGATCAAAAGAGAGGACTAAAGTTGTGATAGAAGAACCCCTCTGCTTTGGACGTACAGGATTACACTGGAGGTGGGCCACCGAGACACAGTTGTTGTAGTTTTTATGCCACCGACACTGCCCGTGCCAGTCGCACAACTTTATTCCCTTGTCAAATCTTGGGATAAGATGATAAATTAATGCTGTCTCAGTCCGTGCATACTGCATAGTCACCAAACAGTTGTCCCTCACAGGATGCAGAAAAAAACAATTAATTTCAACAGGGGCCTTTTCATAACACAAATAAGATGCAGAGACAGGATGAGTCCTTTTTTTTTTTTTTTTTTTAATTAATTTTTTTTTAATTTTATTTCATTTTATTAAAGTTTTCAATTCTTTGGACTCGACTAATCCCTCCGGGTCCAGAGAAAAGTCTGGTAAACTCCTGTAGCCCCAATGTAGTAGGACACTTTCGAATCTATAACCTCCGGGTGTAAACCGCCCATTAGAGATAGAGACGGGATGAGTGGTGGAGATGTTGGTACGGATTCCTATAATCCTATTCATGCTTTGATGTTGGTTTGAGGAGTGCGAGTGGTGTTGAAATTGGATTTTGTTTGGGAGTGTTGGTTTGAGATGGGGGATTTGATGGGCCACAAGAAGAAGTCCCTTAATTTCCCTGATGAAGAAGATGTCCATCAAACCTTTAAACTTGGTCTTTTACATCCTCCCTCCATCACACTGATTACTCATGAAAAATGGTATTGACTAGGATTCATCTATAAGAAATGCCAATCAATTAAAACCACAAAAAAGGTTAAAATTTTGCAGATAGAGAGAGGATGCCAAGTGCCATCCTGAGCCCACCAGATAAACATATTATGGTCCAATTAAAACCACAAAAAAGGTTAAAATTTTGCAGATAGAGAGAGGATGCCAAGTGCCATCCTGAGCCCACCAGATAAACATATTATGGTCCAATTAAAACCACAAAAAAGGTTAAAATTTTGCAGATAGAGAGAGGATGCCAAGTGCCATCCTGAGCCCACCAGATAAACATATTATGGTCCCACCCACAAGTGCAGACTGAACGCTGCAATAGAATTTTGAAGAGAAAGCCGAGCCCCTGGTTCCAGAACTCGAGCCAGGTGAGTTATTTTAGTAGGGAGGACAGGGGTGTATACTCAAAACTTACATCAATGACTGCTCAAAATTTAAAAGTTTGGCTCTAAGATTTTCTCTGCGCTCTAGATTCTTTGTGAGGTCTGCATTTAAATCAATCCTTTCTCAATTTTATCATCTCTCATAGCTTGGGGCATAATCAGACCCATAATTAAATATATATATATATATGTCAATCAGATGGTGGGCCCAATTCCAAGTGGATTGAGATTTAGCCAATTGAATGATGATTTTAAGTGATTTAGATAGATGTGGGATGATGAAGTAAACTAAGGGGTTGAGATCTTGCATTGGGGTAGGAACTGAAAAGAGAATTGTTAAGAAAAATGGCAAGGGTAATTGTGGGCCAGACTAACATCTCTCATTTTGAGGAATGAGGTGGCACACAGTGATTTGGAACCCCAATTTCCTTGGATTTGATTTTTTGCCTAAAATGATGGGTGGTATTCATTTATTATATCTCCTTAATTTGTTTTCCATTGAAGAAAAAAGTACATAACGGGGAAATTCATGAATCTTCAACTGTATTTCTTCAATTTTAGTCACATTTTAAGAATACGTTTTTTAAGATTCCTACAAATTCAATTTCATGCAAACAAATGGACCCTTGTCCCAAGTGCAAGTCAATCACCACTAGGACATGGCCCATCATATTCAATCCTTTTGAATCTTACATGTCCGCAACTAGAGACAGCCAAAAGCAATCTGACTTCCTAGCCCTAGGTAATTCCATTTTCTCCCCCTTTTCTCCTAATGCAGACCCACCCTAGTGACTAGGGAAGGAGAAAGAGTCATGCTATATGTTAATCAGGATCAGACATTCACTTACAATCAGATGAGAATAGTTATAGAGAAAAAAAAAAGGCTGATTTAGTCACTATCAACAAATTTCAGCACTAACCCAAACTGTGTCAAAGATTTGTGAATGATATTTTACAATGATGAGGTGTAAGCTAAAATCACGAAATCTCTGATTAAACTACTTCCATTACAGCTATCCTTCAATTCAAACCATGTCACAGAAGCCCCCACACCAAGCTACTGCTCTTTGCACCAATGCCCAGGGGGAAGCCACAACACTATGCTACTACTACGCTTTCAGACAACTCTACAGATATCCACAATGCTACGCACAATGAATCAACCCAGTCAGTAAAAATCAGCCAGTCCACAATGCCAGAAACTAAACGCGTTAGGTCAGCAATGCCAAGCCCTTGTCATGCTCCGTGTGCGTCGCCGTTCTGTGAGAGGCATAAACTTCTTACGTTTGCGGGGCAGCTGCTTTGATCTTGTCTCTGAACAATCACTAATCACACGCACATCATCATCACTGGAGGTATCACAATTACCACCTGATTCAGCATCTTGGCGAGAAGAGGCAGGAGCATTTTCGGGGTAGGAGAAAAAAGATTCCCCACCCTCCTTGCTCTCACCCACAGCTTCCACCTCCGAATTCCTCTTGGGTGAAACTTCAACCACACACTTCTCTGGACCCACACTCAAGGCCAATGATGGGCTCCCAGGGCCATCCCTGCAATTCTCTAGGGAAGCTGATCTTGGCGTCTCTATTGCAACCTGCTTGTCAGAACTCCCTAAATCTCTAATCTCACTAACCCCAGCTTCAGAGGAATTAGTGGATTCACAGCTTGAAAAATTCGATGAGGATTCCCCGCCCCTGTGCTCCTTTGAACTTGTCACGATTTCTGGGGATCCAATCTCAAATTCCCCAACATCCTTCAAGGCATACGAGGTCGTGCATGTTTCAGCCATGATTCCAACTGGCAGCCCGTAACCTGCCTTGTCTGAGGGTGAGCACATGAATTGCTCATTGGTTTTTACATCTTCCTATCAACAACAAAAAAAAAAAAAAAAAAGGAAAAAGAAACAATATACACCACAAATATTTAGTAACTGATTATGTTTCAGAAACATGAAGTCTACTGTCGATACTGCAGTTTCAAGGGCTGCACACTGGCTAACCTAATCAGAAACAAGCATCATGTCGACCAAGAGGAAGTGGAGGGTCTTGAAGCATCTGGTTGTCAAGTGCCCATCATGCCTGTTTTGTACATGTAAGGCGACAGAAAATTGATCTACATAAGTAAGCTAATGGGACTCATCGTAGGTAGACCATGCACCAATATTTTCCTCGCGGGATAATCCTAGCCCTTCATGTCATGCATATAGATGGTTAGGAAAGAATATAGGTAACATCCCGGACACAACATGTGCACATATATTGGAGGGGGAAGGCCCATCAGATCAATGATCTGGGTCACTGAACCATGGGGCCCCCTCACAATTACAAACTCAAGCCAGAGTGTAGGGGTCGTTTGTTTGTGCCCATTTACATATGTAATTAAATCACATGTGTTTCCGTTACGCATATATCACGTTTGTTTTGTGTGAATTTGATTCACATGTGTAAAACTCACATGTAAATGGTATGAAAACCAACTCAAAAGGAACCTTGGATTTTCACACCTCAAGAGGTGTGAAAGACTTTCACAAGTTACTGTTACAAGGCGGACTGCTACAGTGCCATTATGAGCACTCCGCCTTTCATTATTTTTTTATTTTTCTGGGCCCCACTTGTAACATCCGGACCATTCATTTTCTTAAGAAGCTCAAACACGGCCATGTGTCCAATTTTCAACCGTTGATGATGCATGGAGATTGAGATATCATCAACATAATTACAGCCGTTAGATTAATCTATTGTTACTAACATAATCAGTCCGCCTTTTATGATTTTTCTTTATTGTTCTGGGCCCCACCTGTAAAATCAGGACCGTTCATATTCTTCAGAAGCTCAAACACGGCCATGTGTCCAATTTTCAACCGTTGATGATGCATGGAGGTTGAGATATCATCAAACAATATACAACCTATTGTTACTAACATACCCAGTCCGCTTTTTATGATTTTTTTAATGTTCTGGGCCCCACCTGTAAAATCAGGACCGTTCATATTCTTCAGAAGCTCAAACACGGTCATGCGTCCAATTTGCAACCATTGATGTTGCTTGGATGTTGAGATATCATCAAACAATATACAACCTATTCATAGATTCACATGTGAAATGTTATGCTAGTAACAAACAGTGGAATCTGATCCACATGTGAGTCATTTACATATGCAAATGACTCACATGTGGGTCATTTACACATGTGAATCACTTTCACAGGAAACAAACGACCCCGTAGAGTGTTAATGTCCTGGGTTGATGATCATTAAACTCTTCAAAGACCCGAGACTGGATAAAATCTACATATGAACAATAGACACTAAAGCCAGTTTCATCGTTTGCAATTAAGACAGGTGCGATGCAACTACTATTGATAAAAATGAGTTTTTGTAGGGGTATAGAAATAAAAGAAAAAAGATTTTGCACTAGCAAAATCTGAAAGTCATCTATATCTAAAGGGTATGTCTGGAAATCACACCAATCTGATTGGGAGGTGAGGCCACTTTCAAACACCCAGGAAGTCAAGGTTTCAGAGTAAATCTGTGTGTACCAAAAGGGCTCTTTAGCTATTGAACCAATCACAATCATAAAATTTTAGTCTAATTGGAAATTTCCAGCAAGAGCAAATTACACAGACAATTTTAAATAGGAAAAATATGAGAAAAACTGGATTACCTCTAATGTTGATATAGGACAGTAAGGCATTTCAAAGGTAGCAACCTGGTCGCACAGTGGGTATTGCTCGTCAGGGGAAGATCTAGCTACATTTCCATGCTCAAAAAACTCTGATGAAACAGTTCCCATTTCTTTACCATATTGAACACCACTGGGAGAAGATGGAGCAGGAAATTGTATCTCAACCTCCCTATCAAAAATAGTAGGAAGTGAATTGGAAAGGCATGACTTCTTGGTTGACCCATGTTGCTCAGAAAGAAACTCTACAGCTTCTTCTTTAATCAAATCACTTGCGGGAAATTTGGAAAGATTCTGAATGCTACAAGAAGCTGGAAAAGGATTCAGTGATTGATTCTCAATAATTTCATTTATAAGCTTGTGGATGTTTGAACGCTTGTGAGAAGCTTCAGCTGATGGAAACCAATTTGGACTAAGCTGCAACAAGAAATTTAGTTCATTTAAGCATATGCTAAAATGGTCTAAGTTCTTCTTTGTATAAGGTATGGTAGAATAAAAATAAAAATAAAATAAGTTCCAGTAGAAAATCAGATCTTCACTGCCATTTGATGGATCAAACAAGTAGAAAGACAGCTAATTATCAAACTTGATAATTATCCCCTCCACAAGAGACTGCGAATATCCCTCGCTCCTCCAACCATCTATTAATTCACTTCTACTAACAGTTCAATTGATCATACGCGCCTCGGACATTGTAGTCCAAAATTCACATAAAATAGACAGCTAATTAACTTCTAACACAACTATATTGACTGTTACATGCAAGCCTAAAAATAGGCACCTGGTTGAGTAATTAGGATGATCTATTCAATGATATTTTTTGCATTAGAATCAATCCGTAAGGTGTTGACTTCATTGAATCATTTGAATGAGACAACACGCACTGATTTAATTGGATGAGCTTTCAGATAGTTCACACACACGGAAAATGTTTATAAACTTAAAGAGGAAAATACATAAACACTGATCCCAAGACATCTTATTTTTATTTTTATTTTTTTGGGATGAGCTTTCAGATAGTTCGCACACATGGTAAATATGTATAAACTTAAAGAGGGAAATACATAAACACTAATCTCAAGATGTCACTTTTTTTTTTTTTCATTTTTTTTTTTTTACTCTGGTAAATGCTCACCCACCCACCCACAAGTACCTCACCATCAGCGCTATAGCCACGGATTGATCCCTAATTGTCTCTGTGGAAGGGAGGTGGCCTCACCAACTGAGCTACCAGTGGATTGGCCATTGATCTCAAGATGTCAGATTCACTAAATAGTAAAGAGGGCTAAATTGTAAAAGAAGAGCAAATTAAATCTGAAGAAAGAGAGAATGTTGCTCACAAAGTCGGAGAATTTTGTAATCTTGAAGGGATTGAAGTTAACTGGAGCTTCCTTCAAAAACAGCTCCACATAGTGGAGCAAGAAGAGGCCACAATCAAATGAATTTTCCTGCTGCGGCAGCTGAAGTACAAAGGCAATGAGAAAAGTGTGAACAGAACATGCATAAGATTGCAAATGGTCCCATCACTATAAAAGTCGTCATCATCATCATTAAAGCCTTACCCATCTATTTGACTAGAGAGAGTTCAAAACATGAGAACTATGGGTGGGGCCCACCCATCACCCAATCCAAACCTTGCAATGGATAGGGACCCCCTTGTTAGTCACACGCCCCCGGGTTTGGCACCAATGCGAATGAATTGGACTGCTGGATCATTTATATACCCATATGAATGGACTGGGCTTGTCGGCCATGGATGAAGGGGTTAGGAGCATGGGATTAGGGCCAAACTTGATATTCGGGGTGGTCCCATATAGATCTTTCAATCTCCACTGGTTCCATCCCAAAATGGGACCCCCAGTGGGCCCCACAAAAAATTCTCACGGAGTCTCCATGAGAACAGTTCTCACTGGATCAAATCCCATATATATATATATATATATATAGAGAGAGAGAGAGAGAGAGAAGGGGAGGCAATGGGTGTTGAGGTAATGTTTGAAAGATTGGTATTGAGATGTGTGCAAGGACTTGCAATTAGCAAAAAAAGTAATTTTGGAAACTTCACATCAGCACTATGAAATCATCAGGTTGGTAACCCAGCCCTAGTAGTGGTTTCCATCAATTTCTTTCTCCAAAATCCACCTCTTTCTTTTACACCTTTCTCTTCACTTCTCATTTTTTCACCTTTGCAATATAGCAAGTGCATTCAATCAGAAAACAAGAAATAATATACCTCGTAGCTACATCTCAACATAAGGTGAAAAATAAATTTTATCATAGAGTGAAGAAGACACTCCCTAGATAATAAAAATATAAAAGCAGACCTCTAAAGGGATGAACCGCAAATTTGAGAATCTTAATGAAACAACATCAGAGGACTCGTGCCTTTCTTTCCACTCCTCCCATAAGTAACTGTCATCAAGATAAAGAAGTGAAAGTCAATGGTAGTTCCATGAACTTTAAAGAGCAGAACAAGGAAGCAACAAGCATCAAATGTATGTGCCATTATCGAACCAAGAAAAAAATATACAAATATTGTCTGGTATACATCCACCAAATAAATGTATAAATGAGTTGAGTACAATTAGAACAACAAGACCAAGCATATTCAAATGTTTTCTGCCTACTCAACCAGTCCAAAAAAAAAAAGTCAGAAGAAAAGTAAAGGACATAGAAAACCCTACGCATCAAGTACACCAGTACAAACAAGTACAATTGAATGCTGTTAAAGAGATTTGGAACCTCCGGGGTGGTCATATTTTTCGCATCATGTCAAAGATGCCCACCTCAAAATTAAAACGAAGAATAACCCATCAAATGAATACATACAGAGATCAATACAAAAGCCCACAAGTTGTTTTCCACACTTCCCACTAGTTCCTTGACATAACAACCTTAATTCTTCTCCCGGGCCCGTTTGGGTAATTTACTTGTAAAGTGAATTCAAGTGAAGGGTCACTTTAAGAGACAAGAAAAGAAATGGGGTTTTATCAAAAAGTACAAAACCTCAAAATCTACCTTTTTGACTTCTTGTCATATGTGGCATGTGAAGGAACTTCTTTGGATAAAAAGAAGAGGCCTTTTTGCCTTTTAGTGGAATGAAAGATTGACTATTTGACTATTTTAAAAAAAGAAGGGTGATCTTTGAAATTTTGTACTTTCTTATAAGACCCCTCTCTTCATTTCTTATATCTTAAAGTGACCCTTCGCTTGAATTCACTTTACAAGTGAATTACCCAAAAGAGCAATGCAAGCACAAACATGGGAGGAGACACACCAAAGTGGCACATACTTGCGCAGTAGGCAAAGCCTTAGATAATTGAATGGAAAAATACGTCGATTTTGTTCATAGCAACAGAAAAAGTTGTTAATAGGAGTTATGCATATCATAGTCTCATTATGCTCTAGATAACATGGCCTAGAAGAATTGAAGGGGGAAGAAGTAAATAACAAGATTGCAGCTGAGAGATGACTGAGGCGCCCTATGCATTGCTTCATTCCTACAGGAGTGATGACTTCATTGTCGATAAAACCAAACAAATAAGATGAAGCAATATGTTAGATAAATAATTTGAAATATACAAGCAATTGGGAGGCTTAATCCATTGTGGAAATAAAGTCAAACTGTGATAGTTGGTAAAGAGGGGACCAATATGTCTATCTTTGATGGCATTTTCGTCAATCGAAACAAAAATAGCTTTGTTCTCTGTTGATATATGCAAGATTCAGGATCCACGTCCTAACATATTTGAAGAGAAGGCAAGGGAGGAAAAGTTTTCTGCATGTTTTTGCTCCTTATGGTTTAAATTACAGTTTGGAAGGGCTTGTTCCATAGTTAATATGTTGCTCAAACAAATTGTGCCCAAAAAACATGTTGGCACCTACCAAGTGTCGCAAGAAGTTTCTGGTGTTTGAAATCTTCAAAGCTCATATCTATGTATAATTGGTTTGCTACATGCTAACCTTGATAAAAGCTGTGTAAGTATATCACATACACTTATGTTAACCCAATATCCATTTAGTCATTGATGGACAATAGCCCTGAAAAATCAGCACCCAGGATTCTCTTGCTTGATAACACCTAGGATTTGATACTTACAGTTCCCTTAGAAGTCAATTGAAAGAGCCAGCATCTTCTTCAATGTCTGGAGTCTACACCAACCATAGAAAGGTTGAGGATTCCAATTGAAGTTTTAACTAACTTCAAATAACAAGACTTCTTTATTAAAGTGGGACCAGTCCCACCAAAATGGGGACCACCATTGTTGTAGAGATATGGCTGTTGTCACGCCTGTGGGCCCGGTAGAAGGGCGTTAGGTTCGGCGAGTATCTGCCTAGAGACAGAGAGGGCAGGGAAACTCTAAAAGACTGGGTATGCGGTGGTGCATAAGTCCCACATCGTAAACATGTAAGTCCTGAACCTGGGAATATATATGTGTGGCATGGCCTTAACCCCACATGAGGCCTTTTAAAACCGTGCAGCAAGATTGGGTTGAAATCCCATGAGCCAAAGCGGACAATATCATGTGGATAGTGGGCCCGGGTTGTTACAATTGTAATCTATATAACTTGTGTAAAATCCTTAGGATGAGGATACAACCCAAATAGGGGCAATCACCCCAAATCAAAGAATACACTCGTTGTAATTAGTTGTATTCATTGCTATAAGAAAGGTGGTCGACCACAATTGGGAAATCTCAATTTTTTGCATCACCCTTCCATTGTTACAGTATCAGAGATCTCCTCTGAATCTTAGAAAATATCAGTGGTTTTTTTTTTTCCTAAGTTTCATCATCCTCTTCAGTGCTACTGCTATCTGAAGAGATCGTTGCCTTTGATCATTCCACATCAAAGGGCTGATTTATGATATATCTCACTTACGTCTAAAGATCTACTGTTACACCACCCACTATGATTTGACTTCTTGGGAAGGAAATCAATCACACTGTTTGGTTGGATCTTCAGTATAACCACCAAGAACACCTAGAATAATAAGGGACAGATGAAAGCAACGCACAGAGATGCAGAAATCCAGAAAACAACATACTGTTATTCTGTCTTGAATATGTTGACATTGAACTGCTAAGGCAGTCGACCCTTGCAACACTATAAAGCCTAATCACCTAGTAACAAGCAATAATATCCAAAGATTTTGCCTCTAGACAAAAATTAGTAACTCCTAATAACATAATGGAAGAAAATCAACTACTAATTAGCAAGAAATTGAAGGATTCCAGCATTTTTCTAAAATGGTTGTCGTTTCAGAAACTTTCCATGAAATTGATCATGGGACCCACATGGCCCATCTGATGGAGAAGTGGGCCCTGCCTGCTGGCCGTATACTCATGGGAGTGCTGGTTGCAGTTGGGTTTGGGCCCATCTGGACCTTCATCTATCTAGCCCAAACAACTCACGAGAGACTCATTTTTGTGCACTGTTATGAAGTGCAGTTTTATTTATATTTGCAAAAACAGCCCTGTAGCTTATGTGAATTATTATACAGCCCCTGCAGCTGTATAACTTAGAAACTGTAGGCTGTTTGGGCTCCAAAATGCAGTTGGGACTTTTACACATGCGTTCGGACACCATGTGTTCGATCAAATGCTTCCATGAATGTCATAGCCTGCTCAACCACTGCATCATCAAATCCACTGCATCATATATCTTATTGTGAGAATTGGGTGAAGGGTTTGGCAGCAAGCATTCTGAAAGGGAGGATAATCCAATTTCTCTTTGACTGACAAGTTGAGATCAATTTTCTCAGAGGAATCACGTGTTCGTGAAGCGTTTCCATTGCCAACCATTCTACTTTCTACAATAGAAACACATTAAGAGTGGTTTTGCTTGGTTAATCTTTTTATTTAACAGGATTACATCCAGTGAATCATAGCAGCAAAACTTCGAGGTGGGCCAGGCACAGCTCAATGAAAAGATTAAAGATCTGAAAGTGGGCCATGCTGACAATGATGACAACTAGGACGGAGGGCATGCAAGAGTTAATTTATATTTTTCTCAAGTGAATACCAGAGGGGATAAACCCATAGCGAAACATAAGAGCTGGACAAAGCTATATGGATCCAGCAAATGATTCTTTAGCTAGGGTTTACATGTAAAGAGGTGGAACGGACACTGTCTCCTCAGTAGTGCAACTAGAGTAGAGGAATAAGAACGCTTACTGGATGAAAATGTATATATGAGGAATAAATTAAAGGCCCATACAAAGAATGTAGAGAAAGCAAGGGAGGTGAATGGGGAAGAAAGTGAGTACCCATTAATATAATGAATGGGAAAGTTAGGAGGGGTAATTAGCAAGGAAACGAGCAGCATTAAGAAGAGTTGGTAGAATTGAAGTGAAAACTTAAAGGGTTTCTTACTTCTATATTTTAATAATTGAAATTCTGATTTGCAAAAACCCATGCTGTTTGGGGAAATTACCAAAAGTGCCTGCAGATAGCAATCTAATCCCTATAGAGTAGAAACAATTAAAAAACACTGTTCTCTATTAGTCCTCAACACTCCCTCTCAAGCTGGTGCATTAATATTTATTATTCGCAGCTTGGAGAGAACGCCACCCGATAGATGCTTCTTGGAAGCAACTTTTGTAGGGAACCGACTACTTGATCTTTTGACCTTAAGCATTCTAATTATCTCTCTTTCCTAGGCACATCTTCCACAAATGAAATGACAATTATCTTCAACATGTTTATTACGCTTATAATATTTTGGGTTTGATGCAATATGATAGTATATTATCACAGAAAAAAATCATAGGATTCTTTCCCTAGAACCCCATGTCACTAATTAAAATATTCAACAAAAATAATTCAGACCTTTTCGTGAGACATTGCAAAACAATCTGCCGCTAAATTGGATTAGCAACAGCTAGTTGTTTCTTACTATTCCATGATAAAAGAATACACTCAACTAATGTATAATACTCTGTAGTAGACCTCCTATCAATAACATCTTGGGATCCCCCTTTTATCTAAAACCCACCAAATCAAATCTCTAGGCACCCTATTGCAAGTACTCTCTAAAACTCACCAAATCAAATCAAATAAATCGCATGAAAACCGAATATATGAATTGCAACTTCAGTGGGAATGTGCACAGAGCTGAAACTCCCGTAAGAATTGAAGCTCGAGAGATACTACAAAGAGATAATTCAGATACCTTGGCTCAATAATTAATAAGGATGGAGAGATTGAGGAAACCCCGCCTATGTTGGGGTATCCTTGACATAGCCGGTCCCAAGCCTGGACAAAGGAGGAGGATTGTGCGTTAGGTAGCCGACAGCCAGCACAATACTCAGTCCGATTTCTTTATGGATTTGAGACCTAATGAAATTTCGTGGGGGCGTCCCCTACTTAGCGACACGCTGTATGGTCCGAGTACAGTGATAAGTGAGCAAGGACCGTTGCATCGGCGCCCGGGTGCAGTGCTAAATAGGCAAGGGTCCCCACACTTTATTGGACGAGTATGGATGTGCGGGATCACAAGGAGAGATAGGATTAGGAATGAGGAGATTAGGGGCAAAGTAGGAATAGCACCGATTGGAGATAAAATGAGAGAAAATCGACTAAGATGGTTTGGCCATGTTAGAAGGCGTCCAACGGAGGCACCTGTTAAAAGATGTGAAGCCATGGAGATTGCCAGGAGTAGGAGAGGGAGAGGGAGACCCAAGAGAAGTTGGAAAGAAACTATTAAACATGACTTTACCTACATGGATCTAACGGAGGACATGGCCCTAAACAGATTTGATTGGCATCAAATCCATATAGCCGACCCCACCTAGTGGGAAAAGGCTTGGTTTGGTTTGGTTTGGTTTGGAGAGATTGAGGAAGATGTAGAACATACGGTAAGAACAAGATGGCTGAAGTGGAGACTTGTTTTCAGAGTGCTTTGTGATTGGAACATACCAACAGAGATTGAAGGAAAGTTTTTACAACAACACTTAGACCAGCTAGGACCTATGGAGCAAAATGTTGGCCAATCAAGAAGCTACACATGCACAAAATGAGTATAGCAGAGATTGGGATGGATGTGTGATAAAACTAGGAAAGATAGAATCAGAATTGAGCACTTTAGAGCATTTAGGTGTAAACGTCAATAGGTGATAAATTTATAAAAAAAAAAAAGGACTCGTTTGAGATGGTTTGGACATGTTTAGCATAGGCTAGCAGCAATACCATTGAGGAAAAGTTTTTCTATGTAGGTTGATGGCATACCAAGGAAAAAGGGTAGGCTGGAAAGCCAAAGAAGACATGGATTGAAGTAGTAAGGATAATCTAAAGAAGTGCAACCTATCTAGGGATTTGGCTTTAGATAGATGGAGTGGGGAAATAGAACTCATGTTGCCAACTATAACATCATTGGGACAAGGCTTTGATGATCAACCCTAGAACCAATCTAATTTGCATCAGTAAAAGTCTTGATATCCAAGTGGCCATAACATGCATAAGGGCTCCTAGCCTAGAGACCCTATCAAATATCTTGGAATAGGATGTAACGTATCCTAAATTAACATTATAAAAAAAAGGTAATGTATCCCAATGTCAAATTCTCAGTGCATGCATTAACTGGCTAACTACACTAGCTGCATATAATATGCTTGGCCATGTGATGGTAAGATGAGTCAACTTACCGACTAATCTGTAATATAACCCAGGATCATTCAGCAACTCACAATAATTAGAATTAAGACCATCATTATACTTACCAAAAAAAGACCATCATTATGATCTATGAGCATATCAGAAGGCTTTGCACCCGGTTTTCCTATGTCTTTTAAGTTTCAACATATCTAAACTATATTTTCATTGTGAAATTACAATTCCCCTTTTAAATCTAGCAACTTTAATTTCCAAAAAATACTTTAATATACCTAAGTGTTTAGCTTCAAACTCTCTTCGCTCGTAAGTTTTTAGAATGCCAAAATCAATATCATTCCATGTTACAACAATATCATCAACATAAACAATAAGAATAGTTACTTTATCCCCACTTCTTTTAACAAAACAGAGTACGATGGGCCTGACACCTTTCATACTAGTACTTTGTTGTTGCTTGGTTGGACCTCTCGCACAGTTGCCACAAACTATGCCAGAGGCAACTGTTTGAGGCCACACATCACAATTTCAAATTGCATACTTATCGTCCTTGACTTTTGAATGACCCAAAAGAGAGGATTCATGCCAATCCACTGGTGGCTCAATTGGTGAGGTGCCTCCCTTCCGCAGAGACAACCAAGGATAAATCCCTAGGTGTAGCATTGATGATAAGGGATTTGGTGTGAGTACTTACCTGATATATATATAGGAATACCCCATATATATATATATATATATATATATATAGAGAGAGAGAGAGAGAGAGAGAGAGAGAGAGAGAGAGGATTCATGTAAACCTCCTCCAAAAGATCAAGATTCCTGTGACCTCTTCCTGAGCATTGCCATTAAGTAATGCATTTTCTAAATCTAACAGATATAGAAGCGAAGAGAAGTTTCCAACCCTTGAGACACTTCTTCTTCTTCTTCTTCCTCTTCTTCTTTTTTGTAATCTTTAAAAATTGAGGGGCTGTTCTGTAAATTCATAGACTGCAGGGGGTTTATGCAAATAAAGAAAATTGTATTATTATTAACACATCAGCATGTTCGCTCAAACCTAGTGGAATGACCATTATTTTATTTTTTTTCTAGTTAAAACCCTCGACTTGGTATCAGAGCATCACTAACACAAGAAAACTCGACTAGAAGCAACTAGGAGTGCTTGTTTGAAGGACTTTTTGGTGTTTTTATCCTCTTAAGAGCTGGCATCAACCACCATAGTGCGGACATCAGCACATTGGGCCTGTGTAAGGGCTATAACAGAGTGGATTGAAGGCTGGTTGCTTATGGATCTATTTTCCAACATATGGCTCAAACAAGGTATAGGCTGAACGATCATATGCAAACATATTATGGGACATAAACAAAGCAAACATGTCACCTTTGAAAAAGATTCTTTAGACCTCTATGACTTCCTTTGATAGAATCCATGTGCAGTATACATGGTACTTTAGAAGCCTTCTTAGTTTCTTCATCTAAAGGACAACAATAGACCATTAATAAAGACAATCATACAAAATACACCTTAAAGAAAAAGATCATAATCATACAAACACAACACTTGCCTGTAAAATAAGGAATTTCCCCAGGATGGCAGACAACTATCAAACTCCAGTGAAGACTGTCATTCAATATATGCCCATAGAAGAAGACATATTGACAAATGTTTAGCATATGGGAGCCAATTCTTATGGAAGAATACAATATGCAGAAACATATTCTTCTTACTTGAAGTTTATAGGAATGAAGATGTAATCTTTCTCAAATATATTTACTTTTCGCGTCCATTTGCGAACACGTAGAAAAGCTGCTCTCCCTGCCAATGCACTCCTTGGATCCTTGTCAAGGTCAGCTAGCTTACGGAAGAAAAAACTGTTTAAAAAGTGTAACCTATGCTTGTCCTTCTGTTGAATCTTATTATTCTTCAGATATCTGAAAGTCAAGTATCATAAACATAAGCAGAAAGTAGAAAATGAAGCAGTCATCGAAACACAATGAAAAAAGATCACAACATCATGCAGGAATAAAAATTTGCTATAGACGACAAAGAAAATACATTCGGATTATGTTTATTTATATGCATGTTCATCCTTGTTGATAAACATTGTTATGACGTTCACTAACAGCTCGAGCTTTTGGTGTTACTGGTTATTAACATAGTATCAGAGCCAGTGGTCATGAGTTCGAAACCACTAGGGAGGCATGTTACCTCCATTTGGTCGGTTCAATTTCGTCTGTTGGGTTTCGATTTTGAATGGCCTCCCATTCGGGGGGGCGGGGGCGGTGGTTGATATACATTATTTATGCTGTTCACTACCAGCTTGTGCTTTTGGTGTTACTGGTTATTACTAGTCCTACATCAAAAAAAGAATATTTAACCTTTTTTTGTGGGGGTTGTTGATATACATTGTTTATGCTGTTCACTACCTGCTTGAGCTTTTGGTGTTACCGGTTATTAACAGTCCTACCATAAAATAAAATAAAAAAAAGAATATTTAACCTTTTTTTTGTGGGGGTTGTTGATAAACATTGTTTATGCTATTCACTACCAGCTTGAGCTTTTGGTGTTACTGGTTATTAACAGTCCTACCATCAAAAAAAGAATATTTAACCTTTTTTTTTTTGTGGGGGTTTGTGGGGGTTGTTGATAGACATTGTTTATGCTGTTCACTACCTGCTTGGGCTTTTGGTGTTACAGGTTATTAATAGTCCTACCAACAAAAAAAAGAATATTTAACCTTTTTTTTCCCAATCAGTTTGCTATTAACCATTGTCCAAAGATCTATTTATCAGCATAACAGCAAAAGATCATGAAGGACATTTTAAAAGGAAGAAAAAGAACAATTTTTATTTCAGAAGCCTCCATCTCTTTCATTGAAGATATAGACGAATCGTACAAACGAAAATCAAGATGCAATAAGGCAATGGACAGAAGAAAAAAATGCCAGTAAGAACTGTCAAACTTCTGAGTGTATGGAGTTGAATGGTGGACTTCGAAGAAAAATTAAGTTAAAGTGCATGTGGCTAAGTGTATATTCTAGGATGGATGCGTGAACTTCCCGGAAATGACAGGAGAGGAAACTTAAAGGTAGCTCCAATAGCAAAAATTAACACATCAGTCACTCACTTGAGATTGTTTTAAGAGTTTAATTGGTTGGTTGCTCAAGATCTAGGATTCTATCATTAAGCAAATGAGAAACCCTATGTGCACATTCCGTAACCATCCTCGCTAGGGAGAGGAATCCTCTGGCTTCGTTCCCTTGGAACCGGGCTATCCTCAATAAGGATTTCCGAGGGGAAGAATCATCACAATCCATGTTTGGAAAAACAGCAGAATCCTCCCATCTACACTATAATTCCATCCAACGGTTCTATGTTTTTCGCAGATTTCTCCCAATCCATGATGAATCAAGACCTAAGATTTCAACCCCTAGCCATTTTCACCTAAACTTTCTCACATACACATCCACGCGCAGGTACACACACCACAGAGAGAGAGAGAGAGAGAGAGAGAGAGAGAGAGAGTTACTTTCTAGCATATAGGAGTTTGGAGTAAAACTCCCTTACGTAACAGCTGATTGAAGAGATAAGGCTCTGTTGATCCAAATGACAATGATATATCTTACCGCAAAAGTGTTGAAGTAACAATCATTATCGTATTAGACATTTGTATCCATGTCCAACACTGACACCCTGCCTTGTGTCAAATCATGGAGTTGTCAAGTACTCTAGTGAGAGTCGCTAGAAATCTACTGGAGTTTCGAAGAAAGAATCCATGTAATAATAAATTCTATTTTTGAATCTCAATTGAAATAGAGAGACAAGCATGACATAAAGAGAAATTAAAATTTCATATGGGAAACTTATCATACTGATTCTCAAAATCCACTTGTGGGGAGCACATAACTAACAAGGTAATGTTATCATATCTGTCAGTTCACAGGTTTTGTATCAGTCCTCTATAGGTGCTGATTTCTTTTGCTTAGTCCCAGCTTGTTTTTGTTGCTGGGTCTTTTTTGGTTCAGTATATAGATCTTATACTGTACAGAGTATATGAAAGGAGTCTCCTTTCTCTTTTTGAATGGATTTCAGTCAATCTTTCTATATGCATGTCAGTTCACTAGCCAAAGAATCCATGCTTGTTTAGCATTTAACTTACTTAATATAGAAGTCAATGATTGTGTCATTGATGAATGTTTCCGGTTGTAATAGCTCAATATCTCTCTTACTAATACAAACAGCATCAGAATCTCCTTTAGGATAGATGACATCTTCGAAAGGCTCATTGAAACTGCAATATTGATATCATTCAGTACTAAGAAATCAGATATGTAGTAGGAATGAAAAGAATTTAAAATTTTTAAAAGAGGGGAAAGAGAAAACAAATATCTTAGCCTCATTATTGGCAACTCTAAGAGCAATTTAGATCAATAAAGTAAAAATGACGGTACCAAATATATTTCCTTAAACAATGAAAGCGAATATTAAATAAACTAAGGCAGCTGTTTGACCAAATTGTAAATTTCAATGTTTAAGATCTCGCCGCTAACTAATAATGACAACTTCCACACAATTTTCTTTTTAATACTAAAAGAACAAGTGTGGTCAATTACCCAACAAAAAATCTGAAGAGCACATTTTAACTTGGTAGCTTCATTACACAGAGACACCAAACAGACGCTAGTTTTACTATAGTTATGTCATGGCATTGTATATATACAAAAATGAAACACATGTAAAGTCGTAAGGAGCTCTGATGTCAAACTCATGCATATCACAATTTCCATAAGCACAGCACTTCTAAAACACTTACAGAACTCTTGTATGTGGATATGATCATTTGCCTTGAATCTCATCATCCAGTTGTCTGCACTCTGCTGGACAGATCAGCATTCCGGTGGTCATGATCATCAGCTTTCTGCTTTTTACACCTTTTGTTTCGTCACCATTCTGTTTCACCCACTTCGATCTCATCCGCACAACAGAGCATCAAAAAGTCCACATCTACAGTGTTGGTCCGTATTTCTTCTGCATTGCTGATCGCTACATAATGTTCACATCACTAGCATTGTCAAACTCAGACATCATCAGCGCTGTCATTCTACTACTTCACCTGCAACATGGATCTCTTACCCTATCTGCACCATTGAATCTACACATCCATTCAACTGCTTGCCAATCACTCTCATCACCTGTGGTGCCCAGATATGGAATGCATACAGCAGGGACAGGGATCTTACAGACAAAAGTGAAGTCTCGGATACGATACGACATGATACACTGCCTATCTTTAAGTATCCTGGTACCATAGCTCATCATACGAAAATGTTCGTGCAAATCTCAGTTGCTATTCCAGAACATCTTGAGTTAGGAGATGGGAGTTAAAATAATATTACGATCAATACTCAGATGATTTGTAATTGGGCCCCTCAAGGAAAAAGGTTAGGCCCAAGAGGACATGGATGGAAACAAAGAGGCTATATCTGGATAAGGGCAATCTATTTGACGATTTGGCCCATGATGGACCAGAATGGCAAAACAGACTTCATGTAGCTGACCCAACATAGTTGGGAAAAGGCTTTGATGATGATGACAACTTGGATGATCTGTTATTTCTAGGTAGATAATACCCAACGATAGTCAGTCTTCACAAATCCACCACAGATGCCAAGCATTTGGAGTCATCACCATTGGCAACTCAAGGAATCTTCACACAAGGATTAAGATTGTATCAATTCAATTTGAATCACACGCATGAGAAGGGAAGAGTAATTTCTTCACTGAATGCATACAAGAGAGAATGCAAGGGAATTTATAGAGAAGATATTATAGATGCTAGCAAGGATTTTCCTCTCTATTATATGAATCCATGTCAATTTTCTTTCCTCTCTTTATTTAATTCCATGTGAATCAACTCTCTTTAGAGAACATGCTTGATCCAGGAAATATTCCTAGAATTTTGTAAACAAAGAATCTCATTCTAGGAAATCTTCATGGAAAAAAATCTAAGGTGGCTATAGTCAAGGTCAATGAGCTGGCCAACCATAGGCTACATCCAATGGGCCAGTCAAGTATGAACTAACCCACTATGGGCTAGGTCTGATAGGCTGGCTGACTATGGGCCTCTTCTTGGCCCTTTTGTAAACCTTAGGACCCATAATGCATTCAGACTCCTACAAGTTAATATGGAATCCCTCTGGAATGAAAATTGGTCGAGTAAGTCCTTGGTTTGGTAACTAGAAGTCTTTCTTGTCACCTACCTCATATCATCATGTTATTCCTCTCTAGAGCAATAAAATGGTGATGGCGGCACTTCCGATCACTCGGAATATCAAAAATCTCATTGTTCCATTGAATCTGAAATCAGTTTCATTCTAACAGTCTGATCAATGATCCAAAACCATCTTTCTGCAGATTTCTTGTTTCGGAACACTATCTTCATTCTCTGAAAACAAAATTCGATTGCAAGGTAGAAAAGGGTGAGATTAGTGAATGAATCTTCTTCATGATCTACTGACTGAAAAAAGATTGAGGATCCACTGATCAATCGAATCCATATGATATGCAGAAGTAATTGGATCCATCGACTCATTCAAAAGACAATTATTGTGTCTCCCTGGTTTTAATTTCCTCATCATAATTCAATTCTCCTTGATGTGGCTTTCCCATGCACTCCTTTATATCTCTTCCTCCTCTTGATCTTCAATCGGAATTAAAAGGACTTTGGCTCTATAGTTTTCTTTACTTTCTTCGATTCACATCGGCTTTGGCTCATGTCCAATATCCAGCTTTTCCATGATTCCATCCTTCATCAGTAATGCTTGGCATGCATTCGTAAGCTCACAATCTTAGTTACGTCCTTTGAAGGAGCAAGTCTCAGTTGCTTCATCGTGGTATGCATCATTGAAGTACGTTGTCTTCCTACAATCCAAATCTAATGGTCACCAAGCCTGGATTGATCAACGCTTTTGTTTTATCCATCCACATAACATGGTAAGGACTAGGGTGAGTATTCACCCAAAGTTTTAACTTCTCAATAACTTTTGTGCGAATTTCATAATACATTCTCATGCCAAAAATTTTGAAATATCAAATTAAGAGGAAAAAAATGAAAAGAATTACACCAGCAAGTCCGTTCCATTCAATTCAAAAGGAAAAAAAAAAAAAAAAGGAAAAAGAATTCATGATTTCCGAGATTCCGATAACCTATAAAATAAGATTTAGTTAAATTGGTCACAGGGGCCAAGATGCAGGCTGCAGCGCGTATGCTGAGGACAAGGAACATAGTTACATCTCATTGTCATGAAATATAAATAAAACAATCAATGATGGTGAATGGTGATGATTTCACTCACTTAGAATAATAACGCTTTAAAAAGAACATGATGTTCTGACCCATGAAGTCATCATCTTCGTCTGCTATCTCCACACTGCAACTAACTCAAAGTAAAAATAGAATTGCATTATGTTTCAAAATGGAAAAGGGAGAAAAAAAAAAAATTTAAGCATGCTTGCGTCTAAGGTGAGAAAGGAAATAAGAGAGTGGATGGCAAACAATAAAATCTAATCTACTATATATTTGATGACTGTCATCTTATGTTCAATATTTCCAGACTTAAATAATCACCAAGGAAACAGCAGTGCCTCATGGCATTTATATTTTAGGTCATAAAAATGGAGATGATACCATATGATATGAGAAAAATGCTCAGTAAGAAAAAAGGATTTTAACCACACGACTGCCCTCATAACTGACAATGCCCCAAAACAGTCTAAGTTTAAATATTTCACGTAGAGCTGTTCGTACAATAACGATGCGATATCGCATGGCCCTAGGATATTGCACAAACAATTCTGTGGGAAATACTTAAACTTTGACTGCTTATGGGCAAATGTCAGGTCAAAGGGCAGCTGTACGGGGCTACGGGCAATATCCCAAGGAAAAAAAAAAATGTCATTCTTCAATCAATGGCTGTATGAAGTGTACAACTCATAACCATGGTTTTCACAGGAAACAACCCGAATATCATGAGGTGGTTCTGCAAGCTATGTGATGCGGATGGATTTGATGATCAAGTGGTTGAGCAGGCTATGACATTCAGGGAAGCATTTGATCGAACACATGGTGTTCGAACCCATGTGTATAAGTCCCAACTGCATTATGGAGCCTGAACAGCCTACAGTTTCTAAGTTATACAGCTGCAGGTGCTGTTTAATAATTCACATAAGCTACAGGGCTGTTTATGCAAATATAAATAAAACTGCACTTCATAAAAGTGCACAAAAATGGGTCTCGTGCGTGTTTGGGCTAGATAGATGAAGGTCCAGATGGGCCCAAACCCAACTGCAACCAGCACTCCCATGGTCACCTGTGAGTGTACAGCCAGCAGGCAGGGCCCATTTCTCCATCAGATGGGCCATGTGGGTCCCATGATCGATTTCATGGAAAGTTTCTGAAAAGACACCCATTTTAGAAATATGCTGGAATCCTTCAATTTCTTGCTAAGTAGTAGTTGATTTTCTTCCATTATGTTATTACTTATTAGGATTTACTAATTATTGCCTGGAGGCAGAATCTTTGGATATTATTTCTTGTAATTAGGTGATTTAGGCTTTTATAGTGTTGCAAGGGTCGACTGCCTCGCTAGCTCAGAGTCGACATATTCAAGACAGAATAACAGTGTGTTGTTTTCTGAATTTCTGCATCTACATGCATTGTTTTCTGAATGGGTTTGGGATCAATGCGGTCACCCAGCGGCGCTGCCCCTATTTCTTGTAAAAGACAAGAGGAAGAACAACTATGAAGAAGAAAATGGGACTGGGATCAATGTGATCACACAGTTCCTATTCCTTATGATGAGATATGTACATCTTATCTAGATACAATTTGAATCCTAGAAAACATATAACAGGGTCAGGCCTAATGTTACGCTGATCCAAGCAAAGTATGAAAATGTGTTCCCTACTTCCCTTCTTAGATAATAGTCTCTCACAACTCACCCTCCCTCTCTCAATCTTGTGATGCAGAAAGGAAAGCATTGAGAGATTGTCAACAAGAGTGTTGAATCGCTTAGATGAGTAAGACTTTTTGGTGAACAAATCAGCAAGCTGACCTGTAGAAGGAATAAAAATCAACTCAGTTGTGCCAATGAGACGATGTCGATGTACAAAATGACAATCAATTTCAAAATGTTTGGTAAGCTCATATAAGACATTGTTGTCAGCAATTTGAAGAGCACTCTTTTGATCATAACATAATAGTGTCACTGAGTAAGATGGATTCCCATATCAATAGTTACCCATTGTAACCAAACAATTTCAACAGTAGAGCTGGCCAGTGCTCTATACTCAGCTTTAGCAGAAGAACAAGAAACTACAATTTGGTTCTTTCCCTTCCAAGAAATGAGTGAGGAGCGAAGAAATATACAAATTCTGATAGTAAAGCACCTGTCATTGACATATCCTGCCCAGTCACAATCAGAGAATGCACTGGGATGAAGAGACGTGCTGGAGCAGAGGAGACCTCTATTCATAGTAGAATGGGGATACGAAGAATACAGAGAACAACAGCCCAATGAATAGATTTAGCACGAGCAACAAATTAACTCACCAGAAGAAATCTTTCTCGACTACTTTATCTTGGTTTAAACATTTATGTTTCCAAATTCACCATGTACCAGACCACATGGATAGCTGACATAACCCTGGCTGTTCAAACTTGGGCCCTGAATTTGATCTCGAAAATTGATCTAACACAAACATGAACCTGGGATTGTGAAGAAAAAGAAATGGGGCAGGGACGATCCTCTTATTTTACTTAGAAGTAGGGTTTCCACAAATTAACAAATGACAAAATACCCCACAAGTAAAATGAATGACATATATGACCTATCAAAAATATTCTACACTAGCCAAAAGATAGAACTGAAGACAGAAGGCCTCTATTCCACTCTTCTAGTGTATAAGGAGTAGCCAAGAACTCCAGAGTTCTACATTCTAGAGTTCCAAGGATCCAAATGGGCCCATAGAGGGCCACATGTTTGACAAAAAGAGCTGAAGATAAGAAACCCTCCATGTTTGGCTAGAAGGCATGAAAGTCTTCCAATCTTGTTGCATGAATCATGAGAGTGCAACTCACCTGAAGTTGAACTACTAAGGACAAAAACAAGGGTGATAAGTATCATTTCAAAGGAAAAAAAAAAAGAAACAGAAAAGAAAAAAGCTGACGAAAGAACTTTCCAATTTCAGCTTTCTAATTTACAGGAGTACCAAAAGAATAAGTCTCGTATCACGATCACCTAAATATCAAGAGCTGCACAAACTAATCCCACCATAAGCATTGACCTTATCAATCAGAATAAATCCAAGCTGATGCTAATGACCTCTGTTAATGAGGCTCCATCTTCACAAGATATATGAGTATATTGAAGGATGTAATCATGTTAAATAATTCACAGTAGATATAAAAACTTACGGAATAGGATTCCACACAGACTTGTAACTTGCAGCTAATGATGTGATCATCTGTTCTTTCTCTTGCCATTTTGGGTCACTAACAGCAAGGGACAACTTTGAGATCGCTGGATGCATATTAGAACAAAATCAGTCTGTGGTGGCTGCTTAAAGAATGATAAATTTACAGCATGAAGAAAAATTAGAATTGTGACAATCATTCATCAGGAAAGAACATCAAATAATACTGTTAAAAAAAAAAGGGAATATCAGATAGAGAAAAGGACACCAGCCGAAACTCAATAGAGCAATGTCAGATGAACATGAAAGCTTCAGATGTGAAATTTCCAACTCTACCATTTCAAAAAAAAAGGTAAAAATAAAAAAACCAATTCTATTGTCTCATGAACAAAAGATGGAAAGGCCGCCAATTTAAAATAAATCCCAATTTCCTCATATGAAGAAAGTGTCATTTATGACAGGTCAAAAGTGGTAAGAACAAAAAATATATAATGCCAATTGGAAAGTGCATGATGTCACGTTTTGATGCTATAAATAAAGGATAGCTAGAAGAAAGCTTCCAGACCAAAAGAGAGATAATATTATCAAAACCCAAGGAACAACAAAACATATCTTGGCAATTCTTTACTTTCAATAAATGGACAAGAACTCTGTTTCAAAAAACATGCTAAATGGAGCAGAGCCTTTATGACTTGCAATTAAATTAGCTAGTTTGACTAAAAAAATGGTAGAACAGAAAAATAAAGTAAAATAAAAAGAATGCAACTTTCCTAAATTTCAAACAAGTTGATCAGGGGTAAAAAAAGCACAACATAGAGATATAAAATGCACATAGTGCGAATGTGTGAAGATTATGCAGCGAAGAACAGAAAACAACAACAACAACAACAAATCATTAGATAGCACCTAGCCACGTACAAGAAGAGCCATTAAGATTCTCAACTCCTTTTACAGCAGTTGGTCTCAGCCGAAGTTCAACATAAGCAACATCCACCTGAAAATCGGTAAGTAGACACCACAAACTACTTAATGAAATTGTACAGGGTCTAATAAACATCAGGTTCTCAAATAGATCAAGCAGTTGAACCCACATTTTCACTTTGCCGACACTCAATATAAACAACCTCATCAACAGCCCATTCAAAACTGAAAGACTCACTGCTTTCACATGCACTAAAAACCTCAAGTTTAATGAGATCAGAAGAGAAAGTCAATTGTGATCGTGGAAATATTCTATCCCCACAGAAAACAAAATCAGGGTAAACAACAACCTCTGCATTAACTTTCTTCACCTGTCAATGTCAAACACACTGAAAATGATTAAATAAAGACAAAAGTATGAAAATGAATAACAAAATGAGCATTAGGCCATAGATAAGCATTCCAAAATGCAAGTTCAAGTTCAGTCATACCAACAGACAAAAGTGTTACTGCTGTAGCTGATATAACAACAAAATAGGAGCCAGCTAACTGATTAAGGAAAGCCTTACCAGAGCCCAAGTCCAGCAAATCTACAACAGATGACCCAAGTAGGGTCCCATGGGCCACAAGCCCTTAGATGGTGGGAAACCAATCCTATTCAAAGGGTGAAACCCAATTCTGAGGAGCAGGTATGCGGGAGTTAAAGCTTCAAATGAAACTGAGATTTTAGCTATATTTGAAGCATTGAAGACATGGGTATTCTTTATAAAGAATTTTTTAATTTTTGACAGCGATCTGTCCAATGCAATTTCATGCGTTTCAGGTGTGACTGGGCGTCCTTGGAAATTCCAGTATTATCTGAATGAAATCAAATCTCCGCCTTAATACTTTCACCCGCTTTTGCTTTTTATCTTCCAAAGTGATTGTATCTTTCCCCTTTTTATGAATAAAACTTATCAGTTACCAATTCAAAAGGAGAAAAAATAAAGGGGAGGGGGCAGAATGGGATCAGAAGTGGGCCCCGCAGAGGTTATCTGTCATGATGATCGCCTGAGCAATGCCCACCAAATGGACCATTTATAGGTATATATCAAATATTATATAGAGGAGCACACTAGATAAATGGTGGGGATTTTTTTCTTCCTTTCTGCACAGTTTTTTAAGCCAATAATTATAAAACAGAGCACATGTCCGAACCACTGATACTTATAATGTATTTGTGCCGACACATGAATTTGACATATTTAATATTAAAACATCTAAACCTTTTAGAAGGAAAGTCTTATATTGCTAGCTAGTAAAAAGGTGTTCTTACTAAAGTAAAATCAGTCAATGTGTATTTATACACATAAGACAAGACTCCTTTTAAAAGGAAAGAGGAGTATCATGATAGAGATTAGATTCAGATTCTCTACTGCTTCTGCAGCATGATGGCCTTGCTTTTTTAAATAGGCCACATTGCAGACTTTGTAGGCCCATTGACAATAGCAAATACAAGAGAACTTCAATATCCACATCTACCAGAAGCAAAAATAACGTTCACGGACATTGACAACCGCTGGATCTAATGCCACGAAATCAACGGCCAAAATACATACTTTGTTGTTGTTTTTTTCTTTTTGGCTGCCTGTCCATTTCAGGGGCCTAGATTAGACAGCTGGAAATGCCCAATGAACATATTTTTAATTACATGTGGATATATTCAAAAATCCTCTTGAATCTTGTATTTCCAGTGGGGCCCACAAACTGTCAGCTCTCCTTTAGAGAGCGTCACACTGCAGAATCCATAAGGATTCCGGCAATGGTCGTTCTAAAAAGAAAAGAAAAGTGACAGCCTATCAGATCAAAATAAGTAAAAAAAAAAAGGATCAGGATTCAGGATCCTCTACGACAGAAGCAGTATGCTGCTCTCAACAGCTTTTAATTATATGTGGCAGAATTTTTAGGGCTCACTAACCCTACAGATAGAAAAGACATTTAGGATCTACCCATTCTAAAAAATTAAGGCCCGATTGAGATTTTCAGTTGTCCAATCTAGGCCAAAAAAATAGAGGGTCAAAATAGAAAATCAGCGCTTTATTTGGTGACCATCCATTTTATGGTCTTGCATTAGAGAACAGGAAACAACCAATGGACCTAATTTTTTGTAGATGCTAAATCCCAAAGCCCTATTGTACCTCGTAGGTTCAATGGGCCCAACAAATTCTGCTACATGCCATTTTTTAAAAAAATTTAGAGCATAGTGCATTACTTCCATTGCAGACGATTTAGATCCTTGTTAAATAAAAAGGCAAAGTCCTCAAAATGGTCATCCAAACCCTCAGCTCCTCTACTTTATTCACATTTAATTGTTGTCTTCTAAGATACATCCTTTTCTATGAGATACATATCATGGAATCAAGACCGGAGCTCTGAACGGTATTTGATCAGGAGATGGTGACATCACAATGGTGTGGATGCAAATAACCCATTGTGCTCATTCAATATGTTGCCTATCTGATAACAACGCAGATTGGTCAAGCCTTTTAAGCAATTTCTTACCATCCATGACGAAGTAAAATAAAATTCGCAAGAAGATGGTCTAGAAGTTCTCAAAATGGATTACCAAAAAGAATAATCTCTATCGCTCCTGATAGGAAAGAGACTTTTTGCTGAGCTGCTCTCCTGCAATGCTTTGGGCATAGTCTTCTCTATGCATGTATTTAAGAAGAGCATTGCAACAAACCTCAGAATCAGATTTATTTGAAGAGATATCTGCCAATGTCTCTTCTTTTGGAATGGTACCAGAATGATAGTTATCTCAAATATGACAATGAGACTGCTATAAGGAGGATTACAAGCATTGGTATCCTATGTTAATCTCTCTATACCAACACAGTGAACTATATGCATTTTTTAAATGAGTTGCAGAAATGATGTTATTATTGATTTGGATGCAACATATTGGAAATAGATTCTCTGTGGCACATGTTCTGCTTTGGATGCCACCTAAATGGGCTGCATTCGCCGAGTGATTCCAATTACACCAGCAACATGGTGCAGGTGATGAGAATGATGAAGAGAGTAGCATATGGCAGAGCACGATAATAAAAAGCAGGGCATGAATCAAACTCTCTGATTGGTAAGGGCATGAATGTCCCTTCTGCAGGATGAATCTTACTTCTACTTTTAAATGTCGGATGTAGAGTCTGTGCAGCCTATTGACCTATTAGAAACCCGTGGGCACTGGGATCTAGCCATCTAAAAAAGAAACAAGTACATCGGATAGTTCCTCAGAAAGTATTATGATCAATATAGATAGAAAGAACTACCATTCAAAATATATATATATATATATATTGAGAGAGAGAGAGAGAGAGAGAGAGAGAGAGAGAGAACTAGGAGGATATTTGAGGATAAAGAATTGCACAAGAAAGAGGAATTGATCAAGGCAAGAATAGCAGATTGGAATCGGGGAAAAGGAATTTCAAGATTTCTCAAAAGCAAATATTATGAGTTGAGAAGAAGCTGTGGCAGCTGGGGGCATGAAGAAGGAAACTTAGCCCAATGGTCTCCTCCTAATTCCATTTGGGTCATATTCATTGTTGATCAGGTAGCCACAGGTCCATCTGGAACTGGTTGAGCTATAAGAAATGAAAGAGGAGAAACTCTCTGCTCTTTTTTATCTGGAGGGTATTAAGGAATCTTATAAGGTGGAAGTGCTGGCAACAAGGAGTCAAAATTTTTCACGGCTCATTTTTCAGGCAGTATGATCACTGGAAGCAACTTAAAGAATGTACTCCAGTGGGTACTAAAAGGCCTTTGCATGGAAATTGACATTCACTACTAAAGGACATTTGGTTGCTTTTATGCAAGAACTCAAGCATATCATCAGGAAGGGCAATGGGAAAGCAGATCAGTTGGCAAAAGAGGGATCAATATATCAAAAGTGAATTTAGTGATGAATTGATATTGTATGGGTTGTATTGTTGTGAAGTGCGTATTTTTACAGTATATCATGAGCATGCTTTCCTTCTAACTTTTCTGTGTATTCTTACTTTGTTTGATATAATCCTTTCCTACTTAAAAAATAAAATAAAATAGTGTTTCCAAGATACAAGTAAACCAATTCTCATGATAATGTGAAAGTGCTGATCAGTATCAATAAGCGTCTGCTCTACTGCTGAAGAAATTGTTACAGAATGCTTACCATGTGCTTATAACTGTCGATGCAATAATTTATAGTTGAGCATCCTAGACCTCCTGAGACTATACATTGCACTCCAGTAAGAAGGGATGCAGTAAAAATTAAAATGCAAGCCCAAAGAAAGTATGAAATAAACCTTCATCTTTTGTGGGTTCAGAAATAGAAGTTGACAGTGAACTCCCTTTCAAGCTTTCATCATCATCTGAAATCCAATTAACCAGCTTGTCCTGCTGGTATTCGAAATAAACTGATAAACAAGACTTCTAAAGTCAAAATAAAAAATCAAATAGGTGGTAAGACAGTGGTAAAAGTCAAATGCATCAGATGTCCACCAGGAAGCAATTTAAGTGATATTGCACACAGAATGAACTCCCAGATTTCCCATCTCAAGTGACCGTTTCTTATGCATTTAGAAATAAAATCTCCAGTTTTTAAATTACATCCATTAAAGTAACCATGCTGGTCGCTATTCCTTGATGTGCATACCACAGTATCATTCACTTCAGACACTTCTTGGTGAACAGTAGAGTCCCTTTTTGATGCGCCAACAGCCAACATTCCACTGTCATTTCTACATATATGATATCCACCACTTGAGCCAACCTTTTCCTCAGCATCACTTCCCTGGATAACTACAAAAGGAATATCAGATAAGGTCAAAATTCAACATCTACATATTGCTATATGCTGAAAAAAAGGAAAGAGGAAAAAACAATAACCGGATGCTATGTAAATCAGAAACAGAAAAATGGAAATTACCAACCAAAGAAAGGAGAAATGATCAATAAAAGGGGTAATCAAAGAATTTTGAACTTCAATAGAATTGTCCAAGGATTTCTATAGATTATGCCAATTATAAAGAAAGTGCTTTCAACACCTTGAGCGTTGAGAGTCAACAAAATGATCAACAACCAAAAAAAAGAAATCTATCCATAGTTTCTCACAAAATTATCTGACTTAGATTAACATATGACATTCTAATGTTACTGGCTTACTGCCACCTTTTAAACATTTTTATTTGGCATGTACTGATGTACAAAATACTAAACAACTCCAATAGAAGAGCATGACACAGCTCAGTTATGGACAACTTAACAGCAGATATCAAAGACGAAGTCCCTTGGTGTGTGTTGCTAAGATTTATTACTCAAACAAGAAAACATGCAAATGACAAGCTCGAACTTTAGAGTCAAATGGATTGAAAATTAGCAAATGAAAAACAAAATCTATGGAGCAAGGTTTTATAAAATCGGACTCATGAGGCGACTAGGTCCCCCTTGTGTTGAGTTGACTCAGCTGAGTTGCATGCCACTCTGACCGAGTCACACCCTAGAGCACAAAAAACCTTCAATAATATTTAAAAAGAGAAGTGCTCCTATGAGAGACACTCTCACCAACTTGGTGAGAGATGGGTGGGGGCCCTTGTATTTAAGTTGGTGAGAGTGGATATGGAAGTGAGGACCCCCACCCATCTCTCATAAAGTTGGTGAGAGTGTCTCTCATAGGAGCACCACCCATTTAAAAATATATAATAAAAATGTAAAAATCCAAAAATAATATCCCATAAATAAAGAATTTTAAGATTCATCATGTTTTAGCTAGTATGAATGAATTCAATATAGATAGCTGCCATTTTTTGTACTCAATCTGATAAAATAGTGATCCAATCTTTGAATGCTTAGGTGATGCAGAGCGAAGGTGAGATGCAAGGTGGGAAAAGATAGAAATGGAAAGATAAGGCGAAAAATTGGCCTCATGCCAAACTCCAATTCAAGAGACAAAGGAAGATCTCAAAGAGCACTCGGCCATGTAAGATGGGATCTAGATTTTCTGGGAATGAAGATGAGATGATGGGAACGATGGTGAAGAGGAAATATCTATGCCGATTATTGAATCTAGGTGAATCGATCTTCGGCACTAATACCAATTGATGCAAAGCAAAGGTGAGATGCAGGGCGACCAAGGATAGAGATAGAGAGATTGGGGGAAAATTACCCTCACACCAAAATCCAATCCAGGAGGTAAAGGAAGACCTCGAAGAACAGTCGAACAGGATCTCGAAGGAGAACTTAGGAAACTCGATTTCATCAATTATTACACTTAGGAAACTCGATTCCATCAATTATTAGCCATTCTTAAACCAAAGATACTTACAATACTTTAAATACGCAAAAACATAACCCTAGACTTGATCTCAACCATTAAAAAAGCTAAAGGGTTGAGATTATAACAATAATATAAAATTGGGCCCTACACAACTCAATTAATAAAATAAACAAGTAAAACATAAATGGGTTGGACTAGACTGGACTGGGTCCAATGGGCTGGTCAACCCATGGGGACATGGGTCTATCCTACATCATTAGATCTTCCATTAAACATGGTTTTAATCTTCTAAAAAAAGCCTAAAGCCTCTCGAAGCTTCTTCCAATAGGAAAATAGGGAGAAAAGCCTTTCTCCATACGAATCGATTAGAAAGGAGACTCAGGGGTGACTCAGCTGATTTTCAAAACTATAATACAAAAAATAAGTTCCGTGGATCCAAGATTCGGAATGTAATCTCAAACTAAAAAGAGGAAAAAAAGAGTACGAAAAGTAATCTTTGTTAAAAAAAAAAAAAAGACTTAATGACATAAAGTGATAGATTTCAAAATATACGAGCAAATATTGAACAAAATGGATGGTTTGAGTTAGATATTGCAAACAGGATCGATGCAAGATAAGCAAAGAGGCGACAAGCTAGTAAAATGTCATATGATCATGAAGTGTCATTTAACTATGGAGGCATTTCTACATAACGATAGATAAGAAAAATGATGAGAAAATCATAAATCAAATGCACAATGCTAAGATGAATGGGTGGAGTTGATGCAAATGTACCTCAGGCCACATGTGTAGGGCCCAAGTATATTTAGGTTTTATTTGTTATTAGATTTCTAATTTTATTTAAGAGTTGTAATTAGGATTTAGTTTTCAATTCCATTAGGATTCTTATTTTATTTCCTACTTAGGCCCTAAGTTATGTTTCTTATTTCTATGACATTGTAGAGAGGAAATTCTCAGAGAGTTGCTTAATGAAAATTGGGTTTTCTCATTGAGGCGCATCCTCATTATCGTCTCTAAGGAGACTTCTTATTGTGTCTTCAAACACGTGCTTTGGCACCCATTGTGCTTTAAACACTTCCCACGCAAGCCCTAACCCTAGGGCCTGCATCAATTCCCAAGATGAAATCTTACATAAGAGGTGTAATCTGAATTTTCAGTTTTATAATTTTAATTGTGAATGTTAAGTGTTTTCTTGATCTCATATCATCATTTAGTTTAGTCTTGCATTGTCCTGCATCAAATCGTTAGATCTAATTGATGGTTTGTATTGTTTCTCATTAGATGTACATCTTCGTTGTCTATTTTTCTTTGTTCTTCCTCTGCTGCTTGCATTTGTTGTGATCAACTTTGTCAAAAGGAACGAAATTCAGAACCATTTTCTTCTAATTCTTCCACAGTATGACAGTCCATAGGAGTTGTGCATGGTACTTTACTATGACTGTCTACAGGAGTTGTGCATGCTACTTTATCAAACTTCGACATGCAAAATTTTTTTTTTCTTGTTCTGGCTTCTCAATGTCAGGCTTGATATTTCTCCGCCACAGGTTACACAACATGAGCACTTGTTGTTTTCAGAGACGATTTTTCGCGTGCGAGACTGTCTAAGCATTCGCTCAACACGGATTGCTTCCATATATCCTTCAAAAATGTCTTTGCAATCTTTCATATTCTCCAATATATCCGATCATATACCCTCTGAGAAAGCGATCGAAATCATATATCTCGTTCTTGAGTTTACATAATCCACTAAGAGGGCCAGTAACTAAGTGGTTTAACTGCCATATGTCTATTTAGGGAATTATGGCGATGTCACATGCCCAATCTAATATTTTAGGAAGTTTTATCTTGAGAGAATCAACTTGATTGTAATTTGCTTAAGTTTAGAAAGATGTGCAAGTTCATATACTTAGCTCAATTAGAAATTATAATCTCTAACAAAGAGTCAAAGATTATTGACGACTATAATTAGAAGGTGTAATCTCTAATTGAAAGCCAAGGTTTTCGGCCATTACTCCATAAAGACGGTAAAGGCTCTTCAAAGAAATCAATGAACCTCTTTTCTTACAACAGTAAAATAAATCAATGAACATCAATGAATATCTTTAAGTATTGAGTTGGTGAAATTAAACTCTATTAGACTTGTATGAAGACTCCTAGGTAACTCCACTGTGTGAAGACTCAATCTGCATGGCTCCAAGATGCATGCAGAGATTCCACATCGAACCACCCTCCATTATTTTGGTATCTGAGCAAGCAAGATCCTCCTAGTTGGTCTTGTTTTGGTTTCCCCTATCTTAGATAAGGTTTACACTTTTGTTTTTATTCATCTTTTCCATGAAAAAGAAATGGCAAAATAATTAATTTAAAAAATCAGCCTAAAATTTCATTAAAAAAAATATGGTTATTGATCCTTTTTAGAAAGTCCTAAAATAGCCTCCAAAAAGGCCTTAGTTTTTACCTTCATAGTACCCCAAACAACAGTCAATACTTGTTTCTGTTTTCCAACACCCATCAATTTTTTTACAGCACCCTTTCAGCTCCCATATCTGGCCCTAATCTATTCAGGATCAAACCTTACAACTTCAAGCCTGTTTTGGAAGCCATACAACAGTATAAAGCAAAGTTTTGAGACAAATACAGCACCATCCAACACTTAAGTCAGCCCCCATTTAGCTTCACAAGTATAGTGTTTTCTACCTTATGAGTTCCATCTAGTTCCATTCCATTCCGACAATTGAGTATTTCCTAAGAACTTGCATTCTCAAGGACCACTAAAAGCTAGCCATTCCCAAGCAAGTTCACCGACCGTGAATGGATTCGATCCAATATCTTTGATTGTGAGAGATTGAATAACCTCAAAGACAGATTTGAATCCCTCATGGAAGCGTTAGAACACCGAGATGGTCAACATAAGCAAAATGTTCCTCAACTCAAAGCATTTTCTTCAATTTTACAAGATTATCAAGAGAATTCTCCACCAAGCTAGATGCTGGTAGATAACAAAGGAATGAATTCGTCTAATAATCCACAACCACAATGAAAAAGAAGGTTATAATTTGTTCCAAGTGTGGTGAAAATGGATATTATGCAATTGATTGCCCTAATGAATCAAATTGTCACATAAGTGGTGAAATAGGCATTACATGGCCAGATGTCCTACTGAATCAGCATGCAAAGAAACTCATCAATTTCAACAAGCTGATCTAATGTTTGATGAAAGTGCAAGAGAGGAACGAGTGTTAAAAGAGATGAATGAGGAAGATGAGTTAGATAAATAAGAGAAACTGAGAAAGCGTCTGACCAGATGGATCAGGTATATGATATTGTCTGCTTTGGCCCACGGGCCTCACGGCTGTATCTCTGGTAGGCCTCGACCTACCAAAAGGCCTCATGCAAGGTAAGGGTGCAAGCTCTACATATAATCCCAGTCGCTTTCCTCTCTATAGTCGATGTGAGACTCTAGGGCGTCACAATACCAGTCACCCAAGAAGTACCTATTGGACAATTAGATGAAAAAAAACATTGATTATGAATAACCTTGAAGCCTATCCCAGATGTGTGGCAAGGCTCTACATCAATCCACCTCCATAAATTGTGTAGTTATGAAGAACATGGTTCCTGCACACAATTGAATGGAGGAGTTGAACCCACAAAGTTGACCCTAAATAGATCGGACAAGGATTCGATGATGACGACGACGATGATGATAGTATCCATAAGCAATATGTCGTATAGGCAAAGAAAGGCCAACATTGCTTATCAAACTAAATAACACAATCGCTTCAACAAAGAAGGAAATACTAAATGTTTGCACAAACCAGTAGCATTTTAGTTTGAAATGTCACCACATTTTTGTGATCCTAATCATTGATGCATTCGGATCCACGGTGATTGTACAAATTGTGATAAACTTGATTTCACAAACCTAGACAACTGTCTATCAAATATCGATGGCCATAAATAATATAAACACCCACCATATGTCAGCGATCACGAAAAAAAATAAAACCATCCAAATCCAGGGGGGAGGGGGGAAAGTCATATGGAACTGCCTGATAAAAGATATTTTCAAAAAATCACCCGTCAATGGTGGAGTACAACCAAACAGATTAACTATTTAGATGTCCTAAGAGTATAGGATGTTGTCATATTCTATAAATTATATAAAACCTCAAAGAAAACACTCGAGCCTAAAAATCACCAGTTGCACACAGCACTCCTTTCCAGCATGCGGCCACACCTCCAAACATGACACCATCAAATTGTAGATTAGGTGGGCCCCAATGGATAGTTGACTTCACCAAGTGAGTCCACTGGTCAGTGCAGTCCGCCTGATTAGCAGACCCTTGGGGCCTGTTTGGTAACTCTACTAATTGAGTCAAGTGAAGTAAAGTTGATTTTAAAGAAATAATAAAATATAAGTGAGTTATGATTGTATTTTATTTTTAGTTGTTTGTTATGAAATTTTTTTGACTTTTTATATAGAAAAGTGGAGTATTTTTGTCTTTTAGTGAGTAAAGGTAGTTGTTTTTTTATTTCTTTAGGAAAAGATAGAGGGAATTTTGATAAAAAGTGCTATTGATGGGATGTTTAAATTGACTTAACTTCACTTGACTTTATAAATAAAATTACCAAATGGGCCCTTGAGGCATAATTGAATTATGAATTATTGTGTCAAGAGAGTATAGAAAGTAGTGGGTGGAATTAGTTGGTGGAATGAAGACACTAGTCAAATTTCACCAGGCAGATAGGATCGTCAGATAGGAAGTTACTTTGCCACTGGCACCAGATAATGGTGAGCCCCAACTGTTCAAACAGCTAATACTATAAATAATGCACAGCCCACTTGTACTGCTGCTATTTCAAAATTAATAAGCAAAAAGAAAACAAAAAATATAAGTAAAGGCCGTTTGAGCCAATCATGCACCAGAATAGTTCATCCATTAAAAATTAAATCTGGTTCCCATGCCCAACTCATTCAACACCCAAAACCCTCCACAATAGCAAAAACCCATACAACACACAACTCAGTGGAGGCACATCTGGCAGCATACAAATCAGGAGGGAACCCACACTCAGTTGAGTGTGTTCGAACAGAATTCAATTCCGAATTATATCGATCCATCAAACCCACTCTTCTCCAATGCTCCAACGTCCACTTGTAGTATCCAAAACCTTGGCTCTACATTCTCTCTATTATATCATCCAACATCATCATTAAGGCCTTGCTCAACTATGCTGGGGTTAGCTACATGAATTCTATTTTACCATTCTAGTTTGTCTTGGGTTAAATCACTAGATCCATGTCCTCTTCGGCCTACCCCTTTTCCTTAAGGGGCCATCAACCCGAGTAGAGAAACTTTTTCCTCACTAGCACCGTTGTTGGCCTCCGTTGGACATATCCAAACCATCTCAAATGAGTCTCTCTTAATTAATCACCTACCGATGTTACCCTAAATGATCTCAAATGCACTCATTTTTATTTTACCGCACATCCATCTCAACATTCTCATCTCTATTACACTCATTTTTTGCATGCGTTGTTTCCAAGTTTGCCAACATTCTGCTCCAAAAGGTCTTATCTCATCCAATCAATGTCTTGAAAAATTTTCCCTTCAATCTATATTGGTATATGTGGATCACAAAGCACTCTATTAGCAAATTTTTGCTTTGACCATCCAACCCTTATCTATGTTCCACATCTTCCTCAATCTTCCCATCCTTACTAATTAAAAAGCTAAGGTATCGTAAGAACTCTCTTTGAGGATCTCTTAAGCTTCAATTTTCACACGTGTCATATATTTCTATACATCCCCACTAAAGTTGCAATTCATATATTCCATCTTTGTATGACTTATTTTAAAGCCCTTGAATTCTAAAACCTCCTACAATCTCTCATATGCATGAAGTTGATGGTTACTTTTTCAGATCTTGTAGGTTAAGAGAGAGGACCGGAAAACCATATATATAAATAAGCCTTAGAGAGATTTCTTACCATCAAAGAAATCTAATAAAAGTAAGTTTCCTTAGTTCCCTCAAATTAACCAACAAGAGTCCTATTTGATTTGGGCTTACTTAAACTGAATCCAAGATAAATTTAGTAAAACAAAAAACGAAAAGGGGAAAGTAACTTAAATTAGTGGGCTCAAACTGTGGGTCCCAACAGTGTTGTACATGTAGTCGTGAGGACCACTAATGTCTAACAATCTCCCACTTGGTCTGAATGACCACATATATGTGATCTCCCACTTGGTCATGATAATCACCAATATTCAATCCACCTTCTATTTTTATTTTTATTTTGAAAACTATGTTTTATAAAATGACTCAACTTGGATTCAACAGATTTAAAAAAAATCCCGACGAGTGGCCACTCATTTGTAAAATCAGCCCAATCATTCTTGTTTTTGCTAAGTCACTTTCAAGCCTTCTCTCAATTCATCCACCAACACTATATCATCTCCAAAGAACACAGATTAATGTACCGCCTCTTGAATGTGAGTTGTTAACTTGTCCATAATTAGTGCAAAGGCAAAAGGGCTTAAGCTAACCCTTGATGCAAACATACGGTCACTGAAAACTCACTTGTTCCTCCACACGTAGTTCTCACAATCGTTAACACTCCCTCATATATGTCTTTAGTGATGTCAATATAACTTCCTGAGACACTCTTTTTATCTAAAGCCCACCAAATCAAATCTCTAGGCATCTCGCCGTAGGCTTTCTCTAGATCAATGAAGACCATATGAAGATTTTACCTCTTCTCTCGGTATTTTTTCATTAATTGTCTAAGTGAGAAGATAGCTTTATATTTGACCTCGCTTGTATGAAACCAAATTGATCTTCAGATATCTTGGTCATTTTGTATAAGCCTTTGCTCTGCTACTCATCATCATCATCAAAGCCTCATCCCAACTATGTTGAGGTCGGCTACATGAATTGTGTTTCTCCGTTCCGATCTATCTTGAGCCAAATCCTTAGATAAGTTACACTTCTCCAGATCTATTTTTACTACATCCATCCACGTCCTCTTTGGCCTACCCTTCCCCTTGGAGGGCCATCAATGTTCATAGTCGAACTTTTTTTACCTGCGTTGTTGCCGGCGGCCTACGTTGGACATGCCCAAACCATCTCAAACGGATTTCTCTAATTTTATCTCCTATTGTTGATACCCTTAAATGTTGGTTGTCAACATACCAAATGCAACCCTCCTCCTTTACCCGGGCTTAGGACTGGTGGTAAAAAACTGGCAGAGTTCCTTTTGCTCTGCTACTCTCTCTTGTAATTTCATAAGTTCAATGCCACGATAATTTGTGCAACTTTTTATATCTCTTTTATTCTTGTATACAGTTACCACGACACTTTTTTTCTATTCATCCAACATTTTCTTTGTCCTTCATATCTTATTAAAGAGCCTAATTACTCATCCTATTTCTCCTAAGCATTTTCAAGCCTATGTTGGAATGTCATTTGGCTCCATAGCTTTTACTGTCTTCATTCTAGTCAATGCTTTCTTAACTTCTACTATCTTAATTTTGTGGTAGAAGGTATGTCCTATTAACGAAGTATCTTCTCTCATTTCTAGCCTCATATAAAATCTTCATTTAAAAGTTCGTTAAATATTCTCTCCACCTTTCTTTAATATCATTGTCCTTCACTAAGACCTTTTGGTTGTCGCTCTTTATATATCTAACATGATCTAAGTTCCTACTTACCCTTTGCCTTGTTCTTGTAAGCTTGAAAAAGTCTTTCTCCTTCTCTTGTTCTTAACTTATTATACAGATCGTCATGTTCTTTGGACATTGCATCACTTAGTGCTTTCTTAACTTCTTTCTTCACCTTCTTATACATTTCATCGTCAAACTTTGTAGCAAAGTCTTTTCTCTCAATTAGCTTATGAAACCCACTCCACCACTAGGTTTCTTTATCGAAGTGTCTTTTCCTCTTTCAACTCTCCAAGCAACTCTTTTGCAATCTTTGTTATATAGTCGGTCATTTGGCTCCACACCACCATAGTTTCTCCTTCCAACTTTCATTCTCCCCCTTGATCACTTTATATTAAATGCTATTGTCCTTTCTCCTTTAAATGCTAATGCAAACATGTAAAACTATTATCCTATCTTGTGTGGTCAAACTCTCTCCAAGAATAGCCTTACAATCTTTACAAGCTAGTTGGTCATGTTTCCTAAGTAGGAAAAAGTTTATCCGGCTCCTATTAGTTCCATTCTTATAGGTAATTAAATGCTTATATCTCCTTTGAAGCTTGAAAATATATATTTACTATTATAACGTCAAATGCCAAAGCAAATTCCAAGATAGTATCTCCTAACTCATTCAAGGCTTTTTTTTTTTTTCCCAAATCAAACTACTAAAATTCAAGCTCATTGATTTCAATCCTTGTGATTCATAAGGGACCCATACCAAATCAACTCAGTTCTAAATAAATATCCACTCCTAGCTCCCTCAATCCCTCCGCATCAAACGTTCCAATCTCCAATTCTAGCATTCAAAACCTCCTTCTTTCCATCTAAAAACTTAAATTCGATCTACCCCACAAAATTCCTAGCCTCGCTAACTCGTTTAAATTCAAGTTTACTTGTTCAAACCCCCACATTTGCCACAGCTTCTTCCTCCAACAATACATATTACCGAGCAATCGTCCAATTCGCAACAACTGCATTGTATCGGTGTAATGTGAAATGAGGATTAGGGTTATGAAATGTAAGAAATCTTACATGTTTTGAGGAAAGTGAACTTGGTGACTGGTGGATTTCGGGATGATCTGGGGTTTCGTGATCTTCCGAATTTCTTCGCTAGACGTCGCGAATTTCTTCGCTAGACGTCGCGAAGACGATTCCACGGCCTCGTCCTCTGCGTTGAAGTCGTACACTGAATAGTCCTTCCTCGAAGAGCCCCGCATCGTGGAGGAGAGATTCGACGGCTGGGATTCGGCAGATTGAGACCCAAACCCTAACCTTAGTTTTGAAATGAAAAGGGAACGTAAGATGGCGAAGCACATACGAAAGAGAGGGAAAATTGGCGTTTTCTCCTGCAATCTCCCATTCATTCGGTTCTAGCTCCAATTTTGTTTTCGAGCGTTCGTAGAAAACACCACATTAGTACTTTGGGGGGGCGGGGTGGGGGGGCGGGGTCGCAAATGGAAATGGGTGGGGTTCACAAGGGGTTGGTTGAAATTTATGGTTGAAATTCAACCCCTTGTAAACCAAAATATACTCTTCTAAGTACCAAAATATTTTAGATTTTTTTCAAATAATTTTAAGGGAAATTTTTAAATATGGCATTAAGTTTTTACCTTATTTCAAAAAATGACGTAAGTTTTGAAACTTTTTAAATTAGTCTTAACCTTTTCAGTAAATTTTCAATTAAGGACATTCGGCCTTTTAAAGGTATTTTTCTGGTAACTTTTTTCCTCGGTATTTTGAAAACACCCAAATTACCCTTCATTTAAATCCATGACATGGTTTTGGTAGTCACTACTTGCAGCCAATCGCTGTAGGAATACTGGGTGTCCTTGATCACCGTAAGGACACCGGCGATGGAAATGAGGAGAATGTAGAGGAGGTGAAGGAGAGTTTTATTATAATAAAAGGTAATTTGGGTATCTAAAAAAGAAAAAAAGTTGCCGAAAAAATAACTTCAAATAGATGGATGTCTTTAATTGAAAACTTCTTGAAAAACTTAGGGATTAATTTGAAAAGTTTTGAAACTTGTGTTCTTTTTTGAAATAAAGCCGAAACTTAAGGACTTTTTTGAAATTCTCCCTAATTTTAAATACTTATTACCTGCACTTAAATTATTCGAGTGGTTGAGAAGTTTAATAATGAGCTGGAGGTCTCGACTTTAAACCCAACACACGGTGATAATAGGTTGTGGTGTGTATAGGGAGTTTTATCAATCATTAAGTGTAACTGGGTTGACCTTGACTCAACGCATTCGAGAACGAAGCTACGGATGTACAAGTTCTCACTCCCTAAGTGAGTGAGTTCTCTCTCTTTGCATTTGCGAATCTCTTGGAGTCCCAACCCCCTTAGCTTAGACAATTAAAAAAAAAAAAAATCAACACATTCTATGGGTTGAGTAAGTTAACCCTAATCTAACTCGTTTAAACGCAAGTCCAGGTTTTCTGACATGTGGCCAACTAGAATATACTGTAGATCAGGTTGTGCAGGACAAGTGCAAGTGGTTGTGTCAAATTTGGTCACCTTACCTTGGGGTATTTTATAGATATTATCAGGAAATTGATGTGAAAATAAATAACTTTTTAAATAATAATAAAAATAAAAATAACAAGTAGGGAGTGGAAATAAAATACATTTAAGATTTCTAAATAACTCAGTGCATAAATAGTACCTTCTTCAATGGTATTTTCATCAACCCATTTCATGTTTAGAATAGTACTTTCATCAATACAAAATTATTGTTTGGATAATTCACTTATAAAGTGAAGTGCAGTCTCAAAAAAAAAAGAAAATAAAATATAAGAAGGTCTAATCAAGAGAAAATAAAATAGAAGAGGGTCTAATCATAATTTAATGCCTTTTTATCTTTAGTAGCTTGATAATAAATCTTTTTTTATTTTTTTAAAGAAAAAGTAGATGAGTTTTTGTCATTTTACTGGCTTGAAAATGTTGATTTTTAAACTTTTTGTTTAAAAGAAGGCGAAAATTTTGAATCATTGTACTTTTCATATGCCCCTCTCATTTTTAAATGAAGGCTTCACTTTACAAGCGAATTGCCCAAACAAGATAATCCACTTCACGTACATCAGGCCTAGCCTGGCTCAAATTTCAATGGAACTGTATATTTCAATGATAGGACCGACCCAGACCCGAGCACAACCTAGGGGTGTGGATCCAGGTATAGTTATTAATTTCGTTTTGTTTCGGCCGAAATGGCCGAAATTTTTTGTTTCAGTCAAGTCGTTTCGGCCAAAAATTTTCGGTTTGAATTTCGGTCAATCTCGGCCGAAATTCAAGATTTCAGCTGATTTCGGCAAAATTCAAGATTTCGACCAAAATGTGACTTTTTGGCCGAAAAGGAATTTTAGACAATTTTTTTTTTTTTTACTTTTTTTACACATATATATTTTGTACTTCTTATGTTTTTACAAAATATAATTCCAAAAAAATTACTATAATGGATTAAATCTATGTTTATTACTTTTTCTATTTTTTTTACTTATATATGTATATATATTATGTTATATTTTCCCCGAAATGTAATTCCGAAAAGTTTCGCCGATAGCCCGAATCGGCCGAAACTTTTCATTTTGCAGGCCAGAGCGAAATGAGGTCCGAAACGCTATTAACAACTATGATCCAAGGCTCTTGATTTGGTAGCATTGGATATGGAATTGAGGTGGAAGACAATGATCAAACATCCTGTCAATTAATTAGGCTTTCATCAGAGTCTGCACCATGATCATATCATCCTCTTAATGCTTTAAGAAGAAACAACCTCTAACCTCTTCATTCATGTTTTAGTTGGACCCAATGATCAAGGCTAGGCGGGCCCGGATATTCTGATGAGGCTTCACTCAACCCTTTATATTACCTGAAATGGATCCAGGTCCATAAGTTTACCTGCATTGGATATAAAAAATTGAGGCAGAAAGCTAATGATCTTCAAATTGTATTGATAATATGACAATTATATAGTTTCTTTTGCTCAGTCAATGTGGGGTTCATTTTCATGATCACCTTCTATGGAATGAATTCAATCCATCCCAATGAGACCCACCAGTCCAAACAGCAAAATTCATGGAAGGAGATGCTACATAAGCCATTCAAAAAATTAAAAAACAAGAATTTTTTTATTAACTTGATCCAAATGCATACAAAATCCAAGCAAATGATGCTAGCCAATGTCCAACAGGAACGGGAAAGAAAATTATGGTTTGTCAACATGTAACTTCAGTGACATTGAACACACAAAATAAATGAAGAATCCATGAATGAGGGAATTGAACAGTTTATCAAAGAAGCAACAGCAACTGAAGAGGATTGGTGGTGGTGGTCTTGATGCCTGCTGCCAATATTTCATATAGTTTATGAAGAAATAGTCTAAGAATCTCCTTCACCAGCACTAGCAGCGCTCAGATCCACAGATAGGTCAAGAGGCTGAACCATGAAACAACCAAAATTACAACAGAAATAAGTCATTGATTACTCAAAGAAATCAGTAAACATTTCCATTTACTCTCTTGAAGACTTGGTGCCTAATCTACATATATGATTAAACTTTGATCTGGGGAGGTAGTTAAAATGCAATTGGTGGTAAAAATTTAGTGTCGACAACTGATTGCTAGTTTGTCTATTCTTCCTGATCACTAATTGTATAACGTCACATTTATGAAAGTTAATGGGGTACTTCATCTGTTGAACAAATGTGGGTTACCATTCAAAGTTTCTGAGAATTTTGTTACAAGAAGATATTACCTTTCCGGTTATCCGACTGTACATTGAAATTACGTCTTTCACCGTTGACTCGAAGTGTGTTGTTGGATCGTAACTCTGTAAGAAATTTCAATTCAAAATATCCAGTCAGCAGGATACAGTTCCAAAGGGGGAGGGAGGGAAGGCCAAACTGCTATTCTTAAGAGTCACCAGGATGGGCTGCTAGATTGAATCCCAGATGACACATCCATCTTGTGGGATCTACCATGGAGGTTCCACAGTTTGAAAATCAGGACAAAACATACATTTCTAGCCGTCACCTTTTCACATTCTTTTATCAAACCATTCGCCATTTTTAATGGTCCATTCAAGTCTGATGGTTAAAATTGACTGATCTTAGTGATTATACATGCAGTGGGACATTCTCAATAGGTCCCCACTGAAGGAAGTTTCTGATCCACTGTTCCCCACACCATGTGCAGTGGAAGGTGCACTTTGAGGTGTTACTGTAACATTCTCATATTGGACAACAACGAATGATGTGTTACATAAACAAGTCTTGGGGGCTTTGCAGTCGGTGATAACACCTTTAAAATTTGGCAAACTTAGGAAACTGAGGTGATCTCACAATGAAAACACACATGCACTTACAGTAGATATGAAGTAGTTGTCGTTTTCATTGCTATTGGTGGGTTCATATCTGTCATAAACATCAATGAATATTTCATCCACAGTTCCAAGGAGCTCTATTCCAGGCTTCAGTTCTGCCTCAGGCTGGTCAGTCTCTGCTTCTGTTGAAACGAAAGCAATGTACTTCCCTTTTGGTGCAACATTGTGAGCATAGGAGCAGCAGAACAAGTACCTAGATTCAAAGTAAATATCATAAAGCACTTTTTTTTGTCAATAGAAAGAAGTACTTTAGTAAACCTTTGCAGTTTGGCTAAATATCATCATTCAATTGGATGATTTTTTCGCCTGTCTCTTATCCACAATAGGACCTTCCTATTGCATCAATCTAATACATGTGTGTGTGCGTGTGCGAGCAACATAAGATTGCAATTGCCGGAAACTCACATATCCGATTTACGTCCCAGCTGTTTCTGTGGCAGAATAACCTGAACTGAGTGAGAATCATTAGTATTTGGGATGGGATGACTCATAATGCATATAGCTCGGGCAACTTTTCCAACCTTTTGAACCTGTTGAAAGAAGGGGAATAAAATGAGGCCCAATGGAAAGAATCCATGGTGAAATCTTTAAAACTGATATGAAATGGTCATTTACCTTATCAGGCAAATAAGAAGGATCACATACAACTTTCTTGCATTTAGCAGTCTCTCCTTCAGATGTCACACCAATTACTTGTCCATTTTCATCAAACTCTACCTGTCAATTGCAGCGTAAGATGTTATAGAAGTTGAAAATGCTAGTAAATTTGTGACTAAACAAATTTGAAGAACTCGATTAACAGAGTGAAGATTTTGACAGCTAAAGATTCTGTCGGCCACTTCAAATCACAAGGTCAGTAGAAAGCAACAATTGGCTCAAATTTTCAAAAATTTGTGGAGAACCCAATTATCAAATTGAAATTCTTATATTAGTTTGAGAGTAAGGGCCTGTTTGTTTGCATTATATTTCTTAGTGATTGAATACATATAATTCATACCATAAGTGTTTAAAAATGATGATCAAATGTGAATTTAACCATTCCTTTTATAGAAATGCAATAAAAGACGATGGGAAATGAAGTACTAGAGCATTCACATGATTTTTATAAAGGTTAATTTGGGTACTCCATGATAAAAGAACACCAGTATCCAACTGCAGTCTGTACGCCAGGGAAGATGATCTCCAGGAGAAAATGGTGATCTTGACCTAAGGTGGACCGCACAGTGCCTTTCTCAACATAGAATGATGGAAAACCTTGTCACAGAACTGTAATTCTTTGTGCATATATAACAGTGGATTCCACATGAAACTCTGTTTATGGGATTGGGCCCTCAAAGAACAAAGAAAGGATTACATGTTCAAGGCGAAAGAGGATACCTTGCACTCTGGCTTGTTGAGCATGTAGGTGCCACCGTAAACAGCACTTAGACGAGCAAATGCCTGAATGTTATGATACATATCACGTCAAAGCATTCACCAATCTCCCTACCAATGGACATAGTAATGGATATTAACGCACCTGTGGGAGTTCTCCTAACCCATACATTGGATAAATATATGGAGATCCTCCTTGAAAACGCGCCAGGGACTCAGCGTAAAGCTATGCAAATTAAAAGATTCAGCTCATAAATATTATGAAAAATATGAGAAAAAAGCAGGATGGCATGCAATGTATTCTCCTTCCAACACTTTTAGTCTGGATCTTTTGAATGGAAAAAAAGGAAGAAAATGACAATGAAGCATTGAATTACAATAATCATGTAGTCCAACTACAGCATGGTTTATTTCACTTTTGAAATCACTGGTTAGAGGAGGCAGGAATCCACTAAATAATAGGCCTTAAATGGTCTTAACTCTTAATAGAAGTTGTGTTTGAGAAATCTCTTAAACAGTAATCAATGCTATCAATCTTAGAAGATTGCAGCATTCTACACAGAAATGCAAAAATGTATGTCTTTTTTTAAAAAAAAATTGAAGTTATTTGCCGGCAGGGACAAGCATGGATATCTTTGTCGTTGGATTGAGGTGCAAATAGCCATTAGAATATACTGAGAATGTTCACTGAAAGGAAAATACTGCTCTATCCGGGGATTTAAAAAAAAATAGAGGAAGAAAGAAATCGGTTATCAATAACAAGATCACTGCCTCGAAAAAAGGGAGGAATTAACAATGTTACCTTCATCCTCTTTACAGTATCCATTGCAGGATCATCTAAGTAGTCATCATTTCTATGAAGTGCTAAAGCATGACCAATAAAGTCAACCGTATTGTCTTCTAGCCCATATTTCCTACATCAAAACAAAAAATCCAAATATGTCAAAATTCCACCAAAAATCTCAAACAGTATATGCATAATTACAATTCTAAAAAAAAAAAAAACAGAACGAAAAAAAAAAAAACGACATAAAGATAAAGTGTTCATGTCTTTGTTATCAGTTATCAAAACATTCAGCTATAATACAATTATACAAATCTTAAAATGAGAAAAAAAAATTTTAAAGAAAGTTATACAAGTTTACCCATGTAACAGACAATCCCATCAAAGAATCTTCTGTTTGAAAGCTAAAAATGCTATCATCAAGTGTAAGTAACATAAACTGAAAAGAAATAAATGTGAAGTAGTGTTGTTATCATACAAATCTTACAACTAGCAAAAAATAAAACATAAAATAGAAAGTTATACAAATTTAACTCATGTAACAGACAATCCCATAAAAAAGTCCTCTGTTTGAAAGCTAAGCATGCCTATCATCAAGTACAAGCAGCATAAACTGAAAAGAAATAAATGCGAGGTATTGTTGTTCTAAGGGCAGGAACCATAACCAGTTGTGTTGTCAATCTTGAAACACTAGGTACTGTGAAATTTAATGTTTATCTCTATTGATTTAGGGAAAATAAAAGAAAAGAAAATTAATAAATGCAAAGTTGTGATGCTGTTATTTCATATTTAAACTGTTAGATCTAAGATGGCAGAATAGCTCAATATTATTACAAAACAAGTTTGGAAGTATCCAATTGTATGGATTATAGAGCTTTATTTCTAGGGAAGCAATCATCTTATTAAACACCACCAATGTCTGGAAATCAATGATTTTTACTGGCCTTAGTTCCCGAATGCAAAATGCTTCTTTTAGGAAAACGAAGAAGAAAACATGAGGAAATAAAATAAAGATAAGGATCAGATGATTACGAAATAACTTCTTTTGTGGTGACTGTGTTGAGGTCCAAGCCTTCATGTGATTTTGGATCATTCTCTTCATAATCCTGCACATAAATGAAGAACTTCCGAGCACGACGTTTTTCAAAGAGACCCATCAGGGGTGATTTCAGAGCTTCCACATCTGTTGCTGGAACTTTGAAAATCTGACAATCATATAAAGCATGAGACATTCAGAAGACAACTTTTAACTCTAAATTCCACAGTTTCTCAGAGAGAGATCAGTAACTTCGAAAAATCAAGTTGGCATACTTTTCCTTTGTTGTAAACAAAACTTCCATCAACAGCCTTGAAGTTCAAGTATTTAGTAACATCAGTGTGGATAAGAACACGGACAAGAGTTCCATTGGCCATCATAAACTGCCAAAGATGAAGAAATGCATTTGTTATTTTCTTCATTTGTCAACGTTACATGAAAAAGTAAAAACAGATTGACTATGTATCAGCGGAGGAGGATTCTCATCTCCAGGTTTATTTTTTTTATCAAACAGAAAATTGAAACCACTATATATCATTGCAATAATTGGATGGTCACTTTACCCCAAAACAGGAAGAAAAAGAAAAAAATCCCACAAACCAATGACCTATGTTGCGTGGACTCGTCTACATGGGCAAAAATACCAATCCCAATCATATTTTGATTCCAAGCATATGAATTAAAAAAAAAAAAGAAATTGTTGCTGTAATCTATAATTTTATGATTTCATCTAAGTTTACATAAAATTTAAATTTACTAAAAAATATCTATCTGACCTTCCATCAATTATGATGTTACATTCATAAAAGCCATTACAGCTGATAGTGGTGAAGCCATGATTGCATTCATCCAAGCTATTGTAACTTATACAAAAACATTAGTACTCTAAAATTGATTTATATAGAATGACAAGTGCACATATCTTTTCTCTCTTTCCTTTTGTTCGGTCTTGGAATCAGATGCATGCTCCCATTATCTGGTTCCCCATTTGTATGATACTGATGCATATTAACTACAGAATGGAGGAACAAAAACTACGAATACCTTAGGTATCATATCAACATTGTATTCTTTGCTTGCGCCCAATTGTTCTGGAGGCTTTTCATCACCCCTAAAACGCTTCCAGAGCTGAAAGACCAAATAAACATCGGCAACTCACATCCAAAGTTTATGTATAGTTTTATAGCTATCAGTAGAAGAAATACCTGATTGAGATTAAGTGAAGTTGACTCTCCTCCATAGTAGTCATTCCTGTCCATGTGAAGGACCTGTTACAAATGGATTTCATAAAACTTAGAACTGTAGATCTCATAGTAATAAAAAAGGAGAGTTCAGAAAAGGTTGCTATATATTATGAATGGATCAAACAGACAACTTGAATAGATGGGATAAGGTTCAGGTGACAATGACGATGAAGTAATGATAGATGTACAAATCAAATATCAACTTGAAAATCCAATAGTTAATACTTAATACTGTTAAAAAAAAAACAGAAAAAAATAATAATAATTAAACCATCATCACCATAGTTGCATTGCTCGAAAATGTTATTATGCATATAAAAGTGACACCTTTCATTTGTACCAATAAACAATTTAAGACTGGAGCAAAGATCGGCAACTCTAGTTGAAACGACTATATAGTTCTATGTTCGGCTGCTTATATGCTAGTGATAATTTTTAGTAGCTAATTTCTCTATCATGGCAAAACCAACCACAGACTGATGATCATATACCGACAATGATGATTACCATATCTATCACCACATTCAATAGAAATAGATTGCTTCCCTACAAAACCAAGGATCCCACGTACATGTAAATCAGAGACGGTGTGGCTGGTTTTGTGGCTTTGTTCCAATAACTGTATAATCTGAATGCAATAAGTGACACATTGCACTTGAATAGAAGTGTACAGGTTTCAAACAAGAAGAAAATTGCCAAGTTTATGACTAGTGTTACATCTCCTAGCATATAAAACATCCTCACTGTTGAAGCATCCCACATAAAGACACAATCCAACCATCTCTTAATTAACCATACTAAACCACCAAATAGCCTTGAGATGATTTTGGAATTTAGGGATCATTTAGGTGTTCTTGCCTTTTGGGGCATGGATGGAATCTGTAGTGCTGCACTAAATCTTCACAATGGCTCTAGAGATAACTCTAACCACAAATGCAAGCCATTCAGATGTTTATATAGATCACCATGGATATCCATCCAGTGGAGATTTGGATTACATCCAAACAGTACTGTGCCATTCAGTTTCCTGTCAAGCAAATCTGATCAAAACATTAAGAAAATCTGATGTTGCCCTAATAACTATCTGCCTTCAAGTGTAAGAGCAGATATATAGGGCCTGTTTGTTTGCATTAAAATATATAGGAATTGAATACATAGGATTTATACCATAAGTGGTTAAAAACAAAATTCAAAGGTGGATTTTAGAAAAATGATCATCAAAGAAACTTTCCTTTTATGGAAATAGAATAAAAAGAAGATGAGAAATGATTTACTAGAATGATGGCTGGCTTATTTATTTCCCATCTTCTCTTGATTCTATTTCCATAAGAAAGGAAAGGTCATTGAATGATTATTTCTGAAAATTCACATTTGATCTTCGCTTTTAACCACTCTTGTATAAATCCTATGTATTAAACTCCTTTATATTTTAATGCAAACAAATAGGCCCATAATGCCAATTCTCATATATTACTGAAATCAACCTCAAATAATAACACCACTGGGAAACACAGCCGACCTCCATATGTGAAGAAAAAAAACACACACACACACACACACACACAAGATTTTAAGGTCAATGCCCAATTCAGGCTTGGATTTCTGTCACGCATGCCTCATTGCACGTGTGGAATCCTGATCTGACACACATGTGGCGTGCCCTACCCTATTAGTGGGTCCAGAAAACACAGTCCATACACCCCTCCAACATCAGATAACAACCATCATGCATCTACAGTGCAAGACCGGATCGAACTCAAATGACAAGGAATACAAGAACACCCATGATTCCTCTGAAATGTAATGACAACTACCCAAAAAAATTAAGGGCCAGTTTGTTTGGTGGCTATTGAGACTTCCTATATATTCTAAACAATTCCCTCCTCTCAAAAGAGCTAAAATTGAAGAAACAAACATGACGCCCCAAAAAGGGTATCAACTAGTCTCCCCTTCGGTAGTAAAAAATTACACAGCTACCACCCCATTATATCAAAGGTCCAATCTACAACTTTACAATATATCCTTCGGTCGTCACTTCTTTTTATCACTTCCTCGCTGGAACTCACTTTACCATGAACTCCTAGAAATTCAATTCAAAGAGATTTTCTTTTGCTAATCACACAGAAGAACCACCATATCAATCACAGGGGCCATCAATAAGACCACATATACTATATGTGTGTGTGTCAATATATGTATTAAAAATCGCGAAAAATGATAAAACAGAGAAAGATGAGAAGTTTATTACTTTGTGACCATTTACAGATAGAAGGCCGCTGAGAATGCATTCTTTGAGACCGGTCCCAAGAACGATGACATCGTATTCTTCATCCATGGCTATTGAATAATTGTAGTCAGGTTTTGGAAATTGAAAAGGCCCAGATGAATGAAAGACAAAGAAGGAGAGTGTGACGATAATAGAGAGAGAGAGAGAGAGAGAGAGAGAGAGAGAGAGAGAGAGGAGATGAAAAAATGTGAAGTCTGTGGTCTTTTGTTATAGAGAGAGTAAGAGCAGGTCTCCAGCGGGAGATGCGATATTGTCGTTAAAAACCGTTGGAATTTTGATTCTGGTGTTAGTCTCCCACACCATAAGGCTTTTGGTGGTGACTCATTCACTGCGTTTGTGTAGTATGTGTGCGCCAATCAGTGCCGTCCAAGTTGTGGGGCTTATTGTGGACGGTACATACGGCTCTGATTGAATAATTATAACCTGATTCCAGAAGTGGGATTTGAACCGTTGATTGAATGGAGCCTCATCCCCATTTCTTAGGGATGCAAATGGGTACCTGATTTTCCGATTACCCGGAAGTTCCGATCCGTTAAAAACCGGGTCTGGGTCCTTATTTAGGGCCCGATATGTAAATGGGCCCGGGTTCGGTTCCACCTTGGTCCGGACCCGTGGATCCGAGACCCAACATATTATCTCAATTTTCGAAAATCTCTCCTAAAAATCATTTTTTTTAAATATCATTTTCTACTTAAACCCGGACCCGGATCCAGACCCGTTCCATATATGGTTCTTGTTCTAGTTCCGGAGCCAAAAAACCGGTTCCAAAACGGTTCCGAGTCCAGATCCGGTTCCACCTTCTTATTAACAGTTTCGGTTTCGTGTCCAACATGGACCCGGACTGGAACTGACCAATTTACAATCCTACCATTTCTTGTCCCTTTCTAAAAAAAAAAAAAAAAAAACCAATGTTAAAACATAGTAAAGATATGAAATTAAGGAATTTTAAATAAAAATATTTTTTTGGGTGATCTAGGCCTCAGTGTAAATTTCACACATACCCCACCAACATCTATGGGAATTTTACGCAAAACAAAGTTTTCCATGCAATTGGTTTGATCATGTATTAAAAAAGAGCTAAACCCCAAGGGGTAACTTAGTTGGCCTAGGACCACGGTTTGCATTCGGAGGTTGTAAGTTCGAAACTGCACTACCGTACTAAAACTACAAGGGAGTTTACTCGGCTTTCATGTGGGCCCGGAGGGATTATAGTATATTCTAAAGGGTTGGAAACCCTCCGATAGCAAAAAAATAATAATAATAAAAAGAGCATATTAACAAAGTTCAAGCATGTTCAATCTAACAAACATGTCACGTGCATTATTATTTTCTTTTCAAAGCTGTAGCTAAAGGAAGCAATGGTCTAACCAATAAAATTCTAGACCGTCAGTGAGAAAAAACAAACTTCACTCCATGAAGATGTGACGATTAGATCTTTCCCATTGCTACCAAGGCCCTATATATCCCCACACAGATTTGGTTTACTAGGGCAATGGCTTGATGTTCATTTTTCATCTCTGCTCAATTTCGATTCCATTAAAGGAGATATTATTTAATGGTAATCTGAGATTGTAACATGATTTAATTAAAAATAAATATATATATATAAAAATATTTTGGCTGATTTCAAAAAGGTACATGAAGACATGAATACTTCAAAAAAAGTGTAAAAGCTTTCCACAATTCTTTCAATCAAGTCCTCTCCATAAAAGTTTTAAAAATGATAAAAATATCATTCCCTTATGACAAGCTTTTATTTTCTATTAACCTTCTTCCTCTCCAAAACCAACTTCGATTTTGATTTGCTGAAGTGGACCCCGGCCACTGGGTCATTTGAGTTGGATATTATCACATTATCATTTTTCTTAAATGATTTATGAAAGAAAGTTTTTTTGAAAAACAAAATAATGGTATTTTTGTCATTTTCCAAGCTTTTGTCCGCCGAGTGCTTGGTTGAAAGGAATATGGAAAACTTTTCAACTCTTTTGAAATATTCAAATTTTCATGTATATTTCTTAATTTTTTTTTAAAATCTTCCTTTAATTAATTTTAAGCACTTTCAAATACATAATTTATAGATTTCCCAGAAAACTAATTACATGCAAACAATGCATGCTAAGATAAACATGACCATCAAATAACCTCTCCATTTGAATATTAAGTTATGAATAATTTACTGTTAAAAAAAAAAAACCATCACCCAATTCAAGGCATAGGTAATTTTGAGATCCCATCTACATCACTCCCTTTTATATTTTTTTTCCTCGTTTCCATTGTTCTACCACTTACTACTCATCGCTTTAATAATCCCTGACGACCTTATCCAAACGAGGTGAAATGTGATCATATCTATCTGTTTCCTCTGCTCGAAAATAAAGTTGTAACCATTAGCAGTTTCGTGGTCCCGACAGAAGAAAACACGGTTTTCGAAAACCCACATGCCAACAAAACCATCAAAACCTCCTGCTGTTTGCACAACATCTTTATCTCTTTCCAACCTCCACAAGCACATCCCTTTCATTCATTCCCCTCTGGAAACCCGGTTTTACAAAACCTGCATGCCAGTAAAAACAACCGCCTCAGGTTTACAAATCTCTCTATTTATCCATCTGGCTTGCCTTTCCAAACACAACCCAAGAAACCAAGCAACTTTAGAACTGATATACTAGAGATGAGTTCCGGAAATGGAATTGGGATTTCTGAGCTTTACATGAATGTGAGGAGAAATATCTCTGAAATCATCCCAAAGCCCAGATTTTCTTCCTACTGTTCTTCTTCTTCGTCTTCTTTGGGAAGGAAAGGAGGAGATGGAGATGGGAAGATGGGAGAATTAGAGGAGTCTTTGAAGAAGGCCATGTATATGAGCTGTTGGGGAGCCAGCTGAAAATGGAAGAATGGGAAGAATCCTTAATTTGAAGAATGAAGAAGGCCATGTTGATGGGTTCTCTCTTTTCTCCCTTGTTCAAAAGTGGGCCCCACCTAAGTGGAAAGAAAGTGTTATACTATTGTTGGTGGGCCACACCTCGAATGGATGAATGGCCATGATTGCATTATAATAAACAATATGGTGATGGTTTTGGTGCAAGTGTATGGTTGCTTGTCATCCTTGAAGAGCATATTGTATATATGATGTTATATAAGGCATCTGATGTAAAAACCCATGAGCAATGCTGGTAAAAATAGAAACTTTGCTGACCATCTATTTTGTGATGTTGATTGATGGACCTGATCTTTCTCATAATATGATCATTTTCAGCCCAATCTATTTCCAAAGGAGAAGTATTTTCAGAATGATGCCAATCTAGCTGGTCCTAAATTTCTGAATCTGTTTTTAAACTTGACCATTCAAATTCAACTAAATGAGAACCTGAGCCTGTTGTTGGGGTTCATTGATTGTTGTACCTGTGCAATTTAAGTTGATGAATGATGGTGGATACAACCACCTGTTGGTAAGTATGATGAAATTGGATGCCCAAATACCATGAGCCTACAAAGTTAGTATGGGTCGAGATATTAGGCCCATGTTAAATGTGGGCCACGCCTGAGTCCATGTGTTAGTTGTTGATGATAGAATCTGTCTTCAAGAAGGAAAGAAAAGTGGATAGATACAGATCCACCCCGAGGGGTAGACCACGGTTTGCATCCGAAGGTTGTGGGTTCGAAACTGCACTACCATACTGGGGCCACAGGGGAATTTTACCAGGGTCTCTCCTGGGCCCGTAGGAATTATTCTGGCCCAAAGGGTTAGAAACCCTACGTTATCAAAAAAGAAGTGGAAAGATTCCAATCGGCCTAACAAGGTAAGGTTAATGGGCACCAAAACATATTCAACTGTGGTTAACCATAAAATTATTTGAGAGATTCGCCAGAAGTGTAAATTTGGAGCATGTCACAGGTGGGAATTTGTAAATTTAATGATTCACTACCATTGGAATAAGGATTCCTCAATGAGGATTTATATAGCTGAGAATTTCACATTAATGCTCGCGTATATCGATGCTGGGAAGAATACGGTTCGGTGTGCAAATCCACAATAGTGAGTAAGGATTACCAAGTCTTATAAGGGGACAATCATGAATCCCTAACAAACAAATATTTCCATTCGTCCAAATTATCAGAAATTTACAATTGCCAAATAGGATTCCCCACATTATGGAAATAAAAAATCTTTCCCTAAATATTTGGTTGCCAAACTAATCTTGTGGACCTCCAACCGAATGGACTGCATCAGTAGTCAAACCTATGCTGTGGGTCCCCCACGTAAATGTACAGTGGATGTCGGTATAACAATCTTTGATCACATACCACCTAGATTTTAATTTAATTCAATGATATAACATTAAAATCAAGATCATGAGAAATGAACGGTTAAATTAAGTTGTCCGAGTCCTTATTTTGAAGGCCGTCTTGAAATGGTCGCTATGACTTGTGATTATTAAATAAAAATATTCTTCGTTTTTCCATGCATAGTACATCTATTCAGTGCCCCTCATCCAATTATTTATCATTCATACAGGCAACTCAAGTGGGCCCCACAAAGTGCACTCCATTTCTCTTACAAGTGACCAAACAATACTCTTTTTTTTTTTTATATTGGTAACAATAAACTCTAAAGATAAACCCCAAGGGGTAAGTCGAGTGATCAAGACCATGGTTTCTCTCTCTTCCGAAGCTAGAGATTCTGTTATTGATCCTCAGTTCCCCCCTCTTCAAGAACCGAAGATTAAGTCCACTAATGCTACCACTTGAGGGCCACAAGAATTTTACTTGACTTCTCTATAGACCAGAGGGATTAATCCAGCTTAAAGGGTTGGGAAAAAAGAAAACTCTAAAAATAGAAAATTACATAAGGGATGGTATAAGAGACCCATGCCACAAAACAGGAAGAGCAAATACAAAAACAAAAATTACATCAAAGGACCTACAAAATGGTTTTACTCTATCTACTCCCTTGCTTTGCCAAAGAATTTGCAAGATTGTTTGTGGAACGAATTACACGATGAGACGAAATACTACCTGAATTAGAAGATGCTATAAATTTAATCTAGTAGAGAATGTAATGACTTTTCCTAGGAACATTGTTTGAGTTTGCAAGTCAGGAAATAGCCCAAGAGGAATCACTTTCAACAAGAACTACCTCATGAAGAAGGGAAGGAATAATTCCTCAAAACCTCAAATAGAGGGAGCCATGACACAGGCACCTATCGGTGCTTTCTCGCATCCCATTTTCCGTGGATGAATATCTTTCTATCATCAAAACACTTTGTATAGCAAAGGATTTCATCATATTATTACGTACCTATTCGTATTACTGAGAAAAATTAGCATTAGTGTGTAAATTTATGAAATTGATGATTTCCAAATCTTATATTAAGGGTCGGACTTGATTTTCACCGATCCAAATTCTCCAATATTTATAATTGAGAAACTTGAATTTTAGTGTCATAAAGATTTTCTCTTGATAAGAAGGTCAATTTCATTAAGAAACTGTTTGTGCAGCGGTGGTTTATGTAGAAACCAACAGGACAGGGCTCCGGATTTTCCGACGCCTTTCTCATGTTGTTTGGATGCAGACAGGATCCTCTCTCCTTTTTTATTTTTAGGCGTGGCATTGAAGCCCCATTTTCTGCTACAGGTTTTCGGATTTGCCTAACTAGAAATCAACTGCCGTGAAAGAGGAAATGTAGATTTTTAATTAGAGCCATGCTACTTGTCCCGGATTTCATGTCCCGGGACAAGCACGACTGCACATGGGGGGGCATTTTGGTCATTTTTGAAAATGACCAAAATGCCCCCATGTGGAGTCGTGCTTGTCCCGGGACATGAAATCCGGGACAAATAGACTTTTTGTTTTAATGAAGTGGTTGCGCACAAACAAAGCGACTACTTTAAAAACGACTAAAATAATAATTAATCTGGGAGGAATGTACCAGGGAGTCAGTAAGACCAAACAAAGCAACTAAATTAATCATTACTCTAGGGGTAATGTATCAAGGAGCCATTCCCGAAAATTATCATACCATTCCTCCTCCCCGTCACCCAAAAAAGCAAAGCTAGCTGGGGCATGGGCTCCCTTATTCATAAATATAGAAATGTGATTAAAACAAACCATTTCAAAATGAGTTCTCAATGCTAAAATATCCAAAGTTCAAGGCGATATGCATCTTTCTTAGCTTTTATTTCAACGCACACCAAATCGCGCCCCCATTCCAGCCTCCTTAACCGACCACATTTTTAGCCCATTTCCTTACTAGAATTCAAGAAATTTCTGTCGAAGGAACTTCTTAATTTTCAGTCAAGGTGGAATTCTAGATACTCCCTTAGACTTAAGCATCTAAAAATTCCACGAAAATTAAAAAAGGTTGGAATTTCTAATTTCTCGAAAGTCATTTGAGACGCTTCAAGTGACTGAAACAAGATATCGGGTCATGTTCCAAAAACCCTCAACATCTTAAATTTATGTCAAAAATTCTAATAAAGAAACAAGCTCTTTCGCATCCATCCATATGCTGCGTATCCATTTACTTAGGAGAAAACCGCATGTTAAAAATATAAGTTCGGATTCAGGAGAACCCCACGATTACTATGAATGAACCATTTACGGTTTGCCATGTGACCGCAGGCAACGGGCCTTGAGTGGTCCACTCGTTGTCATAGGGCTGTCAAAATGTCACACGACCCATTAACATGATATGAACCGATATGATATTAACGGGTTTTTGTTGGCTTTTAATGGGTTCGGGTCGTTAATGGGTCGTGTACGAATTAAAATAATAACCCGTTAACAACCCACTTAACTCGTTAAATTTTTTTTACTCCCTAAATGTAACTAGAATTAATTTATATTCATAATGAAGAAATTGAAATTTATTGTTCTATAGTGGGTTTTTAGGTGGGATTCACTCGAAATCCTCACTTACAGTTTCATGTGGCTTATATACTTTTCTCCTTCTATTTTTGTATAATTTTCGAAATGACTTAATTACTTAATGGGTTAACAGATTGGGTCGTGTAATCCGTTAAATTAATGAGTCGTGTTCAGATTAGATTCTTTGACCCGTTAAGTTAAAGAGTCGGGTACGGATTGTGGTGATTTTAATCTGAATTCGTTAACCCGTAATCTAAATTCATTAATACGGCACGATTGACAGTACTAGTTGTCACCATCCCTTTGGGACCTTACTATTTGGATTTTGATTTTCAATCAGGCATCCTGAGGCAGATTTGGTGGCCAAACGTGACCTAGGGCCCACCCTCGTTCCTCTCTTCCTGGCTGATGAAGCGAGAGGCAGCACTTAGAGCAATATAACTTAGCTTGAAATGCAGCATTTGCAGTTCCATGTCTCGTTGAATCCTGGAGAAAATGCCGTCTCCTCCCAAACACCCCCTCATCTTCTGCTGGAAATGGCCCTGGGATCTTCCCCAAAACCCTAAAAACCCTAATCCCTGCAACAGCTTCGACCCCCCTTTTCTCTTCAAATCCCTCCAAACCATCTCCTCTCTCGCCTTCAATCTCTTCGATTCCGCTTCCAAAACCCTAACTAAACCCTCTCCCCAAACCCACAAAACCCCTTCGGTCGCTTTCCAAATCAACAACAAGAACCACATCCAATCTCCAGAAGAACAAGGAGAAGCCGAGCAACGCGCCTTCGCATCAGCGCTCGCGAGCCAGAAAGAGGCGACGGTGCTCGAGTTCTACTCTCCCAAGTGCAGGCTCTGCAATTCCTTGCTCGATCTCGTCCTCGAATTGGAGTCGAGGAACTCTGACTGGCTCAACATCGTTTTGGCCGATGCCGAGAACGAGAAATGGCTGCCTGAGGTATTGAAAACCCTAATCTTGTAGTGTGTAATCGAACTCCTTTTATTGTTTCAGATGAATGCTAGTTGTAGCGGTTTTTACGAATTCGAATGAAGTGTCCTTGTTTCGGTGATTAATTCATGAAACTCCAATCTTTTAGTTTTTGAGTGGAATTCTTGTTTCCGATGCCTGCTAGTTGTATTGGTTTTTATGAATTGAGAATGAAATGTGGGTAGTTCTGTGTAGTTAATTGATGAAAACCCAAAGCTCTTGGTTTTTATGAATTGAGAATGAAATGTGGGTAGTTCTGTGTAGTTAATTGATGAAAACCCAAAGCTCTGATGCCAAAAGTTGGTACTTTTGGCTGATTGTAATCTTGGACTAGGCTAGAACTTCACTGACACTGTATAACAGTTTGAATTTGAATCCAATCGACTAACAGTAAAATCGTGAACAACTGATTGCTAAGTGAGGACCCACAACTGGGAGCCATGTTAATTAAGAGAATCTGTAGGAATAGGATTCAATAGTAGTTGTCAACTTCTGGGATGCATCCATCATGTGTGGAGTCCTAGAAAGGTTCATCAGGAGAACAAAGTTCAACTCAAAAAGGATATGTGGCCTCTGCAGTCATGCAGAATTGCAGTTGCAGAATCATGAGCCTTAGGGGTAGATTCTGGTAATAGTTCCCCAATGGAAAACCGGAGTAGAACTCCCTCTTTTAGATACAAACTTCTAAAATTGAGGAGCAGAAGATAGCATACACAAAACTCTCTGTTATTTTATATTGAAATTTGGGAGATGAAAAATAGATCTACATAGTAAAAAAAAGCAGGATTCCATGTGATCATTTCTGTTTTAGATTGTTCATTTACTAAATGTAGTTGTAAATGGGTCACATACAAGAGATTCTCTGATTACAGATTTCCACCATCCATAATGTCGTGTGTGTGACTTTGTTCTATTACTGAATTACGCATTGTACGAATGTGAGGTGGCCTTGCATTGTTGCAAGAATTACATCAAAGTTTTCTCTACATATTTTTTTGGTGCCTTGTAGTAGTTTACTGCTGTGGAGGAGTGAAAAACAACATATATTTGGGTTTGTTGTGATTTTTTTTCCTTTAATCTTCAATATGTTATGGTAGGATGATGATGTATGTAGTTTTTAGTTTGGATACTGCTAAAAACCAGCATCTCTCTTCCTGTGTTAGTGGGCAGAACTGATTTGTCGTGATCCTCACCATGCTTATATGTCATATATATTCTGACGGAAGCGTTATTTTGTTGAATGATGATTGAGAATCCATGGGATCAACACTTGTGAGCTCGGTTGAGTTAGTTTTGTGTCATTCACAGTGCAAAATCACATGGTCTGCTGCAGTCGCTTAGCCGGTTAGGGACGTCTGTTGTGTTTGTGTTTGTGGAAGGGTGGAAATGAATTATGATAATAAAGATAGTTAAAATTACACCACATCCACATTTTTGCTGTAAAGATCAGTTGGTGAATTTCTTTTACGTCTCTGGACATTGATTTGGAGGCAGTTACATTACATATTCTGTTTGGAATAGAATGCTCTTTAATTGCTGTAGTTTAATCAATGCTACTGCCTATAATGATGACTATTACTAGTAGATTATGCTCTTCATCTGTAGTTAGTCTGTTCTATATGTTGGAGGCTTGAGGCATCTTTACAGTGGCAACCGCTTGTAGGTGGCTCAGCTTTTGTACATTTGTGCTACCTAAGTATATCCCATGAACATCTGTTATAACTTATTTTTTCTAATATTATCTCATTTCCGTCTGTGCAGCTTCTCCATTATGATATCAAGTATGTTCCTTGCTTTGTGCTTTTGGATAAATATGGAAGAGCTTTAGCCAAGACAGGTATTCCCACCAGTAGGCGCCATGTAGTAGCTGGACTATCACATCTTCTCCGAATTAAGCAACCCAAAAAAAGCAAAAGTAACAATGTCCATTGATCCAATCATATAAAAGATATTTCTTGACATGTTTTGTAAATTAGTTACATTTGTTTTTTTTATTGTGGAAAAATTAGTTACATTGTTAAATTTGCATTATCAATGCTTGTTCTTAGATGCAACTATCATCAACAATGGAGTACAAATCTTTTGGGAAAAAATGGAATAAGGTGTTGGGAAACACAACATTCTAATGATAAATCTGCAATGGCACAAACAATCCCATTGCCTCACCTATGAGTTCGTGGGTTTTTGTCATGCTTCCTTTGAGAGAGAGAGAGAGAGAGAGAGCACTCATAACTGTGTCTATAGAAGTTTGTTTGTTATCAGCAGGATATAATAAGGCAAAACACATGATAGAAGTTCTGTGATGCAGGATAGACCTGCAGGCCCACACATGGGTTCCAAGACAGTATAAGACTTATTATTATTTTCCTAATCATTTGTCATTAGATTTTTAATTTTGTTTAATGGGTTGTAATTAGGATAGTTTCCAATTTCTTTAATTTCTTAGTTCGATTAGGTGACTTTGCCTCTTAAGTTTTGTTTTCTACTCATATAGCACCTCTAGAGACTTAAATCTCATGATTATTAGCATTGGGTTTATCCATTTTTGAGGTGCGTCCTCATTGATAGTCTCAGCGAGACATCATTGATAGTGTCTACGGATGCCTTCATTGTGCTTCGCCACTTTCCACGCAAGCCCCAACCGTTGGGCCTGCATCATTCTGATTTCCGAAAAGTCGGAGTATTACGCCATTTGTTTTGTTTTGCTCCATTCTTTTGTTTTTCTGTCTCTGTGTTTGCTGTTTTATTTTGTTTTGAGTAATGAAATTCTGATCTCTGAAAAAAAAAAAAGAAAAAAAAAGAAAGAGAAAACCACTGATATGATAGAAGTTGAGAGCTGAGTTATGAATTCAATGAAGATTTTGGGACACAAAATGATGAGAGATGTGAAATTCCTTCAATCGTCATGATCAGGAAGATACCTACCCTGCATTGCTGGAGAAGGTTGTGGATGATATTTATGATCAGGAACAAACATATGGTACTGATCATACATGCAGGTTTTGTTAAAAGAGAAAAGCAAGCTTTTAGATTCACTATTAAGCTCCAAGACTTAATGAGTGTGGCTTATTCCCATAGATGCAATTGCTGCCCAGTTGTTTCAGTTCACTTTCTCACAGGACCACCAGTGAAGATCGCACACTTTTTTACTTTCCATCAGTATACCTTGCAAAATGGGTCGTGCATGCAGATTCAATTTATAAAAAAAAAAGGGGTTCAATCAATACGGTATTTGATCGAGGGAAATTTGAGCCTTGTATTTTTGCTGGTTTTTTTTTGTTTTTTTCATATTTAACTAGAGAACCTCATTATACAATCTCATGAAACAGGGTTGTAAGTGGGTTGGGTTTGAGTAGGTTGATACTGTTCCCAGGCTTGGATCTAATTATCAATTGGGCCCAGTATATGGACTCAGACATAGACCCGCTATGACCGGAACCTGAGTTGTTTACCCGATTATTTAAAAAGCATGATTATTGTAAATACAAACTTGGGCGATCTATGATCTGAATGAAAGATATGAATGGAAAAATATTGTTTGATCCAAAGAAAAGTTGTCTGAGAATGGTTCCATTATATCCTCTTGTAAGGAGGCGACCCATTTCCCTTCTTTTCTTTGCCAACAAAGCAGCAGCCTCTCTTATCAGGGTTTCGCCTTTTCCTTCGTTATCAAGCTTTCCCAAGCCAAATGAATTTTCTATGAGCCCAAGACATGACAAATCCGAGCTGTGTGATGTGTTTAAATAAAGCTTTGTCCAAATGGTAAGATCAGAGTTCGTGAATAATGTAATTGATTTCAGCCATGCTTCAACCGATTGGAGGCTCTCTAATTCTGCTCTCTCAGGCAATGCAGTCACACCCATCTAATGGACCATTTTCTCCTGCTCTTTGCAGTCCATTACTTTTGGTGCCCGTCCTCACCATGGACCTAGTGAAAGTCAGGGAGTGCCACCTTTCGGGACAGTCTAGATGGCTTCATGGATTTTTGCCAAAATAGTAATTAGTACAAGAACTGCTATTTATTTCATTGGTGGTATTAATTACTAGGTGATATAAGAACGGCTCCTTATTCCAGTGGTAAGGAGTGTCAGTTCTTACCTAGATGTCCGGGGTTCAAATTCTCTGATAAGTCACTTCTTTTGGCATGTGCAGGCTCCTTTCTCACTTGTCTAGGCTTTCTTTTTGCTTGTGCGGGTCTTCCTTTCCATATGTACGCCGGCTCTCTATTTCTCACTTGTCAAGGCTTTCTTTTCGCTTGTGCACGTCTTCCTTTCCATATGGACGCCGGCTCTCTATTATTGAAAAAAAATTACAAGATTCACACTGTCAAATAACGTGATCGTTTGTCATATGATGACAGATACTTGCACTGTTTATCTCACTGCCACATTATAGCCATCTAAAGACGCTTGCATTATGTGGCCAGAAACAGTACCAAAACACTTTACCTTTTCATATTGTTTTTCGTTTTTGTAATCCGAGCCTTATCCCCTCTCTCTCAGAAAAGAGTGAAGTAAAGGATGAAGAGACCCTACCACTAAAGAAAATTGTCCCCATATAGATAAGGATTAGGCCTGACTTTCTGATTGAATATAAGAATGAATGAATCCACCATCCAAAAAGATATTGTAAAAGGGTATGACACCATCACCTCTAATCATTGTACCCAACCTGACTGTTCAAGATTTCTCCTTTCGAGATAAACAACAGGAAGTTGGATGCTGGGTCTTATGATGAATCCAAACCTTTAAACATGGTGGATCTACTTACACTCATATGTAGAAAACAAAGAACTCATCAATTGAAGGTTTGGATGATCTAATAGGAACAATTTCTAGAACTCACCAATCACGGGTTATGCCAATCATTGTAACTGATGACAATTTACATCGGTATTTGACCCATGGTGAAGTGAACAGTGGCAGAACTATAATATTCCATGGGGACCACTGTGAAAATATTCCTGAAATTTCTGAGGGGCACATGCCCCCACAACCACACAAACAAACAAACAAACAAAAGGGATGCCCATGAAGATTGGGCTCAACTTGTATATGCATGGATTGTGGATTGTTTGGGTTTTGGAAGGATGCACCACATATGGTAAATTAGATGACTAGCAATGTAAAAATGTTCATTTCACATGGTAATATACTGCACCCAGATTTTATTTTATTTTATTTTTTCAATGCATTACTAGTACAAGTATTAGACTTATTTTGTTATAAAACCCATTACAATTTTCAGATGTATAAATATATTGCTTGCATGAAATTGAATTAAGAGCAAAATGGGTGCAACAAACGATTATTAGAGAAGGCGAAAAATGAGGGTTTAAAAGATAGAGATGTAGATAAATCCTATTTTTTTAGGATTTGAATTACTAGGGTAATTAATTATTCATTTTTCATCCCTCCTCGATTCATTTTCCAATAAAGGGGAGATTTTATAACCATTCATGACATTCACCTTTCTCTCTTCAATTTTAGCTACTTTCATGATGCATTTCCAGAACTGGAATCCATGCAAACAGATGAGCCATTTGAAACCATCACAGCAGTTGAGGAAATCTATTAAGTTCCTAAAATTCTTATAAACACCAGGAAAACAAGAAACAAAATTAGATGAAAGCCATGAACTAAAAGGATTTGTCTCCTTTCTACTTGAAAAATGCATCCTTTCTGCTTATAAAAAAAAAAATCCCCATTATCAGTACAGTAAGAATGAATGCATGAATAGTGTAAAATCTCTGGAGGATTTCCAAGAGATAGACCAGGCCTATCCTCTTTGAATGACCTGACTGCCCTGTGGGGCTCACCATATGACTAGTTTGAAACCCTTTCAGACTCAATAATAATGAGTGCCCTTCCAAATTTGATACTCAATTCAAATTTCTAGGCTCCCAAATTGGTCGATTAACCAAAATCCTCGTGATCAGACAGTTATTATGCTTTCCACACAAGTCACAAGAGGCATTTCAAACAGCCTCTCTTGTGGGGCCAGCCCAGATGCATTGATTGTGAGTTTCAAAGAGTTAATGAATCTGCTTATTCATTTATTCTGCTTCTTTAATTTTGAGATTTTAACCAAAAAAAAAAACCTTTAATTATGAGATTAACCTACAGTAAAGCGCTTCAATTCCATGATATTAGAGACTAATCCAACAGTCTGTGATGATGTGGAATGGAGGAAAATTTGTATAACGATAAATTAAAAAAAGTGGCGGAAATACCTCTACCATCATTAGAAAATGTCTGGACCCTCAGTTTTTTTAAACTTTGCAGGATTTTTCACGTAAAAGTGGCGGATTTTTCTACACCAAACAAAAACAAGGTAACAAAAAACAGAATTCTTCTTTTTTTTTTTTTTCCAAATCCTCACTAAAACTATATAATTAGGGAAAAAAATAGAGCACATTCAGAAAGTAAAACCCCAAACAGGAAAATCATGGGACTTGCTTTCCTCTTCCACATGAAAGAAGAAAGAAAATAGAAATAAAGAAAAAAAAGGGTTGAAATCTTTACTGCTTTACATCTACCTATGTTAATTCAAAAGGAAAGATAAAAACTTTCTAACAAAAAATGAAGAAGAAGAAGAAAATGAGAGAAACCCATCATACAATGTTTGAAAATCCAAGAAAAAACTGCAACAACAGAAACAAAGATAAAGAAAAAAAAAAAAAAAAACATATCACCCATTTTCACATAAACCAAGCAAAACATTGATAAAAATCAAGACAGCTAATACCAATCCCATGTCAGGAATCCTCAGCTGCAGTTGCAGGTGCCTTTAGCTTTGAATCCTCAGCTTTCTCTGCTTCCTGAAGATTTTCCACAGGCATTGCAATATGAACAGACTCAGCACCAGGCCCATTGGCCCTGTGAGGAGGAGGATCGATCCGACCGTCGATGCATGAAGCGCATTTCCTCTCAATCCATCCCTCGAAATCGAATTGGCCGTGACCCATGATGCTCCTTCCTGTGCAGAGCCGTCCGATCAATCCGGCGATTATACCCAAGATCGTAATCACGACGAGGACCACGATCACGGGTCCGACTGACCCGCTGCCGGAGCGGGAGCTGTAAAGTTGCCGGCTTGCCACCAGATGTGGTGGTTGCTGCGACTGCTGCTCCAATGGCATTGACATTGCAGAACCCCAGATGGGAAATTGCACTCCTTCAGCTCTTTCTTCTTCTTCTGGGACTTTTTGATATGGGCTGTAACTTCTTGGGGGAGATTTCTGGGATTGATGTATAGCATAATAAGACAGAAATCTGAATAAAGATTGGTTCTTGGGGGGAGATTTGTGTGGTTCTGAATTGAAAAGGAAAATGAGATATGTGGGTTGTTTTGGATTGGAGCTAAGTTGAGAAGGTATTGGCTTTTGGGATTGAAGAAGGAATTTGGATTTCAAAGAGCTGGAAAGTGGGGTCTTGTGTTTTTGGGATTTTATGTCCAGAAACTTTTGGATTTTGTGGACATCAAGTTGCAAGCTTTATTCATTCATTCTTTTCAAGACACCAAATTCTAATCTGGGTTTTAATGGGTCTTGGAGGAATTTCAGTGACACAACAGAGGAGAGTGTGAGACTGGGTTTTTGAGGATGTTACTCCCACATAAACCGGATTTGAGGATTTGGATCTCAGATGCGATAAAAATGCAGCTTTACTCATCTAATTGGTTGAGCTCAACAGTAGGGAGAGAAAGTTGCAATCTTCACTCATTCAAGCTCTCTAAAACACTTGAAATCTTTCTGGGGTCCGGTAAATTTCTCTGATTTGGATTGTGTAGAACAGGAATATGTGAAACATGAGATTTTTCTACTTAGTGGAGCTAAGAAAGGAAGAAAAAGTTGTCGATTTCAGTGCTTATGGGCCAAAAAGATATAGAAATTTTTTGGGCTAGTATTTTTTCGTCCTTCTGTAAAGGGTTGTAGCTGGACAGATCAAAGATCACCAGAGAATAGGGGGAGAGATACTTGGGAAAGTGGGTTCTTAAAACCCTAGAAAAATCTTGCTAGATGAGGATTTCAAGCATTTTCACACCTCTTTCGGCGGAAAGGCGGTTTTGAGCCCCGAATTTGCTGTTCGAAATGGAAAGGCACAGGAGTTCTCTAAATCCTAGTCCACACTTCTCATCAACATTACTTTTTACTGATTAGGTGTGTCCTACTTGCGCTGTCAAACAAGCAAGGATGCCAGATTGCACACATCTAGAACAACTGGGGCCCACTTAGCAATTTCAAGATCAAATGGCCCATGAGGTCCCACAAATGGGAAAGGTCAGTAATCTCCAATGATATTAATTAATCACAGCCCGCCCCTAATCATATGAAATCTTCACTGAGAACATCACCCTTGTGGTTGAGACAACTAAACCCACTCCTGCAATCTCCATCTTATTAGGCCAGGCCTGAAAGAATTATCCAAGCCAGCACTCAACATATATAACAAGTAGGCCCCCACTTACCAATATCCACACCACACTCCTCAAATCATTGTATTGTGAATTACCAATGTGCCAAGCTTTCATTTGAGTTGAAGCCATGATCAAATTGATTAATGAAGAATAAAAAGAATAAAACATCTTATTTTATATGTGATTAATCTGATGATGGCCCAACTTGTATTTAAAGTTAAATTTGGACCAATTCCGTTAAAAAGGGTTGGCATGTCAAACAGGCCATGGGTCGAGCCGGCATAGCCCACCAGGGTTTTTTCCTGGCATAGTATGGCCCAGCCGGGTTGAGCCGTAGAGATGTCAAATGGGTTGGGCCCGCCCGTTTCAGCATGGCATGGCTAGCCATTGATAGCCATTGAACGACACGGCCGTGTTGGGTTGAGGGTACGGGCACGGCATGCCCGGTTGGCATGGCCCGTTTTGGCACGGCCCACAATGGGCCGACCCATCCGTAAGTGTTGGCCTGCCTGACCCGCCCAACGGCAAAATACAACTATTTTTTTTTAAATTTCCATTTTACCAACTCCTTCCCCCCCCCAAAAAAAAAATATATATATAAAACGGTCATATAAGGGATATTTTGTGTCCTTTTCAATTTTACAAAGTATATAAATACCCTAACCCTCTCATTCTCATTCCTCACCAATTTATACAATTCTCTCACCCTCTATACACTCTCTAGCTCTCTCTCAAAGCATTCAACTCTTTCACTCTCTCTAATAAGTTTTTGGAGGGCCAAAAATCAAGTCATCAAGAGACAAGATTAAAGGGGCCTTCAAAGATTTAGAGGTATTTTTATATTATTTAAATTTGAGATTCTATATATATAAGTTTATAATATATTATATTGACTCTCATTTTCTCCCATTTCTTATATTAATTATCGCAAAAGAAGGCTATTGCTGTTATTATTTTTAAATTTTATTTTTTGAAATATAGATCGACGATCTACTAGAAGATTTCTCACAGAATCTTCATCCGTTAATTTAGGGGGAGAAGAAGATTTTATTGAATTAAAAGATGAAGTAAGTGATTTACCACTCTCCTTTCCTAATAGTTCTCGTAAACCAACCAAGATGAATAGAACTTCAGCAGTTTGCTATATATATATATAAGTAGGGATGAAAGTGGGCCGGGCCGAGCCGGGTTTTGAGAGGCCCTAGGCTCGGCCCTAGTAATTTTCAGTAGGCCCTAGCTCGGCCCGAGCTCGAGAGGGCCTCAAAAACCCTGGCTCGGGCTCGGCTCTTATTAAGTTATGAGGCCCTAGGGCCGGCCTTTTGAGCCCGACTCGATTGAGGCCCTAGGCTCGGCTCGTGAGCCCGGCTCATTTTATAATGATATAGCACTAGCTGAAAGAAAATATTTCCAGGAAAAAAAATCCTGTTGGAATTCAAAGAAATCTGCATATACAAACCATAGCAAAAAATGGTCAAATGCATGCATTCATCCCATATTCCCATTCCCATAATTTGGATTGCAACAATAAAATTAACTAAAATAAGAAAGACTCCATAAAAGCAAAGGGAGCTCAGTTCCAACACTCCATAATAATTCAATGTTAATGTAGATGAGCATTATCAAACTCCAACAATAATACAAATCAAATTAAACTCCAATGGCATCATCGATTAAAATAAAGTATTCGGCTAGCATCATAAAATAAAGGTTTAGGGTTTAGGCTTTATGGATTATTTAGTGCTTAGATTTAGGGTTCATAGTTCATGGATTATTTATATTGGATTAAAATTAGGGTTTAAGGTTGTGCTTAGGTTTAGGGTTTATGGATTATTTAGTGCTTAGGGTTTAGTGTTTAGGATTTATGGATTATTTATATTTGATTAAAACTAAGGTTTAGGATTTATGGACTACGTTATATCATATATGTATTGTATACTGTATAGTGTACATATATATAGTATGTATTAATATATGTAGGCTCTAGGGCTTATGAGCCGGGCTTCATCAAGCCCGAGCTCGGCCCTTTTAAGCAAACGGGCCTCCTACTAGGCCCTAGCTCGGCTCTTTTGTCTTTTGAGCCGAGCTCGGGCCGAGCCTATAACGGGCTGTCCGCGGGCCGACACTTTCACCCCCATATACAAGGTTGGTGTTATTGAAGACGAAAAGAAAGTTGAAAAAGGAAAATACAAATTTTGTAGTAAGATTTATTCTGCCGAATCAAAATCGGATACCAGCCATTTGTCAAAACATAGGGAAAAATGTATAGCCTTACAAAAGTCGACAGATGCAGGGGCGGAGGGCCTGATTCACAGACCCAAATTTCTACTACTGGTGGTGGTAGTAGTAGTAGCAATTTTGGTCTTTTTTCTTTCAATGAACAAATTGCTAGACAAAATATTGTTAAAATGATTGTGTCATCCGAATTACCATTTTCTTTTCTTGAAAATGAATGTTTTGAATAATGTGTCAAAAAATACTGTCAACCACAATTTCACAGTATTAGACTATAGCAGGGAAGAGAAAACAAATATTAAAAATTACCTTGCAGAAATTCCTGGTAGAATAGCAATAACTACAGGTATATGAACTTCTAAAGGGGATGATAGTTTTCTTTGCATTACTGCACATAACATATATGCAAAATGGATTATTAATAAACGATCATTTCTACCTGTATTTCTTGAAATACTGTGAAATTGTGGTTGACAGTATTTTTTGACATATTATTCAAAACACTCATTTTCAATAAAAGAAAATGGTATTTCGGATAATAAAAGAAAATGGTAATTCGGATAACACAATCATTTTAACAATATTTTGTTTAGCACTTTGTTCATTAAAAGAAAAAGGACTCAAACTGCTTACTACTACTACCACCACTAGTAGTAGAAATTTGGGTCTGTGAACCAGGGCCCCCTGCCCCTGCATCCGTCGGCTTATATAAGGCTAAATATTTTTGCCTATATCTTAACAAATGGCCGGTACTCGATTTTGATTCGGCAGAATAAATCTTACTACAAAATTTATATTCTGCCTTTTCAACCTTCTTTCTGTCTTCAATAATATCAAACCTTGTATATATATCCCAAACTATCGAAAATCTATTCATCTTGGTTGGTTAACGGGGACTATTAGTAAAGGGGAGTGGTAAATCACTACTTCATCTTCTAATTCAATAAAATTCTCTTCTCCGCTTAAATTAACGGAAGAAGATTATGTGGGAAATCTTCTAGTAGATCATCTAGCCATATTTCAAAAAATAAAACTTAAAAATAATAACAGGAATAACCTTCTTTTGTGATAATTAATATATGAAAGGGGAGAAAATGAGAATTGATATAATATATTATAAACTTATATATATATATATATATGGAATCTCAAATTAAAATAACATAAATACCTCTAAATCTTTAAAGACCCATTTAATCTTGTTTCTTGATGATTTGATCTTTGATTCTCCAAAAACTTCTTAGAAAGAGTGAAAGAGTTGAATGCTTTGAGAGAGAGGTAGAGGGTGTATAAAGAGTGAGATAATTGTATAAATTGGTGAGGAATGAGAATGGGAGGGTTAGAATATTTATAGACTTTGTAAAATTGAAAAAGACGTAAAATACTCCTTATATGACCGTTTTATAGCTGTTGGGAGGATAAAATAGACATTTTTTTTTTTTTAAATAGCCCTTTTGTTGCCGTTGGCTGGGCCAATGGTCGGCCCGCCCGGCACCGTTTGACATCTCTGCAAAAGCGTGGATGTCATTTTTGAGAGATTGACTGTGCACACCGAGGACAATGATTTCTGAATAGACTCGGGGAACACACACCGCCAACTTGCGCAATCGGTTTCGCACCTTCACACTCACTCACTGAGGCCGCTCCTCTGCTCATTCGATAACTCTTGTACTGCCCATGCAAGCACTAGTTAGGGTGTAACTTAAGGTGGGGCCAAACCCAAACCAGCATGGGCTGAATCAACAACAAAAAGTGAAAGTTGAATTAGCCTAAAATTTGCTTTGAATAATTGAATTGGTCTAAAGACTGGATGGATATTGAGACCCACATGAAATTTGGGTTGGGCTTGATTTCAGGATTCGGATTGCAATTCAACTCAAGCACCCGATTTTCCAATAACACATGTTTTAATTAATAGTATATATACTAGTTCTCACCCAATTTCTCATTTAAAGTGAGAGATATCTCTCATAAGAGCATCTCCTATGAATATATAGGGAGATGCTCTCACATTATTAAGAGAGATAAGGAGGGGGACCTCACATTCATATCCAATGCTAACAACTTAAATGTGAGGGCCCCCACCTCTATCTCTCATATAAGGTGAGAGATATCTCTCATAGGAGCATCTAAACCTACCTGAGCCAACCGGAGTCAGCCTCACTCAACCTGGATTGCACCCAAGCACAGAGCTACAGATTGGGTTTGATTACACCCTGGTATGGAGCTACAGTCAGGTATGTTTGGGTTTGGTCTTATTTATATATAATTTTAGGTTGGGCTTTGGTTGAGTCGACTTGACCATTTTACACCGGCAATGGATAGAGGTAGCAAATCTTGACCTAACCTGCGAACCCAATTCGAACATGACCCGGAAATTTAAATTTCAATTTGATATTTTTGACCTTTCTAATAAATGAGTTGGGTTTTAGGTTGAGTACATTCTTACGATTCTATGATCAACCTGATTGGCATCCACCCAACCTAAACTTATTGCAACATGCATTCCAACCCAACCTGAATAGGACTTGTTAATAAACGGATCGGGTTGTCTCGCCCTGATAAATAAAGGAGTCGGGTTTGGGTTGAGCCCATTGTTGCTCAACCTGATCCAACCCTACCTGACCGTTGTTGCACCAACCTGCCACCCCCACCCTCACCCTCTCGAGAACTAGCCATATTCAAATTTAAATATATGAGTTTGGCCCATAATTAGTAATTAGGTAGGTTTAGATCCGTCACTACCTTCACAATAGTTGAATCTTATCTTAGAAAAGTGGCATGTAGGTGAGGTTGGGAATGAGTCAGGTTAAATGACCGACCCAAGGATGAAAATAGCGGCTACGCACGCCACCAAAACACTATGTAGCGGGCGCTACTTAACATAGCGGCGTAGCGGTGCAATTTAGAAAAATCGTCAAAAAAATATGAAAAAATTGTAAAAAATTTAGAATATTGGAAAATGAGAGAATGTTTTTTTTTTTTTTGCAAAAGTAACTAAGATAAGGGAGCGTAGTAGTCTCCTCATTGTAGAAGTCATGTATCACTGCATAATATAAATAGAAAATAATAGTAATGATCATTTTTTTCACATGTGTTCATGTTACTTAGTTATGCTAACTTAGAAACTAATGAAAGGCCCATAAAAGAAAAAACTATGTCATGAAGTCAAGATTTAAAAAGTACCTAGAGAAAAAAGAATACATTTACCAAAGGAGGTGTCTAATAAGATGTACTTAGAGAATAATGAAAAGAACTCTCTGTATCGACGGCAAGATCATGTGTTTTATGGTGTTCTTTTAAATGAAAAAGGGTAAAAAACTTGTGTAGAAATGTTATTTGGAGAGAAGAATAAAAGAAATAGATCTTATTATGCATTTTAAAAAAAATATAAAAATCATGAATTTTTCTCACCCCATAGCGGCCTCGTAGCGGACGTAGGGGCCGCTACGGATGCGACGGCCGCTAAATCGGTCATAGCGTGGCGGTGGCCACCGCTACGGTCGATATTTTCATCCATAGACAGACTAGTTCAAACCATTCCTCTTGGGACGAGTTTGGTAGTGGTTTTTATTTTTATTTTTACTTATAAGGTTAGGGGGTTTTAGGTTTTGCTTGTCCTGCTTTTTGCCTCATTTATGATTAAGTTGTTGATGCTCGAGAGGTCCATGTTTTTATGATATCTAGTGGTAACTTTTACATCACTGGTAGATTGGTTTGCACCCGGAGGTTGTAGGTTTGAAACTGCATTACCATATTAGAGCTACAGGGGAGTTTATCTGGCTTTCTTCTGGGCCCGGAAGGATTAATTCAGCCCGGGAACCCTCCGGTAGCAAAAAGAAAAAAACATTTAGGAGCTGTTTGGATAGAAATGAAAATATGAGTTTCACATGTAATTTTGTAGAAGTACTCTGAAATATGTCATAAGTTCTTACATCACAGAAAACCATCAGTATTTGATTTAAAATGCATGACAGAAGATGAAAAATAAATAGCAAACATTGCCTGACAAAGACTGGCAACATCAGAAGACATTGGATGTAAATGCATGAAATAGTTGGAAATTGGCTCATTTTTTACCCATTTTTACTACTGCATTTTTGGGTATTACCTCCTTGTAAAACTGCCTCTATGAGAGACTGGTTAGGGCAAGAAAAAAATTATTTTGGTGATCTTCCAAATCTTCCAATATAAGGACTGTGGCAAGCGAATCCCTTACAAGTGGTGGGCCCATCACATTGACTTGTTGAACAACTCTAAATAGGCACTTTGACACATTTGTTGAGACCTAAAAGAAGAAATTGAAAGTAAGAGAAGATTATTGCAACTACAAGAAGTGGACCATACTAGGGGTATTTATGGGACAAGTTGGGATGGGCTTTATTCAAATCAAGCCTGCTTGGTTATTGGGCCCAATAATAAAGCTCAGTTTCAGCCCACGCACCTAAAAGTTATAAGTAGGTCCAGTCCTTCTACAAAATACATGTTCCGTTTGTGCTAAATGTAGGGCTCATCCTGACTATAAGCATATGGAGACACACTCACACTCCTGGCCTTATTGATTATCAGACCATAAAAAAGAGCAGCCCTTGAACTTAGAAATATAGCCCAAATCCAGCCTTATTTAGGTCGGGCTTTGATCCGGCCTGATCAAGACTTTCACGACTCATTTCATTTAGTTATTGTGGATAACATTCAGGCCAAGATCCATGAATGGGTAGTCCACCCATCTTAAAATATGGATGACACTCATACCAATCATACTATATAAATTGCGCAGCACTGGGCATTTTTTAGTATAAAGGCCCACTATGGTCCAGTTAACTATCGGGTAAAAGGAGGAGGCCAGTGCTCAGGTCCAAACTTTCAGGCTTATTTACAGGACCTGGGCCTAAAAAATAAGCCCAAAATAAATGGGACAGACATAACCTGGCCAATCTGGAAAACAATGTCCTACAAGCATTTGAGATAATAGCCATTATGAATTTCCACTTATCAAATGAAAGGGTGAGAACAAACCATGTTCATTGTTTATAACCTAAATAACATATATAAATATCATCAATGAATGTACAAAATTTATAATGCGTGGGTCCATCAGTTCTTAAGCCTTGAACGGTCGAACCCAACCAATTGTTTTTTTTTTTTTTAGGGGGAGTTTTTTTTTCTTGAAAGCAGCTACTCAAGTGGGAAGGAAGTGCCCGCATGTGGGAAGAAAGCCCACACAAGTGAGAAAGAGCCCGCACAAGCAAGAAGAGGTGATGTGCACAGATATTGAACCTTGAACAGCTAAGTAAGTACTGACGCTCCTTATCACTTGTTGAACCCAACCAATTTTTTTTTTCTTGAAAGCAGCCGCTCAAGTGGGAAGGAAGTGCGCACATGTGAGAAGAAAGCCCACACTAGTGAGAAAAGAACCTGCATAAGCGGGAAGAGGTGACGTACACAGAGTTTGAACCCTGTGCAGATAAGTAAGAACTGACGCTCCTTACTACTCGGGTAAAGAGCTGTTCTTTAAACCCAACCAATTAAAGCTTCTCTCTCACACACATACATTCGAATGTTTCTCATGATCTCTCACCAAGCACTGTCCATCTCTCTCACATATCTTTGAATCTCTCCTGATCTCTATCCAATCACTCTTCATGAGCCCTTTTGTTGCTTTTAGGATTTTTATGATCATCGTAAGGTTTTCTTTATATTTATAATAAGATAGCGTAAAATATAATCAACTGGCCTATTAGCTCAGCTGGTTAGAGCGTCGTGCTAATAACGCGAAGGTCGCAGGTTCGAGACCTGCATGGGCCAATTTTTCCATTTTAAATCTTTTTTTTTATTTCAAATGGGTCCCAATGTTTTGTACTATTTCTAAAATAGCCCTTAATCTATGTACTACTTTTAGAAAAAGGTCCCATGAGTCCCTTAATTTTGTACCACTTTAAGAGATGGGTCCCACAGTTTTTATTAGTTTTAATAAGGGTCCCATGATTAATGCTAGAATTTCCTTCCCATAATATTTCACAATAGTTCCTCACTTTTGTTCTAATTTCAAAAAAGATTGTACAAATTATATAAAAGATCCTTGTCAAATGAAAAGGGGCATGCAAAACATAAAGCATCATCTCTCCGAGAGTCCAATCATAAAAACAAGAACATTGATACTAGTTATTTAAAATATAAGTGGGCACGACAGAATCATAATGGCCTCACCCAAAATTAAGGTATCTTTAATGGATTCAAAGTGGACCCCTTGTGTATAAACCAACACTTATACATTCATGCAAAACCTGATGTTGGTTCATTAGCATAAGGCGTGTGTTTGGTCCAGTGTCGTGTGTTCGAAACCCTTGGCTTTACCTAGTGCACGTGTGTTGCAGTCCTAATAAAAAAAAAAAAAAAAATGAAGACGGCAAAATTTGGTGTGAAACCTTCACTAATTGACTCCAATCTTGAAAAATCAGCCTGTAGTTTGGTTGCAGGATCCAATGTTAGGTTTCACCATTGTATTGATTACAATCATTATTCAAATCGACTAAGCTCCATTTGCGTAACTAAAAGCACCGAGTTGCAAATAGAGATTTATTGGAGTATTTGCAAAAATTTGAGCTAATAATGCATTATTAAAGATAGATGGCGAATTGACTAATACCACCTCTAATTTTCCTTGTAAATTGTTTACAATCATATCATCAATTGCTGCACATTAACAAATAAATCATTATAAAAGTTAAGAGAGAGTAAAATGAATAATATGTCCCTCAGTTATAATTACAAAAGAATGATGAGAAAGGGGTATTTTTATCCACAAAAATTTTCACAGGAGGCCCCTGTCCAAGACACCCTCACATAGTATATATGAAAGACAGCAGGGTTTTCCACATCCTCTGCTTGGAATTGGATACCTACAATTTCTCTGATTGTGCATTTCCTTGAATAATCTAACTAGCAAATTGGTCTCTTAGTCTGTTAACCATGAAACATGTGTTCAATGGCTGTTTCATCTAAACTTCAGCCCCATTTCATCTAAACTAGCAAATCTAACTAGTTATGATGTTTTCTTTTTCCAAATAAATCCAATAATTCAGCCCATCTTGAAGTGGGGCATTTGTGAATTAACAACTGGTCTAATCTCAATCTAAAGGCCCAAAACCAGTCTAATAACAAACAAATATAGCTACTAGAAGGAAAAAAAGGCAGCCCTTCATTTCTTTGAAATCAGAGTTGATAGAGCAATTGCAACAAGATTGAAAATCCGCCAACGCACTGTTGGATCAGTTCTAAGGCACCCATTATGTCATTGGGTAGACAAGGTTTTGATCTCTAGCAATAGAAGAAAAAACTTACAAGTGTAGCAAGTGGCACTCCCAAAAAAAAAAAAGAAAGAGAAAAAAAAGAAAAAGAAAAGTTTGAAATCGCAACTTAAATAAAAAGTTCATTGAAATCAAGTCTACTTGAACAGTTGATTCAGTCATGGTCAATTCATGTAATAGGAACTCAATACAATCATCATTTGTCATGTATCATTCATTGCCCTTTGCCCATCCCAACTTGGATAAAGGAAAAGGATGCATCAGATCTACAGTGAGCCACTAACTTGCCACATTTCATTATGAGTTATACTCATATTTTGTTAAACTCAATTTATAAAACACATAGAAAAACAAAATAAGCAGAAGAGTATTAATTTCAAGCTTTGCCTGAGTTGCTCGAAATCTGATTTGAGTCAATTTGAGTTGTTTTGAGTTTTTAGACAGTCTAGATGAAGTCATAACACCTTCAAATTCAACATTTATAGAGAAGCAGAAAAGTTTACCTAGCGAAAAAATCATGATAAATGTGCCAACCCCTTTCCTTTCTCATTCACCTAAGAATTGTCCAACATACTGTTGAAAAAAAAAAAAATCAATCCTCAAATTGAGTATCTTACATTTTATCTATAAGCGCAATTTATTACACATTAACCATCTAAGGCAGTTCATGAAAATCAAACCTCTGTCTTGAACATCAATCAGATATAGTATACATTCAATTATTATAATTTAACAACAATGGTTCCAAAAAGAATAATAACCATGACAGTAGAAGACTAGAAGTTATATAGCTAATGAACTCATTTGAAGCATCTTGACACCCTCTTCAATGGAAGCAAACTGCAAGTTATAAAGCTTGATGATGAAATAATCACTCTACAGGTGTTCCCGGGGAAGTGGGGGTGACCGGCTTGCCACGGCCCATGGTGAACCCACGGGTTCCGTCTGGCATTCTTGGTCCCCTGGGTGTTTGCTTGCTTGATGCTTCACACTGGATGGTGCCGCTTGGTTGTGGGGAGGGAGCAAGGAGTCCACGTCCACTGTGGCTCTGGCTGCGCCCACGGGACTTCCCTCGACTGCGGCTCCATCCTCGCTTTGAGCCACTTGAGTTTTCTTCAGCCTATTATTAAGACACATCCAAGAAGATTAAGACCTTATGTAATTGTGAAAAAAATGTTTTAATTAGTTGATTACAGCACATTGAAAAGTGGTCTATGTGGTAACCCATGGAGCCTACTATGGGTGACATTCAACTAAGGGGGGACTTGTACAAATCTCATATTACAAGAATCCCCTCCCTTCAACAGTCTGCTGTAAGTTAGGATTTTCTTTCATTTTCTTTATCTTTTTTCATATAGAAGTCTTTAAGTTCAAGAGTAGCATTAGGGTTTATTTACAGTTTCAATATAGATAACCAAGGCCTATGACCAACTCAGTTTGTGGGAGTTCCTAAATGAAATTATGTCTTGTTATTCCTTTGTTTTTTGAAGTCGAGGCAGCTGTTTCCACATGAAACCTATGGTGTGGGATCCTTTAATTCCTTTGGTTTCCTGCAGTAGGCCCTAATCACCTCGGCATGTCACCTTCGTTTTTCTCATTATACTTTGTATGGAAATTAGTCAGAACATCTGAAGGGAGATCTGTTGCTTTCTTGCATGCCCTTTAAGGTTGATTTGCTGAGATTAGTTTTTGAGGTTAGTTCTTGTAAGTCCCTCTCAAGGTTGATAGTTGCTAGAACTAATCTGAGGGTCCCCAAAGGGCCTAATAATTGATTTGGGGTTCCCTAAGCACTTAACGGTTCAGTTAAAAAATTGGTTGTATGTCTTTTTACATTGAATTACCAACCTGTCTTCTCATCAGATGAGTCCTTTTTTGTTTCCTACATGTACATAGGAATCATCAGATAAGTTCTTTTGTGGGGTATAATGCTCTTACACCCTGTCCTTGGGTTTCTGTATGTTACTTTTTAATCAATAAAATTACCCCACTACAGTTTTTTTTAAACATTATTAGTATGCCATCATAGTTTAAAACTTGTCAAGTCGACTCAACACTGAATTGAATGTCTCAATGTAAAAGCTAACTCAAGTAAAGAACTCAATCCACCAAGTTAATTTGGTCACTAGACATCAATTGGGATTTTGAAAGAGAATAAAAGGTTTCTTTCTGCTCTTCCTTATAACACGAACCTGAGTCATATGGATGTTATTAATTTTTTTACCTATATATGATAAATTTTTTTATCTTTTTAAAATCAAAATTAGCGTAACTCTGATGAGAGATTTAGTTGATGCAATCTGATGGCCTCTTGAGTTGAGAATTTGGGTTTTTGAACTACATACACAAATTAGATGACAAAGTAATAGAACTTACATTGTTTTCAGCTGGTTGTTCTGTGGATAGAGGGCTCTCCTCCAATGATTCTAAGGGTGGTACCTCATCGTCGTCTGAGTTCCTGTCAAAATGGTCATAGTCTGACTTTCTGCCCCTTATGACAGACCTTGGCTTTACATTTCAAGGTTGTGAGAGGTTTGAAGTAGACACAAAAAGAAGATAGTGAGAAAATGGTTTAAAAATTACGACAACCAGTGAAGGAATGATATCAGCAATATGGCTTTTAAATATAAAAATATTGAATCAATTGCACAACAACCAATGGTTTTGAATTTAGTCAGGTACCGAGCGTCTCAGCAGCATTCGAACACGGAGGCCTTTTCGCCAGTTCCTTTCATCATTTAGCTTCTCAACCTGTTCAATGTTCATATGCCTCGCAAAGTTAAATACGATAAAGACATGTGAAAAGGCAACAGCCTTGTCCTAAGAGGATGACAGAACTCACCGCTTTCTCTGCTTGCTCCGTGGTCTCATACTCCACTAGTGCATGCAACTTAATTCAAAGAGTGTAGTAGGATTAAGAACAAGTTAGAATTCTAGTGCATTAATCAGAAGGAAGTGTTGGGGTGAGTTTGGATGTACCCAAATCTGAAATCGCAAGTGATTAGAATAGTAAGGCAGAACGGATGGTGATATGTTCTGCTATTAATTTTGGGGCAGCACCAACCTACATAACAACATTAGGTGGGGTACTGATCTTCATTTCCTTTTTCTTATTTTCCATGGATGTACTTGTTTGTAGTTTCTATGCAGCCAAAACTCGTAATAGAACAGAAACAATCTGTTCTGCTGAAACATCCCAACCTGTTGGAAGTTTGGCTATATCCATATACACCCCTTAATAGAAAGTAACATAATCATCAAATATGAATTCAGTTAGATGTAACTCAATTTTATAAGAACTATATCATCCACTATAATTCCACCACCATCGAGTCTACTTTTGTATCGAAGTAGCACTCAACTTGCTGGAAAGAGGTTATATACATACCTTGTTACTGATAAGCACATCGCCTTTAGAAGATCTGGGAGTACTGGATTCCTGTGGATGACATATGCGCACAGCTTTGACACTAGTCACATATCAAGACAATCTATTAAAATTCATTCAAAATCACATTGTGTTAATGAAAGAGAGGGAGATTATGAAAATCTATCGAACCTTCCAACCACGCTGAATATTTTTTCAATGTTTTGGTGAGAATAATCCTGAGGTAAGTTCTCAACCACAACAGTGCGAGACTGCAGTTCTTCTTTATCCCTCTCCGTGAAAAGGTGTTTACGTCTAACTTTCTTTCCATCATCATTTACAATCTGTGTAACAACATAACGTGAAATTCGAGCATGCGTTGAGACAAGTATCTACTCAGTGTTCATGGATGTTGAAGAGAAGCTTACAAGCTTTGAAGAGCCGCGAAGTGCAAGAGCTAGCAGTTGATTGTTACTGACAAGGGACTTCATTTTCTTCGAAGATGCAATATATGATATTGGGACTGTTCAAATTCACATGATTTCAAATGGTTTTTTTTTTTTTTTTAAGTAATTCAATTGTGCTGAAAGAAATTATTTAAATTATCAGACCTTTACATGATCAATAGAGCTGCTGATCTTATTCTATATTTAATGTAAAAAAACCACAGAATATGAAGTCTCTTCATGTTCTGCATGCATATTGCTTATAGAAGGAAATTATTTTGAAGAACTAAAGTTATTTTGGCCTACATATGGTTCTTACCATAACCTTCAGGATCTTTATTCATAAGCTTTGTTAGTGAGTCATTTGCTATCAGACTTGCATCACTGAATTGATATTCCACCTATCAAATAGACCCATCTTTAGAATAAACACAGAGCATTGCAATCAAATCTCATTCTATTATAGCCAGGAATCTATAGTTATTATGTATTACCACAAGTATACAAAAGAAAACCACGCCTGACAGTTGAAACCATCTTATACATAAGCCCAATACAGGATAACTCATTTCAAATAGTACCTTATACTGCTCCAAACCCCATATACACTCACAAGTATCATTGGAAACAAGAAATGAATATAATTAAAATTTGAAAAAATCAGGGATCTTCACTCAAAGTTCTTTGGCAAAATAGAAAAAAAAAAGACATTCCTATAATCCAAATGACTTTACATGAATTATTTGCATCCCAGAACAGAAAAAAGATTCATTTACCACTCCTAACAATAATGAGAAAAATCAGAACTTATCAAAAGTAAAAAGTCTAAAACAACTTACAAGTTGATAAAATGTTCATTTTCTCTGTAAACAATCCTCTGGCCTAAGGTTAGCATTTTCCAGGTCTTCTCTTGAGCAATACATTTCCATTCGTGTAGTAGTGCTTTGTTGTTTAATAACACTATTATGCTTTATATTGGATATCAAGGAAAATCAACTCTAGATTTGGAGGAGACTCTTGTTTTTTTATGGAGAATATACTCTACAATCATGTAATGAAAATGAATGTAATGCACCTAGTTCTATCATCCACTCTGAGTATTTCCTTAGAAGACTTAAAATTTTTTTTTTTTGATAAAACCTGTTCTCAATCCTCATAAACAGAAATGAAAAACTAATACAACCTATAGTTCTAAAAGAAAATTACAACTATTCATCCATCAACTTATTGCATGAAAGAATTCATCCATTAACTTATTGCATTAAAGAAAGCATGTTAGTAAAAAACCTGTTTTATGATCTTCTGTCGCAGATCATCACTGAGAAAATTCTTAGGAGAAGTGGGACCCGCAACGCCTGAATCAGCAATCAACTGGACTGGCTCTTGGTCGCCGACGTAGAACCAATCCGACCCGCCACCGCCGCCTATGAAATGGAAGCATGGATAAAAATAGCCTGAGATGGGAACCTGGGCCTGTGATCTTGGGACGAATTCCGGCGCCTGAGCATTGAACTTGAATGAAACAGATGCCGCCGCTGTCGTTGCCGCTGCCATTGCCGGCGAAGTGGGTGTCTTTATTATATCCATTTCTTTAGATGATTCTTGAAGCTCTTCTGGGTTTGCTTGTGCCATCTCCTCCTCCCCCTCCTATCTCTTTAATATTCTATATCTCTCTTTCTCTCTCTGTGATCTATGTCTCTTTCTCTCTGTCTAAATCACATGGTAGAAATTTCTTGTGTTGTGTTGTTATTTAGTTTGGTTTTTTGTTTTTGTCTGTCTTTTTCTTGTGGGTGAGAGTGTAACTGAATTGGAAATTGAATCCACATTAACCGCCCAAATATGGGGATCTGTGTTCTATATGAGGGAGACTGCATCAGCTCTTTTTTTCATTACAACGACCGTTGTACGTGGGTTTGACCGGGACTTGTATGGTTTGATTCTCTCTGGGGTAGTTCCTTCCTTCTTTTACTTGTTTGGGGCCATTCGCAGTATGTTTGGGCCAAGCATTTTCCATGCACGTGGGAGACATGGCATGATTGAACCATGATTAGATATTAGGAGTGTTTATGGCCAACTCGGGCTGGATCAAAGCTTATTTATTCAAGGCCGACCCGTCATTTATAAGGCCTAATATTTAGGATAGGATCGCAGCCCATGGGCCTAAGAGTGAGGCCCATTAAAAATACATAAACCTTTTGTTTTAAATATGTGGGGTCAAGATAGGATATTCATGATAGTTAATAATTAGGCCATTAAACAAGGCCCATACTATTATCCACGGTCGTAAATATAAAGCCCAAATCTAGCCCATTGTGGGACGGTGTTGGATCGGTCTTGGGCTGCCTGGCCCAGATCAACCCCTACAGGATTGGAGTATATGATTTGCTTCGAGGGCTTGGAGGTTTTGCTAGTAGCCTTCAGCCTGAGCAGAATACGGAATATACCTCAGCCTCACTAAAGCCCAACCGATTGCATTTGATAATTGGTTAAGTACGGAGTTTAGTGCTGAGTGAGCCAGACTTGAATTCAATTGGGGTGTGGGAATGTTAACTTAAGCCCAATGCCTAGCCATCCCAAAAAAAGCGGGTTGGCTCCAAACCCAAGTTGCACTAGAATTCCCAAGCCCAAGTTGTTGGCCCATCTCGAACGTTAGATTTGGGTCCAGTGAGTAGAAATTACACATGATGGAACTGAAAGCATTCAAAGTGTTTGATTCGATTGAAGCCATATATATATATATATATATATATGTGTGTGTGTGTGTGTGTGTGTAAAGTGCTCATATGAAAGACACTCTCACCAACTTTATATGGCTTCAAACCCAAGTTGCACTAGAATTCCCAAGCCCAAGTTGTTGGCCCATCTCGAACGTTAGATTTGGGTCCAGTGAGTAGAAATTACACATGATGGAACTGAAAGCATTCAACGTGTTTGATTCGATTGAAGCCATATATATGTGTGTGTGTGTAAAGTGCTCCTATGAAAGACACTCTCACAAACTTTATGAGAAATGGGTGGGGACCTTTACATTTAAGTTGGGAATCCTTACATTTAAGTTGGTGAGAGTGGATATGGAAGTGAAGGCTCCTACCCATCTCTCATAAAGTTGGTAAGAGTGTCTTTCATAGGAGCACTTATATATATATATATATATGGGGGGTCTTCATGTGCATCCATCCCTCACCATTTTTGGTGAGGGACACCCATTTTGGGTGTGTTTCAAGTACAAGAGAAGTACAAGAGGGGTACTTTGTACCTCCCTCTTGTACTTGAAACACCCCCAAAAGGGATGTCCCTCACCAAAAATGGTGAGAGATGGATGCATATGAATATCCCCCTATATATATATATATATATATAGGTCTTCAAGTGCATTCATCCCTCACCATTTTAGTTGCACATGAACTGGGGAGTGCTCCCCTACACTGCAGTGTATCATAAAATCAGCGGGAAACATGTGGGCTTGAGCAGCGTGTTAACCAACTCAACCTAAAGTCACATTTTGAGAGGGCCGCTCAAAATTTCATCCAAACCTAAAACCAGCGAAGAACTGCTTCTGTCCCGCCTCTGTCTCTCCTCTCTCTCACTCTCTCTCAGAGCGAACTGCTGCTCTCCCTCGCCGATCTGTGCTGCCGCTCTCGCTCGCCAAGCTGCGCACGTATACATTCTCTCTCCCTCGCCGATCTGCGCACGCACGTATACATTCTCTCTCTCCCTCGCTGGTTACTCCCGCCTCTATCTCTCCTTTGTCTCTCGCCTCTCTCTCTCTCTCTCTCTCTCTCTCTCTCTCTCAGCGCCGATCTGCTGCTCTCCCTCGCCGATCTACGCTGCTGCGAGACAGAGATCGTCCTGTGCACGTCTCTCCCTCGCCGGACTCTCCCTCGCTATACATTCTCTCTCTCCCTCGCCGATATATCACATTCTTTTGCTCATCTCTCTCTCTCTCTCTCTCATCCGAATGCATGCCATTGCGTCATAATATCCTGTTTGCCGGATCTTCTTACATCAACAGAAGAAATCAAACCCCATACCTGAGAAATGGGTTTTGCTCTGCCTGCAATTCCTCACTCCCTCATCTCCAAACCCAACTCATTCCTCAATGATTCAGTTGAATTATCTACTCACACTTTCTCAGATTTGCTTGAATCCTGCACCCTGAAAAAGTCCATCCCAGAAGTAAATCGTATGCACTGCCTCTTAGTTGTCTCTGGTTTCATTCGTTCCCCACTTCTCGCTTCCAAATTAGTCCGTGCCTATTCCCTTTGTGGGAGTCTCGAAATGGCTCACCGGGTGTTTGATGAAATTCCTCAACGAGATGTCGTCACATGGAACTCGATGATTACAGGATATATTTCCAATGGGTCGCACCTGGAAGCTCTTCAGCTATTCAGTCAGATGTTGCTGGAAGATGTTGAACCCGATAGCTTCGTCTTTCCTGGCATTCTGAAAGCATGTGCTTCCCTTATGACTTTCATTTTTGGCCTAAATGTTCACGGGTATATGATCAAATGTGGTATAGACATCAATGTTTTTGTGGGTACTGCGCTTGTTGACATGTACGCTAAATTGGGTTTATAGATTTTGACCAAATGAGCTTGGGGAAGCTTCAGGGTTTGGATTCCCCCACATTCCAGAGTCCATTTATGACCTATTGAAATATTTAACAAAGAAAGTTAACTTAAATCATTTTCAATCCATACTAATAAAAGAGCCGACCATGAAAGATGAAGGCCCACCTGTCAAATATCCATTTCTGGGAGTAATACTTAACAGATACATGGATGTCCCTTTGACATGTCCCAGGTTTCTTTAAGGTGGATACACCAGCAAGGGGTGACTTCAATAGTGAAGAGCTTCAACAAGGAGAGGATGAAAAAGAACCTTGATGTCTTTGATTGGGAGCTGAATGAGGAAGAGTTGCAGCAAATCAGTCAGATTCCACAGCACAGGGGGTTTTCAGGAGAATTCTACACCTCTCCAACTGGGCCCTATAAGACACAAAAGGAGCTCTGGGATGAAGATTAGTGGCATCCCTACTTTCTCCATTTAAGCCTATGGTTGTTCTGTGTTGCAACTATGTTCAATAAGTTCCTAAACTCCCCAAATCGTCCAGTAAACCCCACAAATTCTAAGTCCCTAAACTCCTGAATTCCTAAATCCCAAAAAAAAAATAAAAAAAAACAAAACCCTCACTCTGTCATTTCAGATATACATTTGTAATAGTTAATCAATAATTTTAATGAATCATTATAATCCATCTTCTAATGTGTACTTCTCCTGCCATGTATTTTGCAGATATTTACATCATAGACATGGAGTGATGGTGCATGGGAAAGAGTATCCCATGGACAAATTGGATTTTGCGTGATGGGTTAAGACTAGATGTTGGCATATATATGGGTGATTTGTATGAGAATGGTTGTTGCTGCACATGGAATGTTGTCATGTAAAAAGGGTGGTTTGTGTTTGGATGTAATGGGATTGAATGCCTTGTAAAGATATGTTGGGATGTTAGTGTTGGAATGTAATGATGTTATGATGTTGCGATGTGTGGAATGCTACATTTGTAATTGAAACTTGCACTAAAGAAAGGTTTCCTAAATTAAAACTGTTGATGTTGAAATGGTGGGTGGTGGAATGACAATTTTTTTTTCCTAGATGTTGGATGGTGGTTTTTCCCCACTAAAATCTAAATGTTCCTGATAGGTGTCAATCTAAATGAGTAATCTGAATTTGTGATCTTATTTATTTTTCTGGAATTCAAATGATTATGATTTTTTATAATAAATGTGACTTGTTTTAAATGATGGACCTATTTGAATGAATGTCCAAACTGCATTGGAGTTTTCAGATGTGTCCATGGAATTGTATTGGAAAGGCTTGTAAATACGTTAATTTATTGTATTTGAGTTTCAACCAAAAAAAAAAAAAAAATGGTCAAAAGAACGCTTCACATATGTTGTTATCAAGGTTAAAATAACCATGTAATTTAATCTCAGTCATGATTTCAAGTTGAGAATGGAGACTAATTTAGGACAAATGTTGGAAATTGGTTCTAATTATATGGTTGAGCCTGTTGAAGGCTATATTACCATTCATATTTATAACCAGGTTATGTATAGTGTTTCTTACATTCAATTATATTGGATATGCCATGCCATTTGGTTATGTATAGTGTTAACACAACTTGTCATTTTTCTGTTCTCTACCTTCTTGTCCATGGTTTTGGAAATGAAAAGATCATAGTACCTCAGCTCTTCACTGCCTTTCCTAGTTGTCATTACTTATAGCATGCATAACCCGCGATCAAACTAATGTGCTTCAACATGTCCATTCAATGACCCAAATCTGAAAACATCCAAAATTGGTCTTATGGTCATTGGCAAAGAACTGGATTTGCACTGACTATACCCATTTCAAATAACATCCAACCATCATAGAAAATGAACGATTGTATCATTCAAACCCTTCTTTAGCACAAGTTTCAATTACAAATGTAGCATTCCAACATCCCAACATCATAAAACCATGACATTACAACTCCAACATCCCAACATGTCTTTACAAGGCATTGAATCCCATTACATTCCAACACAAACCACCCTTTTTAAATGACAACATCCCATGTGCAGCAACAACCATTCTCATACAAATCACCCATGTATATGACAACATCCAGTCTCAACCATCTCACAAAATCCTTTTTCTCCACAGGATACTCTTTTTCATGTCTGTGATTTAAATTTCTGCAAAATACATGGCAGGAGAAGTACATGTTAGAAGATGAATTATAATGATTCATTAAACTTATGGATTTACTAAAACAAATGTATACCTAAAATGACGGATTTTGGGGGTTTTGGGGCTTAGGGATTCGGGAGTTAGGGATTTAGGAGTTGGGGGCTTAGGGATTTAGTGATTTGGGGGCGAAGAAAGATGATAACCAAAAAAAGTGCAAATCAATAGAAACTATATATTGGAAATTATATGTGCAGACCCAGAGCCAAGAAAAAAAGTGTAGACGAGAGAGATAGAGAGAGTAGTGGGCTCACCTGGCCTTTGAATAGACACCGATGGAGAAATACGCCTCTGGTTGTCCTCTGTTGGAAATGGAGAGAGTGATGTAATGGAGAAAGAGGGCCATATACTCTCATGTGCTTTCGTCCTTCATCCAGATCAAAGAAAAAACAGAAGAGAGGCTTTGGGAGGCTGGAAGAGATAAAAGATGGTTTGAGAGATGAGTTTTGAAACCAGGGTTTTTGAAATGAAAATTTGGGCGGAAGTTTTGAAATGAAATGAGAGTTTCGGAGAGAGAGTACCCGCTCGCTGCTGCTCGTAATCGTCAAACGCTAGCTGCTTGGGCTTGCAGCGCAGATCGGCGTCTCTGTCTCACAGCAGCGCAGATCGGCGAGGGAGAGCAGCAGATCGGCGCTGAGAGAGAGAGAGAGGCGGGAGAGCAGCAGTTCTTCACTGGTTTTAGGTTTGGATGAAATTTTGAGCGGGCCTCTCAAAATGTGACTTTAGGTTGAGTTGGTTAACACGCTGCTCAAGCCCACACGTTTCCCGCTGATTTTATGATACACTGCAGTGTAGGGGAGCACTCCCCATACATATATATATATATATATATATATATATATATATATATAGGGGTCTTCAAGTGCATCCATCCCTCACCATTTTAGATGCACATGAACATTTCCCATATATATATATATATATATATATATATATATATATGGGGCCAGCTCTTCTAAGCTGAAGCTTAGGATAATGTAAGTTGAAGTAAGTTCAATTGCGTGGTGGAGCCCACTTGGGGGGGGGGGGGGGGGGTTTCAAGGACTCCCTAAGACCCTCCTTCCTATAAAAAATCAGCCACAATCGTGGTTTCTATCATCTCCATTTAAGCACCAAAAGTTTAATGGTTAATGGTCCATTTGGATCGGTGCATAGTCGATCCAACGGTCTAGTAAATTTGGATCTAACAAAAAGTTGGTTGGCGCGTGCAATTTAGGCGGGTCGTGTGTTTAGTCCATTTGGATGGACCAAGGATGGGCCCTAGAAGCGTTAGCTTACGGAATCTTCTTATAAGCTTAAGCTTAGGAGAGCCTTGCCATATATATATATATATATATATATATATATATATATATATATATATATAGAGAGAGAGATAGAGCGCAAGGCTCTCCTAAGCTCAAGCTTAGGATATATATATATATATATATATATATATATAAATCATAATAAGGTGAAAATGTCTCTCACAAGAGCACCTCCCATGTGTGTGTGTGTATATATAGGGGCCAACTCTCCTAAGCTGCAACTTAGTTTATCCTAAGCTGAAATAAGGCTGGGTCACACAAAATCAAAGTCGATTATACCCTTTTTTTGGATGATGATCGTCTCTAAAATCAAAATAAATCCAATCAGAACTGGATTTCTCAGTTTCATTATGCAAAAAACAGATATAATCAAATTTAATTTGTGGGACCAGCCATATTTCAATTTAGGATAAGCTAAGCTGCAGCTTAGGAAAGCCCTGCTCATATATATATATATATATATGTGTGTGTGTGTGTGTGTGTGTGTGTGTGTGTGTGTGTGAACCTCCATCCTATCTCTAATAAGTAAAGTAAGAGATGCGCCTATGAAAGCATCTCTAACCTTACTATGAGAGACAAAGGTGGGGCTCTCACATTTAAGTTGTTGATATTGAATATGAAAATATACCTTTTCTCACATAATAAGGTGAGAGATGCTCTCACAGGAGCACCTCCCATATATATGTGTGTAGTGGTTGCTCTGCAACTCTCTATTTATTATGTTTCTTACATTGAATCCATTTATATGAAGTTTGTTTTTTAAACTGTTTCTTTGTTGCTTGATAATACATGATGTTGTGGGGGGGGGGGGGACTATCAATTAGATCTCCCATTGGAATTTTTTTTTATTGGTAGCCAATAAAAACAAATCTTAAGTGGTTTGGATTTCACAGTATACCACTGATGGAATCATGCGGCTGGCCTTGATTTCACTTGCTGCACTTCTGAAACGTTCAACAATTCAAATGCTAGCATCTCTACGCACCCATTTGAAGGTCTCAGTTAAGCACCATAGGACTGGCTACCTGATACCCAAACTAAGCATTCTACATGGGATGCATCTCATGCGTCCATTATTCACTTGATAACCGTAACACACAATCCAAGGCAGCGATACTTGAGTAACAGCAAGAACAGCAAATCATGAGCTCCTATCCAATGCCATGAACAAAAAAATCACATAACATTATCAAAACCCTTACATATGTACACCTGTGTTTTCTTATTGTGACTGTTGTACATTAATTGATGAGATGATCAAACTGCTTCCAGAACCCCGGCCTAGAATCACACCCTAGAATCATGCACTGCTGGCAAATACTTGAATAGATTGCTCCATACAGACCTGGTGCACCTTTGTGGATGTGATCTCAGGACAAGATCACTCGATGCACATAAATAATACAACAATTGCTCCAGTCCCTCAACACAACCTTCTTTATTCTTCTCAAGGTATGAACAAGGGGCTTGAGCTCAGAAAGTGCTACTGTGCCGGTACAAACCCAACCCGCAGTATCAGAGAGGATGCAAGCAACACTTCACTTCCATGTGAAAGGACTAGTGTTTCCGGTGGCAAAGATGTGTTCCATTTGGACTATTTGAAGGCAAACTCAAAGCGTACTTGCTCTGATTGGAGTGTGGAGGAGATTGACTAGAAATCGCCTCAAGGGTTGAACGAGGAGAATGACGAGGAGATGCCGCAGATTCAGAAGTTCCTGCTTTGCCTGTCTCACTGACAAAACAGAACACAAGGCCATATCTTATGGTCATGCAAAAACCATGCAAATCGAACTTCGAGAAATCATACGTAATTTCAAAGATTAAAAAGGAACCGTATGGATCTGGCCTGGAAAATGTGTAGTTTCCTCAATGTTCAGTATAGGACAAGTGATGCCCGAGGTTGGGTGATCCAAAATTATTTTCTTTTTTTGAATGGTCCCAGTGATCCAGAAGTTGACATGACAAATCACAGCATGGACGGCCCAGGCAATAAAACATTTCCCAAGTCAAAAACAACCATAAGCATCCCTTTATTGACCTATTTTCTATTAAATGTGCATAATTGTCGGTCCTTTACAAGTCAAAAATAACTGTAAGCATCCAAAGTAAAAAACGCCGCCAGTTTTTATTTTATTGCCGGGCTTGACCCAGGTAAAGGAGGGTTGCTTTGGGTAGATTGCTGACAGCAAGCATAAAATTTTGTCACAACCCAAACAAACATGATGTGCATAATTGCAGCAGTCCTATACAAAATTTCTGTCCAATCTAATATCTGACAGAAATGAATCATATCAGCTATTACCATGTCCCAGCAATGCAACATAGGCGATTGCTAATAGAAACAAAGACTCAAAAGTGTGGTTCAGCAATATTTTTATGGCTGCCTACCTGCCTAACACAAACCCTCCTTTTTCTGGGTTGGTCGCATATGCCGAAGAATGGCATACATTTTAGTGAGCAAGCCAAACAGTGGTCACTGAATTAAAGGTTGTGGTTGTGGATAACTAAACTTAAGCCCACTTATACATTCTGACTGAACGTTGTAACATTCCTATTAACTAAAAGAAAGGAACTTACTCATTTGATAACTGTTTTCCTTTACAGGCCTGTGCCCTTGGAGATGCCTTAATTAAACTAGTCCGTCCTCTGGGAGAATGTGCCATCTCCTGTTCAAGCAAACCTCAGTCACATCACACTAGGCATTTTGAAGCTTATGCATTGTTTAGGAACTCGTAAATTTAGTGACTTGCCTTAAGTTTCATTTCTGAGATTGCCTGTATACAGCCATGGATTTCCGACTGATGGGAGTTCCTGATAAAGGGGTGTTCTAGCAACTCGTTTGCTGAGGGCCTGTCTGCAGGATTTTTTTGAAGGCACAACTGTAGAAAATTCTTACCATCGGGAGATAATGTTTCTGGAATAGGAGGGGATTCATTCCTTAAAACCTTAAACATCGCTGCAGCCTACATAGTGGAAAGATGAGAGGCAAAGCATGTAAGGCACAACAAAATGTACCAATCAGATGCATTGCAAGAGACTCCAGAGCAAGGTTCTAAATAAGCTAAGTCCAAGTCCACTCAGACTTGATAGGCACCCAAGTTACCAAGTTCTATGGCTTTTGGGCCTAAACACACTTTTTTTCCAATTTTTTTAACAGGAGAAGTTCCGGGAGGCTCTTAGGTACACTTTCAAACTGGTTTTGGAATATCAAAACCATATTTTTTGGAAGATTAAGCATTTTTCATCCGACTAAGTGAAATATAAACATGGATGCATATTTCTACCTAAAGCCATCATTAATAAGTAACATATAACAGGTCATAAAATTCCAGATTCTGAGAGTAAAATTCTCTTCTCCTTTAATGCCCCTCGCACGGCCAGAGCCATGCCCAGCACGACCCAAGGCACAGATTTATCTGGGCCGTGCCACCCATGGGGCCAGCCCACATGCCACTTCTAAATTTTTTAGTTTTTTTAATATAAATCGAAAGAGACTTCATTGACTTTTAGGGCCTGTTTGATAATTTTACACGTAAAATAAAGTGCTGTAAAGCATCAAATCAAGAGAGAATAAAATATAATGGGGTTATAATGATATTTTATTTTTAGTTGTTTGGTATGGAATCTTTTTACTTTTTGCATAAAGAAGAAGAGGTTTTGTCTTTTAGTGGAGAAAGAAGTTTTTTTTACTCTTTTTTTTTTTTAAGATGGAGGGAATTTTGAATTAAAGTGCTATTGACGTGACCACTTGTCTAGAAAATGGAGGCTTTAATTGACTTTTACTAATCTAGTAAAGTGCCAAACGGGCCCTTAGGGGTTCTTAACTTGAAATAAAGTTGAAACTATTAAAATAAATGCACAAACATTGAGCTAATTTACAAATGAATAATAAAACTTTAATTATTTTAACTTATATATTTTATTTATATAAAATCTTAAAAAAATTATATATATGGGCTGTGCCTCAGCCCAGGCTCCCTGGCAAAGCCAGCATGGCCCAGGTGGGAAAACCAGGCCATGCAGTGCCGGGCCATTGCCCGTTGACCAAGTTGACGGCCCAGGCAAGTTTTTTTCTGTGCCGGGGCCGCCCAAATTTTCATCTGTACCCCCCCCCCCCCCCCCCCCTTCAAGTCTGATTTCGAAATACCTTGCTCTATAACCGGAAGTTTGGAAAGCCTGCAATGAGTTTCCTATGGAGCACATCCATGTACAAGTACACATATGCCAATGCACAGTCAGCTATATCCGAGGATGGAACAGAGGTGAGAGGACAGTGCACCATGTAGAGCACTTGAGCTCAAAATCAAACAGGTACAGACTCAGGTAGGACGCATATGCATTAAAATAGAAGCATAAGCTAAAATTCTCCACAGATCAAATCCAACATGCACTAGTGGCTCAGCTAGTGAATACAACAGCTTCATTTTCGGCCATGTCCTGTACAATGATGTCCACATTGACATAACTGGGATGTGGCACATGAGCCACACTGGAACATCTTAATGCATTTGCTTATTGAAACTTAAACCTGAATCATAAAAGTGTAGGGAGGCAAAAAATAATATATCCAATCATTTCTGTTACAAGATAGAATATATGACACTGCATGTGGGAGATAGTTGGAGAGATGTCCTAGAAGGAGGATAATTAGATGATTTTGACCCAATAGAAATATCCAGATATGTCTTCATTTACAGGCTTATATAGGTATGCTAGTCTCTGATCTAATATAGAAAAGTGAGCACCATTATCAAAAAATATATATTTTTTTGAATGGTTCCATTATCAATAATATCAGAAGATGGCCGCGGAATGAAACAGATGGCCCAGATGGTTATCAGCCATGGGGGTGCTCTCGAGGTGATGTGCATGCACAGATGAAGAATCTAGGCTGAGGGAGGAGGTTGGCTAAGATCTGAGGGTGATGAAAATGTTACAGGGTCGCAATGATGTTTTGGTTGAACACTTAGAATCGCCAAGACAGGAAAAGGGCTGAATGGCGCTTATCAGCAGAAGCATGGACAAGTTGCCACACTGCTATACTGGCAATAGATCATGAGAGAAAATGACTATTGGCGGGTTGCGTTGATATTGGGATGAGTAAAGAATAATATACAAGGGAATCACAGGGAGTTGCTCTGGATAGCAACTCCCGCTCCCATAGCCCCTGCCAGGGGGTGGTTTCCACTTTCCTCTCCTAGCAACTGGGCCAACTCAGCAAAAAAGAAAAAAGAATAATATACAAAGGTTTCAACTGAAGATTGGCAGAGCATGCACTGGAGAATGGAATGGGGGCAGCAGATGAACAAAATTTGTTGGTGGATGGATGGACCTAGCAATCCAGGCAGAAGTGAAACTAAAGCACAAAGGTTGGAGATGCAGAGATGAAGAGAGATCAGAGATGGGTGACCAAGGGGTTCCTCTAACACAATGCAACCTTTTTTTTTTTTTTTTAATTAAACCAAAAGGTCGACATATATTTGGTAGAATTACAGTTTATACATATAGTACTTGATTGATGAACTGGCAAACATGACTTATCAGGTATAATTTAGAGAAACCGACATATAACAACCTAATCTACTTGTTTAGTTAAGAGTTATCTTAACAAAATTGTTGTTCTAAAGGTCAATTGCAGGTTGAGCAAGCATATATAATTATTAAGATCTTACCCCTTCAAACTCACTCCAAGGAGGTTTCCCAGTAAACATCTCTATAACAGTACAACCCAAACTCCAAATATCAACAGCAAGATCATATCCAGCATCTTTCTGCACCATATTGGCATGCAAGACCTGCAAGGTAAAAGAGCTTTTAGAATTCAAGAGGGAGAACTATTATATCTGAGAATTTAAACCGAGGTAGGAATTAAAGTTACCTCTGGAGCCATCCAGTATGGACTTCCCTTCAGTGAAAGTGCCCCTTGGCTACTAAGCTGAATACCAACAAAAACTAACTTAGAAGATGTGGTGAAGAAAATTACACAAATTAAAAGAGTTCTAGAAATGGTCAACATGTTCTCTACTATTGTTCTTTCTTTTTCTTTATGGTTTCCTACTCTCAATGGTTGTCTATGTCACACAGATTAAAGAAAAAAAATGCCTATGTCACATCATTTGGGATGAATTGTGACTCGTCAAGACAGGAGAAAAAAATAACTTGGCTACATAATAATCCACCCAATGCTAGCCTTAGCAAGCAATTTAATTATGAGGTATGCAATGGGAGACTGGAGGCATCCACGGAGTCCGACAACAACTTAATTTTATTAACAATGAACTGTGGGGTTAAAGTACCTCCCTCAGCCCACCCAACCTAGGTGTTCACTGAGCCCTTCTACTGAGAAAGATTTTGAGTTACTATTATTCTCTAATGGCCAAATTCTCAACCCTAAAAGAGTCTTCCATGCCAAATGATGCAGAAGATGTCATTTTTCAAGAGTTAAAAAATGCTATTATTTTTTTAATGTTGAAAAACATTGATTGTTCCTTCAACACTTACGTTAAACCATCCACAATGAGCAAGGCACAGTTGTCAAAGAATCTGCCATCTAAAATTTGTCTAAAAGCCCTCATTGGAGGAAATTTCCAAGAGCCAAGGAGGTTTTCCGGTCTTCTTTAGAGTTCTTTTCTATTTTCTTCTTTCTTCTTTTATCTTTTTTTTTTATTATATTTTTACGATCATGACGGTCCTCCAATGCATATCTGCCAACCTATACACAAGGTGAAAATAGTGACTCCAAGAAGCCCTTTCTCCCACATAAAATAGAGCTCCTAGACACACAAACACAAACAATATAGCTAATAAGCTACTAGACATGACAAGAATATTAAATACAAGAGACATCTTCTCCTGTTGACATCTGCAGGAGGTATCTTATGTGAAAATCTCTCCCCAACTTTAATACAAGGGGACCCACACTACATCCATGGGTGGAAGCGATTTCATGCACGATAATCCTTGCAGACATCCATAAGGGAACATTTTTTTTAAATACAATATGGTTATTTGATATTTCTATTTTGAAGTGGTTCAAGAATATTATTTATTGGAGCTCTCCAAGCGAAAAACCATAGCTGTAGTCAGGCTAACTAGATCCAAACATTCTGAGGAAAAGAAACTGTTGCATAGAACTAAATATAGATTCACTCAGGAAGTAGCCAATGGTAAGTCCAAATGGAAAACAACCTTAGTAACCACAACTCTCGGACCCCAAATCCCACAAAGTCCCCATCTAGTTGGGGTCAGCTTTCTGAGTTCTACTCGCCCATACTATTTATGGCCACATTTTGTAACTCCAAAATAAAAAAATGCCACTTCTCACTATTTTAACACTTTTAATCATAGCATAGGGTTTGTTCTAGTCTTCCATGTGCATCAGATGGCATCCCTCCTTTTTTTTTTTTAGTCATCCTTAAGCTTCCTCAATGCATCTATCTCAGCATATCCATCTTATTCTCAGCTCTTATTCTCAGCCAAATTATACACAGATAAGTTATTGGCCACGTCTACTTTAACTCATTGTTTTTTCGTTGCACAGCATTCAGTTGCACTATAAGATTTCGCATTTATTTCCCTCTGAGAACAATGGCTTATTAATGGAAGTTGTATCAAAGAACCCTCAGGTCGTATTAACTTTATCCACCCTGTTTCAATGATAATATTTCCTACACAACAGCTTCGACATGTCACACTCGGCTATATCAGGTGATTATTGGCTTTTTTACTTGCCTGCCCTTATTTGGAAAAATTCTCAAGATTCTTGTGGGTTCACTCAGGATGATTGTAGAGAGTCCATATCAGGTCTTTAAATGGATCTTGGTTCGGTGAAAATAGCCACATGATTTAAATCTAATATGGATCAGGATGTGCATAATCAATCAAATCAGTATCAACAAGACGGAATTGAAGGAGTCTGTCTGCAGAATTCCAATCAAGACATTTGGATGCGAGGAGCTTGATTCGACAACACCTATCTATATTCAGGTTGGCGCTTGTACTCAATGGGTGGATTGGTTGGGTGGCAAGGATCACAAAATGCTAGGTGATGATCTGGCTGCTGTGGACAATGATTACCCTAAATTGTTGGAACAAAATAACGATGAAATTACTTGCCAGGATAAGGATGAGAAGAAGATGATGATGGACAAAAAGGTGTGGGTAATGGGTATCACTAATTCACTATTGGTAATAGTGGGGATAATAAGCATTTAGTCATTAAAATTTTCATAGATAAAAATCACACTGATGGCAATAAATCAAGGAAAACAGGAAATGGAAAGGTAGAGTTCCAGATCTTCAGAGTTCTATCACAGCCTATCATGCTAATGGAGCTTCAGCTCCATGATGACTGTATAATTAACCTCTCTCTCCAAGTTATGGTGGTTGAGAGTCCTAAGGTGTCTGTGCTAGCGAAGTAGGCTTTTCTCAGAATAAAATTCAACTTCTATCTGAAAGGAAAGAAAAACAAACCCACCTTGTCCAGTGGTACTTGAGGTTGATACAATCTAAATTCTAAAGTAAATAGTAGACCAATCAATGGATCAGGCTTTTGCATTTACCCATGGATGGTCACGTGCATGAATACCATCACTATGATTGAAGAGGTAATTCATCATGATTGGAGCATATTAACAGCTTTCTAAGGTGACTAAAAGACCATAATTATCAAGGGTGTGGACTTTATAGATTTTTCCAAGCTACATCAATTGTGACTTTATAGGATGTATATGATAAACTCCCATGTGGACGACGACCCAGACCTGATTGAAATGGAAAAAAAAAAAAAGAGGGAAACAATCTTCATTGATCCTATTTTTCCTTCTTAAGCCTTCATGATCTTTTTGCTCTATGGTTTATTAAACTTGCAGTCCATGTTATTCTAATCCTTGTTCCATTTATTTTCAAACCATTTGACTAATGAAGCTTCTTTAAAGATAAAACTTAGCATTTATTAATTAATTTTGATTAATCACACGACATCATCTGCAAACCACATAAAACAGGAACTTTACAATTTGTGTCTCTAGAGTCAAATTATCTAGCCAAAACAAATACATAGGAATTTAAGGTGGACAAATAAATACGCATACACCATGCAAGCAGAATAAAAAAGGAAACTTAGTAAACCCCGTGAATCATGAGCCTTGCAGTCATTGTCGCTTGTTCTTACATGTATAATCTCAATATATCCCCTAAAATGAAATTCTTTGTCCACATTCCTCTAGATAAACTACCTCAGTATGCTATCATAGGCCTTAAATAAATAAATAAAACCATATGAAATTTGTTTCCTCTTTTCTCTAAATTTTCCATTGGCAGTTAAGGAAAACAGTATATTTTAAAGAAAAAAATAAATCCACGTAACTAGCCCCAACCTCTTATCACATTCATTTGTGAATTCTAATTTCCAAGAAACAGATCAAAACCTCAAAGTATAACCTACGGGGTATTTTTCCAAGCCCCAGAAGGAAATCGGTATATAGAAATATAAACATAAGGTTTGTCTGAATGTGAGGAATCCAGGTTTGTATAGAAGCTGGAATCCTTTGGGTTCCTAGTGAAGATGTCTTTTGTGATTAATGACTCATGGGATTCCTCAAATGAAGAGGGACATAAGGATTCCATGGGAATCTTTTTAGAAGGCTCATCTAAATGCTCAAATTCAAAGAATCATTAGTGTTGACAAATCCAGGTCAGGATTCTTTGCATCCATGATCCAAAAGAGCAAAGAAACACTTAATCTTCGGTACTCTTAACAAGAAAATGAATTATCAAAACTCCATTCCTTGTAGAAATCAGATCCATTCACTTCTGACAGCACATATCCATCCCTCAAAAAATGCAAGAAAAAAGGACTAATTCCTTGAGTATTCAAGAATGAAGAAACTCTTCATGGCATCTGAGAATATTAACTGAGGTCATGAAGCTAAAGGATAAGAAACAACCACACAGGAAATCAGCAGGAAAGCAAACAACCATGCAAGGATCTACTCTTCCCGCTAAAGAAACTTCTTCAGAATTTTCTGAATGAAAAACAAGTCTTAATTAAAATCTTCCTGTACAAACAAGAGATCTAATTCCATCTGTTTATTCAGTAACTTTCCCAGAGAAGTGAGTCCCTGAAGTAGCCCAACAAATAGTCCAACAAATTTTACTGACATGTCTTCTTGGGGTTTCCTATTCATGAGAAAGTCATACTCACATGTTTTGCCATCCCAAAGTCTGCGAGCTTCACAACACCAGATATATCGACAAGTAAATTTGCCCCTTTGATGTCCCTATACGAAAGAGTCATTAATTTTGATGCGAAACTGATTCTTTGCATAACATAACTACCAAGTGAGAATTTCTGAATTCTAATTCTAATAAAGCAAAACACAAAACACAACATCTACGTTCTGTATTGCACTTATTGGACACAACTTCTCTCTTTGAAAAACAAAATGACATACACTGTCAGATGTCTTACAAGTTGCAATATGCCCCAAAACAGCATTACGGGTATGGATGTCTTTCCTGAAGGCACATGGTTGGATCAACCATTCCCCCATGAATTGTCATGTTAATGATTATCAACACTTTGGTCGAAGTGGTATTCACTGTGGATTGGACACTCAGAATCAGATTAATTTATTGTACTCCAAAAATTCAATCTAATGGTGAATATCACTCCAGACCATCATAATTCATTCTGGGATGAAGGGCTTCACAGTTCTTATTCGAACATTTCAGCAGTGGTTCAGCTGGATGTAAATAATAATTCCCAGACAGAGACACACGATCACTCCATGATGCAGTGGAACACACTTAAGGAGATCCTTACTAGATTGTCTTGACTAACTACCCATTTTCTAGCTACAGGTAAGAATGAGTTAAAATAACTTCAGCCAAGCCCTGGATATAGAGATGACAAAGCACCTGTGGATTGTCTTTGTGCTGTGCAAGTAAGCCAACCCAGTCAGAATATGACGGGTGAAATTCCGCACCACAGATTCTGTCATTGCTCCACAATGATCTCGAATGTATTTACTGATCGAGCCAGGATGGACATACTCCAGATAAATGTAAAATCGGTCCTCAACCTGCACATAAGAAACAATTGTTTTTGCAAATAAGTGTTTAAATGTAATAGCAATCAAACCAATTTAAACAGGGAGAAGCCTTACTATTTCACTTCCATAGTACTGCACGATATTTGGATGTTGTAATTTGCTAAGAACTTTTATTTCCTGCAACAAAAAGAGACAAATATATATCACCGCAAAACCAATTTTAAATATACATTTTAAAAGCAACACACACATGAAATTGAGCACCAATGACAGAAAAACAATAACAGAAAAACAAAACATAGAACATACTATTGAACTTAGAAGATATCCAAATCACTAACCTGCTCTAACTGCTTCACACTTTCAATGGATTTAGGGTCATCAGGAATAATATTGACCTCTTTCATAGCGCATAAGGCTCCCGTCTCCCTGTCGAAAAAAATAGTATATCAGTGCTTAGTGCAACAAAACAAGCAACAGAATCAGTCAGAGTACCAGCATACTTGTTAGAGGCGACATAAACATTTCCAAATGTTCCGCTTCCAATGAGCTTTGTTTTTTTCCACTGACTTATCATTGGTGAAGCCTCTGGTTTTGCTGTGGGTTGATGAACTAAAACTGGTTGTGGAGGCACTGCAGCTCCAGGAGGAAGGGGTAGAGGGTGTACAGTAGCAATTCCATTATTATCATGCCATGTTGCAGAGTTCTCTGGGGACATCTTTGGGTGCATTGGGGAGGCAGATCCACTTGGAGATTTTGGGCCAGAAGTTCTCATTCTTGGACTGTGAAGAGGAGAACGTTCAGGACTGGCCATAAATTTCTCTGGTGAAGCATGCGCAAATAAGATCCTATCCGAGGTTGGGAGAACTGTGTCAGTCCAAAACTGAAGCTGGGCTTGTGAAGACATGTGAGCAGGTGGGAAAAAGTCCCCAATGCTCATTCTTCGAGGACTGAGAACAGGACTTGAGAGACCACTAGCTGGAGCACTCTTGGCAGGAACACTCAGCCTAAAGTTGCTACGAATATTAGCAGCAGTATTTGGATCCCAAGACACCTTCTTGCCATAATCTATAGCAGATCCTGTTGATGTGTCAGCATGCTCTGCACCCTTGAGAAAGGTTTGGTAGGGTAATCTACTGGAAAACAACCAAATGACATTACCAACAAAATTTAGGAGCAGCAACCCCAAAGACCACTACATATAGATGATGGAAAAGGAAAAAAATTATTTCTTTTAAAATAAGAAAGACAATTCAAAGTTCAATGCATTACAAACCACATCCCTATGATCTATCATCTTTTTAGAAACACCTCAACAAACCACTACTGGGCAAAGATAACTGGAAAAAAACACCACATAGTAGGATGTGATGATTACATTCTGCTAATAAGAGGTACCTCTCCCAGTTTACGTGAGAGGTAAAATTCTAAGCCCCTTGTGAGACCCATTCGGATGCATGCCAATCATGGGAGGATAGTGTGATGAAAAGATTTTGTTGTAGATTCTTAATCATATCATGATAACCACTGATTTAGCAGCCTTAAATTTTAGCAGTTCCTTAAATTAATTTTTTTTTTTTTTATGAAATTCAATCCAACAATGAGTATAATTCATATGTCTTCAGGTGAGTGAAATTAATGGCGTGTTAGTGAGTGTCAGGGAGTTCAATTGATCAAGTTGGTTCTCCGGTGGTGGTAAAAAAAAGTACCTCTCATACAAGGTCTCAAAGCACAAAATCCAAAACAGAAGAATTTGCATGTCCAATTTCTGCGCCAAGAGCCACCCAGTACAGTAGCTAAGTTGCACCAGATTCAGTGGCTAAGTGAATGATTAGAAATCTCAACATTAGCCTGGTGGGAAAGATACGTTTTCACTCAAATAAGTTGTAGTTATCTTTCAGGTCTGGATGGATATGAATTTCATTTCAGGAAGAAAGCAATGTATGATCTGCTTTCCATTATCCATGCTGCTACCAAAACAAAGCTATTAAAAAAGGGATAAGCTCCACCTATTAGTTCGCCTCACTGCCAGACTGCAGAGAAAGCTAGCCATGCATGAATTTTGCTTGTTAAAAGGAAGAACTAAGGGACAACTATGTGAAAAATGTATTGGAAAGAAAGAAAAGAAAGACATGATTAGGACAATGGGTATTGCAAACAGCAACATCAACTCCTTGCTCATGTGAGATACCACAAGTCCTTCCATCAAAAACAAAAATGGTGTACAAGAGATCAGATACAGGATCTGGGAAGTGCGATAGCAATTTGAGCAAGTTCTGGCTTAGCATTAATCAGGTGGTTATACCCTTGCACTAATGCACTGTCTGTCCACAAAGATGGCAGTCAGTAAATAACCAACAGAGAGAGCCACGCTCCCGGAAACCAAATTCACTTGTTTCTAGCCCTTCCATTAAAGCATACTTCACTAATTAACTATTTAAGATGAGCTACATTTCAGCAACAGGACTACCAGTATTCTATCTGCATAAATGGTAGGATTAGAATAGATGAAACTGGAAGATTAGTTTATTAGTTAGTATAAAAATTCTCGTATGACCTTGTGCGGGTTTTTTACTGTTTCTTTCACAAATTGTGGAGCTGATTGCTCTATGAGCTCTGAAAACCCTTGAAACATGAATTCAAGTTATGGATGGTTATCTTGACCTTTAATTATGTACGCTACCTCTTGACCAATTTTGCTATATTTATGAAAATGATCTCATACAAGCATAAATAGGACGCAATCAATGCAACAAACAGATATATATAGGTTTTGTAATAATCACAATCTAATCCACAAAACTAACCCAAGGCAGATGACAAATGGAAAGAATTGAAAGCATAAAACCAACCAATTCCATCAAATATCATCAGAAGTTCACAACAGAACAGAAATCGTTTACCTTCCAACAGCTGAGCTAGGCAGAGCTCTCTCCACCGCCCCATCTCCCGCCCAAAAATCCGCCCCATCGATCTCATCTCCCTCCATCCGGCCCGCGACCCCCTTGGGCGAAGGGAGAGGGAATTGCCCCGAATTCGACCCGGTCGATGACGACAGCGCCGACTCCCCTCTCCTCAGAAACTCCGGGAGCGGCAGCGGGAGCGGCTCACCCGACATCCACCGCTCGGAGCGCATGCTCCGGGGGGACGGCGACTGCGACAGAGGCGTCGAGTTCGCCGATACAGACAGCCGGTGCCGGCCATCGAAGGACGCCGGAGCGCCGATATCGATGTCGCTAACATGGCGCAGCTTCCGCTGCCGCGTGAGCCGCGGCTGCTGCTGCTTCCGCCGGCTGTCCGGCGACGAGGAGGAGGAGGAGGAGCGGCGGGCCAAAAGGTGGCTGATTTCCCGGAAGACGCGATTCTGCTTGGGTGGGGAGGAAGGAGAGGATTTGGGGGAAGTTGAGGAGTGAGAAGGGGAATTTGAGTTCTTCCAGAAATGCATTTCTTGATCGATCAACTGAGGGTTAGAGACGCAAAAAGCCCTTGATCTGATGCTGAAGCTGAAGCTCCCATGGGAGAAACCCTAACCCTAACCCTAGCCCTAACCCTCGGTGGGTGGGTCGTTGGTTGACAGAGGCGAAGACGATGACGAAGTAGCTTTTTAGCTTTGCTTGGGGTATTGTGCAGGAGCTGGCCTTCTTTGACACGCGGTTTAAGGGAGATTGGGGCATGGACTTCTGTGTCCCTCAAGCACACAGAAACTTCATACAGAGCCAAAATTATTTGGTGCTCTAGGGGAGTATATGGTAAATGGATTGTTTATGTTTTCATTTTCAAGACTTTCTCATCATCATTTGTATTGTTTCATGGCATTTCTTCAAAATGAATGTATGTATGATTTTCTTCTAATGGTTAAATTCATTTTGAAAAAAAGCTGGTATTACAACAAGCTTATAACGCCTGACTAAGAATAAAGAGGAGACGAATATAATAAATAAATCAAACAACACTGAGAAGGGAGTCTTGCTGGCAATCCAAAGACAACTATAAGCTATAAAATCAAGTAAGTAAATGAAGGCAACATCCTTATAATCGAACATAATCTAGCCCACTAGAAGCCTATGGAAGAGGGGGTTGATCGATGCCCAATAAGTAACTAAAACTTTACATTGTCTATTATCGACTCGGGTGATGATTCGACCCCTTCAAAACACTCTGCATTCCTCTTCTTTCATAAAATTTGGATGATAGCAGAAAATGATAGCTCTTTTTTTTTTTTTTTTTGCTTCAAGAAAACGATAACTTCACATTTCTCTACCTTAAGGAGGATTAAAGAGAGAGAGAGAGGCTTGAAAGAGATTCGGGATGGAGTGACCCACTTGATGTGATCATTTGGTCAATGTATGTATAGATTAGACAGTCCATCTCTCCCCCAGACTTAAGCCTTGTATATATCTACTCTTACTCTAACATAGTCATCCAAGGGCTTGTTTGGCATCTCTACTCTTTTTTTTTATAGATCCATCTAAAATAGAGCCATTAAAAAAAGAGCCATAAAAAAAAGAGGCTAGAATAAAAAAAACGCATTTGATAACGCACGAATCTATTTTAAATACCTTGCCTCTATATTTTAAGACCAAAAAGCTCTATTTCTCATCTGCCCATTTTTGGAGCATTTGAATTTTAGAGGATTTGCCTCTAAATGTCTAAAGCGGATAGAGTCTAGAATCTTGTGCCAAACGCTTTAATTATTTAAACCTCTGTCCAATTTAGACATTTAGAGAAATAAAGGCATGAAATAGAGATGCCAAACATGGGCATAGCCATAAAAAAGAGAGGTTAAAATAATATTAAAAAACTCATCTTAAAAAAAAAAACTTTGGTCTCTACTTTTTCGAAACCCCACGGCTTTAATTTACGAAAGTCCAAAATTGAAAATTTTCATTTTAAAAGGATTTGCCTCTACTCATCTTAAGCAAGTAGAGGGAAGAGTCGTGTGTCCAACGCGCTGTTATTTTCTAAATCTCTATCCACTTTAGATATTTATATAAGTAGACACTGAAAATAGAGGAGCAAAACATGCACTTAAACACACCGAGTGAGCCACGGTAAAGTAAGACGTTGTCATTTGCTTATTGCATTTTGTGTTAAGTTAATTTTGAGATTTTTTTTTTCGTCATTTGTTTCCATCTCTTCACAAAGTTTTGTGAGTGACTGCATGCTTGAAAACACAACTTTCATTTTTGCCATGAATCAATTCTCTTCTCGTTGTGTCTGAAGAACATAAACACACTTAACAAGTGGAGAGAGAGAGAGAGAGAGATATCAATTTGAAAGTGGGTCATTAATTTTATTGCATTCCACTTCTAATAATCGCCTCGAGATGGATGAAATAAGAGTGTGAGGATAATCATCATTGACTGCCGTTGAACTACTAATAAATTATTCTCCTTAGTCATGAGCCCAAGGCCACATGCAACTATGATAATCAGAGAGAGAGAGAGAGAGAGAGAGAGAGAGAGGAGATGGTGTTGTTTTAGGTGTCAGTGAAGAACACTGAAGAGAAGTTTTAAGAAGTCAAAATGAATGCAAGCGTTGGTCAATACGCTCATCGCAATTTCTCTTTTATTATTCCAACTTCTCCCATCTCTCCGTTTTGTCTTCTTCCAAGGTCAGCGCTTACGCTACGCTAACAGCGCTCACACGTGTGGTTTGCGGTAATGTAACGCCCGTGTCACTCACACACAATGCTCGTGTCAGGAAAAAAAAGATTAAAAAAAGGACCGCACGTGTGTCTCCGTACGGTACGATCCGTACGAGTTGGGCCCCACCAAATCAAAAGATAAAGAAAAATAACAATATGGGCCTCAGTAGACCCAGTCCATATCCTCTGAGGCGTTGACTTTGACAAATCTTAGTTGAAGTTAGTAAAATTACAGGGAGCTAAAGGTCTTAATATTGATTCTTAGTTCTCCCTTCTTCAAAAATCAAAGATTGAGTGCACTAGTGTTACGACCTTAAGGCTACAAAGATGTTTACTCGGCTTCTCTCTGGGCTGGAGGGATAAGTTCGGTTCAAAGGATTGAGAACCTTCCAACAGAAAAAAAAAAAATGAAAAAAAAAGTTTTTTAGCCAATTCAAAAAGATAAATGTCCTTCAACTTAAGGCGTACATCCAAATCTTATTCAAGACATAAGTTATCCCACCATAAAATTGACCTTCCCTGTGGTAGAATTTCAATGTAAGAAGTGAGTTTCTATTGAACCCCATTTTCCTTTGTGTAAGGTTTGGATATAGGTATGTTTGTTTGGTAGAATTTCTTACAAGAATTTGACGTGTTATATTATTTTGATATGATGTGATGGCTTATTCATAATATTTATAAATGTCTAGGCTTTTTCATGAAAACTTTATAATTTCAGCCACCTAAAAGGATTCAAAATGCCTATAAGAAATTTGAATTAATTACAGAGAAAAATCAGGAATGCCACCATGGGAGTACCACTCTTTCACAGCAGGATTTCTGTGAGTAAAAGCCACAGAGGATCATATAGGGTAAGAACCCAAAAGGATGTGGGAAGTCTGACCACGACTAAATTATCTGAAACGGAGCAGCAGGCCTTAGGAAGCTACTTTTCCGGCTGTACTTGTTTATGTACTGTCAAGGTAAAGTCAACGACAAAGTTGCAACTGCCAAGGGGGAAATATCTGAAGTGCATGGAGTTTCAACTTTCAAGTGGCAAGTGGGGGCTCTGATGAGTAATGACTGATGTATTCATGTCTGAGGAGTTTCTCTCAGTCCTCCAGATGAGATTATACTAAGAAAAAAAAAACACTTCTCCATCTCGTTTCTCTTTTGTGCAACTAATCCATGGAGATTATATTGGTCAATTAGAAAAAAATGTTTGCAAGGAACAAAATTGAGTGTACTAAAGATCGGATATTGAGATAAATGTGATAAAATTAGGAAAGATGAAAATATTGAGACTTGTTCTAATTGGTTTGAACATGTCAACTTAAGTGAATAAAGTGTCAAAAACTTTCTCCATGCAAGTTGATGGGCAATCAAGAGAAGGTAGGATGAGGATGATGTCAACAAGTTTAACCCAACTGGGGATTCACCTAGGATAGACTAGAATGAGAATTGATATAAGAGACCCAACATTGTTAGGACAATGCATGATGACTGCAATTGATATAAGAGACCTAACATTGTTAGAACAATGCTATGATGATGACTACTACAGCTAATATGGTGATGTAGAGTCTAGAGAGCTATTCAGAGAGATCAATATCAACGGTTGATCAAAGCTGTTTGATTTTGAGAAGCCCTATTGTATGCGGAAATTCCCCTTTTGGCCAAACTGTTGGTTTGATCATGCAGTGGGCCATCTCAATCAACTCTTACATGCAATTCTCTTAGTCAAACAACCTATACTTTCCATGGGGCAGTTTGGTATCAGATATGCCTTCAACCATCAGGAAACAAGTCCTGTACAGAAATCTCCTCCGGATCATCACCAATCACCATCCATAGCTGGTGCCACGGATTGAATGATCATCAAGATTTACAAAGAGGTGGGCATCAATTGTGTAAATATCTAAACCATACAGGCAAAACATTAATTCCAATCAAGAGTCAAATTACACCCCATCAGCAGAATTCCACCACCGCATCATTGGGCTTTTGATCTGTAGATCAATTGTAAGATCTCAATCAATGGTTCTGATGCACTCATTCCTCAAAATGGAGCCCCTGGATGCCAACCATTGATCCATAGTAGATGAGGGTTGCCTAAAGAGCAGTGTTGCAAATATTGCTGATATTTTGAGTGTACCATGATTATATTGTGATATTTTTGTGAAGAAGTCTTATCACCGTAATATCATAATCGTAGAATTTTTATCATCTATGGTACAGTGAACGTTGTAGACCATGATTGGCCCACCCACGCTCACCCTGGGGGGTAAAGCCTCACCAGATCAGGACTCAGAAAATCCTGCACAGTACTGCACTGTAAATCTTGGTAGCCCATCTATGGGACCTGAGACCCATTGGAGTACCTGCACATGAGAGGAGTGAGTACCTGCGTACACAGGGAGAGAACATGTATGTACAAGTGGGAAGTGAGTACTGGCACATGCCAGAGGAGAGAGAACCAGCAGATACATGTAATGAGAACTCTCGCACATGCGAGGAGTGGGGAGACAAGGTCTTCTGAGTGGATTGCGAACCAACAGAGCAACCCCTTCTCAACATGGAAGAAAAAAAAAATTAGGCTCAGGAAAATGCAAGCCTTAGCTTTGAGATGCCATATATTCAGAAACCTGCATTGTTTGAGAACAGAAAAAATGATCTGAAGAACGATTACTTGAGTATGCCAAGTGGGGTTAGATATCACAGAGAAAATTGCACTCTTGAAATAATGAGAATACAAAATCTAAAATGTGACTTATGTTCTCTTTTTTCTTACCTTTCTTTTTCTTTACAATAAGCATTTATCATTGTTATAAAATACAAACAGAAGGTTTTGCATACAACATCATGGTGCCATGGAAGAAATCTAGTCTGAGTCAGACGAATCCTGAGAATGAGGATCCAATGCCATCACCATCTTGGACAATGCTTCTCCCATATCCTCTAGATCCTCCTCCTGGAAACCCCAATTCCGGACCACATCCTTCCCTAAAGCTCCTCGCTGGATCCCATATCTGCGAAGGTCTCCCAATCTTCTCTCTACAAATGGTAGAATGGCAATGCTCGAGCGTAGCCTTGCAGCCATGGGAATTGAATTAATGTCTAGTGACCCCGTTGACTGAGAACCAGAAACTGGGTTGGCTAACTCTCCATGTTCGCCTACAAGGCTTCCAAAGATCGAAGGGAAAGGCAGAGGGAGTGGAAGAGGACAGCGAGCCACTGAAAGATGCGAGAACTTTGGCCTGGTCACACTGTTTTGATATGCATAATTAACTGAATCCATTACTTCTGAAATTGAAGCCTGACGACTTCCTGTCAAGCAAGACCATCACACCTCACTAACAGCCGGAGATTTAAAAAAAAAAAAAAGTTCAGATAACAAATGAGCAGAAATGTAAATCTGCAACCTGGTATGGTACAGTTGCATACATGATACATGGAAAGGGGGAAGTAAACCCAACTCTAATTGCTAGGGGAACATGAAAGAAGATGGCTGCTATTATTTTCAACATGAATGGAATGGTATTCATGTGGCCGTGAAAAGCAGAGTTACCCAGAATGGGCTCACTGCCTCACTGTGAGATGCTCTGGCCAATAAATCAGGCCCGATGACTCATCAAATAGACCACAATGTTGGAAACAGATGACTGTTGAAAAAACCATTTGAGTCAATGTGAATGTAAGTCCACGAAAAGTGGCCTAGGTCTGGTCCAGGTAATCTATAGCGTAAGGTCCATCTGACACCTGCCTTGGATCATAACACGCACATCAGCACTAATGCCATGCAAATGGAGCTGTTTTGGACATTATCAAACCATCGAGAAATTATACCTGAATGAAGAGCACCATGAATAATCATCGACTCTACTGCTTGTATGTCATCATCGTCCTCAGCAACATCGGGTGTCAAAGAACACAAACTTTCTTGGAAAGGCCTTTTGCTTCGTCCATCTGAATTATCAAATAATAATAATAAATAAGTCAGTCTATGGATCACGATAGAAAGGAATCACATTAGGCTATAAATCAGAATGATACCGGCCAAAGGAGGAGCTGGCATTGCAACATCCAAAATAGCCACCATGCTTTGCCTAGCTTGGTCAGCTAACATATGTATCAATCCTTTAACATCAACAGCACCCGTGACGTTATTTGAGTCAGTGGATGGCCCCGACAATTCCATCCGAAATGGAAGACTTAGGGAGTGTAATGCAGCAGCATAAACGGCACTGCTGTGAAAAGGCTTTGCATCATCAATGCAAAGGTAGGTAGACGCCTTGCCTTCAAAGATAACAGAAGAATATACAAGAATAAGAAGAAATTAAAACAAATACCAAAATAAATAAAGTATTGTATTAAATCAACTGAAAGTTAAAATAATTATTTTATGCACAGTATAAAAACTCAACTGTGCTAACAGTTAATTGCAGTAACATTTATGTTACTTGAGTTAGAATGACTAAAGAGGGACACTACCACCATAAACTCTCAATGAAACAAAACATGTGTACAGAGAGAGAGAGAGAGAGAACACATCACGGTCATATTTTGCTTGGGAAGTGTTTGATACATTCATAAATGCCAAGGATGTGGATTGTGGGGACTAACCCAACACTGACTCATTCACGCTGTACATCCCAAAAGTTTTTTTTATTTTTTATTATCAATTATAGTTCATGAACACATAAAACATTGAAAGATAAAAGATTCAAAATACATAGATCTACATTTAATAATCCCATACAACATAGTTATAAAAAATAATACCATGCAACATTATTCTATAATAAGAATTAGATGTACATTTAATACCATATAATACCATACAATATTATTCTATAAGGAGAATTTTCTCCTATGAGCAATGGGATACAGAACTCCCATCCTGACCCTCCACAAGGCAAAACCACCCACCTCCCTTTCCCCCCGAATTAAATGGAGGGGCTGGTGCAGATCCATTTTTCGCACATCCTGTGTTTTGTAGGTGACAAGAGCCCTATTGTATAATACAAAAAGAACAAAAAATAGATTTGATATGTTACTTCAGTCTTAATAGTCATGTCATAGTGTGCCAGGCATATCTGGACGGTCGAACATGGAGATTTTAAGTAGTGCTCTCGTATAAGAGGAAGGCAATCAAACAAGCGCTGCCAATTTACCGAAGGGAGTTATCTAAGAATGAGAGCATATAAGTCAACCAGTGAAAGTCATATATCATTCGCGAAATTTTTGAAACTTCCAAGGATACATACTTCTACTCAAGGAAGGCAATCCAACAGGTACTATCAATTTACTTAAGGATGATAGTCTTGAGAAAGAGACGGCATCATGAAGTGATCTCAAAATGAGCTTCTTTTTGCCAGCGGCATTCATATAAGAGTCTGGAGCTCTCACTGCATAGAGCAGAACAGGTGTGTTCGAGTACTCATCTGCAATATTTTCTAAATATTCAGCAGCAACACTGGAAAAACCTCCTGAGTCATCAACAATGAATTGGATTCCCTGTAAAAGTGCAAGGGAGTTCATTTATTGAATAAACAATGCATAGGCCAACTTGTTTTCATCACCTAATAATACAAGTGCTGCTAGCAAGACGAAAGTGCTTCTTTGTTTGGCAAACGAATTGTCCATTATACAAGTGTAATCTTGGTGGAGTCCAATGGCCACACTAGATGCATATGTGGACTGTGGATTAGGGGTCTACTAAAACCAAGACTCATTTTAACAATTTAGCAATCAAAGACAAGGTAATCACATGAGCGGTTGAAATGTCAAGTGGGACAGATTCTTTACATAATCCTTAATCTACAGTTTCCTGTGCATCTGGCACCCCACAAAGAAGCCATGTATCTCATGAGAATTCGTTATTGCACAAAAAAGCAGCATTCGTCGGTTTATGCTTTTTGTATAACATAAGGGAGTATCCGCAGTTTCTGGTTCCGGATAAAGTAGGTATGGAACCCATTTTTTGGGTCCGGGATAAATTTGGATCTGGATCCATGGATCCATGCATATAGGATCCAGAACATTTGAATCTGGAACTAGATCCCTGTATATTCTGACTCAAGGATCCAAATTCAGGACAATTATGTTCACATATTAAAAATATTTAGGTCTTAAGGGCCTACATAGATTGAGTAATATTCATCTTTGGGAGTCTATTTATCTTTAATGACGTACCATTTAATAGCCCCACCAGTTATCCAATTATACTAATGCACCCCACATCTTATTCTGGTTCTGGATCCAGAATGGAACAGTTTTTTTAAGTTGATACAGTAGGTTTCATGCTGGATGATCTGGATCCACCATGGTTCTGCCCCATTTGCATTCATAGACATATGCACAGATAATGTGTGTGTGTGTGTGAGAGAGAGAGAGAGAGAGAGAGAGAGAGAGAGAGAGAGAGCTGGTTCCCTAATTTAGACACATCTAAGGGAGGAATCAATGTCGGTCAGATTGTTAAGTAACCTATGAAATGCATCCAAGATATAGAAGACAGGATCTTGGTCAACCCAATGATCTATGAATTATGATGCCTAGATACAGATACATATAGGCATGCAAATCAGAAAGACCACCCAGAGTGCATGTACGAGCCAATGTTTTCTAGAGCCTAAGATCCCATATATGGATATGGTATCCCATTTTATATAATAGAATTCAGTTAGGTGTCTAGTCTAGAAAACAATGAAGCTACACACTCAACACTTTAAATTTTTGCATACGGTTTGCACTTTGCATCAACATGATACCATACTGTCATTCTAAGCATACACACATACTAGGCTATCCAAGCCAGTGCCAATCTGGTGCAGAGAACAGATGCCTCCAGCTTTTAGCAACTGCCACAGCATGAGGTTCGCAGCTACAAATTTAAATGGTATCAACAGCTCATATTCCATCCCATTGCGTAATAACAAGAAACTGCGAAGAAATAAGAATACCTGAATATGGTCACATTCTTCAACAAAGAATCGTAACCTTTCATTCATTTCTTCTAACTCTGAATTTCCTGACAAGACATTCCTTCCGATCCCATAATTGTCAAAATCATGAAGATTGATCCATGAGCCATTTAATTCATATATACTTCGAGGATGATAATGCACTTTTGAAAAGTCTGTCCAAAATTGACAACTATTCTCTAAACATCCCACCAGGTCTTTATCTTGGAATAGGCTTGAAGGATCATTTGTTTCCATATCATTAATTGAAGCAGTTGATTTGTACTGCTCCTCATACAAGCTTTGCTGAAACAAATTCTTTTTGTGAGGTTCAGCTGCATGTCTGGAAACATTACCAGTCCTGCATGATGGTACAAAGTGAGCCCAAAATGATATACAAGAATGCAGACAAATGAGAGAACCATAGTTGAATATGGTATAAAAACCATGCTGTGGAAGAAAATATACAAGAAAAAAGGAGTTTCTGGGCATATCTTTTTCGGACCTTCAAAAGTAGGGGTCAAATCATTATTAGCAGCCACCCAAGTAAAGAAATTTACAAGTTGGAATTTGGAAAGAGATCTTGCTTGGTCAATGGAAGCTCTCTTCGAAAGCTGGGCCCTTCGAGAATAGGAGGAATTACAGAGAATGATAGATATCTCTGGGCCTTTTCAAGACCAATTGGTATTGATTCTAAAGACTAATAGAGACAAAATTATGGCGATAAATTGGGGTTTTAAGTGTTCAAAGAAAAATCTATGAGTCCTGTGGTTATGAAGGCAGATAAAATAAACATCTGTGTGGTGCAGGTTGAGTAAGGCCCAAGTCCATTGGACCCGACCCATGAGTTATTGGGTCAACGTGACCCAACCCATTGGATCAGCCCACAAATCCTAATGGGGAGTAGCAGAGTGATTGTGGGAAGTTATCCTATGTAGGCTTCCTATTAGTTGCTAGTTTCCTATAGTTTCCTCTTTGTTTAAGACTGTTAATTAGTTAAGTTACTCTATTTGATTAGGAATCTTTAGAAAGAAGAATCTTAGTAGGAAGAGACATCTAACGCTATCATTCTATAAATATGTAAATCCCCTTCTAGGATAGACACCTCTTACTATTGAATAGAAGAATTCTGTTTTGGCTTGATTTATGTCTGATCGTGTGTTCTTGAGCACTTTAAATCCCTCTGGATTCAGCCAAATCCCTACCGTGGGTTTGGTCCATTCCAGGGCTGCATAAATGTAGTATCATGCTCATGGCTTAAGACGCGTGATAGTGGGGTCCGAGGCTTCCTGGAGTCGCATAAGCGTCATGATCATCGAAGTGGAGGGACATGCATGTGACCGAATCAACGAATGGATCTTGATAGATCGATGGAGATCTTTAAGGGTTCGGAAGATTCGAGAAGACTCTAGGATAGTCTCGAGTTATGTAGAGTTTTACAAGATATTCTTGTATATTATGGAAATATGTAGAAATATATAGAGTATTCTAAAAATTATGGACTAGTGTAGGATTAGGGCAGATTAGTGTGGAAGATTCTAGAGCGGAGCCTAGAAGACCTTATCCGTTGGATGAGTGATGTGGCAGATATTAGTCATTCATTGTTTAGGGTAGGAGTATAGATAAAGGTATGGCATTCATTTGTAACTGTGGAAGAAATTGAGAAAGCTCTCATTCACCAAGTGCTGCTCTCTTCTTGGGCCGTGTGAGCAAGCAAGCCTTAGCATGAGTTATGGTCTGGGTTAGATGATATATGATGATGACGGCTAAACCGTCGTTGAGAAAGCCTCACTTAGTAGTGCAAGAGGCAGAGTTGAGTGCCGCACGCTCTTGAATTGAGCGGATTCGCTTGGTCCATGATAGTGGGCCCAAGGATCCTCCCTCAATTATGGGTATTGCAATCAGCGGTAAAGGAGATCAAGATGGTGACAGAGTAAGTCAACGAATGTGAAACATGTGCACATTCCAAGAGAAAGAAATGAAGAGGAACATCAGCAGGAGTAAGTGAACAGGAATTTGAAAGGGGAAGATCCTTAATTATGTAATTTTACCTTTGCGCTTCAAGGGCAGTGTTCCTTTTCTTTTGTGGAAGTAACTGCCTCAATGGACTGTTTTGTGTAGAGACTTATACTTGTTAACACAAGATTCACGGTTATCTTTCCCGAGAAAGAAGGAAACCTGGGCCACCAGCATCACACTTTGTGAATAAGGAGTGTTGGATAGAAACTTGTACAAACTGATTTTGAAGAGGAACACCAATGGCAGTAGAGTAACATTGGTACTTTCAGTTTTATGCACCCAATTAACTACTTAAAGCTGCGTCAGGTAGAACATTCAAAATTTTAAATCATAAATTTCTGCCCCTACCAGTTTCTACACATCATCAGCAGGCTGTTCTCTTTTTACATTTTAGAACTTTCGTAGAAAAGAAATTCACTCATCTCATTTTTCCCGTTTGCTTGAGTACTTATGAGGCTACAGAATATTAAAAAGAAGTTTTGGAAGATCCGGTCGTTCTCGACTGTTAGCTGATTTCCACTAATCAGCTTCTTAACTATTTGATAAAAGTTGCCATGAGAAAAAAAAAAAAAAAAGGTATGACAATCCCAAATGTTATATAAGGAAGATTGTTCGAACTTGTTTTGCACAGTGCAGAAATATTGATGTGAAAAATCCTCACCATGTCACAACATGTGAAGGATCAGATGATGCCATCTCATCATATAATGAACCACAAGAACGTAGGGAACCAAGGGATCCTGAAATGAATAAATGAATATCATAATAAGATAAATACATCGCAATCATTTAAACAATTGTGTCCAATAAAAAAAAGATGATTTGGCCAGTTGACTAACAAAACACAGAAGAATGATTCATGATTAACATACCTTTTCCCATAACATAATAATAATTATAAAGCACAGAAATTATAAATTTATGATACTGGTTGCAAATACTTGATGGGAATGCAATGTCACCACTCACCTAGAAAAGAACGGAGGTCCAAAGCCAAAGAATCATTACCATGGGCCACTAAAATCAAGGACCAAAATGCTTAAACATCTGGCCTACAAAACCAAGGCATCAAATCAAATGTCAGTGGACCTTGAAGACCTGGCCCAAAATGCCGAGTTTTATAATCCTTGCATGGAGGCCCAAAATGCAGACACCTGTACGGCTGTACCCCATCGACCTAAACCGACATGCCAAATTCCATGGTTGATAAGAAAAACTTATTTAGGCTTAGATTTACAACCTAAAACACCAAAATCCATGGCCCAAGTGCCTTAAAAACCATACTCTAATTTTTCCAAAATTGGGCCCTAAGAAGCCCACAGAGGCATGTACAAGCCCAGGCCCAACTCACGTCCAAAGTGGCTACTCAAATAGCATGGACCCCGCCATCCATTTAGCCAAAACAACCCCTTTACCATGGCCACAAAAAGGTCTCAGCCACCACCTGTGCAGCCATCTCCATGGTTAGGAACTTAGGATCCATTCTGTGGTATTGCAACCAGCTTTAAATGTTGAGAGACCATAAGTGAGCTCAACCCCCAACTCCTAGAGGCAGCAATAGATGAGGGATGGGCCATAGATATCCCAATGTTTCGAAAGTTGAACTGTATCAGCAGAATGACTAAAATATGAATAAATAAATAAAAACCACAGAATCGTGTTAACTTTTTTTTTTCTTTTCCAAATTCTAACTGCCTTCATCATCACCATCAAATTCTTATCCTGTGTTCAATGATACATTCCTTCCATTGATCATTACTATTTAGTTTCCACACCTAACTTTTTCATTTTCATTTTTTCATAGGAGAGTATGTAATGCTAGCTCAAACAAGTCTCCTCTCTACGGTAAAGACAACTAGCTACACACCACTTGCCAAGTTTGCTCTCCTCCTAAATTTTGCCTTCAACCCAAGGCAAATGAAGCCTTCTTATAACTACTTAAATTAATTCAAAATAATATTGGGCTTGAAGGGCCATTCAAAAAAAAAGGGCAAAAAATGTAAATTTCATTGGTTACAGTTTTGCACAAAATTGTTAACACTTTCTAGAGGAATTACAAGATTTGATTATTGTAACACAAATATTCAGATTCACCAAGAAAAATGTAAGATGTTCAGAAAAAGGGATTCATCATTCAAGAATATTATTCAAATTGTTTCCATTCCATTAGATTTAAATTGTAAATCATTTGATTCAAATAAAAATGAATCCACCATCCCCAGTTCAAGGAACCTATCATCCAATCAAGAGTGCAGGAAATAGATATATTGTTGGTGGGAGTTAGAAGCTAGAATCTATGGAAACAGACAAACACTGTTCAAGAGCAAAAAACCTCCAAAGTTCCTCTTAACAAAATTAGGCAAGGGATGGTCTCCTAAAACCACCATTTTGATACTCCTAACAAATGGTTTTATTTCTACAACAGGGTTCTACATTTTATATCCAGGTAGGTTTACATACCAGCAACTCTTTGATCAATAGAGTGAAGGCCAAATGATTACAAAAGACCACCATCAAGTGGTCCTAAATAAAATATAAGAGGCATATATAATAATTAATGGTAGAAGAACTCAGTCTATGGTACGCACAGATGCTTCATTGCAAAAGATCAAAAAAAAAAAAAAAAAAAAAAAAGGATCAATTAAGAAATAACAACTAAGATTAACAAGAAGGATGGTCACCTTGAAAATCAATTGATACCAATCGAGGGGTGTATGTAAGAATTCCCTGCACATGTTTCTAACATTTAAGCAAATAATCTCTGTGAACCTTTGCATATAATAACTTGATTAGTAGCATTTCAATGAAAAGTTCAACTGAAAAAACCTTGCATGCTACATCTTGATCATCTGAAGGCATTTTGACAAGGTTGCAAAATAAACTCGTTAAAAGGTAAAACACTTCAAAAACAGATGTTTAAATCATTGACTTTTCATACTTATTCAAAAAAAAAACTCATCATGATTTTTTTTAAATAAAAAAAGCTATAAAGCTTTGATAGGGGAAGATTTCTATATAGCTTCAAATGCAACAAAACTTCAGCAACCGACTAATCACTCACCCACGAATGACTCCTTTTGTATTGCATAACACTCTCACATGCAGTTTTACCAAAAAAAGAAAAACACTCCACATGCAGGAACCACTTGGGTTCACATTTTATCAATCTATCAGTTAAGAAGATAATGAAAACAGAGAAACTAAAAAGTTCAGAGAAGGGGTTTTCTGAGCAAACTTGTTTTTCCCTCTACTATGCCTATTGCCGGAGGACTATATACAGCTAGATTCTGTAGAGTACAGCTTAACACTTGCTAAATGAACTGCTATTCTCCCTTATTCTTCATTAAAGTAGGTTATTCTCATTTCAGGGCTTCACAAAAGCCTAAGGAGAAATCAACTTTTCAAGAAATGCAAACAGGGGCCATTATTCTTAACATTCAAGATGGACTAACGCCGAGGAAACAAACACGAGTGTTCTGAGCAACAAATACTTGCTGTATGGGAATCTTTAAGATAAGTTCCAGGTGTATACATATATGGAGATTTGCACAGAGCAATCCATGTGAGGTAGCACATGAGGCCCTCTTAGGTGCTGATCTGAGCTGCAACCCACCCCCTCCCTCCCTCTCTCTCCTCTCCTCTCCTCTCCTTTCTCTTTTCCTCCTCTTTCATTGCTCACGGATCCATTGGGTTTGCACCCATCCTAATGGACTGAACCATTGGATCGCGTCCTTTTTTTAATATATAAAAAAGATATACTTGTGGACCACGAATCAAGGGGTTAAGAGTCATGGGATTGACCTCAAATCTGAAATGTGGGCCCTAATCTTTCCATCCCCCTGGTCCCATCGTCAGTGGGCTCCAGTGAGGGGTGAACGTATCAAAACGGGCCTATATGAAATTTACCAATGATGCATGTCCATCATAGGGTATGAAGGATTAAAAGGTCTCAGTGATTTAAATTTGGAGAAAGGATAAAAATTAAACAACCATGTTGGCTCATCATAACCCCAGTTTTAAGCCCTCAAATTTTAACCATTTTAAATGTGCAGTTTTCTTGGAATTCAACTCCAATGGTGGATATAAGTTTGATTGGTGTCATTTGGGTGAAATTTCTATTACTTTGAGTGTGCGTATATATTTATGAGAGAGAGAGAGAGAGAGTAGCGATCTCCTATAAGACTCTCATTTAACAATTATACTAGGTAGTTTTTTTTATTTTTTATCTTTTACTGTATACATACTGGGCTTTCTATGGGAATGTGACCATTGTATTGGGACCATGTCTATATTCTTTATTTCCTGTAACTTTTGTATTTCACCTTGTATCTTGTCATCTTGAATTTTAACCTTGATAAAATATTGCACAACCCTTCATTAGGGTTGGATTGCAAAAAAAAAAAAAAAGGTGTTTTATGAACATGGTAACAGTGCAGGGAACTTGTCCCTGTTATTGACTTGTTCGTCTTCTCCTATGATCATCCTCCCTTCTCCTAGCCTCACTATCTTTTCTTCCCCCTTACGTCCTCTTTCTTTCCCTTTGTCTCTTCATCTTTGTTCTCCTTCCCTATCTTTCTCCCTTTCTTCCCCTCTTCTCACATTCCAGCTGGCAGTCTTCATTTTCAATGGACCAGTTAGTCTCTGTAGTCTGTACATGTGAAGGGACTGCTATTCCTTGCTGATCAGCGGCATGTTGAAATCAGTCGGCTGCAGATACTACTCTAGATAGTGCAGCCAACGGCGGACTGGTCCTTCGCATCTGTTCCCAGTTCCTTCCCAAAGGAGTATGGAGGGATTCCCATCAACCCGTTCCAACTCGATTGATGTTCTGAGAGCAGCAAAGAAGTGGGCAGGGGCAGATTTTCTGAAATCGAATGGATGCTTTTTCAGCAGAAGACATTGCTTCCAGCCTTCCACTACAGCTCTAGTCATCAAAAGTACTGATAAAGGTTTTAAACAACCTAGTTCAGGTGACCAGCAAAAGCACTTTTCATCCATTCACCAACTAGATAAAAGCTTCCTTGCAAGAGTGCCAAGTACAAGTGCCAAAATCAAACCAGGTACTACTGGGCCCAGTAGTAAAGATAAGGCCACTCACAAAATTCGTTCCGCATGACAGTCATCGTATGGAATGTGAGAGGTCTTAACGGACCCTCAATGCAATCAGACATCAGGAATAAAATTCAAAAGTTAAAGCTTGAGTTAGTTGTTTTGTTGGCGACAAAAGTAAAACAGTCAATGAAAGGGATTAGCATATCATATCTCCAGTAACGGACTCGTATTTTCACGGAGCAGGCACTTAAACGAAATAAAGAGAGCATACTTGTGTCACAAAAGCATGCTTACTTTTTCATGATGTTTTATGCCCTAGATTTTTCAATTTGCACTATGCAGTTTGGACAAAAATTAGTGATAAACATAATATATTTTATGGAGTTCAGTTTCAATGTTCATTCCTGCAACAATATCATTGCAAATTTCATAGTGTGGTCAATGTTTTGGATTTGACAACAGGGATAGCTATCTAAGTTGCATGGGCACTACAGGTACTTACGTGGAAATGCAATACTGGTATGAGGTGTCCAATTTGGGGCATTTGGAAAATAATATCAAAACATAAGTTTGTGTAATTAGATTCTAATAAACATTAAAAATATAAATTCTAATAAAATTAATTAAATATCAAAAATTTAATAAACAAAAATATTCAAAAAGAACACCAATAAAAAAATGCCCAACTCTTACTCTAAACAATTAAGTAATAATCATACCAATATCATACATGGATTTGAAAGGTGAAAAAAGGAGTAACAATTTTTTTACTTTTTTCTGACATTAGTAATAGTATTTTAACAAATGCAATAGAACGACACAAGTAGAAACCAACATGGTGTCCTATATGCACCGGACACAGGTATATGGCTCATTATTAAAAATCTGTACAATATTGCCATATGGTCGATTCCTTCGGGTAAATAAATATGAATGGTATAAAAAATCAGAGAAAAAAAAAATACAGTCCATGCGATTTCCAGCAAGAAACACAACAACAATTAATAAATGAACTTTCCAAGAGTAAGAAATCGATAGATTCACCTGTAGAGTTTCACCAGTACGATAAAGGACATCCATATCCATAGATGAATTCCTGTAGATGGGATCTCCATGGGGTTGCTCAGCCAGTCCAAGCAATTCATCCTTTTGAAGTCAATAATTTATTTGAACCAAATAAGATTTCTCACAAGAAGAACTTGTAACAACATATAGAAAATATTTCTGCATGAAAATAAATAATTAAGATTAAACGAGGCAACACTACACTTGTGTGCGTTTAGCAGGGGCCACCTGGGGGATTATTCTTGTTGGGTCAAACTCGGTGATATCCTAGTCAGCAAAAAAAAAAAAAAAAAAAACGCAACACTAAACATAACGATAATGACAGCTTGTCGGGCTGGATCAACAAGGACCACCTTAAAAAACCATATCCTTTATATATTGATGACTGTGAGAGTTTACCTATACAAATGGGAGGCCTTCGAATAAAATAATAAAATAATTTACAATGCAATGCACAAAAAAAAAAATTGTCAGTTGCATCCTCCTTTGTCCACCTTCTCAAATTCAACTTTGAAGGCTGCTTAAATCTCACAAGGGAATATGAGCAAAAGTTGGTTGGTATTGTTAGAAATGAGAGGGACTGATATACAGGCTTTCCGGTGCTAATGGGTATTTGTGACTGCAATGAAGCTAAGATCAGGCCCTACTGAAATGGCTACCATTGGCCTTTCACTTGATATAAGATTTTGGTGCTGAGGGATATCCTTCCAATGTCGTCGTGTTGGCTCCAACACTCAATGCCTGATCTTGGAGGTGAGTAAATTGGGTTGAGAGGTTAAACGCCATCATCTAGTGTACAGTAACTCTGATTGCACGTTCTTCTTCAGTGCACCTTATCCCTCTATGCATTTGTTGAGAAGCAAGCTCTAAAGCAATTCTCTTGCTAAATAGGGATTTTCAAGGCCTACCGCCGTCATCTCTTTATCCTAAACTGTTAATCTAGGCCTCCATTTGTCTCTCTTTGTCTTTGGGTGGTTTCAATAGAAACAATCCTTATACCATAAAATTTAAAAAAAAAAATAACATTGAAAGATGTGGCATTCTCCAATGATTATTGCCTCTCTCTAACAACGGGCCACCATCCATACTCTAGTAACATCAGCTAAGGACCCTGGCCATGGTCTTAAATATCATCCTTGGGGGTGACACGTACCCCTTGAATCAAGTGGAATCAACCAATTCAAACACTAAAGCCCCACAAAACTTCAAAAATTGTGAGAAAATGATTTAAAAATCATAAAAATGAAATATGATGTCATATAAATTAAGCCACACGTTATAATTATTTAGAACGAATTTAATAAGTAATAATATGTGGTTGGATTTTATTTGTATTTAGCCAGATAAGAATTATCTTTGATCTTTGAATTCTTGCATCTTTCAGAAAACGTTGTTTTGAACTTCCAAAATCAGTAAAAAGGGACCCCAAAAAGCCTTCAACCTCTTCTCAAAACCAACATATATATATATAGAGAGAGAGAGGGAGGGAGAGAGGAAAATTATAATTTTGCCCTTTTCTCCATGGGACTCAACTGGAGAGACTCCGGATGGTGACTTGACATGGAAGGTGCCAATTTACATTAGATGACAGAATAGAAGGGGAAGGTCTATCCAAGAAATCTAGATACAACATAATTACAGCAAGAAAAAATACAAGGAACAAGCGATGGCCCAAGAGCTGCTTCCAACACTCAGTCCCTTCTAACAATTGTATCAAATAAGCAACAGGAGTGTCGCATACTTCATAACCCAAGTAACTAGGGAATTTCTTCATGTTACATGTAGGTCGCATGTTTTTGTGTGTTCAAACAAGCTCTTTTTTTTTTTTTTTTTTTTGTTGAATGTAAATAAAGTTGTGCTAATCCAGCTCATGTCCTCATGTTAAACTAAGCAAACTTAAGATCTCTGGCAGAAAATCAGAAACAAAAAAAAAAAGTAGAGTTATACCTGAAAGTTCCAAAAGTGAGAGCCAATGTAGTTTGCAAAACCACCAACTTGAACAGTCACAATTTCCCTCATACTTAGATTTCTGACAAGTAGGAATCTAAAAGATAAAAAAAACAAAAATAAAAAATAAAAAATGAAGCATGTTCTAAGATGGGGATAAATACCAACTTATTAACTAAGCGCATACCAAAGTTACGAATTAATCATAAGTGTTTTCCTTTCTTTCTATTATCAAAATGCAATATCAAGAGCTGCCTTTTAGAATAAAAAATGTGGGCATTGTACTAAGTGAAATTGCACTTTAGTAACTCAATGCCAACATAAAGATTTATCTAAGAAATGAAAATCTATATATTTCTCTAACCACAAGTACGAGGAAGAATCTAAACTTCTTCCTTTACAATTACCCAATAGCTACAACTACACAAGGAACAGAAAAGAAAGCCAAAAGAAAAATCTACCGGTAAAACATAAGTTTTCTCCTATAATGTAGAAAGAATGTTCGTGAGAACAAGATTGAAAAAAAAAAATCCTTGTCCAACCTTACAACTTAAGAGCCCATTAATTCAATGGCCACAATCATGTGCTCAAGGTGATTTTTGGACCACAAGAAATCCATGTTGGGTCCTTCAGATTCGGCAATCAAATGTGCATGCAGGTATGAACATATTGACCCCACAAGTAAAACTTCACAAGATCGTAGTGAAGTGTTACTCACTACAACATCTCGATACAACATTATTGAATCTTATCCCATCCATACATGTAAGTAGCTCCTAAACTAGGCCCCTTTCTTTTTTCTTTTTCCTTTTTTTTCCTTTTCTTTTTTTTTTTATCTTTTGGTTGGTGAATCAATCCAATGATAAACATGCTCCAATTTGAATGAGATTTGGCATATGCCAATATATACTAAGGGCATCCGGTACGGTGGTTTGGAATCATGAACAGTGGACACTAATGTACAGGACATTGTCAGGAAACTCAAAAACCCAACTTGACTCAATCTCTCCCAGTCAACTCAATCAAGTCTTCATCGAGTCATAGAAACTCAGAAAGTTACAAAGAGGAAAAAAGAAGCTAAAATGAGCAATTCCAAGTTGAACCAATCAAGTCTCCACTGCCAACCATGCGACCAACATGATGTTAATGCATGATGCATCTCCTGCAAGCAAGAGGTCCTGGGATTGTTGTACGTAAAGACTATTATGTATCAAAACAAAATCATATCTTGACTGAGCCTACTGAGCCTTGATTGTGCAAGGCCAGCCAGATGGGTTTACTGTGGATGCAACGACGCTAGAGAAGCCTTAATCATAGACTCCAACTTCAGATTCTCCACATCCTAGGCAGGATTAAAATCCTAGTCCTACTCAAACTATGCTAAAGCACAATCATGGATAACAACTGAAACTCTTAGGGCAAGCTTGTTTCATGATGTAATAAAATTCCTAGAAATTCTAAGACCGCGTATTTCTACAGGTGGTTATAAATGATCTCTTTACAACCCTCTTCCAAATGCTGTAAATGGGTTGAGTTGGGTCTAGGTCCATGGTGTATCTGATTACCATTCAAGTCTAGTTTGTGGGCATTGAACACAACCCTGATGGGCTTGATTAGATGCAAGGCTGAATTGCTTAGCAAGTCTACTTTACAATATATCAATATAAATAAACACCAATGAGAAGAGAAGCGGCAGCGGCATCATCAAGCCACAAGTCTAACAAGCCAAGTTGTAAACTGAATTGCATTTTTGTTTCTTTTAACTACAGCATGGAATTCACACAACAGTGCTCCCACAATGACAGTATTGACATTATCTAACACATAGAATCCCACCCAAAACGTTAAAAAAGGAAAGAAATCGACAGACCCAATGAAGAGCAGAAGCTCGTCTCAATCTCATTTTAGAATAAAAGCAGTAAGTTCTGTCAGAGGCATTTACACAAACACCTGACGCGCACAACCCCGAAAAGCATTTCTCTTTGAAACCCTTTCGTAAAGATTTCTCCCATACGAGAATTTGTATGCCTGTGCATTTCACAGGCATTTCTACAAACATAATCCAAACAGAAGATTCAAAGACATTCAGTTACGTTACTTCGTCCGTACCTTTTGAGACCAGCAGTAGAAAACAACGTTAATAGTGCAGGCAGAGAGAGAGAGAGATATTCTGCTTTGTATATAGAGAGAAATGCTAGTTCTTCATGCTGTGCATGATCAAGACCGCTCATCTAGTGGGTCACTTTGATCTTCTTATATTAATAGAGAGGCAAGTCAGTGATGAACAAAAGATCCTACGGTGCTGACGGCAATTAAATGGCCTTACATCTGTCGCCTTACCAGCAACAATCTCACAGACACCTGCCAATTGGAAATTTGGGCACTTTATCATGGACCCCTCACAGGATGAATTAGATTTTAGGTGCCATCCTATTAACAATTTCAAGTTCATTGACAGCTTTTTCCGAAAGTTTTTTTTCTCAAGTGGTTTGCCGAGTGGTCAAGACCACGGTTCTTTTCTTTCTCGGAGTTAGAGGTCCTAGCATCGATCCGCAGATCCCCCTTCTTTAGGAACAGGAGATTGAGTCCACTAGTGCCACCCCTTGGGGCATATGGTTTTTACCTGACTTCTTCTAACATACTCCAATTTTATTTTACTTATTTATACGATGAGGAACCTCCCGACCCCTTGCGGTTGATTATTGGAAAAATTCACGATATATAACACCACCCATTAGCACTGTTTATCGCATAAGGGGTAAGGCCCTAAACAGCTCAAAACCAGGACATCCAGCTGATTACTGTGCTTTCCAACCACTCAAACACTTCAAGCAGAGTATATCTAGAAAATATGAGGTCCAGTTCATGGACCTCACTTAGATGCAAGTTTAAGAGACAGACTGAAATGTCTCTTGATGTTCAAAAAAAAAAAAAACCCAATTCCAAGGGATTATCCTAACCATTGAGTTCATCATCATCATTGATGATGATGATGAAAGTTTAATGGTCTCTTAAGTTTTTATTTCTCACAAAATTTAATTCAGTCCTAGTATAATTCAAATTAGTATCAATCCAGTGCTCAGAGAGAGAGAGAGAGAGAGAGAGGGAGAGAGAGAATCAATCATACACATTTTCTAATAGTCTAAACATCATACACTGACAAATGTGTATATGTATCATGTATCTAGTATTAATATGCAGAGAACCAAGAGTGGAATCACTGAGGCAGGTATCATTGATACTTCCCGCCCACATGACATCTAATCCTGGCCGTCCTTCCAACAGACCAGCATTACCAAGCATCGTTGGATTATATAAAGCCTGGCCCTCTCCTCCTCCAGAACTCTAACTCTAGCTCTCATCTTGGCTTTCCTCCAAAGAAAAGAAGCTGAGAACTTCATGCCCATCACAATACCTTTATTCTTCCTCCTCTCTTATCTAACCATCACTCACTAGTCACTAGCCACTAGTACAAGTCTGTAAAACTATACAGGAAGAATACTTCTTTTTATAGGGAGACATGGCATGGGTCATCTGTTTCTCTAGCTTTTTCCTTCTAAGTTACCTGTGGGTATAGATGTCTAAAATAGAATGTCTATGATAGTGGGTGTGGAGACCTCAGAAATTCTTAGAAATGAAATCAATGGGACCGACCCACTATAATATCAAAATTGCTCGAAATCATTATACTGAACCATACATGTATCATCACTGGACCAAATTTCTCTCCAATCGAAGTTGTGGCCTTAAGCAGACTAATCATGTCTAATCCGTATGATTAACCTTTTCGAGAAAAAACTAAAAAAAGTGGCAAATCATGTGTTTTACGTATGACTAATCTAATAATGGGCCCAAATTCCATTGAAGTGAAATTCGGTCCGGATATAAAAAGAAGGGGGAGCAGTTTAAGTGGTTTGAATTTAAGATGTCAGCTGCACTAATAGTCCGAGGGCAGCCCACAAAGCGTTTAGGTTCATGATAGAGGGTAGTGTAGGGTTGCAAAAAACCAGGAGGAGAACCGGGGGCAGGTTCTCTGGGTTTTCTGTTGTGGTTGTCTTATTCCTAAGCAAAGGATGATAATGAGGAGGAACATGCCAAAATATCCTTTAACTTCACTCATGATGGAATGGGAATGACATTAGGGCCCACTAACCTCATTATCCCAAGAAATTGATCAGATAAAACATGGATGGACCATTGGGATCTAACCATAGTTTAGTCATTCAACATGTTAAAAAAAAAAAAAAAAAAAAAAGGTAAGTACGTGACATTCAGGTATGATTGGGATTCACAACAAAAAAAAATGACTAAAAACTCGGCCATAGGCAAAAAGATAGATACAGATGCATCCAATATGATACAGTTGTCTTTGAAGAGTTCAAGATAAACAAATTCAATATTTGTGTGCCTATATTTGTGTGCCTATCTTGAAGTTTCTCAATGAACAATATTTTATATTGGTTTTTCAGATGCACTTTTTTCATGTTTAGCATATTGAGTACAATTTTACATGTGAGGATGGGTGTTTTGAAGTTTATTAAATTCTCACATATTTCTTTTTTTAGATGCACTTCAATATTTGCCAAAAAAATGATAATATTTAACCTAGAATCTTCTTCTTTTATGATATTGCCCAAAGGTCATAATATTGCAACCTGCATAAGTTGTATAAATTCCAACCTTTCATTGTCTGCCTGCATTCCTATTTTACAGTGGGTGAAAACCCTAGTTTTTATTTTGCTTAACTAGTCTCTTAAAATATGATAAATGTAATCTGTTGATGGTTTTGAAGCCTTCAATGGATAGAAAATTCGAGAACTCATACAAATCCCAAAAGAATTCATCATACCAAATATTAAAAGGCCCTTTTATCAAATAGATGAAGAAACCGATCTTGAAAGAAAATAACTTTTTATCGAGTAGATGAAGGAAATCCACACTTTATTGTTCTAGTAGTTAGGAAGTCCAGTTATGTCGAACTGTTTGGGCCCTTACCGGATACATAGAGCTAGTGGGTGATGTTGTGTATCTGGGGTTTTATCAATAATTAACCACAAGGTGGTTGGCGGGTTCCTTGTCATAGAAAAGAAAAGAAATGAAAATTGAAGGAAAAGATCAAAAAAAGAATCTCTCTTCTTCCTCTCTCTCCCTTTAGAACTGAGAAGTGAGCCTTCTTAAACTTCGTCAAAGAAAGCCTCGAGGCCTAAACAAAGGCTTTAAGGTCTAAAGTGGCCTTTTCTAAATCAGGATCCTCTAAGTGCCAAGTTCGATCAACCCCGTGTTAAAGCATATGTTTAGTCATGTGATTTACATGAGATCAACTTCATCATACATGCAATCACGTAGGAGTATTTAATTGCAAACTATGAGCAATTTCATCCAAAAACATCCGACTATTAAGAGTTCTCACTTTTTGGCGAAAATATAAATCCTTTGTCATTAATTAACAATTAATACGTATCTTTATAACATTTTGGTAAAAATTCAAGAGAAAAAAAGGAATGTCTAGCATATTGTAACTCATAAAATCCTAAATATGTCACAAGGCTGTACATGTGGTATCATCACCATCATTGCCTCATAACAAAATGAGATATGAGTAAGGACCTGCATCATTTGGTTCTCCATCTTAAAGCATATAAATCTATTGATAAGGTTCATCTATAAAATCCAACTCACTTGAAATTAGAAACTCTTGTACTGATTGTAGGAGAAACTGCACTCGCATTTAAAATTTGGCCCATCATGAGATTTATGACATATAGAACAATTGATCAATCTAATGATCTGACTAACTTTACATGTACTAAAAGTATGACTTGACATCAATGCCCGACAAGAGCACGTGACGCGATGGAAGGTGCTCACTATAATAATTTTTAATTTTTTTTGAGTTCAAATCATAAGGTCATTTAAAAATAAACACTGGATGATCTTGATCTTGAACAATAGAGATTTATAAGATAGACCCCATGATGGACAAAAAAAGAGGGCAAAAAAAACTGTGTTCTTAGTATACTTATACTTAGGGGTAACTTAGTTGGCCTAAGATCACAGTTTGCTCCTAAAGGTTGAGGGTTCGAAATTCCGCTACAGCACTGGGGCCATAGATGATTTAGCGAACTCCCCTTGGGCTCCCATAGGGATTAGTCCGGCCCGAAGAGCTAGGACACCCTTCATTATATATAATAATAATGAAAAAAAAAAAAAAACATTTCACAAAAGTGAAAAAAGTACATCTTAAAAGTGAAGCCTAATGAGGTATTCTTTCCAAAGAAGATAATTTGACTTTTATTTTTTAAGATTTTATTTTTAAAAGCTAATAATCAAATGAGCGTATAACAGCTTCTAGGCTTTTCAAATACCAAATTCCTAAAAAGTACTTTTAGAAATATGAAAAATAATCTTTCAAAAAAGAAAAAAATGTCGAACCAAACACACTCACTCGTTGTTCTTCCTGGTTCCTTCTCATCCTATTTTCTTCTCAAAATCGTGTAAATGGATTCTTATTTAATGCTAAAAAGCTTAGAACAAAGAAATAAAGAATCGATATCTATTTTTCATAATCTTGTAAATGAGTTGCGATATCACAACTAATGTCTAGAATTATACAAATATGCAAAAAGCCTTCCACAATAATTTCCGAATATATCATGATATAGGCTAAAATGGACAAATAATCTTTACCAAATTAAATATACAAATAACTTTTATTAAATTAAGTAAAAAAAACTCTCATATCCAAGGCATTGAAGGAGCCGAGACAAAAGATGGTTGTGATATCACAACTCACGCACATAATTTTGACATACAGATTTGGAAAGAAGAAATAGAGTCATCTATCATAAAATACTAAAATATGGTGAGAATAGAAGTCCAGTTGTTGTGTCCTTTTCTTGTGTAAGAAGAGTCATTCCTTCCCATACAGACTTGGAATTTTGATGCTTGGGATTACTATACACCTTCAATGTTGACAGATTCTAATGACTTGTATCAAATCTTGTTCCTTTGTTCTTTTTCAACGTTTAAACACAAACTCATTTGCACCATTTTGAGAGATTGATATAGTAAAGAAGAAAATTGAATGAGAAGAAACGGGAAGAGGTGGGCTATTGGGTGGAGTGTTTAAATGAGATAAGAAAAGGCAGTGAATCATTACCAAAGGAGAGGAAGAAGAAAATGAAATTATTTGAAATGGAGAGTAGATGGGCCCCAGAAAACAGATACAGATGAAGACTATGGAAGATAAAAGGAACAAGCACAGAAAATAAGGAGAATCGGTTTCTATGTCCAGGCTGTAGCGGGAAAATAAGGAGAATGGGTTTCTATATCCAGGCTGGAACGGATGGGGTCACAATATCGCATTCTAATTGTATAATGGTAACTTAACAAGTTCACGGCTATACAAAGGACTCTAGAGTAATTTTTTTTAAAATTAAAGCATTAGTTGGTAATTAATACCTCTAATTTGTATTTTAAAGTGAAATACTTAGAAATAACTTATTAAGCCCGGGCCCATAATGCTTTATCAAGTTGGATAGGTCCCAATCCTGAGCTAATTCAGGCCCGATCCATTGGAATCCTAAATCTCTGTTCCTAGAGAATATGATATGCTGAAGTTCTGGCTAAATTATTTGCTCCCAATCACCGTGTCCCTCCATCTCTTTTTTAAGATTCAAATTTTAAAATAGAGTAGATGGGCCCCAGTGATAGGCTCCATTTTATCTACATGGAGAGCAATCAGATTTTAGCTTTGCATCTTTAGTAGAATCTATGGACAAACAACCTCCCAAAAAGTGCATCTTAAAAGTGAAGCCAAACCAGTTCTTTCCAAAAAAGAAAAAAAGATGTTGAACCAAACACACTCACTCCTTGTTCTTCCCAGCTCCCTCTCACCCTATTTTCTTCTCAAAATCGTGTAAATGAGTTGCGATATCATGACTAATGTGTAGAATTATACAATTTTGCAAAAAAGCTTTCCACGATAATTTCCAAATATATCATGATATAAGCCAAAATGGACAAATAATTCTTACTAAATTAAATAAGCAAATAACTTTTATTAAATTAAGTAAAAAATCCTCAAATACAAGGCATTGATAGAGCCGAGACAAAAGATTCTTGTGATATCACAACTCATGTACATAATTTTGAAATACAAATTTGGAAAGAAGAACCACAGTCATCTATCATAAAACACAAATCTACACTAAAATAAGGTGAGAATAGAAGTTCAGTTGTTGTGTCCTTTTCTTGTGTAAGAAGAGTCATTCCTTCCCATACAAGCTTGAAATTTGGATGCTTGGGATTAACACTTTACACCATCTATGTTGACAGATTCTAATTACCGGTATCAAATCTTGTTCCTTTGTTCTTTTTCAACGTTTAAACAAAAACTCATTTGCACCATTTTGAGAGATTGATATAGTAAAGAAGAAAACTGAATGACAAGAAATGGGAAGAGGTGGACTATTGGGTGGAGTGTCAAAATGAGAAAAGAAAGAGCAGTGGATCAAAGAGGAAGAAGACAATAAAATTATTAGAAATGTAGAAAACAGATACAGATGAAGAGTAGAGGAGATTAAGAAACAAGAACATAAAATAAGGAGAATGGGTTTCTATGTTAGAGCTAGAGTGGTCAGTCTAAGGGCATTATGGTAACTTAACAACTTCACGGCTGTACCAAGGACTCTAGAGTAATTTTTTAAAAGTGAAGCATTAGTTGGTAATTAATGCCTCTAAGTTGTATTTTAAAGTGATATACTAAGAAATAACTTATTAAGCTCGGACCCATAACGTCTTATCAAGTTGGATAGGTCCCAGTCCCGAGCTATGTCAAACCTGATCGATTGGAATCCTAAATCTCTGTTCCTAGAGAATATGATATGCTGAAGTTCCGGCGGAATTCTCTGCTCCCAATCACTATGTCCCTCCATCTCTTTTTTAAGATTCAGATTTTTAAATGGAGCAGATGGATGGACCCAGTGATGGGCTCCATTTTATCCGCATGGAGAGCAATCAGATTTTAGCTTTGCATCTTTAGTAGGATCTGTGAACAAGCAACCTCCCAAAATTCAAAGAAGAGAAAAGGAAAAATAGGATACCTTGCCAGGAAAGATCTAGAGATAAAGAAGTACAGACATTTACAATTAGTTTGAAAAAATCAATGAGTTGCTTGCTAAAATCTTGCCCCGTTTCTTTAATAGAATTCCTCATAAGAATTCAGGCTGTCTGGGAATTCAGAATTCCTATCAGGAATTCTGTGTTTTATTACCAAAATTCCTAAGCATTTGAAATTTCAGGCATTTGAAATCCCAAAAAACTCAGCGTTTGAAAAACCACTTTAATAAGGAGGATTTGAAAATCTCACTTGGTATAGGAATTTCGGGAGAGGGACGACGGCATTCCGGGAGCTCAGGCAAGAATTCAGGCCATAAATGAAACAACGAATTTAGAATTCCAGAATTCGGCAGCATTTCAAATATTAGCATTTGAAATTCCAAAACAACCACCAGAAATGAATTTTAGTAAAGGAACGGACCCTAAGAATCACAATGCCAAGAAAGAGTCACAGACTAGATAGTACCAAAGCAGGAAGGGGGATATGCAAATGATCAAAATCCAAGGACAAGGTGATTGGGAAGAGGAGTAAGAGAAACCATAAAGCACAAGAATACATCTATTTCCAATGAGACTCAACACACAAGATATGGAAGCTGCAATTGATGCAGTTTCAAGTTTGAGCTTGATTAAGACTGATTGCTAATTGAACTCCAAAGAACAAAATGCATGTCAAATTTCATCCAAGGAAGCAAAAGCATACCAAATGTCTTAAAAGAGTGGTATAATTTATAGTTAAAAGACCAAGATGGACATTTTGGTGTCTGTTCAATCAACTTCATAATCAGAAATAAAACTCCATCTTCAATAACTCTTTCCCAGCTATGCAGGCTACGTTGGCACATGCCGACGCATTGACATAATATGGTGGAGGAACTATGTAACAGGACAGTCAAACAGGGCAACAAAAGAAGACTTAGAAATAGAGCTGTGTATTCAAAACCAGGTAACTTAGAAGTTTGAAAAATGGCATTGTTCCGATGGATGCTACAAGAGCCTCCTTATACCAAACCACTCAAAGGAGAAAAGGGAAACTAATCATTGACTATCAAAACTGCAAAATTTTCTGGGCAGAACTCCGTCCATACTATCGCATCATAGTCATCCCTCAAGATATTTATGTATGGTATGTTCTCTTAGTGCAACTCAAGTATAGTATCCTGCTTTATGTTTTCTTTCTATTATTCTTATGTCTTGATTCCCATAATTCTTGTTTCTTCATTGCTTGATCCTTGAAGGTGGCCTCTTCGACTACAGCTCTCAGGTTTCCCATCATCTTCTTCACTGAATGTAAGGGAGAATCTTTTGGGGGAGCTAAATTTAGATTTGATCGGCTTTAAGATCTCGTAATGGCCACTGGGGGGCAACATTTCTCCCAGTACTACAACCCGATGATTTGAGGCTGTGGAGGATGAAGTAGCTGGAAGTGTATGTCTGCGGTTATGCAACCGAAACTTCTGAAACAACACAAAAGAACCTCATTTACTACCATCATCATTAACATGTAAAGAAAGATTACCCATGGAGAACAAAATAGAAAATTGAGATTAAGATAGAAACCCCACCCCACCTGTAAATGACTCTTTACTTCATCATTGGTTAGGCCGTCCACCCTCATCAGTTCTCTGATCTGTTTGGGAGTAGCAGCTGCAATTAAAACAGGACCCAACAAAAGGCCAAAAAGCCAAAATCAGAACAATGAAAAGATATGCTACTAAAGTGGAGATGGTCTCTAATTTCACATCCATGAACAACAACAACAGAAGAACCCAAATCAGGCAATAAATTGAGTGTTTTTTTTCCTGATTTGGGTGCTTCTGTTTATATTTAATCATATGTATTGCCAGTTTTTTTAAAAAAAAAGTTTTTTCTTCTCTCTTTGGTCCCCTAGTTTTCTTTGGTTCACTCTCTTCTCCATCAATTTCTTCAAAGGAAAAACTAAAGTATCTCACAAGAAAAATAAAATAATAATCTTGCAATTTTGTTTACCAGAAGAAAACTCTTGCAATTTAACTAATTTCCATCTTCATAGACAAGTGCACTAATAAAACTTCTCTACCAAAAAAAAAAAGTGCACTAATAAAACTATATCAAGATATTTACTTCCATAAATTTTCATCTGCACAACTTACAATAATCTGAAAAACTTCAATATTGTCCATTTTAAATGCCAAGGTTCAAACTCTTCATCTACAATCAAAACCTAATAGTTAAGTAATCATTAATTTTCAGTTTGATGGGTCCATCACCTCATAAGATTTGTGTCATATACAACAAAATTTCTACTTATACAGATTCCAAAATCACAAACTCAAAACCAACTTTTGTTTTGATTTTTTTCTCCCCCAATTCCTCTCTCACCTTGCGGACCACCAAGCTCTTGCAAAGCTTTCACAAATCGCGTGTGCAATTCAGGAGACCAACACCTCCTTTGCTTTTTAGGCAGCAGATAGGATTGAGCTGATGAAGACTCCAAACCTCCACTATCCCTCTTTGAATTCAAACCAACATCAACATCAGATTCACCACCTGGGGTCTTAATTCCAGGGGACAAAAGAGTAAGATCTGGTGATGGAAACACTGGCTCTTTCTCATCCTTTTTGAAAGATAAGAATCCTAAATCTTTAATTGGCATAAACTCCCCTCCTCCCCCATTACTGTATTTACATCCTGGTAACGAGTATCCTTCAGATTCCTTCTCTTTCTGCTGTAAAAATTTGAAAATCATAACCATTTCAAAAGACCCATTATTTGAAAAAGATACACATGCATACACAAAAAAAAAAATCTGAAAAACCCAATCATTTGAAATTTTCAATACCTCTTTCAAATCAATTGCTTTTTTTTTGTTGCAACTATTGTCGCTCCATAACTGGGCAGAACTCATCCAGTTCATCTTCTCATCAGTTTTAGCCTTTACAGGAGAGATAAATTCCTTTAAAACTGGTTTCTTCAACCCTATTTCCATCTCTCTCATACCTTCGATCGCTGCACCAATCAACAAAATAAAGACAACCCATTCCTCAGAACGCATCAAAAATCAAAACCCAAATCTTAAAAAACCCAAAAAAGCAAAAAAAAAAAAAAATTCATACCAAAGAAGGAGAGAAAACCCACCATCGTTCAACAAAATCATGGTGAGAGGAAGCTCTCGTTTAAAAGCTTCTGCCTTTTTCTTCTCTTCTTCCAGGGCATCCATTAACTCTGTCATTTTTGTCAATCTCTTAGCATCTTCGATAAACACCGACTCTCTCAGCAGTTCATTGAACTTCTTGGGGGCGAAAGAGGGTTCGAGATCTAAGCATAGAGAAGACCCATAACGCATTTTTCTCTGCGTATTCTGTTTCTGTTCTTTATAAGAGGCTTGTCAGGATGGATCATAGATCTCTCTCTCTCTCTCTCTCTCTCTCTCTCTCTCTCCCTGTTGAAAGAGCGAAAGGGAGGAGGAAAAGAGAGAGGCAGAGAGAGAAAGATGGGTTTATATAAGAGGATGGAACGCCTAAAACGGAATCCAGGGATCAGTCGAAGTGGTTTCATTTTTGAAAAGCAGAAAATGGGGCAGAAGAAACGAGAGATTCCGTTGGAAGAAGAAGTACAGCTCGCATCGTCGAATCGTCGCATCAGAAGTTTATTCCCATTGCCTGGAATTCCGGGAATTCCCTTTCGTTCTCGAATCGTACGCATGTTCTCAGGTTTCTCTCATGCAAAAAACTTCAACATGTTGGTGGGCCCCAACTTTCAAATTCCAACCCCCCGCCCCCCTCTAGATCAGTGCTTTTGTGATGATTTGAGTGAATTCATGCATTTGGTGGGCCCCACTAGCCTAGCCATGGAGTTGGGGACCTAATAAGGTAGCCCACATATATAATTTTTTTTTATATATGTACTGCAAAATAAGTGTCGTGCATTGATGGGGTTGAAAGAGTACCTGATGTAGGTATAGATTTGAATAAATGCAAACTATTAATTTAATGAAGATAGATTTAATTGGTGAAATAGAATTTATGCAGCTAATCCAACCTACTTGGGAAAAGGCTTTATTGATATAATGATAAGAATCTATAAGGAAAAAACGCTATATATTTGATGATGATGATGAAGAAGAAGAAGAAGAATAAGAATCTATGAGGAAAAATATATATTTATGATTTTTATCAAAATATCTCTATATGTGAGTTTATGTAAACTATGGTGCACTTCCACTATAACTCTCAAAGTTAGATTGGTTTCTTATGATTAACAATATAAAGTTCATTTTATCAGGGGGGCGGCTCCAGAAATTCGAGTTAGTTTTTTTTTTTTTGCTATCGAAGGGTTCCCAACCCTTTGGGCTGGACTAATCCCTCCGGACCCAGAGGGAAGCCGAGTAAATTCTCCCGTAGCCCCAGTGTGGTAGTGCAGTTTCGAACCCACAACCTTCGGGTGCAAACCGTGGTCCTAGGCCAACTGAGCTACCCCTTAGGGTTAGAAATTTGAGTTAGTGGAGTCAACAAAATACTTATTTTTCATAAATCAAATAAATTTGTTTTCCCCCTTATCATCTACTTTCGATAATTCGATAAATATATTATAAAATTCTCAAATAATCTATTTCTGACAATTCAATAAAGATAACATTGAATTCTCAAATAAAAATAAACATAAATTCTTAAACAATTCGACAATTCTTTTTCCTTGACTTCCTTTTTTTTTTCTCTGCTGCTCAGCTGGGGCTGGGAGTCTATATGCCAAAATATAAATGTTAGGGTTTTCTCCTTCTAATAAGGGAGAATACCATATTTAAAGGTTAAATTAGGGTAAATGAGGAATTAATAACAAAATATCTTAAAAATGAAATTTTCTTTAAAAACAAAAGTTGGGCCCATTATTTTTTTTCTTATTTTGTTAGACAGATGACCATTAACTTAGGCATTGAGTAGGGTCAAAATCTTCACAAAAGTTCAGTTCATAACAGAAATTTTCTTTTTAAGAATTTTTTAGATCTCAGTGGGGTCAATTGACCCCACTGACATCCATGTAGCGCCGCCCATGCTTTTTATCATTTGATTACCAATATTTGATCAGTTGTATCGTGATTACTAATATTTGGCTGGCTCATTTTTATTTGGGTGACCAAAATTAATATTTTATGGATTTTTACCATTTATCAACATAGAGAAATCTTTTTTAATGATATTCATAATTCGGTAGGTATCATCAAGAATACCAATCTTTGAATTTTCTACACTTCCAGCAAGTATTGAGTGTCAACTATATTGAAATGATATAGAGAAAAGAGAGTTCTTAATGGCCAATCCATCCATCAATCCAACTACTAAAACCCATAGCTCGAGCCTAGTTGCCTTTATACTATTGCTATGTATTACTGTTATATGACTGTTGAGATGGGTACTTGTGTGTGTAGTAGTTATTCAGTGCAAATCTTTTTATGTGCACACCTGCGAACACCTTATATTGGGGCTCACCTGATGACCCATCTAAATAGACCACACACATGGAACACTCCTGAATTACACCAATCCCACTTTTACACCCATCTGAATGGTTTGTACCGTTAGATCGATGGGCCAAATTTTAAAGGACTAAAAATTGTTGGCTTTTGATGAAGGGGTTTGGATGATTAGGTGGAGCACATGTTTTATACAAACGAAAGCCCCAACCAAATGAAGAGATCCCCACTGGTCTCATCCCCAAGTGGGCCCCATATCAAGGTTTGCATTTAAGCTTAAATGCACACTATACACATTGGATAACTAAACAGGCATAAGAAAAATAGGAGGGCCAGACTGGGCCTAGTATTGTCCAAACCTGGTCCTTGGGCTTTTAGGGATTTTAATTTCTGAGCCTTTGGTTCACTCTAGCAGCTACTAATGGGGGGCCCACTCATTTTATCTGCATTCATCACTGTTTTTGGGCTCTCTGTGTCTGTGTAGAAGAAGAAGAAGATTGATAAAGGTTAAATCATTGAGAACCATTTTCTTCCCTCTCCATCCACAATGGGCTGCTATGATTTAATGGAGTCAGCGGATACACGTTATAAATGTTGATTTGATCTGAGAACAGGGGATAGAGTGTGTAGAACAAACCCCATTGCTACCAACTGGTTTCAGGTGTTTATTTGATATCCCCTTCCTTCTTACTAACGGTTGAATTTCTCTCATGTACTTTTACTATCCTTCTTAGTTAACATATTCTCAAGATGTGCATTTTGGTTGCATTACATTTTTTTTTTTTACATGTTGGCATTCATTAAAACATTTAGCTTCATGTAACAATGCAAGTCCAACTGTCATGATATAAAACAAAAAATAAAAGTATCTCCACGGTCAAATGGCACCGGTCGATCCCACAATACATGACTAGGTTGTCAAAAAAAAAAAAAAAACCCGAGGGGGGGGGGGGGGGGCGGGGGAGCGCGCTACCCCAAATCTCCCTTGTTTAAAGCCTTACAAGGATACATTTGTGTAACCGATTTTCCACGGAAAAAGTGAGGATTGTAGAAATTAAATTCTATGCTACAATCAAATTTATATTTTGTGCAGCCGATTTTCCACAAAATTGGACTAAGCTTTCCTAGATTCCTCAAAAATAAATTCCTAAGAGGTGGTCAAAGAATTTTCTTTTCCCCGTAGGAGAGGAAGTTTTCCGCAGAACCGATTTTGCCACAAAGTGTACACAAACGTACCCCTGATGTTTTTGTTTTACTTACCAAGTTCATGTGGTTAACATATTAATCTTACCCCTTTAAAGAAGATGATGATGACCCATTTCTCTTTAACACTCTCGACCACTCTAAACTCAATTTTTCCAATCAGAGATTTTTATATTCTCCCTCGAAACCTTTCTTGAGGATTTGCATTTTTCAAATCTTTCAGAGAATGTGGCAGATGGGTTGGGTTTTGGCCTGATTCCAAGTATTCATTGAAGGATTATTTACTTTGTTTCAAAGAACAATGTATTTAATCCAGATTTGTTTTGCTAACCCAAACTTTATATGCCAGGCCACATTTCACATTTGTGAAAAATGCGAAGAAATCGCAAATCCCAGCACTTACAGATTGTACAGCTAAAGTTGGGATGAATTGGATGCCATTATCCTATCTAGATTTCATTGTTATAGAGAAGCGGGCTCCACTCTTAACAGGTGCTAATCTCAAGTGTGGCCAACTTGCCATCAACGGTTACTGGATGGTGGTAAGATCCTGGGTGCTCACCAATTAAGGGCCTTACTGAGTATCATTAAGTTCATCATTTCATTACTTCTATCACTACTTCTGATACTACTAATAAAAGGTGCAGCTTACATTATGTACAGCATCAGTCTGCTGTTATCTGTTTTCAGTTATATTTCTTTGCCATTACCTGATTCAATCAGAAAGCCTTCCAATGAAGGTCTTCAGTCTAATCCAAAACCTACTGGAATAAGGGTGTTGGCAAGCAAGAAGCTTGTGTTGGTACAAGGGATTTGGACATGGGGAATTAAACATGTCTTGGATCATCACAATAAATTTTAAACTTCATTTGATACTCAAGAGCACCAAGGAATGAACTCAAATAACCCCTTGTATCTGATTGCCTCATTTCACCTAAATGTTCCTCTAACTGGCTATGGATTATTGGAAGCATAGCAATTGAGTGGGCTTCCCCAGGTCACCAGTGACTCGGAGGTACAGGCAAGATAACAAAGAATCCCCCTACAAGAGATGCACAACCTGTAACTCTGCCATGTCTATCAGTAGATCATTGACTTGTAGGAGGGATATATACTTGACTCTAAAACTCATAGCACCGTGTGTCATCACTAGGGAGGAAAACAGGTCTGCCAACAACACCAGAATACCTGAAAGACTGGTTGAAAAATATAGGCCCGTTCTTCATTCTGGTCCAGGTCCAACTCCATGAGTTTCACAACCAAGGAACTGAAAAACCTCGGTCGATCAGTACCCACATAAATACATGATAAAAGGACATAAGTAGATTGTTTAAGTCTAGAAGTAATTGGGCCCTGGTCCAGCCCATAATTCAGATACCTGTCCGAGTATGGCCCTTTTTTAAATTCAGTTATGCCTATGGATTCTAAAAACTGTATTGGAGTTTAGTACAAGTCCACCCTTTGTAATGCAGGTTTGGTTCAGAACACAGAATGGAGCCCCAACCTGTTTTCACCCCTCCTTATCATCCCATCCATAATCATTACTGGTACATATCAATGGGCTGGCCAATATGTTAAAAATATGAACCATCTAGTGATTTTTTTCTCATTTTCTACGCTATCCAAATGAAAACAAAAAAGGGGAACTTTAGTAATATTTTCCAATGTTGAACTGTGAGCAAAAGCAAATGCAGATGCTAACTACAAATGAAATATTCATAATGGAGGAACAACTGATTTTGATATCACATTTTCTCTTCCTTTCTGTTTAGAAGGATAGGTAACAGGGATGGTGAGTGGTTGTCAGACATTTGAATTACAATTGAACAAAATTGCCCACCCGGGTTTAAGAAATACCTGTAGAAGCAAGTCACTGTTCTGTCTTGATGAAGTGCGATGTCAATAGCTTTGAAACTGTGAATCCGTTGAAAGAGTCAACCTCAAATAGTTCTTTAAGCCTCTCATCACATATAACCTTCCTCTTATCAGTAGGATCCTTTTGTAACACAAGCAGCAAGCATCCAGAACACAATAAATTCATTAAGTACAAGTTCATAGAAGATGATGGACTGAAAAAACCTAAACATAATAAATTTGGTCACAATACAACACAGCCTAAACACAGTAATCCATAGATAAAATCATTGCCATCGAAAAGGTATCTTCACTAAATGATCTGCATATTCCTAGTATGCAGCCCATCTCGTGGGGCCCACTTAGATACATGCCTCTCAATGGGAAGAGGGCAGATGGAAAGGTCTCCTTATAGACAAGGGGGAGCCAAAAAATCAGCCCCACCAAATTATCCTAGCCCTTGATTTTACAGCACTAAAGTTCAATAGTGTCTTAACCATAGATTTTTTTAGATTCAATCCAATGGTAAGTGGAGGTTTAATGAGTGTAAAACTGGTGTTGATGCCAGATCATGGGATGACGAGTATCAAAGGGCCTGCACTGATGTAAGGTGGGCCCAAGTAGGCCCCATGGAGCTGGACTGAACATTCTCCATTCAAGGAAATAACAAGAGACTAGATACAAGATAGTGACTGCAATTGGACTTGCTGCAAATTGGCATATAATAGGAAAATACTAACACTACCAGATGGGTAGATCATGCATCAGGTTGGTCAAACCATGCAGATGACCAAGCCATAAAATCAGGTTGATCCACTTGTCAGGTGGGCCGCATGTAAGTCATATAGTCCATTAGGAAGTTTCTTCTTTTAGCCATCCCTTTTATTCTGGGTTCTATGTGCCCACCTGATGAGAGGACCAAACAGATCTCCAGCCAGTCCACAGTGGCTACATGTAGGAATGTAAAGTCAGGTTTATCAAACATCCTACGCATTACATATAACTTACTCTTTTCAAAATGGTTTTTAGTAGAAAATAATTGTTCAAGATTCAAAATATTCAAGAAATTCTTAATGGTTGGATAAAAATATAAACATATCAAACTAGTAATATCTGTTGGTTCAGGCTATGGTGCAGCGAATAAGGCAGACTTAAGATGACTGTAGCTAACAAACACAGTTGCAAAGATTGAACTCTTATTGGTCTGAGGCCATGTTGACGTCACATTACAAGAGTTAAAATAGAAGGAATTAGTTGCTTATTGGTCTTCGGTTGGTATGCAGTCACTGATAAGAAAGGCGTCAAGGATTGTGCGTATCAACTCAATTCAAGCCCTCGCGGCAATGGATTTCGCCCCTTTGGCTATCGAGGCAGCCTTCCCAATCTCAATGTAGGCCTTAGACCAAAAATCACAACACAAAATCAGCAAAGGACCGAGGGAACACCAAGCTACACTCCAACCCACCAAGAGTCGAGACCATAAGTCTCTGGCCACCTTGCAATTGAGTAGGAGTGATGCAGCCCCTGGTTCACAAAAGGAAAAAGGACAATTTCCACAAGAGTTTTGGCTGAATCCATGAAAGATTCAATGATAGGGGCCAAGCTCCAAATCAGCTTGGCCAAATCCTAGAAGGGATTCAGCACATAGCATTCTCAAACCAGAGAAAAACTCAAACACAAAATTAGTCAAACTGAAATTCTTTAGTCAATAATAAAAGTTCTCTCTCCAAATTTTGCAAGACAATGAAAACTAATCCTTATTTAAATACCACTAATTAAAGAAAACTTCTAATTCAATGGATGATCTTGTTAGGTCTATGGACTAGTCCCAATGGGCTAGCCGACCCATGGGTCTGGCCTGCATCAGTTCACCCCATCTTGGAGAAAACTCAACCACGAGTTCTGCAAGTGCCCTCTTGGGTCGAAAATCTACCGTACAAACTTCTGGTTTGTTGGTTAATCTTCAGCTTCTGTGTACAGCTTGAAAACTTCATTCGAGTTGTTCCTCCAACTAGAAGTAGGCTTGACGCATTGCTTCTTCTGATGGCCGGAATTTTTTTGGATGCGCGATCGAACCTTTGGATACTTCAATTGTATAATCTGCGGCATCAAATAGCAATCTCCAAGTTTCCATCATTGTTCCCCAAAGATAAAGTCAATGTCGGGGGCTTCAGCGCTACAGGTTACTAAAGGTTACAAGCAGGAAACAAAAACTACTTCATTGCAATCATTACTTTTGTTTCTTCCTTTTGCTATTTCTTTGGTTCTTCTGTTGAAGGTGATGATATGGATGGAGATGGTGTCATCAGTGGTAATGGAATAAACGCAACCCATCATCCTTTCCACAGAAAGGAATACGTGTTCTTCTCTGTCATTGTGCACCTTCCAATAAAAAAGCCACGATAGTCCCAGGACAATATATGAGTGATATTCATAGTTATAAGATCACACCAAATATTGTCCTCATAACTACCAATCTCAACTTAAAAAATACCAAACATTTGTGAGTCATAGAAATGACAAAATCATCAGCCCATGTGACTTTGTAGGGCTTCGGGAGCTTCCCGGTTGGCCAATGAAGCTTGTCAATAACCTCTTGTGCAAGAAAATTCATCGCACTAGCACTGTCAATAACCAAATTAGCTACCTTGCCTTCACACTTTACCTGTGAATAGAATATTTCAGTCTGACTCCACTCTCCACTCTTCTTCTTCCTTCTCATTGGTGGTGAGAAGTTGGCGTATGACAAGTGTGGGATTATCCACTCTGGCAAAATGTGTTTCAATAATATGAGCTCTTGTTCTTTGCTGAGAGTTATATTGTCGCATGCGAGACCGTGTAACCATGTGCTCAACACAAATAACTTCTTTATATGCTTCTTGAATCATTTTGCAGTAATTCATATTCTCCCATATGTCCGGTCTTAAACCTCTGATAAAACGATTTAAATCATGTACCTTGCTCTCATCTAGCGCATATAAATAATGCAGTTCTTGAAATTGGCGGGTATATCCCTCAACTGATAGCTATGCTTGATTCAAATTAAGGAATTGGTCAAAGTATAACTCATTCTTAAAATACGAATTTCCAAATTAAGGAATTGGTCAAAGTATAACTCATTCTTAAAATACCAATTTCCATATTTGTGCTGATATAGATAGCTCTGAATTTCATTCAAAGGTCCAACGTCTCTCATATTGATATGGATGCAAGAAGGTTATAAAAATATAAATCCTTTTGATGAATGGAATGACAATGGGTCAGCCTGCATCAAGGAGGTCGTCCACCATTTCTTTTGTGCAAAGGCAAAGAGGGCAAGCATTGACAACAAGAATGTTGTGCCATCGAAGGTTGCCCATCATGAGAATTCTCCCGTGAAGAGCTAGCCAAGCAAAAAAGCCAAAACTCTAGGCAAAGCCTTGTTCTTCCAAAGAGAGACCCAATGACTAGAGGGGGCAGTGCTATGTGATAAAGAGGTGTAGAAAGAGGTCACCAAGAAAACTCCATCTTGGTAGGGGACCCAAATCCTACTGTCATGACCCCCTTCGGAGATGAATATCTCGTATAATGCCTTCCAAAGATGAATATCTTGTATAATGCCTTCAGAAGATAAGATGATTTTCTTCCACTCTAGATGGCCTTTCGAGATAGTCGTGAAACCTTGGCTTGACAATTCTTGGAACAGCAATAAAGGTCTAGGAATAGGATCGCTAAGGGGTTCTCTCCAATTAATATCTTGACACCCGAGCCAACTCTTTCATAAAAATATATGCAAAGCCTCCAACTGTATGCAAACTACAAAATAATTACATTTCATATTATGAGTTCGAGATTTGAGAACGCATGTCAAGTTTGACATTGTCATGCACACACAGCTTATATTATTCACTTGGCATATTGAAAAAACATGTTGCATCATTGTTTACTAAAATAAAGTAAATGTACATAATTTAAATGTTATTTTAATTTTAATTTCTCATATTATGGTGTTCATTGACTTGGAGAAGGCCTATGACCGGGTTCCTAGGGAGATTCTATGGGGAGTACTGGAAAAGAAAAGAGTGTGTGTCGCATATATTGAGGCGATAAAGGATATGTATGATAGAGCCGTGACATCTATAAGGACGACTGGCGGAGAGACTAAGGAGTTTCCTATCACGATTGGTCTACACCAAGGCTCAGCGTTAAGCCCGTACTTATTTGCCCTAGTTATCGATGAGATTACAAGACATATTCAGGATGAGGTGCCGTGGTGTATGCTATTTGCAGATGACATTGTTTTAGTAGATGAGACGAGAGAAGGAGTGAATGCTAAGCTAGAAGTATGGCGGAAAACGTTAGAGACAAAAGGGTTTAGGCTAAGTCGATGCAAGACGGAATATATGGAGTGCAAGTTTAGCCAAAGTAGGACACTTGGTAACATAAAAGTAAGTTTAGGCACACAAAAGATTGTAGAGAAAGAAAACTTTAGGTACCTTGGATCGATGGTGCAACAGGATGGAGGGATTGATACTGATGTAAGTCACAGGATTCAGGCCGGGTGGACCAAATGGAGGAGTGCTTCGGGGGTCTTGTGTGATCGGAAAGTCCCCCTCAAGGTTAAAGGAAAGTATTATAAGGTGGCGGTAAGACCAGCATTGTTATATGGATCAGAGTGTTGGGCAGTAAAGCATAATCATGTTAAGAAGATGGAAGTTGCGGAGATGAGAATGCTAAGATGGATGTGCGGGATCACAAGGAGAGATAGGATTAGGAATGAGGAGATTAGGGGCAAAGTAGGAATAGCACCGATTGGAGATAAAATGAGAGAAAATCGACTAAGATGGTTTGGCCATGTTAGAAGGCGTCCAATGGAAGCACCTGTTAAAAGGTGTGAAGGCATAGAGATTGCCAGGAGTAGGAGAGGGAGAGGGAGACCCAAGAGAAGTTGGAAAGAAACTATTAAACATGACCTTGCCTACATGGATCTAACGGAGGACATGGCCCTAAACAGATTTGATTGGCGTCGTCAAATCCATATAGCCGACCCCACCTAGTGGGAAAAGGCTTGGTTTGGTTTGGTTTGGTTTGGTTATATTACTTGAACAAATTTTATGAAAAGAAACACCAAATATATCACCAAAATTCCAAATTGGCTGAAACATTTTAGTTTGGAGCCAATTCAAAACGAGGTCTAAGACAAAATTAACTATCCCTAGGATAGAAGCACGCTAGGACCACTACTAATTTTGCTCATGCCTCAAAAGAATACGAGGCTTGTACTCCACTTCCCATGGAGCGTTGTAAACCTATCCTACCTGTGCCCCAGGGAACCAACCCCTACACCTTCTCTCCCTCACCTCCCCACCCCCTTTCCCCCAGGTTTTTATTTTTTATTTTTTTCAAAAAACAAAAAAGAAAAATAAAGAAAAAAAGGTGAGGATGTATTTGATTTATGGTAAAACCAACCAGCAACCTTTGACACCTGGATACTTCAGAGTAGACAACATATCGAGTCATATTGTATCCAATACTTCAACTTGTATTTGTATAACCAGAGTCCCTACCATATCCATCCCATATCTGGTTATAATTGCAGAAACCAGTTGTTCGTATATTAACAAGAGCCATTAGTCAGGACAATACTATGGATCCCATGAATTTTGTGCACCATAAAAAAATCCGGAAGGATTAGTGAAACAACTAGGGACACTAATGCTGTGTTTGGGAAGGGGGGAGTGGAGGGGAGGGAAAATTTGAGGGGAACGAAAATGAAGGGGAGGGGAGGGGAGGGAAAATTAATTTTACCTCCTCTTGTTTGGGAAGTAAAAAAGTAGGGAGAAGAAAAGTGAAAAAGTAGGGTTTTGTTTGTTTGTGAAGTACATGAAAAATTACCATTTTGCCCTTACTTTTATAAAAGTTTCTAAAGGACAACAAAGGACAAAAAGGGCAAAAAAGACTTTTTCCCTCATTTTCCTTCCCCTCCCTCATTTTTGGGGGGAAAATTTTTGCCACAAGAAGACAAAAATTTTCCCCCCACTTTCCTCCCCCCCTTCCCAAACACCCCCCAAAAAGATTTTCCCCACACTTTCCCCTCCTTTTTTTCCTTTCCCCCCCTTTCCCCCCTTCCCAAACAGAGGGTAAGTGGATTAGTCTGCAGGACACCATCGCAAATTTGGAGTCTCAGATGCTCACCAATGAAGCTCTCCTAAGTTTTGCCTGTCCTTGAGACATTCTTTTATGGCCACTATCCTAGCATACCATGTAAATTTAACATATACTACAACATTACAATTCACATTTGTATATATCTACTAATTCCCAACTTGTAGCCAAGAGTTGTAACCAATACTACCTGCAGATTGTTTTGTTTTATGTAGTCCCACATTCGTTTTACGACATCAGCTCGAGATAATGCACTTTCACCGGTGCCAATGAACTTCACCAAAGCATCTGAAAGTGGAATTGGAGCAAGAAAACCCGAGTTCCCTCCCTTTTTCTGATCAGCACCTGAACTCGCTCCTTTCCTTCGTTTTTCTTTCGGCATGGGCTCATCACGACCTGAAAAGCACAAGTATGATGCTTACAAGTGTTGAACGATTTAAGAAAACTTCAACTCCTTACCCACCTTCTCTCTCTTTTTTTCGTTGCTTTTCCTTTTGGATTGGCTTCTCTGGCTTGTCAAGTCCTGCTAAATGTAGAAAAAAAGTAAATCGCCAATATGACAAGCAACTATGCAAAAGATAGTGCACAATACAAGCAAAAGTGCAGCTGCTGAGAAAAGTAAGAGCAACAATATTATAGTACCTGTCATCTCAAAATAATGAATACCACAAAATCAATCTGAGGCCCAAAGTCCTTGCATTTAGAATCTCACATGTAGCATTGTGATTTGAGGGACAATACGGAAAGCAATAAATATAACCCCCTTACAAACTTGCTAATACATGCTGAATGTGCATGTTTAAGAGGCCACACCCCAACTACTATGTATTTTTATTTGTAAGGTTCATTCTTGACTCCATAATTCCTTTCTTTTCTTTTGTTTTTTTATCGGCATTCCATATTCTGTTTCTCTAATACCATATACTAAAGCTATTACAAATTACAGAAAGATAAGAAAAAGTTGAGGAATTTCCTGTTTGGTCAAATGTAAGATTTGGTATCATGGGACTGTGTCTATAGGATCATTTTTTTCCACCTTGTTTACCATGTATGTGTGCACATATGAAAGAGAGAGAGAGAGAGAGAGAGAGAGAGAGAGAGAGATTTAATTAAGATACAATATTCTCACAAATTTTAAATATTTTAAAGGAGTGCAAATTTAAAAGTTTTTTTTTTTCAACCAAACATATCTTAATCTAGAAAAATCATGGAAAAGTTCCATCAGTTATGTGTTGCTCTGTTAAAAAAAAATGAAGCCATGGACAAAGCATTCATACAAGAGCTGTCAGCTTCGTGCTCATGCAATTTACCGGCATATTGCTTCCCAAAAAAAATAAATAAAAAACCTTACTTTCAACCACCTCATCATTCTAAATTTCTATCTCGGAACCTTTGGCTGGTTAATTTATGCTCACTCTAAAATTCATAATCACCATCTTCGTCAGTCCATGTGTGTGTAAGGACATGCAGGTAGCTTAAAACATGTTGGGCATGTACACCAAAGACCAGAATCACGTCCTATGCATGTTGAAGGGACACAAAGTTCAAGTAGTAGGAGAAGACAGAGCAATTAAAACCTGGAACAAAGTATATACATGTATATATACATATATATATGGGGAGAGAGAGAGAGAGAGAGAGAGAGAGAGAGAGAGTATAATCACAAAAAAGGTTTAGTGGAAAAGAAGACCACACAAAGGCCGCATCAAATGGATGGGAATAGGCTACAATGACTGAGCCCTTCATGATGCCCTTGATGGAGATATGTTCAATCTGAGGATAGCATAACCAGCACTTCTAGTAATTCCACATATCCATCTTAGCATGCACATCTCAGTCACAATTTTTTAAGATTCTTCTCATTTCTTCGTTATCCAGAATTTAGCTTGATGCTACAATGAAGGTATGTCATCGTATAAAAACACCCTTTAATCCAAGTGCCACTCAGCAATCACATTGCTGATTGCACCCCATTAACTTGTCTCCACTTTGTCCATCTTGCATTGAAACTATCTGCTATATTCAACTCAAACCCTCCATTTTTACTATAACTGACAGTAGATATCAATGATTATCATCACTGTGCTGAGTGATTTTCAGTAAGACCAACTCATCCTCTCCACTCTTAAATCCATTACACTTGCACTTAATATATTCTACCCTTTTTTTTTGTAAGTAACATATTCTACCTTCGATCAACTAATTCTCAACTAATTTGACTCATCATGGATATTTGACATTATGTTGTCAATAACCAAGCAAATAAACAAGGGCTCAAAGTAGGGCCTTCATGCAATTTGACGGGAGTATGGGACCCAATGATAAATGGGGGCTTCACACATTGCACAGATGCCAAGACCATGGAATCATCGCCATTGGCAACCCAAGGATTCTTCACAAAAGAGAAACAATTGCTCAATGCAATCACAATAATGAGAGAGAAACAGAGAATTTTCATAAAGTTAATGGAGAGATTACAAGGGTATTTCTAGAGGGGAAGACAATCCAGTTAGGGATCTAGATAGGATGTTCTTTCCTTTAGATGAAATTGATAACATGCCAATCTATTTAAGCTTAGTAGGAGTTTCTTTCCTCTCTTCCATTAATTAAATGTCAATCAATTATCTTCCATTGATTATAAGTCGAGCTTATTTAGCTAGATTTTTCTAAACTACGAACCTAGATCCAACAAACTTAATTGGGAATTTATATACTAAGAAAGTACGCATATTTGGGGCCAATGGGCTGACTAACCATGGGTTAGGCCCAGTGATAAATCTACGAGCTTGGCCCACTATGGTTAGGTCCAAAAGGCTGGCCTAAAAATTCCCAATGGGCTGTCTTATAGTAGGCCTACTCTAGGGCTTCCTCTTTGCTTAGTTTCCCAGTGTGATGTTGTCCCTTCACACTTCTTGCGTAATGTCAACATAACTATCCACTATACCTTTTCCCTCCAATGACTATCAAAACTGCCCACCTTCGCAGCTGATCATACGCAAAAGAAAGCACAATGCTCTTACTCCATTCATCGAGCATTTTTTTTACTGCAACCAAAATTCTGTTGATTGATTTGGTTAGCAAATAAATTCAATTTCACCCACCGACATCCATACGTCCACATGAATAACATTTGGTCCTAATGATCTTTTATTTTTTTTTATGCTAGCTACGGCAGCCTATGCTTCCATATGGATGGGTTGAATTGGATCTAAATCATAGTTTACTTCACTCAAATATTCTATACACAAGCTCTGAAAATACATACCTGTTTTCAACCTCATTTTTTCAGTAGGAACATTCCATTTCATATATAACACACCATAAGTAATCAAAGTCCCTAGTTTTTATCTCTTATCTTGGCAAAGGGTATAAATCCCTTCCCCTCCTTAGTTCCCAGTTCCCACCTGCATATACTAACTTTCATAGACTTTGTACTTAACGCTGCTTACGTCTTGTTTAGCAATACTCTTAAGTACCTTAAGTCCTCTTCATACCTTTCATTTTTGTCATTCTTTTAATATTGTTTACTTTCCCTCACAAAATGTTTGCACTTCCACATTCTACCACCAAGATTTCTTTGTTCAAGTATGCCAATACAGCAAGAAACTCATTATTACATGCAGTTGGCATGATAATAGCATACTTTAACATCCTCACTTCCTTATCACTCTAAGCAACAATATCCAAAATCAATAGCCTACTTTGTGTTTTAAGACTCTCCTGAGATGACTTTACTATCCTTACAGATTGAGATTTCTCCAAGTAGAAAGTACCATCCCATCAAACACTATTAAAAAAAGGAAGGGAAAACAAAATATCCTAATCTTGTTGGAGGTAATACCTCACATGTACTATAAGCCCGGTTTAAGGTTATTTTTGTAAATCAAGCAAGTCAATCTATAGATAAGCCCTGAACCAGGCACTTTGAAGTTGATAAAACGAATCCTTAGAGACTGAAGGATTTAACAAAGACCCAATTAAATCTTTTTTTTTCTCCTGAATGGTAAGACCAAATTAAATCCATTTAATGAAATTTCTATTTGCTTTTTGCAGATGGATGAGCAATCTTGATTGCTACACTATACCAAATTAAAGCCATTCACTGAACTTTCTCTTTGCTTTCTGCAGATGGATAAGCAATCTTGATCGACAAAACTATAAAATTGACACTTTCTTTTAGTATGCATTTGTGCAACATTGGAATTCCGTAGCACTACAAATTCCTTCTCTGCGATGCCATTGAAAAGTGATTCCGACCCCCTCCCACAGGGAATTGTTTTCAGCAGAGTTGAAAAAAACAGTTCAATTCTTGCTATTGCCACGTGGAAAAATGCTGCACTAAACAGTGGGAAAGATGGCAAGCGCGAAAAGTCAGAGGCTTTTCCTTTCTGTCAAGAATTCCTCACACGTTGCACAAACATGTCCTTAAGGAAATCATATTTCATCAAACAGCAGATAAAAGAAGTCAAATAGCATGACCAAATGCTTAACTCAGGCACAAGCCCATGCCAAAAAACTGCACCAGAAGTATCTTTAATGATCAAGGTTTGCACAAACTAAGATTGTACCATGTGGACAAGTTGTCAGCAAAATGTGATCTACAAAGCCATGTAATGTACAACTACAAGCATTGTCACAAGACCCCAACATATGAAATCAAATAGTATTCTAGACATTTGGATCTAGACTTGTAAAAAAGAAAAGAAAAGAACAGAATCAACATCTGTAAAGAATACCATCTTCTGAAGCCAATGGCCAAATATGCTTTGACAGAACCTTGTTCATTTGAAACATGTTAATAGTCTTAACAGCAAAAACGGCACGCATTGCTTCATCACATAAAATATTTCGCTTATTTTCTGGGTCTTGCAAGTTCTTCTCACGAATATAGGCCCAAATTTGCTTGACGACCTATAACAGAAAGTTCAACAAGTTATCATACTGAAATTATTATTTTTTTAACATAACAAATGATTAAGAAGACAAAAGAACATAATGCTGTACTAACTGCAGATTACCCCGGTTCTGGATAACTCAGAAACACCAACAAATTTTTGAAGTTGTGGAGAAAGACTACACAACTTGGTAAATCCACCCCCCTTTCTCTTGGTATCTTTGCCGAGCTTGTTCGATCTGCACAATGAACCAAAAAAAACACAATTCAGTAGTAACACCCACCCAAACTCTACGACACACCAGAATATGTGCATGAGGTGCCCAAATGTGCACAAATACGTGAATGAAACTACCAGCAACTACAGAATCCAACACCATGTTTATGACAGTATAAAAATTTGCACAACAAATATAAATAGCTGGCATCACAATTAACCTAACACAGGAAAACAAATGTAATGCGTGATAATCATCGATTTTTTCTTCCTTAGGCTGCTCTCAAAATTAGAGAATCATAGGTTTCTTAAGCCAATTATCAGCACCGCACAAGGGAGATGAGTCTCAAGGGTGACTCTGGTTCGGTTTTTAGAAACTTGCATAGGACTCATTTTCACACCAAAACTCCAAAATATCTCCTGTTATCCACAAGAATTAGCAGTTTTCTTTTCTTTTGAAAACTTCTCTTATTTCTTTCATGCTTTGTTTATTTTTTAGGAGGGAATCCTAGTTTAGGAAGAGTCTTTTCTTTGATTGTTGGGATTCAATGTAGGATGGGTCTATGGTTGTTATCTAAATAGGGTACAGATTATTAAGACTTTATTTAGAAAGAGTAGGACTGCCATCTCAGCTTTTAGAATGAAAAATACTCTTTTGATTCTCTTGGTTCAGAAAAAGAACCACCTCAAGGTTACTGTGAGGACTATGGCCTCTTTTGAGTTAATATATGCTTTACTGTTTGTTGCAGCCCAGTGTTTTTTTTATTTTTTTCTATTAAGACCTTGCATGAACTCTCATATAAAACTTTAATGAACCATGTCCTTTTAGATATTATCATTAAAGCATCAATCATTGTTGTCATCATCACCATCATTAAAGCCATGTCCCAACTATGTGGGATCAGCTAAATGAATTTTGTTTCTCTATTCCAATATATCATGACCCAAATCATCATATAGGTTGTTACACTTCTTCATATCTATCCTTACTACTTCTATGCATGTTATCTTTGGCCTACCCCTTCTCCTTAGTGAGCCATCAACCAGCATAGAAAAACTTTTCCTCAACGGCGCCATTGCTGGCCTGTGTTGGACATGTTCAAACTATTTCAAATGAGTTTCTCTTAAATTACCACCTATTGATGCTACTCCTACACGTTTCCAAATGCGCCCATTTCTAATTCTATCTTCCTAGTTTCACCACATATCCGTCTCAGCATTCTCTCTACAACAATCATTATGTGCATATGTTGCTTCTTGATTGGCCAACACTCTACTCAATAGGTCATAGCTGGTCTAATCTCTAACCTATAAAATTTCCCCTTCAATCTTGTTGGCATATACCAATCACAAAGCATTCAATAAGCAAGTTTCCACTTCAACCATCCTGCTCTTATCCTATGTTCTACGTCTTCCTTAATCTCTCCATCCTTAGTAATTATAGAGCCAAAGTATTGGAATGAATCTCTTGGTAGTGTCTCTTGAGCTTCAATTCTCACAATAGTTTCAGCTCTTTGCACTCTCCACTGAAGTTGCAATCTATAAATTTTGTAAGCTAAATACCGAGTCTAAAAATGAAAAAAAAAAAAAAAAAAAAAAAACAATATATAAAAACAAAACCAGGCAATGAACTACACTAAGATGTGACTAATGAGTAAAGTATCCTCCATGATTTCTTTTAATATACTCTATAATCCATCTTCGATGCAATTCTAAATCAGGGGCAAATATAGGATCAGTTAAATGGTATTCAACCCCACAAGAGAACCCAACTCATTCAATCCAGGTATTATTCTTCCCTCACTAACTCACCACACTTATATGTGCTTTTGCAGATATTTGCACCCCCCCCCCCCCCCCCCCCCCACGCCAAAAAAAAAACTTCCTATATCTTTTCTCACTCCTTCCTTTCCATGCCAAATACTATTATCATTGAATATGGTGGGGATCATTTAGTACATATTTTTTGCATTCAAGCAGATCGAGCAAATCCAATCACATTAATTATTCCCATTTGCATCATCCAATTCCAATAACCATTATCCAATTCCAATATGTCCAATGACCATTATCCAATTCCACTATGTCAACAACAGACACTTTTCTCAATCTCCCACCATTCCTAAAGTAAATAAGGGAACTGGCGACCATATCCCATCATCGTCGTTCTCACCTAATCACATCTATCTGGGTTTTGTCATAATGAGTGAATTGGCAGCTATGTACTCACTCTCTGAAAAAATCCCAAGCAAGCAGTATTTGGGCACAAAAAGAAAAAAAAGTAGTAGTCTTTGGGCAAATGGCCAAAAACATCAGTATACTGCAAAAATCCCATGGTTAAAGTTTTCTACATCGCAACAACATTAAGCAGAAATGATCATCATATCTCCAAATGCACCACCACTATACAATACACAAAACACTCCCAGCCTTTTCATCTTTATATCAAACATCAACAAATCACCCTCAATCCACACCCTTCAAATAACAAGCCCCACTTTAAACAAACTCTTCCCAAAACTTAATCATCCGAAAAAAAGCAACCCAAACACCCCCATCCACCCAATCACCCCTTTCTCTACACTCCATTCCATGCCCTCAACCAGATGTACGGTGATCACCATCCATCCACAATTAAACCCCAATATTTTGACGGTCCAGATTGCCACATCAGTATCAATAAACTCCCACTCATCCATAATTTCTGAAAGAAACCATCAAAACAGAAACCAAACTACTAATTCCATGAAAAACAAATGATGGAAAGAGAAACCCACACTCATTTTCTTCTTCTATCATTCAAAAACCAATTCCACGAAAACAATAAAACAAGAAAGCTTACACTTTTTTTCTTCTATCCTTTCCATTGTTAGCCTTTTCTTCTTCCTCGCTCTCTTCCTCTTCTTCTTCGCTCTCTTCACGTTCTCCTCCTCCATCTCCGGCCTCTCCTACATCGGAACCGATCTCCTCATCCTCCTCCCCCTTATCGTTCTCAAGCTGGCTCTGCAGGAAGAGATCGACCTGCTCTCTGATGAACGCCTTCCGGTCGGATAGATCTACGCCGAAGTCCTCCTCCAGCCGCCGGCGCACGATAGCAGTCGTCGTCGTGTTCAGGTCTGAACTGCGCAGGAACTCCCGCAGCCGCTCCACCAGGTCCGATTCCGATACCATGCTCTCTCTCTCTCTCTCTCTCTCTCTCTCTCTACTTTTCTTCTGTTTGGCGGGTTTTCGTTTTTCCTTGGATTCGGATTTTTCGAGGGAAATGGAGGAGGAGATCGGATTTGGGGGAAAATGGCAGGGAGTTTTGGACTGGATTCGATTTTCTGTGTCTGCAGTACGGAAACAGAAAGATGGAGGCGAGAAAACGGATTTTAGGGTGTGGGGGTATGGGGGCAGGGGCAAAATGGGGATTTGGGAGATTCGGCGCATTCGCGGAAAATTTTCAAATAAGGACATAAAATTTTTACCTTATTTAAAAAAAGAACATATGCTTCAAAATGTTTGAACTTAGAACCTAATCCAACAAGTTTTCAATTAAGAATATTCGGCCATCTTTTCTGCCTATGTTTTTTAGAGAGAAAATGGATTTTTGGGTGTGGGGGTATGGAGGCAAGGGCAAAATGAGGGTTTGGGAGATTCGGCACATTCCCTGAAAATTTTCAAATAAGAATATAAGATTTTCACCTTATTTTAAAAAAAGACATAAGTTTTAAAACGTTTCAACAATTGGAACCTAAATTTCTCAATAAGTTTTCAATAAAGAATGTCCGGCCATCTTTTCTGTCAAACTTTTTTTCTTATTTTTTAAATACCTAAATTCCCCTTCATTTAAAGTAATGACATGCTTTCGATAAGCTACCACATGCTTTTTATCAGAGTGGAGAAGCTGGTTGTTGTCAATCACAGTGACATTTTGATTAAAAAATAGGAGGTAAAGATGGAGAAAGTGAATGAGAGTTATTCTTTCAATAAAATCTTAATTTGAGTATTTTAAGAAAAGTTGAGTAAAGAAGTTGTTGAAAAATATTTTTAAATGGCAGATGTCTTTATTTGAAAGTATAGCCAACCCCCAATATAGTTGAGATAAGGTTATGATGATGTCTTTAATTGAAAATTTATTGAAAAACATAGACCCTAAATTGAAACGTTTTAAAATTTGTATCTTTTTTTAAGATACCACATTTAAGTCCTTATTTGAATTTTTTTTTCTTTTGACCCTCGTGCGTTGTCAAAGAGGACGGACGGCTGTATCTGTTTGTACGGGAAGATTTACCGGATTGCCCTTATTTGTTGGATAGGAGCCAAGTGGTGCATGGTAGCAGGTATGAGCTCAGTCTCTCTGAGATCGCAACTCACAGAATTCCCTGTGGGCATTGCTATAAATCTATCAATGGGGCCCACCATTGAAATCGAAACCGTCAAAATCAGCGGCCCACCTTAACATATCAAGGAGGAAATCTGTGTTCCTTCTGATTTATTTCCATTGTGTTAGTTCTGGACTCGTTCCATCCAACGGTGGATGTCACATGAATTGGAGTAGGATTTTTTTTTTCCCCACATTAGATAAAGGGGTTTGTGGATTTTAGATGTGGGGCCCAGTGATGGATTTTTAATGATGGACGGCGGAGAGAATATCTGAGATAGCCTTGAGGGTGGGTTAGGTGTCGGTAGCACGCATGGGATTTGATGCGAAAACCCTAAACTAGGTTAAGTTGGTAAGAGATCTGGACCATCCATTGACTAGAATGGTGGATGTGTTGGCCGTACAACTTGAAAAGTGGAGCCCACGTGGGAGAATCCAGACCACTGAAAATTCTCTGTGGCGGCTTACCACAGTAGTGAAGAATCCTATGGGGTTTAAAGATTACTTGCAGGCCTTAAAATGGAAAATAGGGGGTTTTTGTCACTGAAGATTTGTTGGGTAATATTTGGCAATGGGGAGGTGAGGAATTTGCATATGTGAGGATTCCATACTTTTATCCTTTTTTTTTGGGATTTCCACATCCTATGGGGGTCACAGGCCTAAGAATCCTCAAATATGAGGATCTCGTAGCATGAATCATCAAGGATATATAATTTTTAAATATGGTTTTTCACGACTTTGTGGAAAGCGGCAATCTTTTCTCCGAAGAATTTTTTAGTGTGGAGATTTGGTGCATCAATTATAGGGTTTAACCGAGCTTAACCATTAGACAAAAATTAATCAAATATGCCTAAAAAGGTATTTTAAAAAATGATTAATGAGGGTGCGACTAGTCCAATTGCTTGTGTTTCTATTGATTTGGTCTGGTTATTTTTGTTTTTTTAACATGATGATGTATATATATATTTTTTTATTGATGCAGTGATTTTGATCTCATTGACTTGGTAAAGAGGCTCACTTGTGTTGGCCCGATTTTAGAAACATTAGCCACAGGCATATCTCGAATCCTTGGGTTAAATGATAATTAGATATAGATCCATGTTAATAATCAAGGCATTTTTTTTTATAAAATACAAATGAGTTGAATTTAAGGTCAAATGTGCTCCATTCTTTTATTAAATAGATTAGGGATGAAAGATATGAGGTGAGGAATGAAAGGTATAAGATATGGATGAGATTTTACCTTTTCTAGAATTGAATTGCTAGAGGGAAAGATTTTTGCTTTCGCTTTTGCACTAGAGGTATAACGGTTCGATTAACCGTTTGTTTTGAGGAAATCGATAGCCGAATTGTATTTTACGGTTTTCAGTTTTTAAAAACTGTAATTGTACCCTAAAAAATTATTAAAAACCGAACCGCGGTTAATGATATTCGGTTATAGCTAATTATCATTTAAAAAATTATATCTTTTCCCTTTGACCCTGCATGCAAAACAATACTATCATTTTTCATATACCAAACAAAACAAAACAATCATATTTCATGAAAATAAACACAACTAAAAATTTAAAATGATACTACAAAACATCTATCGTGCAATACAAATCAAGGAAACATGAGACAAATATAATCTAACTCACAAAATAATTATATTCTCAGAAGAGAGGATGGGAAAGGGTACTTAACTAGGGCGTCGTGTTTCTCAAACATGAGCCATTTAGGGGGTGCTTTTTGCAGAGCTGTGGAAGAGGATACCTGCATTTCCTCTTCCACGACACTAGAAGTCCGACCTCTCGAATTCCCTTTGGCACGAAAATGAAACACACATAGAGCAGATTTCTATTAGATTCATTGATACACCAAATAATGTCAAGAAAGGTGTCATATCTCCTCCCCTTTTCGTGGCGAATCTAGAAGCACAAATGCACCGCTCACCGGTGACCATGTCAAAGGTTAGCGTTTCATGGCAGTTCCAAACTCGAAAGGGTAAATTAATTGACTTGATTATCATCTCACATTAACAAGGGTGGGTAAAAGGGTCACTAGGTGACCAGATGTCTTCCAACATTGTGGGTCCAATGGTAGAAAAAAAAAATTTGGTGGATCACTAGTTCGCCAACCCCATTCATGAGCTTAGTGCGCCACACAAGCAAGTCGTGCTTAATTTCCACATTATGCTGTCATACTTTGTACGGGCAAATTGGGTGCTTCGATCTTGCAATCTTCTCTTTGCCTGTCCAATTTTAAAACAAGTCAAAATGAGTGCCCCACATCATCAAATCAATGGCTTAGGTCATCCAACATTTCTCAAAAGGCTCCAGACCCTTTAAATGATCCTCAGGGCCTTAATTCCACTAAAGCAATTTGGGCCTAGGCCTTGGGGGCAAGATGGAAAAAGCTTGGCATGGGAAAAGAGTTCTCACCTAGGGGCTGGGCTTGAATGGTTTTAAGGATTGAGAAATTCACTATGGACTCCTTATCAGATGGACCCAAAACTGTTGAAAATTTGCCATATTGGTGCATCAGAAAATATTGGTATGAAGTCTTTATTTTACGTTAAAATTATTTGTATGCGCAAATTTTAGTTGTACGCTTGAATATAGGCCGAATCAACATGCCTTGTATTGGGCTACAAGAGTGAGCTGGGGATCCATTATGTACCAATTGGATACATCGCGCATTGGCCAATATCCAAAACCATCCAATAGCCATTGGTCAGGCCTAACAATTTAGCCCAACTAATTAGATGAAACATGCCTAACATGGGCCTGGGCCTTTTAAGCCCATAAATATCTAAAATTAGCCCATCGGAATTTCTTTGATGGGTTGTGACATATAAAATAGTGGTTGAGGTAAAGATGAATCACTTGAACTAAATGGACTGGGCTTCAAGTGACTGGAGTCTGCATCCTGATCCCTTTAATGGGGCGGGTTGAGACATAGTGTGGCCTGGCCTATTCATTATCAAGATATATAGGCGCCGCAGGGTTAGATACCGACTTGGTGCTACTTGGGTTGCACTCATGGGCCGGCCCGAACCCAAGGCGAGTTCTTGATGGAAGATCCCAAACCCATCTCTGACCCAACTTGACGACCGACCGGAATCCCCAAAGAGACATCTTGATCAAGATTATCCTTGTTGAACCTGTGTTGTGCCCTACTTTATGCTACATGTTACAATAAATTTTTGCTATTTTAACTAGTGCCCTTGTTCAACCCAACCCTAATCCAGTCCAAATCCAAATTGGGTTGTGATCTGAAGAACAAATCCAACAAAAAAAAAAAAATATACTAACAAACCATTTGGTTTTTGAAGCCCAAACCAAGCCTATTGCTCCCCAATTACGGGGCCCAGGTGGGTTCAAATAAGTTGGACCAGTTAAAGCCATCTGCTGGGATTTGATGCGAACGTGGGTTCGGCTTAGCCCATTAGATATTGGGTCATTAACCTCAGCCTAATTAAGCCCAAAGATAGATCATTAATGCTTGCATAACTCAAGGTAAAGTCTTAATAATTCCTTTATCATGTATCATACCTCAACATGTAGAAGCCTCAGATAAAAAAGAAGTAGACTTGGAAGACTCCTCACATTATTAATCATGGAGATACATATTGATCCAACAGTTTAACTTGTTGAGCCCATGGGCTCTTTATTCCCCTGCATCATAGGGACACCTTTATGTAGTCCTTTTCAATGGTACAGCAAAATAATTAGGCCCTGTGAGCACCTTTTCTTTAATGGTATCATGAGGTGAGTGTGGTACCTCTTATCAAGCTTTACACTTGCACAAGAAAAGTTGGGACAGAAAGAGTGCTTTCCTACTTTGGCACATGAATATCTGAGTCATGAATAAGACATTTATATTAGATATTTCTAGTGATGTTCCTGTTGAGCTAGATACTGGATAATGGGACCATTTTAAATTTCAACAGTAGCATTCTATGATAACAGAGGGTTAATATTGATATTATTTTGTGGACCCCATCATACACCTCTCATGGACTTGTTGAGCCTGACCTATACCCTGACCTGCACATGATTATAATTTTTTTCCAGAAATAGACACAATTATATTTAATTGGGTTAACATTAGGCCTTTAACATCATTATTATATTTGACTTAAAAGGTTCTACAAAGAAATATTGACTAGGCCCATTTGGTCACTTTAAAAATAAGCTCTTTTTTTTTTTAGAGCCGCTACTTGTCCCGACTCCTGTCCCGGAGTCAGGACAAGTAGACTTTTTTTTTTTCTTTTTTTGTGATTTAGAGCTTATTTACATATTAGAGAGTTTGGTGAGCCTCTAATTAATTTTCTAGTTTTAGAGCTTATTTACAAAATAGCTATCCGGGTGAATTAGCATCTCGAGGTTATCTAATGGGCAGAACTCATTTCTTCTAATCATCTACGACTTTTGACTCTAAAAATAAGCTAAGGGGGCTGCTTATTTGTTTAGAACTTGTTAGCTAAAGTGGATAGTGCAAAATTTATGTATTTTGGATAAAAATAATCTCATAGTTTTCAAAATGATGCAAATGGTGGGTTCTACATTGTAATTTTTAAAAGGTGCACACTAGCCACCACAATTCCTAAAGATGGGCCTCAATTACTTCATGAGAGATGGTTTTTTTTTTTTATGTAATTTTATCAAACACAATAATTATAAATTAGAGCTTAAAATTTAGAGCTTTTATTTTAGATGTTAATATAATTAGCTCTTATTAATTAGATTAGGGTTGTGAAATGAGCCTTAGATAAGACCAGTAGGAGAATAAAAAAACCTTTTTTAAAGTTAGAATAAAGGCACTTTTTGTGTACAAATATTTTAAAAGTCAATTGAATTTTATTTTGTTTTTAAATTGAGTTTGAGAGTAGTAAACTGCTTCATAGCTCAAAGCTCAGAACTCAGAAGTGTTCTGAACAATAGGCCCTTGAAATCATTTGACTGTGAGTGTAATTCAAGTCTCTTATGAATCATGAAAAGACATAGGAGCCATTTTGTTTGATTTGAATTGAATTCTTAGAAAATCATGGTCAAATGGGCTCAGAAAAAGGAACATTAAAGAAGTGAGGGGATGAAGTACATAAGGGGGAGGTGTGGATGGGACCCTAACTTTCTTATGACTTCTATTAGAACGATGGCCGAATATTTATTTTCCATCTTCCCTTCATTCATTTATCGTTAAAAAAGAAAAAAATATTTAATGGTCTTTTTGATCCGGATATTTATTTATTCAATTTTAAGTTTTAACAATATCTAAGAATACACATCTTAGAAATTCTAGATATTCAATTACATGACTGACTTGAGCTATTTTACTTGCATGATCCCTAAAATTACCTAGTCCTTTTCCTTGTACAAGGGTAAAGTGATTAGCCCCTCAGGGCACCTTTTTATTTAATGGTTTCATGAGGTGAGTGTGAGTGATACCCCTATCAAACTTTAGAGCACATCTGAAAGGGTATCATGCAAAACGGCACTTACAGAAAAAGGAAAAATAAAGGACAAAAGGAGTTCTATCCTACTTTGGCATATGAACATGAACATCTGACTCATGATAACTATCAAGAGACATGTATCATGAGATATGTATTTCTAGGGTTAGTTATTAGCATATAAACCCCTATGGTTTAGCCTATTTATATAAATCTCCTGGGTGTGCAGTAATTATTATATGTCTTCTACCTTTTTATAAAATGTCCAAAGAAAAGTTTGACCAGATAAGGTGCCCCCTATTAGAAAAAGGTCTATGATTCTCTGATGAGTATGTTTATACTGATATATACACTGATATTGAAACAACCCTTATTTGCATAGAGTAAATTTTTCTTGTTAAGTCAAATAATAAAAGTAAATTTAAATTTAAAGCAAGAATTAGAAATAAAATCCCTTCTTGGTATATCGAAATCGTTCTCTGAATAAAATTAATAATAAAAACTCATTGAAAATAACCCCTCTTGCTGAGTGGAAAATCCCTTGGGTAAATAAAAGTCATTAAAAATGACTATGTTAATAAAGGAGCTGTTCTACAATAAAACAATGAGAACGTTTATGAGAACATAAAATGAGTCCCACTTGGTCAAATGTAAAATTGCTCTTTGAAAGAATAGGTTTTTGATAAACCTAAATTAACTATAAAGTTTACAACAAAATTAAAACAAACCCTCTAAATAAGAAATCTTTCTTTGTGAATCACAATTTATCAATAAAATATTTAAATTTATTTGCATTAAAATACCTAGGAACTCATGATTAAATGAACTCTACCAAAGGATTATTAAAGAAATAAAGCGCAGATGATATAAGGTGGATATATAGAGAAGACCTTCACTCTCCTACGTATTATTGAATTAGTAAGGTGATGGGTTGGTAGTCATTTCCCATATTCTTTTGATTCTATTTCCTAAAAAGAAATATAATTCAATTCTCATTTTTTAAAACACACTTTTGATATTCATTTTTAACTACTTATACTATGAATATTATATATATGTTCTCGTACAAACATACATGCCCTAGTGAAAAATAAGTCATTAGTGGTAATCATGACTTATCTTTTAAAAACTAGATTAAAAACTAAACAGATTATCTCTAAAATACAAAAATGTATAATATCTTCCTTATTTGCTCACAAAAATCTATAATCGTCTCTCCAATAATGTCATATTCATGAATAAAAAATAATGTCCATGCAAAGAAAAAGTCATTTCCAAGTGTTAAAGCAAAATGGGCCTGATATTAATGGTGAGACCCTTTATAACTGCTAATCCAAGCCCGACCTGATCAACTAAATGGTCGTGATGTTTATGGCCTGTGTCGGACTTAGACCATATATGGGCTGTATTTTTAATGTCGGATCAGGCCTGGATATGCCTCAGCCCTGCTAGCCCATGAACATCCCCATCTATCAATATCAGTAGGTTTAAGATGCTAAGCTGTCATCAATATAAATTGGTACCAATTTGTTCTTGAGTGACTCTCCCGAGTCAAGTTGTTCTGAGTTGCATGAGTAAGGTCCGAATTCCGAGTCCAACCTTGCTTCCATCTGTGTTGTAGACTTGTAAGAATGCAAAACTCTTTCATATTGCAGTACACAGAGACAGCACTCTCCAGGGGTATCTAATGCAGTATAATGATTGCAAATTTATAATCGGGGCTGCTGTACTTGGGGCCAAATCTGTCATAGCCTGTTGCACCAGTCCAATTTGTTGGGCCTAATATCATCCCATGGGTACTGGGCCTACTTTAACTAGTTAATTGCCAGACACGCTTAGTGGTTCCTTCCCTTCCCATTATTTGCAAAATCTATTTACTATCCCGTGTGATTCACCCATCAATCTACCGCCTTCATACCATTGATCACATGAATTGACACTCACTCAAATTTAACACTCATCTTAGTTATTTGATTAAATATTACAAAAGATATAATGCAATCAATTAATAAACTTTTAAGTTCTTAAGTCAATAGCTATTAAAACCAGGTTAGAGCAATTTTTATGCCCAATTTAATTAATAATGAGACTTGTATCACACAATCCCTTCATGGTTGGCATGCATCCACGTAAGCACTATAAAATCTCACATTGTTACATCTCATAAGAACATTTAGAGGTATCTCTTCAATGAATATTACCCATATAACCCTGTTCAACATTAGTTTTTAAGATCATAGTATCTTCAAAATATGGGCGTGCTTATGACATAATTGCATATAGATGGTGATTGGATAAGTGTTAGTAGGTCAACCAATGGTTTCGTGGATTGTTTACCTAAACAAGGGGTTGACCATTCATGTAATTTAAGTGCTTTTGTAATGTAAGTGTAGTGGGTGTCCAGTATAGATTCTTATACCAGAACACTTAATTTGTTTTGGCCTCGTTTCTTTTTTCTATGTACTCTTTTTATTTCTAATGCATTCTCAAATTTACCGATAAAAAATATATACAATGAAGTAAGCCCTACAAGATCTCACATTTTTGCCTTTCATAGTAATGGTTAGAGGTTTCGCTTCAATGAGAATTAACCATATAACCCTGTTCAACATTAGTTTTTAAGATCACATTATCTTCAAAATATGGGCATACTGATGACATAATTGTGTATAAAGATAGTGATTGAATAAGTGTCCCAATAACCAAGAGCCACATAATGGTTATGGGTCAATATGAGCTCAGCCAGAGTCATGCATGGTCCCAATATTATAATCTTAAAAAAGTATTATTTCCTAGTGTGAAAGAGTGATCTTTCCAAAGAGGAGGCATTGGTTTCATTGCCCCATGCTCTGGTCGGTTTGACAAGGAAAGAAGATAACATCCAACTACCAACCCTTTGACAATATTGCCCTGCCTCCTCCTAGGCAACAAGCTCTGTGAAAATGACACCCCAACAATGCCCATGACCATGAGACCATCTAAGAATTTCACACCATTATATGTTCAGTGTGGAGCAATGGGAAAAGGTTTGGACCATTTTGGCCTTTCAATGAAAGCAGGGCGATTCGATTGGTTTTGAATCATTAAAATGCATTGAAATGTACTTTTTATCATCAACATCATGAAAGTCTTATTTTAACTCTCTTGTGTATGCCTTTATGTCATCAAAGATGAATAAACAGTGATGTTTGAAGGCCTATTTCTGGAAATAAAACTCAGATTTCAGCCTTATCTCTTTGTTGCTGTTGGGCATTTCAAGGGTCTTCCAGGATATGGATTCCACATTTCCACTTCTACTGGAAATGGGCTGAAAAGCAGAAGTCACCACTGGGACAGAGCCAAAAACCTCAGTGTGATTTGTTTGTTTTGTTTTTGCTTGCTTGGCTTTCTATGTTCTTTTTGAAGAATATAACTTTTGGCCAATTTAGAATGAAAGAGAAATTATTGGCCTAGATGTTTAGTGAGAGAGTAACTAGTGAAGAGAGGAATTGTTGCAAGATAAATTTGATGCCCCAAATCAATACATGTGGGGCCCGTGTGATAATGAATTCTTTTTTGATTGTTTGCCTAGGAAGGGTGGCAAACTGGCAATTCCTAATCTGACCCATTGATTCAAGGTTTGGGTTGATTCTTCTTGAGTTGATACTTGCAGTTCAACTTGTCAACCCAAGCCTAAAATAGTCCAATCCGACCGTTTACTCTCTTATCTGCTGATCTGAGCTGAACCCATTAAGGCACTTTAGTGTTCTGCCTGATCATTTGAACTTCTGGGCTGGGTTTGGGTTGACATGACTGATCTGGCTAAAAAGGACTGCTTGGGTAAGGATTGGTTTGAGTTGGGCACATTCAAATTGCCCCAAATGGTCAAATTGATCTCAGCCAGACCTGTTATCATTCTTTATGTTCTTTTCTCTTCTTCCTTCTTTTTTTCCCCGCAATAGGGACTCTCACTCAAACAACCATATCCCTAACCAACTGAGGGCCACCCGTTATCATTCTTTAGTATTTAGTTGGCACTATTCAAAGAATTAGATTCAGAAGGTTGAAGAAATGCTCGATTCATTGGATTGATCAATTATTATATATGAAGCGAAGTGGATTTGATTTCTAATTTCACTGTCAATTTCAAATTTGATTTTGACTCTTTCCATGTTGACCTCCTACTAATATCACTCATCAATCCTCCTATTAATATTAGCCCTATTAATAACGTTCTTTTTACTAATTCAATGTTACAGAAACTCTTTCTTCCTCTTTGTGTTTCTATTCACGTCTCTATATTTCTCATTTTTAAACGCCACAAGCCCTTTCATCTTCTCCGTTCTCTCTAATAAGTAACTCATTGATTTTTTTTATTTATTAGGGTTATACTCTAAACTATTTCTATCGATTTTTTATTTTAGACATTTACATTATAACTACCACTAATTATATTGCCCGTGCTCAGCACGGGGGGCTTTCGCTAGTGTATCAATGATGTGGATGAGAGATGTAGCGGACTGCACTTAGGACCCCAGCAATACCTCATGTTCTGAAGTGCATCTGATCTATGAAGCAAATAATGTGTTATTTGAATCAAATGCTATGAATACCACAACTTGATAATAATGTCAAAACCTTTAGGGCTTTGTTTACGTAATTGAATTCTTAGTATTCGAAGAAATGTATTTCTAAAAGTGGTTAGATCTAGATATTAGAGGCGAATATCTAAAATGATCGTCAAATAATCTCTCCTTTAATTGAAAATGAATCAAAAGAGGAGATGGAAAATGAATACCTACTATCACTGTGAGAGGTATAGTTGTCAATATCGTTTCAGACCCATTTTGCTCTGGCCTACAACATGAAAAATTTCGGCCGATTCGGAATTTTGGCGAAACTTTTCATAATTACATTTCAGAAAAGATATAACATAATATATATGTAAAAAAATAAAAAAAAAAGTAATAAATATAGATTTAATCCATCATAGTAAATTTTTTGGAATTACATTTTAGAAAATATATAAGAAATACAAAGTTTATATATGTAAAAAAAAAGTAAAAAAAAAATGGAAAGTAAAGGATATCATTGATGTTCTTTGAGACCATGACAACGTACAGTCATGCCTCATTTATCATCATCATCTTAGCTTTGTCTCATCAATTCAGTCCATCAACTATAGTCTTTTAATATGGACGAAAATCTTTTAAAACCATATAAAGCAGTAAACAAACTTGGGTCAAACCACATTTTGCTTAGTTGTTCTAAGTGATTTTTAGTATTTAATATTTAATACTTATTCTTATTTGTAATTACACATCATGCTGGTTAGACCCAATTAAGTCACATGTGGAACTTATTTGGACCAAATCATCCACATGAGCAGTTCAACATTCTCATTTAAATGTTAGACCGATGTTTGAACTTCATGGTAGGGGGTGTAACTTGGGTTGAGCCAAACGCGAAACTTGCATGGCCTGGCTCACCGAAATGAAATTTGGGTTTGGCTCAGCCGGGTACGGGCTTGGGTTTTGGAAACCTGCAAGAAACTTGGATTGGGTCTGAACTTCAGGTACCTGTATTAGAATCAAGTATCCAACTTAACTACACATGTATAATGTATATACAAATAAAACACATATAGATACACTGATACTGTATATGAAATACATAAGTTTATTGAATTTTATACCCTTTCAAAAGCAAATCAAATTAAAAAAAAAAAAAAAAGTGGGTACCTGTTGCCACTTGAGTCAACCCACTCAACCCAAATAGGGAGTTCACCTACATTTAAACCATACAAGTTGGGTTGACCTGAGCCAAAACCTAACCTAGATGGCCCCTGGATCAAAGTGGAATAAGTTTTAGGCTATCATAATAAGATCAGTATTTCAATCCTTGGATTGATTGATGAAACAGGGGACTACATTTCCTTGGATGTACTAATTTTTTTCCTATTATTTTAATAAATTATTGTTGTGCTATTGACGGGCCCACCATCACATCAGTCGTACCTTTGTATCCAGCCAAGCACCACCTGCTGGAGCCAATTAGAAGGCATCTATTTTATATTCTCCTGCTTCCAGTCTAACCAATTAACTGCCAAGAGTATGAAGTATAACACCAGACTGTAGGTCTTCCACTAGCCATGTATATCAATCTCTCATTTGTGTCAAAATCTCAACCATCCAACAACACTCCTGTTCTCTAATAAATGAGCCTTAAAATGAGCCTTATCCCTGCAAGTTCCATGCAATGTTCTATCCATAGATATTATACAATTTAGATTGCCTTTTTTTAAACATATTTTGATCTACTGCCAGTTAGGAGCTGAACTGTTACTTGGCAATCAATTTCAGTCCAAGTTGGTATATTGGTCAATTTTAACACTGTCATCTAATTTTATAAGAATATTTAGAAAAAAGTTAAACATCTTCATTTGAAAGGCTTGTTTGGATGTAGAGAGAATGTAAAAGAATGGAGGTGGAGAAAACCATCCATAGTCCAAATCCATGTTGTGGACAGTAATTTATTTGATAAGTGATATTTTGGAAATGGGACAAAGAGAGAACAGTGGTTGGGAGAATTTTCATAGTCCCTCTAGATGTTTTTGTGTTATGCAAAATTGTATTTCCTGTTCTTGTAGTTTAGGGGAGGTCTAGCTCCAATTTCCTTACTTGTAAGTGACCAAAACACCATTTTTCATCCTTTTATGATGACTTCGCATGGCACCAAATAAGTGAAAAAGGTATGATACGAAAGCGCAATCATGCTTCTGCTTTTGTTAAAAAAGAAAAAAACAAAAAACAGGTTGCACAAACACACCATTAAACGTTTTAGGTTCTTTTCAACCAATGTAAATACCATTCAGCTGATTTTATGACAATTGACTTAAAGAGAAGATGTAGTATGAACCCATATTCACTTGTAATAAGGTGAGGCATCTTTCTCAACCTTATTTCTTCTGTTGTATTTTTGTTTTTACTCCATCTCCGTGTCCAAACAAGTCCTCTAATTGCTTTATTTCTCACCTCTCTTGTAGAGTAGATAAGTTTAATGATTCAAAACCAAATCAAACTCCAATTTTATTAAAATTGCAACCACTGCATGTTGTAGACTTGCAGTTCGGCTGGACCATAGCCTCTTGATTGGTTCGAACTGGAAAACTAGTGGAAGACCCACACCGTAGCTCACCTTTGCCCTCAAAGACACTTCTGTATTTCTCCAAAATTGCCAAGGGCAAAACAGTAAAATCACCTTGCCAACCTCTTCTAACTACAAGTCGGCGAAAAGATAAGAGAAATTCTAGGGCACACAAAATTTTACTTTTTCCTACACAAATTCCCTCTACACACATTATTATAATTTAAAATATACACATTACTATAATTTAAAAATTACATTAGTTCTTTCCATACACACTAAAATTTCCCAAACTGCACTACCCATCCATCCCTTTCCCTCTTTCTTCCCACACACATCCTCATCCCTATCTCTTCTTTATCATTTTTTCTATCCTAGATTACTTTTTTTTTTCATGAAAACTTGTTATGGGGATAGATTCTCATTCAATGTAAGTTTTTACAAACAATGTTAGTGTTTTTTCATGCATTTAGATTGCATTTTATATATCATCGCAAGGGTTTTTAACCCAGAAATCGTGACTGTTCGGTCTCTGAGTGGCGAAACGGATTGCAAGTAGAGGTGGCAATTTTGCCCCGCCCCGACATGCCCGCCCCGCCCCGATCCTTAGGTGGGGCGGGGACGGGGATTAAAACTGTGCCCCGGAGGCGGGGCAGGGCGGGGATGGGTTTGCTCTTTTCCCCATCCCGCCTCGCCCCGTTACCCCACCCCGTGTCCCGCCTCGTACCCCGCCCCGCCATTAAATAAGTTTATATATATGTATGTGTATGTATATGTATATGTATGTGTGTGTGTATATATGTATATGTGTGTAACAATCTTGAATATATTAATATATTTTAAATAAGGTAAAACATTACAAGAAATGAAGTTTGGTCTAGTGGTAAGGCAAACCTCTAGTTGCTCTTCTATCGAAGTTTGAATCACAAGTCTTGCACATTTAAAATTTTTACATTTGAGGGGCGGGGCGGGGTACCTGTGGGGCAATCGGGGTATGGCGGGGCGGGGACGTGGCATATCAATTACCCCATAGGGCGGGGCGGGGCAAGTTCGGAGCGGGGGCGGGGAACCCCAATTCTGTCCCCTATCCGCCCCGTTGCCATCCCTAATTGCAAGTGTTCGGACCTACGTGTCCGAACATATGTATATTGCTCCGACATGCATTTGTATAATGTTCGGAACTATATGTCTGAGCAAATACATTATGTTAGGAACCAGACATCTGAACATATGCAATATGTTCGGGCCTGAAAAAACGTACATATCGAGAACCTGCAACTTGTCCCAGGCGAGAAAAAGTTATCAAAAGAGACAAAAAAAAAAAAAAAAGAAACGAACATTTCCACTGCTGCTTTGATTTAAATGCACCACTTGATTGTTGTTTTATTCATTCATTGCACTAGAAAGCTTTAGAGATTGAATGAAAGAAGATTAAGTACAAGAAAAAAGAAAGACAAGGAGGTGGAGTAAGATGAGTTGTTCAGGAGGAGAAAATGGAGGAAGATGAGTTGCCCAAAGAAGATGGAGGAAGTGGAGACTGAGTTGGGTGGGAGAATATTTTAGGGAAGAAGATGAGCTTGTGTATGTGAAAAGAGAATATGTTTTGAGTTTTTGTGGGATAATGAATATATTTGCTATTTCATATAGGGATAAAAATAATAAAAAAAAGATAAATTTCTTGTATTTAAAAAAGTTAAAATTTTTGTGCCGCACCCAAAGATAAACCTCAAAGCAGTGAAAGGGACCTTCCCCGTAAACGCCGAAAAAGGACACCCAAACTCCCAAAGATTCCACTTTTGCCACAGCATGTCACCGGCTATCACCCGTAAAACCGGTCAACAACATGACGTGCCATCACCTCGTCTCTCACAAGCCCCTGTCCACCCGGTCAACGGGTGGCGGAATCCGTACTGTATCCAGTTGGTCCTTCCTTTAAAAGTTGGAATTACACAAATACCCTTTGGACAAAAAGAGCCTCCCTGCGAAGGCATCTCTCAACGTGGAGAATGGCCTTTTTTCGCATAACGTTGGAATATTCCGATGGTCTCGTTATGAAATTCCATAATGGGAGGAGGGTTTTTTTGAAATTAGAGACTTCTTCGTTATCGCTTTTGCGATATGGATATTGCCGATTGTCCAGGGCTTCTCTTTTCCTTCGCCCCCACGAATTAGCCAACTGCTATCTTTTCTGTATTGACCAAAATGACCCCCATGTGGCCTTAATACCCTCAATGTGTTTTTAGATGTATGGTTACGTCACTAGATGGAAAATACTCACCTATGTACTAGGCTAAATGCATTTCGACCATAACCCACTATTGTCATGTCTCTAGGGTCGCGTAGAGGTATTTAGAGTTTAAGAAAAGGAAAGAACTGTTGTTCGAAAATAAGTGCAAAATTAACGCTCAACCAAAAAATGTACTGAGAGGAGAGGGAGATGAGAGCTAGGTTGCTGTTATTTTCTAAATCCTCATGAGCAAGTGCGTTAGTAACCGTTAATACCCAACTATGTAAGCTACCATTCACTTATCTTCTATATTCATGTGACCAATTGTAGTTTGATCTCATAATCCAACAATGAGTTTAAATCAAACACTTATCAAATCGAGATAAGTGCTAAATCATGGAGCACTGTGATTGTGATGACATAGAATTGATTATAGGTAAGCCTAGTAAGCCCAATAAGCTAGAGCATTAATTAAGAAAATAAAAAGACATCATGGATGCTCTTTATTATCTTCTTTATCGGGCACTCTTATATTATTACAGACTCTAATACAGGTCACCCAAAAAGTCCTCAAAGTTTCCTATAACATGTTACATCATATAAAACATCATAATTACTCTGAATAATCTTATTCATAAATCACTCTTGTTATAAATACCGGCACTCTACATGAAATAATAACACGAGTCACTTTAAAGTCCTCAGAGTTTCTTAAAACATGTAACATTACATAAAATCATTATTTAATGTGCACTCATTCTTTAAACAAGCTCAAATTCTCACTTGCACGCACCATAGGTAAATGGGAGTAAGAAACGGAAAATAAGATGTAAATAAGGTCCGTTAGCTTGAAGGAAAATAAAATGCAACTCCTTTGAATTTTCATCTCCCCCAAAAAATCAAATTTTATCAAATATTGCAGATTAAGTAGGGAAGCTCAAAATTGGACGGGAGAGTTTCTAATTTATCCGTTTATTTTCACATCTTGAATAAAATAAATGAAAATTTCGAATGGAATTGATTTTTAGTAGATGAAAAACCCAGAAGAATAAAAGAAGAGGAAGAAGAAAATCCCTATGAAGGGGCACTATCATCATTGTAAAGGGCAAAAGGGTGAACCCAACCCACACAAAGGCAGAGGTTTATGATCCTCTCTTCCAACCCAAAAAAGGACACTCCTGTAATTTCCCTTTCTCTCTCCTCTCCCCAACCAGTACCACTTCCAGATATTTTTTACAAACCTATACATGCACAATAAACAATTATCCGTTCCGATCGTCGATCCGAAAATATCTCAAACCTCTCTCTCTTTCTCTCTCTAACTTTCATTCGTTGCGAGACGAACAGCAGAAAAAAAAGCAGAGACAGTTCACGAGCTTTCTCTCTCTTCCTCAATCTCTGCAACTCCTGCAAAAAAATCCCAATCCAAAAACCCTAACCAGCTAGGGTTAGTAAAAGCCCTCACGAGCTTCTCTCCCATCCGTCTCTTTCTCTCACCGACGCCGATCCGACGCTGCTCCTCCTCCCACGTGTCGCCCGCTCTCTCTCTCTCTCTCGCTGTCCCTTGCGCTTGCGATAATGTGAGAGGACGACCACTCGGCAATCATCGTCGTTAAAGGAGAGCCGTTGGATCCATGGATCGGTCGGCGGTGACCGTCGGGCCGGGGATGGATCTTCCGATAATGCATGACAGCGATCGGTACGAGCTTGTGAAGGATATCGGATCGGGGAATTTCGGTGTTGCGAGGTTGATGAGGGATAAGCAGAGCAAGGAGCTGGTGGCTGTGAAGTACATCGAGAGGGGCGAGAAGGTAATTTGGTGTTGTGGGGTTTGTTAAAGTTTGGATTTTTATGAGGAATGATGGGGTTTTGCTGGGGTTGGGAGCTGAATTTGTTGTGTTGTTGATTGGTGGTGCTTTTTTTTCCTTTCCTTTTGTTGTTTTTAAAGTTGTTTGGATGATTGAGTTTTGGAAATTGTGTTTATTTTGATTAATGGAGTGTGTTGATAAGTTTGATGTTGAATTATGTAGCTGATTTTTGTTTAGTTTTTGAGTTCAAATGATACACTGTTATCGTTATTTTCATTATAAACGTTTCTTTAATAGTGCATTTGGATTTGACCCAGATTACAGTTCGTTGAATGCTTGTAGTAATTTGTTTTTTTTTTCCCCTGCTCTGGCAGAATCCATTGTGTAATTGATGGCGTTTGTCGAAATTTGGAATGTTGGTTGCCTGCTTTTTTTTTGAGTTGTTTGAATACTTGAATTTTGAATTTGTACAGATTGATAACTTTGATACTGAATTATGAAGGTGGGTGTTTTCTGTTGATTGTTATAAGGATTGCCCAGTTTTTTTTTTTAATAGTGAGATTGGTTGTGTCCCAGATTGCAATTGCTTTGAACACTTGGACTAATGATTTTGTGCAATTACAAGTAGAATCCATTGAGTAATTGATTAATGTTGTCAAAACTTGGAATGTTGGTTAGTTCTTTCTTAAAGTTCTTTCAATGCTTGAATTTTGGGTATTTAGTTATTTATTTTCTTTAAAGAAGGTAGGTATTAATTTGGTGAGGAGAGTTGCTGAGTTTGGAATTTCAAAATTATGCCTTTTTAAAAAAAAAAAAGATTTTTTATTAGCGCGATTGGTTGTCCCTCAGATTGTGATTGGTTCAAATTGAAATTAGGAGCTTTTGCTCATCATTTTTTAACCACAAACCGGTCCCAATGATTTGTGTTCAAGGTCCAAAACTGAACCCTGATTGCTTACAATTTCTTAGCAGCCCCATAATTATCTGTGGACCATGCATGACATGACTTCGATCCATTCTGCATATGTAGTCAATCTTTTATTCATTGGATATATCCAGATGCACTTTGGTGATGTGAACTGGTTTAGTTAGTTGCTGCTCACCGGTGCTGCATCCATGACATGACTGGACTGTATTGTTGGTTTGTGTGAATCTAGAGAGTGCAGATTGTGGGCTACAGTCCAAAAATCTGTTGGATATTGGACAGATCCCGTCTTCTATAATGGATCAAACAATGTCAACAAATAGTAAGTGCTAAAGAAAACAGCTTGAACACTGATCGATACTTCTCGTTAAAGTAGTGCTAATGATGTCAACTGATGGGCAACTGCACATAGGAATACTGAAAAGAAAGCAAAATGCTTGGTAGCGATTTCTGGTTGTGTTGTGAACTAAAAATGGCTTCATACTAATAATGGAAATCACCTTTCTTAATTTTATATATTGTTTTACAGTCCATAACTGCAATAAGTAATGGACTACAGTACATGGAAAAGAAAGGAAGAATATTTGCGAACTCTTAATGGTTGAATAATGTGTTCAGGAATGGTCTCATACCAATATGGATTAACAGCTTCCCTAACTTTTTTTTTTCATAAAGCAACTTATTTTTGGGTTGATGTGAACTATCTGCAGATTATTTTTTGGCATCTGAAATAAACTGTCCTCCTATAAGATATCAGCACTAAATGGTTTGTGAATCACAGATTCAAATTTGTTGTTATGTTTTTCCCCCTTCCCAATAATAAGTGAAAAAGAAAAAAATAAAGAACTTTAATAGCAGGTAACATTTGGAGACTGGGAAACTATCAAAGTAATAATTAAAACCACAAACCAAGTTCTTTTACTCTACAGGAGGCTGTTTTTCGATACTAATGAGCTTGTTTATTGTACATCATAATCAACAGTATCTGGACGTTTGTGTGTGTGTTTTAAAGACTGGTAACATTTGCTGCTTCTACTACACAAAGTGATGATGGATATATTGATTTTCTTGTTCCACTATTTTTTGTAACAGATAGATGAAAATGTACAGCGAGAAATTATTAACCATCGGTCGTTGAGGCACGCAAACATTGTTAGGTTCAGAGAGGTTTGTTTAGTTCTGACAATTCTTTTTGTTTATTCTGTGTTTCTAAGGTAATTTTAGCTAAATGGAACACCTCTTGAATCTTATGTAGGTTATTTTAACACCAACTCATCTGGCTATTGTGATGGAATATGCATCTGGTGGAGAGTTGTTTGAGCGTATATGTAATGCGGGCCGCTTCAGTGAGGATGAGGTTGGCAATCCGATGCACCGACCTGCATTATTATTATTATTATTGTAGCTGTTGTTATTAGATCATCATTATTAAATGTTATCATTATTTGATCGGCAACAACAGTTTCCATTCCACTGATTAAGCCTCACAATTTTTTTGATGATTTTGTATTCTGCTTTCTCCTGTAGGCCCGGTTCTTCTTTCAACAACTGATATCAGGAGTGAGCTATTGTCATTCAATGGTATGCAACAAAATTATCTGTTTCATCTTCTTGATAGTTTTTGGGAATGTCTTCTGCTTGGTTAATGTATTGGTTTTTTTGTGTTATGTTCTACATGAAGCAAGTGTGCCATCGTGATCTAAAGCTGGAAAACACCCTTTTGGATGGAAGTCCTGCTCCCCGTCTGAAGATTTGTGATTTTGGATATTCCAAGGTACCTGTTGTGTCCCTTGCAATTCCTTCTTTTGTTATGACTATTCAGGTCCTTGTAGTTTGCTTGTAAGATTGAGAAATATCATAAAGCATCCAGTTGGTGTGTGTTCATGAGCACCTATTGCTTTTGGGAACACAGATATTGTACAGTCAAATGTGCCTGTAAAGACTTTTATATATACACATCAGAGTTTTTTTTTGGTTTCATTTCAATACAATTTTACTTTTATCACCTTCGTGTTTATGTAAAAAAATTTAGTTCCAGGACACACTGTCATTATTTTGATTAGCCATAATTGTTTCTCTTGTTGCTTGGGCGATTTTGGATGATTACGATGATGTTTTTTATCGACATACTCCAGAATGAATTACTGATGAATGATTACTTCTAACTTTTGTTTTCTCAGTCATCTGTTCTGCATTCACAACCAAAGTCAACTGTTGGCACTCCTGCCTACATTGCTCCAGAAGTATTACTCAAGAAAGAATATGACGGCAAGGTAACATCGTTTCTTACTGATTGTTGGGATATGAATAGATTATGCACAATTGCCTGATCGTGTTCCACTACTACGTTCTATATATATGATATTTTGTGATAGAAGGAGAGTTTCAGGGTGATTTTTGTATCATTTATTTATCATCCATATTTCTTCCTAAGATGAAAACAATAATTATTCTCTGTTTGGGTTTTTTATGGTATGGGGGCAATTAGACAAAGAATAGTGTCCTATCTTTGTAGCTTTGTTGGTTGGTCATATGACATTGTTGTCAATCCATCCGTTGCACAAATTCATTGCCTTTACTTTCCATGACTAGACTGCTTGTAGTTGTAAACTGCTACCTCGAGTTTAAGTCTCTAGGTGGTTAAAGAACTCCACTCACGTCTCTTGTTTCTTTTTTAAACTCACATGCTCTTGTTTCTTTTTTAAACCTAAGAATTATATTCCACAGTATAGGCATGAGCAGCTTGCGATTAGATTACATATGGGTCTATGACCCCTTTTTTCCTTGAGAATAATCATCAGTTCCTTCTGAAAGAATTTTCCCTTGTCCACAGATTAGCTGCTTTTGTAGTGTTACCTCCAGCGTTTTTTGAATGAACTGATTCATCAAGGGTGGCACTGATCCATGTCAAATGCGTTCTGTGCCACCAATATTCTGTACTGCTGCTTATTTCCTAAAACATTATGTGCGTCTTTCTCCATGTACGGGGATGCAATCCTGGTGGCTCGTTAGAATCATTGTAACATTACTACTTCCTAAGTGACATACTCTTTTTTATTTTTATTTTTATTTTTTATTTTTATGACATAAGTATCCCTGAGGTTTTTGACCGAACAGGACTACTCCCCTGGCTGGCGCCTGCTAAACCCATACAAACTCACATCGAGCAAATCTGGGGTGGGCTTTGAACATAAGACATGGGGAGCAAACCTACGCCTTCATTTAAAATAAAAATAAAAATTTAAAGCACACTTTAGTCTTGATATGCTTCGCATTATATCAGTTCATTTTATATTTTCCAATTCTAATAAAAAATCTAAAATCTCTCCTGTTCTTCCTTAGGCATGCATTCTACCTTTCCAGGGAATAATAAACTACAATATTATCCAACAGACATGAGAAAATGATCAGGAAAGTAAAAAAAAAAACAAAAACAAAGAGACAGGATCCAATACCAGTATGTTGAAACCCAACAAAAGCCAGCAACACAACTGCAAGGTACTTATTGTTGCAGCCACAAGATTGTAGTTTCAAGTCATGTTATTAATGAGAAAAAAAAAAAAAAAAAATGACGAAACCCCAAAGTTGTTGTACACTTGTACTGATATTGGGATCATGAAGTTTCCCAAGATGATTTCTCTTCCTTGACTATGGTCTAGAGGGGTAGTATGTAAATAGCCCACTGTTTTCCACTATTGGGTTGAAACTGAGCAGAAGCAGATTATAATGAAGGAACCTGTCCATTTAGACTCAAACTGATCTGATACTTCACAGTTAACAGAATCAATTCAATAATCATGCCAGTTCTCAATCCAACGAGGTCTTTTAGTAACTTATATTGAAAATAGGGAATTCTTACGACGTCTTATGGATGAAAAAGGGTTGAATTATCAAGGCACACAAGTTGCCTATGGACAGGAACCTGAAAGCTTTAAAACTCAGCACACTTTGGCCTTGGAATCAGCATCTAGATCTTAACAAAACCTACCTTTGTGACTTTTTAATGGTTTTTCAGTCACACAACCACAAACAAAGATGAGATATGAGTAGTGCAGCAATATAGGAAGAATTTGTAGGAGTGTGGCAATAGCAATTTGGATCAGTCGTATCCCTGACAAACCAGTTTAATTGGGCCTTGATTCAGTTCAGAATATACTGTCTCTATCTGAGAAATCTCTTTCCAACCCACATGAACCGGATGTAACAATAAACCTCAGTTTTAATTAAAAGAATAATTGAATTCCTATTTAGAATTACATTAGTCATCCCATCTCTGTTTTTACTAGATTTCCCTTCTCATACTGGCTTAAACAGACATAATTTGAAACTTTCTGATATAAACAAATTTATCTTCATGAAACTCAGGTGGGACTCTTTCTAGCAATTGAAAATTGCTTTCATAATTCTATCAGACTTCCTAATCATAATTGATTAGGACTCTTTACACACTTATTACCATACTAATTCCAGAAAAGGAAATAAAAAACTACTTTCATCAGGCCTGAGATTCAGTCATAGATCTTTTTTTTTTTTTTGAATGCTAACTTTCATTAGATGGAAAATGGCAGTACAAGAAAGCTATACTTACAAAATCCCCCAACCCTGAAAGACAAACAAAAGAAAAGAGGAAAAACAGCACTTCCCATTCGAACTAACAGATCATACAAAAAATCTTATTATAAAAGGGCCACTTTCCTCCGCTTGGACAGCAGGATGTCCGTTGAGATGTCACAGAAGGCTGGGAGGTAGATTCCTAAGTGGCTACAAGGAATTTTGTCCTTTCAAACAGAAGAACTCTGGGCGATTTGCTTCGAAGCAGCTGAGGTTTCTTTCCTTCCAAATAACCCAAACAACGGCTAAAAGCGATATCTACATAAAATTCTACCCCTTGAAGAACCCATAGCCATCTTCCAAGTTTGAAAAAGCTCAATGAGGGTAATTAGAAGGGAGATGCCAACTACAACTGAACTCGCAAAGAATTATCCGCCAAAGTTCGAGCTGACTTAATCAACGTGATCCTGCCTTCCAAGTCGCCAATTTCTTCTCCATTCTTTCCAACGCATCATCCAAAGGGCTTTAGAAAGCTTTACCCAAACAATGGGGCGATCCCTGGAGGTAGCCGGCAAAGAACCAACTTTGCATCCCAAGATATCCATAAGGTGAGAGAGAAGCTGACTTTCCACTCTCATCGCTATCAATTCAACCTTAAAGAAGTTGACCTTTATGCCTGATACTGCCTCAAAGCATAATAGGATTGCCTTCATGCTCTTAATTTGGTCTTACCCTGCATAGTACAAAATTAAGTGTATCATCTATAAATTGAAGGTGACTCACTATTGGTGCTTCGAAAGCTGGCTTGAAACCCTAGATCAAGTCTGCATCAACTGCCACTGCCACCACGCGACTTAGGGCCTTACCATCAATGACATACAGAAAGTGAGAGAGAGGGTCACCTTGCTGCTATCTCCTTTTAGCCAGGGGAAAACCATTTGTGGTTCCGTTGATAAGGATAGAAAACCTGGTTGAAGAAATACACTTCTGGATCCAGCTTCTCCATTTGTCACCAAAAACCATTTTTCTAAGAAGATTATGAAGGAAGCCCCGATCCACCATATCATAATCCTTCTCGAAGTCCAATTTGCCAAGTGCTCTTGGCAGCCTGTCTCTATTTCTGGAGTTAATACATCATTTGCTACAAGGACCCCATCTAGGATCGTCTCCCTTGGACAAAAGCCCCTTGTGCTGGAGAGATAAGAAAAGGCACTACCTTAAGAAGCCTATTAGCTAATATCTTAGCCAAAATTTTATATATGCTCCCAATTAAGCTTATAAAAGATGTGCTTAGATTCTTGGACAGTCTTCCCCCTGATTGAAATTCTTTCAAAAAATCAACGACGCCTTCCCCTAGAACCGGCCAAAACTGCTGAAAGAAGGCAATTGGATAACAATCCAGGCCCCGCGCTTTATCACCTCCAAGCTCAAAAATTGCATTTGTGGCCTCCTCCACCTTGAACTCTCTTTCCAACAAGCAGGCATTCACATCCCAATACCAGCAAAGTCCAAATTACTCAAACAAGGTCTTTCTCAGTCCTCTTTAGAATAAAGAGAAGTGAAGAAGTCTATAACATGCTTAATGATGCCTTCCAGTCCTTGTTCTGGTATTGTTGTCCACCAAAGTATTGATTCTGCTACCCCTTTGCCTACCAGATGCCATCCCGTGGAGGAATTTAGTGTTTCTGTCCCCCTCATTCAACCCATGGCAACTGGATCTCTGTTTCCATTTAATGCCACCTTCTCTTACTTTCCTGAAAAATTCCTCTTTCAAAATGGGATGTCTGTACTTCTCAATTTTTTTTTTTTTTTTTGAATGGTATGTCTGTACTTCTCATTGCTGGAAAGGTAGTCCAATTCTTTTTTCCTGTCAGTGCTCTGAATCCTGACTTCTCAGATCTATAGAAATCGAGCTATGCTGTGCGCCCTACTGATTGTACAAATTAAGGTCCTAATTGCTGTTGGCTACTGATAAAAATAAAATAAAATAAAATAAAGACCCTAATTGCCGTTGGTTGGGCCTGGCAGACCTGGACTAGATTCAGCTGGGCTGGACTGGGCTGGAGTAGACAATGTCCATCTGAGATGAACAGAAGTAGAATTAACAGAGTGCTGGAGTAGAACGATTTAATCAAGTTTGTTGGGGAATGTCTGTATTCAGAACTTTATTCTCCAGAATAGTGACACTGAAAATGGCACATGTTTGCAGTCCTGGAAAGAAGTTGCAACTCTTACTCTCTGTACTTAGATACCAAAGCTGGTGTTACTTAAAACTATTGCTCAAGCTTTCATAACTAAAGATTCTGATACAGATTTCTCCTTGCTCAGAATTTTGTATCTATTTAAAAAAAAAAAAGACCTTTGTATCTTTGTAAATTTACACTTAACAATAGTTGACATTTTTAACCTCTTCACTCAAACCTCGTTCGAAAATGCATCGTATGGTGATGGTCTCAATGTGCAAAATGAAGTCCAGTGGCTTCTTTCAGAGAGAAATCAGACCCATAATGGGCGATTCATTCTTATTGATTTTTTATGCCACAATCCCAAGATCTTAATTAATCAAGTTCTTGAGGCTTTCAACCCCATCCAATAGAAGCACCAAGTCGATTTTGCAAATTGAGATACAGAATTCTTTATGTATCTGAAACATATCTGTTTTCTTCCATAGTGCCTTTCAACACTGCTCAAATTTTTGTCGTAAAGTTCGGAATAGATGAGCTTATAAATTTTTATCAATACCTTAGGATTTGGGTGTCCTGGCTGCAATAGATGAAATCCCGTTTGGCTCATCATTGCAAAAAATATGGGCATGATGTTACAAGAGTAAATTTTTGTTAGATTTATTTTTCAAAATGTTAATTTTAATGAAATTTCTATGGTGGCATATTTTTGAATGGAAAAAACCATTTACATTGGCAAACACAACACTGGGTTTATAGAGCAATGGTTTCACTTTAGGAGACTTTGGGGGTCTGAATATTCGAATCTGTTTTAAGATCGACAAGTCTCTTGGACATTGCATGAAAATTGATAAAAAGTTATAAGGTATACTCATCACAGAAAAACTTACCTCGTAGGTGAGAACTTCTCTTGGACATTCCGTTTCCCACTCAGTAAATTACTAGGAAAGCTTTTATATTAAGGGCCTGTTTGTTTCGTGTAATAGAATTCTTGGGATTGTATTTCTATGAGTGTTTAAAAATGAAGAATCAAAGGTGAATATCCAAAAATGACCATCAAATGACCTCCCTTATCATGGAAATTGAATCAAGGGAAGATGGGAAATGATTAGTCAGCCATCACTGATGACCCTAGTAATTCAAATACCGGGAAAGTCAAAGTCCCATCTACAGTGCTGCCTTAATTCCCTCAGCTCTCACCTTTATCCTCTACTCCTCACCTCTTTAATAATCCTTTGATGGAGCTAATTTGACCATTAATTCCTGTCTTCTATGCAAACAAACAGGCCCCAAGTCCATCCCTCCATTGAAACTGTTAGTAAGTATCTACAAGTATTGTTGTTTAGGATCCATTAACTTAGGTTTTCAATGGCTGTCAGACTTGGAGGACTTACATCTGTTTTCTCCATGGCTACTTTAGTATTTAATACATCTTTCTAACTAGCACTTTTTACTTGCGCAAACCAGATTGCAGATGTATGGTCATGTGGAGTAACCTTGTACGTCATGCTTGTGGGTGCATATCCTTTCGAGGATCCTGAGGAGCCTAAGAACTTTAGGAAGACAATACAGGTCACTAACTTGATCTTGCTGTGTGGTATTGGATTTTGGAGTACATATTTACTGAATAACTCATTCTATTCCTTTTTTTTCCAGAGAATTTTAAGTGTGCAGTACTCAATCCCAGATTATGTTCACATATCTCCAGAATGCCGGCACCTAATCTCAAGGATCTTTGTTGCTGATCCTGCCACGGTTAGTTGAGAACCCTGTTTTTTCCTCTGAATGATGAAACATCTCTTGAATTATTAAATAATTTAGTTATTTTCAGTTACTTTGTATCATACTGACTGAGTGGTTGTGATTGATTGTTGAATGAACTTCTTGGACTTTGCACTCTCTTTTTTGCTATTGCATCTCTAAAATAAATCCCCCCCAATACGGCCTGCTTCCGTTTTATATTCTGAGAAGAACTTCAATGCACATTCCTCGTATAAGTCATCATATTTTTTTTATTTTTTTTTTCAGTTAATTTGTATCATACTGAGTGAGTGGCTGTGATTGATTGTTGAATGAACTTCTTGGACTTTGCACTCTCTTTTTTGCTATTGCATCTCTAAAATAAATCCCCCGCAATGCGGCCTGCTTCCGTTTTACATTCTGAGAACTTCAATACACATTCCTCGTATAAGTCATCATATATATTTTTTCAGAAAAGAGCAGATTGCTATAATTATATTACTGAATTCTCTATCCGCTAATTATTTATTTATTTATTTACTTTTTAATGCTCTACTGAAGTAGCTTTCTGTTGATCACTATTCACTACACTGGAGAAAAAACTACGAGGGACATAAAAACTAAGTGATTGATAAAGACCATATCACTTGGCAGTTCAAATTGCTTCCACTATTCAAAGCTCACATTGTAAGCCTCATCTTTGAAATTATGCTTGAATTGCAGAGGATAACCATTCCTGAGATTCGGAACCATGAGTGGTTTCTAAAGAACCTCCCTGCAGATCTCATGGATGAAAACATGACGAACGACCAGTTTGAGGAGCCAGATCAACCCATGCAGAGCATCGATGAGATCATGCAGATCATAGCAGAAGCCACCATACCCGCAGCGGGAACACGGGGCATCAACCAGTATCTGACGGGCAGTCTTGACATCGATGATGATATGGAGGATTTGGAGAGCGATCCTGAACTTGATGTTGACAGCAGTGGAGAGATTGTCTATGCAATTTGATTGGCTTTGCAGCTGGGTTCGAGTGGGTCCATCTTTTGTGAACAATCCATATTTCTCTTCTGGGCCTTACATGGGCTGGAGTGTATCAGGATTGTGCTGCTTCATGTGCCGATATGGATCGATGGCAGGGGGTTGGAGGCAGGTTCCACTTGATTTGTGGCTGCCTAACTTCTCTCCAGACACTTCGGAGTGTAACATGTATTATTTGCTGCTTGATCCTGTCTGTATGTTTGGAGTAATTGTTCTATGTTGACTAGTAAAAAATGAAGGGGATTTCAAGGTCCCGAAACGAGCTTGTTTCTGGTCTGAATCTCCCCAGTTCACCTATTCCATTATGTTTCTTTTGATGTTTGTGTTATGTGTTTTTCCCACTTTGTCTGCCAATGGCATGTCTGTACTTTTCTAGGGCTATGTTAAAAGAGTTACATTAATTACTTACATTGTCTCGTGTTTTATTTAAGTTTCAGCTGCTTTATTATTCTTAAAAGAGCAGGAATTTCAAGGGGCAATGGATTGGGTTCTCCCTCATGAGGAACCATGCCCAGATGATGACTGGTATTGGCCATCTGAACCACTACTACTAATGTATAATATGCTTGCTTGTGTGGCTTGATAATATAGCTGAACAGCTAGCTTGAAATTTTCTTCTCACTTATCAACTGTTAGTTTGAGAAGAGGCAGCCTCAAAGAAAAAGTTTCTGTCTCTATATGTTTCAATGCAACAATAGAAAAAAAGGAGAGAGTTAGATCTGTTGATTAGAGAAAGGCCACTGCTGCATGGAGTCGAGCACAGAAAATGTTTATTTGACACATATTTTTAATTTATCCTTTGGTGAATTAGTAGCAACCCCTCTTACCAATAATGTCATACAGAGTTCTTGAGCACATATATCCTGCAGATGGGGCCTGCTTTTTGCACCTTCTTTTCAAATGGCTGAGCAAGAGGTACCTTGGCAACTTCACTAGGGTCTGAATTCAATGGTGCAGTTAAGGAAAGCCAAGTCTGATAATTTGTAAACCCAACAAACCCCGTCTTTAATCAACAATAAATTTTACATAAACTAATGTAAAAAAACAGGGGTTTGGTTACTGTTGATCAGGAAAATCCACCATCTTAATCTTTCAATGGAATAAGCTCAACCAGTGGGTAAGAAAGAAGAAAAGTGCGTGCATAACTTTATTTCGAAACAGACTGCATAATAGAGAATGAACTGAGCATTTCCTTTACATGAATATAAATATAGCTTTGAAACTCATAAAACCAAGATCTAGTCACACTCACAGCCACCAATCCAATCTCATACAAGATAAATGAGCAAGTTCTAGGAGTGCTAATGGTATAAAAAAAGAATGCATGAAAGTAGAAAAGAAACCAGTTAGAAAAAAAAAAAAGAAGGCATGAAACCCAGCAAATCAACCAAGGAAAGAATAAAGATTGGCTCAGTCACGTTCAGGTTTTTTGGTAGAAAGGGTCTGTGCAACCCACTTGTGGCCCTGGTGGGGCTGGCGGCCTGCCACATGCTGTAGACTACTATGTTAGAAGAGTCTTTGCAACCCACATTGTGTAATGCTAGACGACCTTGTAGATTACTGCCCCTTGCAGGTTGGACCTGTCTTGGCCCAGTTTTAAAGGGCCCAAGTCAGATGGCCTGCAGCCCATAGTTTGTCGATTCCCGGGCTTAACTGGACTTGGATGGGTCTGATTAGACAGTCCAATGGAATTATTTAGGGTCCGGTGTGGATCCCCACCAACTTCAGCCCCATTGTAATTAACTTTGGGATCTATTTCTAAGCCCATCTTGACCATCCAAATCATGATTTGGTTCTCTTTCCTTAATATAGCCTTGATTGAGAGCGATCCAAAGCCAATGCTCTGATAAAATTTTAGAATCTCTATCTTTTCCGTAGTTGAAACATAAACTCAAATCTCTACTTGAGGCAGGGTCAGGCCGAACTCATTGTGCTGTCCCTCCAAGAGGATCAAGATAGTCTGAGTGAAGCTCTTCAATTAAATCATAAATGTTCGTTCTATGTCAGTTTTTATTTAAAGTATACATAGATATTAAAGTTTCTCCCAATCATTTGTCAAACATCAGTCGGGTCCAAGTCAAACATTTGTCAATCAAATTGCTATTTGATTAGGCTTGTGCTAATACTAATCATAGTCGTAACCGTTGTCTTCATCATCTGCATCATCATCGTAGTAATCATAATGATCATAATGATGATGATGAGGATCATAATGATGATGATGAGGATAGGCCTCCCACTCTCATTAATCACCAAACCGCCTAGGGATCAATCCTTGCGTGGGTACGTTTAGGTAGAGCCCCCATAGCCACTAGACCAAGCAAGAAAAATATAAAAATAAAAATAAAATGCTGTTGAAAGATGTATAAGAGTTAAATGCTGTTAAACCATAAGAAATTTACATCCAGAGTAAACAAAAGGTCTTAAAGATATCTACGAGGAAGAAATCTACTAGGAATGTGTTCATGTATCCTGATAGGGTAACTGTAAAACTCTTCACTTCTGGAATCTCCATTCCTTTTCTGGAAGGGAACCCACCATGCCAAACCTCTCTGGGCGCTGGTATGCACAGCGTCAAGCGTGTTATCGAGCAGTGTCCCGATCAACAATGCCACAGTTGGAGGCGATGAAAAGATCGAATTAAAGATCTCATTGAACTGCAAATATGAGGAGAGAAGAAATCAGATATCCTAGTTAACTAAATTTTAAGTAAGTTTTTTTTAGTTAGTGTGCCGTTCTATTGCTTACCCATCCAGCATTTGTTTTAAAAGGTCCATGGCCAGCTGAAGCAGAGAAGTCCTTGAAATATTGAGGAATAGATATACCCAAGAACAGTGAAAGGCCTAATATATAAAGGTTCCTCATGGAGTTTTGATTTATGAACTGAGTAAATGAGATACCGACAGCAGCTACAAAAGAGTAGAAGAACCAAATAAAATTATAACATCAGTGATGGATATGAGGGGGGGAAAGACCAATGGGTTTGTGACTCTATTCCATTCAGTCAATTTTTTAAATTATTGAGAAAAACTCACTAAGTTCAAAAACTACATCGAGTTGATTAGTAATTTGATAAGTCTTGAGTAAATAGTTTTCTAATAGCAATGACTAATCATCATAATGTTTCTCAGCGTTAGATGGGGATGGCGGTCATGATTCATAAATGCAGAAAGGCAAAAAAGGAAACACTCACCAACAATTCCAAAGAGAACACAGTATATAGCTGCGAATATCGGGAACGGGATTGATGCAAAGAAGGCTCCAAACTTCCCTGAGAAGTGATAAACATCATGAGCATTTGATAATTCAGAAAATTGGGTTTCAGGCAAGTTGCATATGTAAGAACATACCGGAGATGGCGAAGAAGATCATAAAACCAGTTGAAATCTGCACTACTCTTCGGCTCCCTACTCTTGTTAATCCAAGTAGCCCAACATTTTCACTACAGGAAATACATTTGATGAAGATGAGATCAATCAGTATGATGGATTACTACATTTAAGCTGTGCGAATATGCATTTAGTGACACTTTAATCTATATATTAGAATGTTTCAGTGGCACGAGCATGTACTGGTTTAAGTAGGAACTCAAGCTTGATCACTACACTATTGCTATTAGAATATGCATTAGATTATAAGATGCCATTCTAAATTTGACACTACATTTTCAGTAACTATTGTATCTTGAATTAGAAATGAACATGGTAATAGAGATAAATAAGATAACATGACGAATCATAGATTAAAAGATAAATTATAACTATATCATAAAATATCTTCAAATATCTTATTTCCTAACACTCAAATCTCCCTTATATGTAGTATTCTCTATCACCCTCTGGAATCACATGGTCCTTTTCTTGAAAGGATTGTGTGATTGGTTACATTCGATATAACCTCTCCATCACTTGATATGAATGATGTATAGGTAAAATTACGTCCATCGTGTAGTGCCTGTGGTCATCATGACTGTCATATCCCTTTTATTTTAAGTAAGTCAGAGCTGGTGGCCCACCAGATGAAAATTTTCATGATCTCTCCCCAAAGCATAGAAAGTTGGATTGTGCAGCTTCAAGAAAAAAGAAAGGACGAAGAGCAGATTGATTGCATGATTACAGCTAACCATAGCTCCGAGTACATAAGAGATGAATGATGAAACTTAACCACATCATGAAACCAGTCTAAAATAATCACAATCTTTTAAGTATTAAATTCTCAAACTAATCATCACAATAATCACAATATTGAGAGATTATGCTCTGATTGTTATAGTATACCATAATTAACTAATTATAAAAATATATCCTAACATATGTAACAATCATCACCTTCTCAATATGCATTCTATTATACATACAAGCTGATAGGTGTTTACCAAAGGATGTGCATTTTGATCAGTAAGATTTCATTTATGATAAAAATTGCAACACTTGATTTCAAAATTAATTGACATAATTATTACAAAGGGAAGATAGACCAATCTAACATAAGTCCACCCGTAAGTAAGAAAAAATCTTAATTCAATATTTAGGTTATGGTTGTCTTACACGGATGCGGTTGAGCCTATGGCCGCCCCAAATATCCCTTCAAGCAGCATGCCTATGCCCTACAGCCACAATGAAACCAGAGTCAATCCATTTGTGTTTTTCTTCCCCCTCATGCCAAAGGTTGGTTGCCTCATTAATGAATGACATTTAGACTATATCAAAAGAAAACTCAGCTTCTGCATGTATAACATAGTTGGTAGAGGCATACTGCATACTAATGGGGTTTAAGCAGCCTCACCCCAGTGATATCAGATAACCTCAGCAGCTAAACTGTCCACCAGAAAAAAAAGAGAACACTAATTCTGATCTCTGAACTTGATATTAAAAAGCTTTGGTACCCGTGATTCCCAGATGTGACAGAGATACCACAGGGACAGGCCATGGATATGACAGTTACATAGCTTTTATATATTAAGAAAAATGAAATATCAGATATGATATGGTGTAGACGCCCTTCCATTTCGCATCAAAGTCTGGTATATATTATGTTTGACACAGCTATTGGATACTGTCATGGGTGTGGAGGAGGCAATGTGGCCAAGACGCTTACCAAAGTCTAGACATTTGTTTTCCAATAGAAGCACAAGTTAACCCTTAGACCATTAGTCTGCAAGCAGTAATGCGAGATGACTGCAAGGCATCCACCCTTCCTCTTAATATTGCAATCTTGAAACATTCAAAATGAAGGTGAATAATTTTGCATGCCATTTTTTGATAGATACATCTACCAAACTGTTACATCAAACTATCATAAATAGTTTTATCGCAATCTTGAAACATTTATCCTTGGGCTCAATGATTAGTAATTTTTTTTAAAGATGGAGACTGGTATGCATATCATCATCATCATCAAAGCCTTGTCCCAACTATGTTGGGGTCGGCACAGGTATGCATTTATCAAATATATTTATATATAAATTCTACAAATAGTTCCAATATTATCTTTGTTGAGCACAGCCATTAATTTTCTTCCCATGTCAGGTAATGTCCTAGAGTCTCACTTCTTTTTACAAAATACAACATGTGGATTTTCTTCATCCAATACATACAGTGATACCGAGAAGATCACAATGGGGGAAGCATAACAACATTTGAACCGTGGCACTATTAGTTTCAGTAGACAAACCTGCAGGCCGATGCTTCGAGTAAGTATGTGTGATGGAGGGGGTGTGGCACCTGAAAGCCTTGCAGCAGCATAATACGCCCCAGTTGACTGCAGTAAAAAGTGATAAGCTGAGAACAGAGAATAGGTGACGGAGAATACTGTTGGCAATGCAAAAAGAGAACAAACTTAAGAGTAGTGAACTACACCTCAGCAGCTGAAACAAGTGTTGCACCCATCATTCCAAAGACATGACTTGCACTGAAGATGGGTGGACCCCACTGAAACGGATATGGAATTTTGATCCTGGAAACAATGCGATGGCAAAAAGATGCATGAATTGCAAAGCTAGTTTGATATTTAATAATATAAAGAAACAGGTGTTACTAACTGTAGTACTGTACCATGGAGCTGATGACAGGAGGTTCGACCTATCTGTGCGGCAATGCTGCTTAGTCTTCTCGGAGACGCTATTATATGCACCGGCAGCAGTGAGAACGGCAGCGAAAGACCAGATAATCATAATGCAGAAAAGCAGACCAAACATCTCAAGTAAGGAATGTGTTCTCTTATGTATATTCTTCAAGTACTGCAATGAGAAAAAATGGACCTCTGAGTTTCATGTTTTTCCTTTAGAAAGGAAAACTAAAGCAACTTTGTTTGAAGAAAAAACAATATGTTGAATGAAGAAATGATTACTTGTTGACAGATAACCAATAGAATTAGCATTGGAAGTCCAATCTCAACACACTTTCCCACCTGAAAGAACAGAACATGGGGTATCACTTCAAGTTTGTACTATAAGTGTATGTAGATGGTTCCCTAAATTGCAATTTTTTTTTTGTGCATATTCTATCAGTGGAAGTGATTATCATTTTGATACCTCAGGGAAGCCCCTCTCAAAGAGTCCAAGGCCCACTACACAAACCACCGGAACAATGACTACAGGACTGCAAAACCTGTAAAAGATAATGATAGAGGTGTTATGAGGAAAACATAAGATAACCCATATGGTAATTCTGTGTTTGGATGTACTCTGAATCGTAAAACACAAGATAACCCATGTGGCAATTCCATGTTTGGATGTACCCTGAATCACACTTAATTTCAATACTTTAAATGGACACATGGTACAGAATTAGAGTCAGCATTAGCTATTAAATCACACTTCTTTACCTTTTCCTGTTTGCATAGTTCACCCCAAGCCAATATTATCAGTGATTGCACCAACATATGGCACAAATGGTATTTTCGAGCGCGGATTCTTTTTCCTATTTCACGCTGCTCTTCTTTCCAAATATTGATAATTGATAGTGATTTGGGTACATTTGACCGCACTAAATAACGCAATAGGCAGGTACTGAATGTCAAATATCAAGACAATATCAACCTTCGCACCTTGTAAATTTTCCCCATGCTTTACTATAGCCAATGATGATATTCAAAAATGAAGAAACAATCAGTGCTCCTTGAATAGCTCTCATTGTATGAACAAATCTCTGCAATCACACTGAGAACAGATTAGAGCTCAAACTAGGTACAATAGCATCGCCACTAAGAATTAACAATCATCAGTACTAATTCATAACATTTCCCTTGATCAAGAAATTAACTACATTTCCATTTTATCTTCTAAGATTTATGTGCACCTGATGTTCATCTTCAAAAGGCCGCAGAGCGAAATCTCTAATTATCGACATTACAGGGATCAGGAATGCAAAGGACGCATTCATGACCGTAGGAAGCCTTGATCCGATAAAAGTTTGGAGAAGTGTATTCAGTCCACTCATGAACAGCAGTGTCTGTATCACACGCGCCTTATCCCTCTGTTTTTCCAAACAGGACAGGATAAGCAAATGAATTCACAAAATCCATGAACAGTAGAATAAATTGTAGCTCAAATTTAGACAGGAAAAGTGAAATGAGGATGAAACCTTACATTGTTTCCTCCCATTTGAGGAACGAGAAGAGTAGAAAGTATGACTATTGATCCTAGCATTACAATGTAGTGCTCGAATGCCAGTATAACTGTTTCCACTGTAAAAGCCAATGCATTGATGACAATTAGTTTCAGGATCATAGAATCTAAATTCCACCCCTTATCTCAAAATGTTATGGGATGCATCTGAATAAAAGTTGAAATAGGTAGTTATGAGTTTTAGGATTTCAAATGCTGGATGCATGTAGTTGCTATTTGCTCACTGTTCTATTGATCTAGTTCCATGTACACCTTAAAAAGGTGTAACAAGCAAACCATGGGGAGTGAAATTACAATTCACAATCTCAACAGGACTATCCAAACATACTTGCTGGACATGAATTAATAAAGTATATAAAAAAATCATCCAAAACATTGATAATTTGGTAAAGTTTGGCCATCCTTACAGATGGATCTAAACTCAGTGACTATAAACACAAGACATACTTGTACTAGTCCAAACTATCCAAATCATGACCTTTCCCTACAAAATGAGACTAATTAGACAATCCTAAGTTCCTAACCACTAAATAATAAACATTTGTCTGCGAAATGGATCCTTGACAATATTTTGTTAACACTTGATTAACCCACAATTTGTATATGGTTAGGATTGCTTCATCCAAAGAAGGATACAAGATTTGAGTATGGATTAGATTGATAGACATTTATATGATGTGGTCAAGTACCAGTGTAAGTGCTACATAATTATACAATAATGCTTCAATCTATCAAATTTCAAACAGCTGGTTTTGATTGAACCTAGGATGCCCATGGGTCAGGCCTGGGCTTACAGAAACCAAACTTTTGAATAGCCAGCTCAATCAGTTAATCGGGCTTGACTTGCACTGAGATGGGAATGGGTTGGGGCTCGTGAGGTTGGTTGGGCAACCACAATAGGTAACATTTATAAGGCTAACCATATTTGACCCATTTATTAAACGGGTTCGAAATGTAATCCAAAACCCAATATGAATGTTTACGAGTAAAACCAAACCCTACAGTAACAGGTCGGTTGGGGTCAGATTTGAGGGTCAGAGTGCAACAAGTAAGATTGGATAGGATTTGGGTCAGCTTGGAAAATGAAATACCAAGAATCCACTCAAGCCAACCCAACCCATTTATAGATCAAGTTAGAAGTGTTGACCCAAACCAATCTCGGAATCAAATGGGTCAATCCGAACCTTGAATTACTAGGTTGAGTCAAAAGATTGCGCTTGTGAGTCCGGTCGACACTAAACCAGTTGGGTCAACCTGAGGCCAATTGATCGAGTAATGAGGCCTAAATTTCGGGTCCAATGATAACCCATTTATTAATTGGGCCAAACAATCTTTAGACATAACACCCTAAAGTGGGGGCTTAGGTGTAGGTGTGGGTGTGGCTTTGGAACTCTTGTTCTTTTTCGTTTTTTTTTTTCTTTTTGCTACCGGAGTTAAATCTTTTTGCTGGACTAATCTCTCCGCGCAAAGAGGGAAGCCAAGCGGGTAAAGCTCGCTTGGAGCCTGTGTGTGGTGGTGCTGTTTCGAACCTACAATTCCGGGTGCAAATCGAGGTCAGGACAGCAGACCTGCCTTGGGGTTGTGTGGCTTTGTACTTTGGACTGAGCAAGCATTTAATATTGATATCCGAAAATAGAACTAGATCCAATCCTCATCCGGTCCAATGATTCACGAAAAGGAAGTGGGAAAAGAAAAGGAAAAACCAATTACAAAAACTAAAAATCAAGAAGTAAAGAACACATCAATCCTAGCTAAACTTCAACGAAAAGTGTAGAAATCTCATCAGAGCAGAGCCAAAACCACTTCACATGGGATAGAAACCCCATAAGTCAGTGTAGAAAGTTGAACAAAACCAAAACGAAAGAAACCATCTACATGGCAGCAGCGATGAAAAACACAACCCAAATCCAATGATTAAAAAAAAAAGTACTTAAAGACCCAAGTTCCAGACAAATGAATCCTAGTAAATCTTAAGAAAACTACATAAAAACTAATCAAAGGACCAAAGATAAAAGAGACCCAGAAGCTGGAGAGAGAGAGAGAGAGAGAGAGAGAGAGAGAGAGGTAAAAAGAAAAGGAAGAAGAAGGGAGCTCACGCCATGAAGGGCGGGAGTCGATGCAGAAGTGGAGCTGCAGGAGCTGCTCATTTGGAGGATGAACAGGTCCGATTGTTCCAGATGATGGCCCTTGTGGAGGTGCTCGTGGTGGAGCAGCTTGGGCTGGTGGATTTGTCTCTACCATTTCCTTCTTCTCCATCTTCTAAACAAAACAAATTGATAAAGAACTTCTTATCTCCTTCTCTTTTTGTAAAAGAGCTTTTCTTCTTTCCTTTGAAGCATCCAACTACAGAAATCTCAGTTCAAGAGAGAGAGAGATAGAAAGAGAGAGACAGATCTGGAGATTTTAAGGAAGTTATGGGTTACGAGGAGCGCAAGCATGGGCGAGGGGTGTGGGAAGATGTCTTGAGATCGCAGAAGGTTCAGTTCGATCATGCATTTTGAGTGTAATATCCCCCTCTTTCATGTCGAAAACTACGATGGTGCCACACCAACACCAATCCATAGAGCCGGTTGAGTGCATCTGAGTGTGATATCCCCATCTTGTCATGTCGACAACTACGATGGTGCCACGCCAACACCATCCATAGAACCGGCTGAGTGCATTCGAGTGGAATATCCCCCTCTTGTCATATCGACAACTACCATGGTGCCACGCCAACACCGTCCATAGAGGCGGCTGAGTGCAATTTGGTCGGGTTCACAACGTAACCCGTATGGCCCCAACTGTTCAAAAGTGAAATTTGTGTTTGGTTTTTTTGATATTGGGTTGAGCTCTAGCTGAGTTTTGAAGGTCATATGGGGTTTAGGGCTTGTTTCTTTACTATAACTTTGACAAAAATTTGGGTAATAGAAAGTTCATGATATGGTGTGATGGGCTTGTCTTTTAATAATTTCAAATGTCATTTTTTTACTGGAATTATTAAATTTCTAACCATCTAAAAAGTTTCAAATGATCTTAAAAAATTCTAGAGGAGTTTTGTTTAGTGGGACTTTTGAATGTTCGACTAAAAAGGATGATTCAAGAACTTCATCAAAAGTTCTCAATATAGAAGTCCTTCGAATTATAGTAAAGAAATATGCATTTAGATCGCTTTCAACTTTTAGCTCCGATAAGATGCTTCGGTTTGAAATGTATGCATATACTCATTACGTACACTTGGAATGGAATCTTTACCTTTCATACCCTTTGTCCACAAAGTGGACCCTGAATTAAAGACGAGGATTAAAAACCCATGCTTGGTATATATGATATACGAATGTGTTCTAAATTTTACTCTTTGAAGAGTCAACTTAGAACCGAACCAAAAGCAAGTTCGGGTAGGGAACTCACAAATTAGAGATGAGGTTTTAGTCAAGGGTATTCAAGTTTCATTTGTGTTAACTTCATATTCAGTTTTATCAACATAATGTTTGGAGTTTGAATCGTTTGAGTGCACTCACTCATGAACTGTCCTTTTATTGAAAATTCGAACGGCTTAAAATGGATGCCCTTCCGTTATCGGTCCGACCATAAAATTAAGCATGTGACGTATAATGCAGTTAACACTAGTATTCAATGAAGGCAAAATTTCGTTTATGAATCTCTGCTTATTAGTTATCACATTGGCATTGGCATTGGCTTTATTAAAGTGATTTAGGAAGGAATTTACATAGATATAAGTATTCTAAATGCCTTAAAATCTGACAAATGAATCCCAAACTCTAGCCCACATGATAAGGGTGCATTTGGACCGAGCGAGCCTAGGCCTCGCCCAAGGATGTCAAGCGTTTGAGTGTTCCGAGTGAGCCCAAGGCTCATGTTGTGGTCTATTAATCAAATGAGTCTGGGCCAGCCATTTAGCTCTATAAGGCCAGCCTAACCCAAAATATTTGATGCAATGGGGGCATTAATATATTTCAATTTTCCAGGTCTTGGCCTTACTGAATACTGATAGATTTAATATTAGGCTTGACACCTATATACATTGAGCTTCGACTAGCATAGGCCCATCAGCCAAAACCAGCCCATGAGACACCCTACTAACAATCAACTACGCCCAAGATGAGTCCAAGTGCTCAAACTCCTACCCCAACACCAAGTTGGGCTTAAATTTGTTCAGCCTAGGCCTAAAGTTAATGGCAACAGAATTCCTATGGGCCTCAAAACGCAGGGTAAGTCGAACCCGTGCTTCATTTTCATGTGGGCGAGGACATTCGGGTCAGGTATGAGCAGCCCATATCAGCACTTGAAATCCAATCAAATGGAATCAAGTCCAAGTGGATCGAGTCAGATCCGAGTAAAGATTAGATTTAAGCACATATCTTATGTCAGATGTGGATCTGGCCCAACCCATATCTAACTTTAGATCCTCATCTCCTCAGAGCCCATTTGCAGTAATAATATTGGATGATGGTACAGCAACAAAATAAACTAGATGACATCAGGAATGGTAATTTTGTAGTTTACTACAAATGATAGGGTTAGTTTAGACATTTCAACCAATGAAGTGACGTTGTGCTGACGACCATTTGACTTCAGAGCCACGCACGTGGAAACCCGCCAAAAAAGGTGGGGACGCAGACGCGACGTAAACACATATGATACTCCGCAGGAGCATGACATTTAGATGAATGCGCCCACTTTTGCTGTGCATATACGAAGCATTTGTCTTAATCTGAACCGTCTATATTGTGGGTCTGACGTAGTGGTGCATACTTCAAAAGGTGCAATAAATTGATGGTTTTTAAGATGAGTACGATCTGGATCGACTTTTAATTGTTTTAGATGGGGTTAGGAGATTTTTACCATCTGGTGGCAGGCGCCGACATCTTAACGTTATCTGCCTCTAGAGATAGAGATTAAAGAAAGTTTCTGGGATGGCCCACCAATTATCTATTTATTGATAGCCACGTGGCTAATGGTAGGTGTCAACCAGATGGGCTGACCCATTTGAGAAATCCTTTCGACTTGCCAGATTCTAGGGGAGCTCACTCTGTATGTGCAAGGGGCTTTTTGGTATGTGGACCCTTCCTAACAAGTTTCAAGTACAGCTGTTTGATAAACTATAGGCCACTTAAGTGTACCTGTGTGTGTTATAAAGTGGGATTGACAGATGGATGGTTTAGATCCAAGCAGATGGATGAATGTTAGTGGGATTTGATATGACCCCATTGTCGTTTTAGAGATTCTCCTAAGTATCATTCTATTGTCAATTGTCATGTTTCAACCAATATTAATCTTTAGTTTTCTGTTTTTTGTGAAGCCTTCTCCATGATAGAAAGCTTATAAATGGCCTTGTTTGTTTGCAACAGAGTAAAAGTAGAGGAGCGTTGAAAGAAATCCCAACGTTTGGATTCTTTACCCCATTGTGTGGTTGTCTGGATTAGCCCAAAAAGTGAAGTAACTGCGTCTGCATAGTTCGCAGTTACTCCAACTCTACTTTTTCTCTCTCACAAGTTACTCGAGATACCATAATAAAGTGGAGGTAGAGTAACTCATTCTCTATTCTCTTTATCCAATTAATTATAAAATTTAAATCCTTTTACTTTACACCAACCATCCAAACACATACAAAGTAATTCATCTATTAATTCATTTCAACCCACTCCTCTTTTAACTTTATCCTAATGTAACAATCTACTCCTCTTCTATTCCTCCCGTGATATAAACAAAAACAAACACGTCCGGAGTTGGATCTTTCCTCAAACAACCTTTCTGCAGGTATCGACTCTCTACTAGGTATGTATTCAACCAAGGCCTAATGGGCTTGGGCCTAGATCTTAAATTGCTTTTAGGCCGGTTGATCATTATCTACGCTAAGCTCTTCTCTCCTATCATAACAAACCATCCACCAATAATTTTCACCTAATTATTTTTCTTTACTTACTTTTGACATTTCTTCACTTACTTTTGACATCACTATGAAGACCTGAAAAGGCATCGATCAAATTAGTTAGACAAAGCCATCCAAACAATCATTTTACTGCCTTGTTGGTTTTTCAGACATTAGCTTACTGTACTCATCAAGACATACATGCCTATTGAATTTTGTAGGTTTATGCGAATTGAAAAATGACATGACCCGAGCCCGAGATTAAGATTAAATCCGAGTTAATCTCGAGTCGCGTCCATACTTACTTCCACGAACTTCGAATCAAACGGAATTCACAAGGGATATCAAATATACATATTTATGCGGAAATATGTACAATGCTTTATACAAATTATACAATGTTCATTGTGCAAAATAAAATTCCATTTACACTATGTAACACATCCAATTGCATGTTTAAATACAATGCAAAGATGATAAGTGTGAAATATTTCAAAAAACAATTCATTTCAAATTTCCATTTTGTTTCCATTCTCAAATATCATATCATATGATATCACATCACTTCCATTCAACTAGTCATCTTGGAGGAACCAGAGTGGTCTCTTCCGCTGGCGTTGAGGCCTCGGCAGGACAAGCACGGGTAGCTGGGCCTTTAATGCCATCAATAATACTGTGGATACAACGATTCAGCAATGTGTAAACAGATCTATAATTAGATTTGCTAAAATACACATTTTAATCTGTCTAAAATCAATATTAGACAAATACAAGAATAGTTCAGAATCAATAAGAGTCAGTTTCAAATATTGGTAACTATAATAGCATTTCATTTCAATTCACATCTTTCCTAAAAGGAAGGAATCATCTTCCATAAAGAAAGGAGTCATTTTACAAATATCAAATATTATGGGATTTATTAGTGCTTGGGCCAGGGACTACTGACATCACCACGGAGTTCCGGAACACTCCCAAATCATCTACTGCAGTAGGAACAACTCTAATGAGCAATAAAAAAAAATTACTATATAGTGCCAGACTCAAGAATTAACATAATTCAACATATTGAATCCGTTTAAAATTCAAATTAACGGATTCAATTCAATAAACAATTCGTTTCAGATTCAATTCAATATATAATCCATTTGGGGCATATCAGGAATAAACCTGTCATTTCAATTCAATTCCAACCAACCATTCAGGTGAAATATTCGGTTATTTAATGGACGTATTATTCTCGATGGACACCATATTTTTATGAAATTTGTACATTAAAGTCCCCTTAATTCACACCCATGGAGGTATAAACATTATTATCTACCTTGATAAATAGACTCTTTTCCTTAAATTCAGAAATTAAATCTGAATTTTATTAGTTTCGGTTAACTGTTTGTTGACCTATCGAAACTAACATTTTCATCGAAAACTCGTTATTCAAATTCGGTGAACCCTCGATCCATTTCAGTTCCAAATCTAGGAACACTAATTTTTGGAAATTCCAAGTGTATTTCAAGTATAATTGATTGACCATTTGGTCAACCGAACGTTTCCATCCGGTTAATTGAACATAAGTTCAATTGCCTACTACAATCACGGAACTTCCTAAGCTAAGAAAGGTAATTTAATTGAGTTGAAAAGACCTTAAGCATCTGCTTCAGGTTCGATCCGCTCGAGCGGTTGCTGATAAGTCCTTAAAAATGCATAATTTCATCATCAATTTAGAATTAATTAAGGTCTTAATCATCAAACCCTGGACCATTTTAGTAAAAAAAATCACGATTCTATGTTTGTGAGCATCAAAGTCTGAATTCAAGTCAAAATTCATCCAAAAATTGCATTTTCACATAAAATCATGAATTTCTCTATTTTTGGCATTGGAAGTCATAAATTTCTCATAACTTTTTATTCACAAATAAAATGATGAATTTTAGTTGCATCATTGATTTAATTGAAGATTTAATAAAATGGTGACTTTAATGCATCTATTTAGTGTGAATTGGGCCCGCATCTTGCATAATTCTTTCCCTATATGAATAGATTATTCTTTGATATTTGTTTTTATTTTTGTAGGGAATTTCAAAATTTGGGACCCGCGGAAGAGATAAAACTAAGGTTGAAGCTACACATGGGCCCACCTCCATTGCAAGTTGGGAATAAAATTAAGAAGTTCAAATATTTTGGAAACTTCAAAACAAGGTGGGGACCATGCAAGGAGATTTACAAGACTCTTGTTAGCCAAAGTAATCCAAGATAGAAACTAACTCCAAAAGAGTGCAAGATTTTTAGCACTAAGATCTCCTAAAAGATAGGCTTCCAAGATTTGAAATCTTGCAAACCAAGATTCTCCCAAAGCCTTCACACGTCCAAAAAACATGGGCTGTCCACATGAGTTCCAAAATTTGTTTCAAATCTGAAATTCCCACAGAAGTCTCCTAAATCTACCAAAAATCCTATCCTAACTTGGAGATTAAGATAAGAACCCTTCCAAACAAAAAGGGGAACCCAAGCCATACCAAAAAAAAAAAAAAATCCATCAAAAGTGTTGGACGTGCAACACATTCCTTCTTGGAAATTAATAAACGTTTTGTTTAATAATTTTTCTTGGCTTACCACACAAAACTCTCTCCTGGCCCCACTCATCATATATATATATATCTCCAACTGAATTCCATCCCCCATCCCACCTCGGACGACTAGCAACAACCCATCTCCCTATTTCCATTAATTTTTCTTCATCCCTCCCTACTTCCATCACTACTTCATCCAAGGCCTTTCCTAAGGCACACCACCACTTGGATTTCTACGCCGCCGCGCTGCTGCCGTTGCTCCGTCGTTCCATCATCAACCAGCCATCTACTTCTCCCTTGGTGAAGGATTGAAGACTTGAAAATGAGATTATGCGCAAATTCTATTTTCTTGATGTGTTTGATCTAGGGTAAGGAAATATTTATTTTTCAGTTTTGATTAATGTTAGGAAATTACTAGTTTATTGGTTCAATTTAATTTAAAAGACACAATTAGTGAGGTCAAGGTGTCCCGCCTTAGATCGGCATCGCGTGTTTGTGGGTAGTGACAGTACGCACTTGGTGCGGTGTTTTTGCAGTCTTTTATTAATTTTGCCAATATAATATTGTGATTTCCCATAATAAGAATATTTAGAATTATTTTTATCCTTATTTCTGAATGATATTATTAATGAATTTTTATTTTAATACATGATTTATTTACTTTTAAGCAATTGGTGGTTTGATGTCTTTTATGTTTTTGCAGTCTTTAGACTAGGATTTTTAGATTAGGAATTTTTATTTGGGATTGTAATTTCTAATTTGGATTTGTAATAAAATTTCAATTTCAGTTTCGTAGAGATTTATTTATATAGATTTTTGATAGGCTCGATTAGTTTTTCAATAGGACAGGTTTTATGCGATTAATTACTCCCTGTGGATCGACCTCGGACTTCACCGAGTTATTACTACAATCGCGGCCTTGCACTTGGGGCTGACGATCAGTTGCTCCAGAATTCCAAATCCGGAATTCTGAACTATTCTTCTTTCATTCAAAATCCTTCACAACCTGCAAGAAAACTATGGAACCTCCCGTTCCCTTTTCATACAACATTTATACACAAGAAAACACTTCTAATCGTCATTTAATCCATCTCAATATCATTCCATCAAGCCATACATTCAAATCAATTCCATTTCTAACAAAAACAATAGGCTTAACCATAACTATAACAAAGCAAACAGAAACGCATATGATTTAGCATCTAATCAAAATAAGATGTTTATACTTACCTCAACTTTGAGTTTAACACAAAACCCCCTTTTTCCTTTGAGTTTAATTTGACCCAAATGACCCAAATTCCAAACCCTAACATCATAAAAACAACCAAACGAATTCAAGATGTTGTTTAAGATAGAAAAGGGTCAAGACAACCTATTTAAAACTGAAACTACACTTGATACTTGTAGCTCAACAAAGAGAAAATCACAGCTTTTCCCTTAACTCTATCTCCAAAGAAACTTGAAGAAGAGGATGGAGAAGTTGGAGTAATCAATTTCCTTTCCCAATCTCTAGCTTAGCCTCACTTCAAACACTCAAGGAAGAAGAAACGAAGAAGAAGGTAAGAATGAAAAACCTAGACTGAGTTCTTGCCGTTGCTTGAATATTCGTATGAATGAACATTTGGTTCATTGAAAAACCTTATAAACAAGATTTTTCATTTAAACCCCCTTTACTTACCTTATTTCTATTTTGAGTCAAATCATGACTCATTTGACTCAGTTTAAGTCAAATAAAAATGAATATATTATGAAAGTTGATGTACTAGTCGGGATACACATGTTGGTATCAAGTTTTATCGTATCAGACGGTATACGCGAAAATTCATATTTACGGAAAAGTCCCTAATTTCATCAATTTGAGTCTAAAATCCACTCAGTTAACTTAGTCTCTTCTAAATCCATTTCATTATGCTTAATTCACTCCCTTGAGACTCACAATCTGATCATTTATCATTATTCTCAAGAAGCAGGAAAAAATTGTGATGTAGGGGCATTTTGAGGTCAATGGAAGGTACCCATCATGAATCACGAGTCAGGGTTGGGCAAACCCAGACCAGCTATTTATCAAATCCCAAATTCTAGACCTGAATTAGATGGACTCAAATCGCTCGATAAAGATCTGACTTAACACAATCAATTGAAAGCTATGAAGTGGTGTCATTTCTCATAACTAGGTCTAGTTTGGTTAGTTCTATTTCTTTGCAGACATACCATATTTTCATGTCGCATTTTTTTTTTTTTTTTTTTGCTATCGGAGGGTTCCTAACCCTTTGGGCTGGACTAATCCTTTCGGGCCTAGAGGGAAGCCGGGTAAACTCTCCTGTAGCCCCAGTGTGGTAGTGCAATTTCGAACCCATAACTTTCGGGTGCAAACTGTGGTCCTAGACCAATTGAGCTACCCCTTAGGGTTACGTTGTAATTGAAGTAACGCCTTGGATGCCTATATCCATATTAAGTATATTTCCTATTCTCTACAAAGAGTAAACAAAGAAGGGAGAACTGTCTTGGAGAGGAAATGTACCTTTTCATTTGTGTAAGTTTCTAAAATGTTTTTACCCAATGTTGGTCCCGCCGAAGTAGGCACTGCAAGGGTCCAAGCTAGAAACAAACCTATAACTTTGACAATTTTACACAAAGTGGCTACTTGTAGATTTAGAACATATGCATGGTATTCGAGACTTTTGCTATTACACCAAAGCAATGACCCTTCATTTGTGTATCTCTCTCAAAGACTTATTTCCATAAAATTCCAAGCATGCAAAAGTGGCCTTAAAATTTTATTTCCTGTATTTATGACTTTGAAAATCAATTTTTATCTTATATATTATACAAACATTTGCTAATTTTGTGTTCATTTCATCTATAGGTATATGTGAATTGACGACACTACTGCGGGTGCTGAAGTTAGGCGGGAACAGGCTCAATGACCATACTATACCGAAATGTTTGGGCAACCTATCCTTACTTGAAAGACTATGGTTACGATTTTGCCAAAAGTTTAGCTCAGCTCGGTCTCTTGCTTCATGAATTTCTCTTTGTTGCTGCAAACTACACTTGCTCGCTCCTTTTTCCCCTCCACTACTCGGTCATCATTGTCACCACAGCCCCAATCAATGGTGGGCCTCTTCCAAGTATCCACCACATCCGTCCACTCTTAGATAGAGGTACCTTATCTTCCAACTGTTTCCCATTTTTCTTTTCGTTTTCCATCTTTTGGATCTATGTACTTTGTGTGTTTGGATATGCATATGGTGTTTGACAAAATGTCACAACGAATACGGCGTGGAATGTCAAGATGATGGGTATTTTGCCCCTTAAGCCATATTTTTTAAGAGTTCATGCATAATCTCAGTGTTTGATTTATGCCAACATAACCCTCTACAGAACCCTCATGTTGTAGACTTTCAATTTCGTGATCCGAGGGTTGGAGACTGTAGATTGTTGATTGAGGATGGATAGTTGGAGTAAGAGACAAATGGAGCTGATCATTCTTAAGTAGGTAAGTGTCACTCCATGTTTCTATTGTTTATTTGTTCTGTTTTATGATTGGTGATCATTCAATGTTGTCCATTTTCTTTATGGAATGCTCTCAAATTGTTGGAATTGATTTGACATGCTATGATGACAACTAGGTATATATTGTTGTATTGTCACACAACCTCCTCACATCATGTATGATTATTTCTCTGGTTGATTTTTTCTCCTCATATTTAAACCTTTTTTTGCCTCTAGGATTTTGGAATGTGGCTGAAAATTAGCATGTTCATGGATTTGTTAGGAATTAGAAGATTTGGGGTCCAAGAAATGGACATTGGTTGGAATTCCCTTTATAACTAGCAGGAATGAAATGGTGTCAATGGCTACTCTAGAACAAATTTACATGGTCTTTAATTTCTTAATGAAGGCAAATCAGAGCAAAATCCAGATATGCTGATAGATTAGTTTGGAATATTCAAACATGTTTAAATGCAATTTGTTTAGTTACAATGCAAATTAGGAAGTGTAACATAAATGTCTACCTTGACAAACTCATACACAGCAGGTTCAGTTATAACTTTGATCCAAATTCACACTGAAATTAAATAAATACAACAAAATGCAGAAAACTCAATATTCCAAACTAGTCTACCAGCATATAAATTCCCTTTACATGAATCCCACTAAAAAGTTACTCACAATCTGCGGCTTGATTGACTTCCTATCCATCTCTAGGGTTCTAATCTTCTAAAAATTATAGTAAAAATCTAATTCAGATTATCAGAATAAATAGAAACAAAGAAACATCAATAAAAATCCAAGATTAGATTACAAAATGGCAGATCATAGTGTTACAGCTATCAACGTATGAAGGATCCTAAGAAACAATATGACACCCCATTTCTTTAGGGAATCAAAAGGACAAAACTTGGTCTCCAAAATCAAATGTCAGCAACTCTAATTCCCCTTTCAGCAGAAGAAAAAAAAAAGATAGCAAAAGAAAAATCAAAAGATCGACTTACTGCTCAAAAGAAGGCACGATTTTCCGACAGAGGAATCTTTGATTAACAAAACTTGGAAGACTTAGTTGGATAGGAAAAGACGCATGATAATTAAAAAAGCAAAAGAAAAAAGGGGAAAAAAAGGAAAAAAAATCTAGATAATGATAGAGGGAGGAGCAGAATCTTACTATTCATTACTACCACTGAAGAATCATAGGAAGATGTTTTGTCTGTTTTGTTAGAAATGCAAGAAGTGAGACTTCATTCGCTTCTTTGCTTTGCTCCCTGAAAATTCAATTTCATTCGCTATTGGTATCTTCTTTTTATTTAGTGCATGAGATTTCGGTTTATTTGTCACAAAAATGGAGAAATCAAAGCATCTCGTGGCTTACTACCATTCCTTACTGCAAGAACTGAATCAAGAAACTCAAAAAGCACAGGCATACATCTATCAAGGGGTATGTCATGTTTCCTTTAATCTCTCTCTCATTTTTTTAACTTTTTTAATCTATTGAGATCTGGGTTTTGTTTGTATTTGGATTCAATTGGTGGATTTTGAGATTTTCATGGATTATTGATTTTATTTCCACTTCATGTCAGTTTTTTTAATAATTTTTTATATTTTTATTCTCATATAGGCACACATCCGCAAAAGGGGTATGGCCAGTGTGTCCTTTAATCTCTTTGTTTCTGTTCAGATTTTTTTTAAAATCTCTGTTTCTGTTCAAATGATTGTGGAAAGTCCCAACTCTGAATTGGATGCAGGCAAATGTCTCATAAATGATACACCCCATGACCAACAAATGCTTTAGGCAGTAGTAACCCATTTTGAGGATGCTTTATATTAAGAATTAAGATTGATATGATATGATTCGGTTCAAAATTCAAATATATCCTGCACTTGGATCAATGTCTAGGTGGCCCTTATCTGCAGAAAATGAATGATTTTCTCATTGTTCTGTGTTAACATACTACACACTCATTTCCCAAGATTAAAGCATTTTTGTAAATTTAGCAGAAGATTCAGACCCACAGTTAGAGAAGAACTTTCTACAGACAGTAGAAAGATCTTTCCAAGAAAAATGTTAAACCACACCAAATCTAGAAACCGAAATTGTATAAAATGAGATATCCTTGGTCTCAAAAATTATAATCACTGTAAAATTAAAACGCTGGAAACTGTCACAAACTTGCCCTCCTTAGTATAGTCTGTAGGGTAGCTTCTTTGTTTTGCTCCCTGAAATTTCAATTTCATTCGCTTCTGGTATCCTCTTTTTATTTGGTGCCTGAGATTTCAGTTTATTGTCCAAAAAATGGAGAAATCAATGCATCACACGGCTCACTACCATTCCTTACCACATGAACTGAATCAAGAAACTCAGAAAGCATGGGCATACATCCATCAAGTGGGATGCCATGTTTCTTTTACTCTCTCATTTTTTAACTTTTTTAATCTATCAAGATCTGGGTTTTGTTTGTAGTCAGATTCTGTTGGTGGGTTTTGAGAATTTCATGGATTATTGATTTTATTTCCACTTTATGTCAATTTTTAATGATTTTTTATATTTTTATTTTCATGGAGGCACACATCCACCAAAGGGGTATGCCAGTGTTACCTTTGATTTCTCTGTTTCTGTTTATAGTTTTGTAAAATCTCTGTTTGGAAAGTCCTTTTCAATGAATTCCTTCAATGTGATTCTTTCAATCTCCCTCTTATACTTTCTTTGACCATTTAGAAAAAACAGGGGAAACATTGCTAGAACTAGAGCATATCTTCCTAGAACTAGAGCATATCTACAATATGTATCAGGGAAATGACTAATATTCATATACATTATCTATAGCACATCTACAATATGAGAGGAGAATTGATTCAAAGCATGTGATTTTTTTTTCTAACTTTATTCCCTATTGTTTATAATTTCACAAGAACCAATTGGAACCGATTGTAGACTTGTCAGGTACTTTGGTGACTGTGAAGCACCATTGACATATCTGGCATACAGTCTTAAGCCTATAAATGAAATTAACATCTTACGATTTAGATAATCTCAAATCACATTACCATCTTAAGCCTAGAAGTCTGCATATCATTGACAAACATTCATCAAACAATTAGAGAGTGCTTGCTAGAACATGTGGAATTAACAAAATACTGGACTTATCCCACTTGCATAGAGAAGGTTAATATAACAAAGTTTTCTCCACATAGACAAACTTAGTTCTTGCCATTTTAGGCTGATTGGAGTTCTACCCTTCCAAATGGAGGAGCACAGAAGCCCCATAGATACCGCCTTAGAACTTTGCTCTTTGACATGTATTTTTTGAGTTTCTTTTCCTTTAATTGTAATTATTGAATAGCTAATGTTACTGTTGCATGCACCTATTTTGGAACTTTGGTTTTTAATATTATGTGGTTGATGAGTAACCTTCCTCTTCAATGCAGTGATATCCATAAATAAAATCATAGAGCAGCTTACCCAATAAGTGCCATTCAAAATGCTTCCCCAAGATTGTAAGGTTAGATATTGTTGCTTTTCTGAGTTATTTGTTTGAATTTCTTTTGCTTCAATTGTTCAACTTGACTTACCTAATGTTAGTGTTGAATGCACCTGTTTTGGGATTTTTTATTTTTATATTCTCTACTTATGAAGAGCACAAAGCTCCTTTTCCGAAAACTTTCATTTGAAAGGTTGGTCCATGAAATTGCCAAGGAACTTAACGTGAGTTTGAAAAGGGCTTTCTGTTAATTTGTATTTAGGGATACTCTAATGAATGTGACATTAGATGTTGTTGCTAATGGATGTGTTGCGCTGACTGATCTGCATTTCTGCAGCCATATATTGCTTTTCTTGAGAGAGGCTGCAGAGGCATACCTGGGCCTAATTGAAGACAAATCTTTGTGGAATACTTCTTTTTTAATATTTTAGATGGGCAAGATTGAATATATGTCGATTGTAAGATAGAATCAATTTTGATTTGTTTACTACCTGACTCTATCCATTACTAGATTTTCAAAATTTCAACTATTTTCAGACTCTATGATTTGATCTTATTGTTTATGCACCTTATCAATCGATGATTAATTGACAATATTGGAGTTGTTTTGCTTATTCAAGAATACTTGAAGTGTTTTGTCCTATTGCTCTACTATGGTCATTATCAGTTTGTATTCTTAGGTATATCATTGAAGGCTCCATTTCCTATAGATGTTCTTTGTTTATTAAAGCAAATTGATGTTTAAGGTGTGGTTACTTCCCACTATATCATGTAAGTGTTTGTGTCAGCAGTGTATTATGTATATCATTTTAACAATGCCCTTCAAATTATTGTCTTCATTATCATGATTATAGTCATTTCATCATGAATTCATGACAACTAAAAGCTCTTTGTGGTTTTATTTCTATGCTTGGAGTGGGTATTCTTAATTCCATCCAGTGACCAGGTTGTTGAGGTAGGATATTGTCCAATTAATTGTACAAATCACTGCTTGATGGAACTGGTCCCATTGCGATATCTTAAGATTTTATGAACATTTCATCTATGGATATGGTTTCGTTGTATTGAGTCTAACTGGGATGGATCCGTCAATGTTGATTTTGTTTGCTATTATGTGCAGCATTCAGTGATACCATTTTCGTAAGCACCAAATGGGTGGTGTGTATTGCATTCTGTAAAATTCTTATAATTTTAAAAAGTTTTGTACATGTTTTATATAATGGATTAGCACGGGCATGTTTTGCTAGTTCATTATTTGAACCGTTCAATGTATTTGACACTCATTCTTTCTTTTAAGGTAGACTCTTTAGGTCCAAGAGCTTATTAAATTGTATAAAAATTGAGATTAGATCGTTTCTTCCTCTTTCTCTTCTCACACCTTATATAGTAAACTTATTGCCACACATCTACTTAAAATAGACACGGTAAAATGAATTGCACGTGAAAATCATATGAAAATTGAATGGAGTTGCAATTGTTATCCAACAACTTTAGAGAAACCCCAGACCTATAATGGAACTGGCCCGGCTCAAATTTTTCCATTCAATGCATTTAGCAATCATACCAAATATACAGGTCGAGATTTAAACCATGAGCCTAAAAGCAAGGCCGGCCCCGCCTAGCTCTTCACGAATTGGTAAGGGTTATCGCTGTTATATTTGTAGGGAAGAACGAGCAAGCTGGGTGTTGGTGAAACATTGCCTCAACACCAACTACTCAAAACGCTTGGTACTTATTGGGCCAAAACTTATGGATGGATCTAACCTCTGGGGCTAAGAACTTCCCAAAATTCAACTTGAAATCAATTGGATAACTGAGATTGATTTGGCCTTGCCCACTTTCATCCATACAAGCTTGGCATCTCTTTTCACTCAATTGGATTAAAAAGTGAGTATTCCGCTAGCTAAAGGAATGACAATGGGTTGGGTTAAATAGGTAATTGCCCGCATCTACTCCTATCAGGGGCAGATTTGGTAATGATTTTTTTTTAAAGGATAGATATGATGTTGTGTACTCAGACCCGTGTTTGAATTTGTTTGCTCCACCTCATTTATAATATGTTTCAATGAAAACATATTTGTAGATCATCTGTAGCTCAGCTGCTAGTAGGAACATGAGGTATACCTAGAGGTCCAATATTTCTAAATTAAATGGATTTTAACATTTTAGATCAATTAATAAGAAGAAAAGGAATGCAATCATCACCATGAATTCCACTTGCAGACGTGGGTGACACAACATAAGAAGCGCTGCACCTAAAAAGGACAAGAAATCAAAAAAAATTTTCACGGGACATGTTGGCACTGGTTATAAAAGGACTGTCAGTGGGATGGAGTGAGTTTGGATGAGTCAATTGTGGGTTGGGGTGAGTTCGGGTCTACCTGACTGGTAGCAAACCCTCCAATCATCATCCCTAGTTAGCTGTCCACAAGCAAAATGCTACCAGAGTAATTGACCATTGACCGGAAAACAAAAATGGAAAAGAAGGTGGATAGAAGTTTGTGAACTTTACAAGAAAGTTATTCAAGAATTGTCTATCTACGTTAAGAGCAATAAACTTTCTAAAATTAAAGGATACAATTTTATTGGACTTCCAAATTATCAAAATTGAGATATGGATTAAAGCATTTAGGGTTGCAATGGTGGGGCCTATTATTATTACCAAGATCTGATAAATTTAATGTGTTGCTTTTATTTAAATCTATGCATAAAACAATATTTGCAAATCCAAATAACGCGAAGTTCCTCCCTATTTTGAAAATAAAAAAATATGCATAGAGCAAAATCCTCTCGTTGCACAAGTAATCATGTCTAGATTTTCATATAACAATGGACTCAATCGATACATATACTAATAGATAATAGTAACTTTAAGGTGTGTTTGTGCAATGCAAGGAATTTGCAATAGAGAAGAAATTTTTTTTTTTCTGTGCATTTTTTTTTCAATTATTTGGTGTGACTTATTTTCCTTGCCAAAAAGGAAAAAAAGAACTAATATTCTTTGATAGAGAGAATTTCAATTTATTATGTGAGAAGTAGAAAAAAACTAATTCCTAATCTCTATTTTTAAAATAAAAATCTAAAGAGAACCCCACCCTTATGTGATGTGTATGTTCAAATGTATCTTCCCCTTAGTTTTTCCTTAGTACTTAAAAAAAAAAAAAAAACACAACATTAAAAATCCTAGGATCTTCTCATAGAAAGACTTTTCTTCTCTATAATTTTGTCTTGGTCATTCACATCTCACATGCAAAGTCCAGATGGTGAACCTACCTGTAAGGATCCTCTTAAGACACGCGTCTTGGGTGCTCCTGATGACTATGCTCATGCTCAAAAGCACATTGAAGGACGCCATGATGGGTACTTGAAATGGTTGAGATAAATCAAAATTCCCAAGTCTCTAGTCTAGTAAAAAAAAGCAATGCTATTGCTATTATGCGCCATGCTCTCTCACCTTCAAAATAAGAACTCTCACCATGTATGAGATTTGAGATATATCCAAATCTCACTCTAATAAATATTGGCCCACGAGTGGAGAGAGAAATAAATATGAGTAATGATGCAATAGATTTATTAATCATGTTATTTGTCATATGCTAAATCATATGGCGAGATCAACTCATGTTGAAGTAGAAATTTTGTTTATTTCATGCACTAGTGAGTACATTCATTTTGAACGGCCTGTATTTTCATCAGGTGGATTCCAACCACTTTATACACACACACACACACACACAAACACTTGTACTCTCTTCAATTATCATAAGCTACTAATTTACGAGTATGCAATGACACATTTACTCATCTCTTCAATATACGGAAGTACTTATATATAAGAATTTCACAGTTGAAGAAAGCAAAAAAAATATATTATTATTTGAGCAATTATATCCAATCATTAAAGGTAAGGAGATTGTTAACTCTATTTCTCTAAAATTTTTGAACCATTGAATTAACATGATAATCTATCCTTGTCTGGATCTCAATATTGTCATGAGAAACGTGATTAGAACGCAAGGAGTATGGACTACCTTTGCTCCTTAATGATTGATGGTGCAATCCATGTGGCCTAGTTGCTTTTACTTTGGTCACCGTTTAGGCACTAACTTGTTGTGGGGGCAGCAAAGTGGGTTGGTCAAGTCTTCCAGCGAATGGACTACTTGCACCTCATTACATGGAAATGACATATCATCAATTTAGAGTCAAGGTCTTGATAGTCAACACTTGATACTTGATAGTGCCTCACCCATGACTTGACTTGAGAACTCTTGGGTTAAAAGAGGAGTTGGGATCCTCCAAGGGATTTGACCCATGGTAATCGTGGGTGGACTAATCACGGTCTGCAACATCACTCAGGGTAAACCTTCACCAGATTTGGACTCATTAAAAGACTTTTCTTCTCCATAGTTTGTCTTCGACGAACAGTAGTACCAAATCATTCACATCTCACATGCAAAGTTTAGATGGTGGGCCTACCTATAAGGAACCCCTTAAAACATGCGTCTTGAGTGCTCCTAACTTGTTGTGGGGGCGGCAAAGTGGGTCGGTCAAGTCTTCCAGCGAATGGACTACTTGCACCTCATTACATGGAAATGACATATCATCAATTCAGAGTCAAGGTCTTGATAGTCAACACTTGATACTTGATAGTGCCTCACCCATGACTTAACTTGAGAACTCTTGGGTTAAAAGAGGAGTTGGGATCCTCCAAAGGATTTGACCCATAATAATCGTGGGTGGACTAATCACGGTTTGCCACATCACCCAGGGTAAACCTTCACCAGATTTGGACTCATTAAAAGACTTTTCTTCTCCATAGTTTGTCTTCGACGAACAGTAGTACCAAATCATTTACATCTCACATGCAAAGTCTAGATGGTGGGCCTACCTATAAGAATCCCCTTAAAACATGCGTCTTGAGTGCTCCTAACTTGTTGTGGGGGCGGCAAAGTGGGTTGGTCAAGTCTTCCAGCGAATGGACTACTTGCACCTCATTACATGGAAATGACATATCATCAATTCAGAGTCAAGGTCTTGATAGTCAACACTTGATACTTGATAGTGCCTCACCCATGACTTAACTTGAGAACTCTTGGGTTAAAAGAGGAGTTGGGATCCTCTAAGGGATTTGACCCATGGTAATTGTGGGTGGATTAATCACGGTTTGCCACATCACTCAGGGTAAACCTTCACCAGATTTGGACTCATTAAAAGACTTTTCTTCTCCATAGTTTGTCTTCGACGAACAGTAGTACCAAATCATTCACATCTCACATGCAAAGTCTAGATGGTGGGCCTACCTATAAGGATCCCCTTAAAACATGTGTCTTGAGTGCTCCTGATGACTATGCTAATGCTTAAAGCACATTAAAGGACACAACTGACAACAATGGGCACTCAAAATGGCTGAGATAAATCAAAAATTCCAAGTCTCTAGCCACAAAAGAGGCTAGTGCTATTGCTATCATGCGCCATCTCTCTCACCTTCAAAATGAATACCCTCACCATGTATGAGATATCTCTAATTAAATCTCATTCTAACAAATATTGGCCCACAAAAGTGGCAAGTGCTATCCATGTGGCCTAGCTGCTTTTACTTTGGTCACTGTCTAAGCTCCAACTTGTTGTGGGGCAGAGTGGGTCGGTCAAATACTCTTTCAGCGAATGGACTACTTGCTCCTCATTACATGGAAATAACATAGCATTAATTCAGAGTCAAGGTCTTGATAGTGCCTCACCCATTCGTCCCACCGGAATACCGACTATTGCTACACTCACCATGGAGTTTATCTCGGTTAAAGGATGAATCGGGTTCCTTTGAGGGATTGGTCCACCCATGATAACTGTGGGGTAAATCGTCATTTACTTTTTCTCTACTATATCCCGAGTCATTAAAAGAGTGAACCCTATAACAAAAGATTCCAAAATGGCAGATCGTCATTTACTTTTTCTCTACTATTTTGTCCAAAACCCATAATATATGACTCACAATATCATTGGGTTCCTTTTCACTTTCTTTTTTACCTTCACTCCTAAACACGATGATAGCTTCATTGTCACTGACAAAATATTTTTTTAGGGACTTTGACTAGACGGCTATCCTTAGATTGGATATTTACCCTAAAATAGTCTAAATTTAATTACTTTCTGCAAATTTATTCATACAATAATGGTGCAATATCGTATAGCCCTACCATATCACATTGGGTAATATTTATGATATTGCACATCCCTTGCACGAACAACTCTATGGGAAATAGCAAATGTCAAGTTTAAGGACATCTTTATGGGCAATATCCTTTTTTTTCACTCGTTCTCCTCTATCCCCTTCCATAACGGTAGCCGGCTCCATCTTTTTTCTTCCCTTACTTCCCCAAATTTAAGTTCTTAGAAAACGTTGCAGTTGTCATAAATGGAAGAAATGATTTTGAAGCAAAAAGTCTAAGCAAAAACGCATTGCTACGAGGACCCGCTCTCAAAACCTATTATTGTATTCATTTTATCTGAAGAGTGTAATGCGCACGGAACCCATTATTGGTTCTAAAGCTTGACTTGAATGAACCGATATATGGGGACTTGAAACCTAGCTTACCAAACTAGTAAGAAAACCTGAAAGAAGATAATGAAAAAAAATAATTAATAGACTATTTTATGTTGATATTAGTCTTTACATGATTTGATAGTAAATTAAAGATAATGGAAGAATACAATTTTCACAAATTTTATGGTGTTAGAATCTAGAGGTTCCCAATTTTGTCTTTTAAAGATTGTAATGGGAAAGATATGACATCAGTGAAGATTATAGATGGAAAATGGGGAATCATTTGTTTGGCCCTTTTGTATTATTTTTGTGACATTGATGGTAAATGTGGGTATTAGTTACTTGGGATTGGGAGAGACCAAAAAAGACATAAAAAAAAACCGAAGAAGAAGCTCTTTGAGTAGTCATATCCAATTATTGCAAGTAAGGAGGTTTTTAACTCTATTTCTCTAAACGTTTGGGGTTTTGCCTCTATGGTAACCCTTAGGCATAGATATTAATTACGCCTTATTACAAAAGTTAAGATAATTTTCTACGGGCACCTATCTTGTATTTACGGACTAAAATGTCTTTGACTGTGTGACATCACATACCCTATTTTTGCAAATTCTTCAACTTTTTAATTTATGTGATATCGCACAAAAATTCCCCTCTAGTTGAGTTACATATTAATTATATCTTTACGATATCAAATAGTTTTTAATTTGATGTGATATTTGATCGACACTTAGATTGTGCAACGCTTATCTGCAAGACTACGATGTCATCAAGTAGTAAGGACTAAAAGAGTCCAGATTATCGTTCCCCCGAGGAGAGGATGGAAGAAGCAATGAATCCCAATTATAAGTAGAATTGAACTAAGATATAGCTAATATAAAAAATTGAAATGAACAATTAAACTATTAAACTATGCAATATAAACAACTAATTAACAATCTAAAATATGAAGTTAATAAGAACTAAGTTAATCTAACAAACTATACTAAACTAGTGGATGAATGGTGGTGGAAATGGAAGATTTAGGATACGTTTGTGTACACACCATTTCCGAGGAAAGAAGAAATTGCCACGTCAGCAAATTCCATAGAAATAAAAACTTCGGAAAAGGATTTCCATAGAATTTAGATTTTCATGTTTGGTGCAAAAAGAGTTTTCTCATTGAATTGGTGTTAATGTTGTTTGGTGCGGCTATGGATTCCTTATAAAAAATCAAAATTTCTTATTTGCTGATATAATTTTTTAAAGAAAAATAACATAACATATATATTATTTATTCAACTTTAAATAATAATTTATATAAAGAAATAAAAAATGAACGAGTTGTAGGGTTTTTGGGTTGAAATGGACAATAGTGAGGAAAAGATGGAGAAGTTTTCCGAAGAAATCCATTTCCCATACCCCCCATAAGAAACCCATTTCCACCATTATCAAGGAAAATGCTGACGAGGCAGGAAAGCATTTCCGCGGAATTATTCTGCACCAAACACCGGAAAAATGGGTTTTCTGCGGAAAAGTGTTACACAAACATGCCATTAAATCTAATAATCTAAAAGTGAAGATGTGGTGTGAACTGTGTATGGTTTTAAAACAAGTGATTTGAAATGTGGATCTAATAATCTAAAAGTAAAAATAACAAATCAGATAAATATTTAAAGTAACAACAATAAAAAGAAGAGATTAGGCAATCCAAAATCCACTAAGTATGTAATTAATTTAAACAATGCATGTTCTAATTCAATTTCCAAATCTACAATCCAATTAACAATCTCTTGCCTAATTGGATTGGATAATATAGCAATGAAGATTAAAGTAAAGAAAATAAGAAGCCAAGATCTTAGATCATAACCTAACTACCCTAACAATTAATCATCAAAATCAAGCTACAAAAGATCAAAGAGAAAGGCTCTAGAGCATGCTATGTGAGAGAACTTAATCCAACTACAAAGCATCAATTGAGATTATCCAAGCATCAAATGTAGAGATAAAGCATGAGAAATGAGAGAATTTAGCACAATTAGAAATAAAATCTACTGATCAATCAAGGCACAAATAGGGAATTAAACTAGAACATGCATGTAAATGAACTAATCATATTACTTAGCTTCAAAAGGAGAGCCTAATCCAAGATCTTTAGCCACTAAACATTAAGAAAGAGCTCCAAATCTTCGTTAATGATCTTCAATTACACACTCTCTCTCAATTAGTTACAAAGAAGCTCATAATTACAATCTAAAAGTAAAAATAAAATTGGAGAAAGACTAACTTGACAAAAGATCTCCCCTCCACTTTACAAATACATTCCAATTTATAGGAACATTGAAGACAGCTTCAATTTGATTGGTTGCAACAAACTTTTGATAAAAAAAATAATATCCAATTGTTGGGAGTTGAACCTATAACCTATTTCATGCCAACCCAATCTCTAACCAATACAATAACCACTCCTTTGTGTCAAAAAATGACTTCTATTATCCTTAAAGTCTTCTCCTCTTATTTTGGAATTCTTCAACACTTCACCAAGATTTCTTCAGTAAGATCTCTTCTTGATGCCTTGGGACACTAGCCGGAAGGTTGGGGTAGTCACGGGATCCACACAAGAGAAATTATATAAAAATACGATACAAATAATCGGATTTATACAAGATAATCCGATAATCCGCTAATGTGATAGAAAGAAAAAATCTCTGTGTAAAGCAAATGATATGCATACGAGATGCCGATAAAATTCGGACTAATGAAGGGTAAAATATGCAATATTTGACACTCATCAATATTGTACAATCTAGGAGAATTTAGTCCATAAACTGCATAGGTACTTGCAGTAAATTATTATTAACTTTTATCACCAGGTACGATTATTAATTGCTAAAGGTTATCTACAAACAAAACCCCAATATCTTAACCATTGTATTGACATGATAATCTATTATTGTCTTCTACCCCACAAAAAAGGAAAAAAAATAAAAGAGGGATAACCTATCATTGTCTCGATTTCATTGTCACGAGAAACGTGATTAAAACACAGGGAGTGTTGACTACGTAGCTCTTTAATTTATGGCCGACTTTCATCCACTTCATCCGCCGTAGCTGGCAGGATAACTGCTTTTTCTTTGGTCATTGTCTAAGCCCCAACTTGTTTGGCCTTGTAGGTCAGTCAATCCTTCTAGCAAATGGATTACTTGTTCATGATGTAAAACTGAAATTATATGGAAAGAACATACCATTAATGGGAGCCAAGGTCATGAAATTGACCCGATATTCTTTCTTTCTACAACCAATTTTACAATGGGGACAACTTTTCTTGGAGTAAATTTAGGGATGTCCTACCAAAGTGATCAGGGTGTACAATTCTAAGGTTGGTCCCACTAGAGAGTTGCACCATTCAAGTCAACAATTCTATAAGAAATTAGAAATTTTAGCGAAGGAACATAACGAAATGCCATGTTTTTTCATCAGAATTCCAAATTTTCAACTACCTAAAAGGTCTCAAATGACCTTTGAAATTCTTGGAACTTCAATCCCCTTGGTTTTTGCAAAATTTTTTAGATGATGTAAGTACAAAGGGGGATTTAGACATTCCACATGCTTAGAGATTTTAGGGACAAGAATTCTTTGGATATGATCATATCCAGTTATTTAAGGTAATGAGCTTGTTGATCTTTTTTTCTTTAAATTTTCTAAACCGTACAATTTAGATGATAAGCTATCAACATGATAATCCATATCCAATTATTTAAGGTAAATAGTTTTGACTAACATCGGGCATTCATTCGTGCAGTTCATATGGGCTGTGACTAAGTGGCAATAATTCTTCCACCGAATGGAGCTTTACCAAAATAAAAAAATAGCCCTAAAGATGGGCGTTTGTTTTGATTGATTTTTATAAGTGGGCCCTATGATCTTGGTGAGCTTCTTGTAGTATGGGAGGATATGGAAACTTTTTTGTCTTTTTTGCTTAGTTTACTTCATTAACCGATGCATGTGAATTAAAGCCAACACTTCCATTCGAGGCCTGGCACATCTGTGATGCCTAAAATATCCCCCCTCCACACACACACACACACATATATATATATAATGTGTTCTTGCTATATATACATTCGATCTACTTTCTTGAGAGACAAAAGCTTTAGTTACGATGCTTGTGCTAATGTTCAAGACTGCTATCTTTCTTGTGATCATTTGGTGGTGTTACTTTTATCCGATTCACAGGTGTCTAGAAGAAGAGAAGACACATGTATTTAAATCAAGACATTAAGAAGTTGATCTCTATGAAAGAGATGATAATAAGTTGTTTCCCAACGTGATTCTCTTGATTTTGTTCCTCAGAACAAAATTATTATGTTACCAAGCAAGTTCCACCTAGCATATTTTCAATCAAATACTTTATTAAAATGTTGTCAAACAAATTCTGCATTGGACAGGTTCAGCACAATGAAATATAAGCATAAAAACAGAAACAACACAAAAATCAAGTCAAACACGCCTTTGGCACACGCAAACCCAGAAGAAAAGAAAGTTGTACATCACTCCTCCTGACCAATAAATCAACCTAGTAAAAATAAAAAAGAAAGAAAGAAAAACAGAAAAAAAAAGGTGGTTGATTTTATAAAGATATTATTTTTCTGAAACATGAAAAAGACGTGGCTGTCTTCATCAGCATGAGCGTGAATCGGCCGTGGGATAGTTTGACTAATTTTGGTCGACCGTGTTCATGTGGAAAGAATGAATGGTCAGATGCCAATAAAGTGAGCACTTGCATACAACGTGGAGACTACTGCAAACTCAAGTGGATAGGGTCTCGGTCTTCTTGGAAACCTTTTAATGTCCACTGAAAAATCTAGGAAAGAGAATAGAGACCTTACCGACTAAAAAATCTTCACATGGGCTCCTTCTCTTCACAAGTCTTGCACAAAATGACAAAAATGAAAGGTGGGAGAGTAAAAGTAGATAATCTCGGAAAGAGAATGTAGAAAATCCCCACTTAATTAAAAGTCTTCACACGGGCTCTTTTTTCTTCACAAGTCTTTAGTCTTGCACAAAATGATAAAAACGAAAGGTGGGAGAGTGAAAGTAGATAATCTTGGAAAGAGAATGCAGACCATCCCCACTTAAAAATCTTCACATGGGCTCCGTTTTCTTCACAAGTCTTTAGTCTTGCACAAAATGATAAAAACGAAAGGTGGGAGAGTGAAAGTAGATAATCTTGGAAAGAGAATGCAGACCATCCCCACTTAAAAATCTCCACATGGGCTCCGTTTTCTTCACACAAGTCTTGCACAAAATGATAAAAATGAAAGGTGCATGGGAGAGTGAAAGTAGACATTCTGGATTGACAGCTAGCCACAATCAAACTCTTGGACTATCTGCTGGCTAATGTTTACATGTTAGATGAGTATCTTGTGGAGAATATCTTTGGCATGATTGAAACCAAGCTTGGATTGTGGAGTCTGTCAATTAGAATGGGTCGGTCCATGTGAGCGGTGATTGATCAGCTGGGCCGATACATGCTTGAAATCCAGAATATCTCCCTAATCAGCAGGTGGCCTGTAGATGGATGGCCAAATAAGAAGAAAGCCATGGCAAATATGATCGGACATTCCTGATTTCCCTATTTTAATAACAACTGCTAATTCCAAATGGTTTCAATCTCGCATTTATGTAGAATCTTGATACATAGAATAAATATCAATGATGATAGATAAATAGATTTCTTTCTCTTAAAAGAATATGTTGGTTTGTTTCTCAAATTTTATATTTTTTGCTCTTAAAATATTTTCAAAAAAACTTAGATTTTAATAATATTTTTTTTGGACCCGATCTAGTTTAGTATTAAAGTAAAATTGATACAAAGCATCAAATCAAGAGAAAATAAAATATAAAGAGGTTATGATGGTATTTTATCTTTAGTTAATTGGGGGGGAATCCTTTTAACTTTTTATATAAAAAGTGAGTGTTTTTTTTGTCACTTCGTGGAATAAGGAGGTTGCTTTTTTATATTTTTTTTCTTTTACAAGGAGGGGATTTTAAAGATACGTACTTTTAATGTGACTTCTTATATGAAAAATAAAGGCTTTATATTACTTTTTACTAACCTAGTAAGTTGCCCAACTGGCCCTAGGTAATTGAGCAAACCTCAATGGCTCGATTTACTTTTAGTGGGCCCACTCGAATGCGTGAGGATAAAAAGAAAAAAAACATTGCGATGGAAGACTTAGATGTAGAATAGGAAAATAGGTAATATCAAGCCATTTAAATGCTCTAGCCTTTGGTTTAAGTCTTTAAAGTTTAAGAAGCAAACTAACTATTTTTTCTTCCTTTAAATCAAAATATTCACAAATGAAAATATATTGAAGGCAGGTGGATCATGTCAGAGTTTTGCAATCCCGACATAAATGGTGGAGAGAAAAATAAAGAGGAAGATGAGGATGTGATTGATGTAACCGTTTTCAAAGTTCTACTATCTTTTATTTTAAAGGTCTTTTTATAAAAAAAAATATTTATTAACTTTTAATGGAAAGATCATACATACCATAGTTATTTGATGCTCATATTTTAAGGTTTTTTAACCTCCTTTGCGTTTCGATTTCTTTATGTTTTTTAACCTCCCTTGGGTTTTAATTTCTATATGTAAACAAGGCTTTAACCTCGTTTGGTAATTTTCTTATAAATTATTTGTATTATTTAAAATAAATTTAAATGAGTTTTGAAAAAAATACTTAAGTTTTTGCTAAATTTTTTGCTAATTTGGAAAATTGGGTTATCTTAGTTTTGGCAAATATATTTGTATTTTTTTTTAAATTTATTTTCGTTTTTTAATTTTATTTAGGTCTTTTGAAATTTATTTGCGTCTTTAGAAATTATTTTACATTTTTTGAAATTTATTTGGATCTTTTGAAATTATTTTCATCTTTTGAAATTTATTTATATTTTCTAGAATTTATTTGGATATTTTGAAATTTATTTGCTTCATTTAAATTTATTTGCGTTCTTTTGAAATTTATTGCCTTTTTTTTTAAATTTATTGCGTTTTTTGAAATTTATTTGTGTTATTTTGAAAGTTATTTGTGTGTTTTTAGAATTTATTTGAAAATCTCATTTATGAGATTCCATTGATTGTGTCCAATTAAATGGTAGTTGACTATTATTAATGAGATATCCTACCAATCATTGGATATGATTTAAAGAAATGGTAAATTAGACATATCAGGTATGGCCGTATGAGAATGTGTGAGAGGACTTGTGGCTGCATGAGTTTAATTTGTGGACTGTTTGCTATAAACTCATGCGTTGAGGAAATTCCGGGCAAATGCCTCCCAAAAAAAAACCCGTTGTTATATCTAAGGTGCATGTGCTTGACGCTTGAGTTCAAACTGGTCGAAGGTGGCCCCCACTTTTTAAAAAATAGGGCCTTTAGTAAACCCCAATCATCCGACCGTCATCCATCATGATCATACACATAGAGTGACCCACTGATCATTTTTTATCAAAATGTGCACAGTGGGCCACACATTATCTTTCCAATCCTTGTTGTCTTCCGCACGAATAATCTCTGCCTTTTTCCGTGCCCCGCGCACGCTGAAAACCCACAAGTCAGTCATTCATTCTTCCAATTCTCTCTCTCTCTTCGGAGGTTTTATTTATTTAGATTTGATAAGTTCTGAAACTTCTTTTTTAGAGTACAAATCAATTAAAAGAGATAAGGATCGTGAGGTATTTCTATTTTATTGGGGTGAAACTTCTTTGTAGAGTCCAAATCAATTAGAAGAGATAAGGATCTTATTTATTTAGAGGCTAGAGTTTGGATTTGATCATGATTAGATATCCAATTGAATTTAAACTTTTTAGTAAATTAATAGAGTTAAAATTGAATCAAAATTAAAATTGAAATTGAGCTCCAACTTTGCAATCAATTGCTAAATCGGATTCCAATTCCAAAATCGAATCTATGTCTATAATATATAATAATAGTAGTTACTTTAAGGTGTGTTTGTGCAATGAGAGGAATTTGCGATAGAGAAAAAAATTATTCTTTTTTTGTGTATTTTTTTCTCAATTATTTGGCGAGACTTATTTTCCTTGTGAAAAAGAAAAAAATAATATTTTTTGATAGAGAGAATTTCGATTTATTATGTGAGGAGTAGAAAAGACTAATTCCTAATTTCTATTTTGAAAATAAAAATCTAAACAGAACCCCACCTTATGTTATGTGTTTGTTCAAAGCATCTTCGATCTCATTCCTTATCTTCTCCTACTCCTGGAATCTTCTCGTAGAAGGACTTTTTTTCTCGGTAGTTTGTCTTCGACGAATAGTAGTACCAAATCATTCAAATCTTACATGCACTCAGATCCAAAAAGTCAAGATGGTGGGCCTACCTGTAAGGATCCCCTTAAAACATGCCTCTTGGGTGCTCCTGATGACTATGCTAATGCTTAAAAGCACACAATGGACACAAGTGACAATGATGGGCACTCGAAATGGCTGAGATAAATCAAGAATTCCAAAGTCTCTAGTCACAAAACAATCAATGCCGTTGCTATCATGCGCCATGCTCTCTCACCTTCAAAATGAATACTCTCACCATGAATAAGATATCTCCAAATCTCATTCTAACAAATATTGGCTCACCAATGAGGAGAGTAATAAATATGAGTAATGATGCAGTAGGTTTATTAATCATGTTATTTTTCATATGTTCAATCTTATTGCGAGACTGACTCATGTTGAAGTAGAGTTTTTACATATTTCATACACTAATGAGCACATTCATTTTGAACGAACTGTATTTTCAACAGATAGATCCCCACCACTTTGTGTGTATATATATATTAACTTGCAAACACTTGTACTATCTTCAATCATCATAAGCTAAGTTTACAACGAGTGACTAGGATTTGTTATCCATGACCACATATATGATCTTATCCAAATGTAATGGCACATTTACTCATCTCTTTCAAAATACTGAAGTACTTATATATAAGACTGTTGTGATTGGAGAGAGAAAAAATGCTATTTGAGCGATTATATCCAATTATTAAAGGTAAGGAGATTGTTAACTCTATTTCTCAAAAAATCTTGAACCATTGAATTGACATGATAATCTCTCATTGTCTGGATCTCGCAGTCATAAGAAACATGATTAGAACGCAAGGAGTACTGACTACGTTTGGTATGACCGATAGTGTTATTCATGTGGCCTAGCTGCTTTTACTTTGGTCACTGTCTAAGCCCCAACTTGATGTTGGGGGGGCGGGGGCCCGAGTGGGTCGGTCAAGTCTTCCAGTGAATGGAATACTTGCCCCTCATTACATGGAAATAACATATCTATCAATTCAGAGTCAAGGTCTTGATAGTCGACACTTGATAATGCCTCACCCATCCGTCCCACCGAAATACCGACTCTCGATTCACTCACCATGGAGTTTGTATCCTTCCGGTCCTTGACTTGAGAATTCTTGGGTTAAAAGAGGAGTTGGGATTCTCCAAGGGATTTGACACATGGTAATTGTGATTGGTCCGCCACATCACCGAGGGTAAACCTTCACCAAATCTGGACTCGTTAAAAGAGTGAACCCCTTCTTAACAAAAGATTTCAAAATTGCAGATCTCTGATTTTATCCTTTTTCTTGAATTATTTTGCCCAACCTGTGATAAATGACTCACGATTTCATTGGGCTCATTTTCACTTTCCTTTTTACCTTCACCCTGAAAAATGATGATAGCTCCATCGTCTCTTGCATATTTTTTTTTAGGGATTTTTACTACACAGTTCTCGTTAGACTTAATATTTGCTCTGAAATAGTCTAAATTTAAATACTCCCCGTAGAGCTATTCGTAAAATAGTAGTGCAATATCGCGTGAATATTGCATTGGGTGATATTTATGTTATCGAACGCCCTTGCATGAACAACTCTGTAGGAAATAGCAAATGTCAAATTCAAGGACATCTCTATAGGTAATTCCACCTTTCCACGTGTTCTCCTCCATCCCCTTGCAAAACGGTAGCTGACCCCACCTTCTTTCTCCCGTCACTTCCCCAGACGTAAGTTCTCAGAAAGCATTGCGGTTCTTGTAATTGGAACAAATGAGTTCAGTGCAAAAAAAAAAAAAAAAAGTCTACACAGAGGCGCATTGCTGCAACGACTAGCTCCCAGAACTTATTATTGTATTCATTTTATCTGAATAAATGGAATGTAGAACTCATAACTGGTTCTAAAGCTTGACCTGAATGGATTGATATATAGGGACTTATAACCTACTAACCTAGCATACCAAACTAGTCGGGACTTGGAACCTAGGATACCAAACTAGAAAGAAAAATTAGAGAAAGATAATGGAACAAATGATTTTCGAGGCTTGTTTATGCTGATATCAGTCTTTACATTTGATAGTAAATTAAAGATAATGGAAGAATACAATTTCCACAAATTTTATGGTGTTAAAATGTACAAGTTCCCAATTTTGTCTTTTAAAGATGTTAATGAGAAAGATACGACATCAGAGAATATTATTTATGGGAAATGTGGAATCATTTGTTTGCCCCCTTTGTATTATGTTTGTGACATTGATGGTAAATCTGGGTATTAGTTACTTGGGGGATGGGAGAGAGCAAAAAAGAAAAGTAAAAAGCTCTTTGAGTAGTCATATCCAATTATTGCGAGTAAGGAGATTTTTAACTCTATTTCTCTTAAACATTTGGGGGATTTGCCTCTATGGTACCTTTAGGCATATATATTAATTACCCTTTATTACAAAAATTGAGATAATTTTCTATGGGCACCTGCCTTGTATTTATGGACTAAAATGTGTTTGACTGTGTGATATCACATATCCTATTTTTGTGAATTTTGTAGCTTTTTAATTTATGCGATATCGCACAAAAATCCCCTTATCGTTGAGTTAAATATTGATTATATCTTCATAATATCACATTGTATATAATTTTATGTGATATTGCACAATTAAGGAGAATTTAGTCCATAAAAACTACAAAGGTTCTTGCAGTAAATTATTAGTAACTTTTATCACCATACACGATTATTAATGGCCAAAGGCTATCTACAAACAAAGCCCCAAATCTGAACCATTGGATTGACATGATAATCTATCATTGTCTTCTACCCCACAAAAAAAGGTAAAAAAAGAAAAGAGAGAGAATTTATCATTGTCTACATTTCATAGTCACGAGAGACATGATTAAAACATAGGTGTTGACTACGTTGCTCTTTTATGACTGGCATTCATCCACTCAATTTGGCCTAGTTGGCATGATAGCTGATTTTTCTTTGGTCAATGTCTAAGCCACCACTTGTTGGGTATCGTAGGTCAGTCTATTCTTCTAGCAAATGGACTGCTTGTTCGTGATGTATAATTGAAATTATATGGAAAGAACATATCATCAATGGGTGTTAAGGTCATAAAATTGATGCTGCTCCACGTGGCTTTCCTTAAATGGCCAGGCACCTCTGTGATGCCTAAAATAACCCTCCTGCATGTCTATATATTATGTGTTCTTGATAATACATGAAGGGAGTGGGAAGCAGAAAGAGTGACATATAGCATCTGCATCTTTCTTGTGAGAGTGAAACACACAAGCTTTAGTTATGATGTTCTTAGGAATGTTCAGGACTGTTTTCTTTCTTGTGAGCATTTACTGTTGTAGGTTTTATTGGTGTCATGGGTACTTAGAAGAAGAGAGGACACTTCTCCTCCAAATCAAAGACTCCATCAACTACCCAGGCGGCTCTTCCCTTGATGAAGTTTGGGTTGGAAAGAATTGTTGCAATTGGTCTAGAATAGAATGCAATCTATCATCATCTACGGTAATTTCAATCGATCTTTACTCAGTAAGAGAGGAAAGATTGGGTCTATGGTATCCAAATACTTCCTTATTTGCAGCATTCAAGGAACTCGAAGAACTTGATTTAAGGGAAAATCAGATCAGTGGATGGGTCATGCCAAGGTAAATCTACTTTCCTACAATTTTTTCTCCATTGTGTTCCAATTAGATACCCTGTGTTGGGTCCAATTAAGACTATCCAATTCGCTTGTATCACATTTCTTCCTATATTTAGGCACCTGTGGTGACTGGCTTAAATCTCAATGTGCTTGAAGTTATTCACACATTTGGTTGATCATATATGATCAATGTAAGGGTCTGCTTGAACTCCAAGCACAGTCAAAGACGAGTAAGTGCAAGGGGTTTTGGGTATGTGGACCCTCCTTAACAAACTTCAAGTACACCTGTTTGATAAACTATAGGCCACCTAAGATTATGCGTGTTATAAAGTGGGCTTGACAGATGGATGTTTTAGATCCTAAGCAGATGGATGAATGTTAGTAGGATTTATTTTCGGCTTAGAAATTCTCCAAACCATCATTATATTGTCAATTGTCATGTTTCAACCAATATTAATCCTAGTTTTCTTTCTTTGTGAAGCCTTCTCTGAGATGCAAAGCTTAAGGGAGTTGTATATTTCCTCAAACAACCTTTCTGTGGGTATCGACTCTCTACAAGGTATGTATTCAACCAAGGCCTAATGGGCTAGGGCCTAGAGTTGCTTTTAGGCCGGTTGATCATCATCCACGCTAAGGTCTCCTCTCCCATCATAACAAACCATCCACCAATAATTTCCACCTAATTGTTTTTGTTTTCTTACTTATGACATCACCATGGGCCTGAAAAAGTTTCTGTAAAATTAGTTTGATCAAACCATCCAACCAAGCATTTTGATCTCTTTTTGGGTTTTCCACATTTGCTGACGTGACTCATCAAAACATACATGCCTTCTGAAATTTGCAGGTTTATGCGAATTGAAAAATCTCCGAATTTTAAGTCTTGGTGCCAACAATCTTGATGGCAGAGCACTCCCTCCATGTTTAAGCAACCTACCATTGTTGGAAGAACTGTACTTATATTTGAATCATCTTGGATCGTACCCTAGTGCTCTAACAGGTAAAATAACAATAAAAATGATTTATATAGAAATGATTTGTACATTTGATAAATTGAAAAGATGATTACAAATAATATGAGTTGTTTCTTTTGTGGTGAGAGAGGCAATTACAAGAGTATAAATCTACAAATATAGACACACACGTGTGTGTTTATTAGAAATCTAAGCCCAGTGAAATTCAAGAAACTACAAGGGACTCCTAGTATAGAGACCCCAGTAGTTGGGCTTTTTTTTATCATCTATAGGCAACTAATAAATACAGTCGTGGATAACAAAAAGAGGCATGGCTGACATAGATAGGGACGGTTAAGATTGCAAAGAGATGGAGGTTGGTACCAATCCTTGAACCTCTTGTATATACTCCTAATCAAGCAACCAGTGAGGCACAAGGAAGATTGGTGATTGCAAGGAGATGGATGCATAGTATAATAATCATCTGCTGGCATTGATTCTATATGAGATATGTGCTCAACCAAGGCTAATGAGCTTGGGCCCACATCATGAACTGTTTTCATACCAGTTGATCATTACCTACACTAATCTCCTCTCCCCAACCATAACAAACCAAAGACAGTAAACCTAACAATTTCACCTCATTTTGGTTTCTTACTTTTGACATCACCACGGAGACCTAAAAAGGCATTTGCCAAATTAGTTTGATCAAACTTGGAAACCAACCATTTTGTCCTCTTATTGGGTTTTCAGACATCAGCTGGTGTGACTCATCAAAACATACATGCCTATTGAATTTTGCAGGTTTATGCAAATTGAGAAATCTCCGAGTTTTAGGGCCTGTTTGGATGCACAATAATACACAAGAAAATATTATTTTATAGAATATAATCTTTCATTTTCTAAAGAAGAGAATCTTATGCGTTTGGTAATCCAAAAAAAATTTAAAGAAAATAATCTTTTCTTTCAAAAAGCTCAATATTTTCTCCTATAACTCCCCCTTGTAGAAGAAATTCTACAAGATAAGAATCTTTCAAAATGACAATTAAAAAGTAGTAGAGTAAAGTAAAGACTTTAGTTCACCAAATCCATTATGATGTGTTTGTTTACATATATGATAAAGTAAACTAAAAGTAAATGTCACGGCACGGTAAAGTTGGGGTAAAGTAAAGGTGGGATAAAATATTTGGTAAAGTAAAGTAGGAATGAATGGTAAAGTAATTTCTTTCTATTTGACTTTACTTTATCACATTTTATCATAGTTTTATATGGTAAATAAAAAGTGATTTATTTATAAGCGTGGTAAAGTAAAATAAAGATTGATGTCATATCATAGTAAATGTGAGGCAAAGTAAGGTGAGATGAAGTATGTGGTAAAGCAAAGTGGGAGAGAGAATTGTAAAGTAGTTTTTGTTTTTTTTTTATTGACTTGATTTTACCATACTTTACCATGGTTTTATGTGATAAAAGAAAAGTAACTTAAGGTAAAAATATTGCAGTTGAACTTTAGTTTACCACGCTGCTTTTTTTATTTAGATTTTGTAAAAATAGAAATTAAAATATTTAATAAAAATTATTCTAATAATGTAATTTAATTTAATCATAGCAGCTTCCAAACAACTCAATTTAAAATCTGTGAAATTCTTCAAAAATCGCCAAACAGTAAAAATATTGTAATATTATAATATTACATTATTCTATTCTATACTATCTTATTCTTGTAATATTTAAATCTGTAAATATTTTATTCTGTAAACATCCAAACAGACCCTTAGATCTTGATTTCAACAATCTGGATGGTAGAGCACTCCCACCAAGTTTAAGCAGCCTACAATTGTTGGAAGAATTGTCACTAATGGATAATGATCTTGGATCCTACTCTAGTGCTCTAACAGGTAAAATAACAACAAAATAATTTATATAGAAATGATGGGGGCCATATGGCTGTACCGCAGTGAGCCTTGCTAACCATCTGCTTGTGTGTGTGTGCTCACGCGCGCGCCCATGACCCAAATAGGTTGATCAAACAAGCAGCTCTGTAAGTATTAGAACTTATTGCCATCAGAACCAGATCATTTATCATGATTCTTGAGAAACAGGAGAGAGTTGTGGTGCATGGGCATTTTAAGTTGGACGGAATCCATCATGAATCACGAATCTGGGTTGGGCAAACCCTGACCAGCTAATTATTAGATCCCAGATTCTAAAGCGAAATTAGATGGACCCAAATTGCTTCATAAAGATCTGATTTAACACGATCAATTGAGAGCCATGAAGTGGAATCATTTCTCATAACTGGGGCTGGCTTGTCTAGTTCTGTTTCTTTGCAGACATACCATATTTTCAGGTAGTAATTGAAGTACTGCCTTGGATGCCTATTTTCGTATTAAGTATATTTCTGCCTCTCTACATGGAGTAAAGAAAGAAGGCGGAAATGCAACCTAACCTTTGATAATTTTACACAAAGTGGTTGCTCGTAGGTTTTGAGAATACACTATCGCGGCATGGCACCTGAGACTTTTACAATTGCACCAAAGCAATGACCTTTCATTTGTGTATTTCTCTAAAAGATATATTTTCATAAAGATCCAAGCATACAAAAGAAGCCTTAAAATTTTATTTCCAGCCTTTATGACTCTGGAAATCAATTTTTGTCTTATATTATACAAACGTTTGCTAATTTTGTGTTCATTTCATATACGGGTATATGTGAACTGACTGCACTGCAGGTGCTAGATTTAAGTGGGAATAGGCTCAATGACCATAGTATACCGAAATGTTTGGGCAACCTATCCTTACTTGAAGAACTATATCTACAGGAGAATGAACTAAAAAGCTCGTTCCGCAACTTAACAGGTATAAAGCCAAAACCTTTCTCCTTAATTTGAATATATTCTTTTTTTTTTCTCTTAGTTCTTAGTCCCTGACAGGTCTAAATCTCTTTTTTGTACTTTAATAGTATTGATTTCGGTTTTACTCAGAAAACTTAATAAGGTTGCTCAATTGTTAGCTAAAGTTACATGTGCTTCAGACATTGATAGCATATGGTGGAATGACTTCCCATAGTTGATTGTCTGACTTCGTTTCTAGTTATAATTTGTTTGTGCTCCTTTGCTGCCATCCAACACAAACTAGAATTTCATGTAGTTAATTCCAAACCCAAACGTGACCCAAATGAAGCCCTAGATAACTAGCCAGATTATAAATCCCCTGCTCAAGTGTGGCTTGGATTGTGTTAATTTTACTTGGGTCGGGTCCGTTTGACTCATGTACCCAAATTTGTGGTTTAGTTTATGTTCCAAAAGAAAATAAACATTAGAAAATCTTGTATACTTCATTTATGCTTAGGCCATATACAATGTAACATTTCCTAAATTAGGTTTCTGTCGATTGAGTTCTATCACAACTCTAGATCTAAGCGAGAACAACCTTAACCAGTATGATGCCAGTCTTCATATGTGTGTGGAGAACTTTTCCTTAATTGAAAATAGTTAAAAACCTTAAGTATTCCATTAGAACCACACTTTACTTCTTTCATTTAGTTAAAGCCCACTTTTTTTTTTGTTAGCAAAAACCCGCTTGAAAATTTTGAGAAGAGAAAGGAGACTTACCCACTTAAAACAAAAAGAAAATAAAAGAATATCTTCACATGAGCTCCTTTTCCTAGTCCCCGAGAAAAACATAAAATAAAAGGTCCAAGAGTGATGCGCAGGTGTCCCATAGATGTGATTTGCTTGGTAAACAGTATGTAAGCTTAGGTCTTGAAAACAAGCTTTACCCACTTAAGGCCCATTGTTTTTATTAGAATTGATAAAATTCATGTCTTATGGTTGTTTGAAATTTTAAATGTTGGTATCTGAGATGTTGCTGAATTTTAGGATTCTGAATTCCCTGTTCCATTGCTGGCTTGAATTCCTGTCTCAAAATTATGAAATCCCGATATGCACAAATTCCCTATTTCGTAGTTAGAAGAATTCCTAATATGAACTCTTGTCCTAAATGTATTATTCATATACAAATTCAATCGTAAATTGCCTACCAATGTATATACATTATATAACACAAATAGGTCCCACTTAATTACAAAATGTAACATTCAAAGTTGGGGCCCACCTAAAAAAATGGAATTCTAACATAAATAAAGTCAACTCCAAACGAGAACAAAGGAGGGGAACCCTGTTCTGGCCAATCACGTGGTGACACGTATCCATCCCCCAGCAGCCAACTCATCCACTCATTGAAATGGATTTTTGATATAACAACCAAAAGGTATAGGGGGTTTCATATAAATATTAAAACTTCTCATGCCTCTCTCTCCTACTCTGTAATTTTTTCTACGTGAAATGACGAATCTTCCCAAAAGCGTTGCAAAGAAGACGAAGAAACCCAACAACGAGAAGCATAAACAAACGGCAGTGCTCATTCCACCACATCCTCTCCCTTCTCGAGTCAGAAATTCCGATTTTGAAACTTGACAAAAACTGTCAGGCCCAAGTGGCCCAGTCCATGGTGAGCCAAAGCCTAAATTAACAAAGATCCAGATCCGTTTGGTCCAATGGAGTTCAGGGCCAAATCCACGATGTTGGCCATGTCATAGCAACCCACGTCGCTTCGGAAGTAGTCAGTCGATGTCCCGCTTTTACCAAGTCCTGCGGGGAATATCCCAACTGCCTCGCCTGTCGAGAACAGCTCGAAGGCTCCTCGTGAACGGCGCTGTAAAGTCGTCCCCATCTGTTAGGGGAAGACTATAAATTGAAGAGCCTCTCAGCACTTGAGGGGCAAGCAAGCAATATTCTCCCTTCTACACACTCTCCTACATTTGTAATCTTTGGACACTTTGAGAAATAACATATCCGGCAACCTCTACCTTACTGAAGTGGACGTAGGTCACACTGACTGAACCACTATAAATATCTCTCTCCTCTTAATTATTGCATTAATTATTTATTACTTGACGGTGGTGTGCGAATCCATTTTTGTGCATCATCAAAAACAACAACAGAGACAAAAAAAAAAAAAAAAAAAAAAAGACAGCTGTTCCCATGGGCAGCCATTAATATGCCCTCGCTGCTGCGTGTCACAGGTTCAGATGCTCTTGCACTTACCAAAACACAAACAAAGTCTACACAATAGAAAACACAAACACAAACAAGAAAGACAAAATCACCACCCTCCTAGTTCCATCCATCTCCATATCATATCTTTTCCCCCTTTCTTCCCATTTTGCCGCTCCCCCCTCTCTTTTGATATGCAAACACGGGAAATGGAATTTCGGAGGAATTTCATTTTAGTATTTTTTCAGTCGGGTTGAATTTCTGGGTTTTGTATTTTCGGCGTTTGATTGAGAGGAAATGTATCGGTTGCAGCAGAAGAAGAGAGTTTCGAAAACATACCATGGATTCTCTGAAGAATGTGGAGCCTTTTCGATATGAAATCAGCTAGGAAGATAAGTTTTTTTATAAGAGAAGGTGGGTTTGGAATTGCATAGAGATTCTGTTGTTATGAGATTTTGTGATCTTTTTGGTTTGATTTTATGCATGCAATTTTGTTTCACGGGAATGAAATTGGGATTGGGATGCTGTTTCTTAAATTCCAATTTTTTGTTTTGTTTTGTTTTTGGAAGAAGTTAAGTTCATTCCCAGCATGGGCTTTTGGTACTTTTGGGAGTTGGTGCTCTTTGATCATTTTTCTTTTTGTCTCTTGTTGAGTCCCACCGAGGTCATCGTCCAAGGCTTCTAGTAGCTGTCTAATGACCTCTTCTTCGTTGTCTTCTTTGAAGATCCCAGAGGTGGGGGTGGAGGAGAGGAGTTTGGTTGTTGAGGGTAGGCTCGGATTGAGGTTGGGGAGAGAGAACCTCTTGTTGGAGGGTGGTGATGAGGGAAGAGAGGTCTTGGGTTGGGTCCTCTTCGTCGGAATCGTAAAGGGAGAGGATGTGGTGGAATGAGATCTGCTGTGCGTTTCTTCGTCTTCTCTGCAACTCATCCATTTTGCCATTTCACAGAGAGGCATTAGAAATTTCAATATTTATAAGAACCGCTTGTTACGGCTTGTACCATTTGGTTATAATATCAAAAACCCATTTCAATGAGTGGATGAGTTGGCTGCTGGAGATCAATACATGTCATCACGTGATTCGCTTGAACAGGGTTCCCCTGTTTCAACGAAACAGGGGATCCGGACTCTTCTCAAACACATCTCAACCAATTATATGATAAGAAGTCAGGCATAAAAGTAATCACAACCAATATAATTAGTCGAATTGATATGTTTACATTCATGAGCAGAGATCTCATTTTCAACAAACCTCTACAAAAGAAACAATAATAATGACCCAAACAAAATCAGTCCAAAATTCCAACAACCATCTCATTTTCAACAAACCTCTACAAAAGAAATAATAATAATGACCCAAACAAAATCAGTCCAAAATACTAACAATCACTTGAAAAATCAACTTCACCAGGAGCTCTAACCTCTTCATTCAATTATCAGGAAATAAGAATAATAGTCGAGAAAACACACAAACAAAATCCAGTTTTTGACAATATCAAAGACCAATTCCCAACATCAAACAAATCATTTTGACCAAAAAAAAAAAAAAATCAAACAAATAATCCAGCATTCCTAGTTTCAAAACCCAATGTCTTTTACATATCTATGAAATTAATGAGATACGGCATTTTACAGACAAACTTAAAAAAAAAAAAAAAAAGAAAAAGAATGACATGTCATCATCATCAAAATCCCAAATTCTGAAATTATTCAAGGTGAGTAAAACTACCCACATTCTGCAAATTCTGGGTACTTGAAACAGCCACATCTCCTTTCTTCATATTAGTCTTTGAAGAACTCTTCCCAAACCAAGCAAAGCCATTGATTTTCAGCCCTAACTTGGTTGAATCCAATCCATTTTTACTCTAATTAGAAGCATTCTCCAAACTAACTGAGAAAAAACTTATTTTTTTCACCTTCTCTTCTTCAATGGGTCCAAAGTGATCTCGTCTTCATTCCTCTTCATAGAACAATGCTTCCTCTTTAGAAATAGTAACTTGATGCAAACCCATTTTCTTTGAGGTGCAGAGCTAAAGTGTTTTAGATTTCACGAGATTTCTTCAATTTTATGGAGGTAGAATGTGACCATTGTGATGCAGGATTGCTGCCGTCCCGATTTCGAAAACCCATTCTCGAGAGAGATTTCCAAATCCTCTTGCAAGGGTCTTTTTTTTTCACATTCCAGTATTTTAGGGATTTCAGATGCTAGGAATTTGAAAAGCTCATTAATTCTGGTAAATAAACGTTAAATTTTTTACTATAATTTTGAATTCCCAGATATAATTTTGAATTCCCACAAAACCTCGAGGCGTTAGTAGAGACAGAGATACCCACTTCTCAATACTCCCCCTTAGGTGGAACCGGGCCGGCGCACGTTTGGCAACATGTTGTTTTTTTTTTTTTTTTTTTTTTTTTTTGCGTCGAGTCATTTCTTCTGAGATTCGAACTCACGACCGGTTGGTTTGGATACCATAATTAGTTTTTTTAGCTAACCATTGCTATTAAAACCTAGAGGCATTAGTAGAGGCAGCGGAAATACTTTTCAATAATCCCCCTCAGGTGGAGCCTTCTTCTCAATACTTTTAAAGAGCCTTGAAAAAAAAAGATAAAATAAATATAAGGTTCAATGGTGCTACCGCTGGTGGCCCACAAATGTAATTAGCATGTAAGGGCTCCTTCAATCTCATCTAAATTCATAAGGTGATTTCTTGAAAACCTTTCAGAACCCACTGAAATGTTATTTGGGGGATTTCCACAAACACTTGGCATGCAATGCAATTTTCTTATACCTATCACCAACTAAGTGTAAACAACAATCACATGTAGAGATAAGAAAACAGAAGTCTACAAGACAAAAGATTTTATATATATATATATATATATATATATATATATATATATATATATATATATATAAGGAGGTGCTCCTATAAGAGATGTTTTCACCTTACTATGAGAGATAAGGTGTGGCCCTCACATCCATATCTAATGCCAACAACTTAAATATGAGAGCCCCCATCCATATCTCTCATATAAGGTGAGAGATATCTCTCATAGGAGCACATTCCACATATATATATATATATATATATATATATATGGGAAATGTTCAAGTGAGAACTAATTCTCACCTGTGATATGAGAACTTTTTTGCGGGGCTCAACTAGCAACCCATCCAAGCCTAGCAACCAATAGGAAACCCCCTGATAGTCACTAATTCCAAGGATTGACACACATCCGAATGGACTGAACTGTTAGATTGAAGGTTGAATATTTTTTTTGAATATGAAGCCATTAAACTTGTGGGCCACGGTGGGCCAAGGATGAAAGGGTTAGGGGCATGAGTTTGGGGTCAAACTTGATACTTGGGGTGGTCTCACATGGATTTTACCATCCCCCCTGTTCCCATCCCCAAATGGGACCCCACAATTGGGCCCGACAAAAAAGTTCTCACATAATATGTGAGAACAATTCCCACTTGAATATTACCACATATATATATTGGCAGCAATATATGACCTGTATCCAGGGAGAGAAATGCAAAGTTTTGATTACCTCTAATGGAGATTACAAGCCAAACTAGAGATTAGAGAACCTACTTACAAAAGTTTTCTCCTCCCCTTTTTTCGTCTTCCTAAAGAAACATTTCTCTCTTGCCTCCTCTCCCACTCCCTATAATTTGTATACAAACGAATATACATTTCTTTTCCTTGCTAAGGGATAACATGCTGTACAACAACCGTTGAATTAAATTTAATTCAATGGCTCGTTACGAAAGAGCTAAAAGGGCTTTATTTAGAGAAAAAATCATTTGGGTAGATGGGTCATGCCTAAAGGTAAATCTACTTTCCTACGATCTTTTCTCCATTGTGTTCCAATTACTTAGATACCCTGTGTTGGGTCCAGTTAAGAGGTCCAGTTAAGACTATCCAATTCGCTTGTATCACATTTCTTCCTATATTTACACACCTGCACTGACTGGCTTAAATCTCAATTTGCTTGAAGTTATTCACACATTGGGTCGATCATATATGATCAATGTATGGGTGTACTCAAACTCCAAGCACAGTCAAATTCGAGTAAGTGCAAGGGGATTTTGGTATGTGGACCCTAGCTCGCAACAAATTTCAAGTACACTTGTTTGATAAACTGTAGGCCACCTAAGTGTACCTGTGTGTGTTATAAAGAGGGCTTAACAGATGGATGGTTTAGATCCTAAGCAGATGGATGAATGTTAGTTCGGATTTGACATGGCCTCATTTTTGGCTTAGAGATTCTCCTAACTATCATTATATTATCAATTGTCATGTTTCAACCAATATTAATCTTAGTTTTCTTTGTTTGTGAAGCCTTCTCTGAGATGCAAAGCTTAAGGGAGTTGTATCTTTCCTCAAATAACCTTTCTATAGGCATCGACTCTCTACAAGGTATGTATTCAACCAAGGCCTAATGGGCTTGGGCCTAGATCTTAATTCGCTTTTAGGCCAATTGATCATTATCTACACTAAGCTCTTCTCTCCCATCATAACAAACCATGCACCAATAATTTTCGCCAAATTATTTTTTTTTTCAGTTAGTTTTAATATCACTATGAAGACCTGAAAAGGCACCGATCAAATTAGTTTGACAAAGCCATCCAAACAATCATTTTTCCGCCTTTTTGGGTTTTCAAACATTAGCTTACTTTACTCATCAAGACATACATGCCTACTGAATTTTGCAGGTTTATGCAAATTGAAAAATCTCGAAGTTTTAGTTCTTGATGAAAACAATCTTGATGGCAGAGCACTTCCTCCATGTTTAAGCAACCTATCAATGTTGGAAACATTGTCCTTGTCGCAGAATGAACTTGGATCCTACTCTAGTGCTCTAACAGGTAAAATAGCTACATAAAAAGACAAACAGAAATGATAGGGTTCCATACGGCTACACCCTTGTGACTTGTGAGCCTTGCTAACCATTTGTTTGAAGTGATCAACAAATAGTTTTATTTAGGCTAGTTCTTATAAAGAGGCCCAAGAACTAGGTAGCTCTGTAAGGATCAGAACTTACTACATCAGAACCTGATCATTTATCATTATTCTTGAGAAGCAGGATAAAGTTGTGATGTAGGGGCATTTTGAGGTGAATGGAAGGTATCCATCATGAATCACGAATCTGGATTGAGAAAATCCAGACCAGCTATTTATCATATCCCAAATTCTAGACCTGAATTAGATGGACCCAAATTGCTCGATAAAGATCTGACTTAACACAATCAATTGAAAGCTATGAAGTGGTGTCATTTCTCATGATTGGGTCTAGTTTGGCTAGCTCTATTTCTTTGCAGACATACCATATTTTCATGTCGTAATTGAATTAGCACCTTGGATGCCTATATCCGTATTAAGTATATTTCCTATTCTCTACAGAGAGTAAAGAAAGAAGGGAGAACGGTGTGGGGGGAGGATATGTACCTTTTCATTTGTGTATTTACCCAATGTCGGCCCCACCGAAGCAGGGCCTGGAGGGTCCAAGCTGGAAACAAACCTGTAACCTTTGGCAATTTTGCACAACGTGGCTACTCGTAGGTTTTGAACATGTGTTATCACGCATGGCAGCTAAGACTTTTGCTATTACACCAAAGCAATGACCCTTCATTTGTGTATTTCTCTTAAAGATATATTTCCATAAAATTCCAAGCATGCAAAAGCAGCCTTAAAATTTTATTTCATGTATTTATGACTTTGAAAATCAACATTTGCTAATTTTGTGTTCAATTCATGTACAGGTATATGTGAATTGACTACACTGCGGGTGCTATTTTTAGACGAGAACAGGTTCAATGACCATAATATACCGAAGTGTTTGGGCAACCTATCCTTACTTGAAAAACTATTTCTATCGGACAACGAACTTAAATACCCATTCAGCAGTATAACAGGTATAAAGCCCAGGCATTTCTCCTTATTAATTTGCTTGGGACATTGATAGGATATGGTGGGATGACTTCCCATAGTTATTTGTCCGACTAGGTTAATAGTTACAATTTTTTTCTGCTCCTTTGCTGCGCTTATGGTCTTTTTCCCCTAAATATATTGATTTATGTTAAGGAGGAGAAGAAGAAGAAGAAGAAGAAGAAGAAGAAGGGTTTGAGGTTGCAATTTTGCTAGTTCGGCCGAATAATGGCTCCATCCAACCCAAACTAGAATTTGATGTAGTTAATTCCAAACCCAAACATGACCCAAATGAAGCGCTAGATAACTGGCAAGATTATAAATCCCTTGCGCAAGTTAAATTTAGAAAACCTTGTACTTCATTTGTGTCAGTATGACTCGGGTCTGGTCTATTTGACTCAGGTGTCCAAATCTTGTGGCTTAGTTTATTTTTCAAAGGAGAATAAAAATTATATACAATGTAACATCCAATTTATTATACACAGATCAAATTGGGTGTCCAAGCCTCAACCCAAACCCAAACCTAAAGGATTGAGTGATATGACAACTCTAGATCTATGCAAGAACAACCTTAACCAAAATGATGCCAACCTTCAGATGTTTGCGCGGGGAAACTTTTCCTCACCTGATAAAAGTTGAAAACCTTAAGGACCCACTTGAACCACACTTTACTATTTTCATTTAGGGTCTAAAGCCCATATATTTGTTTTGGTAGAAAAGGCCCACTTGAAAATTTTGAGAAGAGAACATTTCTACCCCTTTTATGAGTCGTTTAAAAGAGACTAGAAAAAAGATTGAACAAAACAGGTGGCCCATAGACATGATTGGAGGTCTTAAAAACAGGTTTCACCCACTATACCCTGTTTGGTATCTCCACTCTTATTTCCAAAACGCCATCCAAAATACAGTAGTAAAAAAAGGAGCCATAAAAAAAGAGGCTAAAGCTCTTATTTTCACGAGCCCATAAATAGGGCCTTTCATTTTAAGAGAATTTATCTATACTTCTCTATAGCAGTTGGAGGGTAGAATTGCGTGCCAAACGCTCTTATTTCTCAAACATTTATCTGCTTTAGATATTTAGACAAATAAAAGTTGGAAATAGTAATATTGAGAAAAGACTCTCTTCCCTTCTAGTCCTTTTAGCCCCCTTGTTTGGCATCTCTATTTTTTGCCTCCAATTCTATAAATCTCTAAAGCGTAGAGATTTTGAAAATATAGGCATTTGGCAGTAATTTCAGCCTCTGCCCGGTGTAGAGAAGTAGAGGCAATGCCTCTTAAATCCACAACCCCCAAAAGGCAAAGGAAAGAAAACTCTAAAACAGACAGCTTATAGGGCGCTAAGGAGGAGGAAGTTTAATAATCTTAAAGAAAGCATGCTACTACTTGAAAAGGCTTGTGCAATTGAGGAGCGAGATAGAACACTCTCCAATCGGTATGGTAATTCTATTCTATGTAGAAGGGAGATTTTCCTCGGATTCCTAAAAAATTGCATTTAATATGTAAAGTTTCTATATATCTCAACATTTTCCCCAGATCCCTAAACATTTGCGTTTAATATATAAATTTTCATATATCTCAATATTTATTAAGATTTAAGATATAGAACTAAATGTTTTGGGGTTTAATGAGTTAGTAAGAAATACGAACATTTTAGATTAGAATTTTGGCAAAAGAAGTTGGAAAAAGTAAATGGAGATAAGGAGGTCCCATACTACAATCTATTGTTGGTAGGACAAGTAGTGGCACCTTTTTTAGACAATAAGTTAGAAAAATATTTTCACACCTTATTAGGTATGAAAATTCTCTTATGAAAATGACTTCATTTACTCACCATTTTCACATCACACACGCACAACCAAATATTTGTATTCATAAACCTTAACACATGTATAACATTCACATATGTAACTAGTTGCAAACAAATAGCCCCTAAGGTAACGAATGTAAGATTGTAGTGTTAATGTGAGCATGCATCGGATGAATTAGACCACATAGATGGTGTCGATTCTAAATTCATGTAACTGCTATCTTTTTTGAACTCACTCACACACACCCACTCACATGAGAGAGAAAAAGATCACATTAATACAACTATGTTAGATTAGATTATTCTTTTCCATGAACTTGTCTCTTTAGAAAAACTAAATAAGTCAACCTAGATCAATTGGATAAGGCTATGATGATTATGGTGGTGGTGATCATGGTGGATTTCTGTTCTTTTTTCTTTTTTTTTTTTTGTCTTCTATTCACTCAGGGTTTTGCGAGCTAAGGAATCTTCAGATATTGGATGTAGAAAATAACTCATATGTGGGTAGTATTCCTCAATGTTTTGGTAACATGAATAGTTTGAGGAGACTATATCTTTCTTACAATCAATTCACAAGAACCATTCCATCATCCATTTTCCAAAATTTGACAAACTTGATGATCATTTCTGCATCAGATAACCAATTTAATGATTCAATCTCCTTTTCGATGTTTGCCAACCTCTCGAAGCTTGTACATATTGACCTTTCAGATAATGTCCGATTAGAGGTTGAAACTGAGTGCCCGCATTGGGTTCCAACTTTTCAGCTACAATCTCTGTTGCTAAGCAACTGCATCCTTAACAAACGTGGTGGCAGTGGCATACCAACCTTTATCTCCACCCAACAAAGTTTAAAAACTTTAGATGCAAGTCGTAGCTTCCTTAATGGGACAATTCCTTCATGGTTACTAAACAATTTGACAGTTGGTTCCTTGATTCTCGAAGGCAACCTTTTAAAAGGCCCATTTCCGCAGTCTACTCAACGCAATAATTCAATGCTACAAGAGCTTGACGTCTCTAACAATATTATTAGTGGAGAGCTTCCTTCTAACATGGACACCCTTTTTCCCAATCTAATTGTCTTCAACATGTCTAAGAATGAATTACAAGGCACCATCCCAGTATCCATAAGCAAGTTACAAATATTACGAATGTTGGACTTATCACAAAATAATCTTTTTGGAGAAATGCCGCATGGTCTAATCAACAGGAACAACACCTCTCTAAAATACCTTAGACTGTCAAACAATAAATTGCAAGGGAACATTCTTCCAAAATTTTCAAACATGACGAAGCTGGTGGTTTTGCTGCTTGATAACAATGGCTTCACTGGAACCATTGCATCCAACATGCTGAGCAGTCCCTCATTGAAAATTCTTGATCTGAGCAAGAATAATCTATCGGGTTTCATTCCAAGTTGGTTACCTCTCCTGATGAATTTGGCAGTACTCCACTTGGATGGGAACTTTTTTAATGGCCCTATTCCATCAGAAGTTTGTCAAATGCAAAACTTGCATATATTGGATCTATCAAATAATAAGATTTCAGGAAGCATACCATCTTGTCTCCCCAACATTTCTTCATGGATGAAAGAAATATCAATTGATATTGATATATCATTCAATCAAGTAGATTTCCGAGTGCTCTACTCACTAAATGCCACTTTGACTCTTACATTCCATACTAGAGTTACAACTATTTTAACTACCAAGGGCTTGACACTAACTTATGAGGGTCTCCCTCTTTCCTTGATGACTATCATTGATTTGTCCACGAATCAATTGACGGGCAATATTCCTTTCCAAATGGGACACTTGAAAGCACTTCATTCACTGAACTTGTCCAACAACATTTTGTCTGGACCTATTCCAGAATCCTTTCAAAATTTGGAGAGCATTGAAAGTTTGGATCTCTCACACAACAAGATAGTTGGGACAATTCCACCTCAAATGGTTCAACTCTACAAACTTTCAATTTTCAATGTTTCCTTCAACAATCTATCAGGTGCAATCCCATATGAGAAACAATTTACTACATTCAAAGAGAGCAGCTACTCCGCTAATCCTCATCTCTGTGGACCTCCTTTACAACGTAGTTGCTCATGCAACAATTCATCTCAACCTCAAGATAACAAGGGAGAAGAAGAAGAAGACGACGACTCTACAATCCTTGACGGTCCTCTTTTTTTATACCTTTGGGTGGCTATTTCATATATTTTGGGATTTTGTGGTTTCTTTGCTCTTTTCGCCAACAAGAACTGGCGATGGAAGTTCTTTAGCACAGTGGATAGGTGCTTTGATTCCAGCTATCTGAACCCTCACATGTTTCGATTGTACTTAAAAAATTCTTGTTGTATTTGAGATTGTAATTCTGTTTGGACTATAAGGGAGTGGCAGGTTCTCTTGATATGAAAATTTAGTATTGAACATTAATGTATTTGAGGTGAATGTATGTTTTCTGACGAGCAGATTAATTTTTTGGACAAGCGAATTGAAAACTAGAATATAAGATTCACCGAAGAAGACTATATTTTTTTCTTCCATGTAGGAGAGTTGTAGATATAAATTAAACTTTTACGATATTTTTGTGACATTTTATACTAAATTCCTATACTTTAACTTGAACTCTACATTTTCAAAGTCTCTTCTTCTTCTATTTCCTTTTTTGCAAACATCTTGTGGTAAAGCACCTGTTCAAATTTACCATTTTGATAAGATTGAGGTCCAAGGAGGGTCTGTGTCAGGTCTCGTCCCGAGTTAATCCAGATTAACTCTAGTTAATTGAAATTAGTGCTAGTTAACCATGTTTAACTAGTTTAATGGTAATTAATGACTAAGCTCGATGAGTTAGTCCCAAATGAATAGAATGAACGGATAATGAAAAGATTAAGTGGATTGGTTATGCTTAAGGCTAATTAACTGCGGTTAATTGAGCTAATGATGGTCAATGACCAAATAATATGGAATAAGCCTCAAATGAATGAATTGGGCTTAATGGAATGGTAAAGAATGGATTTGCATGGTTTAAATGGAGTTTTAGACTCAAACGTAGAAATGAAGGACTTTTATGTAAATACGAAATTTCGCGTATTTCGTCGAATACGGAAACTCTTGATACCAACGCGTGTATCTCGACGAGTACGTCAACTTTCATCATAGGTTCGAAGTCGTTTGATGAGAATCCGGTCAAATGACCCTTCATTTGACTTAAATTGTAATTTAGCGAAATTAGTGGACTTGGATGCAATTCTAGGGCTTATATAAGCTAAGGATGACTCAAATGAGTCATTCATCTCATTTTCAAAGCATTTCAAACCCTAGGCACCTTTCTTCTTGCTTTTCTCTTCTTTCCTTCCAATCTTACTCAATCAAGAGGCAAACAAGGGATTTGTAAGTGTTTTCAAGGAGTTTTCATCCTTCACTTCATCTTCCCCAACTTTGTTTTCAAATTGTGAAAGTGTCAAGCTTGGAATCAAGGTTTTCTCTTGGAACTACAAGCTAAGGAGGTTTTTATCCATTCAACCTTCACAAAAAGGCAAGTACTTATGCATTCTTATGATTTATGGTGTTTTAGAGATGTTGGAGTCTATTTGACTCAATTTCGGGAAGTTTTGCTTCAGAAAATCCGAAGTTCAGAACTGAACTTCTGAGCATGTGTCGGTTAGCCGACACCTGACCGACAATCTAACCGACAGCTCTGGGAGTTGTCTCGGAGAGTTTCAACTCTCTGGAATTCTGACCGACATTGTGTCGGTCAGCCTACATGGTAGTGTCGGTCGACCGACAGGTCAACCGACGGACTAACCGACAGATCTGAAATCTGTCTCAGTGAATTCCAGCTCTCTGGAATTCGAACCGACAATAGGTCGGTCAACCGACATGGTATCTTCGGTCAGCCGACACATGACCGAAGCCTGACCGACGAATGTATCAGGAAGTGGACTGAAGAATCCAGCTTCTGGAACTTGAACCGACAAAGTGTCGGTTAACCGATAGGTCAACCGACGTTGTATGGTCGGTCAGCCGACAGGCCAACCGACAGCTGAGATGAACTCAGAAAAGATTATGGAAATGAGGCCTAATTTGTACAGGCTATTCCATGCTGATGTCTAAGCCTACATAGGTGTTAGCGAAGGTCGTCTCAATGTACAAATCAAATACATAAAGTGATATTCATCAAAAATAACATGTACATTGGATAACTAACGCTTCACTCGTTTGTCTGGCTTAGAAGTATGAGTAGAATTGATAAGAAATGAATAGAATCCATGAAGTGACATAGAGGTGAACTTCATTGACATAGTGAACGTCATTGACATAATGCACGAAATGACAGAATACATGAATTGAATTAATGAAATGAAATGAAATGAATAGTCACTAAAGGTGACAGTAACTTGAATGAATGAATAATTCCTGCTGCAGTAGATGTGAGGGGCGTTCCGGAGCCTCGTGGAATGCCAGTGCTCTCTGATCAAGACACTGGAAAATTTCCACCATTTGTGAAAAGTCATGTAATGAAAAGTGAAACAATCTTGAAGCCTCGGCCATGAATGGTTTGCCCTTCCGCCTTGTGCTTAATTAATGTGACTAAATGAAAATTGAATAATCTTGAAGCCTCGGCCATGAATGGTTTGCCCTTCCGCCTTGTGCTTAATTAATGTGACTAAATGAAAATTGAATAATCTTGAAGCCTAGGCCATGAATGGTTTGCCCTTCCGCCTTGTGCTTACACTGCTTCCGTTGGAAGACACGAAATGAACGAAATGAACGAAATGAACGAAATGAAAGGATATGATTGACATAGATATTTGTTATGGAATTGAAGTAGGTTATATAGAACTGTTAAGTTCTTTTATTGTAGAACTGTTTAAGTTCTTACCTTATTGAATTCTTGTATAGAATTGTTAAAGAATTGTTAAATAACATGAAGAATCATGAAAATGCATGTATCTTGTTGAACCTTCGTGTTCACGTGTTATTGATGATGTCACAGGCCCAGATGCCCGTGCCGGTCCTGCCGAGGCCGCGCCGCCTGCGGAGGAGGCCCGTCCGTTACCTCCAGGAGGTTTAACGGAGTGGGCGTAGTCGGAGGGCGATTGTAAATGAATGTTTTTGTAATAGAGAATTTTGGATTGTGATTAAATACCAACTGCATTGTATTTTAAGTGTGCAGTGTTGGTTTTAGTGGGCTGTACATTTGTATAATGGAACTTTACTTTTGTGTAAAGTTAATTGTAGTCAATGTATATATACATGTTTTCCGCACATTGTACATTGACAGGTATTGTGATTTGATATCCCTTGTGAGTCTTGTCTTAACTTCGGTTAATTCAGGATTTACGGGAGTAAGTATGGTTCCGCGACTCGGGGGTCCGTCCGAAGTAATCAGATCTCGGGCCCGGGTCGTGACAGTCTGATTTTTTTGTCCCCCACATATCAATGAAAATTGCAATTTAACGGTATGCAGAATTCATGTCTTGGGTGTTCATTGGAAAAGTACACATTGGATATTAGAATCCTTAAAATCTATGGTTGTTCTAAAAGGTGTTTTGAAAATACATAGACTTTGGAGCTAGGTCCCTAATCATGTGGTCTTTCTTCAAATATATACCGTTTGGGTGTGTCAGGTTATTAGCAAACGTCTTCAATGGTGCCGAGAGTGCTGGAATAGGACAAGAGGTGGGCTTTGGCATAGATCACAGGCTCCGTGACCATTCAAATGGCTCTTCTTCTCTGATTTTTTTTTCCTCTACCTTTTCAACAATTTTGAAACTGAAGATATGCATTTTATTTTGACTTCATTTTCTTTTTCTATTATGATGATTACAATGGCCTAAAACAGAGTAGAAGATCATAACATATAGGGGTTAAATCAAAGACTTTTCATATTTCATTCAATCACATTTTTTCTGTTGGCCTTATTTGATGTTCCTCTTTTTTTTTTTTTTTTTTTTTTTCATCTTTTTTAGAGAGTTGATAATGACAATTATTATCATGGCCCTAAACAGGATAAAACCTACAAAGTCACCTTCCAATGTGCTTAATTGTAGACTGTTACTTTCCCATTTTAGAGCTGATTTGTGGGTTTGCATGCATCTATATTTGATGTGGATGATGGTTGATGGGTCCAACAAGGTGGATTCTTCTACATGGAGCCCCGTGATAGATGTCTTATTTTTCTTCTCGAAGCCCATTTTTATTTTATCCAATTAAATTAAACAGTGTCCACCCTAGACATGTAGCTTTGAATTTCTATGAGCCTAATTAATTACCGAACATACAGTATTTAAAAAAACATCCTATGTTAAAAATGCTCCTCTTATGTTCAGTGATCATCATAATTTGTATAGATGAATGCACCCTCTTTTTCTGTGCATATACCATACATTTGCCTAAATCTGAGCCGTCTATATTGTGGGTCTGACGAAGATGGTGGTGCATACTTCAAAAGGTGCAATAAATTGATGAATTTTAAGATGAGTACGATCTGAACGGTCTGGATCGACTTTTATTGTGAGCAAGGTGTACAGCTTGGAGAGTTAATTGTTGTAGATGGGGTTAGGAGATTATACCATTTTTACATCTGCCGACATCTTAACGTTATCTGCCTCAAGAGATAGAGATTAAAGAAAGTTTCTGAGATGGCCCACCAATTATCTATTTATTAATAGCCACGTGGCTCATGGGAGGTGTCAACCAGATGGGCTGACCCATTTGAGAAATCCTTTCGACTTGCCAGATTCTAAAGGAGCTCACTCCATTGTGTGGGTCACCAATTTGGGCGGGTCAGACAAGTTTGATTGGAGTCCAAGGAGAATCTTGTACCCAGGGAGCTCACCCGAGTTCGCCGACTCAGTGACCTTTGGGCCTGTTTGGATAAATGAGTGGAGTGAAGTGAAACGGATTTCATATGAGTTGTAAGTAGTGCAGTGGAGGAGAAGTGGGTTGAAGTTAAGGCATAGTATATCACTTCACTCTATTTAGATACTTGGTGTGAAGTTTACGTTTGGAGTAGAATTGCCGTTTACTTAAAGCAAACAAAGTATTTAGAGTTGAAGTAAAATTGATATTCACGTAGCCGGCAGCCATACTTCATTTGTCAGGCCGAACTCATGCAAACATGATAGAGTTAAAATTTTAAAACATTAGGGCCCATTTAACTTCACCTTATCCCAGTTTTTTTTCTACCCTATCCAAGATTGGAATAGGGTGTCCAAGTTGTTTTAAAGTTTGAGGCTTGCTTTTAGGTTTGAGGGTGGGCTTGATCTTTGGGTCCAATTATAAGACCTTGCTCCTGGTCGAGTCAGTGTTTATAGACTTGAAATGACTTGCTCTGGCTCAGTTTGTTGGGTTGAAAAAGTCCACAAGTTTGATTATGAGAACAAGTAGGGAATTTGAGCAATGGGATGGGGCCCATGGGGGAGATCCCATCTCGACTCTCCATAAGATGGGACTCTTCCTGAATTTAATAGATGGGCCCATAATGACCCATCTTTGTTTTACACATTCCATTGCTCATAGGAGAACATCTCACAGGAACAAGTTTATTAAAGTTGGAGGATGTTCTTCATTAAGTAGACTGCGTGTACAGCTAGCCCAATGGGGCCCACTCATTGATTAGTGCGTGTACATATAGAAACTTTAAAAATCTTTGAAAGAGTGTATTCTTAATTTCTTATACCGTAACTTGTTTGGGTAATTTACTTGTAAAGTTATTTAGAGGTATTCATGGGCCGGGCTCGGCCTGGTTGAAGAATATCTGGGTGCAACCCGACTTCTGAACATTAGCTCCAAGCCCGGCTTAAGCCCAACTCGGGCCATAACAAGCTGGCCCAAGCCCAGCCTGCCTGAAGCAGATTTAGCCCCAGCCCAGGCTGATTTGGATTATCTAATAGAAAAGGGGGCTTCTTAGCTGGGCTGTTTTTCATAGCTTAGTTGGTATGAATATTCCTGTGCACACAAAACGTCATGTGTTCATATCTTCTCTATTCACTCTTTTTACGCCGGTTTTCCTTTTTAACTTTCTGTCATTTTGTGGGATGAGATAGAATTTTTTATCATTTTTTTTTTTTTTTTTTTTGTAGAAGGAAGAGGCCTTTTGATCTTTTAGTGGATTGATCAGAGAATAACGTTTTGACTTTTTTTTTTTAAAAAAAAATGAAGAATTGATTTTTGAAATTTGGAGATTTTACTGGAAAAAACATATTAGGCGACCACCATACATAAAAGGTAATTTTAAGTACCCTTGTACAAAATAAGTCATATCGCCTGTTTTTCGTAATTTTTTTTAACATTCTCCACTGGGGTTCATATTGACCTTTGTTTGTAATGTTAAGGGTCAATTGAGACCTTGCGCGTTCGACCCGTTTCATACATAGTAACGATTTTCTTTCTTGATTGTTTCCTTCTTCCTCCTTAGCGTCGATTGCGACTCCACATCAGCTTCCAGCTCATTTACAGTGGTTCCCAGCGCTCCTCCATCGTTCCATTGTGGCCCCCTCCAATGCCTCTTTGTCGAATGTATGTTTTACGAAAAAACACTCTTTTTTTTCCATTTATGTTTGTCATCTTATGGTCGGCTGGGTTGTGCCCTTGTCATTCCTTTTGCGATATCGCCTTTCCTCATGCCACACACTACTCTCCACTAGAGAAATGCATTCATGCATGATGACATGGAACTAGGAGTTATTAAAAGGGTTTCTGGAAAAGTAAAAAAAATCATGGTTTAGGGCAAAGTTCAAACTCCACCTATCTATCGGTCTGTCCCAAACAATCTGTAATGTTCTCCACCAAACAACGGCATGTGGCTTTAATGGTCTTCAAGAGATGGGAATATCATACGGAGGGGAAGCAAGTCGAACATGATCATTTATTTTTCAAGAACAAGGAATGAGGGATGAGTTTCGTGCATTTATAAGCGTACTCCGCAAGGTCGATAGAGACCCTTAACATTACAAATAAAGATCAACTGAGACCCTACAAACAAAGTAATTAGGAGTTCTGTGAATGTTAGGATGGACCGCAAGGTCTCAATCGACCCTCAACGTTGCAAATAAAGATAGATACAGACCCTAGTAGAGAATGTTAAAAAATATACGAAAAACGGACAATATAAATGATTTGGTGCAAGGGCACTTAAAATTATCTTTAAGATATAGTGGTCAACTAATATGTTTTTTCCGATAAAATCCTCTTGAAATTTTGTTACTTTTTTTATATGACCAATATTCATTTTTTGTCTTTTAGGTGGCCCTTTATTTTAATTCACTTTACAAATAAATTACCCAAAACAAGCCATGCGAGTGGTAGAGTTAAAATTCATTATCTTAATTAGTTCTCAGTCCGGTCATGACCTCTGCAGCTCCTCAGCCCCCTTCCCCTTCATCTCTCCCCCCCCCTCCTAACCTCGCCACCTCCACCTCTCAAGCCCCTACCACCACCCCTTTACCCACCTCCCATTAAGCTCCCCCCCACCACCCATTAAGCCTCCTCCACCACCCATCAAGCATCAGCCATCTACCACTCAACCCCCAATACCATTAGAGAATCCAGCTGCCACAACCCCAATACCATTAGAGATCCCAGCCCCCACAGCCCCTATCTCAGCCCACGTCTACAAAAACCAAACCTCTGCTGCCTTTCTTCCCCAGGACCAGAATACCTCATCCTCGTCCCCCCCTTTTCCTCTCTACTCACCATTCAAACCATCCTCCTCACCCCCCCTCTTTTCAAATCCCTAGCTTTCCCGCCCTCCCACCCTCTCAGTCTTACCAAACTCACCACCACCAAGCCATACCCTGTGCAGGCCATCCTGGTGTCCATCCCCTCTCCAGTAGCCTGCTGGACCTCTCAGCTTTTCCACCCCTACCCAGTTCTGCCTCTCCCAAGCTTTCTACAACCTGGACATCCCAGCACCCCCAACATTCACAGGCCCCTTCCAATGCAACTCTTTCTGGCCTACCTCTCCATCCCAGCGGACAGCAGCAGACAGCAGTCAGCAGCTCTTAGCAGACAGCAGTCAGCAGCTTTCTCTCCATCCCAACAGATAGCAGACCACAGCTTCCTCTGTCCTCAGCAGCTCTCCATCACCACCCCAACCAACCTCAGCCTCTTCTGGGTCCTCCCAGAGCAGGCCTTCCCCCTTGCAGCCAGCAGTCTTGGGATTCGGCTCCCCGTCTCCCTCTGCATCCTCATCTCCCCTATCCCAGCAGCCAGCAGCTTCCTCTGTCCACAGCTCCCCAGCTTCCTCTGCATCCTCATCTCCCCTATCCCAGTAGCCAGCAGCTTCCTCTGTCCACAGCGGCTCCCCTTCACCCCTCCCACCAGCCGCAGCTTCTTCCTGCTCCTCCCTGTGCAGGCCTCTCTCCCTGTAGTCAACAACCTCTGGATCTCTTGCCTCAACAACCACCATATCAACCGTCTTCCCACCTATCCTCCTCCTCTTTTGCCAACCTTTTTTCTACCCCTCCTCCATCCTGCATCTTCTCCAACTACCCTCCTTCCTTCATCACCCCTCTTACCTCCTGGCAAAATGGCAAACCTGCCATCACCATCCCTCCAGCCATGCTGTCCTCCAGCAAGGAATCTTTCTCCTTTGCTGTCATTGGCATATTTGCAGGTAAGCGCCCTTCCCTGGAATGGGTGGAAGAGATTGCTTCTTCTTGGCCTCTCTCCAGACCCTGCCTGGTCTCTCTCACCTCCAAAGGCAACTTCATCTTCCGCCTAAACTCTCCTGCAGACAAAGCCCACCTGCTTGGCCAATCTCCCATGTCTATTGACAGGAAAAAACTTCTCTTTCTTCCCTGGAGCCTTGGACAAGATGAATCCACCTGGCCCTCCCTTACCCCAATCTGGGTGAGGCTCTCTGGTCTCCCTTACCATTGTTGGAGCCAAAATATCATCCTCTCTCTAGCTAACACCATAGGCAAACCCATAAAGCTGGACAACATCACTCTATCCCAAAGAATCCTTACCTTTGCTAGGGTTCTGGTAAACTTAGACCTTTCCAAACCTAAGCCTCAATCCATACTTGTCAACCTGCAAGGAGAAAGCGAATTGGAGATTGGAATCTCCTATGAACTCTACCCAGCCTCCTCTTCTGTGAAACCAATCCCAGGTAGTAAACCTAGATTAACTCCCTCAGGCAGCCCCAACTCAGCTCAAACAGCTTCTACTGTTCTGCAGGCTCCTCTTGCCTCTTCCAATCCCAATACAGCAGTTCCAACCCCTTCTCCTCCTCATCCCGAGCTCCTCCTCCCTTAGCAACCTCACCAGAAGATCCTCCGTCCTCTTCAGCTTCTACTATTCCTGCTTCTTCCCAACATGTTCCGTGCCCCTCTGCCATTCTTAATCCCAAATCAATCATTCCCACCAAACCTTTGCATCATGCTACCTGTCCTCCTGCTATACCTCACCCCAGAACAAGGTCCCTACATGACTTGCCATATGATGTAGCTTCAATCATCTTGGAGAAAACCTGCTTCCCTTCCGTAGACACATCCAACCCCTTTGACAGCTTGGAAAATTACTCCTTCCTAGACCCAGCAGTTAATCCTTACCTCTTTGGGAGAAACCTCCTAACCTTCACCCATGACACCACCCCCCCCCCCCCCCCTCCAGGTTTCGAGCCTCAGGCTGAGAACTCCATAGCGCTCCACTCCTCTCCCATTGCCCCCAACTCTTCACTTGATCCTCCCTCTTCCTCCCTTCAGCCAACTATCCCCTGTCCCATAGCCTTACCAAAGTTCCCCTCCACTTCCTGCCCTACCACCACTGCCTACAGACCCACACCTGAGTCTACTTTCTCTTCCTGCCACACCACTACTGCATCCTGCCCCTCATCTCTTTCCTCTTCTCCCCCCCTCCCCTGTCCTACCTATGCTGACCTCACCACTTCCTGCCCCTCTACTGCTGACCCATCCTCACCCTGTCCCAACACAACTCCTCCCCTTCCCCTTCCCTCACATCAGTTCCTCTCCTCCTCTGTCCACAGCACTCTCGAGCTCCCAAAGCCACTGTCCCATTCAGTAGCCCTTCCGCAAAGAAAATCCCTTAAGAATTCTCTCAAGAATCCTTCTAAAGGCAAAGGGAACCCCAGCCCATCCACTTCCATTGGTCCTATTACTAGGAGGTCTAGAAGCAAGCGCACCTCCCCCTCCCTTTTCCAATGATTAAGGTCCTTTATTGGAATTGTAGGGGAATAGCCAACTCCCCAACCATTAGAGCACTGGCTAATTTGATCCGCACCAATCAACCTGATAACATCTTTCTCTCAGAACCTATGACCTCTTTCTCTTCAACCAACTCCTTAGGCTTATCAACTTTAGGATTTGACACCTTCCACTCTAACCAACCCCCCCTTTCTTCTCCCAACATCTGGCGTTTCTCTAAATCATCCCATCACCTCATTCCCTCTGTCTACAACTCTTCCTCCCAACACCTATCTATTTTCTCCTCTCCAATCCTTCCTCTGGTACCAACTCTCTCATAACTGGTATCTATGGCTCAACCAACCCCACCAATAGGAAAGATCTTTGGAAACTTCTGCTTGACACCTCCCTTACTACTATTCCTTGGTGCACCATAGGTGACTTCAATGCTATTCTGGCTCATCATGAGAAACTTAGCCTTCGCCAATCCACCCCTTCCTCCCTTAAAGACTTTCAAACTGTGGTAATGCAAGCTAGCCTCTCTGACACCCAATACTCTGGAAGCAAATTCACCTGGAGCAATAACAGAGATGGTCTCTCCTATGTTGCAGCTAGATTAGATAGAGCTCTGGTTAACCACCATTGGCTGGCCAAATTCCAAGATCCTACTGTCCTCCACCTCCCAAGAATCTCCTCTGACCACAGCCCCCTTTTACTGACTCATCACTCCCTCCCTCCTGCTCCTAAAGCCCCATTCAGATTTGAGAACAAATGGCTTCTTCACCCTTCTTTCCTTGAGGTGGTCAAATCCAGTTGGGTTACCTCCTTCAAAGGGAATCCTCAGTTCATCCTGGCCCAAAAACTCAAGGCTCTCAAAATTGCCTTGAAATCCTGGAGCAGGACAACCTATGGCCATGTCCACCAAAACATCTTAGCTGCTGAAGCTTCTGTCTTGAACTGTCAAGAAAAGTTTGATGCTTCTCCCTCAGATCCCCTTAGGAAAGCTCTCATGGCAGCCTAGCTAAACCTCCATGAAACACTCAAAGCTCAGGAGATTCACTGGAAACAAAGGTCCAGGATCTCTTGGCTTAAGGAAGGTGACAAAAACACCAGTTTCTTCCACCAATCTGCTAAAGCCAATAGCTCCATCAATAGAATCAAACACATCTCTGTAAATGGCAGCCTCACTGATGACCCTATAATCATCCAAGCCCAAGCAGTGAACTACTTCTCCAAGCTTTACACTCCCCACTCTGGCCAGCTTCACCATACCCTCTTCCAAACCAACAGCCCAAAGATCTCAGACTCTGAAAACTACCTTCTAGTTTCAACCCCCACAGCTTCTGAGATTAAATCTGCAGTCTTTGCCCTAAAAAAGAACAGCTCTCCTGGCCCTGATGGCTTCAATGGTGCTTTCTACACTTCAGCCTGGGACATCATTGGTCATACAGTTACCAAAGCTGTGCAACACTTCTTCCTCTCTAGGAAACTCCTTAAAGCCTCCAATGCTTTCTTCCTTACCCTCATTCCTAAAACTAACTCCCCCACTACCTTTGCAGACTTCAGGCCTATAAGTCTTTTGAACTTTTCTTACAAAATCATCTCCAAAATTCTCTCATCCAGACTTTCCTCCCTCCTTCCTAATCTGATCACCTTTAATCAGGCAGCTTTCATTTCGGGAAGGCCAATCCATCACCACTCAGCTCTAACTTTTGAACTTTTTCAAAAGCTTAATTCTAAGCTCAGCAAGGGCTCTCTCTGTCTTAAACTAGACATCTCCAAAGCCTTTGATAAACTCAGCTGGCCCTTCCTCTTCGCAGCTCTCAGATTCTTCAACTTCTCTGACGCCTGGATATCCATTATCCAGGAGTGTGTCTGCTCCTCTACCTGTTCTGTTTTGATTAACAAATCTCCCCAAGGCTTCTTCAATCCTTCTTGTGGTTAAGGCAAGGAGATCCCCTATCCCCTTACCTGTTCGTTATTGCAGAGGAAATCCTAAGCCTCCACCTTCACAATCTTCAATCCCAAAGAATCATCTTCCCCTTGTCCATTGTTCCTAACACCCCCTGCCACCTCCTATATGCTGATGACATCATCATTCTCATGAAAGGCAATACCCATGGAGCTCTAGCTGTCCAAGACCTCCTAGACCTTTACCAATCTTCTTCTGACCAGCACATCAACCTTCTAAAGAGCCAGCTCTTCATTGGCAAATGCGGTAGCGGAAGAAAAGCTAGGATCTGCTCTATCTTTGGCATGCTAGAATGCCAGGACAAGCTCAAATACCTAGGCTTTCCTATAGTCTTCGGAACCCCAAAGAAACTACACTTCCTACCTCTGCTGGACTCTATTAATTCGAGGCTAACTGCTTGGAAAGTAAAATTTCTCTCTTTTGCAGGTCGATTGATTCTCATCAAGCATGTTCTTTCTTGCATCCCTACATACACAGCCTCCATCCTTCCCATCCCAATCTCCATTTGTAGAGATTTAGAGCGCCTTATGAGGAATTTTCTTTGGTCAGGCAACTCCTCTCCTCCCAAGATCCACTACGTCAATTGGTCCCAAGTTACCCTTCCCATACTAGAAGGGGGACTTGGCACTAGGAGGATCTCAGACGTGAATGATGCTTCTATGATCAAATTGGGTTGGCAGGCTTGCACCTCAACATCCATTTGGTCTTCCTGGTTCCAATACAGATACTTCAAAAATGATACCATTTGGAGCTCAGCCACCTCAAGTTATGGCTCATGCATCTGGAGGAGAATCCAGAGGCTAGCTCACCACATCCATCATGGCAGTTCCTGGAATTTTGGCAATGGCAACCTCATAGATATTTGGCATGATACTTGGTGTGGAAATAGACCTATATCTGCTGCCTTCCCCAACCTCCATTTCCCATCGAACCAGAGACTGGCCTCCCTCTTCTACTCTGGCTCCTAGCACTTTCCATCTTCTCAGCCTCCTGCAGTGCAAGCCTACATTTCATCAGCTTTTTCTTTGCTTACTCCTAATCCATCCATCAGTGATCAGTTAGTTTGGAAGGAGGCTCCTTCTGGCCAAATCTCCATGTCCAGTGTATGGAACTCCATCAGACCAAGGGGCACCTCCCTTATTTGGCCTCCCTTGATCTGGAATGGTATCTCCCTTCCTAGAATTACCTGCTTTGGATGGTGTCTTATGCTAAACCGCACTCCAACAGAGTCTTACCTGCAGCGAATTGGGTTCTCCCTGGCTTCCAGATGCTGTCTTTGCAAAGAAGGAGAAGACTCTACCAATCATCTCTTCTTTTACTGCCCCTTTGCCCGCCCCATCTGGAATTGGATTCTTCAAGCATCTAATGCTCAGCAGCCATTCACCTTCTCTGCTGCTTCTCTTTGGATCTCTCTGTCTTCAGGGAATGACAAGAAAAGCCAGAAGTTCATGGCATCTATCTTCCTCTCTGTGATCTACTCAATTTGGAAAGCAAGGAACTCTGCAATCTTTGAAAATCACCCACTCACCTTCAATCAGATAATTGCTCACCTCCTTGAAGAGCTCTGCTTCTCCCTGAAGAAGATCTCCAGGCCTTTCGTAAGCCCCCAGATCAGCTCGATCATCTCTCTGCTGCATCTTGATGATCACCTTCCAACTTGCACTGATTCCCAGCAGCATTCGCCTGCAGATCGCTCTCAGCATCTCTGCCCAGCCGCAGCCCCAGGAGATCTCCCGAATGCATACGTCCAAGGCGATCTTTCGCATCCAAACATCCCAGGCGATCAGAGTATACATCACTGCCATACTCAAGTCCCAGGCGATCAAAATCTTCTAATGTACCAGCGGCCTCAGGTGATCTCCGACCGCCGCTCCCAGCACCTCTGGTCTGCTCACATCGACCTCTGCTCCCACCAGCACAGGCTTGCAGCCGCCCCAGCTGATTAGCCTGCCAGTTCTGTCCTCTGCGATCTTCCATCCCTGGCCTATGCGTTTTCCCCTCTTAGCTGGTGCTCTCGTGCAGTTGCTTCCTCCCGGTGTTAGCCAGTCTCCGAAAGTGGTCTTCTCCGCCTGGTTTTCCCGATTTCAGCGTCTCTGCTTGCGTCTCTGTTTGGGTTCCCCCCTTGAAGCGATCTTCTCTCTCTTCGTGGTTGGTCCAGCAGTTCGGTCTTTGATCTTCTTCTTAGGCTGGTGTTCTCGCGCTGTTGCTATGGTGATAGCCTCTTACCAGAATCATCCTCCTCCGCCTGGGTTTTCCCTCTGCAGCTTCTCGGTTTGGATGTCCCCTTTGCAGCGTTTCTCTCTCTTCTAATGGAAGGCCCAGCTCGGTCTTCCTGTTGAGAAGCTCGGCCAGCGCCCTCTGCTGCTCTGGCTCTCTGATCTCTCTTGTAGTTTCTTCTCTGTGGCCTTTTCTCCTCTTCTTTGCTCTCTCCTTCTTCCCTCTCTTTATGTTTCTTTGTTTTCTTTTGGCCCAATTAGGGCTGTTTCTGTTCTCCTCCCCTTTTTCTCAATAAACTTACCCTTTAAAAAAAAAAAAAAAAATCCAACCGATGAACGTAGTCATTGATGAAGGATCCTTTAGGAAAATTACAATTGATATATGCGTTAAGGTAGCATTTAAATTTGTTGATCTAATCATATTTTCCCACCGATTTATCATACATTTGTTATATATATATATAACAATGGCCCACACTTTGCAACAAGGTGTTGCCCAGTTGGTTGGGCACCACCTTAGTATCCATGGCTTGATCCTATGTACCCGACGAGAGTGTCTTACATCTAGGGATGGAGCTTTTTATTGTGGGGGCATGTTTTATTTCCTAGATAAAGTTTCTTAGTGTAGGGGAAGGGGTTTTCTCCGAGTACGAAGTCTCAAAGTGGCCCAACCACCTGTTTCACTGTACAACAATCTATTGTGGATTTTTTTTCCTTCGAACCCAACATAGGGGCCACAACCCTATAGAGCCCACACATGTGGGTAAAGGAAGCCCAAAACCTGTACAGGAGGAAGAGCCCACGTACATGGTACGAGAAGCCTATACAAATGGGAAGGAAAGCCCACACGGGCGGGAAGATAAGCTCACACAAATGAGAAGGAGAGCCCACTCAAGTAGGATGAGAAGCCTATACACATAGGAAAAGTGGCATGCCCCAAGCTATCGATCCCTTAGCCAGTCATGTGAGATGCAGGGTTTGCTAACCAAATGAGCAACCACTCATTCTTTTCTATTGGAAAAGTTAATGTAGAAGTTGGCTAACACATTCATGATTGAGTGGTGTTGGTACTCTGCGGCTCATTTAGCATCATGCTAATGGGATATTTCCATGTTCCCATGGTATAAGATTGTGGATAACTGTGTTTGGTAAGTTTAATTAGTGTTCCAAATTTTGTTCTTGCTTGAATGATCCCTAAAAATGTGTCCCAAGTCTAGAGTAAAGAATTAAAAATGATTAAACCCCCCTCCCCCCATATTATTTTCAATGTGTGCCCCCCTTTTATGGATGTAAACATGTGACGCACCTTCATAAATTATAAAGTGGGGTCACCTTTTGTGACTATGAACATGGGATCATCTTTAATAATTATATTAATTAGGGCCCACCTTCCAGAGATTACAATGTAAGACCCACCATTTGAGTCATTTTAGAAATTACATGTATTTTTTTACATTTATCACCACTTGCATGATTTCTAGTGAGCCTTGGAATGCCTTTATGCTATGGCATATAGTTGAATTATGATGATCCTTGTGCCAAGCACAACTTATAGCTCAATAGCTAAAAAGTTCAAATTAGATTACCGATTTTAGTGTAATTTTATTTATTTATTTATTTATTTTAATCAACACATTGAGAAGATGGTCCCCATGAAAGAGATGGTAATAAGTTGTTTCCCAACATTACTTTTGATTCCGTTCCTTATAACAAAATTATTATAATATTACCCAGCAAGTTCCACCAAGCATATTCTTAATCAATTATTTTCTTAAAATGTTGTCAAATAAATTCTGCATAGCACAGGCTCAGCACAGTCAAATGTATTCTCAAAATCAGAAACAACACAAAAATGATGTGATACAAGCCCTTGGCACACACATGCCCAGGAAAAAAAAAGTTGTGCATCACTCCTGACAAATAGATCAACTTAGTAAAAATAAAATGAAACAAAGAAAAACGAAAAAAAAAGAGAAATTTACCTAAAAAAGGACCATAGAGGCCCACTAACCATAGAAGGTACCATTAGTTTTTATGGCACAGAAATGGTCCCTTGGGACCACTTCCATTTTTTTTATTAGTGACTGGAAGTTGCAACGACGTCGTCGTGCAGTCTACCCTATAAATTCCCACGAAAGCCCACTTCCCCATTTTCCCCTCCTTCCTCGATCGCTTTCCACTGCTCTACCTTGGCGGTTTCTTCCCTTCCCTCGTCCAAAGATAGTTTTTGGTGGTCCCAACCGCAGTTTTCCAACCTATTGGATGCTTGCGTCAAGCTTGGGTGTGGTTTAACCCCACTTCCCCATTTCCCCCTTCTTCTTGCGTCACTTTCTCCTTTTCCCCTGGTGGATTCGTCTGCACCTACCTCAAAAGGTAGTGAAGGTGGTCCCATTGTCCCTAAGGTCCTTTTCCAACTTTTTGGTTTGTTGCATCAAGCTTCCAGCTGTTTATCAGGCGGAGGTATTTTTCTTGCCGCCTAGCTTTTTCTGTTTTACTTGATGATTTACTGAGGTTTTGTTTATCTTCTTTCCTTTTGCTTCACGTCCTAAAATTGTTTATGCTCATGCACGATACATGATTTTTGCATTGAATCAACTGGATACATCTCAGTCATTCCATTTTCCCCCCTCTCGACTGTGTAGTCAGTCCTAGTGGACATGCAGAGACTTCATGCAAATAGGAGCGCCATGCTGGAAATGTAACTTTATACTCACATCATCTAATAGTAATCGAACAAATCCATGATACTTCTCAATAGGGTCCTGGTTTGCATAAATCCATAAATCACGCATTGGTTTGCATGATGAAATCAATAGAGATGATGTGATGGTAAATGTTACTGTGGAGAGTAAGAATGAGGTAGAATTAGTGGTGGAGGTAGAAGACAATCAAGGTCTCAAATTACAGAATGAGGTTGAATCAGTATTTTCATGGTTGCTATTTGCATGGAATTTGCACCAATCAGTATATTCTGTTATATAGGCTCATTATCTCTCTAAGTTTTTGGAATTTTCAAGCAGTTATACATTCCATAATATTCCACCATCCATTGGGAACCTGTCAAGCCTACAAACTGTAAAAGTATTTCAACCTTCAGGTTTGCGAACCTTACCGAATACAATTTGGAATTCGAAAGAGTTGAGATATCTACATGCTTTTCTTGATATTGAGGGGCATCCACATCTAGGCAATTTAACAAACCTCCAAACATTACACTTAAGGGCTGGGAGTTGGATAGAAGAAGGCTTAGACAAGCTAACTAATCTTAGAAAATTGGGAATATATGGAGATCTAAGTTCATACCATGATACATTGCCCTACTGCATTGAGAAATTGCACAATCTCTGATCGCTTACACTAATAGATAGATGGAGCCCAATCCCACCATTTATGCCATTTACACATCATCTGAATCTGTATAAGATTCATTTGGATGGAAGCATAATAAAACTACTAGAGTTGCCACCCAATCTTGCCCAACTGTGTTTGAGTAGTTCTGAATTAGAACAAGATGCCATTCAGTTATTGGAGAAGTTGCAACACCTTAAGATTCTCAAATTATATTCGAGATCGTATCTTAGCAAGCAAATGATTTGCTCTCTAGGAGGATTTCCCCTGTTGGAATTACTAGAACTCACTTAGTCGCCTTTAGAGGAGTGGATAGTTGAGGAAGGAGCAATGATATCTCTCAAAAGCTTCCATCTCGTTTCCTCTTTATGAACGCTGAAGAGATGGGGCTGATTGGGAGGTTTGGAGCTAGCATTAGTGTTGTGTGGTAATCTCTGTAGCTCATAGAGGTTATTATCCTTTCTAGCTCTCTTGATAAGGTAGAAGTAGACAAGTTTCATTGTATTCTCAAGTTCTTTGCATTGTATATTGATTTAAAATTAATTTGAGAGTACGGTCGGGTGTCAGTAGAGCTGTAATTATTCTCTGGAAACCATAACAAAATGTAGCATTGGGAGGTTTCTAATTCTTGTATCTAGGTTTGCCATTGGACTGGGGAGTGTTTAGAAGTTTGAGAAGAAATTGTAGACATGGAAGAGCAAGGTTTTAAAACTTGGACTCAGGAGGCAACCTGCCACCCTTTCTGTGGGAAGGAAATAAGGATAAAGGAGAGTAGCTTCTTTACAATAGAATTAGGTGATGAAGCAAAAGCATAAGAGGGTTTTGGTGGACAAGGAAAAAATACCTCCTCTGCAATACAAGGAAAAAAAGAAAATAATGTTTATTTGAAGAGTAGTGATAAGGAAGAAGAACCATAAGGCACTTGAAAACCTTGTGTTGCAGATGGACCAAACACTTTGTATTGCAGAGTTGAATTACAACGACGTCATTGTACAGTTATCCTTATCGAAGCTGAGGAAATTACTTGGTAGGCTGGAAGTTAATATTCGAAAGAAACTAAGATTAGCTAATGGAGCTGCAGATTATGCTGCCAAGGATGGGGTGGAGAAGGATTCCATTTTAATGCCCAAAAAACTATCCTCTCTCTCTGTCTCTCTACACACACATGCATACAGTTTTTCCTTTGTTTGTTACACCTCTGTCCTTTGTTTGTTACACCTCTGTCAGTTACACCTTTGAGCAGTACTCTACACCCATATTGCGGAGTTGAATTACGACGACGTCGTTGCTTCTGTTAAGCAACGACGTCGTCGTACTGTTATCTTTTTCGAAGCTGAGGAAATTACTTGGTAGGCTGGATGTCAATATTCGAAATAAACTAAGATGAGCTAATAGAATTGCAGATTATCCTGCTAACCTTGTGGTGGACAAGGATTCCATTTTAATGCCCAAAAACATATACTCTCTCTCTCTCTAAACACACAAATGTTTAGAAGTTTTTCCTTTGTTTGTTACACCTTTGAGCAGTACTCTACACTTATATTGCTGATTTGATATAAAGAGACGTCGTTGCTTCTGTTAAGCAACGACGTCGTTGTACAGTTACACAGTATTTTATGCAATGAATTCTGTGAAGCAACGACGTCGTCACTGACCGTCGCAATAAAAAAAAACTTTCTTGTCTGGGCCAATGGGGGGTGACACATAGGATTAGGATGTCAAATCTGATGACACTTATCTCCGCCAAGGATATTTAAATAAAATAATCCATCATGTAAAAACTACCTCATTGACCCTAGATGTCAAATTTCCATATGGTTTATATTTACATCTCTCGCTTGTTATGTTTACATCTAACTCTATTTTTTATTTTCAGATGGATGGAAGTAAGGATAGGCTTCTTTACGATCAGGCCAATCACATTTCAGAAGCGATAAACCATGGAAAGGTATATTCATAGCCACCCTTGACATCTATACTTATATTATTGATTTAAAGCTTTTATTAACTGTATTCACTTGTTGATAAGTCTACAAAATTATACTTTTAATTCATTATTTCATATGAATTTGTGGACTTAATTAACATAAAATGCATTGAATTGATTGACTTTCACAAAATCATACATTTGGACCCTCATGTCTAAATTCCAATCAAAATTCATCCAAAAATTGCATTTTCACATAAAATCATGAATTTCTATATTTTTGGCATTGAAAATCATTAGTTTCTCATTAATTTTTATTCACAAATAAAATGATAAATTTTATCTGCATCATTGATTTAATTGATGATTTAATAAAATGGTGACATTTACTGCATCTAGTTAGTGTGAAGTGGACCCGCATCTTGCATAATTCCTTTCCTATATGAATAATTATTCTTTGACATTTGTTTTATTTTTCTAGGGAATTTCAGAAATTAGGGCCCGCGGAAGAGAATTAATGAATCAAATGCACTATGGGACCTACCTACACTTGGCATAAATTCTAAGGAGAGAAAGTGTGTCCATCTAAGGATATTTTACAGCCATGAAGGGTTCAAAGAAATTAGAAGATCTTGATTAGCAACCCAAGATGGAAACAAATTCAAAGAATCCAAGCCTTTAGCATCAAGTTGTTAAATAAATCTCCTAAAAGATAGGCCTCAAGATTTGAAATCTTCAAACCAAGAAGCAAGGCAGGCAAGAAGATCAAGGATTCCTAAAGGCTAAGGGAAAAAGCAATTCAAAAGAGTCTTGCAGCCAAGAAGATAAGGAAGGAAAGAGAGAAAGAAAAAAAAAATATACCACAAGTGTTGGACGTCCAACACCCCCATGTGGCGCCCATCTCTCTTGCAAGCTTTAGGATTTTTTTTATTTGGATATGCTTCTCAAATCAAAGTGGGCCCAGGCATTAGAATTTACATGCAAAGAGAAGTCCAAAGAATTAGAATCAGTGTGCTAACCAAAAGTCAATTATAACTTGGAAACCAAGGAATACTCCTACCAGAACATTCTTTCATATGAAGAAATCTTAAAAGGATATAAAAAGCCCAAGAAAGACCATGGATGTGCATTCCATGACCCATCCCTCTTGGACGTTAGGGAGGAGGGAAAAAAAAAAAAATCACCTTGGACGACTAGCAGCCCACTTCTTTTTTTCCAATTATTTCCTCCATCCCTCTCTTTTTCCATTACCACCTCATCCAAGGCCTTTTCCTAAGGCTACCACCACTTGGATTTTTACACCATCGCACCACCATAGTTGCTCAGTCGATCCATTATCAACCAGCCATCTACTTTTCCATTGGTGAGGGATTGAAGACTTGAAGATGGGATTATGCGCAAGTCCTATTTTCTTGATGTGTTCGATCTAGGGTAAGAAAGATTTAATTTATTTTTCAGTTTTAATTAATGTTAGGAAATTACTAGTTTATTGGTTCAATTTAATTTAAAGACGCAATTAGTGAGGTCAAGGTGTCCCGCCTTGGATCGGCATCGCGTGTTTGTGGGTAGTGACAGTACTCACTTGGTGCGGTGTTTTTGCAATCTTTTATTAATTTTTGCCAATATAATGTGTGACTTCCAATAATAATAATATTTAGAATTTCTTTTTATTCTTCTTTGTGAATGATATTATTAATGAATTTTTATTTTAATACAGGATTTATTTACTTTTATGAAATTGGTGGTTTGATGACTTTTATGTTTTTGCAGTATTTAGACTAGGATTTTTAGATTAGAAATTTTTATTTGGGATTTTAATTTTTAATTTGGATTTGTAATAAAATTTCAATTTCAGTTTAGTAGAAATTTATTTATATAGATTTTTGATAGGCTAGATTAGTTTTTCAATAGGACAGGTTTAACGCGATTAATTACTCCCTCTGGATCGACCTCGGACTTCACCGAGTTATTACTACGATCGTGGCCTTGCACTTGGAGCTGACGATCAAGTTTTTGGCGCCGTTGCCGGAGAGTTGTTTCTTCGCTTGAGGTAATTTTTCCAACCAATCTTTTTAATTGCTTTGTGGGTGTGCCTTTACAATTCCGTAATCATTCTAGATCTAAGGGTAGCATGCATGGAATGTTTGGACCAGCCCTATTGCATTAAAAAGTGAATTTTTAATCTCTGATTTTTTATAAAATTGGGACTATTTCAGATCTGAAAATTTTAATTTTTCTAATTTTTCAAAAATCACATCAATTTTGGAAAATTGCCTAGTTTACTTGTTCTAATTGGACTAGTTTAGGTCAATATTTTTTAGTTGCTGATTAGGATTAATTAAAGTGTGTTAAAATCAGTTATTTTTACATATTTTTAGGTTCTTAAAGTTTCCAAAAAAATTATGGGATTTTCCCTCACAAAGGCAAGTCTTAGATCGCACAAATTCGGCTTTTTGGCCACCAAACTTGCCAAAGTCTGAAAATTTCAGAACTTTCATTGGAAACTCAGTTATTTTAGTTGTTTTTAAATTTAAAAGAACTCTTAAAAACTTGCTGGAATTTTCTTTAAGAAGGTTAGTTATTTCTTTGGAAAGTCGAACAAACTGCCTTTCTTGATTGGTTCGATGCCTAGGCAAGTCTTGTCCCACTAAATTAGGGAGACAAGTCTCTTGTTCTAGAAGGTGGTTTTTAAGCGGGACCCTTGCAACGCATCGCGACCCCACCACTGATCTGGGGGCTTACCTGGTCGGGCCAGTTTCATAGAATTAAGTTTGAGAACTTTGCATGAATTTGGGAATTTTCCTTTAAATTTAAAAACGGACCTTAGGTAGTTTTTCTTTGGAGGTTTCCTTTTTTTAAAAAAAAAACACTTTTCAAAATTCCAAAAAGAAAGAAAGACCCGCACCTTCTTGGCAGAGGGACACCTCAAATCGGTTAGAAAGGAAGGAATCACCTGTCAAGAGCTTGATTAAATACTACGAATCTAGATCTCCTGGTTCTCTTAGGATTTTCAATATGGATGATGAGCATAGTGATAATGATAATGAAAACGGTCATGGGAATGGACCCAATAATAATGGGGAGGTGAATCAACCACTTAGGAGTCTACGTGATTACCTTCACCCTACACGGCAAGCCACACCGTCGTGATGGTTATACCCGCAGGTGTGGGCCAATTTGATATCAAACCGGGTGTAATCCAACTTCTCCTCAAATTTCATGGACTTGAATCAGAAAGTGCATATTTGCACATAAAAGAGTTTGAAGAAGTGTGTGCAACACTACACTCCAATAATGTGAGGGAAGACCTTATTAAATTTTGTTTATTTCCATTTTCCCTCAAAGATAAGGCTAAGGCATGGCTTCACTCCCTACAGCCTAATTTGATTGCTCTATGGTCCGACATGGTCCGGGAATTTTTGAAGAAATTTTTTTATTACATAAGACCAACGCCTTACGGAGGAATATTATGAATTTTAAACAAAAAGATAAGGAATCTTATTATAGGTGTTGGGAACACTTTAATGAACTACTCCTTGCATGTCCCCACCACGGATTTGAATTGCACAATACAATTGGTCACTTCTATGATGGACTTAGTTAAGAAACACGTCAATTCGTGGAGATGATGTGCAATGTGGAGTTCATGGCGAAGAGCCCAAATCAAGCATGGACCTACCTTCAGTTTTTGGCAGATAGTGCACAAAATTAGGACACATCTGAAGGTATAGACCCCATAAAGCAATCAAATCGGGCCAAGGGAGGGGGGTTATATGTATGAAAAGAAAATGATGATCTTCAAGCAAAAGTTACCTATCTTACAAGAGAAGTTGAATCCTTGAAATTTGTGAAGAATAAGAAACCTGCTATAGTTTGTGGCATCTGCGCTAGTGATAAGCACATTTCTTCAGAGTGTCCAACACTCCCTGCTTTCCAAGAAGTGTTTCATGAGCAAGCAAATGCCACTAACACATACAACCGGCAGTTCAACAATTCTTTGGGTAACACATACAACCCTAATTGGAGGAATCACCCCAACTTTAGTTGGAGGAATGGCCCAAATGCTACTCCGCCCAATTTCAACTAAATGTCAAATCAATTTGGGGGACCTCCTGGTACATATGCTCAAAACACACAACAAATGGTACCCCCTACAACTCAAACGACACCTTGGGATGAACTTGTGGCTAAGTTTATGGTCAATCAAGAGTCCATCAACAAGAAATATGACAGGAACTTTGAGAATTTACAGAACACCATGCAGAACCTCTGCAAATTGATTGAAGCACAAAATAAGGGGGTTTTTCCAGCCTAACCATAGCCCAATCCAAAAGGGCAATACGAGGTTCAACAAGGTGGTCCGTCAAATTCAAAGGAGCAGGGTCAAGCTGTCACTACTCTACGTAGTGGTAAAGAGATTGAAAAACCTAATCTGGAAAAAGATAAACAACCTGCATCCTCAGATCAGGAAGGGAAAGAAAATGAAGTCCCTCCTATCAAGGAGAAAAGCCCATTTCCTCCGGGATTCAAGCCCTTACCACCTTTTCCCAACCGTTTAGCTCCTCCCAAGCCATCAATACAGAACCAGGAATTCTTAGATGTGCTTAAAGAGGTCAAAATTAACATCCTGTTGTTAGACGCAATCAAACAAGTCCCATCTTACGCAAAATTTCTTAAGGAATTGTGCACGTTGAAGCGTAAGATACATGTACAAAAGAAAGCGTTTCTCACTGAGCAGGCTAGTGCAATTCTAAAGTACGACACTCCCCCTAAATTCAAAGACCCAGGATGCCCCACAATTTCGTGCATTATTGGAAATTATCAAATTGAACAAGCATTACTGGATCTTGGGGCAAGTGTCAACTTACTACCTTACTCGGTCTATGTAAAATTGGGACTGGGCGAACTCAAACCCACCCAGGTTACTCTGCAGCTAGCAGATCGATCAATCAAAAGATTGAGAGGGATAGTAGAGGATGTGCTCGTGCAAGTTGACAAGTTCTACTTTCCAGTAGACTTTATTGTGCTAGATACTCATCCTGTGGCAGATCCTCATGCTCAAATTCTGGTAATTTTAGGGAGACCATTTTTAGTCACATCCAATGCATTAATCAATTGCCGGAATGGAAAAATGACGCTATCTTTTGGTAACATGACATTAGAACTAAATGTTTTTGACCTTTGTAAACAACCACGGGATGATAACATTGACCTTGAAGAAGTAGATTTGATTAGTGTTCTTACAGCAGAAACTTTTGAAAAATCGATTTCCGATTCCATTAAGTCAGTTGAGGACCTGACCCTCTGCGAAGAAACACTTGATAGCACTGTTGAAATGGTCAACACTGTAGGCAAACCCTCTTTTGAAGAGCTAGTACTAACTGGTACTTCGTCTCTGCCATCTCAGGTGAGGCCGCCCAAACCTGAGTTGAAACTCTTGCCCTCTCACCTGAAATATGCATACCTTGGAGAAAATGAAACATTTCCTGTAGTCATTTCTGCACACCTTGACAAGGACCAAGAAGTCCAACTCTTAGAAGTGCTCAAACTACACAAGGGTACAATTGCTTGGACCGTGGCTAACATTAAGGGAATTAATCCCCTCGTATGTACACATCACATCTATTTGGAGAAGAATGCAAAATCCTCCCGTCAGATGCAACGCCGGTTAAATCCCACCATGCAGGAAGTGGTTAGGGCTGAAGTTTTAAAACTTCTAGATGTGGGTATCATCTATCCAATTTCAGATAGCCAATGGGTCAGCCCTACCCAAGTTGTACATAAAAAGGCCGGCGTCACTGTAGTCCGTAATGCTAATGATGAGCTCGTCCCAACCCGTGTACCCACAGGTTGGCGAGCTTGTATCGACTACAGAAAATTAAATGCTGTCACACGAAAGGATCATTTCCCCTACCCTTCTTGGATCAAATTTTAGAACGGGTAGCTGGCCACGAGTATTATTGTTTCTTGGATGGATATTCTGGATATAATCAAATAGAGATCGCCTTGGAAGACCAAGAGAAAAAAACTTTCACATGCCCCTTTGGCACCTTCACTTACCTACGGATGCCCTTTGGGCTATGTAATGCTCCTGCAACCTTTCAAAGGTGCATGCTGAGTATTTTTAGTGATATGGTAGAACGTTTTCTCGAAGTCTTCATGGACGATTTTTCAGTTTTTGGAGATTCATTCCAAGATTGTTTGAGCAACTTAACTAAGGTCCTCTCTAGGTGTGAAGAAAAGAACTTAGTTTTGAATTGGGAAAAATGTCATTTTATGGTACGACAAGGGATTGTCCTTGGCCACATTGTATCGTCTAGAGGATTGGAAGTGGACAAAGCCAAAATAGATTTAATTTCCAATTTGCCCGCCCCAAAAACCGTAAGAGATATAAGATCTTTTTTAGGGCATGCCGGATTCTACAGAAGGTTCATAAAAGATTTCAGTGTCATTTCTAGACCATTATGTAACCTTCTGCTAAAGAAAGCAGAATTTGAGTAGACAGAGGCATGTCAAGCGGCTTTTATCAAGCTTAAGGACATGTTGACGACTGCTCCAATTATGAAACCTCCAGATTGGAGCCTGCCCTTTGAAATAATGTGCGATGCCAGCGATTATGCAGTTGGGGCAGTTCTTGGGCAACGTAGGGACAAAAAGCCATACGTGATTTATTATGGTAGCAGGACTTTAAACAGTGCACAAATCAATTTTTCTACAACAGAAAAAGAATTATTAGCTTTGGTCTATGCACTGGATAAATTTCGTTCCTACTTAATTGGATCCAAAATTGTGATCTTTACTGACCATTCTGCGCTGAAGTATCTTCTTTCTAAGAAAGATGCCAAGCCCAGACTGATCAGATGGATCCTTCTACTCCAAGAGTTCGATATTGAAATCAAGGATAAGAAAGGAGTAGAAAATGTGGTGGCTGATCATCTTTCTAGGCTTGTCCTTTCCAACACGTTAGAACCCTTGCCAATCCAAGATACTTTCCCTGATGAGCAAGTGTTTGCTACATTTTCCCATTTTCCATGGTATGCTGACATTGCTAATTATCTAGCTTTGGGTGAAATTCCAAAAGAATGGACGCAGCAAGATAAAAACAAGTTCTTCACTGAGGTGAAACAGTTTTTTTGGGATGAACCATACCTTTTTAAATACTGCCCAGACCAAATTATTAGGAGATGCATTCCTGACCATGAAATAAATAGTGTAGTATCATTTTGTCACTCTCATGCTTGTGGTGGCCATTTTTCAGCTAAAAAGACCGCTCACAAGATTTTGCAATCTGGATTTTACTGGCCTACATTATTTAAAGATGCACATGATTTTTGTAAGGCGTGTGAGCAATGCCAAAAATTAGGTTCAATTTCTAAAAGGAACATGATGCCTTTAAACCCAATTTTGGTCGTCGAGTTATTCGATGTTTGGGGAATAGACTTTATGGGACCTTTTCCCCCAAGCTTTGGTTTTCATTATATCCTTGTTGCAGTAGATTATGTGTCCAAATGGATTGAAGCAGTCCCACGTAGGAATAATGATGCTAAAACAGTCAAAAAGTTTATTTTGGACAATATATTTTCCCGTTTTGGAACTCCGCGTGCCATCATTAGTGATGGGGGCACTCACTTTTGTAACCGCATCATTAAGAGTTTGTTTAAAAATTATGGTGTTACACATAAAGTGGCTACCCCCTATCACCCTCAAACAAGTGGGCAGGTAGAGGTCTCAAATAGGGAAATCAAAAGAATTTTGGAGACCACAGTAAAACCAAATCGTAAGGATTGGTCAATGCGACTAAATGATGCTTTGTGGGCCTATAGAACTGCTTATAAGACCCCAATTGGGATGTCTCCATACCGGCTTATATATGGGAAAGCTTGCCACCTTCCGGTGGAGCTGGAACATAAAGCCTATTGGGCCATAAAACAACTGAACTTTGACTTAGACAAGGCTGGGGATAGAAGAGCTCTTGATTTAAATGAATTAGAAGAATTGAGAAACGATGCTTATATGAACTCAAGATTTACAAAGATAGGACTAAAGCCTTTCATGATAATCGGATATTAAGAAAGTCATTCCATCCGTCTCAAAAGGTCCTATTGTATAATTCTCGACTTCATCTTTTCCCTGAAAAGTTAAGATCTCGTTGGACAGGCCCCTACATTGTTCAAGAAGTATTTCCATATGGGGCAGTGACCCTTATTGATTCATCGAATGGTACCTTTTTTTAAAGTTAATGGACAACGTTTAAAACCATTCTTGGAGACTGTTCCTCTAGAGGAAAATGAAATTCCTCTGATCGATCCTGTCTATCAGGATTGATGGGCACTGGATCTAACAGTGGCCCACACCTTTGTTCATTATGCATATATATATATTTCTTTTCTTTCTTTCATGCTTTTTATTTTTGTTCTTTGTCTCATATTGGACAGGTTTCTACGCGAAAGCTTCATTATTCCAGGTGCTTTCTACCCATTTTCTCCTTTTACATTTTCACCTCATGTTACATTCCATGTTGCATTTTGTGTATGACATCGAGGATGCTGTCTAGTTTAGGTTGGGGGGTGGGAACAAGCACACTTGTCCAATTTAAAAATATATATATATTTCTTTCTTTCTTTCTTTTGTTTTTGCGTAGTTTTCCAAAAAAAAACAAAAAAAGAGGGGGTTTTTCAAAAGAACTTGACGATTCGAAGATGTCTAGAAATCTTGAATTTCAGAATTTTTGGAAGGAAGTAAAATGAAGGTTCACAATTTTTTTAAAAAGAAAAAAAAAAAGAATATCAAACTTTGTTTTTCACAGTAACACGTGTACATCATTTCAAAAGTCTTGGATAAAAAGATTTAAGTGTCATTTTCAAAGTTCTTTCAAGAGAGAAAAAGAGACGACTTTCTGAAATTTGGCCATATGAGTTCTCCTGGTTCATTGGTAAGGTTAGGCCAACCAAAAACCAGTGAATTAATTCGGGCAAATTGAAAAAGGCTGCCTATTGTTGGGGACCGTTTAAAGAAAAAAAAAGTGTTGAAAAGAATAAAAAGTTGTGTGACTAGTTTGGATTCGTAGCCTTTTTAACCCGAGCTAGTAAGCCCGTAGGGGTATTTATATACCTAGTGCCCTAAAGACATCTGTTTTGGGAGTCATTGGCCTAACACTCGTTACATGGGTTAATTAGAAAGCTTAAGGGACCTGGGCATTGCACAGTCACACGATAGTCTTAAAAAAAAAAAAACAAAAGAAAAAAAAAAGGTTGCATCTCGTGGCCTTTGAAAAAACAGTAGTGCGAAAGCCGTCATAGTAGCCTTGAGAGGAGACTTGTATTTACCCCGAATATAGGAAAGTTGGAAATTCTGGGAGAGAATTCTATTTTTATGGCATTATCATAGAATATTAGAATTTTTGATTTGATGTATACACTTGCACAAGGCACCCAAAGTTTTGGTATAATTTTTGGAAAAGATTTGGAAAGAAAAACGTGAACTAGATTTTGAAAAGTCTAAAATCTTGATTATTCGAGGATTCATGGCATCCAATTTGACTCAATCGTCTTTTGAAAAACCTTCCATTGACTTTCTTTAATTTTTAGGTTAATGAATTTTGTGGGCATATTCACTGCAAACACTCACGAGGCACAACTCGTCCACTAGGGATAACCTAGGGGTTTAAGGGCTTGCTGCATACGCTAAATGCAGCCGAGAGTACTAGCACAAGTGGTGTTTTCCTTTTTATCTCTACATTTAGATTATATTAGATTAGGCTGGAAGACCTACCTTAGTTCGCATATTTTGCTCGGGACTAGCAAAATGCTGGTTGGGGGGTGTGATAAGTCTACAAAATTACACTTTTAATTCATTATTTCATATGAATTTGTGGACATAATTAACATAAAATGCATTGAATTGATTGACTTTCACAAAATCATGCATTTGGACCCTCATGTCTAAATTCCAATCAAAATTCATCCAAAAATTGCATTTTCAGATAAAATCATGAATTTCTATAATTTTGGCATTGAAAATCATAAATTTATCGTTACTTTTTATTCACAAATAAAATGATGAATTTTATTTGCATCATTGATTTAATTGATGATTTAATAAAATGGTGACATTTAATGCATCTAGTTAGTGTGAAGTGGACCCGCATCTTGCATAATTCCTTTCCTATATGAATAATTATTCTTTGACATTTGTTTTATTTTTCTAGGGAATTTCAGAAATTAGGGCCCGCAGAAGAGAATTTATGAATCAAATGCACTATGGGACCTACCTACACTTGGCATAAATTCTAAGGAGAGAAAGTGTGTCCATCTAAGGATATTTTCCAGCCATGAAGAGTTCAAAGAAATTAGAAGATCTTGATTAGCAACCCAAGATGGAAACAAATTCAAAGAATCCAAGCCTTTAGCATCAAGTTGTTAAATAAATCTCCTAAAAGATAGGCCTCAAGATTTGAAATCTTCAAACCAAGAAGCAAGGCAGGCAAGAAGATCAAGGATTCCTAAAGGCTAAGGGAAAAAGCAATTCAAAAGAGTCTTGGCAGCCAAGAAGATAAGGAAGGAAAGAGAGAGAAAAAAAAAATATACCACAAGTGTTGGACGTCCAACACCCCCATGTGGCGCCCATCTCTCTTGCAAGCTTTAGGATTTTTTTTATTTGGATATTCTTCTCAAATCAAAGTGGGCCCAGGCATTAGAATTTACAAGCAAAGAGAAGTCCAAAGAATTAGAATCAGTGTGTTAACCAAAAGTCAATTATAACTTGGAAACCAAGGAATACTCCTACCAGAACATTCTTTCATATGAAGAAATCTTAAAAGGATATAAAAAGCCCAAGAAAGACCCTGGATGTGCATTCCATGACCCATCCCTCTTGGACGTTAGGGAGGAGGGAAAAAAAAAAAAAACATCACCTTGGACGACCAGCAGCCCACTTCTTTTTTTCCAATTATTTCCTCCATCTCTCTCTTCTTCCATTACCACCTCATCCAAGGCCTTTCCCTAAGGCTACCACCACTTGGATTTTTACACCATCGCACCGCCACCGTTGCTCTGTCGATCCATTATCAACCAGCCATCTACTTTTCCATTGGTGAGGGATTGAAGACTTGAAGATGGGATTATGCGCAAGTCCTATTTTCTTGATGTGTTCGATCTAGGGTAAGAAAGATTTAATTTATTTTTCAGTTTTAATTAATGTTAGGAAATTACTAGTTTATTGGTTCAATTTAATTTAAAGACGCAATTAGTGAGGTCAAGGTGTCCCCCCTTGGATCGGCATCGCGTGTTTGTGGGTAGTGACAGTACGCACTTGGTGCGGTGTTTTTGCAGTCTTTTATTAATTTTTGCCAATATAATGTGTGACTTCCAATAATAATAATATTTAGAATTTCTTTTTATTCTTCTTTATGAATGATATTATTAATGAATTTTTATTTTAATACATGATTTATTTACTTTTATGAAATTGGTGGTTTGATGACTTTTATGTTTTTGCAGTATTTAGACTAGGATTTTTAGATTAGGAATTTTTATTTGAGATTTTAATTTTTGATTTGGATTTGTAATAAAATTTCAATTTCAGTTTAGCAGAAATTTATTTATATAGATTTTTGATAGGCTAGATTAGTTTTTCAATAGGATAGGTTTAACGCGATTAATTACTCCCTGTGGATCGACCTCGGACTTCACTGAGTTATTACTACAATTGTGGCCTTGCACTTGGGGCTGACGAACACTTGTTAATGTTTGTCAGGAATTCGGCACCTTCAGATGCATACCAATGAACCCGGACAAAGATGTCTGGTTGTTAAATGAAAACCAAAAGGAATACGTTAGGCAATCGGGTTTGCAAAATTTGGCGGAGATGGAACATATTTGGATAGATCATGCCCTCATTACGGCATTAGTAGAAAGATGGCGTCTCGAAACTAACACCTTCCACTTCCCATCAGGTGAAGCAACTGTCACTCTCGAAGATGTTGCCTATATCTATGGCCTACCAATCGATGGCCCAATTGTCACCGGGAGAACTTTCCCATTTTCATTGGTTAGTGAAGTATGTCTTGAACTACTTGGGAAGGCCCCCATTCAAGGTGTTGATGTGAACGGGATAAATATTAAATTCACATGGTTGGAATCGAATTTCGCAACAAATCCAACAAAGGATGTGAAGAAGAAGAAGAAGAAGAAGAATAAACTTTCTAAAGCCGAAGAAATCTACAACACTAGAGTATACCTTTTCTTCTTAGTATCTAGTCAAATTATGTCAAACACATCAGGTGGAAAGGGGCTGGCATATCTTCTCGTGTTGTTTAGGGAATTTAAGCCATATGCATGGGCTCCCGCCTGTCTAGCAAATCTTTATTGGATATTAGCAAAGGCGGTGAAAGTTGTTAAGGATAAGGGAGAAGATGTTGATGAAGAGGGAGATGAAATCAAATCTTCAAACACTGAAGGTTCGAGGAAGTTTAGAACCTTGAGTTGACCTCTACAACTTCTCCAGGTAACGCAATTTATTTGATGATATTTATACTTTTTATACAAATCTTTGAATAGCGTATTTTGTATTGATTCTTGTTTTTCGCAGATATGGGCGTACACACGAATGCAAATTGGACGTTGTCCACCGCCAAATGCTACCTGGAAAAGTGACATTCAGTTTCCATTGATGAAGACCTGGACACAAAGGTTGAATTCATTCAAAGCTGTAACCACTTTGACAAAGACCCGGCAACAATTGAACAAATTAACACAGGACGGTGTAAGTTCATCAATTGTTTGGACTGTATATAGTTGAAAGGTTGCATTTCTAATTTCGTGTTGCTAATATTTTTTTAAACTCAATTTATGTAGTTCAAATGGCAACCCTACAAGCAGTTTGGAAAGAAATTTCATCATTCAGTTTCTAAAGCCGACCGTGAACTATTCTCTTCTTCAACAATCCTAGCTTTTTATTGGGTTGTGGAGCGACATAATCCTGGTCGTGTTATGAAACAGTTTGGTCTTCATCAAGATGTTCCTCCACCTTTCAGTATGCCCTTTGCAAGGGTGGAGCGGGTAGAAAAGATAGTGTATGACTACAGTGCAGATGGAAGGGTACCTAATTAAAAACTTTGGGACAGTAGATGCAAAGGAATTCTGAAAGGAAAGAAATCATCTTCGGCCGCGCATACAGACGAGTAAATGCAATGGTATCAGGCCAACACGAACATGTATATTGGTCGGGGCAAGTCCCATGAGGAGATTGATACAAAAAAGACCAAACGTGATGAACATGAGGGTTGCTGTGAACATAACCGAGTAAGAGATGAATACCTCTTTCTTGGCCTTTAGTATTTTTCCCATCCAAATGCCTCTTGCCTAATTGACAAAATTCATGCCCGCAGGTAAAGAAACTTTTACTACACATGGAGAGGTCCGTTGATCGGGCTGTGAGGAAGAAAACCTCGATTGAGCATTTCCGGGATTCCTGGATCAGGAAGTCTTCATATTCAGAGCTGGTTTGAATACAAATTTCAAGAAATTTAAGGACGATCACTTATATAGCTCAGCTTCAGAAGATGTAAGCCACAACATCATCCATCTTTAGTTATTCAATTTTGATTTGTCTTTAACAGTTATCGGCAATTATAAATTGACAGGATAAAGAGTCTGTATAGAGGAGGAGGGTCAAAAAGGCTGCGGCGAAAAGTCCTAGAAAAAAATATAAGAAAGAAGCAAAAGAGTGTGAAGATGAATACCAATGTGAAGGAGATGCTACCTCGAGTGCATAGCAGCGCTATTGAGGCCACTGAGGGGGCCACAAGTGATTTTTATATGGAACCAGAGCATGTAGAGAGACACACCTCTACACCTGTCAAGAAGTCCGTTGAGCCACCAGTGGTTGATATATTCTCCACCCCTCGAGGGGCAACAACCTCACAAGCAATTATAATATCACCAATCATTGCGTCCATTGATTAACTAGTTTGGAGGTTAAAACGATTGCCCCGAACAAGAAAGATTCTAGGAAAGTATGACGACTATTTACACTCAATGGGTGGATCGGAGTATGTTCTCTCCAAAAGGGACATGTTTCAAGGGACATGTTTCTACTGAAGGGGTTCAAACAATATTTCAATAAGAGGGTCGTCTTTTTTGATACACCTTCCTATTGGTTTCATTACATAAATTATCTTATGGTTAGTGTATTTTGCAGGAAGGAAGAGCTGGACATTGTATGCACATTGGTATCCAGTGAAGTCCTGAATGCTGCTCTGGAAGAGGGAATTTGGTTAGACACCAATATCTTGTATTATTGGTTTTGTATTATTGGTTTGATGTGTTGAGGGAGAAGTGTCTTACGGCCTTTTTGGCAAACCCGAGCATTTCTGTAAGTATATACTTAATATCAGCAATTTCACGTATGATCCATAAATGTTGACATCTGCCACTCAAAATGATTGCAGAGCTGGTGGCAGTCTGGGCTGCCAACCGCAGAAGAAGCAGCATTTGGTCCTGGGGGTTCTCGTGTGATGGATGCTAGAGAATGTAAAACACTCGTTTTCGTTCTCCACTCAGTTAATCATTTCATATTACTTGTTGGATATACGGATGAGAGGAAGTGTGAATTCTACAACAGTTCAGGCAGTGATCGTCACGCTTTAACGGCTTGTAAACAATTCGTGAGTATATACCGTCTATTTTCAAATAGAACAAACTGTTTATATCCACTTTAACGACGTATGCTGTTCCTGCAGGTTGAATGGCTGACTACGAAGTACAACGATTATGGGTGGCCAGACCCATACATATGAACCATCAATGTAAAAACAAACATCCCACTACAGGAGAACGGCTACGACTGTGGTGTATTGGTCGCTGCATTCGTAGAGCATTGTATATTTCGGCATCCGATTAATTTTACGCAAGCTGACATGAAGTACTATCGGCAACGAATAGTCCTTGAAATCTTTAAGCGCAGCTGAGAGTTGAATGCACAGCGGTTGAGTCTTGATGAGATTCAGATTGATTCAATTAAGCCTGATGATTGATGCAAATTTAGTGACATCCTTGACAATTCTGTCCTATTGTAAATATTTTGTTGTAAATATTCAAACATGAAGCTGGTGATGAGCTGAATGGTCCATACAACTTGTAGGTTGAACGTTACAAAACTTTTTTTTTTTGGCAACATATTTTGGAATGGAAATTGAAGATGTGTGCCCTTGTTGGGTTCTCAGCAGTTGATATCCTTGTAATGGTTTTTATGGTAATGTTGTGATTGATATGGATCTTGTAGTGCGCTCGCACATCAAATTAGTACGGACAGTGTATTGGATATTTTGTCTGTTAAGCGACGACATCGTCGCTTCACAGAACCTAATGCAATTGATTTGATAAGAAATGCATGTGATTTGACAACGACGTCGTCGCTTCACAAAACCTAATCTTATCAATGGAAGTTATATTTACAACGACGTCGTCGCTTCACAGAACCTAATGCAAGTTATATGATAAGAAATGCATTTGATTTCACAACGACGTTGTCGCTACACAGAACCTAATGCAATCGAGTTTGTGACTTTACAACGACGTCGTCGCTTCACAGAACCTAATCTTATCAATGGAAGTTATATATACAACAACGTCGTCGCTTCACAGAACCTAATGCGATCGATCTGATAAGAAATGCATGTGATTTCACAACGACGTCGTCGCTACACAGAACCTAGTGGAGGGTACAGTTTATGACTTTACAATGACTTTATGACGACGTTGTCGCTTCACAGAACCTACTCTTTTAAATGGAAGTTATATTTACAACGACGTCGTCGCTTCACAGAACCTAATGCAACTGATTTGATAAGAAATGAATGTGATTTTACAACGACGTCGTCGCTTCACAGAACATGAGTTTCCAATGCAAGTTATACTTACAATGACATCGTCGCTTCACAGAACCTACTTTTTTCAATCTAAGTTATATTTACAACGACGTCGTCGCTTCACAGAACCTAATGCATGTGATTTTACAACGACGTCGTTGCTTCACAGAACCTACTTTTTTCAATGCAAGTTATATTTACAACGACGTCGCCACTTCACAGAAGCTATTTTTACAAAATTCTGTGCCAATGTACAAATACGTCGTTTCTCAACAGGAACAAATGGAAGAAAATGTGTGATCCACATCAAATAAAAATGGTGACAAAATTGACAAATCTTCCATGACAAATTTGTTGTAGCTGTAATATATATGAGGTTGTATTACAAAAGTATGATCCATATGGTGAATACAAGGTTGATTACAATACAAAAGTATGATCCACATCCTAAAATGTGAAAGTTGAAAGTACAAACTTGTTGTCACTATAGTAGAATGTTACCTATACAAAAGTATGAGCCACATCCAAAAAATGTGAATTTTGAAAATACAAAATGGTTGTCACTGTAGTAGAAGGCTACCTATACAAAAGTATGATCCACATCCACAAAATGTGAAAGTTGAAAGTACAAACTGGTTGTCACTGTAGTAGAAGGCTACATATACAAAAGTATGATCCACATCCAATTTGATCTATGCAAAATGATCAGTTGGTGGGTTGCGACAACTCTTTCGGTTGTGTCTCCTATTTTTGCAAATAGAGCAGGTAACAACCCTGCACTGTCGATTTCTGTCTTCAACCTGAATTCTGTTTTTCTTTGGACGCCCTAGTTGTTTCGTCGCACGTGGAGGCAACACAATTTCATTTGATGTATGTTCCCATTGTTTGCTATCACGAGTGGCATGTATGACCTCATTGTACGACGCACGATAAGTACTTGTTAGGTAACGGTCTTCAACATAATCATACGGATTCAAGTGCCTAACCTTCATTGCCGCTAGCGCATGGCAACATGGAATCCCCATTATTTCCCATTTACGGCAACTACACTTCTTTTGTTCAAGATCAACAATATCAATAAATTCTGCTGATTGGACCTGGAACTCAACGAAACTGGCAACACGTACATGCACGCGGCGTGAGTCTTCAGCCTCTTGGCTCATTAGTTTCTCTGCATAGGGCATTAACCGCGACGTAATATTGAGTGAGTCAAGATGTCTTCTCGGAAAGAACTCCATCAACTTGGCACGGATTTCTTCGACTTGCTTTGTAATGGGAAGCACTCTAATGTCCTTTAAAAGTGCATTCGTACACTCAGTTGCGTTGCTGGTTTTCATGTCATAGCGCTGACCATCAACATATGCATTCGACCAACGTTGTTTTCCAATGGCATTGATATAAGTGGGTGCCCCTTGGTCTACAGTAAGGATGTCATTCATATAGGCCTCATACTCACATGGTCTAAAAGCCTTAGCAACCCGCCAAAATTTCAATACAATGGCACGATCACAGAAGGCTGATTTAATATTTTCTACAATGTGATGACAACAATAGCAATGCCTCACACTTAGAATGATGTTGGACAATGCCGGAACAAGGCCCTTTTGTCGATCAGACACAATAGTTAGGTTCGTTGGACTTCCCAATGCAAGAGCGAGATTGGCAAGGAACCACTCTCAACTGTCACGACGTTTGGCCTCAGCGAAGGCGAAAGCTATGGGAAATAGCTTATGATTACCATCAATAGCGATCATGGGCCTCATTGATGAACGGAAGATGTGACCCATCAATAGCGATCATGGGCCTCATTGATGAACGGAATGATCGGATGCAAGGACTGAAAGCCCAGAAGAATCTTCTAAACCTGTATTCAACTGTCGTGTCGATATTAGTCACAGTGCCTGGATTGGTCATGTGTAATTCTCTACAATAAAGAGGTAGAATCTTAAAGGATTCTTCATATGATCCCCGAACTACACGCAACGCCATCTCTTTTGCAATGTGTGCTTTTCTGTAAGTGATACGGGTACCAAACTCCTTTTGGCATTCATTCATAATCTCTTTCGGCTTCAAGTGGTTATTGCATCGGACTCTGTCCTCAATGAACTCTTCAATCAATTTCGATGATGCTTGGGGATGTGTCATTCCCATCATTGGTTTTGAGCAACAATGCCGGGGTTATAAGTCCGCAGCTTAAACTCCGAACCAGAATCAACAATGGAAGCATGTATACGCCAAGGACAACAATCATCTTTGCAACGTGCTGTGATTTTTTTCATCTTGGTCGACAAATGTCGTAGAGTAAAATTGTTATAAATTGCAAATTTCGCAAGAGATCTTCTGAAGCATTCACGATCAGGAAACTGACTCCCTATCCACATTTCTCTTGCTGAGTCCGTACCAGTTTCGGCTATAACATCTTCAGGGGCCATTGTGTCAACAAAGTTGACACCTTCCATAGCAAGTGAATGATTCACAGCATCATTGGTTGCAGCTCCTTATTCATTGCCCACAAAATTGAGATCTTCCATGGCAAGTGAATGATTCATAGCATCAATGGTTTTAGCTCCTTGTTCATTACCAACAAAATTGACATCGTCCATAGCAAGTGAGTCATGCACAGCATCAATGGTTTCAGCTCCTTGTTCATTACCAACGAAATTTACATCTTCCATAGCAAATGAATGATTCACGGCATGAATGGTTTCAACGCCTAGTTCATTACCAGCCATCATCCAAGAGGGAGTTTCACGAACCATTGATATATCAACAGCACCACAGAGAGCATCATTTGCATCAACAGCCTCATGATATATTCCATCCACATGAAAACCCGCTCTTGTAGAACAATCGTTTGTATCAGAATCCCGTGCGGAAGAGAAATGCACATCAACATCTTCACGAATATCCACGGTGGGATACACTGCGCCAGGCGTGGGATTCATAATCTCACAAATCCCTTTGCGCATTTTCTTCCGGGCCAAAGAACCGCCAAATATAACCCTTTCAATAAAAGACTTGGGCAAGATTTTAAGTTAAGCGCGACAAATGCAACAATAGAAATATTAAAGAGTATAAACATAGATACGTACTGAGAGCCTTCGCGTTTCTTATTTACAACATGAAATTTCCTGTTGACATACACATGTACCCCATCTTGCTCACTTCCAGACGCCATCAACATTCCCATCATATCATTCTCATCTTCCAAACTAATCAACGAAAAAACGAGTCCATTGTGATGAAGGTTTTTCATGCTTACATCCTCGATATTTACATCCCAATTAGACAAAGCAATGGCTTCATTCAGCAACGTGCCATATGTTATGGTGTTAGGTAGAGACCTCATCTTCTGTCTTCCACCTTTGTAGACCAGACGTATAATGTCTACGACAAACTCTCCATCATAGTGAAATATGATGGAGATCCCATCCTCAGTCATGCTGCTAACACAAATAAACCATATATCAATTTGTTGGTATTAGCAAATGTAGTGAATAAGTCACGTGTTGAATAATGGTAACAGAGAGATGATTTTATGCTTTCTGCTGTCAATTTCTATTTCTGTTTAAAAGGAAGAATTTCACAAGAGAAGTTAACCCCACTGACACTGTTTTCCCGCTAGGGTTACAGACAAAGAAGGAGTAAAAATGAAATCATTTCTTGCGTGTTTGCTCCAACCTTTATATAACAACCCTACCATGTAAAACTGGTATTCACCATTCTTTTGTGCACGTATTTGAGTTCCTGTCTTTATATTACCCCAAAGGGGTAAACCCTAATATGTAAATACGTGTATTCACCATATTTATATGCTCTCAATTAGGGGTTGTGACAATAAACAACCTTAGAACAACCAAAGTTGTTACTTTGATGATTTAGCCACCCAACAATAATGTGTAATCAAGATAATGTCATGAAAAAACTGTATATCAAAAGCCCTAATGAACTCTTCTTGAAAAGGTAAACATGAAACTCAAAATCTATGGTAACTAATGCATGAAACAACTCTGAAAATGTGCTGTGCCTACCTCTTAATGGAGATCGACAACCGCCGGTTGGGGGAGAGTTTTGGTTTTCTTAGCATTCAATAGCACTCAATCGCAGATGAAAAGGGAAGGAGAAAACGCAGCTGTGTCGGGGCGTACAGACACAGATATATATATATATAGAAGATTATCGACGACGTCGTCACTTACTCCCGATATTAAGTGACGATGTCGTCGCTTGTTGAAAAAAGGCAAAAAAAATAAAAAAAATGGGCGGGAATACCCGTTCCGTGCTATAAAAACTATTGGTACTTCCTATGATTAGTGGGCCTCTATGGTCCTTTTTTAGGTAAATTTCTCAAAAAAAAAGGTGGTTGTTGTTATACTATTATTAACATGAACCCTAAGATCGTGAACAGCATGATAATCACGTGTAGGATTTAATCTTAAATAAATTAAAAAGTACCTCCAGACATCCTGAAGCAGAGAGCTTTCTGATCCTGTAGTCTGGTGCTGTTGCTGATTGATGCTGTGATCCATCAAGGAAGAGGCTAGGTGAATGGTTTCAATTTATCTTTCCTTGCCTATAAAATCTTAATGTGTTGATTTTTGTGAATGCCTTTGTGATGGACGAAAGGCTTTGTTTTATAGGTGGAAAGATGACCGAATTTCCAATTAGGGTTTCCTTAGACTTAATCTCAACCATCAATCAAGGTAGAGAATATTATGTAATACATCTCATTAAGAAACCTTTTTGAGTAAGAAACCTTTTTGAGTAATTAATAGCATATATCCTATAAAAACAGATTTCCTATAATGACCACAATTCGGGAAAAGAAAGGACTTGTGGTCCAAGTAATGGAATTAAAGGTAATTGCCTTACAGTCTCCCACTTGGTCAATAGGAAGATCCTTTAGTGTTTTTCATTTTAGGAATCATAAGGCGCGCATTATATGCTAAACACTTCTTTAGTCGGTTATCATAAGTGTCTTGGCTAATTCGGTTGTCAATGGGAGTCATTGCATGCACACATTATTTTGCAACATGCTTACTTCCATGTACTACAGCATTTACAACCTTCATAACTAGACCGTAATAGGAGATTTACGTAATGGTCTCATAATGTCTTTGTCTAAAGACTGTTTTTGTTTATCATTCATCCAAATATAAATATGTACACAATGGAAAAACAGAAATAGCAGATGTAGAGTTGCATTAAAAGCTCAATAAATGTCAAATATAAGTACAGAAATAAAAGGCAGAAAATATAATTAAGAACTATCTTCAAGACCCATGCTTTCAGTATGTCCTTGAAAGGTCTTTGGAGGTAGTCCTTTCGTGAATATGTCTGCGACTATGAAATCTGTACGTATAGACTCAATGACAAATTTCTGTAATCAAACATCTTGCTTCAGTGATAGATATTTAAGGTCCATGTGTTTGGATCTCTTAGATATCATGTCATGCTTGGAGAAGAAGGTTGCAGCTTCATTGTCACGGTAAAGGGTTAATGGCTTAGAGATGAAATTCAAAGCTCCAAATTGAGAGACAAAATTACGCAACTATGTTCCCTGAATTGCAGCCTCGTAACATGCTAAATACTCAGCCATAATGGTGGATTTCTGGCTTTTCCATGATATTGCACATCCACATAAGAGATACACATAGCCAAGAGTGCAAAGTCTGGTGTCAGGACATCCAGCAAAATCTGAATCCGAATAACCAGCCACCTGTAGGTGACTTGATTTTCTGTATGTGAGCATGTAATTCCTTGTTCCCTTGAGGTATCTCGGTACTTTCTTTGCAGCTTTCCAATGAGCGATTCATGGGTTACTTTGAAATCGACCGAGCATGCCAACAGCATGACTAATGTCAGGTCTCGTACAGACCTGTGCATACATCAAACTCCCTACAAGAGAAGCATAAGGATATTTTTCCATTTCCTTAAGTTCCAATTCGTTCTGTGGACACTGCGAAAGATCAAGCTTGTCTCCTTTATGCAGTGGAACAGGACTAGAGAAACATGTCATCACGCCAAATCTCTCTAGAACTTTGTTAATATATGCTTTCTGAGACAATCCCAAAATACCAAGTGACCTGTCACGGAATATTTCTATTCCTATCACATAGGAAGCCTCAACCATATCTTTCATTTCAAAATTCTTAGAGAGATAATCCTTTGTTTGATGTAATAAACCAAAGTCGCTGCTAGCCAGTAATATTTCATCAACGTACAGAACCAAAAATATGAACTTACTCCCACTGATCTTGAGGTATATGCAAGGGTCAACTATGTTTTCTTTGAAATCGAAGTCAGTAATGATTTCATGAAACTTTAGGTACCATTGCCTCGAAGCTTGTTTCAGTCCATATATTGATTTTTTAAGTTTGCAGACCATGTCTTCCTGACCTTCAATGATGAAGTCTTCAGGTTGACGCATGTAGACTTCTTCTTCCAAGTCTCCATTAAGAAAGGCTGTTTTCACATCCATTTGATGTAACTCGAGGTCATAGTGAGCTACTAATGCCATGATAATTCTAAGAGAATCCTTCGTGGACACAGGGGAAAAAGTCTCAGTATAGTCAATACCTTCTTTCTGATTGAAACCTTTGGCAACAAGTCTGGCTTTATGTCGTTAATATTGCCTTTGCAGTCGCGTTTGGTCTTGAAGACCCATTTACAGCCAACTGGTTTGTGTCCTGGAGGCAATTGAACAACTTCCCAGACTTGATTTTCATTCATAGACTTCAATTCATCCTTCATGGCATCAATCCATTTACTAGAATTAACATCCTTAATGGCTTATGAATAAGAAACCGGGTCATTAATTGTCCCTTCTTCAGATTCTACTTGGTAAAGCATGTAATCATCGGAAATAGCTGATCTCCTTTGTCTTTGAGACCTTCTTAATGCTGGTTCCTCTGGTGCATTATCCATATGTTCATTGGCGACAATCTCATTATGGAGTTGTTGATCATTTATTGGATTTTCCTCATTGTTAAATGGTTCAACAATGGGAGGATTTCCAACATCTTTCAGAATAGAGGGTAAAGGGATAGGTACCCTGATTTCCTGAATGATCACATCATGAGGTTTCTTACTCCCACTGATTTCGCCATTCTCAAAGAATCTAGCATTACCAGTTTCAACAATTCTTGTACTATGGTTAGGGCAGTAAAACCTAAATCCTTTGGACTTTTCTGGGTAACCTATAAAGTAACCACTGATCGTTTTAAGGTCCAATTTCTTTTCATGTGGATTGTAGACTCTAGCCTTAACTGGGCAACCCCAAATTTGGAGATGTCATAAACTAGGTTTCCATCCTTTCCACAGTTCAAAAGGTGTCTTTAGAACTGCCTTATTGGGAACTCTGTTCAAGATATAAACAGTTGTGCGTAGAGCATCCATCCACAAGGATATAGGTAAGTTAGCATAACTCATCATGGATCTAACCATTTCCATGTATGTACGATTTCGCCTTTCGGCTACACCATTCTGCCATGGAGAACCAGGCGTTGTGTATTGGGCAACAATTCCAAGCTTTTGGAGAAGTTTTGCAAAAGGTCCAGGATGTTGTCCTATTTCGTCATACCTTCCATAAAACTCACCACCTCTATCTGACCTTATGATTTTCACTTTTCTGTCTAGTTGGCTTTCGACTTCAGTAATGAACACTTGTACAGCATTCACAGACTGAGATTTGTCATGCAACAAGTATAAAGAACAGTAACGAGAGAAATCATCAATAAAGGTAATGAAGTACTTTTCTCCTCCAAAGGTTGGAACATCAAAGGGTCCGCAAATGTCTGTATGTATTATTTCAAGAAGCTTAGTACTTCTTGTGGCTCCTTTCTTTGTGTGTTTTGTTGTTTTGCCTTTAATACAATCCATACATACTTTAATATTAGTAAAATCTAGATCCGGACGGACATCATCTTTTACTAATCGTTTGATTCTTTCACTGGATATATGACCTAGTCTTTTATGCCACAAGAAATAAGAGTCGTGTTTAGATGACTTTCGTTTTGTTTCCTTATAATGCAGGGTAAGTTGGTTTCAGCAACTTGACTATCAAGATGAAACTTGTATAGCCCATCAATCAAAATTCCAGAACCAATACGACTAGAATTTTTAAATAAACTGAAATTACCATTTCTTACTTCAAACGAGTAACCAACTTTATCAATTGCGCTTACAGAAACCAAATTACGGAAAAGAGACGGAACATAAAGAGTTTGACATAAGTCTAACTGATAACTGCTATCTAAAACAAGACGAAAAGTTCCAATAGCTTCAACTGGAGCTTTGTCTTTGTTTCCCATGAAATGGAAGTTCTCACTTGGGTTTATGGTTTGGATCGTAAGGAATCCCTGCATTTAATTGGAAACATGAATATTAGCACCAGTGTCAATCCACCAAGTATAAGAATAAACATAAGTAAGATTTGATTCGAAATAAATTACAAAACCCATAGGGTTACCTTTCTTTTCGAACCATTCTTTACGTTTAATGCAGTCTGCCTGAAAATGTCCAGGTTTCTTGCAAAATTTGCATACGTTTTCCTTCTTTTTCTTCTTGGGGTTCTGACTAGCCTCATTAGATTTGGGTGGTGCCCTTTTCTGGCCTGAATTATGCTTTCTCCCAGCTTTGTGTCCAGCTCCTTGAACGAGATGAGCTACTTTAATTCCTTGTTGATTCAGCCTGGCCTCCTCTTGAACCAGTTTGTTAGCCAATTTATTCACTGTCCACTTGTCCATAATAGTGTTGTAGTGAATTTGGAAAGGCTCGTACTGAGGAGGTAAACTGTTTATGATAAATTGGACGAGAAAAGCCTCATCCACTGATAATCCCAAATTCTTTAGTTTAGCTGCAAGGTTGGTCATCTCAATGACATGTTCATGCATTGATCTAGTGCCATCAAACTTCATGGTTGTAAGATCTGCCATTAGTTTCCCAGCAAGGGATTTGTCTGCAGTCTTAAACCTATCTTTGTGGCCTTCATATAGTCCTTAGCATTCTCAGGTGTAGGAAGGGATGTTTTTATGTTGGTGGCAATAGTCATTCGCAAAAACATAGTGCTTAGTCTGTCAGACCTCTCCCAAGCATTAAAAAGGGTCTTTTCCTCAGGGGTACTTGTTTCAGTGAGTGAAGCTGGCTTATTTTTACGAAGAGCTATATCCAGTTCAAGTACCCACAATGTGAACTCAACTTGCTCTTTCCATTCTGAGAAGTTGGTTCCATTGAGCTTAGTGACAGAGGTAGCATGCGAAGTCAGATTAGTGGTTGCAAGAACTGCAATAGAGATATAACAACAAGGCTTTAATTAAAATAAGACAACATATGCATAATATATGAATATATACGATAAAAAATTTAAGTGCTCCTGTGGGTAGTCACCATAATTTCTACACATTATACCATCTAAAGTTGTCATATTCAAGGTGGTGTAAATGAGTGATGTTACTCTTAATTAGGGACAAACACTCCTTAATTATTGTTCAATCGTATGAATATAATCCTCTTGTGGGCGACTAAATGCGTCATACCCACTTGAATAATATGTAATGTAAACATCATGATGGTACTTTTAGGGCCAAATTTCAGTGTTTAATTGTTAGAGTCACTGTGGTGAGACCTAACCCTATGCATACAACTTTGGTGATCAAAATTGGCTTAATATGAATATAAACGTTATATATTGCATGCATTCATGATAGATCATTCGTTATATGAAAAGTACTGATAAATAAAGCCGAGCCCCGGAGGGCTGGCCCTCCGGGGCGCCCACCATAATGGCGGTGTTCGGGGCGGCAGTCCCGAAAAATTGCAAGGTTCGGGGCGGCAGCCCCGAAAAAAATTTTGAGGCATTATATCATCGATTATTAAAAAACATACTAATGATAATCAGCATAATACGGAATGATTATGAAAATATGATCCAACTATATGGCCTATTTTCTGTCCTTCTTTTCGATCATCTGTCTTTATCTTCGACTGCTTCAAAATGCCATCTTCAGTCTCGAAACAGCCTCCTCTTCAATCATGACATACCAGTTACAGATCTCCTCCATTATTACATTGAATTTTTACTCACGCAGGAGTTTATACAAAATTGAAAATTTAAAACTTAAATAAATCACGATCAAACAGTCGTGCCCAAATTAAAATTGCGGAATAACATAAATATAAACCATTCATGCAGGCCATAATAGTTGGATCGATAAATTGCTGCAAAACAGAGTCAGAACGGATCTATATTTGCAGATTATGGCGATGCATAGTTATCCTAATTAATGGACGATCATGTGTTCTAAAACCAAGCTCTGATACCACATGTTATACTATTATTAACATGAACCCTAAGATCGTGAACAGCATGATAATCACGTGTAGGATTTAATCTTAAATAAATTAAAAAGTACCTCCAGACATCCTGACGTAGAGAGCTTTCTAATCCTGTAGTCTGGTGCTGTTGCTGATTGATGCTGTGATCCGTCAAGGAAGAGGCTAGGTGAATGGTTTCAGTTTTTCTTCCCTTACCTATAAAATTTTAATGTGTTGATTTTTGTAAATGCCTTTGTTTTATAGATGGAAAGAAGACCGAATTTTCAATTAGGGTTTCCTTAGACTTAATCTCAACCATCCATCAAGGTAGAGAATATTATGGAATACATCTCATTAAGAAACATTTTTGAGTAAGAAACATTTTTGAGTAATTAATAGCATATATCCTATGAAAATGGATTTCCTATAATGACCACAATTCGGGAAAGGAAAGGACTTGTGGTCTTAGACTTAAAGGTAATTGTCTTACAGTTGTTTTTATAAAGATATTATTTTTTTGAAAGATGAAAAAACGTGGCTGTCGACATCAGCAAGCGCGAGTGTGAATGGGCTTTGAGATAGTTTGACTAGTTTTGGACGACCCTGCGTTCGTTTGGACAGAAGGAATGGTCAGATGCCTAAAGCGACTACTTGCATACAACGTGGAGACTACTGCAAACTACAGTTGAATAGGGTCTTGGTCTTCTTGAAAACCTTTTAGGCCCACTGAAAAATCTAGGAAAGAGAATACAGACCTTCCCAACTTTAAAATCTTCACATGGGCTCCTTTATCTCCAGTCTTGCACAAAACGATAAAAATGAAAAGCGGGAGAATGAAAAGTTGATAATCTTGGAAAGAGAATGCGGCCCATCCCCACTTAAAAATCTTCACATGGGATCCTTCTTTTTTTTTTTTTATAGTTTCCTCTTGGTTTTATAAAAATATTATATTTTTTAAAAGTTGAAAAAACGTGGCTGTCGATATCAGCAAGAGGGAGTGTGAATCGGCGATGAGGTAGGTTGACTAGTTTTGGACGATAGAAGGAATGGTCAGATGCCTAAAGCGACTACTTGCATACAACGTGGAGACTACTGCAAACTACAGTGAATAGGGTCTTGGTCTTCTTGAAAACCAGTTATCCCCACTGACAAATCTAGGAAAGAGAACACGGACCTTCCCAACTTTAAAATCTTCACATGGGCTCCTTTCTCTCTACAAGTCTTGCACAAAACGATAAAAATGAAAAGCAGGAGAGTGAAAGTTGATAATCTTGGAAAGAGAATGCAGCCCATCCCCACTTAAAAATCCTCACATGGGATCTTCACAAGTCTTGCACAAAACGATAAAAAAAAATTGATAAGTTTCTGCAGAGGTTTGAAGATCAACCAATGTCATTTGTTAGTCTAAAGCCATACTACAGCCTATTCACACTCGTGATGAGAAAAGTGCTGATGTCAGCACCATGAATACCTCTTTCATATATATATATATATATATATATATATATATATATATATTATTTTTTTATACCCCAGCTACAGTGGCTGAGACCCTTTTTTATGTTTTTGAGAGAGCCCTGCACACCCAGGAATGAAGCCCACGAAGTGGCAAGGAAGCCTAGCACATCCGAAAAGGAAGCCCACCGAAATGGGAAGGAAGCCCACAATATATACACATGGGAATATAGGGGAGAGGTGGGGGTTGATTCGTTTGAACCCCCGACCTCTCCAATAAGAACCCAACTCCTTACCACTGGGTAAGGAGCGGTTCTTGAAGACCTCTTCCATTTGACTTACATTCTTATCAGGATTTTGGAAATTTTGAAAAAAGGTATTAGATTTTCAAAAAGTCTACTTGTCCCGGGTTTTCCACCCGGGACATGTCCCGACTCCACATGGGGAGGAGGCGAATGACCTTTTTGGATCGATAAATTGCTGCAAAATAGAGTCAGAACGGATCTATATTTACAGATTATGGCGATGCATAGTTATCCTAATTAATGGACGATCATGTGTTCTAAAACCAAGCTCTGATACCACATGTTATACTATTATTAACATGAACCCTAAGATCGTGAACAGCATGATAATCACGTGTAGGATTTAATCTTAAATAAATTAAAAAGTACCTCCAGACATCCTGACGTATAGAGCTTTCTGATCCTGTAGTCTGGTGCTGTTGCTGATTGATGCTGTGATCCGTCAAGGAAGAGGCTAAGTGAATGGTTTCAGTTTTTCTTCCCTTACCTATAAAACTTTAATGTGTTGATTTTTGTAAATGCCTTTGTTTTATAGATGGAAAGAAGACCGAATTTTCAATTAGGATTTCCTTAGACTTAATCTCAACCATCCATCAAGGTAGAGAATATTATAGAATACATCTCATTAAGAAACCTTTTTGAGTAAGAAGCATTTTTGAGTAATTAATAGCATATATCTTATGAAAATGAATTTTCTATAATGACCACAATTCGGAAAAGAAAAGGACTTGTGGCCTTGGACTTAAGGGTAATTGCCTGACAGTTGTTTTTATAAAGATATTATTTTTTTGAAAGATGAAAAAACGTGGCTGTCGACATCAGCAAGCGCGAGTGTGAATGGGCTTTGAGATAGTTTGACTAGTTTTGGACGACCCTGCGTTCGTTTGGACAGAAGGAATGGTCAGATGCCTAAAGCGACTACTTGCATACAACGTGGAGACTACTGCAAACTACAGTTGAATAGGGTCTTGGTCTTGTCTTCTTGAAAACCTTTTAGGCCCACTGAAAAATCTAGGAAAGAGAATACAGATCTTCCCAACTTTAAAATTTTCACATGGGCTCCTTTATCTCCAGTCTTGCACAAAACGATAAAAATGAAAAGCGGGAGAATGAAAAGTTGATAATCTTGGAAAGAGAATGCGGCCCATCCCCACTTAAAAATCTTCACATGGGATCCTTCTTTTTTTTTTTATAGTTTCCTCTTGGTTTTATAAAAATATTATATTTTTTAAAAGTTGAAAAAACGTGGCTGTCGATATCAGCAAGAGGGAGTGTGAATCGGCGATGAGGTAGGTTGACTAGTTTTGGACGATAGAAGGAATGGTCAGATGCCTAAAGCGACTACTTGCATACAACGTGGAGACTACTGCAAACTACAGTGAATGGGGTCTTGGTCTTCTTGAAAACCAGTTATGCCCACTGACAAATCTAGGAAAGAGAACACGGACCTTCCCAACTTTAAAATCTTCACATGGGCTCCTTTCTCTCTACAAGTCTTGCACAAAACGATAAAAATGAAAAGCAGGAGAGTGAAAGTTGATCATCTTGGAAAGAGAATGCAGCCCATCCCCACTTAAAAATCCTCACATGGGATCTTCACAAGTCTTGCACAAAACGATAAAAAAAATTGATAAGTTTCTGCAGAGGTTTGAAGATCAACCAATGTCATTTGTTAGTCTAAAGCCATACTACAGCCTATTCACACTCGTGATGAGAAAAGTGCTGATGTCAGCACCATGAATACCTCTTTCATATATATATATATATATATATATATATATTATTTTTTATACCCCAGCTACAGTGGCTGAGACCCTTTTTTATGTTTTTGAGAGAGCCCTGCACACCCAGGAATGAAGCCCACGAAGTGGGAAGGAAGCCTAGCACATCCGAAAAGGAAGCCCACCGAAATGGGAAGGAAGCCCACAATATATACACATGGGAATATAGGGGAGAGGTGGGGGTTGATTCGTTTGAACCCCCGACCTCTCCAATAAGAACCCAACTCCTTACCACTGCGTAAGGAGCGGTTCTTGAAGACCTCTTCCATTTGACTTACATTCTTATCAGGATTTTGGAAATTTTGAAAAAGGGTATTAGATTTTCAAAAAGTCTACTTGTCCCGGGTTTTCCACCCGGGACATGTCCCGACTCCACATGGGGAGGAGGCGAATGACCTTTTGCCCCCCATGTGGAGTTGGGACATATTATATGTTTTTAAAAACATATGTAGGATCAAATAATCAAGCTCGGAGGGCCCACTTATTAAAGTTAATCAAAATAATTACCACATATGAAAAACATATGTAGAATCCACTTATAATCACAGCTACGGCCCAACTCCTGCAGGACTCGCACTCCTTTTTTGCGGTCTCTTGGGCCCGTTTGTCAATCTGCATGTAAAATAAAGGTAAACTAAAGCCTCCATTTCCTAGATATGAAAAGACTCACGGGTCATATCAAAAGTATTTAAATTTAAAATTCTGTCCTACTTTTTTAAAAAGAAAATTAAAAAACTAAATCTTCAAACCACTAAAATACAAAAACAATTCACTTTTTACACAAAAAGTCAAAAAGATTTTTTACCAACCCACTAAAAACAAAAGACCATATAGCCTCCTTATATTTTATTCTTTCTTAATTTGATACTTTACTTTACCTTTATTTTATAAAATAATTACCAAACGAGGTTAAAGCCTTGTTTACATATAGAAATTAAAACCCAAAGGAGGTTAAAAAAACATATAGAAATTGAAATCCAAAGGAGGTTAAAAAACTAAAAAGTATGAGCATCAAATAACTATGGTGTGTATGATCTTCCCGTTAAAAGATAATAATAAATTTTTTTTTTTAAAAGACCTTGAAGCAATCACATCCTCATCGTCCTCTTTATTATCCTCTTCATCATCACCTTTTATGTCAAGATTGCAAAACTCTGACATGCTCCACTCGCCTTCAATATATTTTTCATTTGTGGATATTTTGAGTTAAAGGAAAAATAAAATAAAATTTGCTCCTTAAACCTTGAAGACTTATACCAACAGCTAGAGCATTTAAATTGCTTGATGTTACCTATTTTCCTATTCTACATCCAAGTCTTTCTATCGTAATATTTTTTTTTTATATCTTCATGTATTCGAGTGGGCCCACTAAAAGGAATTCAAACAATTAAGGTGTACTCAATTAGCTAGGGCCCATTTGACAATTTACTAGGTTAGTAAAAGTAATATAAAGCCTTCATTTTTTAAATAAGAAGTCACATTAAAAGCACATATCTTTAAAATTCCTTCATTTAAAAAAAAAGTAAAAAAACAAACCTTCTTATTCCGCCAAATGAAAAAGAAAACACTCACTTTTATATAGAAAGTTAATAAAATTCTCTACCCTCTACTAAAGATAAAACACTATCATAATTTCTTTCTATTTTATTTTCTTTTTATTTAATGCTTTACATCACTTTTATTTTAAAACTAAATTGCCAACCTGACCTAGGCCTATACACTAGTATTGTACAGTCAAACAAGACGATTTTCGGATCGGGACCTTTAACCCACCTGGAAAAACTTGGAAAGTTCTTGGTCGGTGTGGACAGCTTTCTAGGTCAAGTCATAAACGTCAATTTCGAGCGCCGATGCCCTGTTGGCCTGTTGTCCGTGTCTAATATGAATCCGGATCCCTCTTTAGACCAAACGGGAAAATCCTGTTTGGACCAATAAGGGGTGTCACAATTTTCCCCATGTGGCACCCTCCTGATTGGTCCAAACAGGAGATCCTCTGTGTAGCTATTACGAGGGAGCCATGTAATAGTTTTATGAAACTCTTATCATCGGCCCACAGATAGATCATTCTTAGCATGAAGGGTGAATGTCATTCTTTCCAATCTCTAGATTCAGGTCAAAAGGAATGGAATTCACCAATCAATGGAGCACCGCAAAGAAAAACGTGACTCCCGTTGATGTGATTGTAGAAATGTGTTACATGGTTCTTGTAGAATAGATGTTGATCGAGGATCGAGACTCACAAGATAAATGTGAATGCATATGGTGAATTATTCTCACCCTTGGAATTGAGCACATGACTAATGATGGGATTAAGGCATATAATTAGTAATGCATAAGGGCTGGCTAATCCTTTATCAATCATGTGCCAAATCTTATGGTGGGATCTTCTCTTATTGAAATGAGATTTGAATAACTCAAGGGAGCATATGACGTTTAAATTGAATGGCCCATGTCATCATTATGTGAGCCCCACTATAAAGTTTTCTCATGATATCCAAAAATGACCTTCGGCCTTTTCGATCCTGCTTCGAAAACGCGGATCAGGGTTTTCAGAGCGGAACCGTCCTCGGAGCATGGTTCGAATGTCTTGGAATCACAGTATATGTAGTCCATGGTGGTGTGCGAGTCAACCGAAGATGGAGCCAACCGTGCAAAATCTTTGGTTTATGTGTACTTTCTTTTAATGTATGCTTGACATTATCTTTTGAATGAAGAAACTTTTTTTGACTTATTAATTATTTCCTATTTTCTGTGGTCAAGTTGTGGACTTAAATTTTTTTCCTCCATTTTTTATACTTCAATATATGGATAAGATATATTTGCGTAAATTAGTTAATTATTTATAACCTACAATGATTACATAATATAGGTACTCGAGATATATAATTATTTTAAGTTCTAGAGCTCCCGGTCCCACTCCTGCTCTGCGTTTAGAGTTTTCCATGTGTATCACACGGTGGCTCTTTTGTAGACCCATAAGAGATCCGTACTCGGAGTGATAAAATCTCGGCTGGGGTCAGAAGACCAACCGATCTCAGTCTAGGCGACACTGCAGCCTATTCACACTCGTGCCAAGGTAAGTGCTGATGTTAGCACCAGGATGAGCTCTTCCGTTTGACCTTACATTCTTGTGAGGATTTTGGAAATTTTGAAATAAGGTATTAAGTCTTTATCTTATTTAAAAAAAGAATAAAAGCTTCAAAACTTTTCAAGTTAATCTCTAAAATTTTCATTTAGTTTTTAATTAAGGACATCTAGCCATTTAAAAAAATTTCTGGCTAATTTTTTCCTCAATTTTTAAAAAAATACCCAAATCACCTTTGAAGCATGGAAAATTCGATGGAAAGAATTGTGGAAACTTTATATTTTCTTGAAATAACCAAATCTTCATATATTCTTTTAAAATAAGCCAAATATATATATATATATATATGAAATTTTCCCTAAAAAAAGACCTCCTCAAAGCTTCATAATCATCAACACCTCTAACAATTGCATATCTTGACACATTCTACTCCATTTGCGATTTTTTCCCATGAACTTAGTCTGATTTAATTAACACAGAAACGGTTCTCCCATGAGGAGACTATATAAAATTCATATGCAATCTGCTCAAACAAGTAGTTTAATTTTGTGGGCAAACCAAAATTTTCAGTTGGGATTTGGGAGCTTTGGGGCAATTGCACCCATAACTTCATATGTGGACGCCATTGTTTATGAGTGGGAGAAGCGTAGATGGAAATGTCTCCTTATGGATAAACGTCACTAAAAAAATTAGTGTCATCATATTAAATCAAAAGACATTGTAACCGTATATTTCTTTGATATTCAATCCAACGGTAAGTAATAATATATGGTTCAATGCGTGTAAAAGTCGACCTCAAATATGGTCATGGGGTGACAAGAGTGTGCAAGGGACTTCAGTGATGAAAGATGGGCCCAAATGGGCCCCAAAGAGTTGGACTACATGCAATCCACTCAGTGTAGAACTAGGAAATTCGCCTTGGGGGCCACTATATAAATAAATATTTTTATTCTTCTTTGGCAAAAAAATAAAGATTCTTTAGGAGGGGTTGGGATTATTAAAAATAACTTTTGGAAGGGCAACATTAAAAGACTAAAATTTTATATAATAGTGGGGGGTTTCAGAATTTGTAGGGGCCATGGTCCCTTCAGCCACTACCTACGCCCCTGAGTGCACTAATAGGAGAAAATATTCCGAGTATTTTCATGGTTTCGGAATTTGTAGGGGCCATGGTTTCCTTGAAAGATTCATTTTCCTTCAAGCATTCAATTCTTCATCTCTTCTACTAGAATCCACCCATTTTCATTCAAAATCACTAGAAATTGTTTAAGTATCTTATTTTTTTAGGTTAAAGACGAAAAGAAAATCAACTTTGTTTTTTGAATTATGGGTATCATAAAACATCAAACGTAATAAACATCTTTTTTATTAAGCAAAGTTTCTCCGCTTTTGTTTTTCAGTAAATGAAAATAGTATTTCTTATAATCTATAATAGTTATAAAAAGGTAAATTAAAAATATAAATATAATTTTTTTAAATGTAGACTCCAAATTATAGGAAGAAAATTATTGTAAATAAAAAACAGATTAATTTGGCAGCTTCGTCCGATAAATGCATTAGCCAGAAAGATAGTAGTCCTCCATATTAAGAGAAGTCAAAACAAAAACAGGATCTCAACTCCATCTACGAGTTTTGAAGTATATAATTGGAATAGGTTCGCATACAAAGCAACAGTCCACAATTCTAAAAATCTTTCTTCTAGTGTTCTTGTTGGGAAAAGTGCAATGAAATTCCAAAATTCCGGTGTATATGAAATAGCAACCCACAAGCAGAAAAAAATATGACGGTCAAGGATTGCATGGCCTTCTTCTTGTCCTTCCCATTTTGATGTTGAGATGGATTGTCTAGTGAGCAATTCTGTCTTAAAGGTGGTCTACAGAGATCATGATTACCCTTACAGCTTCTCTTATTTGATGTATATGAGGTTGTTTCTCATATAAAATCATACTTGACAGATTGTTGAGGAAAACGTTGAAAGTTGAAAGTGAACCCACAGCATATATACACACACACACCCCACAACAAACCTTATACTATATTAAAGATGAAGGCTTTGGTTTTAATTTTGACATTCGGTTGGAATTTTGTTAGTAAGTTATTCAGTTTTCAAAAACTTCTCTCTCCATTTATGCAACTACCTACTTTATCTTATTATAATAAAAAAACACTTGTAATCACTCCCCACTTTTATTTCACAGCACAAGCTTCATCTCAATCCAAGTTCTGCAATTCCCTTTCTACTCAAATTCTTCTCTTCCTGCCACTAGCACCAGGATTGCATCATAAGGTGAGTTTTTTTAATGCATGAATATTTAAATTGCAATATTGGCCATATCCGTGCTAAGTATGGGTTATTATGCTAGTGTAGTTTTATAAAAGAAAGAAAAAAGGAAAATATTCATGTACATCTATCCCTCATTAGGGCCGACTTTATGATTCATCCAAACTATCCACACATGGGACCCCTTAAGTACACTAAACTCAATAAGTTTTCATCTATTAAAATGAATTGGACCATTGGATTGGGGGCCAAATTATTTCTTTTAATATAAAATCGTGAAATTTGTAAGCCATAAGCAAAGGATCAGAGACGTCAGATTGACCCAAATTTAATATATGGGCTCATCTAAAATATATTTTTCCATCCCCGCCTAGGTTCCTTTATAAGAGGGTCCTTAAGTGGGCTCCCAAAAAACAAAAACACACATATATAGACATCCAATAATGTGATCAGCTTTACAGAAAAAGAGTCCCTAAATCAAAAGCAAGCCGCGCCTTTTAAATCACAGCCAGCTCTGTCAAATGAAGTGGGGAACCTGAATCCCTTCTTTTTTTTTTACCACCCAGTCAATAATGTCAGCTTTACAGAAAAGAGTCCCTATCCGTCCGCACTAGAGAAATTAATGACGCTTGTTGGCCCATCTATAATGTCAATCAAAATAAATGCCACTAATTGGTAACATGTGTTCTGCTCATGCCCATGGCCAAGATGGAGGTTAACGTTTTACATTTGTTATTTACGACAATAGAACCGTCCATATTTGTTACTCTGTTTTTGGAGTCCACGCGGGCGTAAATGGGTCGGCTTTATTGAGAAGATGGAATCGAAATCATAGATTTTTAAGTGGTGATGGTCTAATTTCTCTTTCCAAGATTCTCTACTTTCACTCTCCCACCTAAAAGAGACCACAAAGGGTGTGCGATTACTGCAGCAGGTGGGCCATATCCGTGATTATGAGTGGATCCTACGGTTGTTTTTCTTAAGTGGCATTTATTTTGACTAACTTTAATTAGTGGGCCCTACGAGCCTATTATTTTCTCCTAGTGTGAATGGGAGGATTTGGTGGAAGTGGATGTCAATTGCAAGCCACGCGGCTCTCCTTAATGGCCAGGCACTTCTGTAATGCCTAAAATAACCCTCCTACATATCTATATATTATGTGTTCTTGATAATACATGGAGGGAGTGGGAAGCTGCAAGAGACACATATAGCATTTGCATCTTTCTTGTGAGAGTGAAACACACAAGCTTTAGTTACGATGTTCTTAGAAATGTTCAGGACTGCTTTTTTTCTTGTGAGCATCTACAGTTGTAGTTTTTATTGGTGTCATGGGTGCCTAGAAGAAGAGAGGACACTTCTCCTCCAAATCAAAGACTCCATCAACTACCCAGGCGGCTATTCGCTTGATGAAGTTTGGGTGGGGAAGAATTGTTGCCAATGGGATGGAGTGGGATGCAATCTATCCTCATCTAGAGTGATTTCAATCGATCTTTCCTCAGTAAGAGAGGAAAGATTGGGACTATGGTATCCAAATACTTCCTTATTTACAGCATTCAAAGAACTCGAAATACTTTATTTATCGGACAATCATATTGGTGGATGGGTCATGCCTCAAGGTAAATCTACTTTCCTACAATTTTTTCTCCATTGTTTTCCAATTAGATATCCGGTGTTGGGTCCAATTAAGACTATCCAATCCGCTTGTATCACATTTCTTCCTATATTTATGCACCTGCACGCGGTGACTGGCTTGAATCTCAATCTGCTTGAAGTTATTCACACATTAGGTTGATCATAGGTGATCAATGTGGGGGTGTACTCGAACTCCATGCACAGTCAAATTCGAGTAAGTGCAAGGGGTTTTTGGTATGTGGACTCTCGCTAATAAATTTCAAGAACACTTGTTTGATAAACTATAGGCCACCTAAGTGTACCTGTGTGTGTTATAAAGGGGGCTTGACGGATGGATGGTTTAGATCCTAAGCAGATGGATGAATGTTAGTGGGATTTGATAGACCTCATTTTCAGCTTAGAGATTCTCCTAAATATCATTATAATGTCAACTGTCATGTTTCAACCAATATTAATCTTTTTGGTTTTCTTTCTTTTTGAAGCCTTCTTTGGTATGTAAAGCTTAAGGGAGTTGGATCTTTACTCAAACAACCTTTCTGCAGGCATCGACTCTCTACGAGGAATGTATTCAACCAAAGCCTAATGGGCTTGGGCCTAGATCTTGAGTTGCTTTTAGGCCGGTTGATCATTATCTACACTAAGCTCTCCTGCCCCATCATAACAAACCATCCACCAATAACTCTTACCAAATTATTTTTGCTTTCTTACTTATGACATCACCATGGAGACTTGAAAAAGTATCCATAAAATTAGTTTGATCAAACCATACATGCCTATTGAATTTTGCAGGTTTATGCGAATTGAAAAATCTCCAGGTTTTAAAACTTGATCGCAATAATCTGAATGGCAGAGCACTCCCTCCATGTTTAAGCAACCTATCAGTGTTGGAAGGATTGTCGCTATGGGACAATGATCTTGGATCCTACTCTAGTGCTCTAACACGTAAAATAACAACAAAAGAATTTATACAGAAATGATCGGGGCCATACGGCTGTATCGTAGTGAGCCTTGCTAACCATCTGCTTGAAGTGATCAACAAATCATTTATATTTAGGCTTGTACTTATATATATGCCCAGGACCCATATAGGTTGATCAAACAAGCAGCTCTGTAGGTATTAGAACTTACTGCCATCAGAACCTGATCATTTATCATGATTCTTGAGAAGCAGGAGAAAGTTGTGGTGCAGGGGCATTTTGAGTTGGATGGAAGGTATCCATCATGAATCACGAATCTAGGTTGGGCAAACCCTGACCAGCTAATTATCAGATCCCAAATCCCAATGTGAAATTAGATGGACCCAAATTGTTTGATAAAGATCTGACTTAACACGATCAATTGAGAGCCATGAAGTGGAATCATTTCTCAAAACTAGGGCTAGCTTGGCTAGTTCTATTTCTTTGCAGACATACCATATTTTCAGGTAGTAATTGAAGTATTTCCTTGGATGCCTATTTCCATATTAAGTAAATTTATGCCTCTTTACATAAAGAAAAGAAAGAAGGAAGAAATGAAGCCTAGCCTTTGACAATTTTGCACAAAGTGGTAGCTCGTATATAGGTTTTGAGCATACACTATCGCGGCATGGCACCCGAGACTTTCACAATTGCACCAAAGTAATGACCCTTCATTTATGTATTTCTCTAAAAGATATATTTTTATAAAGATCCAAGCATACAAAAGCAGCCTTAAAATTTTATTTCCAGTATTTATGACTTTGGAAATTAATTTTTGTCTTATATTAGACAAACATTTGCTAATTTTGTGTTCATTTCATCTACAGGTATATGTGAACTGACTACACTGCGGTCTCTAAATTTACGCAGGAACAGGCTCAATGACCATAGTATACCGAAATGTTTGGGCAACCTGTCCTTACTTGAAGAACTATACCTACGGGATAACGAACTAAAAAGCTACTTAACAGGTATAAAGCCAAAACCTTTCCCCCATAATTTAACTATATTCTCAGTTTTCTTAGTTCTTAGTCCCTGACAGGTATAAACCTCTTCTATGTATTTTAATAGTATTGATTTCGGTTTTACTTGTAGAAACCTTAATGAGTGTGCTCATTTGTTAGCTAAAGTTGGTTATGCTTGGGACATTGATAGGATATGGTGGGATGACTTCCCATAGTAGATTGTCCGACTCCGTTTGTAGTTAAAATTTGTTTCTGCTCCTTTGCTGCCAGTCAACCCAAACTAGAATTTAATGTAGTTAATTCCAAACCCAAACGTGACCCAAATGACGCCCTAGATAACTAGCCAGATTATAAATCCCCTGCTCAAGTGCAGATTGGGTTGTGTTAATTTGACTTGGAACGGGTCCGTTTGACTCATGTACCCAAATTTGTGGTCCAGTTTATGTTCCAAAGGAAAATAAACATTAGAAAATCTTGTATACTTCATTTATGCTTAGGACATATACAATGTAACATTTCCCAGATCAAATTGGATATCCAAAGCCCAAATCCAAACCCAAGTCTGACCTGAATTAGGTTTTTGTCAATTCACAACTCTAGATCTAAAGCGAGAACAACCTTAACCAATATGATGCCAGTCTTCAGATGTGTGTGGGAAGCTTTTCCTTATTTGGAAAAAGTTAAAAACCTCAAGTAATCCACTAGAACCACACTCCACTTCTTTCAGTTAGTTAAAGCCCACTTTTTTTTTTTTTTTTTTTTTTTTTAGAAAAAACCGGCTAGAAAATTTTACCCACTTAAACTAAAAAGAAAAAGAAAATCTTCACAGGAGCTCCTTTTTCTAGTCCTCCAGAAAAACATAAAATAAAAGGTCCAAGAGTGATGCGCAGGTGTCCCATAGACGTAATTTGCATGGTAAACAGTACGTAAGTTTAGGTCTTGAAAACAGACTTTACCCACTTGGGGCCCTTTTTTTTAATTAGAATTCATAAAATTCATGTCTTATGGTTGTTTAGGAATTTTATATGTTGGTATTTGAGATGCTGCTGAATTTTAAGATTCTAAATTCTCTGTTCCATTGATGGCCTGAATTCCTATCTGAAAATTCTAAATTCCCTATATGTACAAATTCCCTGTTTCGTAGTGGGAAGAATTCCTAATTTGAACTCTTGTCCTAAATGTATTATTCATATACAAATTCAATTGTAAATTGTCCACCAACGTATATACATTATATAATACAAATGGGTCCCACTTAATAACATTCAAAGTTGGGGCCCACCTAAAAAAATGCAAACAGTTGGCATGCAATTTAATTTTCTAATACCTATCACCGGCTATGTGCAAACAACAATCACATGTAGAGATAAGAAAATAGTTTAAGTATACAAGAAAAAAGATTATATATTTCGTCCACAATATATGACCTACATCCAGGGAGAGAAATGCAAAGTTTTCATTACTTCTAATGGAGATTACAAGCCAAACAAGTGATTAGAGAACCTACTTACAAATATAAGCTTACAAAAGTTTTCTCCTCCCCTTTTTCTGTCTTCCTAAAAAAACCTTTCTCTCTTTCCTCCTCTCTTGGGTTGCAAACGGGATGGTTCCGGATCGGAACCATAGCGGACCCAGACCCGGACCCGTTTCTAAATAAAAGTTTTGGTTCTGGATCCGGTTCTCACTCGGATCCTATTTTGTTAGTTCCAGACCTGGTTTTGATAGGAAAATTCGGTTTCGGTTCCAGAACCGGGTCCACCTAAAGGACTGGAATCTAGTTCCAAAATCGATCATAATTTCTCTTTATTCTTCATTTTTTTATTAAATTAAGCATATCATTCAACTTATAACTATGCATCAAGTCTACTACCACCAGTATTATACATTAAAATGTTATAAAAAAAAGTTGATTTTGAGGTACAATTTGCAATATCAAAGACTTATATGCCGGGTCTCAGGTCCATGGGTCGAAACCTATATGGACCCAGAACCGAAACCGTTTATCAATCGAAACCTAAATTGGGTTCCAGACCCGGACCCGTTTATGAATCGGAACCTAAAATAGGTTATAGACCCGGTTTTTTGCTGATCGGAAGTTCCAGGTAATCGGAGAATCGGATACCCATTTGCAACCCTACTCCTCTCCCACACCCTATAATTTATATACAAACGAATATACATTTATTTTCCTTTCTAAGGGATAACAAGCTGTACAACCGTTGAATTAAACTTAATTCAATGGCTCGTTACAAAAAAGCTAAAAGGGCTTTATTTAGAGGAAAATCATATGGGTGGATGGGTCATGCCTAAAGGTAAATCTACTTTCCTACAATTTTTTCTCCATTGTTTTCCAATTAGATACCCTTTGTTGGCTCCAATTAAGACTATCCAATTCGCTTGTATCACATTTCTTCCTATATTTACGCACATGCGTTGACTGGCTTAAATCTCAATATACTTGAAGTTATTCACGCATTGGGTTGATCATATGTGATCAATGTAGGGGTGTACTCGAACTCCAAGCACGGTCAAATTCGAGTAAGTGCAAGGGGTTTTTGGTATGTGGAGGGACCCTTCCTAATAAATTTCAAGTACACTTGTTTGATAAACTATAGGCCACCTAAGTGTACCTGTGTGTGTTATAATGGGGGCTTGACAGATGGATGGTTTAGATCCTAAGCAGATGGATGAATGTTGGTGGGATTTGATATGACCTAATTTTCGGCTTAGAGATTCTCCTAACTATCATTATATTGTCAATTGTCATGTTTCAACCAATATTAATCTTAGTTTTCTTTCTTTGTGAAGCCTTCTCTGAGATGCATAGCTTAAGGAAGTTGGATCTTTCCTCAAATAACCTTTTTGCAGGCATAGACTCTCTACGAGGTATGTATTCAGCCAAGGCCTAATGGGCTTGGGCCTAGATCTTAAATTGCTTTTAGGCTGGTTGATCATTATCTACACTAAGCTCTTCTCTCCTATCATAACAAACCATCCACCATTAATTTTCACCTAATTATTTTTCTTCACTTACTTTTGACATCACTATGAAGACCTGAAAAGGCATCGATCAAATTAGTTTGACAAAGCCATCCAATTGAGAAATAGGATGTCAAAAGGCCTAATGGGCTTGGGCTTTACCGCCTTGTTGGATTTTCAGACATTAGCTTGCTTTACTCATCAAAACATACTCATCAAAACATACATGCTTACTGAATTTTGCAAGTTTATGCGAATTGAGAAATATTCGAGATTTAGATCTTGGTTCCAACAATTTGGATGGCAGAGCAATCCCCCCATGTCTTAGCAACCTGTCAAAGTTGGAAACATTGTCGCTATGGAACAATGATCTTGGATCCTTCTCTAGTGCTCTAACAGGTAAAACAAGCAATAAAAAAAGACATACAGAAATGACGGGGTGCCATACGGCTACACCCTTGTGACTTGTGCGTCTTGCTAACCATCTGTTTGAAGTGATCAACAAGTAGTTTTTATTTAAGGTAGCTCCTATAAAGAGGCCCAAGACCCAAATATGGAGATCAAACAAATAGCTCTGTAAGGATCAGAACTTACTACATCAGAACCTGATCATTTATCATTATTCTTGAGAAGCAGGAGAAAGTTGTGATGTCTGGGCATTTTGAGGTGAATGGAAGATATCCATCATGAATCACGAATCTGGGTCGAGAAAAACCCAGACCAGCTATTTATCAGATCCCAAATTCTAGACTTGAATTAGATGGACCCAAATCGCTCGATAAAGATCTGACTGAACACAATCAATTGAAAGCTATAAAGTGGTGTCATTTCTCATAACTGGCTCTAGTTTGGCTAGTTCTATTTCTTTGCAGGCATACCATATTTTCATGTCGTAATTGAAGTAGCGCCTTGGATGCCTATATCCGTATTAAGTATATTTCCTATTCTCTATAGAGAGTAAAGAAAGAAGGGAGAACTGTGTGGGGGGAGGAAATGTACCTTTTCATTTGTGTATTTCTTTAAAATGGTTTTACCCAATGTCGGTCCCGTCAAAGCAGGGTCCTAAGAGGGTCCAAGCTGGAAACAAACCTATAACCTTTGGCAATTTTACACAAAGTGGTTACTCGAAGGTTTCGAATATATGCATGGCATCCAAGACTTTTGCTATTATACCAAAGCAATGACCCTTCATTTGTGTTTTTCCCTAAAAGATATATTTCCATAAAAACCCAATCATGCAAAAGCATCTTTAAAATTATATTTATTGTATTTATGACTTTGAAAATCAGTTTTTGTCTTATATTATATAAACATTTGCTAATTTTGTGTTCATTTCATGTACAGGTATATGTGAACTGACTACACTGCGGGAGCTATATTTAGGCAGGAGCAAGCTCAATGACCATAATATACCGAAATGTTTGGGCAACCTATCCTTACTTGAAGTACTATATCTATGGGGCAACGAACTTAAAAGCCCGTTCAGCAGTTTAACAGGTATAAAGCGAAAACCTTTCTCCTTATTAATTTGCTTGGGACATTGATAGGATATGGTGGGATGACTTCCCACAGTTAATTGTCCGACCTGGTTTATATTATAATTCATTTCTGCATTTTTTATTTGTCCCTAAATATATTGATTCATGTTCAAAAGAAGAAGACTATAGAGGGTTTGAGGTTGCAATTTTTCCAGTCCAGTCGAGTAATGGCTCCATCCAAACCCAAACTTGAATTTCATGTAGTTAATTCCAACCCCAAACGTGACCCAGATGAAGCGCTAGATAAATGGCCAGATTATAAATCCCCTGCGCAAGGGAAATTTAGAAAACCTTCATACTTCATTTGTGTCAGTATGACTCGGGTCTGGTCTATTTGACTTAGGTATCCAAATCTTGTGGCTTAGTTTATTTTTCAAAGGAAAATAAAAATCAGAAAACCTTCGTAGGCAATATACAATGGTAACATTCAATTTATATGCAGCCAGATCAAATTGGGTAGCCAAGCCTAAACCCAAACCCAAACCTAAATTACGTTTATGTGGATTGAGTGCTATGACAACTCTAGATCTAAGCGAGAACAACCTTAACCAAAATGATGCCAGCCTTAAGATGTTTGCGGGATACTTTTCCTCACCTGAAAAAAAATTTTAAACCTTAAGGACTCACTAGAACCACACTTTAATTTTTTTTCATTTAGTGGTCTGAAGCCCACTTTTTCTCTTTCTTTTTCTTTCTGTTGGTAGAAAAGGCCCACTTGAGAATTTTAAGAAGAGATCCTTTCTACCCCTTTTATAAGTTGTTTAAAAGAGTCTTAAAAAAAAAGGTTAAATAAAACAGGTGGCCCATAGACATGATTTGAGGTCTTAAAAACAGGTTTCACCCACTTATACCTTATTTGGTATCTGCACTCTTATTTCCAAAGAGCCATCTAAAATACAGCATTCAAAAAAAGAGCTATAAAAAAAAAAGAGGCTAAAGCTCTTATTTTCACAAGCCTATAAATATAATGGGGCCTTTCATTTTAAGAGAATCTATGGGCCTTTCATTTTAAGAGAATCTATCTCTACTTCTCTATAGCGGTTAGAGCGTAGATTATTTACATGCCAAATGCTCTTATATCTCAAACATTTATCTGCTTTAGACAATTAGACAAATAAAAGTTGGAAATAAAGATACCAAACATGGGCTTAGTAATATCAAGAAAAGCTTCTCTCGACCTTTCTTGTCCTTTTAACCCCCTTGTTTGGCATTTCTATTTTTTGCCTCCAATTCTCTAAATCTCTAAAGCGGATAGAGATTTTGAAAATAGAAGCGTTTGGTAGTAATTTCAGCATCTGCCCGGTATAGAGAAGTAGAGGCAATGCCTCTTAAATCCACAACCCCCAAAAGACAAAGGAAAGAAAACTTTAAAAAAGACAGCTTATATGGAACTAAGGAGGTGGACGTTTAATAATCTTAAAGAAAGTAGGCTACTACTTTGAAAAGGCTTATGCAATTGAGGAGCGAGATAGAACAGTGTGGTAAGTGTGGTAATTCTGTTCTATGTAGAAGGTAGACTTTCCTCGGATCTATAAACCTTTGCATTTAATATGTAAATTCTTCATATATCTCAACATTTTCCCCGGATCCCTAAACATTTACATTTAATATGTAAAGTTTTCATATATCTCAATATTTATTAAGATTTAAGATATAGAACTAACTGTTTTGGGGTTTAATGTCAATAAAAAATACAAACAGTTCAAATTAGGATTTTGGCAAAAGAAATTGGGAAAAGTAAATGGAGATAAGGAGGTTGGATATTGCAATCTATTACTGGTAGAACAAGTAGTGGCGCCTTTGCAGACAACAAGTTAAGAGAAAATATTTTCACATCTTATTAGGTGTAAAAATTCTCCTATGAAAATGATCTCATTTACTCACTATTTTCACATCACATGCTCGCAACCAAATGTTTGTATTCATAAACCTTAACACATGTATAACATTTACATATGTAATTGGTTGCAAACAAATAGCCCCTAAGGTAGCGAATGTAAGATTGTAGTGTTAATGTGAGCATGCATCGAATGAGGTAGGGTAGAAAAGAGAGACTATTGCTGGATTAGACCACATAGATGGTGTCGATGCTAAATTCATGTAACTGCCATCTCTTTTTAACTCATTCACACACGCCTACTCACATGAGAGAGAAAAAGATCACATTTATACAACTATGTTAGATTAGATTATTCTTTTCCATGAACTTGTCTCTTTAGAAAAACTAAATAAGTAAACCTAGATCAATTGGATAAGGCTATGATGATTATGGTGGTGGTGGTGGTGGTAGTGGATTTTTATTCTAATTTTTTTTTCTCTTACTTGTATTCACCCAGGGTTTTGCGAGCTGAGGAATCTTCAATACTTGAATGTAAGAAATAACTCATATGTGGGTAGTATTCCTCAATGTTTTGGTAACATGAATAGTTTGAGGGAACTAGATCTTTCCTACAATCAATTCACAGGAACCATTCCATCATCCATTTTCCAAAATTTGACAAACTTGATGATCATTTCTACTTCGCATAACCAATTTAATGATTCGATCTCCTTTTCGACGTTTGCCAACCTCTCGAAGCTTATATATATTGACCTTTCAGATAATGCGCGATTAGAGGTTGAAACGGAGCACCCCCATTGGGTTTCAACTTTTCAGCTACAATCTCTGTTTCTGAGCAACTGCATCCTTAACAAACGTGGTGGCAGAGGCATACCAACCTTCATCTCCACTCAACAAAGTTTAAAAACTTTAGATTTGAGTCATAGCTTCCTTAAGGGGACAATTCCTTCATGGTTACTAAACAATTTGACAGTTCGTTCCTTGATTCTCGGAGGTAACCTTTTAAAAGGCCCATTTCCGCAGTCTACTCAACGCAATAATTCAATGCTAGAAGAGCTTGACGTCTCTGACAATAAAATTTTTGGAGAGCTTCCTTCTAACATCGACACCCTTTTTCCCAATCTAATTGTCTTCAACATGTCTAAGAATGAATTACAAGGCACCATCCCAGTATCCATAAGCCAGTTACAAATATTAGGAATGTTGGACTTATCACAAAATAATCTTTTTGGAGAAATGTCGCATGGTCTAATCAGCAGGAACAACACCTCTCTAAAGTACCTTAGACTGTCAAACAATAAATTGCAAGGGAATATTCTTTCAAAATTTTCAAACATGACTGAGCTGGTGGTTTTGCTTCTTGATAACAATGGCTTCACTGGAACCATTGCATCCAACATGCTGAGCAGTCCTTCATTGAAAATTCTTGATCTGAGCAATAACAATCTATCGGGTTTCATTCCAAGTTGGTTACCTCTCCTGATGAATTTGGGAATACTCCACTTGGATGGGAACTTTTTTAATGGCCCTATTCCATCAGAATTTTGTCAAATGCAACACTTGCATATATTGGATCTATCAAATAATAAGATTTCAGGAAGCATACCATCTTGTCTCCCCAACATTTCTTCTTGGAAGAATGAAAATCCAATTGATATTGATAGATCATTCGAACGAGTATATCTTCGAGTGCTTTACAAACTAAATATTACTTACGTTCACACATTACATACTAGAGTTGCAACTATTTTAACTACAAAGGGCATGACACTAACTTATGAGGGTCTCCCTCTTTCCTTGATGACTACCATTGATTTGTCCATGAATCAATTGACGGGCAATATTCCTTTCCAAATGGGACACTTGAAAGCACTTCATTCACTGAACTTGTCCCACAACAATTTGTCTGGACCTATTCCAGAATCCTTTCAAAATTTGGAAAGCATTGAAAGTATGGATCTCTCACACAACAAGATAATTGGGACAATTCCACCTCAAATGGTTCAACTCTACAAACTTTCAGCTTTCAATGTTTCCTTCAACAATCTATCAGGTGCAATCCCATATGAGAAACAATTTCTTACATTCAACGAGAGCAGCTACACCTCTAATCCTTATCTCTGTGGACCTCCTTTACAATGGAGTTGCTCATGCAACAATTCATCTCAACCTCGAGATAACAAGGGAGAAGAAGACGACTCTACAATCCTTGACAGTCCTCTTTTTTTCTACTTGTGGGTGGCTATTGCATATATTTTGGGATTTTGGGGTTTCATTGCCCTTTTCGCCAACAAGAACTGGCGATGGAAGTTCTTTAGCACAGTGGACAAGTGCTTTGATTCCAGCTATCTGAACCTTCATATGTTTCGATTGTACTTAAAAAATTGTTGTTGTAATTGAGATTGTAATTCTGTTTAGACTATAAGGGAGTAGCAGGTTCTCTTCATATGAAACATTAATATATTTGAGGTGAATGTATGTTTTTCTGACAAGCAGATTAATTTTTTGGACAAGCAAATTGAATACCAGAATATAAGATTCACGAAAGAAGACTATAAAATCTTTTTCCATGTAGGAGAGTTGTAGATTTAAATTAAACTTTTACAATATTTTTGTGACATTGTATACTAAATTCCTATACTTGAACTTGAACTCTACATTTTCAAAATCTCTTCTTCTTTTTCCTTTTTTGCACCTGTTCAAACTTACCATTTTGATAAGATTGAGGTCCAAGGACGGTCTGATTTTCCCCCCCACATATCAGTGAAAATTGCAATTTAACGATATGCAGAATTCATGTCTTGGGTGTTCATTGGAAAAGTACACATTGGATATTAGAATCCTTAGAATCTACGGTTGTTCTAAAAGGTGTTTTGAAAATACATAGACTTCGGAGCTAGGTCCCTAATCATGTGGTCTTTCTTCAAATATATACCGTTTGGGTGTGTCAGGTTATTAGCATTGGCTGTTCTGTCTTCAATGGTGCCGAGAGTGCTTGAATAGGACAAGAGGTGGGCTTTGGCATAGATCACAGGCTCCGTGACCATTCAAATGGCTCTTCTTCTCTGATTTTTTTTTCCTCTACCTTTTCAACAATTTTGAAACTGAAGATAAACATTTTATTTTGACTTCATTTTCTTTTTCAATTATGATGATTACAATGGCCTAAAACAGAGTAGAAGATCATAACATATAGGGGTTAAATCAAAGACTTTTCATATTTCATTCAATCGCATTTTTTTCTGTTGGCCTTCTTTGATGTTCCTCTTTATTTTTCTTGAGAGAGTTGATAATGACAATTATTATCATGGCCCAAAACAGGATAAAAACTAGAAAGTCACCTTCCAATGTGCTTAATTGTAGACTGCTACTTTCCCATTTTAGAGCTGAATTGTGGGTTTGCATGCATCTATACTTGATGTGGATGATGGTTGATGGGTCCAACAAGGTGGATTCTTCTACATGGAGGCAGTGATGGATGACTTATTTTTCTTCTCAAAGCCCATTTTTATTTTATCCAATTAAATTGAACAGTGTCCACCCTAGACATGTAGCTTTGAATTTCTATGAGCCGAATTAATTACCGAACATACAGGAGTGAAAAAAAAAAACATCCTATGTTAAAAATTCTCCTTATGTTCAATGTTGGGAAATACCACATCCCACATCGCCTGAGTAATAGGCTGACATATTTTAATATTTCTATATGGGCTTTCTACCTATCAACTTAAGTTTTTGAGTTGGTATATGGTTTATTACATCGTATCAGTCCCGTTGTTCTTGTGTAGCCCACATGATAGGCCCATCCAGGTGAGAACTGTTGCTTCTTACCACTTTGGTAAGGAACCGTTTTTAGGCCTTAATACAAGCTTTAAATGCATAAAATCTAGCACTGAGCCCAACCCTTCAGCATTTGCTCTTTCCACCCAAAACCCTAATGCCATCATGCAACTTTCCGATGAATAAAACATTTAGTAGTTATATATATATGACGAGTGTTAGAAAACTCCTGAGGATTTTTATTTTCATAAAAAAGCCCCCTAGGCTAGTGGGGCCACTGTTATACCTAATAACCATGTAATGCCACTGGATTGAAAGATATGGATATGATCTAGCTATATTTAAAATCTCAGCTCCATTAGATCACCATAACACCTTGATTTATGGCCCTAAAGTTCTAATTTTAGAGGCATCATTTTCATAGGATTTCAGTCAAGCGGTAAGCAAACGTTGAATTGAGTGTCAAATTTGGGTTTGTGACAATTCATGTGTAGAAACAAAGGTGAAAGTACAAAAAATGATAATAAGGAAATCTCCCCTTTAATGAAAAATAAATTAAAGGAAAATGAAAAGTAAATACCAGTCATCATCGTTGTAGTAAATCAAATCCTAGGTATGTGAGAGTCCCATCCAAATTCCCACCTTATATCATTCAAGCCTTACGGCCCTTCCGTCTTTAATGTTGCTTGTTGACCACGAATTCTCCGCAACAACTTCGAAAATGATATATATATATATATATATATATATATATATATATATATATATATATATATATTGTTACACCCCATTTTAGGGTTACATTGATGTTTGATGACGATAGATAGATGAGTCCCAAAAGGTGGGTCAATTCACATGGTGACTGGTTACTTAATTTTAATGTAGGACACCCTTTTCCATCCAATGAAACGGAATTATTAAATACGGAGAAACCTAATTAAAACTAATTTACAGATCATACAAGAGCAAAAAGGCTCCATATCATAGAAATGCTCCTCTTAATGTTCAATGATCACCACAAGGCTTCAGATCATACAGAGCAAAATATGATAAAAGTCGCATCAAAAGGGAAAATAGGATTGATGCCCTATTTTTTAACACTATTTCACTTCAACTCTTATATTTTCAGTGGCTAGGACTCAAGGTAAGTTTATATATCTACTCACATGGGGATCTGGATGAATCCAGACTAGGCCGCAAGAGGAAGTCAACGCTTTTGAGACCTAAAATCACCAAATGTGACATGGAACCACAAGCAGTACAATCACGACCATCTGCTATCCAGTGTCACCACACATGTCAAGTATCAGTTCTCTCAGATTCTAAAGATTTTCCATGTAAATTGATGTTTCAGACCAGTAAAATGTCAGTCAAAATAAAATCCTCAGAGATCTAGAGAGGTGTTCAATATGGAAGACGGGTCAGGTATCCACCTACCACAAAATGCTACAGTTGAGTTCAGAAAAATAGTACAGCATCACAATATAACAAAAGCAGAAAACAAAAATCCCTAACAAGTGTCCCTGCATGTTTCAAAGAGGGGAGAAACAGAAATCTGGAAGTAGCCATTGATTCAATACCTTCAGCTCTGAGGGCGAACTGATTCTTGCGTGGCAGCGGTTGAACCGTAACTTCCAACAGTTCCATCTCTATTACTCTCAGATCCATAAGCAGGTGGTTGTGCTTGCACATAGGTAGTAGGCTGTGGTTGTGGCAATCCATAAGTAGCAGGGTTTGAGCCCTGAACATAGGTAGCTTGAGCAAGGGCTGGCTGTGAAGGATACCCACTTTGTGCATACCCTGTTTGGGGTGGTTGCTGCCCGCCATACCCCATCTGGCCAAAACCCATCTGAGCATTGGATGGCGGTGGAGGGCCTGAATAATTTTGGTTAGGCATGTACCCAGCTGGTGGAATACCTGGTTGCGTACCAAATGCAGCAGGCTGGCCCGGTGGCATGAGGGTCGACGATTGAGTTGCATAAGGCTGAGTGCTCAACCCAACTGACAGAGGCGGTGGCACCGGCATAGATGACTGAGTTCCAAAAGGCTGAGCTGGCAACACAGCAGTAGATGCTTGAGTTCCATATGTCTGGGCGTTTGTTGTTTTATCCGGTGTCACAGGAGTTGCACCAGATGGCCCATATCCTAAAGATGCATATTCATTTTGTGGGTCTTGTTCACCCTGAGTTGTACCATCATAGCCATGAGGTTGCTGTTGCTGAGAGTAACCCTGATCGTAACTATAGCCAGTGGCTGGCATTGCCTGTGCATAACCATAGTTTGCATTGGCAGGAGCAGGGCCTGTCTGACCCTGCTGCACATAGTAATTGTAACCAGCGCTTTGTGGAGGAGGTGGTTGAGCAGATGCTGATGGAAGTTGCTGATCCCATCCAGCTGGTTGTGGAGGATATCCACTGTAGTATGGCGGGGTAGGTCCCTGCTGTGTATATCCATACCCAGCTTGCTGCACAGTATTTGTATCAGCCCAATTTCCAGGAGGGTAACCCTGTTGCATGTAGTTAACAGAGGGATTCCTTGCACGATTCTGCATGGAAAGAAACAAGACAAGTAGTTAAAAATAACAGTCACTAACTGCAGTCTTGAGAGGTTTTTCAAAATGAAAGTTCTAATATTCAAACAAAAATAAAATTAAAAAAATAAAAGAATGATAAAGAAATTTCTAGTGAGATAAAATCTCTCAAGGTGAAAAAAAAAAAAAAAAAATTGACACCACTCAAACCGAGGCAAATCAAATCATTAATGTGTACAATAAGTGCGAATTAGAAAACAAAAATGGTGCAGGCAGCTCCATGACTGATCCCCGCCAAGGCCCATGGCTGAGCCACACCAGGGTCAAGTAGACCAACAAGCCAAAGCCCATGCCCATGCATGTAATCAAAGAGACCTAAACTCATAACTTTCCAATCTAGCAGCATGCCACGTAAGGGTCAGCCCACTAGTTACATTATTAGTGATCGCTTGTCATCAGTATTCACAGTAGCAGCAGTCTTACATAATTTTACTTCATCCTTCTCCCCCTTTTAATTCCACATTCAATGTATAAGATTAACAAGAAGATTGTTAATTTTCACTAAACTAAAATTAGAAAGGAGTACCTTATGCCAAAGGGGGTGTTTCTATTTTGTTCGGCCATTATGCCTATTTAAAAATGGCCCAACATGTATTTGAAATTAACTCTTATCATCAATAAGAATTTCTCTTTCTCGTCTCCGTTGATGGATTGGCTTTCATCTTTTGCTAAAAACCATATATCAATATGGTGCTAAGCTAGGCTTGGAGGAGCCTTCAATTGGGCTGGTCTTAATTACTTGAAGATCTTGGGATTCAACCATCAAATTGAATGGCCAGGGGTTGTATGTCCTTCTCTTTACTGTGCTAACATAGGACTATTTTCTAATTGTATCGCAAATATGATACTGCTTACTCCACTCTAACTCGGATTGATTAGGGACCTGAAAATAAACAAATAAAGAATGGAAAAAAGACACTAGACAGACGTGAATGTAATGACCACTCTGCAACTGAACACCTGACTAAATCAGTCACTCGAGTGAAGGGACTCCACTAGTATGATCTGGTTGACTAAACCCCTTGGGCTCTTTCTTACAGACAATAGGCTCATGCAGCTTAGGCCTGCATCAGTTCTCCCTGACTCAGGAAGAACAGATCCTCCTAGATTAAAGATCCATCGTACAATAGTTTGGTTTATCAAGGATCATCTTGCATCTTTTACTACCATCGTAGATCAATTTCTCCATCTAGAAGTAGATTGGAAGCATAGGTTCTAACAGTCCGAAAGAGTTAGGATCGGCCTTCAGACTGTTGGATTATCAGAAGTTGCCATCAGATATGCAAAACACTGCTATTTCCATGAGATTAATCTCATTCACCATCCACTGCCTATCACATGGGGCACATCAAAGGCTAGATTTTGTGTGCACCACCAAGACAGCTCAGAATGCTCTTCCAGGTAAGGGATGTAAAGCATAGTTGACTCCAAATTGAAACATGTTGGCCCTTCCAATGTTTCAGTGTTCCATCACATTGTTGCCTCGGTGTTTCAGTTCAATGTTACAAACCAAACCAAACCAAACCAAACCAAGCCTTTTCCCACTAGGTGGGGTCGGCTATATGGATTTGACGACGCCAATCAGATCTGTTTAGGGCCATGTCCTCCGTTAGATCCATATAGGCAAGGTCATGTTTAATAGTTTCTTTCCAACTTCTCTTGGGTCTCCCTCTCCCTCTCCTACTCCTGGCAATCTCTATGCCTTCACACCTTTTAACAGGTGCTTCCATTGGACGTCTTCTAACATGGCCAAACCATCTTAGTCGATTTTCTCTCATTTTATCTCCAATCGGTGCTATTCCTACTTTGCCCCTAATCTCCTCATTCCTAATCCTATCTCTCCTTGTGATTCAGTTCAATGTTACATTTCAAAAAATAATTATAACTTAAAACATATATAAATTTAAAATATATAAACATATATATATATATATATGAAAAAAATTAAGGTGAAAACATCATATAATCTATTTATATATTATAGCGAGTGGTTTTGACCATCACAATTTCAATTTTGACTATTCTAATTGCAATTCTGACCTCCCAGTTTTATACCAATTTTTACCATCTTTGGAGCCCACTATCGACCAAGGACAAAAATGACTCAGATTTTGTGCGCATCAGACTAAACTTCTGTCCCTGATAAAAAGTTAACATCTATAACATGGAAAAGATTTAAACTCGCCTTCTTTAAGTTTCTGAAAACGTACTCTACCCACTAATGCAAATACCATTTAGCATATTTGTTCCCAGACGACAGCTAGCACAAACAGTTCTGTACACATCATCATGACCAATACTTCAAACCATGATTGGTACTAACTGGGGCTCCAACTAAAGGGGCTTTGAAGGGGAAAGTTTAGGGGATCTACCAAGAATTGGTTACGTAACTTAGGATGGCGAATTTAACAATTTGAAGAGTTCCAGGAGGTTAAACAAAGTAGGGTTACAAAATTGAAATTTGAGAGTTTTGATGGGACAACTGAGGGCTGATTTGGTGTTGATTTGGGAAACTTCTGGCTCTGATGCCAAACCATTGCTCTTCCAATGGAGTAATCACGAGTGGAAAACTAACACCCATAGGATCAAATCAATATATCAACTCCATGTAGATTAGAGCACAAAGCCCTCATAAATTAGGTTTAAACATCCCCCTTTACTGTGTTACATACTTACATTGGACACAGAATAACAAATATGACATTTCTAACCCAACACTAAGACATAAATGACATGGAAAATTAGACATTTGGATCCTTTAGCAACCAAAAGTGTGACTAAATAAGTCACTTAAGTGAAGGCACCAGCCAGTATGATCTGATAGACGAGGGCCCTAGTACTCTTTCCCGCAAAAAGAAAGCCCAGGTCTTCATGTACAAAGAATATGCACACCAAGTTAGATGCCATAAAATAATTCCCTTTTACAGCATATTCCCATTCATCAAGAATAAACCAAATGAATCAAAGAACAAGAACTAACCCAAGAAACCTGGAAAAACTGCAACGACGACATCCAAACTTATTCATGGACCAAGAGATGATTCACCCCTTCAGCACTACAAAGACACACAAGCCACCCATAGACTACATATGTTGTTTACTCGTATAGAAATTGTCAAATTTCCATTTAGCACAATCACCTCAGAACTCAAGGAGCTCTTGTGCTCTAAATGTAAACCACATCTTCCTTAGGAAGATTAGATGAGTACTATTCATTGAAGAAAATTTTAACTAGAAAATCCCTCTCATATCAGACATACTTGCATGATAATCATTCCCAAGCCCTTTCCAATAAGGTCAACATTTCAATAGAATCATAAACTAAAACATCAAGCACACTTCAATGAAATTGAGCAAATTTTCTTCTAGAAAATGGCTATTTAAATTTCTTCAAATAGTGTCAGAATTACACAATATTGAGCTCAGATGGGTAATTGAATAACCCAACAAACGACTGTGTCAGAATTACACAATATAGAGCTCAGATGGGTAATTGAATAACCCAACAAACGACTGCATGTCATTCTAACTTTGGCTCACAAATCTTTCATTTCTTCGAAAAGCACAGGATTTAGACTGTAAAGAATCCTAGCACGCACGCACGCATGAACTGGGAATTTTATACCTACCCATATGTTGACTGGACAACTAAAAGTAATGACCCTTGCTCCTCTTCTTGGGTTATTCGAGGGATGCTAGGTTCTTGGGTTACATATGAATGTTGGTTGATCACATCTAAAACAATTAACTGCATTTGTTCTAATGTAACAAATCCAATGCGCAGTTCATCTCCTGTTCTGTGAAATTTGGGACAGTGCTAAATTGATACATTGGGGAAGAGTGCTGACCACATAGTCTGCCATGCAGCTATCATTTCTATATATATTATTGATACATGTAAGGTTGAATCAAGAAGGAAAAATAAATATCACTAAGCAATTTGCACACGTAAACAATCACCTACCTCACTGATAACTTCATTAACTAATTCCTTTGCCGACTCAATTTGTTCTTTAGTGCCACTGATATAGACATTCCTTTCTGTCGATGTATCACCAGGTGGGAGATGCAGTGGTATAACCTGGAAAACAAACAGCGCACACCACTCAATTAAAAAACTCATCTAGGAACTGAAAGAAACAGGTCACAAAGCAATTAATACCACACTCAAAACTCAGATCTTTGCAGAATGAATTTGTATAAAAATTTGTAAAAACAAATCTCAATAAATTAAGCTGTAAAGTTAGCAGTTTATATACAAAGGCAAGAATAATGAAAATATTGAGCATAGGCAAGAATAATGAAAATATTGAGCATCACAACAGTACAAGGTATCAATATACAAATTAAAAAATACCAAAAGGAGAAATAATGAACACAAGCATAACTTTCACATTGTAACTTAACCCCAGATGAAAAAAGCATCACAAGCCTTTTAACTTCTGAAAACTTAGGGTGACCAAATAAAGAAAGGAATGAGAGTTCTCAAATGGAGTGAGCAAATGGTCTTTCGATCAACATCACCAAAGTCATCTAATGCCATCAATATAGGTTAGTTTTGTGATTCTACTTTCCACTCAACCTGGTAGAGAGAAGTGAGTCCAACTGAGGTGAAGATGATGCTCTGGGGAAATAGAGTAGAGATGAGTTTGCAACTTAACTGTAGAAGCTCGATCCAAGATATCCAAAGCATACTTAGTTTCAGAAAGAAACAACTCAATCCCCAGAAAATAATGAATATCATCAAGATCATTAAGTGCCCAATTAGAGTAGCTCCAAAGACCTTCACACTAAAATATATGATCAAGTCCAACCGATCAGCCTCCAACAGAAATCCAACCCGCAAAGTGGTGAAGCCGCCAATACGCATGGTTATGGTTCAATAGGAATGAACAGATGTTGATTACATATACCTACTTTTCAGCTTTATTAGATGATCATAACCATTGAATCTAGAGCATTAAAATGAACATTTAGACACAATTGTTCAAGCCATTTCTTTTCAAGGCCTTCAAGAGGTTGCTATGATCATAAAATGAAGGTCTATTTTGAGACATAATGAATCCATTCAAAACCATACAATCCAACCACCCACCTTCATATAGGCAGCTGAAGTAGGCCACACACAGTGATTTGGACTATGATTATAGTCCCAACTTGTTGGATCAATCATTTCAGAACCAAAGCCACTAAACCTTATAATCATCTCAATCCTTAATCATACTGAACCTAATAACTTATCCTTAAGTTTAGAACCATTCATCATTGGAAAATTTCACTTTAAAGACATTATAGTTCTAAAAAATTCATGAAAGTTCAATCACAAAACTCTAGACATCGCTCGCAAATATGAATTTTTTTTCTATGTCACTGTTTAGATTTCAATATTTAAGAAACCTTTGGATGAACTATAAAAAACCAAAATAGAAATCAGGCACAAAGGTATGTCTAATGGTAGCTTATAGATGCACGTGACCAAAAAATAATGTCAAATACATATCTCCAAGTTCGGATTATTTGAGAGCTTGTATACCAGCTTTAACCAATGGATGACAACAAGACCGGAGAACAAGAAGCAAAACTAAACAGAAACAAGGATACTAAACATCAAAAGAAATGTGTAACCAAAGCACTCCTTCCCTTGCAAGGCCACTCGCCACGTCGTTAGCTCCCCGATTAATATGAGGAAAAGAAACTCCTCACTGAGACGAAATATCTTGCACCTCCTCCACCAAGTCCACCAAAATCCAAGGATAAGAAGACTTTCCATATCCCCACTGAATTAATGAAAAACAATCTCCTTCAATATGCATTATAACCTCTCAACTTATGTAACTCACATCACCAACCAATAAAGCAAACAGTTCAGCTCCATTAGAATCCAGACAACTAACCAACCCTGACAGTTTTTTCAGGGTCTTCCCCAAAAAACCACGAATGACACCACCAATGCCACCCATCTGAAAATGTTGATAATAACTACCATAAAAGTTCAGCTTGAGACAACCAATCAAAGAAGGTCCACACAAAATTTGGCGCCTAAGATTAAAACGCCAACCTCCTCGAAAATGGGCTGCCCAAGATTTGTTCAAGTCTTCTAAAGAAACTCCTACAAACTCAGGCTTCCTAATTGCCCATTCCTAAACAACCCATATGATAGACTGAACAATCTCATCTAAAGACCTACTTTTGTTTTGAAAATTCTATAGTTCCTCTCGAGCCATAACTTCCCAAAAATCAGAACACAAAGATAACCGCCACTGAATACGCCCACATACAGATTTTCCTTTGAAAGTCCACTGCTCAAAAAGCTCCTTAATAGAACAAGGCATGACCCTTTTGAGCATAGATACAGTGAATCAACAAATGATTCGTTGTTTCCTCATCTTGTAAACACAAAAGGCACCCATTGACAATAATATAATTTCTCCTTCTCAATTGATCCATAGTAAGAATTTTACGCAAACTCGCCACCCAACAAAACACCAAGATTCATGGAACAAAAGGATCCCAAAACCTCTTCCAACCCAAAATCCTACCATACACACCAGTCAAAAAAAAAAAACTTAATAAAAAATTGTAGTTTAACATCTGGCTTCCAAATTCTAGCATACCTTCTTCCAACAGAAATATAAATCTTCTCATGTAAAAAGAGCAGTCTAACAAGCTCTGTCACTTCATAATCACGCAAGTTTCAACGAAATTGACGATTCCAAACTATAGTTCCACTCACAAACTATTGATTTTCTGTTAGAAAGGCCTGAGGACTCCTATCAAAAAAGAAAAGGAATATGAAACTGACGCTTCAAAGTAGTGTGCACACACCATTCATCACGCCAAAAATTAATACCCATACCGTCATGAGCCCAATACCTAATCCACCGCATAAACTCAGTCCTGACAGAAAGAATAGACTTTCATAACCCCAAAGACTTATAATTATGATCAAGGAATATACCATCCATCCTTTCTCACCACCCAACCCTCTGTGCAATAGGATTACAATTGATCCCCCATCACCAAATGATATTTCCTCCATTCAACAGTATCATTCCAAAGGAAATCATGTTAGAAATTTTGTACTCTTCTTCCACTTCCACTTCTCATGAATTTATAAAATTCATGTTGCAGCAGCATAACTATTTTATCACATGCATTAGAAACCATTAACTTTGTGCTTGAGCCTCAACGAATACTCCAACAAGACTTCCACTACCCACCTTGTGAAGATTAATCAATTGCATTTACATTATCAACTAGTCTCTTAAAACACATGCCTTCTGACAATGACAATCTCTCCTCCTTGGCTAGACTTTCTATAGCTGTGGAAGGATGAGGAACCCTTTTTTTTTCTACTGTTTTCTGCATAACACCTAATATATATTTCCATGTACAAATCCTTTATTATATATTAAGTTCTGTATTCTTCTCATTAAACCTTTATAGTGAACCTTTACTCTTTATAAAATTAACTGAGATTTTGTCGCAGATAAAAAGAAAGCAGGATGATGAAACAACAGCATGACAATGAACCACCAAGGTACCGAACCAACTAATTGTGCAATGGAACAACATTTGCAATAATGAGAGGCGAGCGTGAGACACCCTTTTTAGCGAGAATATCAGCCTTACCACTGACTGGAGCCCAAGTTTACATGAATACAGGTACATGTCTTGGAATCCAATACCGAACTAGGTGTGTGATTTGGCAAATCAAGAGACATAGGATTTGTGAATTCAGCATAATATTCAAGTAAACCTAAATAATTTTTATTTGCAAATAAAAAAATTAATGTGCAACATGGCGAGAATATTGGGATGTCTCTGTGGATAGGACTCCCGTTCTCACCATACTGCCCAAGGATCAATCCCTAGGCAAGTAGCTTTACGTAGTACCCTTTGGCCACTAGTCCACAAAGGGAGAGACCATACTGCTCGGGGATCAATCCCTAGGTAGCTAGCTTTAGGTAGTCCCCCCTGGCCACTATGGGGGGAGAGAGAGAGCAATAAAAAAAATTTCTAAATCTTACATTAAATAATCAAATAACAGGTATTTCAATTCAACTTTACTAGTTAAATTTAAATGGAAAACATGTAACAATGTATTTCTCAGTAACAATGTATTTCTCAACTACAAAACATAGCTAAAAAAAGTGGCTATATAGTCAACAAGAAGTCCAACATGGTGTTGCGTTTAGATGCATCCGACATGGGTATGGCACTCATTTGAAAGAATCCAAGTAACCTAGGCCAAACCAACTGCAACATATTGAATCACTAAAAGAAAAAAATAAAAAAAAGAGTTAACAAAGAAATATCAAACCAACCAATTCAGAAATTAAACCACATTTCGAAAGGAATCAAAGTAGAATATGAGACACCCTATTTAGTGAGAATAGCAGCAGCAGCAGCCATTGCCGTCGTCATCGTCATCATCATAACCTTGTCCTAACTATGTTGGGGTCGACTACATGAATTATGTTTCTCCATTCCAATGAGTCAAATCTCAAATAAGTTACACTTCTTCAAATCTATTTTTACTACACCCATGTCCTATTCGGCCTACCACCCCTTCCCCTTAGTGGGTCATCAACTTGCATAGCCAAACTTGTCATAACCGGCACCGTTGTCGGCCTGCATTGGGCATGCCCAAACCATCAAAATGGGTTTCTTTAATGTTATCCCCTATTAATGCTACCCCTAAATGCTCTCAAAAGCACTCATTTCCAATTTTATCCTTCCTAGTTTTACCACACATCCACCTCAACATTCTCATCTATGTCACATCCATTTTGTGCATATGTTGCTTCATGATTGGCCAACATTTTGTTTCATAAGTCATGGCTGGTCCAACTGTTGCCCTGTAAAAAATTTTCTTCAATCTTGTTGGCATGCACTAGTCACAAAACACTCCAGAGGCAATTCTCCACTTCAATCATCCCACTTTTATCATAAGTTCGACATCTTCATCAATCTTTCCATCCTTAATAATCATCAAGCCAAGGTAACGGAAAGAATCTCTTTGTGGTATCTCCTAGGCTTCAATTGTCATAGTAGTTTCAGCTCTTTGTGTATGCCCACTGAAGTTGGCAAGTTGCAATCCAGCTATGACCTATGGAGCAGTAGTTGAGTATTTTAAGGATGAGACTGCTATTCTCTCACTTAGCGAGAATAGCAGCCTCACCCTTAAAACAATCAAAGGACAGGATTATAAAAAACATGTCCTCCATGAAAAACATCCTCGAGTAAATCAGCCATGCTCATGCAAGCACTTACCCTTCAATAATAATAACAAGGTTTCAACCTTATCACTTCACAAACCCAGATAAGCACAGTATATTCCCTCCACTATTGATCGACCACTTGCCTACTGGCCCAAGCAGCAAAACTAGACCATCATGCTGGAGTCACAAGTCAAGCCCTTACTCAGCCTTAACTGATTTCCCCTAACAATAGCATCAAAGTTAAGCTTGAAAAACCCTCTGAAGGGAATCCACCTAGGGCCGAGGGGGTTTAGATGGCATGAACATCAATAACCTCGAACCAGCACATTTTCAAAAGCTCCCAATTGACCCCAAGAACTTAACAGATAATCAATCTTGAACTCATTTGTGGATCTTTTTATCTATTTCTTTGGTTTTAGTTTGAGAACTAAGTACTTTGCTTTGTAATTTATATATTTGTTCTGTCCCCTTGGACCTATGGACAAGACCAATGGGTTGGCTGACCTATTGTCTGGCCTGCATCATTAGGCTAATCATGTTAATCCTATTTAAGGAACAAGGCTGCTTTGTAATTTTTCCTGTCTTTGATTTACATCGATCTGTTACCTTCCATAAAAGAGGGAAAACAAGAAAAGATCCATTGCTTTGGAGAGCATAGCTGCATCTCTATCTGTGTGCGTCAGTTCAGGACCTGAATTCTGGTTGCGTTGTGAATTTAAAACTGGGGTCAGACTCAAGTCAGGTAATTTGGGGAAAACACCAAACCATCACTCAACGGCTTTCATCTCTCCCACCTCCACATTTCCAAACCCTTTGCATAGTCACCATTCCATAGGCCACATGCGACTCCGGTATGTTTTTCCTCAAACCCTAATGTCTCAATCTTCTTATATTCCTCTACCTCTAGAGATTTCTTTTCTTCAACCTCAATCTCTTTGTACTATGTGTTAAGTAGATTGGTCTTCCACTTCGCGAGTTCGAACCCTAGGGAAGTGTTATTCCCCCAGGTCACATGGGTTGGCACGTGTGGGTTGTGAATTCAAATTGTATCCCATTTGGTCAGGCGGGGGGGTGGGTGTTAAGCAAATTGGTCTCCCACTTCCTAAAAGCTTATGCTTTTAATATGTATTGGATAGTCGGACTTGACACTTTGAAATGGGTATCTTCATCTCAGCCTCAACCCCAACGTCAACTTCAATCTCTTCTTAGGGTAAAAAAAATTGGTGGCAGAACCCCTTCAATGGATGAAAACGGGGAAGAAACGGTCAAAATAGGGTTTTTAACCTTTTTTTCTTTTTCTTTTTTTTTTTCCTTTTTTTTTTTTTTGTGCAACTTGTAGGAATGTAAAAAAAACCGGAAAACCGTCTAACCAAACCGATCCGCGGTTAATAACCGTATTTCACAGTTCGGTTACGGTTACGGTTAATGAAATCAAAAAACCGCATGGTTCGGTTCGGTTACGGTTTTCCATAATAATGCACGGTTATTAACCGAACCGAACCGTATATATGGTTCGGTTAACCGTACCGTTTACAAATAAAAGAAAAAAATAAGAAGCCGTAACCGTACGGTTAACCGTATAATAAAGATTACTAATCAATGGGATTTTTATCCAATTGCTCCTTATGTGTCATTTTACCTTCAATCATTCACATTTATTTCCTTAGGGCCTGTTTGGCACTTTACTAATACAATCAATGTCAAGTAAAGCCTCCATTTTCCAGACAAGATGTCACATCAAATGCACTTTATTCAAAACTCCCCCATCTTTTTCATACAAAAAGTCAAAAAGCAACTAACTTTATCCACTAAAATACAAAAATACTTCACTTTTCTATACAAAAAATCAAAAAGATTTTATAACAAACAACCAAAAACAAAATACCATCATAACCCACTTATATTTTATTCTTTTTTTAAAATCAACTTTACTTGATTTGACTTAATTAGTAGAGTTTCCAAACGGGCCCTTATGTTTCCACGGTTATTAACCGTAACCGAACCGTTTAATACGGTTAACCACGGTTACGGTTTCCACGGTTTTTGTATATACGGTTACGGTACGGTTTTAAAAGGCAGAAAACCGCGGTCACGGTTCGGTTAACGGTTTTCTTAAATTAACCGGTTAACCGAACCGTTACACCCCTAGCAACTCGGGCAAGTTGCACTTGAACAAATTCGGTGTGTGTCGAGTCCGAGTCGAGTCGGCCGAGTTGTCTCAGACTCGGACGATTTTTCAAACCATATTCTGGTACAGGTTTGGGGGGTTGCACCTTTAATCTCTATTAACCACAGTAACTGCATTCCTTCTAGTATTACAGAAATTGGTTCTCCATTTCAGCATCTTTACAATAATGTTACTCGTTATTCATGTGTATTTCAATGAGTATTTGTTGCCTGTTATCAAAAACAGGATGGGCAAGTCGTTTACAAAATCAACGTCGTGTTTTTTGGGCCATAGTACAAAAGAAACGTAGTCAATGTTATGAATTTAGCTGTTATCAAAAACAGGACGGGCAAGTTGTTTGCAAAATCGACATCGTGTTTTGTGGCCCATAGTACTAAAAGAAATGTTATCAATGTTATGAATTATGACCCATCTAAAAGAAAATCCGAATCCATCAGTTTTTCCTCTTTTAACAAATTCCATACCTTCAAAGGGTGAGAAGAACAAACGTGAAACTAGATGAAGAAAATCCTTCATGTCATCCTCTCAACAATCTATATCAAAATTCATTGGTCCAATGGTTCCAAGCAACCAAAACCAACTCTTAACACAATATTTACCGACCATGACGAGCATACAATGGATCTCAATAGCACATTTTCAAAAAAATAACAAAACAAAACAACAACAACACAACTCAGCAACACAACTTCAGCCACTGGTCAACCTGCAGATTAAAATTTAAATTACTGCTGTGGCAAACATACAAAACTTGCCTCCTAGGAAAGAGAATTTTTTTATGAGCTCCAGGAAAGCACCAAATTGTCTATCAGACATGCACGTTCTATGTACAAAGAATCACTTTCAAAAAATGTACAAAGAAAATCGCCAACCTGAATACGAGCTCCAGAACTACTTTGCATGCTTTTAATTGTCTCCCCACCCTTACCGATGATCTTAGCAACCTGAAAACAGTAATATATGATGATTCAAACACTATATGGGCATACAGTTGAAACAAAACTCAAGATTATTGACCAGGCTGGTTACCTTGTTATTCGGAACTTTCATTGCAAACTGTTCAGATCCTTGTTGCATGGAAGTTGATCCCAGGGCCGCAGATGTGCCAGATCCCCCTGCATCACTCTGTGTTCCCACCAAAGAGGAAAGGCGAAAATTCAAACTAATAAGAGTGATTCTATTAACTTAAAGCTTGTGTTTGGAAGCAATATACAAAATACAAGAATATTGTACAAGTATTGATTTCAGAGAGAAAAGACAAAAGTGAGGCCAGCCTCCTCCATTCTAAAATAAGGACAGACCTCCATGTCCAATATTCTGATCAAGTTCAAGATTACAATAGAGCATGGAGCACGAAGAACCAATACCACCCTTGTAAATGAAAACGAAGGGAGTGGCCTCATTCGACTGAAAAGAATTCTTGCAACGTTCTGCTATTTTTCAACACAAAAGTAAATATTGTTAACACAACCTAGGCACCACAACCACACCTCTGCAATTACATCCTTGATTAACTGCTCTGCCCGGCTGACTTGCTCTGCAGTACCAATCAACTCCACATCCCTTGTCTGAGAATATGGATCAGCATCTGCATCCCTCGTTATTTGGATTCTTGCTCCTGACTGAAGTTGTATATATTTTATAGTTTCCCCTCCCTTCCCAATTACAACACCAACCTACAAAACAAAGAATTTACACTTTAAAGAAGTAAAATAGCATGATACATGCAATGATAACATAGGAAGAAAAACTGATAAATTCAATAATATGGTTAAATTAAATGGTGGTAACATAAAACAGTACCTTTCCATTTGGAATATCCATTTTCTTACTTGTGCCTTGAAAATTGGCATAGGGAGTAGGCTGTGGCACAAAAGGAGCTGATCCAAATGTAGCGTTTGTCATTGATTGGTTAAAAGGTTTCTGTGAAAAATCTGAAGGAAATAATGCAAAAGATGAGAAGAGTGCAGAAAATTTATCATACGATAGAGCATCCAATCCTAGAAATAAGTGCATATGATACAGAATAATAAGAAAATTTCTTATAAGGACCAAAAGAGACTTTATCAGTTCAACTTTACTACGAGCTTCTCAGAAATAAGTAAAAAGTTCTAATGACCAAAGACATAGCAGATGTAAGCCGCTAATGAGATATATGCATAAAGCTTTTCAAAGCAGTATAAAAACTTGGTCATCGCTATATGTCTACATCTATTCTTTCAATTGGAATTTTGTTGATGCAAGGAGTTAAGACTGTACAGGAAGACACAATACAAATGTTAAAGTACAAAAGCTACGAAGCCATTGAAGCTGGAAGCAATAATCCTGACGAGAATTGCTAAAATTCCATGACGAGATCCAATCTGAAATGGCCTAATTACCTTTACATTGTCACCATTTGTTTTCTAATAAAGCAGGATGTTTTTCATGAAAACCCCTACAGGTTTTGAAGTAGAACATGGTTATGAAAAGTGAACATACCTCATGAAACTACTTTGCTTGAGTATTGATTAATGAGTTGAGCAGCAACAAAATCATTTGCACTCAATCCAAACTACACCATTTTTGTATCTTTTTTCTCTTTTGCCTAGTTATTAAGCTCCCTTCTCCCTACATGATCACCTCACTCATCCTTTCAAAATGTCCATTTCTCACTGCTAGACCAATGCACTTTTCTGGCCTGCAACTATATGGGCATATTCTTAAAAGAACCTCACAATGCTGTTCAACTCTGTAATATCTTCGCGCAGTTTATATAGCAAACTTCAAGATAACGATCAATAGACAGGCCTCCGTTACACACAGACCCCCATGAATTGACACACTTCCCAATTGATTCACCCTGATCCTACAACTATGAACCGGTGCACTAAACCACTTAGAAACCCTGACTCCCTATAATCAAAGCATTGAGATGGTCTAATTAGAGCGACATCTGGCCAAATCCCTAATCAACAGCATAACTACAAAAGCGACATGCTTTCAGAAAAAATAAAATCTGGGTTCTTTCAAAGCATGTCCCTACTATTTACTCTCTCTCTCTCTCAGAAAGCATCAACTTGTCCTCAACACAGGATATGTAAACTAGGGTTAGGGTTTTTACCAAGAAATCATCACCCCACAACAAGAGAGGCCTATTCATGAATAAATTTAGAACAAACCCTAGGAGTTGTAGAGAGAGAGGGGTGGGTACCAGGAGGAGGCATAGGGGAGCGAAGGGAGTCGGAGTCGGAGGCGTCGTCGAAGCGAGGACGCTTGGCCTCCGCGTTGTTGACGAGGCGAGCTACGATCTCCTGCGCCTTCTGCTTGGCCATCTGAATCTCGTCCAGCTTCCTCTTGCTGCCATCGCTATCTGGTCGATATTGGGCTTCTTCCGCCATGAAAACAGAAGAAGAAGAAGAAGACGAAGAAGATGAAGTGGGAGGTTTGGAGGAGGGAAAATGGGCCTGTGGAGAGGGAGGGAGGGAGTACTTATTATGGATGTGATTGTGATTACTGAACTGGGCTTGGACTTTGAGAGGATATCAACAGCTTCAAGGCCCCCTTCTTTATGTAATGAGAAGGGAAACAACTCAACAAGGGTCTTGGGTTTTGGGGCCAAATGGGTCTGGGCTGAGACTTGAAATCTTGAGATGGATGGTCATTGGGCTTGATTTGAGCTGGGGGTGTGAGTATGGATCTCTTCTTTGTGGAATTTATGTTTCAAGGGCAGTGTAGGGTTTTCAATAGCCGCCTTTCATAAAATGAGACTCCTTTGAATTAGAGGTGGGAATTGAAAATTATACATAGTTGTTGAGCGGGACTGAGACCATTAAAAGTGAAAGAAGATAATGTGCAAGGAATAGAAGGAGTTGATTGTTGAGCAGGATTGAAACCATTACAAGTGAAAGAAGATAATGTGCGAGGAATAAGAGGAGTTGGGGATTAGAGAGAGAGAGAGAGAGTACAATGGCATGGATTTTGAGAGAAACAAGGAGGCCAATGGAGATGCTCATTGGTTTGCGCTTAGAGTGGCTTCTTTTAGATGGATGCTTGTTGGTACGAGTTTAAGCGTTGTTTTAGGGTCTTGTGTAGCAACCAAATTTTCGGATTAATGACTTTTGCATTTCATGGAAGCATGGAAAATTTACTATTGGCCATCCTAATTCCTAAATCCTTGAAAATTCAGGCTATTTGATAACCTCATTTTTTAGGGCTCCCAAGTTCGAGCCTCCCAAAATAAGATTGGAAAATCTTTAACTAAAAGAGAGAAGGTATAAAATCCTCATATCTACAGATTTTTCACATATTAGCAAACGTGACCTAAGAAATTTTCAACTATATAAATCTCGGCGACAAAAGCCATTTCTAGGGTAGCGAGGTATCCTTAAATTCGTAGATTTCTCACAACGTGGCCTTATGAGTCATTTGTTTACTTTCATTTACAGATATAAATGATTTACATGTGTAATTGTTACATATCATCATGCTTGTTTGTGCTTTTTTTTTTTTTTACACAATTGATGTGTAAAAGAGATATAAAAATAGTGTACAAATCTTTTACATCAGAATTTTCACACCTGGAGGCATAAAAGTAGTGCACAAATCTTGTACAATATGCACCAGTAGCACTCCACGTGATGATTGCATTTTGGTGTGTGCAATTGGTCAAGCCATCAAATCCCATCGACCATTTTTTTATATTCATGTGGATTTTGTATTTATAATCTGAATTGTTCATTTTATTTCTTGAACTAATAAACATGAAGAGATTTAAGCTAATTGTCTTAGATCTTCATATATTTTGAGTAATTTGTAAAAATATCTAAAAAATTTCAACTTATAAATCTAATTTCTGCACTTTTTTGGGCATCCAATTCATGATTTGAAAACCATTCAGCATTCTCATGTTGATTAAGCATCAAGCTATTTAGTTTCATATCTGAAATCTTTACAGATCTTGATAAATTTGTGAAAAAGTCTTAAGCATCCAAACACGTGTAGAACCACTGGATATACTCAATTAATCATATGAAAATCATGATTTTGACAAACATGATAATGCATTTCACATTATAGCATTTGCATTTACGTATGTAAAATTAATTTTCCTATCCCATTCATAAAAGGCAGATGACCCATTTTAGGATGCATTTGTGCAGCAAGGGGAATCTACAATAGAGAGGATTTTTTTTTCCAATTTTCCACATAGCCTATTTTTTTTCATAATTTATTGCACCATATTTTCCTCACTAAAAGAAAAAAGAGAATAAATTCCTTACACCAGCGGTGTAAAACCACAATTTTCCTCCAAACCAATCCAAACACACCACATCATACAAAACATCATAAAACTAACATTTTTCTCTACTGCTGGTTACCATGGTTAACCTTAGGGTTAACTTAAGTTTGAAAATTACACAAAAAAACCCATTACGTATAATATCGAGTTAGTAATATCCTGAAGGCTGCACTTTGCTGAAACAATGAAACAAAAGAGTAAATAAAGAAGTCTAGATTTTGAATTTGAGATCTGAATAACATAATTTGAGATAAAATCATGTTCAGCAAAAGGCAGAGCTCAGGATCAGTTGCTATTTGTTAAAAAAGAAACAGCAGTGTACACATTCCATAAAAAATTAGGCCCAACTTTGATTATACTACTAATCATATTTCTTGATGGCATCATGGAGAATGTAACTTTTCTTCATTAATAGGAATGAAAAGGTCTATACATAAAGATATGTATCGGCTCCGAGGTACCCAGAGATGAGTACATGATCCAGATTCCAGACTGTTTACATGAAACCTGCCAGGGAAGAGTATGCTGCAATTCTATCTAAATTTGGCCTTCTCTGACCGCTTTAAAGTTTATACGTAATGGGTTTTTTGTGTAATTTTCAAACTCAAGTTAACCCTAAGGTTAATCTTGGTAACCAGCAGTAGAGAAAAATGGTTGTTTTATAATGTTCCGTACGTTTTTGTATGATGTGGTGTGCTTGGATTGGTTTGGAGGAAAATGGTGGTTTTACACCGCCAGTGTAAGGAATTTATTCTCAAGAAAAAATGTGAATCGTTTTTTCTCCCTAGAGAGAATTTCAATGTCACATGAGAAGGATAAGAATGTTGAATTCATGTTCATCTCTCCTGCAGTAACAGTGCAGAGTCCATAACATTCTCGTTGCATGAACAAATACTTGTGGTCAAGGTTGGGTTGAAGAGTTGCTTTTTTATTTCTGTCCTGATTACGAAGAGTGGTACAAAGTACAAACTACAAAGGGGTTGTTCAGGCCTGGCCCATATTTCTATTGGGCCAAATATTAGCCCTAAAAAGTACAGATCTAGCCCAGTATGGGCCAGACTAGAACCAGGCTTGGGATGGAGGTGTATTCTTGGGCCGTGGCAGCTTCAGCTGGATCTGAGCCCCTATGAACAACCTACGTGCAGGGGTGCTTGCGGGCTCCGTTGAGAGATGTAGATCAAGCCAATGCACATCGTGTCCAAGCCCCAACCGCATCGGGCTGGATTTGGGTTTTGATGTGCTTGCGTGGGCTGGGAGCAGAACTCATCTCTGGCCTCATGATTGAAAAAGGCAGGGCCTGTGCGTTTGTGTGTCTAAATATGTTTGAATTTTAGGGTTGTGGGTGGATATGGGCCTGAATATTAGATGTAATCCATAAATGGATTCAACTCAGTTAATGGGTAAGGCTAAAGTGATGATAATTAAACGGGTCGAGTTTTGAAAGCCTTTGGTCTTTGGTCTTACCCAACTTAGCCCAATGAAAACATATATGGGACATAGATGTGAACTGCAGACGATCCAATCTAATGAAAAAAAAAAAGAACAAGACAGGGACAGGACTATTTCAACCTAAAATGTATAAAAATATATTAAAAGCATCTTATTATCGGGTCTGACTTAGACGAATATCTTATTATTGGGTCTGACTCAGACCACTACCATATAGTATCTTGGGTGTGGTAGGTCACATCCCATGGACCCAAACCTAACACATTAGATCTGAGCATTATGAATGAGTACTTTGGTTCGTAGTTTAGAGTCCGTTTACATGAAGCTTCTACCAGTCAGTATAGTAGAGTAGGTTTTGTACTTCAAGAACATTCAATGAATATTATTTGCTTAAAAAAAAAAAATAGGGCCTGTATAATTGCATGGAATTTATAGAAATTAAATACTGGTTCACTATAGAAGTGGATGGTGGCTGATATAAGATAGCAATGTAGATGGGATTTTGACTTTTTTAAGTTTTGAATTACTAGGTTGATCGTCGTTGGTTATTCATGACCCATTTTTAACTGATTCAATTTCTATTAAAAAGAGGTTATTAATTAATCATCATTTTAGGACATCCATATTTCATTCTTCATTTTTTGCCACTTACAGAAATACGAAAATGTAAATTTCTAGGATTCAAATTACATGAATGCTATGGGATAAAAATTTGTTACACATCCAATCCCAAGATAACCTATGAATAAAACAAGGGGATGGCCACTTTATATTTACTTTAAACTTCTGTCATCGTTCAACAGATGTTGCCGAACAGCAATTTTTAATATTGTCTCTGAAGGACAAGATTGAGTGAACTTCAGGATCAATAAATTCCTCCTTATGAATATAGAGTTGGAGGATTTAAAATTTTTAAACTTTAATTTTATTTATCATTCTTATTAAAAGTTGGCTGTATTCGAAGTTTTTTTTTTTTCCCCTCGACCCCACTTTCTGGGAGCGAAAAAGGCCCGTGACACATGATCATCCACGTATCTCACCCGCAAGAACCATGTATCAGTTAAGTCCAGGCCTCGAGCCCTTGAGTTGGAGCGCCTTCCGGCTGAGCTACCCATGCGGGTGTTGTATTTGAAGTTGAATTTGCTATGGTTTAGCTTGTCCAGTTATCATGGATGTATCTTAGAGTTGATAACAGAAAACCAAAATTAGAAAAGAGTATGGACATATCTATATTCGTATTGAACGCCTTTGCTCTTCAAAATGATAGCCTGATCTTCTTGTAGGCATCTATTCCTCAGAGAAAAAAAAATGATGACTTCTAAAAGAGATTGATTTATCATATTTATAATAAAATGACAAGGCTATGGCTCCTCCCTACCATAGAATTCTTGTACTGATCATTTTCATACCCAACATCTATTTTGAATATATTTCATACTTATTATTGCTATTAAATATTTTAAATAAAAATAATTAGAACTACAAATACTAATATTTGTTTTATTTTTACTTTGTTATTCATATTGCATTGCACCTCAGTTGACCCTCTTTGCAATGGCTGTTGTACATAGTATCAGTTATATTTTGACATGGCTACTGAGTTGGTTGAAGAGGTTTTGTTGACAACATGCTCAATTAATTTGGATGGAAGAATCAATCAGGTTTGATAACTCTTCCTTCTCCAAAATAAACTGATAGTAGGGCATCAGGCATGCATCCATATTCCATGTACCAATTTTTTTCAATTCTTAAACCAGGTCAGTCGTAGCTGACTAGATTCAAGGCATGTGTGACCAATGCATTCATCTTCAACAGCACCTCTCTTTGTAGTTTCCTATCATTGTTAGGTATGAGCATTGTGCTCCTTTGATAATATTATTTATGCATGGTATTCTGATGCTTTAAGTTGGTTGTTGATGGGCTGGGCCTGTTAGAACTGTCAGTCCTAGTCCCATCCAAGCCCATCCTGACTTATAGTACAGAGGCCTGCATTCAACCAAAGCTTTGCTGGTCCAAACCTAGCTTGGGATTTTAATTTTAAGCACAATAAGTTCGGTGTGATTAGAATTTAATCTAATGACATGGTTAGTACCTATACAATGTATGAGTAACTGATTGCCCTGGGTCAAGCTCTCAGGCAACAGTCATGAAGCCAAAATCTCAGGGGCGTTCATGGGCTCGAACAAAGTGGGTCCAAGCCCACTCAATTTATTATTGGGGCTAATATTTTGGTCCAGCACAACCAATTTGCAAAATGCATACAATCTTATGTTAAATATATGGGCTTGGCAACCTTTTGACCCGGACTGTTCAACTATAGGAACAGAGAACAAGGCCTACAAACCAATATTGCGAGCCTGACTTGGCTTGGTCCGGCCCAAGATTACCCCTCCTAAGTATGAATTTCAGCAATTTGGGAATGAATTGAGTGGGCTACTCTGTTCATGGCCCTATGTTAAAACTTTAATATAAATCGAGTCACAGTCGCACAATGCTAAAAATCTTACTGGCACTTTCATTTGGACTACTCAATACTTTCATTTGGCTTAATTTACTCATCTGTCTATTCACCATCAACAGGATCAGTAATAGGTGAAAATTTTTCCTATTGGGAGTTTGCACAAGGGGGGTAATGCGGATCTTCAATCCTCATTGTCCACAAAAACAGAGTCCTAAATTAAAGGCACCCACCAATCATGCTAGACTCTTATAGGAGAAAATCCTAACCATTAAAAGCTGTCACCATGGTTTAGCATTAGCTTATAGATGGAATGAAGTGGTCAGTGGTTTTGATGTGGGTCAATACATACTGTTATTTTACCTATTTCAGCTGAAAATAAATCACACCAATACAACCGAAACACCCATAGTGTCATCAATATGTTTCTCTTTTCCTTTTTTCTGCTGGATGATCTGATACCCATGGTTGGTACCAAACATCTTGCTTTGTGGGGGTTAAATTGCAAATAGGAAATTTAGCTGGCACAAACATTTTAAAGGCTATTGTGGAAGGATCTTTGAATGTAACATGAGAATCTCAAAACATTAGCCCCACTCTAAGGACGGCAGAATATATGCTTATTTAACTTTGAAAAAGGCCCCATAGGCCCTTTATATTTTTTAAGAAGGGGTGAAGTCATACATGCACTACATATTCTGCTAAATGACATACACTAAAAACTCAATCATTCTAGTAATAGCATGATATGCCTCTCTCAACAACCCCCACCACATATTCTAGTTAGATTGGACACAGTTCTAATATATACCATTTATTAATAGGCATGTATCAACATAGAAAAAGGAAGAAGAAGAGAAGTGGCATGCATCAATCCTGAATTCACCAGACTGGCAGATGGGTTAATCAGACTTAACTCAGTCTTCAATTATGAATGTTTCAGAAGACGACTTGACGGGTCAGGATATAGTCAGGTCTAATCAGATTTGGAGTTAATTGGGTCCTATGCATTGGACCTATGTCATGTCCAGGACCAAGTCCATTTGGCCTGACCAATTTACATTCTAACTTCAATGTGACTAAACTAGAAATTTATCTTATATATGAAACAAATAGGTGTAGTAGGTAGTAAGCTTTTAGATGATACTACGTGGAAATCACTCCTTAGAGGGAGAATGCATTTGTGGCATTTCCTGATGCCACAAGCCCTTCTAAATACTATAGCTTTTAAGGTGCTAAAATGGTATTAAAATGAGTCCACAGATATCCAAATTCATAAACGATCTGACCAAAGAAAAAAAAAAGGACATTGGCTATACGTACGATTTGGACCCCTATTAAATTCAAAGTTGGATTTGAGGATGACCAATATAATTGTATTTATATGTTTATATTAAGGTCATGTTTGGCAACCAAATATTAAGGGAAAAGATTTTCGGTTTTTCTCATGTTGTGGTAAATTCATGTTTGACAATTGTAAATTTCTGAGGATTTAGACAAATGAGAATATTTATTTGATAGGATTTTTAGATCTGACTAGCCCCCATGAGATTTGAAAATCCTCACTTACGTGAATTTTCACACTCAACTCTATTTTTCTCAGCTATATGCATCGATACACACCAATATTAATGTGAAATCCTCAACTATACAAATCCCAAGGGAGGAATTTTTGCTCCAGCGGCAGTAAATAATCATTAGATCTATGGATTGCTCGCCTGTTACCAAACAGGCTCTAAGTATTTTTATTTGTAAGATCTTAAGGGCACGTTGGTTTGTACAGAATACATAAGAATTTCTATATAAGCTCAATTTTATGGTGGGACCGATTTTTATTGGAGTAGGTTTTCAGACAACCTATTGAAGTGGAGGTCTTTAATTTCTGAGCAATTTAGATTTTCAAGAGGTGGGCCTTACCATGGATGCCAACTCTCCTGTTAAGATCAAGGGTTTTCTGACTGTTGATTTTGCATGGCTCATATCAACCCCGTCTCAAGGCAATTACTGATTCTGGTCCCATCCCCCAAATGGGCCCCACAGAGCCCTCGTCCATGCTCTACACGGGCGACATTGCCCAGGAGATCACAGCCGAACACACATATATCAAGTTGGTTAGGCTGTTACATGGAACAGCTTGCATTTGACCTGGCTAACTGCGAGTCAGGATTTCTTGACACCAATATGGGATGTGTGTTGGGCTCTTGGGTCTGGTTAGCGGGTCAAAGTCAGATTTTGCTACCCCTGTATATATCTGATTCGATGAATGCAATATAGGTATAGAGTAGTGAATCATTAAAAACTATAGGTTTGAGCATTAATCAATGTTTCATTAATGGTGCAGAACTAATACTATAACTTGTTTGAATGTCAGTCCAAGCATATATTGCCCAATTCAGGCTCGGATTGGGGCCATCATGGATCCAACCATGTTCATCCCTACGTGCTTGCTTGAATGTTAATTTGCATCTTGACACTTTTAGCTTTAAGATGGGAATCTTCAAACCTTTAATTTGACCTCAATATTATACACATTTTTAGCCAATAAGTCCACCCTAAGGCACATAACTTTTTTACCTTCATCTTATTAAAGTCAACTTAGAGAGAGAGAGAGAGAGAGAGAGAGAGAAAGAGATGTCACTGCCTGTCATTAGTTTATATGTTCCATGTGTTCTTCTTTGTTGTATTCTCTGTGGAGGTTGGAAGGAAGATACCTTTCTCTATGTATATATAGGCATCTGGTCAGAAACCTAATTACAAGGTCCTCCAAGTAGAAGCAACATAGCATTGTCGAGACCAGCTCTACCAAAAAGCTGGAGAAAAAAATGGTATAGTTCTCAGCATAATGAGATTTCTCTCCAATGCAAAACTCATCAAGAAACTAACTCCAACCTCTTTTTTGATCAGGGAATCTGCAGGAATGAAAAGTCCAAAGCTCTCCAACCACCAAAGCTTGGCGGAACAAGAGCTTCTCTCTTTGTCTATGGTTATCTCTTCAAGGCCTTAACCATTTTAGTGCAGCACTTTGATGTGGGGTCTCGTCATATTTTGCAGTTTGTCTAATATGGTTTTGTCTGTCTTTGATTAACGCAGCTATGGAGGGTCTTGAGAACATGGCATTCATCTCAAATGTGGTTAGCTTAGTGACTTACTTCAATGGGTACATGAATTTTGGCCTAACAAAATCAGCCACCACCCTCACAAACTTCATGGGGACTTCGTTTCTCTTGGCTCTCTTTGGAGGATTCATCTCTGATACCTACCTATCAAGATTCAAGACATGTATCCTGTTTGGATGCATTGAACTAGTGGTGAGTAGGCATTTTCCTGCATTAAGATTACTGTGAAATGTCTGTTTGGTAATCATCATTAATGGATAATGAGAATCCAGGTCAGTTAATTCCCAAATCCAATGTAAACAGGGGGTGGGATGAAAGACCTGGAGTTCCTACCAGCAGTCATGGGAATGAAGATAACCAAACAAGTCCTATTCCATGAATTTGGAGAATCCAAATTCCAATTTCTCCAAAATTCACAAACTACGTAACATTTAGAGCTTGTTTGTTATCTCTACTCTTTTTTTTTATTATAAATCCATCTAAAATAAAGCCATTAGAAAAAAAACCATAAAAAAGATGTTAGAATGAAAAACATGCATTTGGTAACGCAAGAATCTATTTTAAATATCTCGCCTTCATATTTTAAGACACAAACACTCTATTTCTCATCTACCCACTTTTGGAGCATTTGAAATTTAGAGGATTTGCCTTTAAATATCTAAAGCGGACAGAATCTAGAATTTTATGCCAAACGGTTTAATTGTTTAAACCTCTGTCCGATGTAGACATTTAGAGAAATAGAAACATGAATTAGAAATGCCAAACATGGGCTTAGAACTAAAATATTTCAAGCAAGGGGCCAAAAGGCCATTTAACACTGCTATAACATGAAGTCACATTAAAAGTCATCAAAGTTCGAGCCTTGGTCAAACTCCGAGATATTGGTTGGCGAACTATGACCATCTGTATTTTGCATGTGTTCTACCATCTCGTTGGATTCCATCAATTGAAACCATAGTTATATTGCAGAAGCTCAAAGAAGCTGTTAAGTTTTTGAAAGATCAAGGGTATATTTGTCATTTTAACTAGAGACATAATGTAATCCTCTGTGGAGAGCAAATCAAGAATTTGTGTCATGCAATTAGGTGCTAAAAGATTGCCAGAATGACCAAAATACCCATCGTTGACCTCAATTAGATTTCAATCATGAATAGCATGGAACGGCATTTGTAAATATTTTATGTTTTCCTGGTGGGTAGGTGTTTGGAATAAAAACACCTTCTGACCTCATCCAATCACATATATTCATGTTTCAATCAGTTCCTCTTGATTGTAGCTTCCCAACAAATAATTGTAAGAGGTTCTTAGATCTAAACTAGTTGATGGTTATAATATAATGTCTAAAATGAGCTTTTAGACCAGAACTTGTCCACAACAGCTTATTATCCAACTGCATCATCTATAATGATGTTCATGTGCACCAACAGGACATCTTTGTTTGGTCCTACACCCAGTTTTACCACGCATAGTTTATACGCAAAGATCATTAACTACGGTCAATATTTTCTTATGAGCAGACTGCATATGTTTATGTGGCTTACTTAGATACATCTTTATTAATGGGAGGAGGGAAAATATTAAGATCTCCTTATGGTTAAGCAGAAGTCAAGAAATTAGCGCCACCAAATTATCCTATCCCTTGTTTTAACTGCCTTGAAGCTTAATGGTGTCTTCACCATATGTTTTTTTTTCGAGATTCAATCCAATGGTGAGTTAAGGTTTAATGACGGCAATGTTGGTTCTAATTCCATATTAGAGGATGAAAAGAATATCAAAGAGGCTGGAAAGAGCAAAGGTGGGCCCAAGTGGACCTCATTAGAGCTGGACCGCACATGCAGTCTCCCATTAAATACTAGGGTTTCCAAATGTTTTGGGTTGGTTTAGGGTGGGTCAAGGAAGCTAGCCCAAGTACGCATAAAGATTGTCGAACAATCAAGCCCAAGCCTGGATGATGACTAGGTGGGTACTTTTGGGTCGGGAAAGGGACAGCCTGACTCTGACCCTTAATGTCAAATAATTGGACCATATATAAATCAAACCATTGGGCCCAAATGCAAATCATTGGGCCGAAACTTTCCCGTGACAGTTTCAAAAATTTTTGATCCATAATTAGTGACAGGTTGTTGGGTTAGGGTCAGCAAAGGACTGAGACATTTACTGAAAGTGCCATATGTTCAAAGCCAAACAAAATCTATCACCCATTAAACGAAGCCAAACACAAACAAAAAGCTTGTTGGGCCATCAGGCCCAGGAGCACCCATAAACCCTACCTTATTCTGCTTCTTGGACTGATTGGGTGATAATAAACCATTTAGTGTATTAACATCATGTTATGGCCAATACTTGCAACTTCTTTTGCTTTGTGCCAATCTTCTATATCTATAGGTTGTGTCAACTTGAGAGTAAGATTAAGTTTTACTTTGAAAAGTAGCACTCAGACAACCCTAACAAAAAATTAGGAGTATGCATTTGTTGACATTGATATCATGTATTTCTCAATAAGGGAGTCTGGTTCATCTAAATGTAATTCTGTAATAACTGGTGAATGTTTTTTGTTTTTGTCAGGGGTATGGTCTTCTGACAGTGCAAGCCCACTTCCACTTCTTGAGGCCCACACCATGTAAAGGTGAGGCCTTAATTGGCAATGGTCAATGTGACACAGCCAGTACCCCTCAAGTTGCACTCCTGTTCTCCGGCCTGTATCTCGTCGCGCTGGGGACCGGCGGTGTGAAGGCAGCATTGCCGGCCCTCGGTGCAGACCAATTCGATGAGAGGGACCCAAAAGAAGCCATGCATCTATCTAGCTTCTTCAACTGGTTCCTATTTAGCTTAACCATTGGTGCATCAATTGGTGTGACCTTTGTGGTATGGATCAGTAGCAACCAGGGCTGGGACTGGAGTTTTGGCGTGTGCACTATTGCCCTCTTCTTCGCCATCGCCTTCGTTTACATGGGAAAATCTTCGTATCGGAATAATGTCCCCGGAGGCAGCCCCATCCTTCGAATTCTCCAGGTATGAACTATGGACCATGTAAAATGCTGTGTTTTCCTGGGCCTGGGCCCAACAACTTTCCAGTAGAAATTTGATACATATCAGCCATTCGTTAATATGTTTCGGCATAATGAACACATGGTGTACTGAAGATTTTTAAAGCTGATTTGTACATGAATTGAATGATATGTATTGGCTAATATTTTAAACTTTGATAACACCTGAATTAACACAAAGGCCAAATCAACGGGCCAAAAATTTTGATCTGTGACTGGCCCAGAAGCTATGGTCAAATCTCCCAGTTGCTGTGTCCCTATTTTGTTGATAACCACAAAGAATCAATCAACAATCTGGAAATGGACACAGCATATGCTTTAAATATGTGGTTACTGGAGGAAAACAGTACTAAGTAGCAAATCTCGGCCATTGATGTATTAATGACCACTGATACGTACAGGTATTTGTAGCAGCAGCACGAAATTGGAGGCATCCAATACCGAGCATGACAGATGAACTGCATGAATCACATGATACAGAAGCTGGAATGGAGTCTGAAATTCTTCAGAGAACTGATCAGTTTAGGTATGACTTGTGAGATTCATGAAATTGTGGGCATTTGAAGTTGAATGTTCATGGGTCGCTGCCACTCGCCCAAGTGTCCCCTGTAAAGTTATTAGGCCTAGAATTCAGGTTAGATCCATCCCACTAACTTGAAATAGGCCCAGATCCACTCCATTTGAAAATTTTATACCTGCCTATCTTATATATACCAATGTGGGCTTTTTGGCAACCAGGACAGAAAATTAGGTGCGGCCCCGGCAAAGGGGCCCAAAATCACAGCCCCCATCAATACCGCAGGTGACACAGCCTAATTCCTAGCCGGGTGCAAATGGGTCAGGTTTAGTTAACCTAAAAGTTTGATGCAAAAGTGCTCAACCAAACCCGACCCATTTATTGTTCCAATTGGAAATGACAACTTGGCTCTGGATCCAATTGTACAGTTGAATAGCATGAACAGGCTCCTCTTGAACCCAACCTATTTATTTACCAGGTTAGAAATGTTAACCCAAACCCGCAGTTGCCAGGCTAGGTCTGGGTGGAGAATTGCGCCACCCCCATTAATGTTCGTTATCCGCGTAGTTACTGATTAACCATCTACTTAAAGTAGTAAATAATCCAATATCTTTGTGTCACAGGTTCTTGGACCGGGCTGCGATTACATCCACAGCCCATGGCACGTACACATTGGGCCCATGGCACATTTGCAGTGTGACCCAAGTGGAAGAGACCAAGATCCTCCTGCGCATGCTCCCCATAATCCTCAGCACAGTCTTCATGAACACATGCTTGGCCCAGCTCCAAACCTTCTCAGTCCAACAGGGTGTCACCATGGACACCAACCTACTGGGCTTTCGCGTGCCAGCCCCCTCCCTCCCCGTCGTCCCTCTCCTCTTCATGTCAATCCTAATCCCCCTCTACGACCGAGTCTTTGTTCCGCTAATGCGCCGGCTCACCGGCACCCCTACCGGAATCCGCCACCTCCAACGAATTGGGGTGGGCCTAGTACTCTCCATCATCTCAATGGCGGTTGCTGGGCTCGTTGAGACCCGCCGGAAGGCGGTGGCGGTCCAACATGGCTTGGTCGATTCTGTGAACCCCTTACCAATGAGTGTCTTCTGGCTGGGCTTCCAGTATGCAGTGTTTGGGGCCGCCGACATGTTTACACTAGTGGGCCTGCTGGAGTTCTTCTATGCCGAGAGCTCGGCCGGGATGAAGTCGCTGGGGACCGCCATCTCTTGGTGCTCTCTGGCCTTTGGCTACTATGGCAGTTCAGTTGTGGTGGAGGTGGTGAACAAGGTGAGTGGAGGATGGTTGGGGGGAAATAACCTGAATAGGGACCACCTGAACTACTTCTACTGGCTCTTGGCAGGGTTTAGTGTGGTGAATTTTGGGGTATACTTGCTTTGTTCCTCTTGGTATAGGTACAAGAAGGTGGATGTGAAGAAACCAGCTAATGGTGGTGATGGGGTTGTGGTCAAGGTAAATAAGGAGGAGACTTCGAACGTTAAGGGAAAAGAACCCCAAAATTCATGAATCTAAGCTGTTCATAATACCCATGATACATGAATGTTTAGGCCCTCTAAAAAGGTTTCACCCATGAAGAATCCTAAAGTTGGATTGTTCACATAAAACTTCCAAAACTATCTCCACTAGAGTTAATAATGTGTTTATGTGTGGTGAACTCTGATTTGTAGTGAATTTAGGGGCATGTGGCATGAGAGGGCTTTATTTGTTATCATAGGTGGGTTTAATGTATGGATCTTGAAAGTGGAGTTAAAAATCTGTAAATGTCTGCTTGTGTGGAATTTTGCTGAAGGGTTGTGGTTGTTAACACTCTCTTCAAAACTTCTCTAGTTCTCTATATATTAGAAGTAATTAAAGAAGATTACATGATCTTGTGTGTATTTAGCTTTGATAGTGTATATCATATGTAGTGTGCTGTATAATTTTGTGGTTACAAGTAATGAGAGGCTAATATGGGGTTGATTCTGCTGTTCAATGATTCTCATTCGAAGGCTTTTCCTTCTCTATTCTATTCTTTTTTCTTTTTTCTTATTTTGTTTTAAATGTGGGTCTCGCTTGTGTGGAAGGCTAGGCCATTTGCCAACGTAACAACCATCCATATGAAAGGAGACATTCATGTGTATCAATCCCTCACCATAAGGTGAGGGATACTTACATGGCTTTCCCTCTTTGCACATGAACATTTTTTTATTGCATATGACCATATATGGCCTTTCCTCTTTTGCACATGAATATTTCTAATTATATAAGTGTTTCTCACCCTATGGTGAGGGATTGATGCACATAAATATTCTCCCCATGTGAATACCCCCAATGACTGGTCAAGACTCGAACCTGTTTTCCTTTTGTCATTTTCATGTAGAAATAATGCTTAAACAATAGAGTTTCCTTTTATCATTTTTCTATTATGTATCTTTAGATACTTAGAATTGAAGTTAATTACAAAGTCCATGTCTGGCCAGGTGCATTAAATTCAGTTATATCGGATCCGCTCAAAAGTTGAAAGAGACATATATCATCCCTACTTTGAAAAGCCCATTAAACATAGTATATAATAGTAGTGTGGGGAGAAAATGAGTTGCAGTTCTATAAAATCTCAAAGCATAAAGTAGATAGGCTGGTTTGTTTTGCTCTTTCAAGGCAAAGTGGGAGATTTACTGCAAAAAAATAAAGGGCATCTTCATCTAGCTTGCCTTCCATACTAAAAAGACAGAAAAGAAGGTATTGTATTTTATATAGCTATCAAGTAATCAGATTTACAAAATGATCCCAAACAACACTGATCCCACGATCTCACTGGTCACTTTATTTACTTGTAATTAATTTTCAGTTAATCAGTTTTAGATTAACTGGAGCTATAAGACTTAGAGGTCTATAATTATATATGTCTAGCATTAAATGCATGAGGCCTGTATATGTTTGGGTGCATTCAAACCAATTCTGCCAAATTTGCCCAAAAGTTATGTCATCTCTTTCTCTCTACTTTGAAAAGTTGATCAAATATAGTATGAGAAAGTGTAGGGTGACTAGATTGCTTTCTTCATCTAATTCAAAGTGTAAAGAAGGTTGCACCTATTTTATCCGTTTTAAGAAAAAAGCTGCATAGGGAAGACAATCACACCAGCAAGATATTCTACTCCACTTACACCTTTTAGATATGTTTGGGTCTATATAAATTATCTGCAAATAATTTATGTGTAAGTTGGAAGTTCAAGTAACTTCTGTATATCCACTTGCAGGCAGGTCATTGAACAAAGCAGTTGAAAAAAAAAAAAAAAAAAGGCATATATATCCACTCATATTCTTCTTAATTTTATTTGTTTATCAGTCTAGATGACTAGATTTCTAGAGTAAACAAGTATTCAACACATCGAAAGTATATTAATCATGATTTTATAACTTCTATATGTCGGCAGGTTTGTATTGTATCAACCAATGTAATCCATTCAGTTGATGATTTCAAGAAATTGATGATAACTAAATCATCAATATATTATTATTATTATTTGCTAAGTTGGCCTATTGGGCCGGTATAATACTATCAATCTAAAGACCTAGGGACTGATTTCTAAGCATGTGGTCTACTGAGGTGCCAAACTATGGGTGTGTTGGCAGGCCCAAATTATTTTATTGAAGCCGACAACAACCCTTTCTTCACTTTTAGGGCTTATTTGTTTCATGGAATTGAGCCCTTGCCCCTCCTCTTTGCAAAAATATTAGCCACATCCATCTTCATCCGTATCCCACAAGTTTGACTGTGTATGGTCTATTTTAATGAGTAGGCATTCGATCCAATGGTTTATGGTCTATTTATATGGGTGGAAACTCAGTCCACTTGGATGGACTCTCAGGTGGACCTCACCTATGGTGCCCACTTCATATCCTGTGATGTTAATATATCATATAAAAATATATAAAAGGACATTTGACCATCTTAAAATTCAGCACTTGGACTTTAACCCAATATGCCTACCTATAGCTTCTCTATTTTCAGTTGTTCATGATATGAAATGTTGATGATAAAATGAAGATTAACCAAATGGAACGAGAAAACCAGTTCTTTTTATATGTCGCACTTTTTCATTGTATCCCGTGGGAGCACCTGCCGAGTTCACGCATTTCTTTTATACCTACAGGAGCCCACACAAAGAGGAAGAGCGGCACGCCCAAACTCAATCCTCGATGGCCGGGTGACATGCAAGGTTGGATGGCAAGTTCATGTGTTAGAGCTGGCATAATGAGCCATATATGTGCCCATGGATAGCGTAGTGAATCTGGGGCCTGGGCCCTCTCCAGTGTGTTGTGCATAGGGTGAAAAAATAGGACATGTCGGTGATTTCCACAAGACTGAAGGGGACTATGAATTATCCATCTAATTAGTTCTCCATGAAGAATGGTGACCAAACCATCCAGTGTTTATATTTTTGTTCATTCGATAGCATTTACGGTTTATTTGTTTCTTGAAATTAAATCTATGAGACCTATGACCTTGTATTCAAGTGATTAAAAATGAAGGATTAAAGGTGAATATTAAAAAGTGACTATTATATAAGCTCTCTCTGATCTTGAATTAAGGGAAGATGGAAAATAAAAACACACCCATCACCATGGTAATTTACGTCAAAGTTGGCTCCGATTTACATCACTACTTGGTATCATTCACTCCTCGCCTATACCCTTCGCTCTTTCAGTAAATAATCTTTGAGTGGAGCTTATTTGACCATGAGTTTTTTTGTACTCTGTGCAAAAAACACATGCCCCAAATGACTATAAAATCAATAATGTAATAGTGGAGTTATTCCTCACTTTCAAACAATATTGATGGCCCCCTCGTGCCTCCCTCAACTCATGCCCTTGAGTTTAAGCATTTGTTTACCTTATCATGAGTGAAGTAGAATTGCACCATGGGGTGTACCTATTGGAAATTTAAACATCTACAAAATAAAGGCTCGCCTTTAGTAGGTAGATTCCAAATTTTATGCTAATAGGATTTGTCCCCATTAGAATATAGAGGATAGTGCACTTCAAATTTTATGCTAATAGGATTTGTCCCCATTAGAATATAGAGGATATTGCACTTTTAATGATAATAGACTCAATCTTAGGGTAGGGTTATTTCTTTTCAAAGTAAAATCTTGAGAATGTGGTGGAGAGGGAGTTTATTCTTCACGATTTAGATGCTAGAAGGTGAACCACACTCAAGGGGAGAGCTTGGGGGTCGAGGGGGGCACAAAATTTCCCCAAAGCTCTGAATGTTCTTTGACACCACAACAACCGAAGTGGAACTTCGTAGTGGTGCCCATCTATTGAAAATTCAAATTACTAAAAAAGAAAGCGCTTGCCTTCAATGGGTTAACCCCAAGATTTATGCCAATAGGAATTGGTCCCAATATAAAGTTGAGTTATAACATTCTTACTCATATGCTTAGTTCTCAGTCTTATAGTGGACCCAATTCATATTGGAGGATAATTGACGAAAATCCGTTAAAGGAAAGGAGTTTATTTTTAGCTGTTCAAATATTCAGTAAGTGGACCTTACTATGGAATTCTACACCTCTCATGGGAAGCATGAGTGAAGTATTGACTCTCAACATTACATTATTATGTCATTTACGTTTGGCCAACCATTTTCATATGACTCGGTAAATAAATTTAAGTACTACACTCTCAACATCTGTACCTATCATAGTAATTGGAGTCCTTCAAATGATCATATGTAACCAATCAATGGATTGTCATTAAATAAGTGTGGGTGGATTGGTTTATATGTGATGGAATTGGGGAATTGTCCCACTTTGAGCAGAGTGAGCAATTTAAATTCATAATAAGTCTTATTATTTTTCGTATGTTAATTGTTGCACAAAGTTTTGAGAAATTATATATGGGTATTTTCAAGTTTAAAATTATTCTTTAGTTATTATTAAAAACCTAGAAAATATACTTTTAAATGCTTAGTTATAAATCAATAAATATAAAATTCTCTCAATTGATCGTCTATTGCATGCCCTCCTCCTCAAGCAAACACACAATTTTGATAGCCCGTTTAATTCTATATACTAGCAATAAAGGCTTGTGTTAAGCTCGGGCAAAATATATATCTATATATCAATATTTATTTATTTCTTTAGAATATCAATGAAAGAGAACAAATTTAAAATAAGAAAATATATTTTATTTATTTGATACCTACCACTTGATGGTATCTTGAGTTTTAAGCATTTTTAAAATTATGCATATCAAAATTTACTCAAAAGGAAAAAGAAGTATAGAAAATTTATTTAAACTATAAATAAAAATGTATAAAGAAATAAAAATTATTAAAATTAAATGAAATGAATAACATATTTAAGAATTCTAGAATTATCTTTAAAGTTCATTAAAATGATAAACTAATATTATATAACCTGCATTCAATACTTAAAATAGGCCACATAAATCCAGCTTGCTGATTTTAGCAAACATTGATGGAATTCTGTTAGAAGCAAATAAATTTGTATGAGGACAAAAAAAAATAAAAAATAAAAAGAAGAAACTATCCACTAAATAAAAAGTTACAAATTCATTATGCCAATTTTATGTAACAATGGAGAGAGAGAGAGAGAGAGAGAGAATGGTAGTGGAGCAAGTTATTTTAAGGATGTGACGTTTGTTTGTATGGCTACAACGATCATGGCAATAAAAGGGTAGGGATCCGTTATATGTTGGATAGGCAATAAATAAATTCTTAAGGTGAGGTTTTTAATTAAAGGATGTTAAGTTACGAAAATTGTATTAAGTGTGAGAGAATGGAGAAAAATGCATGTTAGTAATCCTTTCATGATTAGTTGGGCCTACAATTATAATATATTAAGCTAAGAGGTTTTTAATCTAATTTTGACATTCTCTTTTGATTTTGACTGTCAGTTATTCCCTCCACCTTTATTTCTTGTAACTGTCCACTTCTTACCTCATACAACACTAATCATCTTATATAACTACTCATTTCTCACTACTCATGTCTCTCTTAACCTCCCCATTTTTCTTTTTAAGCTTCTGCAAAAGTTCCTTTCTACTCACATTTCTTATTCCCATTTCTACATTTTTTTATTTTTATTTCATTTCTCCTATTTTCTTTCTATTCTACCTCTCTTAATTGCGAAAATAGGCACAGTCATAGATATATTTCTTTCATATTTTTTTTCAAAAAATTTACTGTTGTGCTCAGCACGGGTTCTTGTGCTAGTTATAATGACAGTAAATGGAGTAATTAGCGGGGGGTCAATATCTATTTTGTGAAGTTGAGATCAATTAGAGATTGGTATATATACACACACACACACACATAAATAAATGAGTGTAACTAATTAACTTGAATTTCCTATAAAATTATAGTCCTTGAATCAAATGACCCGACTTAAATTTGAGTATATGATTGTTTCTTTTCTTTCAAACAATTAACTATAGGTAATCATTGTTAAAGTAATTAGGAAGCTTAAGCTTTAGGTACCAAGTCCTAAAGATCTAGAATTGGTCTAACCTAACCATTTATTTAACATAAATGATCATAATGTCATTTGTTAGTACGCAATAATAGTAGATAAAAATATGATTTACCATATGTGTGGCTTATCTTTGCATGATCAAATTCACTCTTATGACATTCACCTTTATGTATAACTATTGACCTAAATTTCACTTCCGATAAGGAGATGTATAACTATTGACCTAAATTTCACTTCTGATAAGGAGATAAGCTCCGGTGGATTAATTATGTGTAAAACAAATGGTTATGTTTTCCAATTGGTATGAAATATAGAGCAATTCCTAGTCACATGGGGTTTGTGCGTGATGAGCAGAATTGGTAAAACGAAAGGTGGGTCACAATGAGCTAAACCTGGTAATTAGCCGTAGTGAGTATGGTATTGATGGCAACATGGGTTCATTGATTCATTACTCATCAATGAATGTAGCCAAATTTGTAGCCTTCTTATATACCAAAAAGTAAAGTTGGCTTGGTTGTACCACCTTGAATGCTAGAACCTATTTTGGTAAATTCAATCAATTTAATCAAAATGGACTCCACTTTCTGCTTGCAAGTTCCAACCTAACCATTACTTCGATTGGGAGAACTTTTACATGTATCATACTATATCTTAACCTATTTACACCATTACAATATAAATATATATATATATATATTTGGGTCTAGGCCCTATTAAGGGTGTCTATGCCTCAATGGGACAGATTTGTGCCACTCACATGTGTCTACAAGGCTTGAGTATATATGTTTAGGCAGACTCTAGAGCTCAGACCTAGTCTTACCTGATTAAAGCTTGTTAGTACATTTGCACTTTGGTAAAATCATAAATTTAGATTTCTATGTGCGGTAAATGTTGGAGTAGAATATTTGCCGATTAAAAAGCAACATATGTACAAAATGAATATAGCATGGATGGAAATGTTGAGATAAATGTATGGTAAAATTAAAAAAATAATAAATAATGAGCATTTTTTAGAGCATTTAGGATAGCACTAATCGGGGATAAAATTAGGAAAAACCATTTGAGATGGTTTGGATATGTTCAATGTAGGCTAGCATTGGTGTCGGTAAGGTCTGGCCATGTAGGTTGAATGATTGATGACCCAATGAAGGGAATGAGTAAGCTGAAGAGGACATGGATGGATGTAGTAAAATTAGATTAGAAGAAGTGCAGCTTATCTTGTTCAAATGTAAGCTAGCAACATTGTCGATAAGGAATATTTTGGCCATGTAGGTTGACGACCCACTAAGTGGAAGAGGTAGGCCGTATGCCGAAGAGGACATGGATGGGGGTAGTAAGATTAGATTAGAGGTGAGACTTATCTTAGATTTTGGCTCAAGATAGATAAACATAATTCTCATAGTTGACCCAATATAGTTAGGACATGGCTTTGGTGATGATGTCTAAACTATTTACAAACAGTATATATATGTATAAAATATAAACGAGCCCAATGAGAGCTCAATGACTTCTAATCCTAAGCCTGGATCATGCCCGCCGAGAGTTTTGAACCTAAGGATGGCTCTAAGTCAAGTCTCTTTTACCCTACCCACACTTAAAATGTTCGTGTGATTAAGGAGTCCAGTTTTTACCTGGAAGTCCCGCCTTCGAATCCCTTTAAGGCCTTATCCAATGTATAAGGCTAGTGGGTAGTTGTATATATCCGTGGGTTTACCAATGATCAAACGAAAGGGGTTCCCATGTTACCAAAAAAAAAAAAAAAAGTCTCATTGATCCCAAATGCATGCTATATGGACTTGGATTTGGGTTACACTTGAGCTAAATTCACTCATTTATGCCTTAGGTCCAAATAGACCACAACCCAACCTAGTCATTGACCAAGTTAAAATTGTCATGATCTCATTGGATAATAGAATCTCATGAACAATTTGTGTAACTGTGGTTTATGATATTTTAAAACTGGTTTTTCAATCCTGCCTACTCAATCAAAGTTAACTAGTAGAACCATGATGCACCAATCCACAATCGATCCAAACCCGACCCAACCCGATCCATTGCCACCTTAGGAGGGTGTCCAAGATTTGAAATGGTGCTCCAGCGGTGTACCACAACCCATTCTCTTCCAGCGTCCTCTTCCTTTTTCTTCTTCTTCTTCCATCACTTCTCTTCCAAAGCCTATTGACAGTCTCTTCCAATGCCTTTGATCTTGTTTCAATAATTTGATGCTGCTTAGCTGTATTCATCGAAAAACACCATCCACCCATTAGATCGGAGATGTTGGGGCGTTGAAAGATCATACCTTTTTCAATCTTTACATCTCTCTTGCTTTTTCTCTAGACATGATTCCTGTCGCTAATGGCGATGTGTGCACCCAACCCTCTCCTCTTGAGTGGAAATTCTCTCAAGTGTTTGGAGAACGAACGGCGGGAGAGGAAGTTCAGGAAGGTAATGTAATGGTTTTGGATTGGATTGGATTGGTGGGTCTCCTTGTTTATCAGATTTACAGGTGCAATCGAAGTGGGTTCTTGATATTAGGCCCAAATCTGTGATTTTTTTCTCTGTGGGATGATTGTTTTGTGAATTTAATGGCGTAATCGAAGTGGGTTTTTGATCATTTGGCCTGCTGATTCGTCATCTGTGAATAATTTAAGATTTGATTGGATTAAGGAAGTGATTTTCTTTCCCCCCATTAATTTTAGGTGTTGCAGTGCATTAAAGTCGGCGTCTTGCTTGATGGATTTTTCAGGAGTTTGAAGGCCTAATTGAAATGGGCTTTTGATTTTAATATCATGAATGCTGTTCTAGCTATGGATTTTAGTTTTAAGCAATTGCATTACATGTATCAGATTTCAATCAATTTGTTATTCGTGTTTCTATATATTTCCAAAGAAGAATATTGTTGTGATAATCTCTGAGATGAGCAAACAATTTCAATCTGCTGAGTACAAGTATGTGAATTTAATGTGAAATTACAGCGAATGCCATAGCATGAACGTAGAAGTGAATTTTCGAAGCCTGTTGATGCTGGAAACTCTACTTGTAAAGAGTAAAGTGCAGCGGGGAATAGAGATAATGTGATGAAGGGTAGTAGAAGGAAAACGCCAAGAGCGGGAATCGGATTAAAAACCAAATGAATTGAAGGGACCTCCTTTGTGGGATTTGCAGGAGTTTGAAGGCCTAATAGAAATGGGATTTTGATTTGAATATCATCAATGCATGTTAGTCATACCAGTCCCCAAAATAAAAAAAAAGTGTATTTTAGTTAGAAGCAATTGCACTGCATGTAGTTTTGTAATTCATGTTTTACATGTCTCAAAAGAAGAATATTGTTATGATAATGCCCGAGGTAACTCATAGACAGTTATGATCTTCTGAGGTTGAGTATGCGATTCAATTTAAAGTTACAAAGCATGATCCAGTATGGACATCAAAGTGGAAAGTTAGACTTGGGTACTGGGATGAGGATAAATGGCATGTTTGAAGCATTTTGATGATGGAGATACTCCTTGTATAAATGCATTAAAGATGAGGGCATAGTACAGAACATGATGAATTGTAGGAGAAGGAACGCATCAACAGTGAGAAGCATGCTCAAAGACTAAATGAATGGGACTGACCGGACCAAAGTCTTCTGTTACCATCCATGGATAGAGCTAGCAGGTTTATTCATATGTGTTTTCTTGTTTATGACATTGTTTCATATATTGCGGAGGATCTTCTGTTATTGAATTTCATTGGATATGCTGTCTAACTAGCCACAAGTAAATTTGCCCATTCTTAAGATAAGAGGATGGAAGGGTAACCTTGTAGGAAAAATGCTCCTCATGAATGGTTGTTGCTCTTATTCAAACATTCAGTCCTTAACCTCATTTGCAGAGGAAACTTTTTTTGTTTTTACGACTGAAAATTTTGCCAGTGCTGTTCATGGGAGTTCATGGTATGATTGCTTCTCCATCATGAAAGTGGGAAAGTTCATTTTCACTGTTGTTTAGTTGGGTAATTTCTGATTTCGGTTGATTACTGTGTGATATCCTTTCCCTAGCACATTATTATTATTATTATTATTATTAGAAGTAGGATGGAAAAAGGCATTTATGGAATGTCACTTTCGGTAATGAAGTTCACCTGCTAGTTGCATACATTGAATGCAATCCTAACTTTGTTACATTACACCTCCGTACAATACCGAATCTTCTTCCCAATAATAGCTCCAATCATTGCTTACAGAGCTGGTTGTAAATTGTCAGTACCATGGAGTGCAAGCTGTCTGACTGAGATTGCAGAACAGAGGGTTCTACATTAATGTAGGAAAGTACAGAAAATGGGAACCACATTATCAGTATGGTCATTCATAGTGGATATTGTTTTGAGGTTAAAAAAGTTGTAAGCACATCATTCCACCTAATTGGAGTTTTCAATTTCCACACAAATTCAAATACATAGATGACATGCGACCATTCATTCTGCCAAAAAGAAAAAAGTAATGTTTCACTATGGAGTACATCCAAACCATAGTAGACCTAGAAATCAATGCTAGAGACTAATGCATGAAATACATCACTTAATGTTTATCCAGAAGTATGAAATAAGGTGGTGAATCGGGAAACAATAAGTGTTTGTGAGGGTTTATACTTTATACTAAATTAAGGGGTAAAAATTTGTCTTAACCTTGGAATTGAGCCATCTCACGTGATTTCAGTCTCAAGTTTTGGTGTGCTGAATCTAGTAAGGTTAAAACACGTGCTTGGGGGCTTGTGTGCTAGTTAGATTATGTGCATATTAATTTGTCATTAACCAGTTAGTTTTCTACTTTATGTACATTGCTTCTTAAAAATTCAACTGCTTGCTGGTTGAATAAGGAGTTTGATAGATTTTATTTGATTTTGTTCATAATGTCGTCAATATAATACTCTAAGTCATTTCATGTCTAACAATTTTCTGGCTGCACTACATTTGACTAGTCTTTTTTTCCCCAACCGATTTCTCTCTCTCCAGTTGATATTATATCTGCAATTGAATTTGACAAAAGCGGTGAACATCTTGCTACCGGAGATCGTGGTGGTCGGGTTGTTCTATTTGAAAGAATAGATGGGAAAGATGTAAGTTCGTCTTATTTATGTGATTCTCTGTTCCATTTAAGCAAACACATGGTTTAGAGACATAATGCATTGCAACTACTTTTTCATTTAGCCTCTCATTTTCTCATAATAGTTCTTCTTTGTGCAGCAAACCTTCCGAAAGGATCGGGAGAAAATGGATTATTCTGTACCCAGGCATCCTGAATTCCGGTACAAGACAGAATTTCAGAGTCATGAACCCGAGGTATGGTGCATATTTCATTGGCATCTTGTTTTTCATGAATATGGGTGTTTTTAATTGTCGGATCTTGAACCCAAATTTCGGGGTACCATATATATATGGGAAGTGATCCTATAAGGACGGTCCTCACAGTGACGAACGCCTAGTGGGGCCCACCTTTTGACCCATCCAAATGGACTACACATACAACACCGCCGCCACCCCCCCCCCCCCCCCCCCTTCCCCTTCCTTCTATATATACCACCGAGCTCCTTGTGTGATCCACCTGGATGCATGCCAATCATGAAGACATAGGCTGATGGAAATGCCCATTGTGGATGTGAATGTGATTTTGGGCAAAATTATCTCAATCAGATCATCACAACCTGTGATTTAAGGCCTAAAAGTTCAATATATTTTCTATGAAACTCAACCCAACAGCGAGTATAATTCATATTAGTGTCAAATTAGGGTGAGTGCCACTTCAGACGGGGTTAGTGAGTGTGAGGGGTTTGGATTGATCATAAGGGCAAGTTTGGTAACTCTACTAATATAGCCAAGTCAAGTAAAGTTAATTTTGAAGAAAGAATAAAATATAAGTGGGTTATAATGATATTTTATTTTTAGTTGTTTGTTATAAGTCAAGTAAAGTAATTTTGAAGAAAGAATAAAATATAAGTGGGTTATGATGATATTTTATTTTTAGTTGTTTGTTATGGAATTTTTTTGACTTTTTGTATGGAAAAGTGGAATTTTTTTTATATTTTAGTGAATAAAGGTAATTACTTTTTGACTTTTTGTATAAAAAAGATGGAGGGAGTTTTGAATAAAGTGCATTTGATGTGACATCTTGTCTGGAAAATGGAGACTTTACTTGACTTTAATTGTATTAGTAAAGTGCCAAACGGGCCCTAAAGGGTCTTACGTTGTGGTAAAAAGATTGCCTCTCACCTAAGCCATGAGAGATACCTCTTATTAGAAACAAACCAACATCAACACACACACACTCACTCTCTCTCTCTCTCTCTCTCTCTCTCTCTCTCTCTCTCACCAAAAGCTCGAGTTGTTATTGAATGACAAAACAATGTATATCAAAGGGTCCTGATAGCCCCCCGCACGTGGACAGAAACATGCCAAATGACCAACATTAACAGGAACACATCCTAGAGATTCAAACACACGACGCCCGGCTTTGATACCATGTAAATAACCAAAAACACCAAAAGCTCGAATTGTTAGTGAATAATAGAACAATGTATATCAAAGGGTCCTGATATAGATATATATATATATATCATATTTGAAAGTACCTATTTTAGTATATCAGCTATTCTTTCTATTTGAGCTTTCATGTATTTGGATATGCTGATACATATTGTATATGGATCCCATATCTGTACCATGTCATTCCACATGTGACAGGGATGCTATGGTGGATTCTAGGGATCCATGTAACTACATAGTTTTTTTTTTTAATAACGATGTAGCTCCATAGTTACAAGGGATGTTCCACTTTGTTGCCTGCACTAAACTCAATAATCTTTCCTTGCCCAGTTCGACTACCTAAAAAGCTTGGAAATAGAGGAGAAAATCAACAAAGTTCGATGGTGTCAGTCAGCCAATGGAGCACTTTTTCTTCTATCTACAAATGACAAAACAGTGAAGTATTGGAAGGTACAAGTTGTTTTGAAAAATTTCCTTCTATACAAAATGCAAATCCGTGAGTTGCTACTTCTAAACAGTGAATCCTTAAGTTCTCTTGAACATTAATTGATTTGAATTGGAAAAAAAGTTTATGATTTGCAATTGCTATCTAAATTAATTCCATTTGGTTAATGGAAGTTCATAATCTAGTGATCAGTTGTTTTTGTAAGTGATTAGTGTAAATATGCTTATCTATGAAGTGAAAAGAGAAGGACTGCCTGTAAATATGCACTAATCATTTCTTACTTAATTTTGAATAGGTTCAAGAAAAGAAGGTCAAGAAGGTGTGCGACATGAATTTGGCCTCATCAGCATCCAGTGGCAATGGTAGCCTTTCTGGCTGCAATGGAGTGGTTGACTTAAAATTTCCTCCAGGAGGAATCTCATCACTTCGTTTACCAGTGGTAGTTGTGCTTAGTGCAGAATGCTAGTTCTCTTTATGCAAAACCTAAAGCATTGAACACCTTTGTCTCATCCTTATTTTTGGAATTCATTCATCATACTTGTTTTCTTGCTCAAATTTATGATAAAATTGCTGTTAATGCTGACCCACCTCCTATGCAACTATCTTTGTTCCCTGTTCCCTTTTAAGAGCACATTGTGCATATGATTGCAGATAAGAAAACTTCATATTACTTTGATTTTAATCTAATCTCAGATTGGTTTTTGTGAGTAGGTAGTGGGCCATGAGACAAACCTTGTTCCCAGATGCCGAAGAATATATGCTCATGCACATGATTATCATATCAATTCTATTTCAAACAATAGGTGAGGTTGGGTTCTTTATATCTTTGAAGTTCAAGAACAATGAGTTTTTTGAATTACATTATTGACTTAACTTTTAACTGGCAAAATTACCCGTGCTTAGCACGTGTATGGCAAACATTGCAATTTAAATATTCATCTATTAAAAACTCGTAGCTTTTTATAGAAAGCAAGCAAAAATAAAAATTATGAGTATGTATTTATATAATTGAAGAATTGGTATCATTGAATGAAAAAATGAGAATTAGAGTAGAAAGAGAATGATAGAGTTTGGATTGAAACAAAGTCTATGAGAAATAAAAGAAAAGTGGAGAGCAGTTATGAGTGGTTATGATAAAGAGATAAAGAAGGTAGTTGATGTAACTTCTGGTCAAATTTATAACCGGCGGTCAAAATTGAATCCAAAACCTCTTAAGTTAATATATTATAATAGGTACAATCAAGGGTTTTTTTTTTTTATTTTTTTATATAAATATAGATCCAGAAATTGTTACAGCATAAAAAGGGAAAATAACAAAATAACAAGAGGAACTACCACCGGGTGAAAACATGTATAAGAGAATATAATGGAAAGGTTATACCAACTATGTACGAAAGTGTCTTCCTTGCATCCCCTTCGATCATGAGAGAACCCTCTATGCTATTTGCTTCTCTTGTAAAAATATGAACATTAAGTGTGGATCTATGACAAAAAGATGTTATAGTGTGTGTGTGTGTGTGTGTGTGTGTGTGTGTTTATTATTATTATTATTATTGGTAACCTATGATGCCTGGATACATGTATATGATAGGGACATGCCATGGACATGGAAAGGGCATGGATTTTACAAATAAAAAGTTAAGTATCCGATACGATATGACACGATATGTTGCCCATTTTGAACTATACGCGCATGATAGTTGGTGGCATGTCTTGAACCCACAACCTCATTGTTGCAATAGTGAGCACCTTCCATTGTACCATGAGCCCTTGTTACGTTATCTAACTAGATTTAATGTTACCCACTTATGACATTTGTTAAAGTACCTTCAGTAGTTAAGGATCTGGGAAATTTTAATGAAACATCTGCAGACCTTTTTATTTTTTATTTTTTTATGTTTTCCTCCTATGGGTAACATGATTCAAGCCCCTGACATCATGGTTGTGACAATGAACCCCATCCAAATGTGTTATGTGCTCTTGTAAAAAACACGTAACCTTGGAAGGATCTACACAATTATACAACTTCCTTTCATGCTGCCTCTATCCTCAACAACTATCCTCATCTTTGATAATCTTCCCATCTTTGCTAATGTCTTATGTGAGCAATTGTATACAATAACAATCACATAAACTTTCATCTCCCATCTCCCATCTCCCATCTCCCATCGCTTTTCTCCTTGAACAGCATAAGTTTCTTCTATAAATTATAATCCTACCTTCCTATATCCATCAATGAATCTCTCATCTACACAATCGTTCAATCTTCATGATCTACTCTTGTCCAATCCTCTCCAATGAGGGTTTTTCCCAAGCCGCTACTTCGTATGTTACTGTGAGAGATCCTGAGGGATCTGACCTAGTGGGTCACCAGCTCCGATAGACTCAAACTGAGTGGGATTCAGACATGGAGCCCACATATAGGCGGTGACCAATTGCACAACACTATGAGCGCTTTTTTCTTGGTGATATATCTACAATGAAAACTTGAAAGATCGAGGGTTTTTTTTAGATGTAACCAATCACATGATTCTTTTCCTGAAAGGACCGTATGTTGCAGGAAGGTGAGAATATATGACTGTAAAAATAGGGAGGTCGAGCCTGTTTGAGAGAGAGAGAGAGAGAGAGAGAGAGAGAGAGAGAGAGAGAGAGGCTTGAATTTAAAAATTCCTAGGAAGTCGGATACAAACCTATTCTACCTCTATGATAGTTCATGTTGCTATTAAAAACAAGTTGCTTTATCTTATTATCAAAGCTCCTGAGTTGATTTCTTCATGTTTTATAATTTTTGTGCAGCTTCTGTTGGTGTTCTTCCATTAATCCATTACCAATGTCTGATTTTCTTTTGTCTCCAGTGATGGTGAGACGTTTATATCAGCAGATGACTTGCGGATTAATTTGTGGAACCTTGAAATTAGCAATCAAAGTTTCAATATTGTTGATGTGAAGCCTGTCAACATGGAAGACCTTACTGGTATGCATTGTGTAAATTCCAACTAACTATTCATTTTCTAACATTCCCATTTGGTTTGAAGTTTGAATGGTAATCCCATAGTATGATATATGGAACTTTTTGTGGGACTTGGGTATATATTTCTCTTTTTGTGGTTTTGGAGTGAAATGCATGCCCTATATGCCTAAGTAATGAAACTCATTGTGCTTTAGCATTTATTACTGTTGAATTATTGACGTTTTGACTTTGGTGCATGTTACATTTAATTATTTAATTCGGGAAGCTATCATGGCTGTGATGTGATGCAAATCCTAGGGTTAGGATGCAAGTGCCGGGGCACAATTAGAGTTTTGAAGAACAATCTCTTGCAGAAGAAACAGTCTCCAACGAAAAAAATCCACACAGGGAATTCTATTAATCAATTCTAATATGATATTACCAATCTCTACAATGATGTATATATAATAAAGAAACTTAAGCCCTAAGAAAACGTTCCTAATCAAACTAGGAAATAAGAATAAAATCCTATCCAAATTAGAAACCTAATTCTAATTGCAGTCTTTGCTAAAAATCAAACTAATAATAATTAAAAATCAGAATTTCATGGGTCCCACATGTTGCCCACAAGTCTTGTTGCCATGACATATTGTTGCTGCTGCATCATGATGATTCTTGCTATTGAAAATCTGACTATCCTTGTGGCATGCAGTTGTTGCCTTTTGATTAGTTTGTTCATCTCTCTCTCTCTCTATATATATATATATATCTATCTATCTATCTATCTATCTATATATATATATGGCAGGGCTCTCCTAAGCACGAGCTTAGGATAAAATTCCATAAGCTCATGCTTGTGTCCAAATGGACCAAACACACGACCCCCTTGAATTACACATGTCCACCAACTTTCGGTCAAATCCGAATTTACTGGACTGTTGGATCGATTGTGTACCAATCTGAATGGACTGTTGAGCATTAAACTTTTGGGGCCCAAATGGAGATGATAGAAATCACGGTTGCGGCTATTTTGTGCAAGGAGGAGGGTCCCAAGGAGTCCTATAGTTGATGAAACGATCACATGAAGCAGGCTCCATAAAAGCATGTTCCTTAAGGTGTATCTTCTTTTAAATTCATTAGCCCATATGAGGCAAGAAAGCTATGGATGTTTCTCTACATTCTTATGTAATTTATTATTTATTTATCTATATATCTAGTTTTGCATTTGTTTAACAACAAGAAGCATCAGTTTTGCCCTAAAATGGAGCTATGCTGCTAGGAATGAGTTGAGTGTTGGTTGCTATAGAATGATTACTCGAATTAAAGGGCACTGATTTTTAGGCCCTAGCACCTGAGCCATCTTCACCATTTTAGAAATCCATGGGCGTTATATTTTTGTAATGCCAACAACTTCATTGAAAAGGAGAACAATGATACAAGGCTTGAATACATGGAATAAACCGCTCCTTTAAGATGTAATAAAATCTTAGCCTGATAGGTTCCACAGAAAAAGTCACACTTTATCAAATCATTCTATTTTTCCCAGCCTATTAATGCATGAAAGCCCAAGGACAGTCTATTAGGAAAGCTTTATAGAGAATGTATAACCTTTAGATGAGTGGCTGAGTGAACTGGTCTTAATTGCACAATTTAAGAGCCTTTGCTTGTCCCTCTCCAACTAAAGTTAGCGGAAGACTTGGTATCATTTGCCTATGCTGCATTTATTAGTTCTCACACAACAGCCATACAGTAAGTTGCAATGATCATCCAATAACACTCTTGAAGAATATAATTTAAAAAAAAAAGGATTTTCATAGCACAAATAAGGTCCTGTACTGGGAATAATTAGTCAAACAATGATAAGGTTTAATGCTAAATGGGTTGTGTTTGTTAATTAGTTATGTGGGTTTCCATATGGTATCTTCTTTACTGTCCAACGAATGGCAATGAAGCGGACCTTTATAATTCTTTATAATCAACTTGATATTTTAACAACGAAATATTTCGGCAATAGTGATTTTATATGTAAAATTATGAAGGTGTAAAATAATACTGTATCATTTTTTTTAATGGTAAATGTACATTTTTTTAATTGCCAAAGCACAATATCATTTTCTTAGTTTCTGAAACTTTGAGCTTCATGCACTTTGAAACCAACTTTCAGGAATTACTAGTTGCTTCCAACTGTTTTGTCAACTTGAACATATGGCCATGCCCATGCCTGGTTTTTGGGCTTGATAGCATTGACAGTATCTTATGCTTTGTATGGCCTGGGTTTCTTGACTTCTTACAAATAATGGACCGCGCTTGGTCCATCCCTGGTTCCCTGTTTTTAGTGTTGGCAACATTGCAACTCTTTCTTTTATATCTAGGCTTTGCACATTCTCTTGTATTTGTTCTAGGTCTTTCATTGTGAGGAATGCTTTGTTTTGTTAAATCGGTTGTTTGATTCTCTTTTTGGTTTTACCGTTATGGTGGAGTTTCCATCATGACATATGTTTGCATGTTAGCAATGCATTTACTTAGTATGATTGTTATATGTTACATTTGTTCATTTTTCTGCAGTTACCTTTAGACAGCTGTTTCAGTAATATCTTGTATCCATTTGCAGAGGTTATAACTTCTGCAGAATTCCATCCTACTCATTGCAACACACTAGCTTACAGTAGCTCAAAGGGCACAATTCGGCTTATTGACATGCGGCAGTCAGCTCTATGTGATACACATGCAAAACTGTAAGGATTATACCCCATACAATCTATATTTGTCAATCTAATCATAGTAGCTTGCCTTGGGGGCAAACTGGAAAGTGTGTGGATCAATTGATCTGAGAACTTGGTCAGGGAAAATGAGACATGAGAAGGAATATGTGAATCATTGTTAAGTATTGCTTGAACAAAATTACAGGCCTTCTCATTGGGTCCAAATGTTTTGGTATGGGTGAGCCAATCTTTCAGCAATGTAAATTGTTTTTCTCATTGGACCTGGGCCCTCTGTGGAGGAGCTCTCCATCAAACAAACCTAGCCATTTGTTGTCATTTTTTTAAAGGATTATTCAGTACATTTCTTCTTAGACATCCATTTTCAAGGTGATTATGTGATGGCTATGGCCATATTGTTTCCTAGGCAAGTTCAATTCATACTGGGATCCTTTAGTTAAATGTTCCAGACCTCCTAAAGTGCATATCCAAATTCCAATTGATTGGTGGCCTTTTAGTTAAATGGTCTTAATCTCTGAAAGGTTGGCCCTCCCTGTACAAAGTGTTGCTCTGGGGCAAGTTTTTTGTTTTCCTGCACTGAGCATTGCATATTTTCTCATTGAGAAATGAATTTCCAAAAATAACTTTTACTGGTGAAGAAGATAAGATAGATGATGTTCGTTGCATGGGAAATTTGCCTGTTTGGATGTAAATTTTGCATTATTGTGAAAATTTTGAAGGAGATAAGACAGATGATGTTCGTTTCGGACCCCATTTTGGCGCGGCCTCCAAAATGAAATGTTTCGGCTGATTCATAATTTCGGTGAAACATTTCGGAGTTACGTTTTGGGACAATATATAAAATCAAAATATACATATATGCTAGAATTGATAAAGAATAAAATTTAAAATATAATTTATGCATTTAATTCATTATGATAAAACAATATTTAACATATAAGTATAAAATCTAAGCACATTCTTACTATAATAAAGTTTAAACACCATTTTTATAACCATAAAAGTTAACAACCTTTAAAATTGAAGTTTGGAAACGTTCCCCAAGACTTTTTGGCCATTTTCAGAAAATTTCGGATATTTCAGTCGAAATCCAAGTTTTCGGATGAAATTGAGCATAAGTCAAACCGAAAAGTTATGCCAGTCATTTTGTTTCGGCTTCATGGCCGAAACAAAAAATTTCGGCCGAAATGAAAAAAAATTGATAACTATGCTCCAAATACCAGAATTGTGCAGGTTAGGACCCAGGATATCCCATCCATTCCTACAGACACCATATTTAGTGATAAGAACTCGCTTCTAAAGGCCTTCCTCACCATCCCCAGTTTTCCACTGCCATTGCCCACAAGGGCTTGATTTATCAATCTAATAGGCCCTCAAGCCCATACTGCCTCCTTCCTTCTCGAGCTTGCACATTGATGCCCATGCCACTGGGTGATACTTTATCTTGTCCTCCCTACAATGCCAAATGAAATCCTGTTGCAATCGCTCTATCCGAGAGGCCACCTCCTCCTGGCATTTAAAGATCGAAAATGGAGTATAATGGAATCCCTACATGAGAGGCCATCTCCATCTCAGTGGACATTCTTGTGCCTAACTATTGCAATATGCTTTTCAAGACTAGTAAAATTTACTATTATTTATGACAAATGGAAGCCCTATGCCTGTGTTTGCCTCCTTGCTGTTTTTTGGAGCAGAGATGAGTCTCTCTCCTTTTTTTTTTTGTTTTTGTTTTTATTTGCTGGTAGAATTGTGGATGCCTGGAGAGAGGTTTCTCCACTCTCAAACTGCGAAGTGCCATTCACTCTCAAAATGACTTGAAACTTTCTAACATCACTGACATTAAAAAAAAATAATAATTAATTAATTAAATGATTTTAGAAAAATAAATAAATAAATCAAACCTTTTTAACATCATGATACAAGTTTATGTTGATATAAACAATAAAAAAACATAGAAACAAGTGCACAACATGATTTCTATCGAAAGAGTTCTACTCCATGTCAAAGTTTGGTTTGGCGCCCTTGTCAGTCCAACACATGGAGAGCTCCCTTGGTTCATTGATTCAGACCATTGATTTAATGAGCCTCAATAGGGTGGAAAATATCTCAAAGATTTCCCAAGTTGGAAAAATACTATCCATTATTCTTTCACCTCAAATGTCGCTATTATTCCATTCTCATCCATATGTATGAAATTTGTAAGCTGCTGATCTGGAATTAAGGAGCAAGCTCCTATTAGAGCTCCCCATCTGATCTATGCTGGTCACTAATTCTGTTCACCTAAAAACAATTGGGATCTTTTAATCTTGGAGGTCTTGGGACATCCACATTTAGGCCCTTAAGATCAGACCAACAGCTTGCATGAAAGCTATATCTGCACTCTGTATTTCACTCTTCAAGTCCTCTTACTTCCATGAAAGCTATATTTTGGTTGCTTCTTCAGATTTGAGGAGCATGAGGCGCCTGGATCTAGGTCATTCTTCACAGAGATTATTGCATCAATTTCTGATATTAAGTTTGGAAAAGATGGAAGATACATATTGAGTCGTGATTACATGACCTTGAAGGTTTGTCTTTCTTGATACCTTACTAAATTTATTATATGCTGTTTAAAGGTTCTTTCTACCTGAAAGCAAACTAGCTGTTGATGCCTCTATGTCATCTCAATGCTATGCAAGTGCAGCAACCCTTTTTTTTTTTTTTTTTTTTTTTTTTTTTTTTTTTTTGCGGTTGTTGATAAGCTTAATCACTTCTATCTTGCTCACTGCAAATTGTGCCATTTTGAGTTTCTATATTATTTGAGGGAGTGTTTCTAGTTCTAAGAAAGGTAGAGGGAATGCTATTTTGATCCTATTCATTTCAGCTTGTAATGCAGTGGGACTGAAATGACAAAAATTGTACCATGCCCAGTGCAGTTTTGGTTTTCCATCTGTTCCAAATAATTGTGTAAATTAATGGTTTTCTTTTATTTTATAACATAAAAATTACCAGCAGTTTGAGATAATTCTAATTTAATTTTCTAATTGCTTACTATTTTTTGAGTGGGAGACAATGGTCTGTATTTGGTTCAGGTTCACATGGGCCTGTTATGAGCCCAATAAGGACTGCAGAGCTTGAACCCGAGTCTGATACGAGTGAGAGACTGACAGTTCGCTGGGTAAACTGGGGGGTGTGGGGGGGGGGGGGGGGTGGGGTGTGACGATTGACTGTCCTTCATCCTTCTCATAAAAAAAGAAAGACTGAAAAATAGAAGAAAAATCTGTTCTTTGATGTCATCATAAGAAAAAGAGCTAAAATACCTCCTATAATCATTTTGATTACTTTTTTTTTTTGTTTTGTTTTGATTTTTTTTAAATATTCTTCATCATCAGCAATTCGTCATTAACATCATAAAAAGCCCTGATACCCCATAAAATAGGAGCCTTATACCCAGCATTCTCTCTCTCTCTCTCTCTCTCTCTCTCTCTCTCTCAGAAATTAGCACCATAAAGATCCCTGATAAGTGTTGTAAAAAAAAAAAAAAAAGGATCCCTGATAACTGATACCCCATAAAATAAAGAAGCCTAGTGCCCTATCCCCATTATATATATTAAAGCAAAGGGGGAGGTGGGCTGTGAGGGGTGCCACCTCATCCCTAAAAAGTCTCTCCTTTCAAAGAAATATGACAAAAAAACCCACATTGTTTTAAGGTGCCATCTCACTTTGAGCTACTCTCTCTCCTAAAATCTCTTTCATAAGAGATTTTTATGAACGTTTGAATTTGAGTCCTATTTCTTGCCATTATCCAAATTATAAGCAAATCTTTGTAGTCGGTTTGTTTTCTTTTCCTTAGATCTTCGATCATCAATGGGTCCCATATTAAATATGTTTTGTGGGCCCTATTGATGAATGAAATCCAAACTGTTGCTCCTTTACTCTCCTTTCAGTTTTTTTCCCTAAATGGATGGATCCAGTAGTGGGCACCAGTTCGTATTAAATATATTTCAAGATTGGACTCTAGTATTGAATGAACTCCCAATGGCCTTCTCTTAACCCCTTTTTTTTTTCTAAGAGTGGGCCCCACTGATGGAGAGAGGCAAGCCTGTTGGCTGTTGTCTGCTTTCTTAATGGATGCAAATCAATTAGTGGGCCCCGCACATTTAACTTGTTTTTACAGTGGGACCCACTCATAGATTATGCATAGATATTAGTTTTCTAGGTCAATATGTATCCGTAGTGGGCAATCATACTGGGTTGGTAACATACACAAGCTTAATTTCTTTGATAATTGTTAGACTGTGATTTGTGTGCATATAAGTTAGAACTACTTTGAACATACTATGATAACTCATATCTATATCCACGTACACTCATCCCATGCAATGTACATCTTTTATGTTTTTTTCTTTTCTTACACTTGTTCGCCCCGCTTTCTTTCACTTTTTTTTTCTTATCCTATCAATTATCTGTGGGGGCCAACTGTTCCATCACCATAAATCCAGATGTGGTGTGTGGCCCATTGATGATGAAATCATTTGATTTCCATTTCATTTCTTCTTATCTTCCCTTTTTTATTCTTTTGATGCAGAGCCATCAGTGGGTAAACATTTCAAGGGTGGCCCCCACTGATGGATCAAACATGTTAATTTTTTTATCTATTTCTTTTGGTTCTTTTTAGTAGATGTAGATCCATCCGGTTTGTTTTCTTTTTCTCATATTTTCAATCATCAATGGTATAATATATCTGTAAATGAGATGGTCGTAATGGTCAATGCCTTTAAATTCAAGGGGTCATCGTGTTATGTAAATTTACTTTATTTATATTTATTTTCATACATAGAAAATTTTTTAATATTCAAAGATAATATAATATTTATTTTATCTTAGCAATATTTCAAAAGAATTCTTAAATTTTAACATATTTTCATTTTTTGCCCGGGCTTAGCATGGGCTTTGTTGCTAGTCATTATTTAAAGAAAAAAAAAATCCTCCTATCATTTTCTTACATTCATCTCTCTTTTTTTTTTTTTTTTAAATATCCTTCTACATCATCATCATTAGCATCATAAAAAGCCCTACTACCCCATTAAATAAAAGAAGCCTAGTACCTTATACCCAAATACACGAGTTTATTTGAAACCGAAACCTTAGACTTTGAGTGCTTATATATATATGTATATATGTTATAGTTATATTTTATGTACTATATACAATTCATATGCTATTTGTGAATTATATAATATATAAATGCTTAGAGCCTGATGGGCCTGGACTCAGACCCAGGTTTGGCGACAGCCCTGGTGAGTGATTGCTGCACTTGATGTGGATGATCGAGATGTACTTATTATTTCCACCTTGTCCATAGACTTGGACTGACATGCTCCCATTGGTATTTAACTATATGCATCAGCTCTCAGATTTTCTAGTCCTCATTGCAGCTATGGGATTTAAACATGGAATCTCGTCCTGTTGCAACCTTTCAAGTCCATGAATATCTACGACCCAAGGTGTGGTCTCTGCCTGCTCATACTGATAGCTCCTGCATGTACTCTGAATTTGCAACAGTTTAAACATTTTGAAAGAGTGGATGGTTTTCCTTGTCAATGTTTGTTTACAGT